>CM060704.1:5619333-7019333 GCA_030686995.1 Artemisia argyi
TGTTCATGGTACCATCATATCAGGTGAGTCATAGCCCCACTTTTACTGGTTTAATTTCTTTACAAACTCTTTGGGGGAGATACATGCTTAAATACTCGTGTTATACTTTTATACGATTTCAAATCCTATGGGGGAGAATACATTGCAGCAACTATTTTTGTACAATGCCAAAGTATAAAGTTCTTACATTGCTTAAGTAGTCTTATTACCACGTCACGACAAGTCCCCTTTATTTCATGGACCGTTAATTTCAAGTACTAAGCGAGAGTGAGTGAATAGATCTATTGAGGGTGACGCCTCCATTCGCGTTGGGTTGCTCCAACGGGACGAATGCATTTCATGTCTTATCAAGTGAGTGTCTGGTAAACACTCTGTTGGGGCATTACAAAGTCTAGCTTCGGGGCCATGAGCTTAAGAGACAATGTGGGTTTCATTATTGAAATCTTAGTACTTTACTTTATACTTGGGCTATTGTACATACAAAACTACTGAAATACGATGCCTTTGCATCAAGTCTTATTACTGAAATACGATGCTTTTGTATCAAGTCTTACTACTGAAATACGATGCCTTTGCATCAAGTCTTATTACTGAAATACGATGCCTTTGCATCAGCCTTATTACTGAATTACAATGCTTTTGTATCAAACTTATTACATTTGGCAGTGGGTTGTAAACACACAGGTTACAAGTCTCTTATGGCGGGACTTGGAACTGAGTGGATTTACGATGCCTTTGCTGGGAAATCTTCATTTCAATGCATTACATTCTTTTTCACAAGACTCTATGAACTCACCAACCATTGTGTTGACACTTTAGCATGTATTTTCAGGTATTAACCAATGGCACGCTACAGGAGGTTTTGGCAGGGCATGGCATGGTCATAGAAGACTCTGATTATTCATTTGGGGACCGTTTTTAACTATTTTAATGGCCTACTTCCGCATTACTTTTAACAATGTAAAAATCAACATTTTGATTTAACTATTTTATTCTAAATGATTCAAGTGCAAACTATTTTTGAACTAGTGTTGTAATACCGATTGAGTTACACCCCAGCTACATGTATGCTTCCGCTGGACCCGATCTTTGGGGTGTGACAGATTGGTACCAGAGCTTTAGCTATAGCGAACTAAGTGTTTTTTTTAAAACTTAGACTATAGCTACTTTCAAGAAAACTTAACCCTATGACCGTCACGTGCCTGCCTGCCAAGCTGAAGCCTCGTTTGTGGTTAGTTGCTGACATAGGTGATGAGATTTGTGTCTCATTATCTGATATATTATATTCATTTATTATAGTTGATTACTATAATTGTTTTTCATATAAGCATGTTCACGTATCATATATGTCACCGCATTATGTTTTTCCTTGCATAGTTTCATCATTTGACCTCGAGCTTGGTCACTTGCTTTTGTCTTTCAGAACGTCTTGGTATTTGTGAAGGACATAGTATTAGTATGACTGAGCTGAGTATTTCAAAATTCATGGAACCTCGGTGGAATATAGACTAGTCACCTATATTCAACCCGGGATAGTGGGACATAGGCTGACTACCTATATCCGACTCAGAAATGAATTTTGCAACACTGAGAATGGTTATAATAAAATTCTGTCTGGATTGAATCCTTTACTCATTTTCCAAATGTTTCATGCATGTGTGTATACCCTCATTGTCAGAACATTCATACTTTTCATTACCTTTTCACCAATATGTTTTCAGAGACCAACATAAACTGAACTTCGGGACGAAGTTCCTTTTAGAGGGGAAGACTGTCACAACTCACCATTTCACGTCATTTACCATTTCAGGTCATTTTCCAAAACTTCGACTTTTTACTATTCATAAATCACTATTCATCAAAACACTATTCATCGTTTTACTATTCATCGTTTTCGAGGTCCGTTTGATATTCTGAGAAACTTTTTGGAAATTTACTATTCACCGAACACTATTCATTTCCGGAAAAGTTTTCATCATTCACTTGCATTACTCATTTCATCGTAAATTTAGTTTACGGGTATTCAAATTCGCGTAACCGGATTGGTTTAGGTGCGAATTCATTTCATTAGTGTTAAGTACACTGCATACGGACTGGGGATAGTCTGCATATCATCATAACAGCATTTTCATGTTGTACCACTCTCAGGATTTTCAAATTTCTATATTCAGTACATTTAACGTTTTTACGTATAAGTATTTATAGTAAACGTTAACACCCGGTTTATACACGACGAATATATCTAAACATTCCCACGATGGTCCCAACATATTTTTATATCCATTTTAACATCATAAAAGTTATAACATTCAGTTACCCAGTATTTTGGAAATTTATTTTATTTATAACGTACGCGTATGAATATAACGACGGTTTTCGTGAAAACTAAACAATAATCACCCGATCACTCAGTAAATGTACCCAACATATTTTTAATATGTTTTTATCATTATCATGACTTTATTTCATCCCGGTTAACTTCGTGAACGTTTATTGCTATTAAACCCGGTACCCGATTTTAACGAATAACGCGTAATAACACTTAACGCTACACTATATTTTCTAAGTGATCAAAACCGTTTTGGCTACTCCTTTTCACACCCAAAAACCAGCCCCAAGACACACCCTTTTAACCCCTAGCATTAACTTAACCATTTTATACTAATAAACCACTTAAAACATAACTTTACCAATTTTTACAAATCATAATCCAACTTTTGAGCTAAGAACACTTTTCATCTCATCTTCTTCCATTTCCTCTCCAAACCCACGACTTATTATTGATCTCCATGATCAAGTGATCATTTTCCATAAAGTAAAACACAAAACTTGTTCATTTTACAAGCCTAATCAAGAATCAAGCAACAAAAACACAAGAACATCAAGCATAATCATCCTATAATCATCTCATTTTATCAAGTAAGTTTTCATCTTTATTTTTTCATGGATCATCCTATTTTTACATGTATTACATAAGTATCATGCTAAAAACCATGTACAAGTAGCTATACCACACTTTATTTTGGCTAAAAAGAAACATACAAACCCTAACTTTTTAGTTATGAATCCCCTTGCTCTAATAACTTGGTTAGGAGTCCATGGCACCCTAAGAAGGTGTATGGTAAGATTAGATTAGCCATGTGGTGATTACAAGAGGTTTGGTGATGGTAGAAATTAGTTTTTAACCTTGGAAACTTGATTTGGAACCTATTTTAGACATGCTGTCCCGTTTTGTAAAAATCTGGAAAATCAGTAAACACCAAGGAAACTTTGGCAAAATTTTTAGAAAATACTTTCAAAAACGAATCCGTAGGCGAAAGAACGGATTAAAAAGAGTCTATAACGAAGGAGTTATGATTTTTCCAAGATTGTAGACGAAAAGTATTTTTCTGAAAATGTATGCTGTCGGACGTTTTTCATTGGACAAAAAGAGACTTTAGACGTAACCCGGAGGAGCCGAGCTTTCCAAAATATATTACTACATACTAAGACGTAACCGTGGACATAAAGAACAAGTAAAACGGACAAGTAACGACAAAGATATACTCGTTTGAATATCGGCTAAAACCATTTTATAATTGACAGCTTTTATTAAATTTGGCGCAAAAACTACGAAGTACATTTTTAAGCTAGACATAATATTAAATACCGAGCTTTATAACTAACGTAGTATTAGTTATTACGAGTATGTTTTCATCATTTCAAGGATTACAACCCGAGTATTTCAACACTAACATGGAAACTTACGTTATATATATATATATAAGTATATATATATTATAACTAGCTATTTATATTTTCTAATAGCAATATTTTTCCAAATTCTTGGAATATATATTTTTGATAATACAAGTGTTTTTCCAAGGAGTAGAGTGGTATAGAAACATGTGCATGGACATTCATAACATCATTTCATGATCTAAAGTAGATCGTTCATCATTCATATTAGGTTGCGGCTAGTGTGCGCGCCTTGTTTTTCAGCTCATTACATGTTCATGGTACCATCATATCAGGTGAGTCATAGCCCCACTTTTACTGGTTTAATTTCTTTACAAACTCTTTGGGGGAGATACATGCTTAAATACTCGTGTTATACTTTTATACGATTTCAAATCCTATGGGGGAGAATACATTGCAGCAACTATTTTTGTACAATGCCAAAGTATAAAGTTCTTACATTGCTTAAGTAGTCTTATTACCACGTCACGACAAGTCCCCTTTATTTCATGGACCGTTAATTTCAAGTACTAAGCGAGAGTGAGTGAATAGATCTATTGAGGGTGACGCCTCCATTCGCGTTGGGTTGCTCCAACGGGACGAATGCATTTCATGTCTTATCAAGTGAGTGTCTGGTAAACACTCTGTTGGGGCATTACAAAGTCTAGCTTCGGGGCCATGAGCTTAAGAGACAATGTGGGTTTCATTATTGAAATCTTAGTACTTTACTTTATACTTGGGCTATTGTACATACAAAACTACTGAAATACGATGCCTTTGCATCAAGTCTTATTACTGAAATACGATGCTTTTGTATCAAGTCTTACTACTGAAATACGATGCCTTTGCATCAAGTCTTATTACTGAAATACGATGCCTTTGCATCAGCCTTATTACTGAATTACAATGCTTTTGTATCAAACTTATTACATTTGGCAGTGGGTTGTAAACACACAGGTTACAAGTCTCTTATGGCGGGACTTGGAACTGAGTGGATTTACGATGCCTTTGCTGGGAAATCTTCATTTCAATGCATTACATTCTTTTTCACAAGACTCTATGAACTCACCAACCATTGTGTTGACACTTTAGCATGTATTTTCAGGTATTAACCAATGGCACGCTACAGGAGGTTTTGGCAGGGCATGGCATGGTCATAGAAGACTCTGATTATTCATTTGGGGACCGTTTTTAACTATTTTAATGGCCTACTTCCGCATTACTTTTAACAATGTAAAAATCAACATTTTGATTTAACTATTTTATTCTAAATGATTCAAGTGCAAACTATTTTTGAACTAGTGTTGTAATACCGATTGAGTTACACCCCAGCTACATGTATGCTTCCGCTGGACCCGATCTTTGGGGTGTGACAGCCCATGACCTTGAGTCTAGCTACAAGACTCGTAAATAAAGAAAAGCACTTCTTGGGAGGCAACCCATGTTTTGTGTGATTTTTATTTTGTTTGTTTGTTATTTGCTTCTGTATGCATGCTTTATTTTTATTGTTGGTAGATCATGTTTCAAAATAAAATGGTGAAAATACTTTATTTTGTTGTTTGGCTTTGTCCTAACTTCTTCCAAGGGTATTTTGCAAAAGATAAGTGTATGGGGAAACCCCAAATATGTTTTTAAGAAACAAAATTAATCATGATTCTCCACAATATTAAGTGAACATGTATATTCGTATTTGTTAGAGTCAAATGCTTGTATCGAGTCATAATGATGTTTTGCAGGATTTTCTAGGAAGTAGGACAAAGTTTTTTTCCAGAAATTTTCTGGAAACTTAACATAAGGATTTCTGCAGGTCACTTCTGACGGCGTCAGGAAGAAATTCCTGACGGCGTCATGTGTAAAATTTTGGAAATTTTGCTAGTTTTGTTTGTGTAACGGAGTCTTAAAGTTTTTGTTAATTCTTTAGTTTTATAAACTCCAGGAAATCTGCAAACATTCATTCCACAAGCATTATATCTTAATTTTTTTTCTAGGATTTATTAGTATATATAGATTGCCGCCGATTTTACGTAAGGTTGCCTTGTTTGTTTTCTCAGGTTTAACAGGTTATATTTGACAAGAAGATGATTTATATTTCTGGAAGGGAAGCTTTGATTATTCATTTTCTTGGAGGAAGGTCTAACCTGGTTACCATATTATCCATACCGAGCGAATCAGGGGAGTATTTGATTTCAATCTTTTACCTATTTTACTTTTACAATCTTTAATTGAACATTGGGGACAATGTTCATCCTAAGTGTAAGGGTAGGGTAAATGATGATACCTTATAGGATACACTTGCACTTGAGTTTGTTTGTTTGATGGTAGGTGTCTAATAAAACTAAGAGAAATACTTGTTAGTGTAATTTTAGCGCCAAATTTAAAATTTTTTACAACATTTAGGAGTGAAACTTTAGCCTTAGCAAGCGTCTCATAGATAGGAGATTGTATGAATAGCACAAAACCGTACCATTCAGAAAAATTTTCCACCCAAATATGTGAGGTTCGCCTTTAGATTTGATAGGAAAAGCATTCATTATTAGTGCTTATGAGTGTACCGGTAGCATTTAGATTCTAGAACTTGCGTTAGTGATGCATCCCGAGACCGCTAGTGAGACTACATTCGTGTAGTAGGATTTACTACATGATAAGAGGCATTAGGATCACCCTTGTGTTAAACCCGTATCATAATTACTTGACCATTTAAGTCATATTACTTGGCTAGTAAAGTCAATTAATTTTTCCCACACCTTAGCGTTGTACTCATTTTTAGTACACGAAACCCCTAGTACACCCCTCCGAGCCTATCTTTTCGTTTCTAACTTTAAGCATCTTACTTAAAGGAAGAATTTGTTACACCCCACTTAAATGTACACCCAAATCGCCTTTGCCTTTCGTGTATGCACTCATCTTTAGTGCATTATTGTTATTTGTTAAACCCTTAGTTAATTATCTAATTGATTACATGGTTGCTAAGTCGAGTCATATCCTTGTATATATTGTTTTGGGACGATTGGGACTCATGGGTAAAGTACTTGTGTTATGGAGTAATGGGGAAGAACATTATATTATTACCCCCATATATGCGTTAATCTTAAAAGTACTCCAAGTGTTTTGATTATCTTAATTCGAGTCATTAGATTAGTTTATTGTAAAGTATGTAAAAATTCAAGTGTAAGGGGAATGTTCATTCCCTATGATGTATTATTTGGATGGTAGGGTAAGAGTGTATGCAAAAAAAAAAAAAAAAAAAAAAAAAAAAAAAAAAGAAAAAGAGAAGAGAAAAACATACGGACTACCATCCCGTTTCATTCTATGTTTGTTTTATGTTTTTGTTATTTTTCATTTATTAGCTTAAGTCGAGTCTAGTCTTGGCTTAGCAATGCCATATTGTACATGTAATTAACCAAGATGATTAACTCGCCACCAGTAAAGATTGCCTATATCCAACAAAACCGTGTATTCCATATCCCTACACCTAACGTTACAACCCTTTAAAAGACCTCTTTGATAGTTTATCCTAGGTGCTTACGCCATGTGGTGGAGGTTTGATCCTTTCCCAAGCCTATGGTAATCTATTTTGTTATGACAGGTAGTGAGAGATGTTTTCCATTTCCATATTGTGACATATACTTTATTACACCCGAGAGATGTGAGTATCTAAACACTATTTGTGAGGTGCTAGTGTATGACCTCCGTGCTTGTCTTTGGTCTTTAGTGGAACGATTATTTGTTGTAATTACTTTTATATTAGTGTTAAATGACCCCTAACTTGTATTTTGATTAGAATAAAAGCGCATTTGCTTGAGGACAAGCAAATCTCAAGTGTAAGGGTATATGATGAGGCGAAAAATGAACCGTTTTTAGGGGGTCATTTAAGCCCGGAATTGAATTTATTTGATCAAATATTACCCTAAATCGTTCCTTTTATGATTTTAGGTACTTTGGGAGTGAATTCTGGAAAAGGAAGCATTTTGGATGTTTTTGGAGTATAAAAGTGAAGAAAACGGGAAAGTCTTAATTTTCCTTGCTGGGAATAGTACCTGACGGCGTCAAGAAGAATTTTATGACGGCGTCAAGAGCAAAATGGATGACGACCCAGAGAAAACCTGACGGCGTCAGAATAAGGGCGTCAAGAGTAATTTTGGTGTCGGCCCAGAGCAGAATCAGACATGACGGCGTCAGCTATGGATCTAGGCAGTCCGAGAACTTTATTGGCGGCGAGATGACGGCGTCAGATTTTTCCTCTTGACGCCGTCACCTCCTAAAATCTATATATACTTTTCTATTTTTCATTCATAAAACAGGAACTTGTGTGGAGAATTTTAGGGCCAAACCTAATAAACCCTAGATCGTTTGTAACAGTATTTTCAAGGGTTTTCACCCCTTGAAACCCTTCATGTTCAATTGAGATAAGTATTCTTCCAATTCATTCAATATGTCTATGTGTTGTTTGAATATATCTTACACTTGTCTTGATTTTAACATGCTAGGCTAGATCTATTGTGTGTTTGCTTAGATGTAATGAAACCTAGATGTTGATTATAGGTTTATTGCTTGTTTATAGTTGTAATGGATGAATGACTTCAATGTTAGGCTTAAGAAAACTGGCAGATCTCCATTGTGTAACTTGCTTGAACGTCTTAAGAAACATGAACCAATGTGTACTAGGTTTTTATGGTTGTATTTAATGCATGAGCGAATTCTAATGATCCCATGTTAGGAGCTTCTTAGCCGGCTCGACATAGGAGTGAAGTAGGAGCTTATAGAATTGGGGAAGTAAGTACGCCACCCCATGAATGGTTTTAAGGAATACAATTCATCATCCACGCAACTGTAACAAGTAATTAACCTGTAAAAGATATCTAGGGAGTAGTGAAATCTAACTAAACACAATTCTCCCATATATTGTTCTCACCACTACCTTAATTTAATTTATTTTTATTTTTGTTATTTTATTTTGATTGCATCTTAGTTATTGGGTTAGTTGATTAGCAACTAATTCCGCCCACTCCTCTAAAAACCGAGATTTTTAACTGCTTTTATAAAATATAAAAATTCAAAAAGAATCATCCGTCACATCTAGACCTAGTTTTTAGGCTTTCTAATCCTAGCGACACTATTCCTGAGTTAAACGATCAATCCCCTGGTACTTGTCACTATACTATACTACAACGATCAGGTACACTGCCTGGTGGGGGTTGTAAGCTTCTCGAGATCCGTCGAGAGGTAAAGCCTGGTGCAATTCCCATGCATCACTCATTCTGAGATTTGGGCTGTGGAGGTTCATAGGGAGTAGTTGCAGTCCTCAAAAGTTCAAAGTCAAATTTCTTAAGCATATCTCTGACATACTTCTCCTGATGAATGAAGATCCCATCAGGTTGTTGCATAACTTGTAACCCCAAGAAGAATGTTAGTTCCCCCATTGCATTCATTTGAAATTCACTATTCATCAACTCTTCAAATTCCCTGCACCAAGCTTCCTTTGTGGAACCAAAGATGATATCATCCACATAAACTTGAACAAGGATGATATCCCTACAATTCTTCTTAGTGAAGAGAGTCTTATCAATATCTCCTCTTCTATAGCCATGCTCTACAAGGAATGTAGATAACCTTGCATACCAAGCTCTTGGTGCCTGATGTAGTCCATAGAGTGATTTAACCACCTTGTACACCTTCTTTGGATTTTGTGGGTCTTCAAAACCTTCGGGCTGAGTAACATATACTTCCTCTTCAATTTTGCCATAGAGGAAGGCACTCTTCACATCCATCTGATATACCACAAAACCCATATAAGAGGCAAAGGCCAAAAATAATCTAATGGCCTCCACTCTTGCAACAGGTGCAAAAACCTCATCATAGTCAATTCCCTCTTCTTGTCTGAAACCTTGAGCCACCAATCTTGCTATATTTCTGACCACAATACCTCTAGCATCCCTCTTGCATTTCAGAATCCACTTGGTCCCAATTGCAATCTTTCCTGTAGGTAGATCAACAAGAACCCATACAACTTGATTCTTGAACTGTTGCATTTCTTCTTGCATAGCCTCTACCCAACTAGGATCAGTCAAAGCCTGTGCAATGCTTGTTGGTTCAACCTGAGATAAGAAACAAGCAAACAGACAATGTTGTTGGTCTATATGATTGTCCCTCTTTTGATTAGTAACATAAGTGGTAAAAGCACATTGACCAAATTGTGTCTTTTTCACTGCACTTCTTGTTTGAACCATGGCATTGGGATCACCAAGTATATTAGTTTGAGGATGAATGGTATCAATCCTCTTAGTGGGATTAGGGTTAACATCAATTGTAGTCTCAAGATTGGTCAGAGATGGAGTAAACTCATCATCATAAGAAGCTGATTGAAAAATACCATCCCTTTGACTATGATTGCCAAGGTCTGAAGGGCTGGAAAACCTTGTATAAGGTTCATCTAAGCTGGTGGATGTAGCAGAAGAAACATGTACAACAGCAGGAACGCCATCAGCAGTATTGGCATCAGCAGAAACTATGTTTCTGTTGGCATCAAGAGCAGCTTGTCTCAAGAGTGTCTCAGTAGATTGAGCAAACTCAAGACCAAACCTCTTAGCTTCTTCATTTGCTGCATGTTCTTGCTTTTGAAGTCTAGCAAGATCTTCTGCATATGTTGAGTTATCTACATCAGCAGCAACTTTGTCATCAGGGGATACTTTGTCATCAGGACCTGCAACATGAATGGGGAGAGAAGAAACAACAATAGTGGGTTCATCACACTCTGAATCACTGTCTGAGTCATCTTCCAGGGTACCTGCAATGTTAGTAGGTGACTCTTGTGTACCTGCAGAATGGTTAGTTTTAAATCTTGTATACCCCAAGTGATCTGTCAAGTAGTCAAGGTCAAAATACCATTCATGACCTTTTCCCTGAACATTTTCCTTGTCTTCAAAAAATCTCAGGTTAAGAGTCTCCTATATCTTCTTAGCATTCAAATTGTAGACCCTGTAAGCCTTACTATGAGCTGAATACCCAACAATATAACCCTTATCAGCCTTCCCTTAAAACTTGCCAAGATGATCACTGGTATTCAAAATAGTCACTGGACATCCAAAAGGCTTGAAGTAGATAATGGTAGGTATCTTCCCAGTTAAAAGTTCATAAGGTGTCTTATTGTGTGGTCTTGTAATTGAAACCCTATTCAGAACATAACATGCAGTGCCTACTGCTTCAATCCAAAACATAGTGGGAAGTTTAGATTCAGAAAGCATAGATCTTGCAACCTCTATCAAGGTTCTATTCTTTCGCTCAGCAACCCCATTTTGTTGTGGAGTTCTGGCATTACTATAGTCCCTCTTTATACCCTTAGATCCACATAGTTCAATGAGATTAGCATTTTTGAACTCTGTCCCATTATCACACCTAATACACTTAATCCTTTTGTTCAATTGGTTTTCAATCAGGGCTATAAATTCTTTAAGAGTTGGAAAGGTTTGATCTTTAGTGCTCAAAAAGAATACCCAACAAAACCTGCTGTAGTCATCAGTGATCACCAAACAGAAGTACTTATGATCAATACTTCTAATGGAAGTAGGACCAAATAGATCCATATGCAGCAACTGAAGATGTTCTGAAATAGTGCTCTCAGTAGTAATGGCTTTGTAAGAAGTCTTGTGTTGCTTCCCTTTATTGCAGGCAACACAGTTATTTTCATTGGTGAAGGTTTTGGGAGGAAGTCCATGGACTAAACCATGTTTAGCAAGTTTGTTGATGGTTTTGTAGTTCACATGAGCCATCCTTCTGTGCCACATAGTAGACACATTCACAGATGCTTTGGCCACCGAACATGCTAGATCACCTTCAGGCTTTACATCATTCAAGTTAAATGTGTAAAGATTATGATTTCTTGGAACTCTTAGTAGAACAAGACTCTCATCAGGCATTTGAAAGTCTTTAGATAGAATGAGACAGCCCTCCTCAGTGAATAAAACAGGAAGCTTTTTGTCACAGATTTGTGAAATAGAGAACAAATTAAAATTTTGTAGCTCCTTCACATAGTAGACATTCTCAAAATCCACCTTTGGAGTTCTGATGGTTCCTTTTCCAGTGATCTTCCCTACACCTCCTCCAAATGTCACTGTACCTCCATTAATAGGTACAAAGTCATGCAACTTCTCTTGATTCCCAGACATGCTTCTAGAGCGCCCACTATCAACAATACTTAAATCTTTACTTTTAAGAGGATGTAGCTACAACAACAACAAAAATATACAACAACATGAGTTACCAAAGAGAGACTCAAGTCATAAATGACTTGAGCCTGCCTTGTGGATCATTATTATGAAGCCAAGTAGATGAGATAGATCCACCATTGTTCCTGGAACCCCTGTGTATAAATGGTCTGTCAAATATCCAAGAACAATCTGCTGAGGACTTTACAGCAGAATCCCAATAAGCCCTTCCCAAAAACATTGGGTCATAATAACCAGGCCAAAAACCATTTTGAAAGTAATTATTGTTATATCTAGAAAATGGTCTAGCTACATGTCTGTTCCTATTAGCAGAAAAATATCTACCAGCAGAAACAGATCCACCAGCATGAATAGTCCTATCAGCAGAAACAGATCCACCAACAGGAATAGTCCTATCAGCAGAAACTGAGTTGTTCCTGCTGGTGGTTTGGGTTGCCTGTGGAACATATGAGGGTTTGGCATTAACATTGGTCCACTTTGGTCTGGATCTATGATCAGTAGAAACACCCATCCTACTTTCATAAAAATCACAATCCTTAATCAAATGCAATTTACTTCCACAAACAAAACACTTCTTCTTTCTAGAAGATTTATTCAAACTAAAAGATGTCTTGTCACAAACAAAATTATTCAAACAAACACTAGAACCATAATTGTTTTGTAATGACTTAAAGGAATTGTTTTTCAAAGAAATAAATGACAAGTCTTCAGGAGATGCTGTCTTTGAAGAAACTTCATCAGCAGCAACTCTTGAGTCAGTAGACTTGACAGAGGACTTTGGTGAGGACTTGGGTGAATCTGTCTTGGCCTTGGAATCACAACTGGCATAACTAGAGGTCTCTGAAGTCTTGTCACTGAAAGAACAAGAGACACAATCATTAAAATCAGTACTAGAGACACTACTAGAGTCAGGGGAGTCATCAGTAGAAAGGTTCCCATTGCCAGTTTTTAATTGTGATTCAAATGAGTCTTTAGATTTACACACAGGGTCTTGTGAGTCACTTGACTTTTTCCCATATAAATGGTGTGAACCATCAAAGTCAGTGGTTTTGGTGGTGGGCATAAATACTCCTCTAATAGGTCCTGGTACAGCATGCATTTCTCCCTCTTTTATGAATTTTGTATTGTTGTACAGAATCATGGAATACTTCTGCACCTACATATTTCTGAAAACCTAAACCTAACTCAGATGTTACAGGCTGACTACTATATAGCAAATTAGCTAACTTATCACCAGAAATTAGCCATTCTTTATGCCTAGTCACTTCCTTATCAAGCTTATCTTGCAAAACCTGTTTCTCTAACTCAATTCTAGCTCTTTCTTTTTCTGAAAATTTTAACTCATTACTAGTCATCTCTAAGTCTCTTTTTAATACTCTTATTTTCTCCTCATAAGCCAATTGATTTTCTTGAAACCAAACTTTTTGTTGCTCTAATGTTTTAACAGCTTCTTTATTAGCTTGAGCCTGAATAAAATAAGTTTTATATTTTGGTTCCGAATCATCATAAGCTTCTTTAAGGGCATTGTATTTCCTATCACAACCAAAAACACAATAAGATACCTGAGGAGAGATGCCCATGAAGGGAAATTCTTCATCACAACTAGCCAGGCAAGAGATTTACTGAGAAGTACTGCTTGCAGCATCATCTGTGTCATGCTCATTCCAATCAATGCAAGTATCCACAGCAGTCACCAAGGCCTTTGAATCTCCGGCTTCCCCCTCCTTCTTTTTGTAGGCTGAATACCTTGTATTGTCTTCAGCCTTCTTACACTCTCTTGAGAAATGGCCTATCTCTCCACATGAATAGCACTTGACCTTTCTTCTGTCAAATCTAGCTGAGTCTCTTCCTTGAAGGTTGAGTTTCCTTCCAGCCTTTTGTTCAAACCTTATGACCTTGAGAGAAAGTATTGCCATTTACCATTTTAAATCCAATTCTTCCAATGCTAGCTCCTCAATTTGTTCAAAATCTTCATAGGCTAGTTGCTGCTTTTGGTCATACTCAGCAACAAATGAATGAAGTACATCTTCCATCACATTACTAGTCTTTGGATGACTCTTTGGACCAGTAGATGTATAAGACAACGTTGTAGAGGAAGAACTTGGACTTGGTACATGTGTCACCCTGTTTGTAGTAGTGCTTACAAAGGCAGAGTGTGAAGGAGTAGGTGTATAAGTGGAGTGCCCCTTGATATCAAGCTCCAGGCTTTTGAGCTTGTTATACAAGTCATCAAAAGAGAGATATTCCAGGCCACCTTTGGTTTTTAGTGAGATGTTGACCTGGGACCATGAAGAAGGTAAGGCCCTTAGAAACTTGGAATTAACTTCCTCATTTTCAGGCTTGGCTTGAAGCTGCTGCAACTGACTCAAAATCTTCTGAAATTTATCATAGCCCTTGTGAATGCCATCCTCTTCTGATATCTTAAACTCTTGAAACTCTTGCTTCAGCATATTCTTCCTCGTTCTCTTGGATTCCTCATTGCGCCCAAATCTTGCTTTAATGGCCATCCAAATGTCCTTGGGATCATCAATAAAGTGGAAGTCACCCATATGGTCATCTGGAATGGCCTGAAGCAAGATGGTTGTTGCTTTGTTTTCCCTTTGCACAACAATGATCTCCTCTGCAGTAGAAGGAGGATAGACAAAAATTTTGCCATCTGCATCTTTTCCTATCTTCTTTGTTGTGTAAGGTTGTTGGTGATGTTTGGTTGTGTGAGATCTGAAGTAGATGAGTCTGTCATCGTTATTCAGAAAGAGAAAGATGTTTGAAAAGAACTTCTAATACAGAGATGATCCTTCTGGCTTTGATACCACTTCTTGGAATCTACCTCCTTGATAGATCTTTGAGCTTTAAGGATCGATAGATTACTAATGTAATCACCAGTAAAACTATGCAGACAATCTCTGTGAGCTTGTATCTATTGCGGAATATATATACAAACTGTATACTAAAACTTTGATCCTCTATGGATCTTAATATTAATCACTAAAACTGTTATTGAATCGTCCATAATACATTAACCTTGTGTTCCTTTTATACTACAAGGAACCCTAAATTCTTTTACAAGAAACGACTAAATTAAACTATGAAAGATATTCTAAATACCATGTCCTAAAATAAGTAAACTCTATCTACGGATTAACTATATCTGCAGAAACTATCCATCAGCAGAATCCAGATCATCAGCAGTATCTTCATATGCTTCAGCAGGATCCCATCAGCAGTATCCATCAGCAAAATCATTATGCTGACTTCAATAATTCCTAACACCGATCAACACCTGTATGGCTTTCAGTGTTAGGCATCAATGCCAAATATGTTGGCCACTGCAAATGTAAGGGTGATGCGTTGGTTTTATAACAATTGTGGGTCCATAAAATGGCTTACTCTATTTCTCTCTTTAGTTTTATATTATTTTTTTAATAATATATACTCTTGATTCCAAATCTAAAGGCCCGTTTGGTTAGTGGGTATTGAATTAAAGAATTCTTAAATCTTTTGTTTGGTATAAATTTGATTCCTCTGACAATGTATTTGGATTCAAATTTTGATACCAACATACTTTGGTGGGTTTTTATGAATCCAACTAATTAAATTTTTTATTTAATAAATTGTTTGAGCCACATATTATTCTATCTTTTTCTTACTTTTCATTTTTTTTTATTTCAAACAAATAAATAAAACTTAATAAACATATACATAATTTTTAAATATGAATTGGCTCGTTTGGTTGGGGTGTATGAGCATAAATTTATGAATTTGAAAGTCATTAAAGTTGTTTGGTTGGTTATAGGACCTACCACAATAGATTGAAATAGCCAAATGTGAAAGTTTCCGCATATCATTATCATTCCACTCTGTACCAACCCCGCCTACAAACCAAACAAATGGAATGGTGGTGCAAATAGTACAGAAAAGGAAAACAAAATAAAAAGTCCCCTTTGTTTAGAAAAAGATGTCGACATTTGATTCGTATTTGATTCAATTTGCCCAAACCCACTCTCGCTCAGGTACCATTTCGTTCTCGCTCTTTTCATTTGTTGAATGGTTTAGGATTTAATTTATATTTATACATTTTTGGATCACACTGAATTTTTATCTGTTGTTAGGATACTACTACCAATCAAATTTATTCCAATCCATAGATTGTTAGTTCAATACGCCTTTTATGTTCCAAAACTCAATCACCCTGAATTTTGTTAGGCTAGTGTATGCAACTAAAACATACTATTACCACCTAGGACCCACAGGTTGAAAGTTCGGCATTCCCAATTTCGAGGACATTAAGGGGATCTTTTGCTTGTGTGCAGGCCACTTCCTATGATATGGTACTAACAAGTATATGAAAGTGTTAATTCCTGACAGAGATGGGAAAATCATTGGTGATCAGGCTTGTAGCTTATTTTTAAGTTGGAGACTACCAAGAGGTAAATCACTGGTAATCAGGCTCGTAGCTTATTTCTAGTGAAGTGTCTTTCCATATTAGATTTCCTATAAACATGACAAGCTGATTTATTATTCTTCGACAGAAATTCTGAAACAGGTGTGGGACTTGTCTGATCAAGATAATGACAGCATGCGTTCCTTGAGGGAGTTCTGTATTGCTCTCTATCTGATGGAGCGGTACAGAGAAGGACAGAATCTTCCAGACCTGCTGGTTGGGGAGCTAATCCTGGTATACCTCTATACATCATGTAGACATATATAATATATTTAGAGTCGCAAAATGGGGGGTTGGGTGGCTTGAGACGTGTCAAAACCGGTTGGGTTGAAACATGTTAATCTTGTCGGGTTGAGTTGTCGAGGTGACACACAAGCATTTTCATAGATATGCTGGTATGTTTTATACTCCTGGTATTTCAAGATTCTGTTTAGATTTACTAATAGGGTTCACCGTGTAAATTGTTTAACGCTACAGAAATAAGTTTTAAAGTTGCAATAATTTGATTAAAAACCTTCAAAACTTCTAATTTGTTATAAAAAGCTTCAAACTTCCAATTTTTTTCATAAAACACTTTAACTTCCGAAAAATCTAAATAAAACCATGTTGAGATTTTTGATGTGGTGCTGACCTGGTGACGACTGATGAGTAATTAACCACTTCCCTTGTGCCATAACGAACTTTCAGTGATTCATCTCTTAAGCACGGATCAAGTGGGGACACATTAATTGTTCACTACTTCACTTCATATAGAAAATGAAATTATTTGTAAATGTTGTAAACACATGAAAATGTGAATTCAAATACTATTATTACTGCCTGGTGGCCAGCAAATGTTGCATGCTAATATGAGGCCTCCCATGCCTGGTCCCCAACCACTTGAATATAATCAGCAGAAAGGACCGATGCCCTCCATGGGTAACTCTAATGCACATCAGCTCAGTAATGGTGATCAAAATACTTCTCGTTCAGTTGCTCTAGAGACAACCGAAGCAGAAAAAGTGGTAAATTTTATTTGTTCCTGATAGATTTGGAATTTAATTACACATATACTGTCAATTTAAGCCTTGAACTTCTTGATATTATGAAGTATGAACCGAAGATGCTTTATCTGCAATATAACAGCACAGGTGTCGTATTTTGGATAAATCAATTAAGTCAATGATACACAGAATCTGGCATTTATGCAGTTGTACATAGGTAAACTAGGAAAGTAATTAAGATAATATAATACCTAATGAATGCCTAACAGCTGTGCTTTGCAGCCTAATACAGCTATGACATATATTTCTAAAATTTCATTTTATGGGGGAGGGGACAAGGGGTGGTAGTGGGATCACGAAGTTGATAGACTAATGCAATCATAGCTCTTTCCTATTTTCTTTCCTCAGTTCTATTGATTAATGCGTGCTTTTTCATGACCTTCGTTTTTGACGTTCGTTGACTGCAAATTGTTCTCTTTTCAAGTTTGAGTTGGCCAACAGTGACCAGAGTGGCTCAAATTAAATGCAGAATTTAAGATTTTTAGTTCTGAGAGTTGTAATATGGCCCTCTCAAGTGTATAAATATATGAATATAAAATCATATCTACAAAACTAACAGTAAGTAACGAATGAATGTGGGAGTCTATATCACATTTATGTGCATTACAAGCACTGATTTTAGCTCTAGCATCACCTTGAGAAACCTGGAGCTGCTCGGTGATGCCCAAATGTACCATCAGTAGCCAAACATGAGTCAAAAACTCGCCCCCTTTCCTAAGCTGTCACTCATGATGAAATCCTCTGCAGTGAGTAGCAGCATAAGTTAATATGACTTTACAAATACGTTCTTTTTCCATCTTTTTCAAAGATAACGCGAGCCTGCAACCATCAAACAGTGCAGATTTGCATCGATCCCCCTTCACTTTACTAGGAAACACTTCAAGAGAATCAACTTCCAGCAGCTTTAGACATGCTTCAACTTTTTCGGTAATATTACCTTTTTCTTTGAAAAAATGCATTGCTTCAGCACAGGTGTCGCGATACCTGATCATGCCAATACCTATCGGCATCATAACAGTGTTTGTCAAAAGAAGATATGTCAGATAGTCAGATATGTTCTCGCTTTCCATATGACATTTATCAATATCAGAACCATCTTGATTGTCAACATTGCTGGTACTCCATCGAATAGCGTTACACTCATTCTTTTGTAGTGAAAAAGCTACCTTTATGAGTACATAACTCTTTCAGATTGAAGTGGACAACCATATACTCAGGACACTGACTGTAAATCAATTCTTTTTGGTTGTCAAAAACTTTATTGACTGTAAGGGTGTATTCAGCGACCTCCTCCACGTTTACATCAAACCCCAGTGACTTTGTTGTATGTGTTACGAACAAACAAGCTGACAAAATACCAGTTGACAAATAGTGTCGAGATGACGTGTGGTGATGAAGTAACACATTAAAAGCATGATCTTTATTACCTATTTGTATTAAATAAAAAAATTACAAAGAAATGCAGAAAAACAACACTTTTCCGCATATCATTACCATTCCACTCTCTACCAACACCTGCCTACAAGCCAAACAAATGGAATGGTGGTGCAAATAGTAAAGAAAAGGAAAACAAAATAAAAAGTCCCCTTTGTTTGGGTTACTTCCTTTTTGACTTGGATCGATTTGATAGTTGATTGAATTTAGAAAAAGATGTCGACATTTGATTCGTATTTGATTCAATTTGGCCAAACCCACTCTCGCTCAGGTACTATTTCTTACTCACTCTTTTCATTTGTTGAATGGTTTAGGATTTAATTTATTTATATCATTTTGGATCAAACTGAATTTTGATCTCTTGTTAGGATACTACTACCAATCAAATTCATTCCAATCCATAGATTGTTAGTTCAATACGCCTTTTATGTTCCAAAACTCAATCACCCTGAATTTTGTTAGGCTAGTGTTTGTAACTAAAACATACTATTACTACCTAGGACCCACAGCTCGAAAGTTCTGCATTCCCCATTTCCAGGACATTAAGGGGAACTTCGCTTGTGTGCGGGCCGCTTCCTATGTATAAAATATGCTACTCGAGGGGTTTTATACGTGTTTTGTGTGGCCTGGAAACTGTGGTGCTTTTAAGCTAAGCCTTGTGACTTGTAACTACTTTTGGGCAATCAAATACGGAGTGACAATTGTATTTCCCTTTTAAAGTCTTCAGTTTTGTACTAAGCCAAAACACTTGTGTCATTTTGATACTTGGACCATGTTGTTTTTACTTATAATATCCGACCGGTTGCCTGTCTAAGTGTAAAGAGTTGGACTTGTGCTACTCCTAGGATGATGGTTTTGGGTTCATATTCAAGTTTGGATATAATGCATTTAAACAGGACAATTGCTACTATCATGTTTAAATCTGTGATATTGAACCATGAGCTTTTTTAGAAGCCTTTTAATTGACTGGAATGTTACTTGGGCCAACTTGTTGCTTTGGCTGTAAGGGTTACACGCATTTGGCTCTTATAGTTCCGTCTAGGGTGTAAAAAAAGCCGACCCGACCCGACCCGAACCCAAATATGGTTATTCGGGTCGGGTTAGTCGGGTCCAAAATTATATTTGGGTCCATCTGGTCAACACGAGTTCTAAACAAGGTCGGGTTCGGGTATAATCTATCTCTTACTCGGGTTCGGGTCAACCCAAGTGACCCGAGTTTCATTTTTTTCCCCGACCCGAATTGACATGAACCCAAATTGACCCGACCCGAGTTCTAAACAAGGTCGGGTTTGGGTATGTTTTTTGAGCCTTGACCCGAATTGACCCGACCCGAGTTGACCCGAACTCGACCGGGTCAACCTGAATAAATGATCACTGTGTCCCATGAATTGAGTTATTTGAATTTTTTTGGATGTTTTCACTTCTGCACATGCTCAGGTTAATACTTATAGTAACCCCAGAAAGGTGAGTTTCATCATTTTCACTGTGTCCCATGAAATGAAAATTTCTAGTTCAGACTCTGTAGTTACATGCTGTTCTAGAAATGTTTGTCAATGATATCTTATATAATGACAACATTGGTGACCTTTTTAAAACTTACCCAATTTTATCAGCAATCACAATCAACTAGTTACCTTTATCCCAAACAATTTTTATAAGAATTTGTGATATGTTGCAATGTTCGTAAAATAACTTCAAGTGGAAAGTATGCAATTCTGCTAAGTTATAAATGAGCCTGTTTTATAGAAGATGGTGATATGACAGTGAAAGTCAAAATTAATCTTGGTCTTTTATACATACGAAAGGTGTAGTGGTTGATTGCAAATGGACCAAAAAATGTAAATGTAATATTGCTCTTGGCACGTGCTGGGTGACACTAGTAATAGTTTTGATATAATTGTTGAACTTGATTCCTGTATGAAAACGAGGAGGCATGATGGGGAGACAATGCCTTGATAATGATTACTGGTCCAATGTTTTTCTAATTTTTTAAGTGAAAGTATTAGAACTTACAATTTGGTCCAAACCGTCTGATAGTTTCTTAGAGTAATCCTTCGATAACAAGTGATAATGGTACCAACCTAAAGAGTTTTGCTCTGGTTAAGCTAGACATGAAATCTATATTTAGGCGAGCGTTTAGCTGCATATCTAAATGTTATTCACATTCTAGTTATTTATATTTGATTGTGGATATTTATTTATTTATTTTTGCGTCATGTAAGAAGGGTTAAAGGCTTGGCCGCTCGCCTATAATATTATGAATTACAAATGTATTAAATATGATTACTAGTTCTATGAAATGATTTTGGGATGTTGTAAGATGTGAATATGCTTGAGCCACTTTTGACCTGTTGGACCCATTCGACTTGTATTAAATATGATTTTGGGGTAACGGGCTTGGCTGCTCTCCTATAATATTATGAGTAACAAATGTATTAAATATGATTACTAATTCGATGAAATGATTTTGGGAGGTTGCAAGATGTGAATATGCTTGAGCCACTTTTGACCTGTTTGACCCATTCGACTTGGAGATAATGCGACCCTAGTCGACCTATGTTAGATGGATGAGTCAAAACTGTCGCATCTATAGTGTATACAAAATAACGCCACTTACAATGTATACAAAGTTACTGTGTTAGATAGATGTGAATAGTCTCATTCTTTTTGTACAATCCTAAGAAGATTATAGGACTATACTTTGACAATAATGAACAGTTTAACCATGCATCTGGTCATGTTTCTTATGATAATATATTACTGTATTTGATTGTAGATATGGCAGCACGCTGATCAGAACCGCACTAGCTTCCTTGGCCGTCAGGAATTCTACAACACTCTTAAGCTTGTAACTGTTGCAAAAAATAAAAGAGAACCAACACCAGATATAGTAAAGGTGGCATTATATGGATCTGCTTCATCTAAAATCCCTGCTCCACAGATTAATCTTGCAGCTCTGCTGTACCAATACCCCAAGAGCCACTATCATCCTCATCTTTCACAGCTCCTAGACTATCTGTTGGAGGAACTGGAATTGCTTCTGCCCCTATTTTTGGTGGTGATTTGTTTTCTGCTTCTCAATCTATATCCAAACCGTCATCATCCTCAATGCCAACACAAACTGCAAGTATTCCACCCGTTTCTTCTGCAATTGCTCCTGTAACTTCATAGCCCCAGACTCCTGCCAAGATAGACCCACTTCACGCATTGAATGCTTTTACAAGGCAGCCCACAGGTACAGTCAGCGGGGCCATCTCTACCAAGACCAAATCAACAGGCCCCGACTCAAAATGCGAAATTTGGATATCAGGAAGAGAGAACACAAGTTCCCAGCACATCGCTACCTCACTGGCCAAAAATGACGCAAGCTGGTGTTAACAAGTATATGAAAGTGTTAATTCCTGACAGAGATGGGAAAATCATTGGTGATCAGGCTTGTAGCTTATTTTTAAGTTGGAGACTACCAAGAGGTAAATCACTGGTAATCAGGCTCGTAGCTTATTTCTAGTGAAGTGTCTTTCCATATTAGATTTCCTATAAACATGACAAGCTGATTTATTATTCTTCGACAGAAATTCTGAAACAGGTGTGGGACTTGTCTGATCAAGATAATGACAGCATGCGTTCCTTGAGGGAGTTCTGTATTGCTCTCTATCTGATGGAGCGGTATAGACAAGGATAGAATCTTCCAGACCTGCTGGTTGGGGAGCTAATCCTGGTATACCTCTATACATCATGTAGACATATATAATATATTTAGAGTCGCAAAATGGGGGGTCGGGTGGCTTGAGACGTGTCAAAACCGGTTGGGTTGAAACATGTTAATCTTGTCGGGTTGAGTTGTTGTAACAACCGTGGTTTTAGCAGGTCAGTTTGACTGATAGTCTTGACTCGGTTGACGTTTGTTTGGTGTGTCCTAGGTGTTTGAAGTGATATATGAGTGATATAGGTGAGTTTTAGCACTAAATCCCTTTGCGTAAATGGTTTTATTGTGATTTGGAAAGTTTGTAATTTGGGAAAGTTCATTTTGATCACCTTTGTGGTGTAGAAATGACTTGTGTAGCTTTGGTGTTTTTGTGTTTTTGCGTAACGAGTTTTCGTTCAAGTGCTTGAGCGTTAGCGGGTTACGAGGAGTTTGTTTTTATGAGTTATATTTCAAAAAGTGTGTGAAATTCTATTTTTGGAAACTTTATTTTTGGAAATGATATTTTTCCGGGTTGTCGTAAAAAGCTGAGGTTTATCGCGTAAGACGTTAGGTTTCGATATGGGAATATATAAAATATGAAAAGTATGAGGTTTTGAGTGTAATAAATAAATTTAGTAATATATATATATATATATATATATATATATATATATATATATATATATTATATAGGTAAAATTCGGATTTAAGGGATAAGGGGGAAAAAGGAAACCCAATTTGAGTCCAAATATGACTCTTAGGCCCAAGGAATCCTAGTTCAACCCAAACAAGTCCAACCCTTACCCATATTTACCCCACAAACGACCCATAACCCCTTTTTACTGCAATTTAGAGTCGACACATGGAGAATCAAGAGGGGAAAAATTAGGGTTTCATAATTGTCTAGCAATAATCAAGAATCAAGGTAAAATCTTTAACCCTTATGTGTAATTAATCAATTATTGTTATGACTCATGTAATAATTAATATGATGGATTAGGGTTTGTGTTAACTTCTGTAAATTAATGTTATAAAACATGTGGGGATCAATAATTAGTAATATTATGATGATTGGTGAAGGGAATTGAGCGTAAAACATGCTAGTTATTGAGTTAGGGTTTCGACAGATTTGTAAGGCTGTAAAGATGTGAGTGTATATAACAGATGGTGATGAGTTAAGTCATGAATTTTAAGTCTAAATTGAAGTATAATGAAAGAGCTTTCCAAAAAGTCCAGCCACGATCAATTTTGAGGTGGGAAGTCGGTCTTTTTATTTTTTCTTTGTTAAGGTGTCAAAGCTATCAAACCGGGACAGATTTTGGGTAAAAGTTTGAGGATGGCATGTGGTTGTAAAAGTGGTATTTTGACTTGGTCTTCTGGAATAGTTAAGTTTTAGGTTATATTAGACTACCACGAAGAGGATTCGCGATAAAAACTTGTGGAAGTAATTATTAAAAATCAAAACTTTTTGGTGTGCGTTCAGATCCGAATTTGAGTAGTTGTCAAGTTTGAATTTCTTGTGAGTACTTGTGTGTGTTATTGGTCCATGGCCTTCTGGGATTAGCTTCTATGCTTATGAGAGACCATGGTAAATTTTTGGTGTGAGTTGTTAAGCTTTATTTGTCGTAATTTCATGTGAGCGAATGTACTCAAAAATTCTACGTTTTCTGAGTTTTAGAGTGCAAAGGATTTAGTGAGTGTTAGGTTATGGTGGTGGTTAGTATGGTGTCTAGGAGATCCATGGTGGGTCATATGAGTCTTAGACATCCATCATATGTGTATTACATGGGTTGTAGCTTTTAGCTTGACCTTGTGTAATGTGGATTATTTTTGTGTATTATAGATTGTGTATTGTTTTGTTGAGCTGCGGAGTTTAAGGTGAGTTCATAGTCCCATATTTTTACTTTGTTTTAAACTTGGGATGGGAATGATGCTTGTCTTAAATGTTTTGGTTTACTGTGATTATGTGTGTGATATTAAAGAGCTTGGACTTATAATGTTATTGTATGTATGCTATGTGTGATTATTTGCTTGCGTGGATGTTTTGGGATTCAATTAGGATAGCGACCTAATTGATGATATATTTTTGGGATTCAATTGGGAGGGTGCTTACCCTGTTGCTCGCGCATGCGACCTAATTGATGATATATTGATGGGTACTACTTTGGATCGGTGGGCACGTTCCGCCCAATGGTTGCCTTATGAGTGTTGTTGCCTTATGTGTGGATATTAACTTGCAAATGCATGTAGCAATATGATAACTATAATTTATTTGTCCAGCTATATTTTGTAATCACAGTAAATTCGGTTGCCTTGTGTGTTGAGTCTTAAACCTGTGAATCTCACCAACATTATGTTGACGTTTTAAGCATCATTTTCAGGTGAGCTTTCTAAGGATAAGATAGAAGGATGTGGATAGACGAGACCTTAGTTGCATTGGAAGTGATTTATCCTCTATGTTTGGATTTATGTTTTGTTTTGGTTATTTTATTTTGGGGTATTGTTACAACACTTTGTGTTTGTGCATTGCTCTATTTATGTGCATGTAGTTGTTCTCTATGTAGACACCAGGTGTTGTGATGATATCCATGAAGTTACACCCGCGCGTTTCCGCCGTGGCGGGGTGTGACAGATTGGTATCTGAGCCAGGTTATAGAGAATTAGGTGGTTGAACCTAGACTATAACCTAGGAGTCCCTCATATAGTTGCATTTAGGACTTATGTGTAAGTATAATATTTTATATGTCTATTTTCCTATATTTATGAGATGTTTTATTGATTTTCGGAAGTCTATTCTATCCCCTATACGTAGTATTATATATATCGACTTTATTATATCGTCTTCCACGCGTAAGATGCTTCGTTGGACAACCGTTGTTGCTATCGGATGCGAGAGAGGTGGTAGGATGAAGCGGACTAACCGCAGAATCCGAATTTCCGATAGCATGTATCTATGTTCGGACAAGGAGAGGATGTTTATGGAAAACGTTGGTAGAGAAGAAGTGGAGAGGTTTGGAACCACGGTGACTTCTGGAGATGGAGCCATTACCAAATACCCTTGGTAGTGTTCTCACTTCACATAGGAAGGAGATGTGGTTTAGTCTAAACCTCGTGATTTGTATGCGCTTGTGAATTATGTGGAATTGGAAGAAAAGAGTAGAGATGATTTTGCATGTTGTCGACTACCTCAACATGTAGGAAACATGAATGAATGGTTGAGTAAAGATGAAAGGGAGTTAGGATGAAATGGTGTGGATTCGGATCTAGAGTCCACAGCGAGTAGTAAGTTGAATTGATCTGAGTGGGGAGATAAGTGCGAGAGTGGAGTTGAGCCATTATGCGACGTCTTTTGTTTTGTGTTATGTATTGGAATTTGTATATTGTCTTTTGCCGTCTTGAGCCATGTTGGAGCGTGATTACTCTCGGATACTGGATCGACCTTATCCAAGTAATTTTGATTATAGAGTTTACGTGATCGTTGGAATTGTTCCATGCGAGATGATTGTTTGCGACGTCTTTAGTTTTTGTTTGCATGTTTGTTTGCATGATGTGTTGTCATAGGAGGGAGTACACTTATAAAAGGGGGCATAGATAATTATGGTGGCCAACATAATTATACATGCGTCACAACACAAGTGGACTTACAAGCATGATAGCATGGATTGCATGGTGTATTAGGTGCTATGTGGTATATGTGCGTTATCATTGAGATGTGTGGTTTTGGAAGTAAGTATGCGTGTGGAATAGGCTTATAACTATGGTCGCGAACATAATTATAAGGGTATCACACACGTGGACTTGTGACCATTATTGCATTGATTGATGTTTGTTGTTATATGTTGTGGTAGATGGTATGTGATATCATGTTGGTGATGGCTGTATGGTTAGAGAAGTATTCTCTTAGCCGTTTGGGCAGTCGTTATATGTTGGGGTGTGTAGGTGGTAAGATTCCATCCTACCTATCATACGTTGATACCTCAATTATCGGTGGGTACTTATGTTGTGGTATTTAAGTTGATTCGTTTGCTAGACACTCCGTTTGTATACCTAATTCTTTGGTTGGCATTCTTATTCGTACCATGATGGTACAGATGCAATATTCTTTCTATTTGACGTCGTGATAGGTGTTGGGTAATCGAATTCGTTTTGTTGGATACTGGTTCGTTTCTTTGGTTATTCCATACATTCATTCTTCGGATGAATGTTATGCTATTCTTCAAGTATTGTTGGTTCATGACGAGTTGGTGTGGATATTTGAATCCCTCATTTACACACACCAATTGAATTCGTGACATGTTTTGTGACCCGTTAGTATCAGTGTTTTCTATGATTTTGGATTGATTGTTGTACGAATGAGTCTTTGCTTTCTTCGTTTGGTTTGCAATGCATTTGCGTGAGTGTTCACTGGTATGAGTTCGTTTGAGGATTATTTTGATTACGGAATTCTTCAATGTCTTTCGCGTTCGATTAAGAGGTTGTGTTAGAGTCTTTATGACATTTTACAAATTTGTTTTGGGTATTTCAAGGTCGTTTGATGGAAACTAATATTTTTATGGGGAATGAAGTGTGAAGAAAAAAAAATGGTTATGTTGATGTCCTACATAAAATGGTTTATATATATTTTATAAAAAAAAAGTATAAGTTTAAGATATGTCTTGTAAAAAAAATAATAAATAAATAAATAAACGGTATTCATTTGTTTTTGGGAAGGTCGAGTACGGGAATAAGAACTGTCTATGGTTCTCATTTACCAAACTTGTTATGTATTTGGTTCATTGAGTGTTTCTTTCGTTGAGGTACGCTTGTGGATGTTTTATGGGTGCGTGTATCTTATATTTTCTTTGTATGGGTTTTCATGAACATTTTATCCGTGTCTATTTTTATTGGGGGAAAATTTCTCATTGTGTTTTTCTAGCTTTGATTTTGATGTTCGTTACTTCGTTAGTCGGTAATTCGTACCCCTTTTTGAGTTCGTTGATATACGTTTTAGTTCGACCGGTTTCATGGTTCGTGTCGTTTACTTAGGATAGATTGTCGTGTTGATTATCAATTTGTTCGTTGAAGAAGAAGAGGATGTTTGCCAAGTTGTTCAAGTGAGAGGTGTAGCTTTAAGATGTACGTTCTTCAGGAAGGTGGTCAACGATAGCGAGTGTTCGTGGACGCTAGTAAGATAAAAGTAGTGAAGCGTGGAAAGTACCTGAGACATCATCTGAGAGACGATTGTCCTCAGGATTGGCAGGTACTATTGACGATTCATTTCTATCTTTCCATAGATTGTGTAGGCATCGCGGAGGTGGAAGATCCATAAGAGGAACTGTGTGATATGTGATTTAAAGTTGGGGAGTAGAACTTGGAGATGATATTTGTATGGAGCAGAAAGTGTGGTCTACCCAGATCATGAGAATCTTTAGCATATATTTGACAAGAGGTTAATATATGTTGAAGAGAAGTTGGGTGTGGAATTTCTCAGTGACTACGATTGTCTGATTCGCCACTGTAAAGGAAGGGCAGACATCGTAGTAAGATCGCTGAGCGGGAGTGAACGAGTGAAACTTAGATCTTTGTCAGCAATGATTATGATAATTCGGTTCGGAGTTAAGAGGATGATACTGGCAGCATAGAGAGAGGCTCAAGGTTGAGAACATGTAAGAAGAATGATTACTTGGTTTAGACCAGTAAATGGAAAGGAACGAAGATGGAGGAATGTACTTTGCGGACCATCAATTAGTTCTATTGAGAGGAAGCGTAAGGACAGCAGTCATGCAAGGTATTTGATACATCCGAGAATGGATAAGACATATCATTACCTTTGCAAGAGATGTATGGAGGAGTAGGCGAGACTTTTCGCTCGGTGAGTTGGTAATGAGCCATGGGGTGTCGCGTTGATCATCAAGAAACATGATGAAATACTTACTTCGCGATAGTGGTAAACGTGTTATGGAAACTTGAGAACGCGTATGTAGATGAGTGCGACTTATCATTCTCAAAAGAGTGAATTAAGTGAGCGTACCAAATCAGGTGATGGATGGTGAGCTAGGAGCATGGGTGTGTTTGATTTTGGAGGAAGCCGGGGTATACATTTACCCTTAGCTGAGTTCTCCTATATCAACAGTTATCGTTCTAGTATGCAGTATGTGTTGTGCGAAAAGTTGTATGGAATGTTCTATGGGCAAAGGTTGGAACAAGCCAACTAATTGGTCCTGAACTAGAACGAGAGACTACGAATAAGGTTTTCTGGCTAAGGAAAAGACTTAAGGCAGCAAAAGATCGCCAAAAAGAGTTATGCGAATAATTGCTGTAAGCCTTATAGTTTGGTGTTGGTGATATTGTGTGGTTAAAAGTATCTCCTTGGAAGGGTGTTGTGCGTTTCGGTACGAAAGGCAAGCTAGCACCGAGATACGTAGGACCATTTGAGATTTACGGAAAGGATTGGATTTGAAACATATCGGTTGAATTTGTCTGAGGAGTGAAGTGAAGTGCATGATACGTTTCACGTATCTAATTGAAAGAAATGTTTGGCGGATGCTAGTCTGCATGTGCCATTAGATGAGAGTAAGGTTGACAAGACTTTTCGTTTTGTCGAGAAACCTGTTGAGATTATGGAAATGAGATGTTAAGAGTTTGAAGTGTGGTGAGATAGCGTTGGTAAAGGTATGGTGGGATTCTATGCGTGGTCCTGAGTTTACTTGGGAGCGTGAGGAATCAGAGGTAATTAATGTTTGTTTTATGAGTATTTGTCATTTGTGAGTGCGTCTTGCGGTTACCATTTGGCTTTTCATTTGGTTCGAGAGTATCGTACTTACCTGTAAGAAGTCGTTTTGATAATTGGTGTTATTGATCGGCGTAGTGTATCTATTTACGTGTATCGTTGGAGTATCGGAGTGTTTTTCTATCATGTGAATTCGAGTATTTAGTCGGTTCACATTTTTGCGATTCTTTCTCTGTGAGTTTATGGGGTGGTATTTGTCCGCTTAAAAATCCATAAATTTCCTTTTGCTGTTGTGAGTGGTGACTATAGTAGTTGAAATCTCGGGACGCGATTTCCCTAAGTGGGGGATGATGTAACAACCGTGGTTTTAGCAGGTCAGTTTGACTGATAGTCTTGACTCGGTTGACGTTTGTTTGGTGTGTCCTAGGTGTTTGAAGTGATATATGAGTGATATAGGTGAGTTTTAGCACTAAATCCTTTTGCGTAAATGGTTTTATTGTGATTTGGAAAGTTTGTAATTTGGGAAAGTTCATTTTGATCACCTTTGTGGTGTAGAAATGACTTGTGTAGCTTTGGTGTTTTTGTGTTTTTGCGTAACGAGTTTTCGTTCAAGTGCTTGAGCGTTAGTGGGTTACGAGGAGTTTGTTTTTATGAGTTATATTTCAAAAAGAGTGTGAAATTCTATTTTGGAAACTTTATTTTTGGAAATGATATTTTTCCGGGTTGTCGTAAAAAGCTGAGGTTTATCGCGTAAGACGTTAGGTTTCGATATGGGAATATATAAAATATGAAAAGTATGAGGTTTTGAGTGTAATAAATAAATTTAATAAAAAAAAATAAAAATATATATTTTATATAGGTAAGATTCGGATTTAAGGGATAAGGGGGAAAAAGGAAACCCAATTTGAGTCCAAATATGACTCTTAGGTCCAAGGAATCCTAGTTCAACCCAAACAAGTCCAACCCTTACCCATATTTACCCCACAAACGACCCATAACCCCTTTTTACTGCAATTTAGAGTCGACACATGGAGAATCAAGAGGGGAAAAATTAGGGTTTCATAATTGTCTAGCAATAATCAAGAATCAAGGTAAAATCTTTAACCCTTATGTGTAATTAATCAATTATTGTTATGACTCATGTAATAATTAATATGATGGATTAGGGTTTGTCTTAACTTCTGTAAATTAATGTTATAAAACATGTGGGGATCAATAATTAGTAATATTATGATGATTGGTGAAGAGAATTGAGCGTAAAACATGCTAGTTATTGAGTTAGGGTTTGGACAGATTTGTAAGGCTGTAAAGATGTGAGTGTATATAATAGATGGTGATGAGTTAAGTCATGAATTTTAAGTCTAAATTGAAGTATAATGAAAGAGCTTTCCAAAAAGTCCATCCACGATCAATTTTGAGGTCGGGAAGTCGGTCTTTAGATTTTTCTTTGTTAAGGTGTCAAAGCTGTCAAACCGGGAAAGATTTTGGGTAAAAGTTTGAGGTTGGCATGTGGTTGTAAAAGTGGTATTTTGACATAGTCTTCTGGAATAGTTAAGTTTTAGGTTATATTAGACTACCACGAAGAGGATTCGCGATAAAAACTTGTGGAAATAATTATTAAAAATCAAAACTTTTTGGTGTGCGTTCAGATCCGAAGTTGAGTAGTTGTCAAGTTTGAATTTCTTGTGAGTACTTGTGTGTGTTATTGGTCCATGGCCTTCTGGGATTAACTTCTATGCTTATGAGAGACCATGGTAAATTTTTGGTGTGAGTTTTTAAGCTTTATTTGTCGTAATTTCATGTGAGCGAATGTACTCAAAAATTCTACGTTTTCTGAGTTTTAGAGTGCAAGGGATTTAGTGAGTGTTAGGTTATGGTGGTGGTTAGTATGGTGTCTAGGAGATCCATGGTGGGTCGTATGAGTCTTAGACATCCATCATATGTGTATTACATGGGTTGTAGCTTTTAGCTTGACCTTGTGTAATGTGGATTATTTTTGTGTATTATAGATTGTGTATTGTTTTGTGGAGCTGCGGAGTTTAAGGTGAGTTCATAGTCCCATATTTTTACTCTGTTTTAAACTTGGGATGGGAATGATACTTTTCTTAAATGTTTTGGTTTACTGTGATTATGTGTGTGATATTAAAGAGCTTGGACTTATAATGTTATTGTATGTATGCTATGTGTGATTATTTGCTTGCGTGGATGTTTTGGGATTCAATTAGGATAGCGACCTAATTGATGATATATTTTTGGGATTCAATTGGGAGGGTGCTTACCCTGTTGCTCGTGCATGCGACCTAATTGATGATATATTGATGGGTACTACTTTGGATCGGTGGGCACGTTCCGCCCAATGGTTGCCTTATGAGTGTTGTTGCCTTATGTGTGGGTATTAACTTGTAAATGCATGTAGCAATATGATAACTATAATTTATTTGTCCAGCTATATTTTGTAATCACAGTAAATTCGGTTGCCTTGTGTGTTGAGTCTTAAACCTATGAATCTCACCAACATTATGTTGACGTTTTAAGCATCATTTTCAGGTGAGCTTTCTAAGGATAAGATAGAAGGATGTGGATAAACGAGACCTTAGTTGCATTGGAAGTGATTTATCCTCTATGTTTGGATTTATGTTTTGTTTTGGTTATTTTATTTTGGGGTATTGTTACAACACTTTGTGTTTGTCCATTGCTCTATTTATGTGCATGTAGTTGTTCTCTATGTAGACACCAGGTGTTGTGATGATATCCATGAAGTTACACCCGCGCGTTTCCGCCGTGGCAGGGTGTGATAGTTGTCGAGGTGACACACAAGCATTTTCATAGATATGCTGGTATGTTTTATACTCCTGGTATTTCAAGATTCTGTTTAGATTTACTAATAGGGTTCACCGTGTAAATTGTTTAACGCTACAGAAATAAGTTTTAAAGTTGCAATAATTTGATTAAAAACCTTCAAAACTTCTAATTTGTTATAAAAAGCTTCAAACTTCCAATTTTTTTCATAAGACACTTTAACTTCCGAAAAATCTAAATAAAACCATGTTGAGATTTTTGATGTGGTGCTGACCTGGTGACGACTGATGAGTAATTAACCACTTCCCTTGTGCCATAACGAACTTTTAGTGATTCATCTCTTAAGCACGGATCAAGTGGGGACACATTAATTGTTCACTACTTCACTTCATATAGAAAACGAAATTATTTGTAAATGTTGTAAACACATGAAAATGTGAATTCAAATACTATTATTACTGCCTGGTGGCCAGCAAATGTTGCATGCTAATATGAGGCCTCCCATGCCTGGTCCCCAACCACTTGAATATAATCAGCCGAAAGGACCGATGCCCTCCATGGGTAACTCTAATGCACATCAGCTCAGTAATGGTGATCAAAATACTTCTCGTTCAGTTGCTCTAGAGACAACCGAAGCAGAAAAAGTGGTAAATTTTATTTGTTCCTGATAGATTTGGAATTTAATTACACATATACTGTCAATTTAAGCCTTGAACTTCTTGATATTATGAAGTATGAACCGAAGATGCTTTATCTGCATTATAACAGCACAGGTGTCGTATTTTGGATAAATAAATTAATTCAATGATACACAGAATCTGGCATTTATGCAGGTGTACATAGGTAAACTAGGAAAGTAATTAAGATAATATAATACCTAATGAATGCCTAACAGCTGTGCTTTGCAGCCTAATACAGCCATGACATATATTTCTAAAATTTCATTTTATGGGGGAGGGGACAAGGGGTGGTAGTGGGATCACGAAGTTGATAGACTAATGCAATCATAGCTCTTTCCTCTTTTCTTTCCTCAATTCTATTGATTAATGCGTGCTTTTTCATGACCTTCGTTTTTGACGTTCGTTGACTGCAAATTGTTCTCTTTTCAAGTTTGAGTTGGCCAACAGTGACCAGAGTGGCTCAAGTTTGATGCAGAATTTAAGATTTTTAGTTCTGAGAGTTGTAATATGGCCCTCTCAAGTGTATAAATATATGAATGGGAAAATTGTCTAAATATACATCCAACTTGCCACCTTTTACTATTGTATACACGTAACTTTTTTTTTCCTATTAAATACACATACTTGACTAATCAACGTTATTGTGTCAATAATTACCCTTTTTGATGACGTGGCGTGTATTAACGCCCTAATTACATACAATATCACCTAACACCCATTTTTTTTTACTTACGGGTCATTTTTGATAAATGTTAGAACTTTTGGGGGGGGTAATGTGACCCTATCATTTTAATAACACCACCCCCCATTTTCCCTCTTCCTCCATATCATCCCAAACGGTACCAAAACATTAAGTGAGGAACCCTAAAAATGAGCACTTCTAGTTCAGCCTAATCCCGTGTAATTGGAGGAAAGATTGAGTTTTTTTGCAACTGCAATCGACAATTAAGGGTACAAACATCATCTTCAAGGGCGAATCCAGGAAAGAGGTATGTCAAATGTGACCTTTGTCGTGTGTACGAGTTTCTTCATGATGACCTTCCAAGTCAATATTACAAAGACATGGTACACGGGTTCTTGCAAAGGCAAAGAGGAATGGATAATGGACCAATGATTGAGTCACTGGCGTTGGAGAAGTCAAGGTTGGAAGAAGAGTTGAAGGTCACAAAGTCAAGGTTGGGAGATGATTTGAAGGCTGCAAAGGCCAAGTTGGAATTGTATGACAAGTTGTTTATGGTAATGTTGGGATGTTTGTGTGTAATATGTGTTGGGATAGGTATGTCACTAGGCAAGTAGTCTAATCTTTGTTTGGGTTTGGTAATTGTTGAAGTAAAACCTTGCGAGTGAGTCCCGCCGTTAGGATTGTCTCTCGGTCTCTTGAAATACCCTGCACAAGAGTAGCACACGTTAGGCTCGCCTTGGATTTTATCCCAAGACCAACCTCCGGTGTGAGGATGAGTATGTGAAAGGATGAAGGGTTTGTAATAAATGCTGGTGAGAGTATTGTGTGTGTTAGTTGAATCATAAATGAGGTGAAGGGTATTTATACTACTCACCTTATTACCTACTCTGCCTTGGGAAGGAGCAAGCCATACCTGGTTGGTGGGTGTCAGAGCAAGTGGGCGACACGATCCCTAAAATCCTGGGATCGTGTTATAACATCGGTTTACATCCGTTGAGGCTTCTCTTCGGCACGTTACCATCGGCTATGTCCATATAAGCCGAACGGTTCCCCGGTCATTCGGCCACATACGCCAACATGTCCCCCCCAGTATTGGAGTATCGGGTCTAACCGGTGCTTCAATTCCGTTGTGCGTGTAGGTGCCGTTTTTCCCTTGTCGTTGTGACGCAGATGTTGCGCGTTTTTATACGAAGTCTATTTGTTGCGGCAAAATTACCCTTATGCCCCTTTGACAACTGGTTACCACTTAATTTTTTGCACAGATATCAAATGGTCGGGGCTTAGCCACGTGTCAAGGGTGGTACACGATGCGACGTTTCACGTATCCCCATACCGACTATATATACCACTTCTTTACTCTTCATTTTTACCTTTTACTGTGTTTTTCTTCCATTCTCTTCGGTTGCTTTCTATTATTTTGCAAAGTTATTCCGAGGTGCATTTCAACCTTTTCTATTTTTGTTACTTCGTATTGTTTTGACCATGGCCGTTAGTGAACCTGGGGAGATGAACGTTCCGGTTGACCCACCTTTGTTATTAACAGCCAAACCCCCCGGTAAGTTTGATATGCATATGCACCCGTCTAGGCTTTCCCAGAGAGACTTAGATGATATGATAGTAGAGTTTGGCATTCCGTTAGATCTTCATCCCATACTTCCCCCCCCCCCCCCAGATCTCACCATGAACGAGTTGCCGGGAGACAAAATAGGTGTGTATGTTCAGCATATGAGATTAGGGGGTGTTAGGATACCATTCTCAGCCTTCCTTTTAAGCATTATAGATCATTTTAATGTACACCTGTCCCAACTAGTTCCGTTGGGTGTAAATAGGGTGACATTGTTTGAGGTTCGGTGTTATAGTTTGGGGGTTGGGCCCACCGTTTCCCTCTTCCGAGTGTTTTACCGGTTATGTAAGCAGGGGCACTGGTTCTCTTTTGAACATCTGACAGGCAAACACGCTAAGACGTGTTTTAGGGAGATTTTGACAAGTTTGAAATGGTGGAAGGATTTTTTCTTTTTGATTGACCGAAGGGCCATACCGAACGCCATGCCGTGGAGACATAGGGATTCACAGATAACAGATCGTTTCCCAACCGGTTACTCTCAGCGGGATGCCAACATGCTGGCCCTCCAACCCATAATACTTCGGAAACCTCCAACCAGTCTTCTTTGGGTGTATGGGCTTACCAACACCTTCCGGATATCAGGCCACAATCTTGTTATAAAGAATGCCAGAGGGGAGGGTAAGAAGGGGTGTTTATGACTATTACTATTTACTTTATGCCACTCCTGCTTGTTTTGATTGTGTTTTACTTTCTGTAGTGATCACTATGTCTGAGTACCTAGAGCTTCCGGAATTTGAAGGGTCAGTGGTGAGCAAAGGAGATCCGTTGCCTGAGAACCAGCCCCGTCCGAACAAGACTGCCGAGCCCCTTGCTCCTGATGTTGCGATCCCCGAGAAGACATATGCGCAACTAACTGTTGAAGTAGCCAATTCCGATGTGGTGGCTGCCCGGGAGGAAAAGGAAAGAAAGAAGCAACAAACCCGTCCTGTTGGTAAGAAGAGGGCTGCGGCTGGGCCGAGTGCACAGCCCAAAAGGAGGAGGAAATTGCAGGCTGATGAGGAGGTCGTTGAGTCTGAGGAGCATACTGTGGATGCCAATCCTCTCAACCAGGCTGAGCCGTCGGATAGGGCCGAGCAAGAGAATGAAGGAGGCGACGGGCAAAATCCTCCGGTCGAGAATGCTGAAGAGGAGCATCATTCCTTGGAGAAATCTAACACTCCTCCTGCTGAAGGTGCCGAAGGGTTTCAAGATCATCCCCCTCCCACCCCTTCGGATGGTAAGAGCCATCTTTCTTTTGATCATCTGGTTTTATTTGAATACTTAGTTATATATATATATATATATATATATATATATATATATATATATATATATATATATATATATATATATATATATATATATATATATATATATATATATATATATATATATATATATATATATATATATATATATATATATATATATTTTTTTTTTTGTGCAGCCCACTCGGAGCATCAAGCTTCCAGAACTCATGTGTAGTCCGAAGAAGCGCGGCCGCTGTCTGAAGGTATATATATTTTATTATTTATTATTATTATTATCTTAAAAAAAAACTTAATCCTCCGTCCTTGTCGTTTTCAGGTCACACTGATTGGACCGGAGGGTACTTTATCCCCGGGTGGACTCTCATGGATGATGTTCGTATGAACTCCTTCCGGGCATGCCGGGAGATGATGTCACATCTTGCAACCCCTGCCGAAGAGGAAGCACTGGCCGCGCTAAATAATAATCAGCTTGTCCGACAGTCATATATCAACTCTGGTTCCGGCGTGGTACTTCAAGCAGAAGTGTTGAAGAGGTTTAGCTAGCTGAACCGAGATTACCGGGAGCTAGAGGCTACTCACGGGGAATGTGAGTCTGTTGCCGACAGGTTGAAGGAGGAGAGGGATGTCCAGATTGCAAAGTTTGAAACTTTGTTGAAAGAGCTCCGTGCGTTAGAGGACGAACAACAGGAGGAGAGGGCTGTAGCCTCCACCCGGGAGAAGGGATTGGTTGACCAGCTGGAGGAAATTGAGAAGGAGAAAAATGAGGCAACCAGTCTATCTGCTTCTCAGGTTTCTAAAATTGAGGAACTTGAGAAAAGATTGGCAGAGAAGTCCCAGGAGGCCGAAAAGCTGTTGACGGAGAATAAAAGTCTGGTTGATCAGTTGGCTATTGCTGAGGTTGTTCGACAGAATACCGTGAAGGAATTGATCCCGGCTGCTTTCCGAAGGCTCTTCCAAAGTGATGAATATAAGAAGAGTCTTGGAAGGGTTTATAGCTTATCTTATTCAGGAGGGTTCATAGACGGTGTCCGTGCCGAAAGGAAACCGGACGATGCGGAAAAGATTTTGCAGAAGATCAAGAAGCTTAGCATGGAGGCACCTAAACTTTGGAAGCCGGAATATCATAAGCTTTTCGAGGCTGAATATCCGTATGTTCGAAAGCTTGCGGAATCTTTCCATCTTCCCCTCGGTGATCAGATGAATCTCCTTCCGGAGGAGCCTATTAAAAAGGCAACTCCCACTCCAGCTGTTGTTGCTCCCACAACCCAATAGGTTGATTAGGGTTTATCCGGGGTGCCTGTACCATTTTTGTGTCATTGGGACTGTAACAAGTATTTTAGTACATTTTGAATTGTAACTGTATTAGCAGAGAACGGTTTTGTAGTTTTGTTCATATATACATCATCGTTCCGTTCTTATGCTTTTTTTTTTTTTTTTTTTTTTTTTTTTTTTTTTTTACATGAGTATTTTTGCGTAATTTGTACAAGTGACTTTTGGCCGGAGTGTTTTTGTACGTTCCGTGTAAGTGGTTGGATAGAGTGTTTTTGCACGATCCATACATAAGTATTGGACGGAGTTTTGTTGCACGATCCGTATATAAGTATTGGACGGAGTGTTTTTGCACGATCCGTATAAAATTGGACGGAGTGTTTTTGCACGATCCGTATAAGTAGATGGACGGAGTGTTTTTGCACGATCCGTATATAATTGGACGGAGTGTTTTTGCACGATCCGTATAAGTAGATGGACGGAGTGTTTTTGCACGATCCGTATATAATTGGACGGAGTGTTTTTGCACGATCCGTTTATAATTGGACGGAGTGTTTTTGCACAATCCGTATAAGTAGATGGACGGAGTGTTTTTGCACGATCCGTATATAATTGGACGGAGTGTTTTTGCACGATCCGTATAAGTAGATGGATGGAGTGTTTTTGCACGATCCGTAACGTGGGGAAGACATAGGTTGTCATTGATCATTCAAACTATTTTACATGAAACAGTTTCATAAGTTAGTTGCATGCCAGGTCCGAGGAATTTCCTTGTCGTCCATACCAGCAAGTTTGTACGAACTGTTCTGGTGTGCTTCCACTACCCTGTATGGTCCTTCCCAGTTCGGACCCAGCTTTCCCTGATTTTCAACCCGGCTAGCCTCATTTTTTCTGTAGACGAAGTCCCCAACCTTGAAAGCCATCGACTTAACTCTTCGGTTATAGTACTGTTCGACCTTTGCTTTGTACTTTGCTTCACGAATCGCCGCCATTTCACGTCTTTCTCGCAAAAGGTCTAAATTTAATCGCTGATGTTCTTCGCTATCCTCCGGATTATAGAGCATGGTTCGGTGGGTAGGCATTCCTGTTTCCGCTGGTATTACTGCCTCGCTGCCGTAGGTCAGGCTAAATGGCGTTTCACCATTACTAGTTTTCATCATGGTTCGGAAAGCCCATAAAACATTCGGCAGTTCGTCTGCCCATCCGGCCCTTTCCCTTCCAAGTCTAGTCTTTATGCCATGCATCAAGCTCTTGTTTGCTCTTTCAACTAATCCGTTCGCCTGTGGGTGTGCCACAACGGTGTTTATTTGCTTTATCTTTAACTTCTCACACCATCCTTTGAAAGGATCGTTGACAAAGTTTGTTCCATTGTCTGTGACTATGATCCCTGGCAAGCCGAAACGACAAACGATATTCTCCCAAACAAATTTCTTCACGTCCTTGCCGGTGGTTTTGACTAACGATTTGGCTTCTATCCATTTCGTAAAGTAGTCTACTGCTACAATCATGTATTTCAACCTCTCTGGTGCTTCTGGAAAGGGGCCTAACATATCCATTCCCCATTGATAGAAGGGCCAAGGTGCCATTATGGACGTCAAATTGGTTTTGGGCAGCTTTGGGACCGGAGAGTGAATCTGACAGGAATCACATTTCTGTATCTCTTCTCTTGCGTCTTTATGCATTGTCGGCCAGTAATATCCCTGCCTTATTAATTTAGCCACTACTGACCTGGGGCCGGAGTGCATTCCACACATCCCCTCATGAACCTCTCGAATTATGTAGTTTGCTTGTAGAGGTCCTACACATCGTAGCATTGGGTTTAAGTATGACTTCTTGAAGAGTACACCATTCTCCATTACGTATTGCGGAACTTTCATTCATAAGGTCCTTGCCTCATTAGGATCCGTTGGCCAGACACCTTCGTCTAAACACCGAATGATGGGGGTCATCCAGTTGTCTTCTTCCTCTTCAACTATTGCTCCCACCTGTTTCTCTTCGGTTGACGGCTTCTGTAATATTTCCACCAATATTTCTTTGGTAAGATGGTTGAAAGCTACTGATGCCAATTTGCTTAATACATCGGCTTTGTGATTCTGGGTTCTTGGTATGTTATAAATTTTGAACTTTTTGAAGCCCCCAATGTACTCTTTCGCTTTTGCCAGGTATTGAATCATACTTTCCTTGGTTGCCACAAAATTTCCGTTTATTTGGCTTGCGACTAGCTTAGAATCAACTCTTACTTCCAATTCCTCTGCCTTCATTTTCTTAGCGATTCTTAAGCTGGCTAAGAGCGCTTCGTATTCCGCTTCATTATTAGTACTTGGGAAGTTGAGACGAAGCGCATACGTGTGTTCGACCAAATCAGGTCTGATTAGCACTAAACCCGCTCCGGATCCTTTTTTGCTGGATGCCCCATCTGTGTAAAGAATCCAGCTGCCCGGTTTTGAGACGTCATGTACATCTTCCTCCCGGAGTCTTTCTTTAGTACCTTCCGGTTCAACAGAGATTTCCGAAATGAAGTCCGCGAGAACTTGTCCCTTAATTGCATTTCTCGGAATATAATCTATATCATAAGCTCGCAGCTCGACCGAATATTTGGCCATTCGTCCAGACGCTTCGGCTTTGTTTAGTATTTGTTTTATGGGTTGGTCCGTTATGACTTTTATTGGGTGAGCTTCAAAATACCTTCTCAGTCTGTGAGACGCGTGTAGCAGAGACAGCGCCAATTTCTGTACTGGAGCATAATTCTTCTCGGCTTCATGTAATGTCCGGCTGACATAATGAACAGGCAATTGTCTATCCTCTTTCTCCGTCACCAATACTGCACTAACGGCACCTCTGGCTGCTGCAAGGTACATGTACAGGACTTCTCCTTTCTTGGGGGTCGATAATGATGGTAGATCTAGTATTAACTTCTTGAGTGACTGAAAGGCAGCCTCGGCCTCTTCCGTCCATTTTTACTCTTCTTTGTTCTCTTTGGTTATGTTTTTTAACGTGTCAAAGAAGGGGAGTGATCTCTCGGCCGACCGGGAAAGAAACATATTCAGTGCGGCTAATCTCCCGCTCAAAGATTGCATTTCTTTTAAAGTCCTCGGGGACTGCATTTGTGAAATTGCGTTTGTTTTCTTGGGGTTTGCTCTAATACCTTCGGATGTTATCATGTATCCTAGAAACTTTCCTTCCTCTACACCAAATGAGCATTTCTTAGGATTCAATTTCATGTTGATCCTCCTTAGGTTATTAAAGGTTTCGGCAATATCTGCGAGCATCTCTTTTTCACCTTTGCTTTTAATCACCATGTCGTCCACGTAAGCTTCCAAGTTTCTTCCTATTTGTGTTCGGAAAGCCGAATCAACTAGACGTTGGTAAGTTGCCCCTGCGTTTTTTAGACCGAACGACATCTTTGTGTAGCAATAAGTTCCTTGTTCCGTGTAGAATGCCGTCTTTTCTTCGTCCTCCTCTGCCATTTGTACTTGGTGGTATCCTTTATATGCATCAAAGAAGCATTTGTATTTGTATCCTACCACCGACTATATCTTCCAATCAATCTCGGGAAGAGGGTAATAATCCTTCGGACATGAAGAATTCAAATTTTTGAAATCAATGCACATGCGCCAACTTCCGTCACCTTTCTTGACTAACACCGGATTGGAAATCCACGTAGGATATCTTACCGGCCTGACAATACCGGCTCTCATCCACTCCTCCACCTCCTTTAATATTGCTTGATTCTTTTCAGCCGAGAGGCTTCTTCTTTTTTGAGCTACCGGAGTGTCTGCAACATTCACATTCAAGTGATGTTTTATTAATCGCCTAGGGACACCGGTCATGTCTGAGGGTTGCCAAGCGAACACATCGTTATTCCTTCTTAGAAATTCAACAAGATACCTCCGACACTCCACCGAGAACCCTTTCCCTATAGTAACCAGTTGTTCTGGATACGCTGGGTTCACCAGAACCTCTTCCGTTGAGAAATCATCTGCGGCCTTCTCCTCTGGTATTTCTTTTCCTCGTGGGTTATCCTGTTGACTTTCTTCTAGCTTCCGGCATTGCAGAACTGCCGCCGGTCGAGCCCTTACGGTGGCTATCCCTCGGGGCGTGGGAAACTTGATCATGGAGTGGATGGTGGATGGAACGGCTCTAAGCCCCTTCAATCCTGTCCTTCCTAGTATAACATTGTAAGGTGAAGGGGATTGTACCACACAGAATTTCATCATGGTCCTTCGGAATAAGCCATTATCACCGAATTTTACCTCTAGCTCTATTTTTCCCAACGGCCTATTTGTTTCTCCGGAGAAACCAATCAACGAGGTATTGGTTTCCTCCAACTTCTCCCTGATGGATGCATCTAAATTGCGGAAACAATGCTCATACATTACATTGACAGAAGACCCTTCGTCTACATATATCCTCCTTACCAGATATCCTTCTATGTCCCCCTCTATAATAAGTGGTTCTTCTGACAAATCGCCTGTTGATATGGGTGGGAATACTATAGGTACTGTTAGGTCACCATATTGATTTCACACAAACAAGAATGAGATAGATATAAGGATGGGATGAATATTTGAATAAGAGAATGATAAGAGCAAGAGTTTCCTTATGATTTCAAATAAACAACCAAGTTTTACATTAGCCTAAGACATCTATATATAGGTGAGGAGCTAGGGCAACACTCCTAGTCCTCCCTTCTTGGAATCCGTATGGGCTTTAAGGCCCATGGACTCATTGTCTTAAGCCTAGTAAACTAATAACATAACATAAATGTAAGTAACAAGTAACTTAAGCAACCTATTATTACAAATGACCGAGACTTGATAAAATAGTAAAAACTATGATCCCAACAATCTCCCCCTAAGGGTCGGTCATCATGGTTGCTTGACGTCTTTTTCATTTCTTCATCTTTGACTTTCATAGCTTGAGACCTCTTTTAATAACAATGAGATAAGAATCATTCATCGTTCTTTGTGCTTTGTTCATTGTTGTTGTGATAGTGATCAAATAATGAAGTTGTCTGCCTTTCGTCACTTCCGCGTCTGTGGTGGTAGTCCGCCATTCCAACATGCTCATACATCTTTGAATACTGACTTATACATGCACGTAGTCCCTTTCTTTCACTTAAGATCTTTAGTCTGTATACTTTGTAGATTCTTCCTTTTTGGCGTAGAATCATTCTTTGAACTTTGTGTTGCTTTGATCTTTGAGGGAGCTTTTGATGACTTCAAGATGCATGTATGAGCATGTGGAATCCGTCGCCATGGAGATGATGTAACCCTGCATGTAAACAGTTAGCAATAAAACATCCGGTACTTACAGATAAGGAATTAGAGATCGTCAACAGCATATTGTGAAGACTCCTTCTAACCCTTATCAAGGCCGTTCCCATGTCAGATACTTCCGAAGGAGCTTACAAGACCTACTAAGTAGCTCAATGACTGGGTGAGTCGCTGGGGATCACTCCACGACTGTAGACCGCTAAGAAACCACCGCAAACACTAAGCGTAACCCACAAGGAGTTACCGAAGTGACCTGCTGTCAGGGCTGTTTGATGTTGACCCTGGCAGGATTTCCGTTCAATCATTGAGAAATACTTATGTAAATTCTCTCATAAACGTTCTCCGCAGATTGCTAAAATCTGCGAAGGACTCGATAATTTACAGCTGGTGTCCATTGATGTAGAACACCAGTTGTAGAAATACTAAGTGTTCCTAAGAGATCTTTGATGTATCTCATGGCTCTAGACTCGAAAAGTGCACACTTAGGTTTCCTATGCGGAGACTAGGGAGGGGTCTCCTGCTTCAATATCAACCATCTCTAAGAGATAAGTCGATAGATTGCATCGGTTCCCCGTAAGAATGAAACAAGCTCTTTTAAGAGAACTTGAGTGGTTAAGAAGGTTTAGTGCATTGCGTCACTGGGTCCATGACGTCTTTGTCTTCAATACCGGTGTCACCTTAGTAACAACCAGTAGCATATGAGTTGAACCCGGTGTCTGCCCTAAGGTTGAACATATGGAGGGCTATTTCTTTTCACCCTTTTCTTTACTTTTCTTTTTAATTCTTCAACTCCTTCTTTCCCTTTTCATTCTTTTCTCCTTTTATCGTATCATACCTAAGGACTTCTAATTCTAACTATTGGTGATGTCCTTGGGTAGATCCCTCCGGCTCTGGCGGATCATAGGACTGTATTTCCTATCTTAATCACCTTATAACTCCAAAATTATCCGACAATAGCCAAGAAACCTTTGATTGAAAATCTCTCAAAGTGTTTGTGAATATCAAACATTTTGGTTAACACTTTGAGAGTTTTGTGTTTACTTTTGAAGGGCTCCCCCTTCACATGTGCTCATAAGTGTTTAAATAAATTTGCACATGCGGGAGGAACAAGCACTTTTTGAATTGATCCACTTTTAGTGAGCCTGACCGATTCGAGACACGCTTACATCACTAGTTAGACTAGCTTGAAGTTATTACCCGGCCTGGTCAAATCCACAGAAAGTTTCTCGAAACGGTACATTTCTACTAAGACAAATCCTTTTCGAGACACGCTTACGTGGCTAGTTAAAGAGTTCCATTGTCAGCTTTTAGGTGACAACTAGCTCTAGTAACTAACTTGATGTTATTATCCGTCGAGGATAAGTCTTTTCGAGATTACTAACTTTTATGTTTCGTCAATTCCTGGGTCAATTCTGAGTCTAGCTCGCATGAGATTTGACTTAAAGCAACTTTGAACTTTCATATTTTAATCACTTTCAGTTTTCTCCCCCTCAAAAATAGCATATGAGATGTTGTTTTTGATAAACTTTTGATTAAAATATGCTTTTTGAGTCTTATGGGGAGATATCAACAAGAACTTTTGTATTTTAAACGATGAGTTATTCAAGTGCTCCCCCTCAACAAGTGAATACTCATTGAGGTGAAATACTTGTCTTTTGAGCAGAATTATGAAAATCAGAAAAGGTTTGATTAATTCTACTCAAAAGTAAGAAGCCTTCGCTCCTTATATAAGGATTGAGGCACTGATGCGTACCTCAGGGTCCTTTCTTTACAAGAACGGGCTGTACACTGTTATGTGTGCACAAGCCATAATGAAAATTATTCAATCAAATGAAACAATTGATATTGAAAAGTGAATAACCAAATGTACCAAGTTAAACTTCGTCAGGAAGTGGAGCATCAAAGTCAGTGAACTTAGGTTCTGGTCTTTCAAAGTTTCTGATAGGAAACGATGGTCTGGCACCGATATAGCTTTCCAGTCGTCTGATCTGTTCTCGTCAAAATAACCTTTCTTCAATCTATAAGACAAAGTTACGAACTTGTCTTCTTGAGCTGGATTTCCATCTAGGTTGTCCCCCCTTTGCTATCTTTCGGCGATCATCATTCAACCTTTTGACAAGCCCATCACGAATAGATTTGAGTGTAACATCACAGAATTTGTGTACCTCATCGAACCTCATGAAGCTTTGTAGCTTTTTGCTGTTGATGTAGGTGAAACCAAAAGGTTCTTGGTTGAGAGTAAACTGTGGCGTTTGATATATACCATCAAATTTGAATTACGGCTTTGTCAAATTGATCTTCTGTTGGTAACTTTCCACTCCAAGCTGAAGATCTTCCACTCTTTCTTGAACTATCAATCGTCGGATGTAAAGAAGTAGTGATGCCATGAATTTGTACTGTACTTCTCTATCGAATCCACGCATTCTTCCTTGAACCTTTTCGAGATACATGTCTTCGATGTCATTGAGATTAAGGTCTGGAAAGTCTGCTTCGGAAAACTTGTACTTCTTTTCATCTTGTCGTTTAACAACAATTTCACGCATGAATATGTAGTTAAACCGTTGCGACTCTTGAATCTCCAAGATAGTGATGATCTTAGATTTCTGCTTCACATTTTCCAATGATTTCTCTCCTAATCTGCTGGTATAACCGAGACGGGGACGTTCTGGCCAGTGTTGAATTCCGTGTTGAGCATCTCTGTCGTAAGCTACGATGGAGTTGCTGAAAATACGAGTGGTCTCTTCAATGGCAGGAATTTCGTATCTTGCGGCTGGTACTGAGATTGTGAGTGAGGAAGCATATTTCTTCTTGGATGTCTCCTGGGTGAGCTGGATGTTACGAAGATCTTTGTTGAAGAAGAAGTTGTAAGGTATCTTGGGTTTGTCTGGAAATCCTTTCAAAGGTAATGGTTTGGTCCAGTCAGTGAAGTAAGGTTTTTCATGATTTTTGGAACTGAGATCGTTATTCACTTCAGGATTTAGCCAGTCAAAGTCGGCAGACATTGCACTAGCTATATTCTGCATATGATATTCGTATTCCACTTTGTTTCCGGATCTGGACTTAAGGAATTCTTGTGCATCCCTATTGATTCTTCTGAGCTCCGTCTTTGTAAGTTTGTTGATCCGAAGATCCTTCATTATGACTTGGGTGAACTGTAGAGTGTTACCAGGAAGGGGTTCTTCTTCTTCGATAGGAGGTTGAGCTTGAACCATTTCTGTCAACCAATCATTCTGAGGAGTGTCATCATTGTCGAGCCATGAATGACGTCTTTTCTTCTTTGATTTCTTGGACTTAGATGTAGCATCTTTGTCTTTAACCTTGGATTGTGACGATGGTCCAGCATGAGAATCGGAAATAGGTGAAGCACGGTAATCGGTGTCAGGTTGACCCTGGTAGTCATCAATAGGTTCCATGAAAGTTTCTTCTTCTTCAGTTGGACCTTGACCGGTAGCTGAGGGGTGTTGTTGATTTCCAGGAGGAGTGGAGTCCTTTTGTGGTTGTAGAGAAGATGAGGGACCGGTTCCAGACTTAGGTTTCTTGCTTTTTGAGTTAGGGTCAGGGTCGTCATCTTTTCTTGACCTTTTCAGGGTTCCAGCTGCATCTTTGCATGACTCTATGGACATGTAAGCCGACATAGCATCAACAAGTGCTTTTTCTTCAGTAGTCTGTGTGGTTTTGTAGGCAACTTTGTCGAAGAGTTTAGCAAGCAGGTCATCGAGGGATAATTCAGGGACGGTTGGAGCTGCAGTAGAAGTTTTTGCAGTGTGAAGCGTGAATTGTGTTGTAGACAACATTTTTCTAACGACACTTCTGATTCTGTGATCCAAATTGTCCTTGATTGGTTCAAGAAGGTTTGCTACTTCAGGAGTGATCATCTCAACTAGATTTTCAGAGAGAAAATCTTGTGTGACAGTCCTGATAAATCCTGTGTAATCAGAGTTCAAGAACTTATCGATCAGTTGCTTTGACTCCTGAAAATCTTCGACTTGTTTGGACAGACCGGTAACCATGTTGGTAAGTTTGTTGACTTGCTCCTGAAGATCAACTGGTTGTGTTGGTTCATTGATTGAATGCTGTTTTGATGCGGTTTTGGAAGGTGTGGGAGATGAGTGCTCAGGTGATGATTCGGATGACGACTCGTTGTGAGAGTTTGAAGAAGAAGCAGGAGGAGTCGGATCCTTTGGTGGAGAGTCTTGAGGAGGTGGAGGTTGTGCTGAGGAAGTCTGCTGAGAAGATGACTTAAGAAATATGTTGGTGTCGAACGCGTTCTTCTCTTCATTTTCTTTTCTACGACGTTCCTCTGCTTCCTCTGATTCTCGTGCAAGAAACTCTAGAGTAATGAGGTATTGATGTTCCTGATCCGTAGCAATATTCTCTTGTCCGCCAGCATTCTCTTCTACATTAGCAGTCTCAGTCATATTGACATCTTCGGTATCGTCTGTATCTTTAACGGTGTCATCAGGCTGTAGAGCTGATTCTAATGTAGTGGACACAACGGGAGGAAGCATGCTGCTTGTAGCTCCTTCATGTTCTGACTGATCGACAGGTGGTGGTGTTGAAGGTTGAGACAGAAGTCGGCTTTCGAGAGCTGCTTTCCTTTGTTCTTTGCGAAGTTGCTTTTCTTCAGCTCGTGTGTCGACAACTATACTTTTCAGTTTTTGTTTATCGACCAACTGTTCAACGATTGGTACGTCTTCATCATCATCATTAGGCTCATTGATAGTGATCCCTTTCCTTTTTCTTGTCTCTTCTTCATAAGTTTCAAGACTTTGTTGTATAGTGATCTCTGTAGCAGGGAATCCTTCTTCAGGTGCTCTTACTCTCAGTTCATAGTCTGGTTCTTCTTCTTCAGATTCAGTTTCGAACTCAGATTCGCTTTCAGAAGGTGGAGGTGTAGGTTCATCCCGAATAAAGTACTCAGGTGTTACCTTCTCCTTTGGTTTGGTAGCAGGTTTAGGCTTGGATGTTGGTTTAGGTTTGGCAGAAGTCTTGGGTTTAACAGATGGTTTAGTCTTGGGAGCAGCCTTAGACTTAGTCTGAGGTGAGCCAGTGGTGCTTGCAGTACTCCCAGACTTTACACCTCCTTTGCTTCGAGTCTGTATAGTAGCTTCTTCCTGTACCCCTTTGTAAGCATTATCATACAACTTGTAGTTCAGACTTTTCTTGATTTTGTCATCAAGAAGGTATTCGGGAAGCCTCATTCCTTTGATCTTGGTAGAGGAAGTGGTCGTCTTGATGAATGAGGTGGTGAAATCGTCCTCGAAGAGGTGCTTCGGCTCATTAGGATCTGCCATCCTCTTGATAAATTCTGGAGTGTCTTTGCAGAGATGTTCTATGAGAAGCTTGGTGAATCTTGTGAATGGTATCATAGTCTTCACACGATCGGTTTGAATGCTGTAGACTATAACACCCCCATTTTAGGATCGCAGCGAAAAGGGACATGGGGTGCTATACATTAATCACATTGTACAAATATAGTAAACAACTTTTAAAACAAAGTCGTTTTTAATAAAAGTTCATACTCCAGATTCGATAATATATCAGAGTTAACAAAGGTCCCAAAAGGTTTTACATAGTACAAAGATACATAAGTTTGAAAATTTGAACATTATCGAATGAAAAGATTTTATTTAAACATGGGCCATCAAGTAGATATCCATTCTTTGCGCCGCCCATCCAAGCTGAAGTTACTTACGGACCTGAGATAAACATGCTAAAAAGTCAACATAAAGTTGAGTGAATTCATAGAGTTTAATAAGTAATAAGTTGAATACAAGCATTATTTATCGGGCGACAAGTATTGCAATTACATGTCGGTTTATTTGATTATAGTATTGAGTTCATGTAACCGAACCTTAACGTAATTTAATAATGCCCCGGAAAGGTAAAATTTGGCATTTACCACAATTCTAACTATTATGTGTCCGTATCCCGAACAAGCTCGCCAAGCCTAATATGCATATCCATAATGTAACACCCCGTGCCCGCTTAGACCAAAAATTTAAACTTTACGCGCGAAAATGCTTGACTTTAATGGACATGCTGTCACTCTTTGGAAAACTGACAAAAATCTATACATATTCAGACCTTGAGACTAATTTTAAATAAAACTAGACTCAATTACCTTCAAAACGACGGGTAGCACGACCCATGACGACTTACGGATTAAAAGATATGATTTTTCAAAGTTTACCAAAATCTGTCCGAATCAAACCGAAATTTCAAACCGAAATTTGAGAATTTGGTACCAAATTTCGGTATGAACCGAAATTTGGGATATCCAAACCGAAATTTGGCCCTTTTTCATAATAATCGACCCATGCTACCTTATATCCACACCAAACTCACTCAAAGCCATTAAATTAACATAACAAACATGTTCCAAGGTCACTTGACCCGTTTACAACCAAAAATGGGTATTTTCATACATAAACCAAACACCCCTTTATACTTGACTATAAACACTTCAAACTCACTTTGACATACCAAATGACTACCAAGTAGTTTAAACGACCTTAACATACAACTTGCCATTCGGCTACACGCTACAACCCATAAAGGACCAACGGGGGTACAATCTTACACATGAGCCCGGTATTCTACCTAAGCTCCTACACGTACTACCTTAATCTCGCATATTCAAATCCTTAATCCTTACCTCTAAGCCATCCATAAAAACATGCCAACCTACAAAACGGTTAGACAACTAAACCGTAAGCACAAAGGCTTAGTAAGTAAAACGACCATAACATAACATTATACTTCAATCCACATAAGCATCAAAAACATAAACACTTACTTTATGGCTTACTACTCAAGCCTCATCTAGCACATAACATCAGCATATTCCATAACATCCATTCATCACATAAGCCATAATCATGGCATCACATAAGCATAACCCAAACTCATCTTCTCAACATAAACATACATAACACATAATGATAGAAATCCATATAACATATGCTATCATCATTTTACTTACCTTAATCCAAGCTAAAACATAACAAGAACTTCATAATCATCACATTCTTCCATCATCATCATCATCCTTACAATAATCAAAACCTAACAACATAACAATCAATAACATAACAAGGGTTATCAAAACCCATCAAATACATTCATCTTCCAAATCATATCATCATATGATCATATCTTGATCATATGATGAAATCCCACTAAACTATAACTTATAATCATTACAAGGATTACTTACTTGGAGGGGAAACATAACTAGGAAGGATGATAAACATGGGTCTTCATTTCCTTCATCTAAATCCATCACCTAGCTTTTCCCTCCCTTCTTCCTCTCACTAGAACCGGCCTCCATCTTTATCTCAATAATGAGAGAAATGTGTAGAATCCTCTAGGATATACTAGTTAGGATACAAGTTTGGGCTAATGGCAAAGATGGCCCCTCAAGTCTCTTTCTTCCTACTTTAGCCACAACTAACTTATAACATAAATAACACTTGGCAACTTAGGCCCCTTTAGTTATGCATTTCATTTATATAACTATATTGGTCATCCTTTGACTATTAATTGGCTATCGGGTTTGACCATTACGCAACTTTCGTTGACTGGCCAATCACATAAAGTCTTTATTCACTTTCATTTAGGGTGGGGTCCCAACACCCGGGAAACGGGTCTAACACATAATACTAGCGTTTACTACTCGAGTAATTAACGGTTCATGAGGGGACTTAATTGGCAAAAAACATTCAATATCTATAATCATATGATCGGGTCCAGCATACCAAAAACTACTTGTATTCAGTTTGTAAAAACTAGCATGTATCCCCCTCGCGAGTTTTATAAAACATTTAAGTAAGTAAAGGCGAGGCTATGAACTCACCTTAAAGCAAGGAAAATAGCAATGAACAAGCGAGTGAAGGAATAGCCACAAAAGCTCTACGATGAACCTAAATAATATACATTGTCTTAGATTTATGAAAATAGATATCGATGTACTTTGGGTAATATACAGATTATGATCTTACTTAAGCTTGGTACAATATTCCTAGATACATCACAAGGTTTTAGTTAATTACTTACAAATTATCAAAAAAATGTACCCTTGCATTTATATAAGTAAGAAACTTATATTTGACCCCAAGTTCAATTATGATGTAAAAGTTCAAATTAATTCTAAGGTTCGAGTTTAGTCCATGGGTCAAGTTTTTGGTCAAAAAGGTTCACTTTAGGCCTCAGGGTTCAAAATATATTAGGGGGTTCAAAATGTTTTAAAGGTCCAACTTTATAAAGTGTAAAACACTTTATACTCATTTTATACTTAGTGCTGTTAGCATTTAAATAACTTGTCTATGTTTAGGAAATCATCATTTGCAAACCGTAAGTCCACAAGTCTCGTTCCTTATATCCCCGGAAAGGTCTACTTCTGTATTAACGAGATTTGTGGGTCCCACTTGGCCAAAAATTATGTAACATTAGTAAAATAGTCCATTTACCCAAACAATAAATCTATTCAGCTTTCAAATTTTCAATGGTCTCACGAAAAGTGCGATATCTAGAGTTTTACTAACCCGATTTGTTCCCCGTTTTCGGCAACGTTTAAGTTAATATGTCCTCTAAAACTTTTATTCTTTGAGTAACAGAGGGTTATTCATTAAAAAAAATGACTTTTGCCCGTTTTAAATTTGTTACTCAGAACTGGACATGTTTTACGAAAATGTTTCTAGTTTAATCATCGTAATGAGTTATTTAATGAAATACCCGTCAAAACGACCACAAGACATAGACCTATAACCCCATATTTTTAGTCTAGTCTCAATGTCTACTGATTAGTGCAGTTTATTCCATTTTTGCCCCTGATTCAGAATTACAGTTGCATGTTTAGTCCTCTAGGGTTTTTAGTGGTCTAGTTTCATGTACCAAGCCTAACCAAGCCCTATAATTTATATGTTACACCATTACATCAATAAATACCAAATTTACAGGAGTGAACAAAAGAAAAAAATATAAATACAATGAAACTTTACAAAAGAGTTTCTTACAAAAATAAGATGGACAAGTTTGATGACAAGTAAGGAAGGACTTTAGGCTATCAAATGACACCACCAAAGAGAGCACTTGAGACCACCAAGGAGAGCTTCAAAGAACCATGAAAAACCTTCAACCTACTGCCACAAAATATTTTTGTGAGCCAAAGAAAATATGTAGGAAGAAGAAAGATCTATTGAAGAAAAATAGAGACCAAGATTTAGGTTACATACTTGTACCTTTTCTCTAATCCGTGATCACCAATTTTTCTTTTCACCAATACTTCTTGAACACTTGAAATCACAACTCTTGAATACTTGAAAATTTCTAGGAAGATCACCAAGAAGAAATCCTAGGAGATCATCAACAAAACTCTTGAAAATGAGAGTTTTGAAGAAAGAAAAGAACAAGGATCAAGTTAGCATCAAGAGGGTTTCATCTTGTACTAAAGATTTTAGCTAAAAAAAATAAAAACCATGGTTGTTTGCTTACCTATCTCACGGCAACAACAAGAGGGAGGAGAAGGAAGAGAGCTTTTGCATGTAGATATGATCTATGTGAAATTTTAGGTGGTAAAATGCATGTCTTTTTTGTAGTGGGATGCACTTGTCTTGAAATTAAGACAAGTGTTGTGTAACACTAGCCTTGGCCGGCCACACAAGGGGGGGGGGGGGGGGGGGGGGGGAAGTTAGTGGGAAATTTTTTTGTGGTAAAATTAGTTATTAGATGTATTGTGTAGTTTATTTTGCTCCCGGTAACTTAAAACGTGGAGTTTTAAGACGCGTAACGTAATACCGGGTAGAAATAAATTATGAAACTTTCAAGAACTTGAAAACTTGTCATCATAACATATTTCAATAGTCTAGATGAGTGGTGAGTTCATCGGGAGATTTATTTGAGGTTAAATCGTGAAAACTTGAATTTAAACCGCGCAATACGTAAAAAGTGCAAAGTTGACGCAAAAATAGAAAAAGTGAATTGTGACTTTATAAATAGGATGGAAAGGAAATTATGGTTCATAGAAAGTATAGAGTTGACATGGAATAGTCGTGGTTGAATGGATTGAACGTATACGGATAACTTCCGATGGACTTATTTAAAAGTAAAATAAAATAGTTGAATAATAATTATCAAATAATTGACATGAATTTTTAGAAATGTCACATAGACTATATCATTCATGATTGGAACTGCAAAGTCAATAGGTGTCAAAGTCACCATTCCCCAAAATGTTTGCAAGTGTTCAAGCCTAGGATGTTCATGACCACTCTTTCTTCCTGATATCGATCTTACAACCAACAGACATAATGTTCTCCAAGGCTGAGGGATATTCTTGGCATTGAATTGGGAATGTTTGACTAGAGGTACGTCGTCATCAACATCATATCCTAACTCAACAAAGAAGTCAAGAAGGTCCAGTTCAGGTAGTATTGGAGCGAATTCGTTGTCAGTTTGAGGCAGGAGAAGGACTGTACGAAGAACGTCGTGATCTACAGTGTAGACTTGGCGATCCAGCGTAACAGTAAAAGACTCATCATCCAAATTTGCCTTAGCCGTAAGCCAGAACTGATGAAGGTAGAACAGAGGAACTGAAGTAGAACAGATGAGCAAATGTTTGCATGGATGTGCAAGTAGAATATCTTTAACAATCTTGCACGAGCTCTCAGTAATTCTCAACTTGTCGAAATCAACTCGTGGATTGTTGTTGCCAATTGTAACATCGTAGTCAGCGGGAGTGATATCATCCATGGTGAGTAATGGAAGAGCTTGTTCAGGAACATTCTCGTTGTGTTCAGCCATGTTATTCTGAAAAGCATTATCATAAACCAAACATCGAGATTTGTTACGAGTTAGCACGGTTGCAATGTTTGAATATGAATAAGCATTTAGAATTATATAATCGTATGGTTCAATAATAGCATGTGAGCTTAGAAATACATGTGCACAAGGAATAAATCATAACACATCATATTATACATGACGGGAATCCATAATCACATTGTCACTTAAAACACGTTTTCGAAATTACATAATCACAGAGTTTTCGAAATGATACATTTGAAGTACAAGATATAACATAGTTAGTAATTTCGAAAATAATGCAATTCTGACCAATTTTTCGCAAACCTAGTCACAAATGCCAATAATTTCGAAAAACAGTCATAAAGTAACAATTTTTTCGCAATCCTGTATAATAAGTATTTTCGAAAAAAGAACTTCAAGTGTGATCTCGATAAATAGAATTTATCGAGAACAGACACTGGAAAGAAAATTTCGAGAACACATGTTATAAGGGATTTTGAAAAAATTTGCAATCACGAGGATTTCGAAAAGTATGGGACTGGTTGAGAAAATTTCGCATACACACAAATATTTTCGAGAAGATGACGAAATGAGCATTTTCGAGAAAAATACCACATTTTGAAATTTCTCGAAAAAACTTGTGATTGCGAAATTTTTCTGGCCTGATTGCGAAAGAGATTTTCTCGAAAATTCTTATACAAGAATTTCGAAATAATGACCACGTACGTTTCTTAGTGATACAATGTATTCTAAGTGATGAGACCTGTTGTAGAACATGTTATGCAATGATTAGAATCAGTCCATCCATTCGAATAAGATGATTTCGAAAAATGTATCAAGAACATGTTCTCGATAAAATCAAAATCGTGAATCAAATGAGGATAAGAAGTTCTCGTACATCACAGGCATATAATAGAAGCATATTAGCACACCAAGTAAGCTCATATGAATGCACAACGAGAGAACCCACAAAGAACGAAGCCCTAAGTTATCGAGAATCATGCATACTAGGAATTAAATCTAATTAATAAGCATAACCATGATACTCATACACAAAATAACATATCCCACCAAGAAAAACACAAAAACAAACAACAACTCAAGAAAACCCAATTCGTATCAAACCCTAAGTTTCGAAATACACACCATCGTGTGTTAAACTAAGATTAAACGTGATAGAGAGGATGGAAACATATTATAGCACAAAACCCCTATCATTAATTAACCTTATAAACACGAATTTCATGATCCCGAAATAATATAAACCCTAACTTTTAAATCGGAAATTCGTGACGTCAAGCCATTAACTTTGTGATTAATCAAAAACCCATGTTAGAAATCGACTAAGGATCATGTAGAAACTTACGGTTTGAATTTTAAAAGCACGGATTGTTCGAATGAATTGTGGCCGTGGATTAAGGAGAAAGGGTTTAAGGGTTTATGAGTTATAAAGAAAAGAAAAAGAAACGGGGGGTGTTTGTTTGTGTTATAATAAAACTTTTGAATGTTCTTACTTATGGTCCCCTAACTACAAGAATTACAATACAAGTCCTAAAATTTAGAACTAATAAAAGGCACAAAGATGTAATGACTTACGATACCATATTGAGACAAAGAAATACGAGATATGAGTTATGAAATCCCGAGACAACGCATCAAAGATAATATGCAAGAATATCGATTTTGAAAAAATTTATAAAATTTTAGGCGAGTCTCCCCCTCAACACTTGTAAAATGACAAGGTGTTGAAAAAAGAGCGTTATACTTGCAGGTTTTTTTTTTTTTTTTTTTTTTTTTTTTTTGGAAAGAGATAAATATTTTTGTGTTTTTGGGGTTTAATAAAAATAAAGAAAAGCATTTATTTTACAAAAATAGTAAAATAGTTGATGTTTGACACTTTACTTTTGTTTTAAAAACTTTTGTAAGTCAAATGGTGTCAAACATCGCATACCAATTTGGTGAACTAAACTTGCAAACCTTGATGGAGCTAAGGGTTTTGTAAGTAAGTCCGCTAATTGGTACTCAGTACCCACAAAATATAACTCAACTGTACCCTTCTCGACGTGCTCTTTGATGAAATGGTATCGGAGATCAATGTGTTTGGATTTGCAATGATGAACTGTGTTGCAGGAGATTGCAATGGCACTCTTAGAATCGCAGTAAATCGGAATCTTGTTGAATAAGTAGCCATAGTCTTTAAGTTGTGATCTCATCCAAATGACTTGAGCGCAACAAGCAGACATAGCTACGTATTCAGATTCGGTGGATGAGAGTGATGTGCAATCCTGCTTCTTTGATTGCCAAGACACAAGTTTATCTCCAACAAACTATAAGCCACCTGATGTACTTTTTCGCGAGTCTAAGCATCCTGCATGGTCAGCATCTGAAAAAGCTATTACTTCAAAACCAGAATCCTTCGGATACCAGATCCCCAAATGGATGGTTCCCTTTATGTATCGAAGGATTCTTTTTGCCTCATTGAGGTGTTTTTCAGTTGGATTAGCCTGATAGCGAGAACACATAAACACAGCAAATACAATATCAGGTGTACTGGATGTGAGATACATGAGGGACCCAATAATACTTCGGTATTTGGTAGGGACAACTGGAGTCCCATGTAAATCAGCATCTAGTTTAGTAGAGTTGGCCATCGGTGTATTTATAGTATCACTACTTTGCATACCATGTTTCTTTAAAATCTCAAGAGCATATTTGGACTGATTTAGAAAAATTCCACGGGGTGATTGATGAACTTGTAGTCCTAGAAAGAACGTAAGTTCACCCATCACGGACATTTCAAAATTATCTGTCATTAATTTTGCAAAATCCATTGAGTAATTTTTGTTGGTTGAAGCAAAAATAATGTCATCGACGTAAACTTGAACAATTAATAAGTCCATCCCGTAGGTTTTTGTAAATAGTGTTGGATCCACCGAGCCTAGAGTAAAATCATTAGCCAACAGAAATTTAGAAAGCTTGTCATACCACGCCCTGGGGGATTGCTTAAGACCGTAGAGAGACTTCTTAAGCTTGTAGACATGATTGGGACGTTCTGGATCAACGAAACCTTCAGGTTGACTGACATAAACCACTTCACGGAGTTGACTATTCAGAAAAGCCGTTTTCACGTCCATTTGGTAAACAATCATATTCCGATGAGCAGCAAATGCTAAGAACATCCGTACAGCTTCAAGTCTAGCAACATGAGCAAATGATTCTTCAAAATCGATACCTTCTTCTTGAGAATAACCTTTTGCTACCAAGCGTGATTTGTTGCGTATGACTGTGCCTTCTGCATCCAGTTTGTTTTTCCAGATCCATTTTAAACCAATGACGATGATGCCTTCAGGTTTTTCAACCAATTCCCAGACTTCTAATCTTTGGAAGGTTTCGAATTCTTCTTGCATAGACTCAATCCAGTTTTCATAAGTCATTGCTTCTTTGACATTCTTGGGTACGGTTTCACAAACTGTGAGTGCATAAATGCAAGTTTCACCGTCTGTGTGAAGGCGTTGTCTTGTCATGATAGGTGCATCTGGATGGCCAATAATTTGAACTAAGGGGTGATCTCTAGTCCATTTATGTGTCGAGGGATGAAGTTGATAAGAATCTCGCAAGTGAGCAGGATCCAAATTGCGTGTAGATGACTCAGCAATGTCGGGGACAGGTTGAGCATTTGCAAATGGATTAACGAATGGTTCTGGGTCATGCTCTGCGGTTTGTGGAACTGATAAAGGTATGGAATCTCCAGCTGATTGTCGTGAGTTGGACCCAGTTTGTTCAGTTGTTGTAGGTGATGTGACTGGAGGACCGTCTCTTCCAACAAAAGTTGTTGTTTGTTGAGGTGTATCAGGTACTTGATGTTGATCAAGGTTTGCAGCGGAATTTGGTGTGGCCTCAGGTGGACGGTTAACAGGCGTATCATCAAACAATGGAGCAAACAAGGTTTCCACTTCTTTACGAGAAAGTGACAATGGTTCAGCCAAAGAGACCGGAAAATTAAGACGGTTGGTTGCGGGTCCTAAGCCGTGTTGCTCAGAAGCCATTTGAGTGAGTTCATCGAAATTAGCATGAATAGTTTCTTGAATTTCCCGAGTACGACGATTCCAGATCCGATAGCCTTTTGAATTTTCACAGTATCCTATGAATACTCCAATGTCAGCCTTTGCTTTAAGTTTACCTAGATCATCACGATCATTGACTGGGTAGCATAACGCACCGAATACGTGAAAGTGACTGATGTTTGGTTTCCTTTTGTGAATAATATGATATGGGGTTTTGTTGTGGCGTTTTGTGATCATGCAACGGTTTTGAGTGTAACACGCGGTTGAAACAGCTTCTACCCATAAGTAATCTGGTAATTGAGCGTTGATTAACATCGTTCGAGCAGCTTCCACTAACATTCTGTTGCGTCTTTCGACTACTCCATTTTGTTCGGGTGTGCGTGGAATAGATGTTTGATGTTCAATTCCCACTTTCTCAAAATATGACCGTAGAGTCTGATTCTTAAATTCTGTGCCATTGTCAGTTCGAACAATTCTGACTGTATTGCGAAGCTGAACTTGTATTTTTGTGAGAAAGGTGATGATCATTTGAGGAGCTTGATCTTTACTTCGAAGAAAATAAACCCAAGTCCAGCGAGACTAATCATCAACAATTACTAAAATGTAGCGTTTACCGTTGATTGTTTGAACACGCATCAGACCACACAAATCCATATGAAGTAATTGTAAAACATGATTAGTACTGTGTTCAGGTTTTGAGGGAAAATGAGCACGAGTACTTTTTCCTTGTTCACAGGCTGGACATAGATGATCTTTGGCATAACGGAATCTTGGAAAGCCTTCAACTAATTTGTGACGAGCGATATCAGTCATCGTTTTGAAATTCAAATGAGAAACGCGTTTGTGCCATAACCAAGATTTAGTCGATTCAGCTTTGGATAGAGGACAGATTGGAGATGAAGCGATCATGTCTGACATTGAAATAGTATAAAGGTTAGAGCCACGTTTGCCAGACATCAAATCATTTCCTTGTAGATCACGAACAAAGCAGGTTTTCTCGCGAAATGCTACTTCTAAATCTCCATCACAAAATTGACCGACTGAGAAGAGGTTGTGACCCAAGCCTTCAACATAATAAACTCTGCTAATTTCAATGTTCCCATGTGTGTAGTCTCCGTAACCCATGATTAAAACGTATTGATCATTCCCGAATCTGACAGTTCCAATAAACTTTGAGACAAAGTTCTTTAATAGTTTGAGATTGCCTGTCATATGTCGGGTGCAACCGCTATCAACAATCCATAGAACGATCTGAACCAACTGCATCAAAAGAAGACGACAGAGATGGAACAGAAGTAAGGGTGGAACCCGAGGAAATAGTGGGTTCCTGTTGGTTAGAAATGCAAATATTTGACAATTTAGGAATCCATTTAAAGTTTGGTTTGTATTGTAACCAACGTTGCCAATTCCAACTAGTTTTTGCTTTGTTCTTAGTGAATGCACTAGCTTTGGGCGGGTTCCTAGAATTGTTGATTGCTGCTTGTGGGTTGACTACAACATCATTAGAAACTGTAGTAGGCGTTTTCCTTAAGGTAGACTTAGAAGACTTAGTGGACCTAGAAGAAGAGCCGGATCTACGTTTCTGTTTGCGATGTAAGAGATTATTAGCTATACATTTGGTATGATCACCAGACAACACACTTTTACGACAAAACACACAAGATGCATTAATATTCAAAATATTTAAAGGTTCAGCATTCGTTACATTAAGATTTGGATTACAATTTGCCAGATTAGAATCTAAATCAGATGCAACATTAGTTTTATTCGAGTTCCTAAGGTGATCTTCTACTTCTTGCACTTCTAGTGTTCCACTTTTACGTTGCGAGAGCCTACTCTTTTTAGTCTTCTTAACTCTTTTTGGCTTTGGGCTTCTAATGCTCTTAGGGGAAACTAGACCTGTGGAAGTGGAAGAAGTAACATTAGAACTCTTAGCATGCTTAGCGTTATCTGTTATGTCTATTTGAAACATTCCTGGTGCAATGACAGTGTTGTCAATGAACTTTCCTTTTTGAAGTAGCTTAATTTTCTCTTTCAAATCAATGATGATGTGTTTTTTGTCCTGAATATCAGACTCAAGTAAACCATTGCAATAACGAATGTCATCGCGTTTTTGTTGCCATTCGGCGTTTTCAATTTTTTACTCCGCAATTTCATTTTTTAACACCGAAATTTCATTTTCACGATACTCAATATTGGTACATAAATGCAATTCAGTTTCAATACTTTAAGCTTGACACCAATCAATCTTTTGTTTAAGTTGACAAATTTCGTTGGAAAGTTTGTTAATCACATCATCACTGTTTTGACGCAATGTTTCATATTGATGTTGCAATGATTCATTATGTGATCTCAACGAAACAAGTTCAGCACAGTACTCAGCAAATAATTCAGCATTGCTGGAAAGATGGAGTTCATTCATAAGAGAACTATGAAAATCAGCATGAAGAAGTTGTTCCAAGAGTCGATCAGAATCAGCTTTCAAAAATTGGTTTTTGCTTTGTTGAACCAAAATTGCATTTTCATTAAGAGCAAAAATTTCTTTCATATCTTTAACTTCTGTTTGGAGGTCCTGTTCCCACCGAGTAGCACAATAACGCAAATGATGAACTAAAGGCAGAATTTGTTTTTGAAAAATATCTCGTTTTTCCCGCTCGTAAGCTGATTGAAAAGTATGAACTGTAATTTCATAATGTTGTTCAATGACGTTTTCCAAAGTATCGATGCCTTTCATGAATGTTTGAAAATAGTCTAAAACTTTACAGCGTGTTGGTAATGGTGTCACATGACCAGAAGAAGGTAATGGACCATTTACTTGTGCCACGGGTTTGACAGGAGCCCCATTGGAAGATGAAACGTAAGACTCAGTAACATACCATGATTTCTCAGGTATTTCTCTTGATGGAACAAAAGATTTTGAGATGTGAGGTTTTGAGTAATCATATGGTTTGCAATATTCAACTTGACTCATTTTTGATCGACTCTTCTCTTCAAGTTCGTATTCTTCCTCAGTATCATGTACAATAACACGCACAACATTGTTATCCATCAATTGGTCCAAACTGTAAAGCTTAGGATTTGTTTTGAACACAGTGCGAAGAAAAGAGGATCTGTAATCGCCGAGGCCAAAACCTTTACCTGGTCTTGGTTTTAAAGAAAACTTTTGAATTGTCGTTACAGATTCCCCATGTTTATAAACGATGTTTTGAAAAGCTTTGATTTGATTTTCGAGAACGATGTTATCATCAAGTAAAGAGCTTTCTTTTTCTCGTTTTTGCACTTTATGTTCATAAAATTCCTGTTTGCAAGTTATCACCTCTTTACGTGTTTTTGAAAGTTCCTGTTGGAGTTGAATAACTTGTATTTGAAGATCATGTTTTTCATTTTCCAGTTTGGAAACGATTTTACCGTTTGACTCAACAATGTCATACATTTGCTTTTGAAGATTTTGTTCTTTGACATATGATTCTTGAAATGACTTTTCAAAGCTTTGTTCACGATGAACGACATATTGAAAACCTGAAAGCTGTGTTTTATAACATTCAATGTCCTTTTTTAACTTGGCATTTTCTTTCAAAATTTCAGTTTTCATGTCCGTTATGTGATTAGAAAGAAGTTGATTATTAAGTTTTATGGCCGTAACTGTACAGTCAGGAGCTGGATCAGAAGGAGGTTCATGTTGTTCACTAAAGTCATTTTCGTCTTCCGCAATAGGATCATCAAATGAGACGACCGTGTCATCATCAAATAGTTCATCCTCTTGAGAAGAAAAAAAATGTTTCAGAAGGAACAACTTGCGCCTGATCTAATTCAGAAACATAGGGTGATGCATTAATATGTATGGAGCTAATGGTTAGGTCATGTACCTGAGACAAGCCATCAGTGGAGAACACTGGGCTTGAATCATTCAACTGATGTTCCTGCATGTTGGCCATAAGCATCACAGCTGCATTGGCTTCAAGATCTTCCATTTCATCATCATTGTAAGCATTAGCAAAGAAACTGTTCTCTTGAGCATTGAAAGTTCCTTCCTTTTCATCTTTGAGAGCCATAAGTAATGCCTGCTTGTGAAACTGACTACCTTTTCTTGGGTGAGGGCATGCAGTTGCAATATGACCTTTTTCGTTGCAGTTGTAGCACCATATCGCATTCCCAGAGACTGTGTTGTTACTAGCAGCATTGTCATTACTTCGCTGAGGAGCACCTGGATTGTTTCTGAATCCCCCATTGTTGTTAACTCTTTGTCCATATCCAGAATTTCCAGTATACCCACCTGAACGTCCTGAATTACGATTCTGAATCTCAACTCGACCATCTTGAATGACAGCTTGGTTTCTTGTATTTGATGAAGAACGAAGACGGTTGTTGGTTTTGTTGGAGAATTTGCTAAAAGCACGAGCAACAAGAGCAAGTCCTTGATTCAACGTATTGACGTCATCATCATCATCTTCAAACTGATTAGAGTAATACATGCTATCATTGTTGTCATATGGAGCAAATTGATTTGAAGCGTGTTGAGAAGTAGGAGGATGCTGGTGACTGAAATAATTCCTTTCCTGATCATAAGCATGATTAGACATCGGAGGATGTGAAGCAGGAGTTTGAGCAACGAGTGCAAGGGGATTAGAGGTAGGTGGTTATGTGTATCCTCCTCGAGCGAGTTTATCTTTTTCAACTTCAGACTCATAGTGCTTGAGATAGTCGTACAACAATCCATATGGATCCCTGTGAAGATTCTTGGCTTGTCTCACAAATGTCACATACTTTTGCCACTCAGAACCCAAACTACTAACAAACTTTGTATTGACAGCGATTCTTGGAAGAGTTATATCATGTCTCTCTAAATCATTGACGACATTAGTGAAATGATGAAAGTAAGACTCAAGAGATTCCCCTGGTTCGATCACGATGTTAGTGTATTCCAAGTAAAGTTTAGATTCCATGTCTTCCTTGTTCAGTTGTGTGCCTTGCATCAGTAGATGGACGTGTTCCCACATAGCTTTTGCAGTTGTTTGAGCATCAACACTTCTGAATATGATATTAGGTATTCCTTGAAGTATGTAAGACATAGCAATTTCATCTGCTTCACGTTGGTGTTTTTGTTCCTCAGTAAGTTTAGACTCAGGAACACGCACAACAGTTGGAGCTACCGGAGGATCAGCCTGTAGGTCACCGCCAACGTAGTTAACAGGCCAAGGAAATGGTCCTTCAAGGATAACTTGTTTCATGTACTTACCATTGGGTTTCTTGAGCTTAATAAACCTTAAGAATCGACTTGCCCATTGAACATAATTACCCGGTGTTAGCATTGGTGGGGTGTCAGGAGAGCCTGCTTCGTGCCTGGATTGTTGAGTTGAAATGACTTCACACATCCTGTAAAACCAGTGAGTAGGTTGTAGGACCTTAGATTTATCAACTTTAACACAAATATAAGCACTAGAAGAAGGAAAGATGGTGACTTGATGATATATATGTGGCGTTAATATGAGAGAAATAGAGTATAAAGATGAAGAGAACTTTTATTAAAAAACACACACAATACACACACAAGCACCCTTACAAATGACTAGGTAAGTGCCTTATATAGTTAGAGAGAAAGGCCTCATGGGCTTTCTAATGGACTTGGGCTTGGACTTGGTTTACATGAATTATAAAAGGCTTATGAAACATAACTAATAACATATTAGCTTACCAAGACCAAGGCCCATTGACTATTCTAATAACACAAACTACGACACATTACAACGTTACAATAAATGAGAATGACCATCACTTTTTAATATAATTTTCAATGCTAACAATCTCCCCCTAAGGGGTGGTCATTCGAATGATGTTCCACGTGAATAGGTCTTCTGTGTTCTTTGTCTTTAACGTTGTGTGTCGTTGTAGAATAGTCTTTAGTCTTTGTTCCTTCATGCTTTGTGATCTTTGATGACTGTCTTTTCATCGTTCTTAGTTCCTTAGTGATGTGGAGCAATCTGACTTTCGTCACTTCTACGTTTGTGGTGGTTGTTCGCCATTCCAACATGCTCATACATCTTTGGACTTTGATATTCATATGTACGTAGTTCCCTTTCTTTCTCTTTGATCTTAAGTCTTTATACTTTGTAGATTCTTCTTTTTGGCGTAGATTCTTTCTTTGAACTTTGTGTTGTATAGATCTTTGAGGGAGCTTTCTTTAACTTCCAGATGTATGTATGAGCATGTGGAATCTGTCGCCATGGAGATGAAGTGTCCCGGCATATAAACAGTTAGCACTAAAACATCTGGTACTTACAGATAAGAATTAGAGATCGTCAACAGCATAGTGTGAAGACTCCTTCTAACCCTTACCAAGGCCGTTCCCATGTCAGATACTCTCGAGAGAGCTTACAAGACCTACTTAGTAGCTCAATGACTGGGTGAGTCGCTGGGGATCACTCCACGACTGTAGACCGTTTGAAACCACCGCGAACACTAAGCGTAACCCATAAGGAATTGCCGAAGTGACCTGCTGTCAGGGCTGCTTGATGTTGACCCTGGCAGGAATTTCCGTTCAATCATTGAGAAAATACATAAGTAAATCCTCTCATAAACGTTCTGGCAGATTGCTAAGATCTGCGTAGGACTCTAAAGTTTACATCTGGCGTCCTTAATGATGAACAACCAGTGTAGAAATATCATGTGTTCCTATGAGATCTTTTGATGAATCTCGGGGCTCTAGACTCGATAAGTGCACATTTGGTTTCCTATGCGGAGATTAGGGAGAGGTCTTTTGTTTCAATATCAACCATCTCTAAGAGACAGGTCGATAGATTACACCGGTTCCCCGTGAGAATGAAACAAGCTCTTTTAAGAGAACTTGAGTGGTTAAGAAGGTTTAGTGCAGTGCGTCACTGGGTCCATGACGTCTTTGTCTTCAATACCGGTGTCACCTTAGTAACAACCAGTAGCATATGAGTTGAACCCGGTGTCTGCCCTAAGGTTGAACATTTGGAGGGCTATTTCTTTTCACCCTTTTACATATCTTTTCTTTTTAATTCTTCAACCCCTTCTTTCTCCTTTCTCATTTTCTCCTTTTTTCAATCATACCTAAGGACTTCTAATTCTACTCTATTGGATTTGTCCTTGGGTAGATCCCTCCGGCTCTGGCGGATCATAGGACGGTTTTTCCTAACCTTAGTCACCTTATAACTCCATGACTATCCTATAATTGATCACATGCCATAAAACCTTTTTGTGAAAATCTCTCAAAGTGTTTATGATAATAAAACACATTGTTGACACTTTGAGAGTTTTGCATTTCTTTTGAAGGACTCCCCCTTCACATGTGCTCATGTAATTTTTTAAGAAATTTGCACATGCGGGAGAAGTTTGCACTTTTTGAATTGATCCACTTTCAGTGAACATGACCGATTCGAGACACGCTTACATCACTAGTTAGACTAGCTTGAAATTATTACCCGTCCTGGTCAAGTCCAAAGAAAGTCTCTCGATACGGTACATTCTACTCAGACAAGTCCTATTCAAGACACGCTTACATCACTAGTTGGACTAACTTGAAATTATTACCCGTCCAGGACAAGTCTTTTCGATTACTAACATTTTAAGCTTCGTCAATTTATTGGTACTATCTGAGTCGAGCTCTTTTGAGATTCAGCCACAGTCTTTAAACATCTTTGATCACATTTTAATCATGTCTTCTCCCCCTCAAAAATAGCATTTTGTGATATTTTTTATATCAACTGAGTAAAAAGGCTTTTTGGAGAGAAAGACAGATTTCATTTTGCATGAATATAGAACATTTTTGTTTTTGTACTCCCCCTTAATGATAGCACATTTTAAAATCAACTAAGGGTTTTGAGGGAGTTATTTTGAGCACTCATTTGAAAGATTTTGAGAAATCTTTTGAACAATCTTGAAAAAGTGCTCAAGAATTTTGTTTTGAAAACGAGTTTATGCTTGAAATCTTTTTCATTTGTTTAGACTCGAACTTTTTTTGAAAAAGAATTCGTCATTGAACGTACGAGTCCTTGATTTGAAAATAATCAGAAGTCATCATTGAAGTACGGGTTTCGTACTGAAGTATACGAAAGCCATCGTGAAGAAAATTTTGAGAAACGACATGTTTTAGAAAAACATTAAAAAGAACTCCCGCTCAAGCATCTGTACATATCCGTATCATTGTTGAATGACATTTCTAGAAACGTACAGAATATTGATTTATATGAGAGACATGTCGTGAGAAGAATATTTTTGGATTTTTTGATTTTATATTGTTTTTGTATTTTTGAAAATTTTATATTTTTGTATTTTGTTTTTGTTGGTTTTTCAAATTTTGTATTTTGTTTTTTCAAAAAATATTTACAGCGAAGCGATTTTGAAAACATTTTTCAAGAAGATTCGAGAAGACGTTCTAGCTCCTTAGGAGTTAGGCTTCGCATGCCAATTCATCGAACTAAATAGTCAAACCGTTCTTTTGGAAGGGCTTTAGTAAAAAGATCGGCGAGTTGGTAATCAGTCTTAACGAAAAATAATTCAACAGTACCCTCTTCCACGTGTTCTTTGATGAAATGGTAGCGGACTTTGATATGCTTCGTCTTAGAGTGATGTACGGGATTGCACGAGATGGCTATGGCACTTTTTGAATCACAATACATAGGTATTCTGTCAAAAGTAAAGCCATAATCTGTGAGCTGTGTCCGCATCCAAAGAACTTGGGCACAACACACAGATAGAGACACATACTCGGCTTCGGCGGTTGATAGTGCAGTACAATCCTGTTTCTTTGAAGACCAGCTTACTAGCTTTTCACCCAAAAATTGTGCTCCACCTGATGTACTCTTTGCTGTAACTTGATCACCAGCATGGTCTGCATCTGAAAATGCTGTTAGATTAAACCCCGAATCCTTCGGATACCAGAGTCCCATGTTAATGGTGCTTTGTAGGTACTGAAAGATCCGTTTAACCTCTTTGAGGTGAAGTTCGGTAGGCTTTGCCTGAAACCCTGCTAACAAACAAACAACAAATTGAATATCGGGTCGGCTAGCAGTTAGGTACATGAGAGAACCGATCATCCTCCGATATTTCTTCGGATCGATTGGTTTCCCAAACAAATCAGCACCTATTTTTGGTGAAGTGACCATTGGTGTACCAACAGAATTGCAGTTTTCCATTCCATGTTTTTTCAAAATCTCTATTGTATATTTAGCTTGATTGATAAAAATACCACGAGGGGATTGATGGATTTGTAAACCAAGAAAGAACTTTAGTTCCCCCATCATGGACATTTCAAATTTACTTTTCATGAGATTTTCAAAATGTTTTGAATGGTTAGGATTGGTTGATCCAAAAATAATGTCGTCCATGTAAATTTGAACGATCAAAATGTCATCTTTGAATTTTTTGATAAACAAGGTGTCATCAACCGTTCCTTTTGTGAAATTGTTTGTAAGCAAGAAAGATGATAGTTCGTCATACCACGCTCTTGGAGCTTGTTTTAGACCATAAATAGCTTTCTTAAGCTTGTAGACGTAGTCTGGATGATCTTTGTCGATGAATCCCTCTGGCTGACTCACATACACTTCTTCTTTCAGAGTTCCATTCAAGAAAGCTGTCTTAATATCCATCTGATAGACTGTGATGTTTTTGTGAGCGGCGTAGGCTAAGAAAATCCGGACTGCTTCAAGTCTAGCTACAGGCGCGAATGATTCCTCGAAATCTATCCCTTCTTCTTGTGGATAACCTTTAGCCACGAGACGAGCTTTGTTGCGAATAACAGTCATTTCCTCATCCAGTTTGTTCTTCCACAACCACTTGAGATCAAGAACACGTATATCAAGTGGTCGTTCAACAAGTTCCCAACTATCATGTAAATCGTATTGAAGAATTTCATCCTGCATCGCTTCTATCCAAGGGTATTCTGCCATTGCTTCCCGAATGTTCTTTGGTTCTTTGAGGCTGATTGAGCAAATGTAAATGCACAATTCGAGATCAGTGGCAAGTTGTCTCCTTGTCTGAACTGGCTTTGAAGGTTCACCAATAACATGTTCTATTGGATGGTCTTTTGTCCATTGAAACGTAGAAGGGTACCTTGGGTTTAACGAATGTGTGTTAGATGGTTCTTGTAACCTTGAAGAAGATTCAGCAGAGTCTGTTGCAAATGGGTTTTCAAATACTTCTTCTTCTTCTAACGCAACATCGTTTGAATTATTTGTTGGTTCTTCTTGAAAATTAGTGTTTTGATTTTGCTCATCAACTCTTGGTAGTTCAGTTTCAAGTACTGGAGTTCCTTGAGTAGATGTAGATGATGTTGATGTAGTTGGTGCTTCAGCTTCGATTGTTGTAGATGCATCCTGTGGTGGTGGTGGTTGATGGGTTTGAGCGGGTGCAGCGGAATGTTGTGGAGATGCATTTGTCGAAGTTCCACCATAATATTCATCAAACATTAACTCGAAGAAATTTTCCAGTTCTTGTTCTGAAGGATTATCCGTGTTTGTTGACTGAGCTCCTTGAGGCACAAGTCCTGAACTGATGTATCCAGAAGTCTGTTGGTTTGGTGCGGGTCCTAATCTGTTTTGATTAGAAGCCATCGGATTAAGTGCGGGTTCTAGAGCGTATCTCTCAGAAGCCATATGTGAAATCTCGTCAAACTTCACATTCATCGTCTCCATTATCCTTTTTGTTCTTCTATTATACACCCTGAATGCCCTCGAGTTTTCTGAATATCCAATGAAGATTCCAATATCACCCTTAGCTTTTAACTTCCCTAGATCTTCTCTGTCATTCGTCGGATAGCACAAAGCGCCAAACACGTGAAGGTAAGAGATGTCAAGTTTACGGTTGTTCACTAGCTCATATGGGGTTTTATTGAATCTCAGATGGACTAGGGATCGGTTTTGAGTAAAACAAGCAGTGGCTACAGCATCAGCCCATAAGAATAGTGGTGCACTAGAAAAAATCAGCATTGTGCGAGCAGCTTCCACAAGAGTTCGGTTTCTTCTTTCAACTACCCCATTCTGCTGTGGAGTTCTAACAACTGATGTTTGATGTGTAATTCCAACATCTTCGAGGTAAGTTCTTAACTCCTGATTTGTGAATTATGTGCCATTATCTATTCTTATAATCCTTACTGGAGCTTGAAGTAGAACTTGAATACGCTTCAGAAAGGTGATGATGATGCCTAGTGCTTCGTCTTTTGATCTCAAAAACTTTACCCAAGTATATCTTGAATAATCATCAACAATAACAAGAATATACTTCTTCCCATTAATGCTTTCAACTCTCATTGGGCCACATAAGTCCATGTGCAACATATGTAACCTTGCTTCCGAACTAGGTACGGTTTTGGGTTTATATGATGCTCTTTTACTTTTTCCTTGTTCGCATGATGGACAAAGGTGTTCCTTGGTGTATTTGAACTTAGGAAGTCTGGTGACGATGTTGTCTTTGGCTAACTTGTTGATCGTGTCGAAATTGAGATGGGATAATCTTCTAGAAGGTAAGGCACACGCATTAGGATTTATGTTGTTGTCCTTTTTAGCAACACTAGACTCTTTAGAATTATCCTTTTTGCACGCATTTGTCTTAGATGTGGAGGCAGACGCATTAGTGGGACTAATCCTAAAAAGGCCAGGTGTTATCACTTTTGGTGTTTCGACAACCGCTTTTCCTTTATCAACAATCTTTTCATTTTCACTTTTCTTGGGCAAGGGTGTTGGAGTGACTGGTTTTGTCAAATCATTTTTCTCATCGACTTTTGGAGCAAACCGTGAAATTGACATTTTTGGTTTTTGAACCGTGTTTGAAACATTTGGTTTCTCCGAAGTCAATGGTTTTGCAAACTTGGTTTCCTCACCCTTTCCTTTTTGACTTTCAAGCTAAGCCCTCAAAAGATCATTTTGCTCTATCATGTTCTTTAAGCCACGCTCATACGACCATTTGTCATACTTGTATTCTTCCTTTTTTCGATCAAGTTGTTTAAAATATGACACATTTTCTTTTTCAAGCTTTATAAGAGCATTTTCATATTTTGAAACAATTGCGGAGGTCTCAGCTCTCAGTCGTTCATCGTCTTGAACAGAATATGTTTGTAAAATGATGGACATAATATCAGTGGTCATAACAGCTTCGAATAGAGAATCATTTAGGTTTTCCAAAACATTCATGTTTTCACGAGTGTCATTAGCTTCGTTTACCAGGGATTTGTGGTCCTTGACAAAGTCGGCCGTTTCTTTTAAGAAAGCTTGTTCAAAATGGATTACCCTCGCACTGATGTTATTCAGTGGGATAGTAAGTTCGTTTTCAAAAACTTTTTTCTGCTCAATATGAAAACTGGAATGCCAGTTGTTAATATTGATTGTAGTTTTAGAAGCAGCAATATTTTGAAGTTCTTGAATTCTCTTTTTAACGTCATCCAAAATGTCTCTAGCCTCACTTGTATTAAAAGTGTTGTTAGAAGACATTTGTTCCATTTTTGAAAGAGATTTGGAAACAATTACTTTCTTAGAAAACATTTTTGAGAATGGTCGTTTTATGGAAAACACGGATGGTTCTTTTTGTGGAACAAAAGTAATTCCCGAAAGTTTGTTCAATTTGTTGTAATCAATGGGTTTCAAATCCTTTTGTTTCATTTTATTTATGCTCTCTTCGACATGTTCTATCGTTTGCACAGAATCCCGAACGACGGGAGGATCATGTTTGGTGTAAATCACATTACCATTATACAAAACATTCTGTTCTTGCTGAGCTTTCTTGAGATTACAGGGGGTGTTGTTACCAAGAGCCACTTTATGTTTCGTATGGTAAATCGGATTAGTTTGATTTGAAATCATTTTCATTGTTTGACTTGACTGACCGGACTTAACCACTAATTCTTCTAAATGTGCAATCATGTGTTCTGACTCTACGATTTCGGCCAAAAGTTTGTCTTCTTTCTTTGCAAAGTCCTTTTTCAGCTCGTCCCTTTCTTTTTCAAGATTGGTATAAGCTGATTTTTGTTTAGAAAGTTGGTTTTGTAAATCAGAAATTTCCGCGTTTAAAGGTTTTATCTTTTTGAAAGAATTAACATCAAGTGTGTCAAACTTGAGTTGCAATTGTTTTTCCCTTGAAACGGAATTTTGATAACCAGTTTCTAATTCAGACAATCTTTTGTTATGAAATTCAAAAGCTTTAACGTTTTCCTTGTAACTCTCAAGCTCAGTGGTCAATTTAACATTCGCGACCTTAACATCGCGATTGACCTTTTTCACATTCTCAATTTCAATACGACAATTATTCAATAATGATTCAAATAAAGCACGTGTTTCCTCATCATTCTCAGCATGCTGTGAAACGAAGCCTCCATTATGATTCACATCTGGAGTTGCTGAAGGAGTATTGCTACTACTTGGCGTGTCCAGGTATGTATCATAAGTGGGTGCTAGCTTCTTAGAATGCTGTTCCTCATGAGGAGACATATCAAATATATCATTATTGCGACATGTGTTGAAGTTTGATACCTCAGATGGTGTATTGGTGTCATAAACAGGAAGTGTGTCAGAATCCGTGTCATACTTAGCTTCCTGAAGATTCGCCATGAATATGCAGTTCGCATCGATATCCTCTCTATCTTCCATGTCATCCATAAGAGCCATAAAATCATTCTCCTCTGCGTTCAACTGGAATCCTGCCTCTGCCTTTTGTGCCAACATCACTGCTTTCTGCAAGTACGCTAGATCTTTCTTGTTCGGCTTAGTAGGACAGTTCCTTACCATATGACCTACACCCTGACAGTTGAAACACTTAACTGGATTACCCTGATTCACATTTCCCAAATTCCCAACTACTGGAGCTGCAACATTTCTATTCTGATTACCTATTGCCTGATTACCAACATTCTGACCTCGCTGATTTCCAACAAACTGACCCAACTGATTCCCTGCATACTAACCATACTGATTTCCTGCATTCTGATTCCCTGCATTCAGCATATTCTGATTCCCCATGTTAATTCCAGTAGCATATCCTTGCTGATTCCCATAAACTCCAACCATTTGGCCTCCGTTGCCCATATTGAAACTCGGCTGAGCAATCTGCTTGTTGCGAGTGTTCGATGAAATCCTTTGGTTGTTGTTTGTTGGTGTAGAATAACGTCCTTGGAATGCCTTTGTCAGAAAAGCAAACGCTTGGGTCAATGCTGCAGTAGCTTCATCATTTTTAGGGAATTCTGGTTCTTGGAATTGTTGGTATTGCTGTTATGGAATAACATGTTGTTGTTGCTGTGGGTAGAACTGTTGTTGGTAGACCGTTGTTGGTTGTTGAATGTATGATGGTTGCATGTAGTTGTGAGTGGAAGATGATGATGGTTGTTGTGTGTTCACTGGTAGCGGTGTTGGTGTAGTAGCAATTAATGCAAGAGGATCATGATTCTTTGCCAATCTTTCTTTCCTTACTTCATTAGCCTCAGCTTGGTTTTGCTTCAGAAAATCATAGAGTTGATCATAATTCACCTTATGTAAATCCTTTGTTTGATTCACAATTGTAACATAACGACCCCATTCTTCTGGAAGGTTATTGATGAATTTGATGTTTGTTGCAATTGTTCGAGGTGTCAACTTGTTTCTGATTAACTCATTCATCAAAGTGCAAAACCTTGTGTAGTAAGATTCAATCTGTTCACCTTTAGTGGATGTGAAATTCTCCCATTCAGTAAGAAGTTTGTTCTCAACGTTTTGTTGTCCAATCTCTGTTCCATGACATATCCTTCTAACAGGTTCCCACATAGCATAAGCAGTTTCACAACTGTCGACCGCAGCAAAGATCTCCCGTGGTAATCCAAGTTGGATTAAATGCATTGCCATATCATCAGCGGCGATCTGCTTCTTGTCTTCCTCTGTGTAATCTGCTTCTGTTTGTTCACGCACGAATGGTTGAGTGGGATGTGTTGTATTTGGATTGCCTTCAATTTGAACTTGTCTGGGCTTGAATGGACCATTTGTAATGGAGTTGATCATTAATTTACCATCAGGCTTTGTTTTGATGTAACGAAGCATGCGGCTTGTCCATGGGAGATATCCACCTTTTTCAAGCATTGGAGGTCGGTTTTCCGCACCGGCAGCATGAATGTCTTGCTGAGTTGCCATTGATGAAGTGTAGATTGATAAAGTTGATTCTTGGATCGTTCCAACGAAGTAGGAGTTGTGTTTAGTGTAAGTTGATGCAAGTTTTTATGGTGAAAAATTTGATCTGAAACCTTAAAACCTCAATAACTTCTTCTCGGAGCGTTTTTAGGCCTCGAAACTTCGCCTAAATCTATAAATCCATTTAGTGTGTCGTTCTCCTCTGTCTCACGGTCGTTTTGACAGCTGATTCGTCGAAAACGGAGTTACAGTTCAAAAGTTATGGCCGTTTGAAGTTTGGTTGTCAAAAAGTCAAATTCTTACGCGTAAACCTTTAATCTTATGCGTAAACAGTAATATTACGCGTAAACTCTGAATCTTACGCGTAACTTGGAATCTTATGCGTAAGGTTAAGGTTATGCGTAAAGTGTAAGGTTAGGCGTAAACACTAAGTTTATGCGTAAACTTGAACTTTACGCGTAAGCTGTAACTTATGCGTAAGAAATGTTTATGCGTAACGTTAAAAACCAAACAAATCTCTCAAACTTGTCCAAGCTTGAAAGATATCCCGTGTCGAAGTATTCCACAAACTTATCCAAGTCAGGGAAGTACTGAGTACAACTTCTGCGTAGGAACTTTCGCGTAGGATCTTTCGCGTAGGAACTTATGCGTAGGATTTCAATCTTATGCGTAGGAATCAATGTTAAGCATAGAAAACAGACTTAAGCGTAGGATTTAGGCGTAGACTTCCAAAGTTACTCGTAAGAACAGGGTTTTGACCTATGTTACTCGTAAGAAAAGGGTTTTGACTTAATCTTACGCGTAGAAAGTACTGTTGACAGCTAAGAAATCGTACTATTCACCCAAGTTACGCGTAAGATGACCAGAAAACATGAAAAATCCGATTTTTTCAACCAAAACCACTTTTTCCACTTGTTTCTATTGATCAAATCTTTCCCAAAACACTTAGAATCACTAAAACTTCAATAAAAACACAACTTTAACACCAAAACTTTGTAAAAAATCAAAACTTTTTGAAGAAAAAGTACACAAATGAATGAAAAGTGTAACTTTTTAACAAAAAACTTGATAAAACCACTCCTAAATCATTGTTAGGCGATTGATACCACTTGTAGGACCTTAGATTTATCAACTTTAACACAAATATAAGCACTAGAAGAAGGAAAGATGGTGACTTGATGATATAAATGTGGCGTTAATATGAGAGAAATAGAGTATAAAGATGAAGAGAACTTTTATTAAAAAACACACACAATACACACACAAGCACCCTTACAAATGACTAGGTAAGTGCCTTATATAGTTAGAGAGAAAGGCCTCATGGGCTTTCTAATGGACTTGGGCTTGGACTTGGTTTACATGAATTATAAAAGGCTTATGAAACATAACTAATAACATATTAGCTTACCAAGACCAAGGCCCATTGACTATTCTAATAACACAAACTACGACACATTACAACGTTACAATAAATGAGAATGACCATCACTTTTTAATATAATTTTCAATGCTAACATAGGTTTTGGTGGAAGTGGGCTTTGTTGTTGTGACATCGGATAAGATTTTTGTATTGGAACCATTTGTTGCATGAAGTTATGTTGTTGTGAGTAAACCGGTTGATGATAATATTGTGGTGATTGTTGATACTGTTGCTGTTGCTGATGTTGCTGATGATACTGTTGATACTGATGTTGCTGAGGATTGTTAAAGTTGTAATACGGTGGTTGAGACATTATGAAACACTTGTGTGAAAGGATGGATCTTGTAGAAGGTATAATTTTGCCAAATCTTGAAAAGTATGCCCAAGTAGATGTTTGCGAAACTTTGTCACAGAACTTGAGATTGCGAAAACTTGACTTATGAGGTTTGCGAAAAATAGTTGCTCAAAGATTTCGAAATATTAAGTTTTCGAAAGTAATGAGATTTCGAAATAAAGTTTCTCGAAAATAAGAGTAATTTCGGAAATCTTTATGTTTCGAGAACTAAGAATAAGTTTCGAAAACCTTGTGATTTCGAAAAAATTCAATTTCGCGAAACACACCAACTCACTTTCGAAATTATACAATTTCGAAAGTAAACCAAAAGTCGAAGTACTTTTCTTCCTTATACAAGAGAGAAAAGACTGAGTTCACTATCCGTAAGTCGAAAGAGAGCAAAATCACGCGATTTCGAAAATAAGGCAATTGAGGATTTCGAAAATTTGCAAAACTTTGTATTTCAATGAAAGCAATCCAAAAACAAGTTTTTAGTGCAAAATTTTTGTACTACAAGTTGTAAAATGATGAAATATTGAAGAAAGTTATAAACTTAACAATGATTTTCAAAAATTTATAAGTTCTCGAAAAATAGTACGAGTTTGCAAATCGTAATTTTGAAGAAAAAGGTTGTAACTTTTGTGTTTGAGATGATTTGTAGCACAAATTTGTAAGCAAATATGTGATAAAAACCAAAAGAACAAACAAAAAGTACAAGTTTTAATAAAAAAAAAAACAACAAAAACAAAGTTTATGGATCGAATTTCAAATAGAAACACAACTACACCTTCATATGGCGAATGATACCACTTGTTAGGTCACCATGTTGATTTCACACAAACAAGAATGAGATAGATATAAGGATGGGATGAATATTTGAATAAGAGAATGATAAGAGCAAGAGTTTCCTTATGATTTCAAATAAACAACCAAGTTTTACATTAGCCTAAGACATCTATATATAGGTGAGGAGCTAGGGCAACACTCCTAGTCCTCCCTTCTTGGAATTCGTATGGGCTTTAAGGCCCATGGACTCATTGTCTTAAGCCTAGTAAACTAATAACATAACATAAATGTAAGTAACAAGTAACTTAAGCAACCTATTATTACAAATGACTGAGACCTGATAAAATAGTAAAAGCTATGATCCCAATAGGTACTTTCATCCAGTCTTCCTCTTGTCCTCCGTACTTTCTTTTCTGGACGATGGAAGAGCTCCGGATCATGTTAATCACCTTATTCTTTCCTTTGTCATCTTTTCTGGGAGAATCCCTATTTCCTCCGGCATCCCTTTGCTTTCAGTCTCTGAGTAGGTGATCGAGCTTCCCGGATTTCAATGCCATTTCTAACTGCTTTTTGAGTTGGTGACAATCATTCGTGAGGTGACCCCTCTCGCCGTGGTACTCACAAAACCTATCCATGTTTTCTGCCCTCGGTCTACCGACCATCGGTGGCGGTTGAGGCAGATTCAACTGACGCTCGGTAGCCAAGATTTCACGTGGAAGTTTGACCAACGAACCTATGTTCGTACGCTCAGCGTTGCTCCGAAATGGTTCTGGCCGTTGGTAATTACTTCGGCTATTTGCCTCTAGCCGACCGGGGTTGGTTCGAGGAGAAATGTAAGGTTGGAATACATCTCTCCGTCGCTGATCATTCCGGCGATCTCCCATGAACTTGTTTCCTAAACCTCCTCTGACCATCCGATCTCCCTTGGGAGCGGAGTAATTTCCTCGGCTTGTATCCGTTCCCTCTCCTTTGGGCAGTTCCGTATCCCGGAAAGCTTTTTCTGATCTTATGAAGTCATCCACTCGGGTGAACATCTCGGTTACCGTTCGTGGCACCCTATCTGAGAATTTCTTTGCGAGAGCTGGACACTTATGTGCACCCATGAAGGCCGAAATACGCATGATCTCTGGAACCCCACTAATATAGCTTGCTTCGTCTGTCCACCGTTCTTTGAAGTCTGGTAACGACTCATGTGCCTTCCGGACAATCTTGGTGATTTCCGTGGGGTCTTTAGTACATTTCTTCCGTAATGAAAACCGAGTTGAAAATTGCTCCCTTAAACTGTTCAACCTGTCTATACTGCCCGGCTCCAGTCGTTCGAACCATCCTCCGGCTGCCCCATCCATGGTTTGTTGGAACATGAGACACAAAGTTGGCATCGGCCACTGTCCTTGGTTGGCGGCTCCGGTGAACCTTGTGAGGTGCTCATTCGGATCCGAAGACCCATCATAAAACTTCATATTCAGCAGCATCACATAGTTTTCTCCAGCGAATTCGACTATTGGACGGGTGAAGGGAGATCTTCGCACTTCCTTAAAAGGTTTCTTCAGCTCCTCATCGGCCTGTCATTTTCTCTTTTCCCTTATCTTTGTCATTCTCGTCTCTGAAATCCAGACGTATAGGTTGAACTATCCTTCCTCCTTTTGCATTATGTTCCTTAATAAGCTCCGTTAAAGAAGCCATCTGACTGAGTATCATTGCCTGGAGGTCGGACGAATCGTTCTCTGAATCATCGTGATTGTTCGTATTGTCGTTGTTATCCCCACTTCCTCCGACCTGGGGATCAGGTGTGTGGAAGGGGGGAAAAGGAGGAGGTCCCGACATTCGGATTCTTTAGGTAGAATGAATAACGGGTCCCACGGATGGCGCCAATTTGTTGAAGTAAAACCTTGCGAGTGAGTCCCGCCATTAGGATTGTCTCTCGGTCTCTTGAAATACCCTGCACAAGAGTAGCACACGTTAGGCTCGCCTTGGATTTTATCCCAAGACCAACCTCCGGTGTGAGGATGAGTATGTGAAAGGATGAAGGGTTTGTAATAAATGCTGGTGAGAGTATTGTGTGTGTTAGTTGAATCATAAATGAGGTGAAGGGTATTTATACTACTCACCTTATTACCTACTCTGCCTTGGGAAGGAGCAAGCCATACCTGGTTGGTGGGTGTCAGAGCAAGTGGGCAACACGATCCCTAAAATCCTGGGATCGTGTTATAACATCGGTTTACATCCGTTGAGGCTTCTCTTCGGCACGTTCCCTTCGGCTATGTCCATATAAGCCGAACGGTTCCCCGGTCATTTGGCCACATACGCCAACAGTAATGTTAGGTTGTTGATGGGCATGTTAGTAGAACTTGGTAAGTTAGTTTATGATCCATGTAATGTAATGTTATCACATGTTGAATGCTAACTAAGTTTATGAAATATTTGCTTGTATTTCCTATGTGAATTTTTCCTATGATAACTAATGTGTTGGTTAACAGTCAAAGATTGTTGGAAATTTGAGAAAGAAGCATTTCACTGATTCATGGTAGGGCTACAATGGTTTTATTGTAGGATGGTTACCTAAACCATTCCTCATACATACATATATTGTAACCAAATAACATATGGTTCATGACCTAAGCTCTTACTTTGTCCCTTTTCCTTTTGGTTCTTTGGGAACCCATGCTTTGATACCACGATCATTCCATGTTGCTGGTGCTGGCAGCCCTAGGACTTTCTTCCTTACAACAAAGGCCAACTTAGCTTCCTTTTTGTCAATCACATGTGGAGTGCTTTCAACCCTTTTAGAAGTTACTTTGTAAGGATTTGGTTCTTTAGGAAAGTAATTCGACCATCCACTGGATACATCACTGTCTGAAGAAAAGGCATAATTAGGTGGATCACATGATTTTGCCTCAGAGCTGTCACTTGAAATGTAGATGATTTCTGCCAATAAATGGTAAGAAGAAACATTGTAAAGGACAGTTAGTAGTTTGGCAATTGAAGATGTAAGATAAGAGCAAAGAACATGGAAGAATACCTTTTCCTTTGTTGGAAGCCATTTGTTGAATGTTATTAGCTTTGGATGGATGTTGGTATGTTATATACTGTTAGTGGTTGGCGTTTTAATTGCAAGTTACATTGTAAAGATCACAAGTATTAATGATCACAAGTTACATAGTAAAGATTCCATTGACTGCTATTAACTTTTGCAGTTTGAAAAAAATAGTGTTGTACCATCACAAAGTCAAGTCCCATATCATAGGCCTGTATCATAGCTTGTTGGTATAGCTTAAGTTTTGTTCGAATGTACAAACAATATGGTAGAAAAATGACCATCCAATGCACAGATGAAATACTACATAAAATATTGCATATTTCATTGCATTTAAAAGTTGAACAATGACCATCAAATGTGCCCTGTGTGATGTACAAAATGGGCTAACTTGTGATGGTCATTTCATCAACTAAACATGTTGCTGCAACATATTAGTGGTTATAGTTAGTCATTTTACAGACCCATAATTAGTTACTAAGAGTTTACATCAGTTTGCCATCAAAAGATGTACAAAATGGGCACATGAAACTTTCTTTGTTCAAGCATCATCTACATCCAGTGCAGCCTGAGGAGTACTGCCCTGGCCATGGATCTTTCTAGCCAACTTGTTCTTCATGATTCTTTCACTTGGCCTCCTTAATCTTACCTGTACAACTGGAGCTTGCATTTGAAATTGTTGTTCCTCTGGTGGTTCTTCAGGTTCAACAATTTGAGTTTGAGATTCATCTACCTGCATAATTTCAACTTGAGTACCAGTCAATTCAATCTCAACTTGTTGTTGCCCTTCTGCTTCTTGGACTTCAGGTTCTACAACTTGAGGTTGGGCTTCAGATTCATCAGCCATTGGACCTGTTTCTTGGACTTCTGGCTCACCAAACCATCTTGCAAAAGTTGATGTACAAGATCTTTTTAAGTTATTTCGACGTGAACCACCACTTGCACCTGTTGCCCTATTTGACCCACTTGTGGCACATGTCTTCTTTGTTGGCATACTTTTTGCACCTCTCTTCTTTTTGGGCCCATTTTTTGCACATGGCCTAACATTTGACCTACCAGCCCTAACTTCTACATGTGAAGCAGATGGGTCCCTTATCTCCCTAACACCTTCAACAATATTTTCACCCTCAATTACCTTTTCCTTTCTAGGCCTACCTCTTGGTTTTTTTTTCCTTTGGTTCTTGTGCCACTGGTTCATTTTTACAACCTTTTTCTGTACCTACCCTTGAAACTCTTTTTGAGCTACCCCCTCACTACTTGATCTAATTCTTTTCTTTCTAGGCCTACCAGGCATTTTTCTAGGTTTAGGGGGTAAAACAACTGTATACATACTCTGATCAGGCCAGAAGTGAATACCATCTACTGGTTTCATGTAATTGTTATATGTTGAATGGTACATGTCTATTTTAAACATAGGTGGAACATAGGTCTCAGGTGTCTTGTTTATGTATAATATCACCTTTGTTGCATGTACACAAGGAATACCTGATAACTGCCACATTCTACAGGTGCAAGTGGTTTTTGGTTCATTAACTGTGAATGCTTGACTCCATGATCTCACCTCAAACACATTCCCACCAGCAGGTATAACATGCCAGAACCTATAATAATATGTTAGGATATTAGTGTCTATATGAAAACTGATTAATAAATTAAGTCAGACTAACATGTACAACAAACATACCTTTGTTGGTCTTTCATCCATTCCAGTCTCTTTTGAATGTTGGGACAAACTCTAGCTTTCCACAGTAGGAACTTTGTAATACAAGACGTTAAAGTAATTACCACATTTTTCCTCCAAGAATTCAGCAAACTTTTCATATGGCATCCTCTCAACAGCCATATTCAGAATAACACCATCTTCATATCTTAAGGGTAAATGTGCAAAATAGCCATCATTCCAAACATCAAATTGGTGCAAATTCGTACCAGGTATCATTCTGTTAAAGAAATTGACAAGTATAACGAATTAGGGTTTCTGGAATATGAACAAATTAAAGATAAAACCAACTTAATAAATTAACATACCTGATATATCACAACACACATCAACGTTCAACTTTGATTAATTTATTTCTGGACTGAAATTAGGGTTCGTTAATTTGGGGGTGTACAAACAATTGGGGGTTTATATATGGGTGGTGGTAAATGTTAGTAGTTTAGAAAGTGTTTGGTTACCCCCCCCCCCCCCCCCAAAAGTTCTAACATTTGTCAAAAATGACCCGTAAGTAAAAAAAACAGGTGTTGGGTGATATTGTATGTAATTAGGGCGTTAATACACGCCACGTCATCAAAAAGGGTAATTATTGACACAATAACGTTGATTAGTCAAGTATGTGTATTTAATAGGAAAAAAAAAAGTTACGTGTATACAATAGTAAAAGGTGGCAAGTTGGATGTATATTTAGACAATTTTCCCTATATGAATATAAAATCATATCTACAAAACTAACAGTAAGTAACGAATGAATGTGGGAGTCTATATCACATTTATGTGCATTACAAGCACTGATTTTAGCTCTAGCATCACCTTGAGAAACCTGGAGCTGCTCGGTGATGCCCAAATGTACCATCAGTAGCCAAACATGAGTCAAAAACTCGCCCCCTTTCCTAAGCTGTCACTCATGATGAAATCCTCTGCAGTGAGTAGCAGCATAAGTTAATACGACTTTCCAAATACGTTCTTTTTCCATCTTTTTCAAAGATAACGCGAGCCTGCAACCATCAAACAATGCAGATTTGCATCGATCCCCCTTCACTTTACTAGGAAACACTTCAAGAGAATCAACTTCCAGCAGCTTTAGACATGCTTCAACTTTTTCGGTAATAATACCTTTTTCTTTGAAAAAACGCATTGCTTCAGCACAGGTGTCGCGATACCTGATCATGCCAATACCTATCGGCATCATAACAGTGTTTGTCAAAAGAAGATATGTCAGATAGTCAGATATGTTCTCGCTTTCCATATGACATTTATCAATATAAGAACCATCTTGATTGTCAACATTGCTGGTACTCCATCGAATAGCGTTACACTCATTCTTTTGTAGTGAAAAAGCTACCTTTATGAGTACGTACATAACTCTTTCAGATTGGAGTGGACAACCATATACTCAGGAAACTGACTGTAAATCAATTCTTTTGGTTGTCAAAAACTTTATTGACTGTAAGGGCGTATTCAGCGACCTCCTCCACGTTTACATCAAACCCCAGTGACTTTGTAGTATGTGTTACGAACAAACACGCTGACAAAATACCAGTTGACAAATAGTGTCAAGATGACGTGTGGTGATGAAGTAACACATTAAAAGCATGATCTTTATTACCTATTTGTATTAAATAAAAAAATTACAAAGAAATGCAGAAAAACAATACTTTTCCTTTCTCAAAAGATAAATAAACCAAACACATGTTTGCAATACGTTTTTAACAATCGTCTTTAAAAAAAATGTGCATATATATAAGTTTTAGTGATTATACGGAGTATATGTACGTAGTAACTAATAAAAGAAATAGAAAAAAAATTATGGTTGCCGAATATGCATCGCTAACCATCCAAACACAATCTAACCGACCATCTTTTGCAAGTGAACAAGTGTTTCATTTATACAAACTGACTTGTGTAAAACCGAAAGAGCTTATAAAACCATGACCTGTAAATGTAAAATGGATATATATTTGAACTAAGTTATAAATTTCTCAACAAATGCTTACTTTTAAGCATAAATTACGGAAAAGAAATAAAGCATGATTTATTTTATGGTTTGGTTCATTAAACAACAACACATTTTTATCAAAAGTGGTGTTTTAGTACGTGAATTACAAAGGTCTCAATAAATGTTATAAACTTTTAAAAAGTGTTAAACTATGCACATTTGTTTAGCATGTGACTTAAAAAACACTGACACATGTCACATTTTGAAGTACTAGTTGGATATCCGCGCACAGCGGCGGCGATAAATATAGTTATATTATAATATAGTAAACGAATTGATAGCCAAACTTTTCCCGCAATTCCCTACCCGCTTAATGAATTCGTTTCACAACACTCTGAATGTATATATTAGTTGTATTTATTTGCTTGGGTTTCCCGTTGCTTTCCCGTGAGTCCGTGACATTATTATTCCCGCATATAAAAAGTCCCTCGCAATCTCTTACCCGTCAAACCCTTCCCCCAAAAGTATATAATTTTGTCGAATCAAGATTGTATTGATTGAAATAAAAGTTAAAGTGGTAAAAATTTGAATTAATAAAAATAAACCCACTAAAAATGTAAAAACTAAAAACTCATAAAAATATATTAAAATGGATGTTGAATTAAAAAGCACAAAATTTTAAAAAATATGGTGAAATTAGATCATAAAAAAAATAAATAGATAAAAAGATATTTCAATTTGAAAATAAAGGTGAATTTTAAGTTGGGGAGTGACATGTCATCTCATGATTGGAGCTCCTTATCTTAATTTTTGATTAGGAGTTAGGCTTGGAGTTAGTTGAGAAGTGACACATGTCACCTCATAATTGAAGCTCCTTATCTTAATTTTTTGTTAGGAGTTAGTTTTGAAATTAGATGTATTATATAGTAAGTATAGATATAGATGATGCGTTATCCAAACGTGCATGTTAGAACATTTTGAAATTTTTGTAACATATACAACATTTTCTAATTCACGTATCAAAACTATACTTTAAAAAAGTTCATTGTTATTTAATAAGATATGCTCGTTACTACTTGACTTTACTCTTTGTTGTTATTTTAAATGAGTATAGCTTGGCTAGTCAATTGGCTACAATATCTCATTTAAAAATACACAAGCAATGAGTGAGTGACCTACAAAAGAGAATCAAAGACTCACAGAAAGAATAAAAAAATCCACATTTATAACACCAAACTGTAGCAGATATATTCCCATTTTATTGTTACGAGTTTACAGAGATATACCCTTTTTCTTTTTTTACAATGTCTAACATTTCTCCTCCTTTTTCTTTTTGAGTTCCAATGTAGGAAAGGGATGAGGCAAGGGGATCCCCTATCCCCGTTCTTATTTATAATTGTGATGGAGGCTTTATCTTGTATGCTTTCTAAGGCTAGCGAAGTCGGTTTATTCAATGGAATTGCTCTCCCGCGCGGAGGCCCCTCCATTACTCATCTATTTTATGCGGATGACGCTATTATTCTTGGGGAGTGGGATCATGATGGTATTATTAATGTTGTTAGAGTGCTCAGATGTTTTCATATATGTTCTGGTCTTAAAATTAATATCTCGAAATCGATTATGTTCGGGATTGGGGTGAACTTGGCGGAGGTGGAGGAGGAAGCTATTTCATTGGGATGTAAGGCGAGTACGGTCCCTTTTAAGTATTTGGGTTTGTGGTTGGGGCGAACATGAACAGTGTTGGCAATTGGAAACCTGTGTATGACGTTTTTGAAGCTCGATTATCTAAATGGAAGGCGTCGTGTCTCTCAATTGGAGGAAGAATGGTTCTGATTAAGTCGGTGCTTGAAAGTCTTCCTTGCTATTACTTTTCCATTTATCGGGCGCCGTGTAAGGTTATTAATGATCTTGAAGGTATGATCAGAAGGTTTTTGTGGGGGGGTTCTAGTGATGTGTCTAAAATTCATTGGGTTGCTTGGGATCGAGTCGCTATTCCTAAGAAGATGGGGGGCCTCGGTATTTGCAAGCTCAATATCAGTAATACTGCTCTTCTCTCCAAATGGGGCTGGAGGTTTAAAGCGGAGAAGAATAGTTTGTGGTCTAAAGTGATTGAGGCTTTGCATAATACTGGTAGATGTTGGGATTTTATTCCCTCGAATAAGGCCTTGGGTGGGGTTTGGAATAACATCGTGAAGGTTTTTGTTGAGGGACCGATTACACGATAAGGTGGTTAAACCTTTGTTCTTTGTGTATGAGATATGTTTGTGTAAATATGATTAAGTATGCGGAATCTACTTAACCACACTTAGAAGATTTATGTTTATTGTTATGGAAATGGAATAGTTAACACCAAACGATTCAATATTATTCAAAAAATAATACGAGTGATCTTTTGCTTATCACTAGGGTTACAAAGACCTTGAATCTTATGTTTGTTCTTTCTATTGTCTGTATTTCAGAGTTGTGTATGGCATTGTCTCTGTTATCTACATATCTAAGATTTTCCTTTTATAGTCCAAGGAAATATCTTTTACAAACTACATGACTCAACAAATAACTAGCTTATGACTAATCACTATTCTAGCTTAGTCATACAAGATACATCATGTATCTAAGATAAACAAATCACTTGGAGTGTTCAATTTGATGACTAGAACTAAGATATTATCTTTTTATGCAAGTGTTGAATAAGTCGGTCTTATCTACACAGCTGTTTGTTATGAGTCATAGCTGCACAGTCATAGCAGCAGCAGAATCAAGCAGTAGTATGATTCAGCAGCAGTAGATTCAGCAGCAGAATCAAGCAGTAGTATTATTCAGCAGCAGAATCAAGCAGCAGTAGATTCAGCAGCAGAATCAAGCAGCAGTATGATTCAGCAGCAGAATCACCTTCAGTGGAAACTCGCTTTGATTCTTCTGATATTTAATTCCTAACAATCCTCCCCTAAACATGTGAATCACATTCAAACATGTTTTTCTGAATTAAATGAGGACTTTGTGAAGATCTTTCAAACACTTCATTGTCAGATTTGGTTGATCTGAACTTTCTTCTCTTCTGAGTGAATGAACATATCTTTCTCTGGAACTTATCTGCTTTCTGATCTTTCAACAAGTGATGAACAAACGTAGTGAACTGAAATTGAATCTTTTCAACTTTTTGACCTAGATAGAACTTTCTCCTTTGAAATGCTTCATCCTTTCTGAATACAACATTTAAGAATGTTCTTGTCATTTTCAACCTCTATGTCATCATCTTGTATGATCTTGTCTTTTCTTTTGGTTAATCTTCCTTAAACTGGGCTTTGAATTTCCTCCCCTGAGATTCAAATATCTTCTTATATTGATATCCTCCCCTTGTTTGAAAGATTTTCTCACAATCATAACATCATCATCTGATTTAGCATTGTTCCATGTTTTCAGACAATTTGTACATGAAGCCATCAATTCCTTAAGAGTTTAAGATTCTGTCCTCATCACTTCTAGGTGTGTTAACTCCTATGAGAGGTGATTCAATGGACATTTTTGACTTATGGTCCATCATTTGATGGTTTTTAAAGTCATCTTTTGAAAATCCTTTTAAGAAACTTTTGCCTTAGCAGTATGTATATGATTTTATTATAAAAAATCATACTGCTTACAACCATTTTGAAAGGATTAAGTGTGTAACAGACACTTAATCAAAATTTCGGTTTAAAGCAACCTCTGGTTGTGTGAGAACCAATGTTTTCAGTTATAAATAACCGCCTGTGTATAGATAAACCTATTCAAAAGGCTTTCTTTACAGGGTTTCCAGCTCGTGGCATTTGTTACCTCTAACACAAGTGTTAGATTCACTTTTGCTCGCTGTTCTTTCTATCAGATATCCGTAGACTAGTCACATTATACTTGAGAGTATAAAATGATAGAAAGTGAGTTGTATCAGTGATTAACTGATCAACTAATTTATCAATTCAAAGTGAAATATCATAATCAGATTCCAAAAAAAAATTTGAAGGATTTTTGAAGTCCCAAACTTTTTCTATCATGAACCTATTATATCAGTGGAAATGATCCGCAGCAATGATCAGCTTTCACTTGAAATAGCTTTTCAGCTCAAACATTCATACCTGAAATTGTTAGTCTAAAACCAAAAGAACAAAGTACACAGTACTTGTCTTGAATTAGAATAATCATAAAACTAATTGTATGAATAACTTCAAATATTGTTAATAGTAGACTTAGATAACAAAGTTAGATGTATTAACAAAAATCTATATACAAAAACACATTATATTGAAAAATTTAAAGATTAAGCATTCCAATACTTGCTACCAAGTACTGAAATCTACCAACATCAAAAGCTTTGGTAAGAAGATCTGCAAAGTTTTGTTCTGAAGCAATTTTCATTACTTGAATTAACCTTTTCTCATTGCAATCTCTTGTAAAATGATGTCTTATTTCAATGTGTTTTGTTTTAGAATGTTGCACTGGATTTTTAATAATGCAAATTGTACTACTATTATCAATATGTATAATGGTATGTAAGAAATTGTACCCATAATCAAGAAGTTGGTTTTGAAGCCATAGAACTTGACCACAGCAACTTGCAGCAGCTACATATTCAGCTTCAGTTGTTGAATTTGCCACAATTGTTTGCTTCTTACACTGCCATGAGATAAGTCTGCATCCAAGGAATTGACATCCTCCGGTTGTTGACTTTCTGTCCAAGCTAGCACCAGCATAGTCACTGTCTGAGAATGCTATCAAATCAAAAGGTGATTCTCTAGAATACCATAAACCCAACCTTGGTTCACCTTTGAGATATCTAAAAATTCTTTTGACTGCTGTTAAATGAGAAACCTTTGGAGTTACTTGAAATCTTGCACAAGCACAAACAGAGAACATGATATCAGGTCTGGATGATGTAAGATACATCAAAGAACCTATCATAGATCTGTATGTATGTACATCCACATTTTCTCCATCTGCATCTTTAAGAAGTGGCTTCTCAGGATCCATTGGTGTGCTTGCTATTTTTGAATCAGCAAATTGAAATTTTCTAATAATCTCTGCAACATATTTGTCTTGACTAATAAATATGCCTTCAGAAGATTGCTTAACTTGCAGACCCAAAAAGAATGTAAGTTCTCCCATAGAACTCATCTGAAACTTATCTTTCATAAGTTTTTCAAAGTCTAAACACATCTCCTTCCTTGTAGATCCAAAGATAATGTCATCCACATATACCTGTACTAACAGAAGATCTTTCTTGTGTTGTTTGATGAAAAGTGTCTGATCAATCTTTCCTCTTTGAAATCCATTCTCTAATAAATAGGAAGCTAGTGTTGCATACCAAGCTCTTGGTGCCTGATGTAGGCCATATAGAGCTTTAACTACCTTGTACACTTTGTCTGGATGGTCAGGGTCAGTGAAGCCTGGAGGTTGTGTAACATACACCTCTTCTTCAATTGAACCATATAAAAATGCACTCTTGACATCCATTTGGTAAACTGTGAAGTTCATAAATGAAGCATAAGCTAAGAAAAGCCTAATTGCCTCAATTCGAGCTACTGGAGCATAAACCTCATCATAGTCTATCCCTTCTTCTTGTGTGTACCCTTGTGCTACTAATCTAGCCTTATTCTTAATCACTATGCCTCTTTCATCCCTTTTATTTCTAAAAACCCATCTAGTGCCAATTACCCTTACACCATAAGGTAAATCAACTAGCACCCATACCTTTTGAATTTTGAACTGAAGAAGCTCCTCTTGCATAGCCTCTAACCAGCTTGAATTTTCTAGGGATTTATGAATATTCTTTGGTTCATCTTGTGAGAGAAAACATACAAACAAACAGGAGTTTGAAGACTCATGTTGCTTTGAAGCATAAAGGGCATCAAGAATCCCTTTTTGATCTGAAGACATCAATTGTTGTCTTGTCTTCACACCAGATTGTACATCTCCAATCACATTTTCTAGGGAGTGGACTTTGTGAATTCGTGTTTATGGAGTGGAAGGAACTTGATAATCAGATGGAATATTGCACAAATCCACCTCATCTTCTGAAAAGTCTGATTTTGTTTCTTCTGAAGGACTATCAGCAGAGACAATTTGCTTATCAGCAGGAATTGTTTGATCATCAGCGGGAACATTTTGCTGTTCTTCTGTTCTTCCTTCTCTGATTTTATCTTCAACATCTTCTTTAGCTTTGCCAGAAGAAGATTCTCCATTGGTTGAAGTTGATTCCACATTGGTATTTGACCATATTGGCATCATCATATAATCTTGATGTGTCTTCTTGTCTAACCTTGCCTCATCTATTGCTTGTGAACCTGAAAAATCATTAGTTTCTGCAACAACAGGCACATAATTCATTGAATGGGTTAGAGTTTCAAGATCAAATAGCCATTTTGGTCCTTGACCTTCTACATTAGACTTATTCTCTAAGAACTCTATATGTAGACTCTCTTCTACTCTCTTAGTTCTTATGTTGTATACTCTAAAAGCTTTGCTATTGAGAGAATATCCAACAAAGAAACCTTCATCTGCTTTACCATCAAATTTTCTCAAATGGTCTAAGGTATTCAGAATTGTCACATGACATCCAAAAGGTCTAAGAAATCCTATTGCAGGAGTTCTACCTCTAAAAAGTTCATATGATGTCTTATTGTGAGGCTGTACTATTAAAACTCTGTTCTGAACATAACAAGCAGTGTTGACTGCTTCAGCCCAAAAGGTTATAGGCAACTTTGAATCAGCTAACATAGTTCTAGCAGCTTCTATTAGTGTTCTATTCTTTCTTTCAGCTACTCCATTCTGTTGAGGAGTTCTAGCAACACTAAATTCTCTTTTAATACCTTTTTCTTTGCAGAAATCATCCATAACTCTATTTTTAAATTCTGTCCCATTATCACATCTAATGACTTTTACTCTTTTGCTTACTAGGTTTTCTATCTCTGTAATGAAGGTCTTAAGGATGCTAGAAGTCTCATCCTTAATTCCTAAAAAGAATACCCATGTAAATCTACTATAGTCATCAGTAACAACTAGACAAAATCTCTTATGCATTATACTACTTATTGAAACAGGTCCAAATAAGTCCATATGAAGCATAAACAATGATTGACTGATAGAGTTAAAAATCTTGGGCTTACAAGTGACTTTGTGTTGTTTGCCTTTAAGACAAGCAATGCATGTTTGATCATTTTCAAAAACGTTTTTGAGGTAAACCTCTTACCAAACCATTCTTAACAATCTTATTTATGGTTTTGAAGTTAATATGACCAAGTCTCCTATGCCATAACATAGATTCATCTAATGTGGCCTTTGCAACAAGACAAGTTAAAGCATCTTTAGAAACAATGTTATTCATATCAACACTGTACATATTGCCCTTCCTAGGAATTTTAAGAAGTACTTGACTTTCATCAGGCATCTTAAAATCAGGAGAAAGTACAAGACATTCAGTCTCAGTAAAAAGAACATTATTCTTTCTATCACACATTTGTGAGACACTAAAGAGATTATACTTAAGCTCTTGCACATAAAACACATCTTCAAAATCTAATTTACTGGTTTTGATAGTACCTTTACCAGTAATCTTTCCACCAATTCCTCCTCCAAAGGTAACATATCCACCATCAATTGATTGAAAGTTGGAAAGATAAGACATGTTGCTTGTCATGTGCCTTGAACACCCACTATCTGAATATCCTTGATCTTCATGATCTGTTGGTGAATGTCCCTGCACAAAATAAAAGAATTAGTTTTCTTTGGGGATCCAAGCCAACACTGACTTGGATCTGCCTCTTGCATCAATGAAATGTAATCTCTTGAGGACTGTTGATGCAACATTGGATTTAAGAATCCAACATGCTGAGGCCTTAACAGCATTTGCCCTGTTACCATTAGCAGCAGTATGATTAGCAGAAGAAACTGCTAGCTTTGTAGTTGTACCCTTTGGTCTCCAAACTTGTTTTTGGACCACTGCTTTTGTTTGAATGGGCCTTTGAACAATATTAGATGCATGTTTGAAAGTTGTTTTTGCACCTTTAATTGTTGATTTTGGGTAAACAGTCATATATGGTTTTTCAGTAGAAACCATTTTCCTTTCAGTAGGAACAGTTTTTATGACTGTTTTGGGTTTTGATCTTTTAGAATTAGAGTGAAAATGAGATTTAGGTGTTTGCCTTTTGTAGTTCACTCTATTACTTTCATACCCAGATACCCATTGGTTGCAGAAAGCTGCAAGATGGTCAAAACTACCACAAATGAAACAAGCTTTATTGTGAAAAGCAAAGTCATCACCTAATTGGTAAGACTTGAGGTTATTCCAATTTCTTTGGTTACCTCTGGGCTTGTTTGTGGTTCTATATTGTTCACAATATCTAACTGGTTGCCTAACATATTTTTCATTGGTTTTAGGCCTATCAGTATTGTGTTTGACTATCTTAGGAACTCTTGTTCTTGCTTTCTTAACCACTTCAGGTTTAGACATAACCTGTTTATTTACAAAGGACACCTTGTCCTGAAAAAGTAATGTTTTACATGAACATTTACTTTCTTTCTAAGGCTCATCAGCTACTATGTTAGAGTTTGGTTGAACTCCATATTGTAACTCGGTAGCTGAAATTCAGGCAATCCTGAATGTTCTAGGTCGATCCCTGGGGGTTTTGGGATACCTCTATAAGGGGGTGGGGCTGCATTATATCCTAATCCTGACTTAACTTTATTATTCACTTGACTGTCTATTATTTTGTTTACATTTTTAGAAGCATGTTCAAGCTTCTCTTTAGTCAATTGAATGTTTTCTTTCTCAGTCTTAACCCTATCCAATGCTTCTTTTAAAGCCTCAATGATTTGATCTTTAAATTGATTATCATTTTCAAGTAAAGTTTTAGCATCAGTAAAGGTAAGTTCATTCCTTTTATAGTGTAGAATTTGTCTCTCTGCAGATTCTAAACCACTTTTATAATTGAAACAATCTAGATCAGATTTGGCGTATCGAACCTTTTGGTCATCATACTATTTAATTAAGATTTTTAAGTCTTTAAGAGCAGTACAAGTATTTGAACAGGTTTTATGATCATGTACCTCAGGTGCAGTAAATGCCATAAGAGCCATCTGTGAAGAATCCATTTCTTCATCATCCATGAAGCTCCAATCAAAACCTAATCCATCAATTGCTACCATAGCTTTTGGCTCAGACATCTCCCCTGTATTGGATTTTCTTCCAACATCTCTATTTCTGCTATCTTGCTGTCTTGGCCTTCTACATTCTCTTGAGAAGTGTCCCATCTTGTGACAGTTGTAGCATTCTATCTTTGACTTGTCATAACCAGCAGGATCATTGCTACTGATTGTGATCTTCTTCCCCGTCCTTTGATAGAATTTCTTAGCTCTCATGCTAAGAAGAGAAATTTGCCATTTTAGATCCATTTCCTCCAGATCATCATCATTGATCTCTTGAAGGTCTTCATGAGTTAACATGGATCCATTATGTTTGCTTGTGAAGAAAGCACAACATGTTTTCTCATCCAAAATTGCAAAAGTGCTGCTTGATGAACTTGTAGCACTTGCAACATCATGAACTTTTTCATTAGTAACTGGAACTGAATTACTAGGAGATGACATAAATGCCATGTTCCCAGTGCTTGAACTAGTACCTCCAGTTTTCTTCAAATCTTGCTCAACAATCTTAAAGTTGCTATACAGATCCATAAGATCCATGGTGTCAATGTCTGACTTGTTCTTCCAGACAACAACATGCATAGCCCATTCTTCAGGTAAGCTTCTCAGAAATTTTGAGTTTAAATCTTCTTGAGGTATTTCAACTCCAAGAATAGCAAGTTGACTCACAATATTCTGTAGCCTGTTGAACATATGGTCTAAAGATTCATGGTTGGTTGATGTGAAATTTTCAAACTGTTGCTTAAGAAGAGTCTTCTGGGTCTTCTTGGTGGCTTCATTCCCACCATACCTTGCAATAATGGCCTCAAATAGTGACTTTGCATCTTTGAATTTGCTGAAGTTTATAAGTTGATCATTTGGAATGGTCATCATCAGCATGTTTCTGGCCTTTAGGTCATTCTTCTTCTTAATTCTGTCTTCTGCAGTTTGTGGCTTGGTTTGCAGCTTATCAACTTCCTTACCATCAACTGTTGATGTAGTGGTTGTAGGCTTGTAAGAATCTCCATCTTCAATAATTTCCCACAGTGCATAATCTTGCACTTGAAAATATTGTTCTATTCTTAACCTCCACATCTCAAACTCATTCTGTTTGAGCATTGGTAACTTAGCAGCAACATTTGTTTGAATAGACTCAACATCCATTTCTAACTTCTTCTTCTAAAACAAAAATATCAACCTGTAAGCTCTGATACCACTTGTTGAGGGACCGATTACACGATAAGGTGGTTAAACCTTCGTTCTTTGTGTATGAGATATGTTTGTGTAAATATGATTAAGTATGCGGAATCTACTTAACCACACTTAGAAGATTTATGTTTATTGTTATGGAAATGGAATAGTTAACACCAAACGATTCAATATTATTCAAAAAATAATACGAGTGATCTTTTGCTTATCACTAGGGTTACAAAGACCTTGAATCTTATGTTTGTTCTTTCTATTGTCTGTATTTCAGAGTTGTGTATGGCATTGTCTCTGTTATCTACATATCTAAGATTTTCCTTTTATAGTCCAAGGAAATATCTTTTACAAACTACATGACTCAACAAATAACTAGCTTATGACTAATCACTATTCTAGCTTAGTCATACAAGATACATCATGTATCTAAGATAAACAAATCACTTGGAGTGTTCAATTTGATGACTAGAACTAAGATATTATCTTTTTATGCAAGTGTTGAATAAGTCGGTCTTATCTACACAGCTGTTTGTTATGAGTCATAGCTGCACAGTCATAGCAGCAGCAGAATCAAGCAGTAGTATGATTCAGCAGCAGAATCAAGCAGCGGTAGATTCAGCAGCAGAATCAAGCAGTAGTATTATTCAGCAGCAGAATCAAGCAGCAGTAAATTCAGCAGCAGAATCAAGCAGCAGTATGATTCAGCAGCAGAATCACCTTCCGTGGAAACTCGCTTTGATTCTTCTGATATTTAATTCCTAACAGTTTTGTCTAGGACCGTTATCTCTAACATTCCCATAAGGAGGTTCTTTAAAGGTTTGGTTGGGGATGGGGAGTCCGTTGCTTTCTGGCTGGATCCATGGGTTTGTAATGAACCTTTGAAAGATCTGTGCCCGAATCTGTTTAGACTCGAGAAGGACAAGAAATGTAGGGTGAAGAGTCGTATGGGGCTGGGTGAGTTATGGAGATGGTCTAGTACGCCTGCGTCTGTGTATGAAAAGGCGGAGTTGGACTTTTTGGTTAGTGTAGTGGACTCGGTGGATCTGAATGGGAGGAGGGACAAGTGGAATTGGCTTGGTGATAAGTCGGGGAACTTCAGTGTGAGCTCGGTCAGGAGATTGATGTATAGTGAGTCGGATTATAGCAATAACTATGTGCTCAGGTGGTGCAAATGGCTTCCAGCTAAGTGTAATGTTTTTATTTGGCAAGCGGAGATGTCTAAGATTCCTACATTGGATGCTCTTAGAAGAAGGAACATGGTGGGTGTTGAGGGTTTGTGTTCTATATGCGGTGAAGATCTTGAGTCAGTTGAGCATTTGTTTACTACCTGCTGGGTAGCCATGCTTGTGTGGAATCATATTTGCAATTGGACTCGGGTTCAACACTTCTTTGCGTTCTCGTTCAGGGATCTTATTGAGGTGCATGAGCATGTAGGGCTGAAAGGTAAAGCAAAAATGGTTTTTCAAGGTATTATTTTTCTTAGTTGTTGGGTTATTTGGAGAGCAAGGAACAAGCTGAAGTTTGAAGGCAAAAAGGTGAAGATTGAAGAGGTTATTAGTGAGATTAAGTCCATTGGTTTCCTTTGGGTTAGATCTAGAGCTAAGTTATCTAGGTTGTCTTGGACTGATTGGTGTAAATATGAGATAGAGTAGTCGGTGTCTGTTGTGTGCCGCCCGGTCTTCGGGTTGGTTGTTTGGTTTAATGAAATTCATCATTCAAAAAAAAAACATTTCTCCTTCTTTATTATGTCTCTTCACCCGAATCATAAAACCTCAACCCCCCATTTATACAGGTAGTTTTATTTTTCAGTTTTCTCATATGTTTTTATGCTAATTTGATATCCCATATAAACTTAGTATAGCTCAATTAGTTAACTTTTAACAACTCATAATTTGATATCCCATATAAACTTAGGACGCCGGGCCTTTTTGAGTATTGTTGTTGTTGTGGTTTTAAGATGTTATTTGCAGTTGGTGGATGAAACAAGAGGAAAGGAAAGAACACAGACCCAAAAGAAAATAAGTCAAAGCTAGTTTTTCTTGGTTAATTGCAGTTACTGTGTATGATATCTTCCTATATAAACCTTGTAGCTTAGCTTTTAACTTTTGTACTTCCGAGTGTAGGTACTGAATTGATATGAGCATTTTTGGGTATGTTATGGAACTTGTTTTGTAATGAAATTTTCCCAATTAATTATGGATGCTTATGGGTAAGCATACAAAAAGGCCGGGGGTTCGATCCTCACTCCCTACAAAAAGGCCGGGGGTAGAAAACCTCTTGCCTCTTAATCTAGAGGTCAAGGGTTCGATCCTCACTCCCTACAAAAAGGCCCGGCGTCCTTTTCTACCTTTTGTATAATCGGAAGCAGTCTAGTCTCTTTAGCTTAGGTAGGGGTAGGCTGTCTACATTTCAACCTCCCCCATACACCTTGGAAGACGGTATTTGAAGGGGAAGAAAGGAGCCTGATTAGGGGACACGATTCTAACTTCAATCATGGTCCTAGAAATTGCAAATATGACAATCCAGCGATCAAAAGACCAAAACCAAATAGTACTTAACAAATAGTTTTACTAATAAGTTGTTTAGTACGTTAGATCAAATAATAATTTTTAATATTTTGAAATGAAGTATAGTTAGCATACAGAAATAGAACAATGAGTTATAAGATGAGCAAAACTATAAGAAAAGCAAATTGAGATAGAATGACTTACAATTTAACGATGGATTTATGGAATTCTTTGGGAGATTTGGTACGTTAATGAAGGCAATTAAAAATGAAAAATCAAATGATGTTAAAAAGAGTTAAGGCAAGTGGGTTGACTCCATGTCAACTTAGATTTCACTTCCAGTCCCTCTTTTTCTGATAAGTTGGCAAAGTTGTATGTAACTAGTATTTTTGAGGTATTTTCCAGGTATTGTTGAGGATATTTCCTCATATATTTATACAGGTACTTCTGTTTTCATTTTTCTCATATATTTTTTATAGCTTTAAATTAATTATAACCCACAAACAAACTGGTCAAAATATTGTAGAAATGAAATGCCTCAGTGAGCCCCTTTTTTATGATGCACATAAAGTGCTTGATATTACGCCTCAGTGAAAAAATTTGAGTATAGAAATGTGTATTATCAAGAAGGAAACTTATATAAGCCAAAAAATAAACTTAAGCAAACTTCTAAATTATTAATTGGTTGATGGTATCGTATTAACATAAGTTACACTCATGAAAATTGTTACATATGTTGTTCTTTTAGTTTGATCTTTACTAAAGAAGTTGCCAAAAGGTGCACAAAATGGCGCTCCAAAAATTACTTTTGTTTATTTGTAAACGAAGTAGGGCGAACACAAAGCATGAAATTAGTGTGGTAATGCAAAACCAAGCATGAAATTAGTGTGCAAGTGCTGGGTGCAGTCACCTTCAAAGTTTCATTTACTATATGCCAACTTCAGTCCCATTTGTCCTTTAACGTTTTATTTGCATGTTTTTATATTTATCGACTGTGTTAAGGTCTTGCATGCATCAGTTAGTATGATTATCCTAAGTGTTGATACTCTGAAAATTGTTTCAGATCTTTTGAGGTTACTTTTATGTGGTTAGTGTAATTGTCTCTCTTTGAACTCTTAGTTTTAGTTCTAGCATGATGGATGGGGTTCTTAGCAAGAGCAATAGTAGAAGAATTGTCACACATTACTAAGGATGGTGTAGGAACAGTCACATGTAAGTCCAAGAGTAGACATTTAAGCCATGAGATTTTACAAGTACTATCTGCCAAGGATCTGTACTCCGCCTCTGTAAAACTTCTAGATACCACGGTTTGTTTCTTGATTGCCAAGAGACGAGACTTTGTCCAAGGAAGATAGCATAACCTGAAAGTGATCTTCTTGTTGTAGCACAGGCCCAAGGTTGTAAGTTGAAGAGTGTTTGTAAACTCCCGTAAATTTTCCTATGAACAGTAAAAGTAAATCAAAGACTAATATATCATTACGTAAATTAATGACGTTTTTACCAATAACAAAATTTTTTTTTATTATTTTTTTTTGTCAAATATGCTATGTTACTTAAAAATTATCACGATATTTATGATTCCTTGCTACTTGGAACGATGCTCACACATGTACCACTATAGTCAAAAATCGCGAGAATAAATAAACTTTTACCATTTACAAACTTACGTAACGTATTTTAGCAAAACACATTCGACGACTCCCGGAATCACGTAAACGTTTCACCAAATATTAATTAAACTTTCGCTAATCACAATTAATATTTTTACTAATCCTAATTTCATATAACCGGACCCTTAATTTTATACTAAGCCCAAAGTTTAAACCGGCCTGTTACTATTCACGGCCCACACAAAATTTAGCCCAAAACCCCTTGTAATTATTTGGTAATACGCGACTAGACCAAGCCAGAAACACGTCTCGTACACTTTATTCTTACACACGACACCCCTATATTTTTACATACCCTCGTTCCTCCCCTAGTCAACTTTGAGGATGTCAAATTTTAGCTTCCCATGTTGAGTCTAACAACGTTTTTACTAGTCAAAGTGTTTGTCCAAAAATCGATTTCATAACAATTACAACTAATCCAAAACTAAACCATTTTAAGTCCCGTTTGTTTCTATAAAGTCCTAAAACCGTTTCTAAACACAAACTCAAGTCTAAATATTAAATTTGATCCACCATCACCAAGTCATACACGATTTTCAAATCGTGTACCCAAAACAAAAGATGTGTCGACATATACTTTAAAAACAAAGATGGTACCTCCCTATTTCATGCACACACAACTATATATTTTATGACCTTAGACAAGGTACTAGCTCATTTTTAAATAGAGAACCTACAAGTACAATCCATTTTGATAATCAAACAACACGTTTTCTTTTGAGTTTTGGTGCATGTCGATAGCTAGGAAACAAAGAGAAGGTCATGTTGCGTCTTACACTTTATCAAGACTTTTAGCAACAAGTAAACATCACATCTCATAAATTTTAGTCACTAGGTTACTCCAAAATCTCGTATATAAGCCACCATGCATGCATGCACTCGTACTCCCACATGCAAAGAAAATATCAAATACTCAAAGTTTCTTAGTCCTCGTTCTAGTTCGATTCACTTTGGCAATAGCACAAGTCCTTCGTGTGGTGTTTAGGAGAAACAAATCCTTGTTTGTGAACCTTGGTCGAATCGACAATCAAGTTCCACTCTCGTACTCTCTTTTCCTCGACTCTACGTCTCGTTTTACCCCACCATCTTGGTGTAGTAAGTCTCATACGACTCATTTTCAATACTTACTTAAACGTACATTTGATTATTTTCGATTAAATCACAAATACTTGCACTTTATTACTCGTAATCTATATAAACAACATGTACGTATTTTCATCCCACCTATATATTTACTACATTACTAATCAAGATACATAAAGTTTTAAATATAAAACTCACGTATAAACAATTTTTGAAACACGTTTGTAAGTAACTTTGAACCATGCAAAACTCTTAAAAATATTTCTAAGTCTTTTTACTTAAAAATTCGACCCATGCAACCTATGAAACAAACATATATCTTGAAATCTTACGTAACGAGCATACTATTTTATTTCACAAACTAATAGACCCCCTGGCAAACTATCATTTTCGTATAGAACATTTGTAATAATACTTACGTCTTGATATAGTAAATAACGCTAAGTAAATCGACTTGGAACCAATTTGTGAAAACAAATACATATCGATTGGGCCTTAAGGCCCAATCCTTTGAAAATAAGCTAACGAGATTCGCAGTCCAAAGAAGCTATTTCATAATGTTTTTAGCATCCTAAAATAAGCCCGAAACCAAGCCCAAAACTTTCGTAAGCCTAGTGGATTAAAAACTCTTAACGAGCCTTGGTTTACTCGTTTAAAAGCCCATAAGCTATAAATAAGCTTTTTCGAAAAATAAGCAGTTTTGACAAATTAAATAAGCTGTTTTTAGCTTAATTAATATATAAAAATGTTAAGTTTCGAATTTGGTAAATTTTGGACTAAATTTGCAAAAATTATAATTTTCGGGTTAAAAGTTTCACTTTTATAAACTTTAGGTAAAAATTGTCATTTTACAAACTTAAGTTATGTAGCAAGTAGTGAATATGATGGTCGAATCGCGAAGGTTTCTATGAGCAACCTATAATAGAATGTTGCGACTTAGGATTGGAGTAAAGAATATGAACAATTGCCTATATATGTCTTGCATTTAGTCCATGATGTTGTACTTAGTATAATGTAAGTCTTTGAATAAAAATGGTTTATGAAACATGTATAGTTTGTATATCGCTTACTACCGTTCGGGCCGACATAATTCAGAGGTCATGTAGTAAACGTTCGAGGAGCCAGGACACTTTAATTCGTAAATCCACAACTCATCTCGACGGCTTACTTTAATGAACCCCTCACATGAGGCTCCCTACTATTGTAGTATTTGATAAAATATATATAAGTTTTTGATCCGAAAAGTTACATGTCCAAATAATTGAATAAACTTAGGAAAGTTTACTTTTGGATGAAGATTGTTATTACAATGAGTTTCTTGAGTCTAGTATGAATATTACTTGTAAAGTCTCATGGTTATTTTGATGGAGTAGATCCAAATTGGATGTTTATGTCGCCATTAACTCTTTAGTTCATGTTTTCGTCTTGGAAAGTTTATATGGTCTTTAGCCGTGGCTTTGCCGTGACTTTGGTCATTGTTACCATTGCCTTGAGACTCATCCTTGGCCTTAGCCATGGTTGTGGTCTTGGCTTTAGGTCATTAGACCTCTTGGTTTCATTTAACCATAACCATTACATGGTCATTTGGTATTAAAATGGGCTGTTAAGAAATTGAAGAAAAATATCACTCGTAAAGCGTTTTCAGGGCTCGAGCTACTTTTTTCTTGAACGAAAACGTCGTTCCGGACAACTTTTCTGTTTTAACTTTTTGATGAATCGGACCAGAAGGGCCACTTTCAAAATGGTCAGATTGTTAACAGGTTGTTTTAGGCAATTTCGGCGTTTTGGTTTCGCTAACTTCTTATGGCCATAACTTTTGACTCGTGTACTCGTTTTAGGTGATTCAAATTGCTATGTTTTCCTTGTTAAGTCCTCTACTACAATATGTAATTGTCCAAAATCATGATTATACCATTTTGGTCAGATTTCTCCATGAAAGTCACTAGTTTTCTTGTTTTCTTAACATAAGTTAACATATATATACCATAGCTTGTTTTACCAATTTTTATACATCATGAACATAATAACAAGACAATATACAGTATGAATGAAATATAAATAGCATGAAAATGATATTTAACAAGAAAGTATATTTGGGTTTGCTTAAAACTTTGGGATTTCTAAAAGAAAGGTAAGTAACTAGTAAGGAAAGGACTTTGATTGACTAGCTTTTCTCCACTTTAGCAACCCTTCTACTCTTGTATTCTTGAAGGAATTGTGAAGAAGATTTAGGTGACTTGAGTGGATCTAAACTCAAGAGAATCACCAAGAGTTTCTAAGGTTTTGAAGTAGTTTGATGAATCAAAACCTAACTAGGGTTTATGTATTGATATTGGTCTTGATTTCTTGCATAAATGATACGTGGGAATCGCACCAGGCTTTACCTCTCAAGGGATCTTGAGAAGCTTACAACCCCCACCAGGCAGTGTACCTGATCGTTGTAGTATAGTATAGTGACAAGTACCGGGGGATTGATCGTTCAGCTAGGAATAGTGTCGCTAGGATTAGAAAGCCTAAATACTAGTTCTAAAGGTGAGGGAAGATTCTTTTTGTATTTTTATATTTTTTAGAAAGCAAGTTAAAATCTCGGGTTTGAAGGATTTGGGCGGAATTAGTTGCTAATCAACTAACCCAATGCTAAGATGCAATCAAAATAAAATACTAGAAAATGAAAATAAACTAAATTATACTAAAGTTGTGAGCAGCAATTGGAGAAAATGTGTTTACTTAGATTTCACTACTCCCTAGACATCTTTTACACATTAATTACTTGTTATAATTGTATGGATGACGGATCGTATTCCTTAATACCATTCATGGGGTGGCACACATAACTCCCCAATTCTATGAGCTCTTATCTCCTCCTACACCATGCCTAGCACAACTATAGGGATTGTAAACAGTGGCTCATGCATTAAAGACAACCAATAAAGACCTAGTGCGCATTGGTTCATGTTTCTTAAGACGTTCAAGCATGTTACCAATTGGAGATCTGCCAGTTTTCTTAAGCCTAACATATAAATCATTCATCCAAGACAAGAATAAACAAGTAATCAACACATAATCAACATCTAGGTTTCATTAGATCTAAGCAAACACAAAATAGATCTAGCCTAGCATGATGGAATTAAGATAAGAACAAGATATAGACTACCAACACATAGACATATTGATTGAATTAGAAGAACACTTATCTTGATTAAACATGCAAGGTATCAAGGGGTTGGAACCCTTGAAAAACCTGTAAAGTTACACCAAAATCGTACTTAGGGTTTCTCCCAAACCTTCTCTCTTTAAATGTGAAAAATTAGAAAACTATATATAGGAAAAGGGGTCTGACGGCGTCAAGACAAAGCTTGTGACGCTGTCACCTCACCGCCAAAACTATTCTCGGACTGCCTTGATCTACATTTGACGCCGTCAAGACTTAATCATTTCCAGGCCGTCATGACTTTTACTCTTGACGCCCTACCTTCATGACGCCGTCAAATCTCTTCTGGATCGTCATGGAATTTTGCTCTTGACGCCGTCAGGGAATTACTCTTGACGCCGTCACCTACTGTTCCCAGCATGGAAAATTAAGACTTTGGCGTTTTCTTCACTTTTATGCTCCAAAAACGTCCGAATTGCTTCCTTTTCCAGATTTCACTCCCAAAGTACCTAAAATCACAAAAGGAACGATTTAGGGCAATATTTGATCAAATAAATTCGAATTCGGGCTTAAATGACCCCCTAAAAATGGACCATTTTTCGCCTCATCATATACCCTTACACTTGAGATTTGCTTGTCCTCAAGCAAATGCGCTTTTATTCTACTCAAAATACAAGTTAAGGGTCATTTAACACTAATATAAAAGTAATTACAACAAATAATCGTTCCACTAAAGACCAATAGACAAGCACGGAGGTCATACACACGCACCTCACAAATAGTGTTTAGATACTCACATCTCTCGGGTGTAATAAAGTGTAAATTACAATATGGAAACGGAAGATATCTCTCACTACCTGTCATAGCAAAATAGATTACCATAGGCTTGGGAAAAGATCAAACCTCCACCACATGGCGTAAGCACCTAGGATAAACTATCAAAGAGGTCTTTTCAAAAGGGTTGTAACGTTAGGTGTAGGGATATGAAATACACGGTTTTGTTGGATAAAGGAAGTTTTTCTGGTGGCGAGTTAACAATCTTGGTTAATTACATGTACAATGTGGCGTTGCTAAGCCAAGACTAGACTCGACTTAAGCTAATAAATGAAAAATAACAAAAACATAAAATGAACATAGAATGAAAAGGGATGGTAGTCCGTATGCTTTTCTCTTTTTTTTTATATTTTTTTTTTTTTTTTTTTTGCATACACTTTTACCCTACCATCCAAAATAATACATCATAGGGAATGAGCATTCCCCTTACACTTGAATTTTTACATACTTTACAATAAACCATTCTAATGACTCGAATTAAGAAAATCAAAACACTTGGAGCACTTTTAAGATTAACGTACATATGGGGGTAATAATTGATGTTCTTCCCCATTACTCCATAAAATAAGTACTTACCCATGAGTCCCAATCGTCCCAAAACAATATGTACAAGGATATGACTCGACTTAGCAACCATGTAATCAATTAGATAGTTAACTTAGGGTTTAACAAATAACAATAATGCACTAAAAATGAGCGCATACACGGAAGGCTAAGGCGATTTGGTTGTACATTTAAGTGGGGTGTAACAAATTCTTCCTTTAAGTAAAATGCTTAAAGTTAGAAACGAAAAGATAGGCTCGGAGGGGTGTACTAGGGGTATCGTGTACTAAAAATGAGTACAACGCTAAGGGTGTGGGAAAAATTAGTTGACTTAACTAGCCAAGTAATATGACTTAAATGGTCAAGAAATTATAACACGGGTTTAACACAAGGGTGATCCTAATGCCTCTTATCATGTAGTAAATCCTACTACACGAATGTAGTCTCACTAGCGGTCTCGGGATGCATCACTAACGCAAGTTCTAGAATCTAAATGCTACCGGTACACTCATAAGAACTAATAATAAATGCTTTTCCTATCAAATCTAAAGGCGAACCTCACATATTTGGGTAGAAAATTTTTCTGAATATACGGTTATGTGCTAGTCATACAATCTCCTATCCATGAGACTCTTGCTATGGCTGAAGTTTCACTCCTAAATGTTGTAAAAAAATTTAAATTTGGTTCTAAAATTACACTAACATGTATTTCTCATAGCTTTATTACACATCTACCATTAAACAAAACAAACTCAAGCGAAAGTGCATATGTAAGGTATCATCTTTTTACCCTCCCCTTACACTTAGTATGAACATTGTCCCCAATGTTCAAGTAAAGAATGTAAAAGTGAAAAAGTAAAGAGAATGAAATCAAATACTCCCCTGATTCGCTCGGTATGGATAATAAGGTGGCCAGGTTAAATCTTCCTCCAAGAAAATGAACAATCAAAGCTTCCCTTCCAGAATATAAATCATCTTCTTGTCATACATAACCTGTAAAACCTGAGAAAATAGACAAGACAAGCTCGCGTAAAATCGGCGGCATCCTATATAAGTTACTAAATCCTAGAAAACAAAATAAGATATAATGCTTGTGGAATGAAGTTTGCAGATCTCCTGGAGATTATAAAACTTAATAATTCACAAAAACCATAAGACTCCGTTAGAAAAACAAAACTGGTAAAATTTCCAGATTTTTACACCTGACGCCGTCAAGAGTAAACTCCTGACGCCGTCAGAATTGACCTGCAGAAATTCTTATGTTAAGTTTCCGGAAAATTTCTGGAAAAACTTGGTCCTACTTCCTGGAAAATCCTGCAAAACTTCATTATGACTCAATACAAGCATTTGACTCTAACAAATACGAATATACATGTTCATTTAATATTGTGGAGAATCATGATCGGTTTGTTTCTTAAAAACGTATTTGGGGTTTCCCCTTACACTTATCTTTTGCAAAAATACTTTTAGGTTGAGTTAAGACTAGGCCAAAACAACAAAGTAAAGTATTTCCACTTTTTAGTTGAGAAACATGATCTACCAATAATAAAAATAAAGCATGCATACGGAAGCAAATAACAAACAAACAAATAAACAAACAAAACATGGGTTGCCTCCCAAGAAGCCCTTTTCTTTATTTACGAGTCTTGTAGCTAGACTCAAGGTTATGGGTTACTACGTGACCTCATCATTGGTTCCACTCTCTAGGTCGTCTTCTAAACCAGTTTTGTATTCTGGACCTAGTTGTAAGCATTCTTTATAGAAACCAAGCATCCTATTCTTTACATATTCTACTCCTCTACGTCTATCCTCCTCATTCCTATAATAAGCCGCTTGCTTGTGTTCTTTTTCGAAATTAGAGAGAAGGCGGTATTGCTCAATCTTGTAGGGCATTTGATAGGCAACCTCATCATTCTCTTCCTTGAATCTAACTATCCCTAAAGTTGGATCATAACTCATCCTAGTGGCTTCAACAAATGGTTTTCCAAATATTATTTGGCTTAGGCAAGCATCTATCACCGGACGAATGTCTTCCACTATCATAAAATCGATCTCATAGGTGAGATTCCCAATAATCACATGCAATCCCTTCACTCTTCCTGCAAAATTACATATCAGATTCTTGTTGGGCATCATCCTAAAATTAAGTTGCTTCTTCATCACCCAATTGTAATAAGTCCTAGTCATGATGTTCACGGGGGATCTAGGGTCGATGTAAGCTTTCCATATATGCATGTGCCCGATATTGCATGGTATGTTAATGTTAGAGGGGTCTCCCATTTTGATAAGGGGTGTGCCAAAGATATATGGTCTCTCGGGACTATCGAATAAATCCTTATGGTAATCCCGTTCTTCCTCGGTGGGCAACTTATCAAAGTATTTTTCTATAGGCTCTACCTCCTCTAATTCCTCTTCCTTGTTAACCTCAATTTCCCTACTCTCATCCTTAATCTCGGCTTCTACTCTAACTTCATCCTTGTCACTCTCCTCTATCTCCTTATCTATCGGCTTAATGGTGACAACATTGACAAAGTGGACATGTTTGGATGATGAGGGATCCTTAATTTGGATTCCACTATTGGTGTCCCTAGTGTCCTTCCTAGGTGTGATTAACGCTTGGTTGTTGAGGGCTTTCAACAAGTTGTCAATTTTGTTGGTCATCTCCGTTTGTTGTTGGTTGAATTCGGTTTCAAACCTAGTTATGCGAGCTTCTTGAGATGCCATGAACTTAGACATCAATCCTTAAAGATTGTTGGTACTACCATAGTTGTTAGAAGGATTGTTGTTGAAAGTACGGTTGGATGGTGGACCGTTAGGTTGGTAACGATTAGGCGGATTGGAAGAATTGGATTGATTTTGTTTCCACCTAAGGTTTGGGTGATTTTTCCAAGAGGGGTTGTATGAATCACCGTAAGTGCTTGGCTCGGGCTTGAAAGTGTACCACTTATCTCCCGCTTCGTCGGTACGCGAGGATGCATAGTCCGCGAAAGCTGTTCCGGGGAGTTCCACACAATCACGAGTGTCGTAGGGACCACTACATAAATCGCATGAAGAAGTGATTTTGTTCACTTGACTTGAAGGCTTAGGAGCTTCATAAGATTTCATGAGAAACTTAACTTGGTCCTCAAGTTCCATGATCCTACGGTCGGGAGTGCTAGAGTTGTTCGAAGGCAAAGATATTGCCTTGACCATTTTGTTCAAATCACGGGGATCATTCCAACTTTCGTTGTCATATAGAGCAAGATCTTCTATGAGTTCCCATGATTGTTCCGCACTAAGATCACGTAGCTTACCACCGGCCGATTGGTCAATGGCTCGCCTCGTGGAGATGTCGATATGGTCATAAAAGATTTGGACTTGGAGCCAAAGATCTATGCCATGATGAGGGACTTTTTGGAGTAAGTCCTTGAAACGAGTCCATGCTTCATAAAAAGATTCATTTTGACGTTGTTGGAACATCAAGATGTCATTTCTAAGCTTAGTAGTTCTCCCCGGTGGGAAAAATTGAGCAAGGAAACGAGTGGTGAGATCATCCCATGTGGTGATGGATCCCGCGGGTAAACGTTCAAGCCATTGACTAGCTTGATCCCATAGAGAGAATTGGAATAGGCGTAAACGGGTAGTCTCTCTAGTTTCAACACCTAGGTCTATGGAATCTACGATTTTGAGGAAGTCCTTAAGATGTTGGTTTGGATCTTCGGAACGAAGTCCATGGAATGCACATCCGCTTTGCACCAACCGGATGGTGTCGGATCGCAAGGGGGTCACATTGGCTCCGGTGAGCTCAATGGTGTTTCGGTAGCCTTGGTGGCTAGGTCGGGAATACTCTCCTAAGGTTCGGGGCCTAAGGGGTTCTAATGGTGGGTTTTGTTCTGGTGGGATGACGGGTTCAAAGATGTTCCCGTTGTCCATGATGTTGGGTGGTTACGAACAAAGGCACAAAGAAATAAGATAGACTAAAGAAAACTTAAAAATAAAAATAAAATCTTACTAGAAAGGAATCTAGCAAGTAGACCTAATAAAAAGAATTTCTAACCTAGACAATAACTATTCCCCAGGCTGCGGCGCCAAAAACTTGATACGTGGGAATCGCACCAGGCTTTACCTCTCAAGGGATCTTGAGAAGCTTACAACCCCCACCAGGCAGTGTACCTGATCGTTGTAGTATAGTATAGTGACAAGTACCGGGGGATTGATCGTTCAGCTAGGAATAGTGTCGCTAGGATTAGAAAGCCTAAATACTAGTTCTAAAGGTAAGGGAAGATTCTTTTTGTATTTTTATATTTTTTAGAAAGCAAGTTAAAATCTCGGGTTTGAAGGATTTGGGCGGAATTAGTTGCTAATCAACTAACCCAATGCTAAGATGCAATCAAAATAAAATACTAGAAAATGAAAATAAACTAAATTATACTAAAGTTGTGAGCAGTAATTGGAGAAAATGTGTTTACTTAGATTTCACTACTCCCTAGACATCTTTTACACATTAATTACTTGTTATAATTGTATGGATGACGGATCGTATTCCTTAATACCATTCATGGGGTGGCACACATAACTCCCCAATTCTATGAGCTCTTATCTCCTCCTACACCATGCCCAGCACAACTATAGGGATTGTAAACAGTGGCTCATGCATTAAATACAACCAATAAAGACCTAGTGCGCGTTGGTTCATGTTTCTTAAGACGTTCAATCATGTTACCAATTGGAGATCTGCCAGTTTTCTTAAGCCTAACATATAAATCATTCATCCAAGACAAGAATAAACAAGTAATCAACACATAATCAACATCTAGGATTCATTAGATCTAAGCAAACACAAAATAGATCTAGCCTAGCATGATGGAATTAAGATAAGAACAAGATATAGACAACCAACACATAGACATATTGATTGAATTAGAAGAACACTTATCTTGATTAAACATGCAAGGTATCAAGGGGTTGGAACCCTTGAAAAACCTGTAAAGTTACACCAAAATCGTACTTAGGGTTTCTCCCAAAACTTCTCTCTTTAAATGTGAAAAATTAGAAAACTATATATAGGAAAAGGGGTCTGACGGCGTCAAGACAAAGCTTGTGACGCTGTCACCTCGCCGCCAAAACTATTCTCGGACTGCCTTGATCTACATTTGACGCCGTCAAGACTTAATCATTTCCAGGCCGTCATGACTTTTACTCTTGACGCCCTACCTTCATGACGCCGTCAAATCTCTTCTGGATCGTCATGGAATTTTGCTCTTGACGCCGTCAGGGAATTACTCTTGACGCCGTCACCTACTGTTCCCAGCATGGAAAATTAAGACTTTGGCGTTTTCTTCACTTTTATGCTCCAAAAACGTCCGAATTGCTTCCTTTTCCAGATTTCACTCCCAAAGTACCTAAAATCACAAAAGGAACGATTTAGGGCAATATTTGATCAAATAAATTCGAATTCGGGCTTAAATGACCCCCTAAAAACGGACCATTTTTCGCCTCATCAATAAAACTTGAAGTAAACTAGCTAAGTGTAAGGTGTTTTTGTGTGTGACATGGGACGGAAACAAGGAGGGGAGGGGGTATTTATATGGGCTTGAGGAGGTTACAAAACATGACTAGTCAAAGCTTCCTAAACAAGCTTGTACACTTGGTTGAATCCTAGGGCTTTTAGCATAAGATTAAGCCACACAAGGGTGTGACTCCCCCCCCCCCTAATGGCGGTTCACAAAACATAGGGAGGATGAGTTGGGCCTTTGTGATCTTATCCTAGTTATTTAGTTAGTTTTCACTCCGTAAATTACTAACCGTAAATACTTAAGCCACAAAACTTAAAACCGGGTATCGTAAAAATGTGAAACTTGAAAGTATGACTAAACTTGTCAATATACTCCATAATAAAATATAATATGAGTGGTAGGTTCCATTGGGGTGCTCAAACCCTGCTAAAACTGGAAACACGGGTCTAAAACGCGTAATACGTAAAACGTACGAATATTGTGTTAAATTGAGAAAAGTAAAATGTTACTTTTATAATATGATAATAATGATTTAAAATGACTTATAATGTCTAGACTGGGCTCAGTCTAGTGTTGGTTGGTATTTAATGTCTTTTAGACATAAAACCGTAAGCCTAAAAATCAAGGAATGATTTATAAAATCAACGAATGATTTTTGGTCAAAGGAGGAGGAAAAATATGTTGACTTTTTCCAAAAATGTGAAAACTCAAATCGTCTTAGAAACGCGGTGCAGGTATAGGCTAAGGTTACGGCTAAGTAAAAGTGCTTAACAACGTAAATTTCTGTTTCTCACGGTCCAGGGTTTATTTGGTAACATTATTCTTAGTCATGATTAATTCTCTAATTAATCATGAGTGTATCAAACATTTATCTGATGCGGGGAAAATTAACGTGGTTGAGTTTCGTTGTGCGTAGGATTTTTGAATGACGTTTTAACCTAAAACGTGTAGTGGTATGTGTTAATTTACACATACCTTTATATCTAAATATTGGACCAAAACGACCAAAAACCCGACTATGAATGCCAAATGTGTATTGTTTTTGTGTTTGAGATGTGCAGGTACGGATATTGCAAAAATGGACAAAACAAAGCAAACACGAGCACGGGATTGGTGATATATACCACCAATTCCATATAGACTTTCTACTTAGAAGAAATAATATAAGTTATAGTATGTCTTTCACCCGTTTTCTCTTCTCTCTCAAACAAAATAACAAAATCAACCAACACACTTTCATCTTCATCTTCAACCATGACCCATCTTTTTCATCTTCATTTTTATCATTATCTTATATCTTATCTTTTTTATCTTTATTTTCATTTTCATCAAACTGTTATCTCTTTTCATCAAATTTATAAGTAACCTCAAGACAGAATATAATCATGTGTTTCAAGCTACAAAACATTCAATTGACTCACAATTGCATTACTGGACATTTACATAACTCCTAACACAAGCATATTTGATTCTCAAAATTATCAAGAACACAACACAAATCAAATTGATCACAAATCTTAGTATAATTTCATTTAACTTTGGTCGAATGCAAAATGAAAGATTCTAAACAAAAGCCCTAAACACAATTAGACTCAAACATCACCAATCAAAATTACCCAAATTGTTCATAAACCCTAATCTTCGAAATTCAACCAAACGTGTTTTTGAATACAATTAATTGATTGAAGCATGTTAAGAACCTAAGTAGGAACATATCCCATCAATAAAATTAAACACAAACACACTCAATTGACTTCCCCCAATTCAACCATAAACCCTAACCCTCGAAATCAAGAATCCGACAGAAGGTGCTGGGAGTGGTGAATGTTGGTGGTGGTTGAAGATGAAGGAGAAAGAAAAAAGGGGGATGTGTTAATAATAAAAGGGCGTAACAGTCATATTTTTAGGGGAAAAAATGAATTTGCAATTACACGTGGAATGGGCAAGTTGAGTTGGACTAGGCAGTCAACGAGTGCACAAAATAGTCGGATTTAGATAGTTTTTTACTTTTTTAGAAAAAAAAAGAAAAAAAAAATCACTACATAAAATTACAAAAGGTGTCAAGTTCAGTACATTTTGATGGTATTTTAACAACAAAATTATATTACTCAACAAACTGGTACAAAGCTACAACCATCCTCCTAAAACTAAAATATCAAAATATACATAAAAAGGCCCTCACAACAAGAAAACCACGAGATGTGGACTATCTCTACCAACATTGGACCCAACCCACATGTGACTAACCAAATCAGTTAACTACGTATATATATCCATTCACCTCAGCCATAAATCCTCCATTTATCCTTCTGTAAATCCATCTTCCGACTCAACTTATATCACCATTATTGAACCAAACCCACATATAGACTTACAAGCTAACACCCATTTGTTCAACAACACCCAGCACTATATGCAAATTTGCATAAATTCGGACTATTTACCCACTATTGCCATTCAAACCCACCCTTCGTCGATCTTCTATTAATCCACTCATAGCTTTTTAGTTGCACATCTTGAAACAATTTCTCACCCGCCTCAAATTTACCTTTAAAGATTCGATTATTTTTGTTCTTCCACACTAAATAGCATGTAATCCAAACAGCAGAATTCCAAAGCAACTTGCTCGTTTTAGACATTACCGAATTTCCACCATGTAGCACCATCTCCTTTATATTAAATGCATCAGGCAAACCTAGACCCCACCATTGGAATAACTTGTCCCATACCTTCAGAAATTCTTCACATAAAAGTAATGGAAGAGCAATACCATGGACACAGAATAGTGTGAAGATCAATACCACTCTTATCCAATTCCACCCTCACCGGCAGTCTACCTTTTAAAGCCCGCCAAATGAAAATATTTACCTTGTTAGGGAGAAGTCTGTTCCATATTGTTGCTTGATTAGCATTTCCTGTGTTATTGGTACAATCTTCAATCATTGTTATAAGCGTTTTGACCTTGAAACCCCCATCCTAGTCATATTTCCACTTCCATTTATCCCTGCATTCTTGAGACACAGTTACAGTTGTTAGTATATTAATAAGCTCCACCATCTCACCCTCTGTTCTTCCCCTAGGATTCCTAACCGAGTTCCATTCCCAACTCCATACCCCATCAACCCAATCTCCTCTTCCCCTCAACTTTAGTAAGCCCAACATTTCTTTTGGGCAACACCCTTTTAAAAATCATGGGTCCATCCTTAAGACTGCTCTGGGTTTGGTACTTCTTTAACTCAATCTGGTTGATGCATTGGTCTTTAATCGGTTAGTGTTGCTGAATTGCTGAAATGATCAACGCCTGATTTGGCTGGTCTCAACTGAACCTAAATGTATCCTGCTCCTAGTTCCGGATTTTTTTTGTTACTTCCTTATGATTTATATTTGTGACGCACGTGGTAACATGCTTTCATATAATGTAATGAATATGCTATATATATGCACTATGGTTTCCTTGTTAATCCACATACAGCGTAGCTGCCTTGTTATAAGTTTTCCTAAAGTATCTCTAGTAACCTTCAATTCATAAGTTGACCTCAATAAACTAAAAAAATCCCATAAAAAAGTTTCATAAGAACTCATTTTCTCTTTAACATCCAATTAATTTTATATGCTAACTGTTAGAATATTAGTGTGTAATAGTTAGGATATAAGTTTAGGGGGTTAATTGTATTTTAGCTCAAACTTAAAGAGGTTAGTCATGTATTAGGAAAGTTCCTAACCTCCTCAATTGTAGAATCCTTGTTCACCAAGGATTAGGTTTCTCCCCCCTCATTCTCTATAAATAGGGATGAGAGGGTGAGGTTTTATTTGTACCTTCTTTTCTTGCTCACGTTTAATAAACGTTTGAGTGTAAATATCTCGTGTGTGTGTTGGTGCCACTCGGCATTAAGGGATCATAACCCTTTGCCGAGGTCTTGTTGGAGTAGTTCTTGATTCGTGGTTCCGCTCTAGAAACCGGTTTGTTGGATTTCTCCCAACAATTGGTATCGGAGCCTTGTTCGAGAAGAACGAATCACACAACATGGTTAGAGCCAAAACAAAAGAAACGAGTGAACCGGGTTTGGTTTGTCGGTTACTGTGCAGTCGTGGGAAAATTGGCGCTGCGGGTTCGTTAACCGTTGGATTTCTACAAAATTCGAACCGTAGGTTGAAGACACATAGATCTAGGATCTCATCGGAGGGATCTTGCATTGGAGCTTCCAGAAAAGAGATATAGGTTGTCGAATTTTCTGGTTTGGTTGTTATGTTCTTTGTCGTTTTCGGTTATTGTTTGGCTATCGTTGTGTAGATTACATAGTCCAAGGTTTCTAGGTTTGCGAGTCAAGATTACTTAGGCAACAAGGTTCTTGAAGTTTTCTTGCAAGGAGGTGGATCGATTCTCCTAGGGTTATAAGAAATCGTTTTCGTTTGTCACAAGGTTCTTGGAGTTTCGGTTTTGAGCTTCAAAGGTGACAAGGTTTTGCAAGAATTTTCAACTTCAAGTTTTCGGTTTCTTGGAATTCAAGTCTTGGTGGTTCTTGGAAGGCAAGTAAGGTTTAGCTTTGTCTTGGGATTCAAGAAAAGTGATTACTTGGAGTATAAGGTATATCAAAGTTGTAGACTTGAGGTGGAAAGATCGAAGCTTTAGTGTTTTTCTAAAGGTTAGTAGATCAATTATTACAAGAAATCAGATTTAGCACACGGCTTGTGAGACTTGTTGCTAAAGTTGGTTAAAAAGCAACTTAACAAGGTTTGTAGCAAGGTTAAAGAAGAGCTAGTATGAATACTAGGTTAAATATCGAAAAGCTCGATGGGAATAGTGTACAAAAGCATGGAGGTTCAAAACAAGTTGGATTCAAGCAACTTGGTCATAAACAAGTTGGGTTCAAACAACTTGGTCATAAACAAGTTGGGTTCAAACAACTTGGTCATAAACAAGTTGGGCTCAAACAACTTGGTCCTGGTGTTAAAACAGGAGTCCATGGAGTATAGGTTGATAAACGTGTTTGGTTTGAGGTGAAACTGCAGGGAGCTCAGGGGAATCGTGAAGCTGAGGATGTTCAGGTTAGTAACGATGATGCTGCAGTGGCTCAAAGATGGTTGGAGGACAAGCAACTTGAAGAAAAGACAAACACGGACTGCTTGGTAAAAGAGCAGGAAAAGGTACACCTTGGTATAAAGGTGGGGGCGGACATTACGGTAACCGGAGTACCTGGTCAAGAGGGTGCAGAGGGTAATGTTACTGAAAGGTATAGAGGTGACAGTAATATGGCTGCTTCAGGAGTTGCTGGAGTGATAAATGAAGATGCACATGACTCATTGACTTTCAGGGATACAGTTGCTTGTGAGGTAATTTCCAAGTGGATGGGTGTAATGAAAGAAGATATGGATACTCGGTCTGGTATGTGTATGCTCAGCAACATTTTCAGACGAAGCAGTGACGACAACTTCATATATTATTGAAATTATGCACCAGGTTTGTTCATATATCTATTCCTCTATATAGATTATATGGGGTTTACTTGTGAAAGCAAGGCTGAGATCTGGGTTATCAAGGGTTTGCTAGATCAAGCAAAGGAAATTATACTTGGTATGAAGATCTTCAGGACTCAAAGTGGTAATACTCTGAGGGTGTCACGATTCAGGTTTTCCAACGGGATGTCGGTTCAGATATTGTTGGGGGGACACTCTACGCTGTCGTTAGAGGGTAGTCTGTCAAGGAATCGTGATGAAGAAAAGAAGAGTAAGGGGTCATGTATATATGCAGTTGTAAGTCATAAGTATCAAGTTGTCTGCATGAGACCTGACATAGCATCTACGGATGTGGGAATGTTGGATAGGTTTGATCGTGGATTACAGACGGATGTACAGGCTTTTGTGGATTATGACTACGCCATGGGTAGATCAATCACAATGTACGGTTTTATGATATAGGAATGTGCTGTGAGCTGGGAAGCTATGTTGCGACACATGATGACTTTGTTAACAACTGAAGCGGAGTATATGACACTTGCTGGAGAATTGAAGGAGAATACATGGCTAAAGGGACTCTCTACAGAGTTAGGATTTGAGCTAAGGTTAGTAGCGGGTATTGCTACTGGTGCCTTGACGAAGGCAATCCCCGGTCCGAGGTTCCAGCACTGGTTGAAGCTGCTGCGTATCGGAGAAGGCTAACTATAACCACTAAGGTGGAAATTGTTAGAATATTAGTGTGTAATAGTTAGGATATAAGTTTTGGGGGTTAATTGTATTTTAGCTCAAACTTAAGGAGGTTAGTCATGTATTAGGAAAGTTCCTAACCTCCTCAATTGTAGAATCCTTGTTCACCAAGGATTAGGTTTCTCCCCCCTCATTCTCTATAAATAGGGATGAGAGGGTGAGGTTTTATTTGTACCTTCTTTTCTTGCTCACGTTTAATAAACGTTTGAGTGTAAATATCTCGTGTGTGTGTTGGTGCCACTCGGCATTAAGGGATCATAACCCTTTGCCGAGGTCTTGTTGGAGTAGTTCTTGATTCGTGGTTCCGCTCTAGAAACCGGTTTGTTGGATTTCTCCCAACACTAACAATGCTCTTAAATGTGCAATGGCGAGTCACATTTTATCAACAAGATCGTTCTAGACATCTTAGGACATATAAAGCCAAATGCTATAGAGAACAATCTAATTAATATCGAGACACATATAGATGCATTGAATTCCCTACTGGATTTAGATGAAACAGAGGAGGTGCGTATGGTAGGTATATGGGGAATGGGGGGAATTGGTAAAACGACAATAGCGCAAGCAATGTTACGGAGGATTTCTTATAAGTTTGATGGTAGTAGCTTTGTCAAAGATGTTCGACAAAATTGCTCAAATAAAAAAGATGTATGTGCCTTGCAACAGAAGATGCTAAGCGACGTTCTTATGATGAATTCGAATTACTTCATGATTAAGGATCCTGATGAAGGAGCTGAAAAAATAAAAGATAGATTCTACAGAAAGAAGGTTCTTCTTGTTTTAGATGATGTGGATAATCCTCAGCAAAAAGAGTTTCTAGCTGAATCGAACGCATGGTTTGGCCCAGGAAGTAGAATCATAATAACCACAAGAAATCAGCATTTGTTATCAGATGCATACACAACGTATAAACCTAATATTTTACTTCTAGATCAAGTTGTTCAGCTCTTCTGTAGGCATGCTTTTAAAGCTAACACCCCCCCCCCCCAGATGATTACAAGGAGTTGTCATATCGTGTAGTATGCTATGCTGGTTATCTTCCTCTAGCTTTGAAGGTTCTAGGTTCTTTCTTTTATGGAAGACACATTGTTGTTTGGGAAAGTTCCTTAAATAGACTGGTTAAAGAACCGGATATTGAGATTTTTAATACACTGAAAGTTAAGTTATGATGGGCTACATCCTTATGAGAAGAAAATATTTCTAGATGTTGCATGTTTTTTCAAGTGAAAAGATAAAGAACACGTTACAAGGATACTTGATAGCTTTGGTTTTGACTCGGTGATAGGAATTAGCGTTCTTATTGAGAAATCTCTTATAACTGTTTCAAAGAAACGACTAGAGATGCATGACCTCATACAAGAAATGGTTGGCAAATAGTTCGTGATATGTTCACCAACAGCAGGATTTGGAAACTCGAAGAAATGCAGAATTGCATAATACAGAAAACAGTAACGAATCTCTATCTTTCTCTCAGTTGATTAACCACAATTTTGAAAGGGCATAATTTCTGTTATTCTTTATTCATATTATTCTAATATGTTAATTAAAGCCAGGTTCATTTTTCTGTTTCTACTATTTTCCAGCACATATTTGGTCGGAATTGGTATAAGCAAAAGGCAATTGTTGTTTTGAAAGTGCAGGCGGCCATGAGAAAGTTTCGAGTTTATTTCTCTATGGGCGAAGTGAAATGACTAAAATGCACATTCTTCCCCTTTGATTTTTTTTTTTATTTTTATTTTTTTTAAATCAAAATTAAAGAACAATGAATTTTCCTACCACCCCACTTGGTTTTCAGTTAGACTACCACGATTAGCAAAAAGTACAATGATATCCATATCGTCTCAAGAAACCACTAGGATGAGGGTAATGAAAGTATGAAACAGAAGATAACAACCTGTGTTAAGTGAAGTGAAGGAACAAGCTATTGATACTTTCTCTGTTTATCTGTATGGTGTTTAATACTCACATAAATTGTAAAAGATGTAATTTTGGGAATGGGTTGAAATCTGACCCGAATGTAAATGGGTCGAAATACATGTAGCATGTCCAGGCAGCTACCTCAAGGAAAGGATCTTGAGCTATTAGTGCAACGAAGAACAGATGCAGAAGCAGGTATCAAAGAAGAGCATTTTCAGCAATCAAAACAAATGTCAAGTTTTTATAACAAACAATAAACATGTTGTCTCAAATGTTGGTTGAGCTGGCATTGGCAAGAGCATACTTTCCAAAGATGGTGCATGTTTTAACATGATACAATACCAGTCACGCAATTGCTACGATATTAATTTCCAAAGACATAAACTGCAGCACGTTTATTATCTTACGGTACAAATCGCAACTTCAAAACACAACATCAATTCTTAATACATCGTAAAATCCAAAAAAATCATATTATAAGGGTTCAAACCCCATCTTCCTTGTTCCTTTTTCATTGATTCATTGTATGATGTTTACATGAAGTTTGTTTGATCATATAAGATCCTGGAGATTATACAAGACCTGTGAAAATCGATTACATAGTTTTTAACAGTGGCATCAGAGCCTATGGGATCAAACAACACCCAAATCATGTCTTTACAATCATCATTCAAGATTCAGAGAAGCCTTTTAAAATCGCAGAAGAAAAGAAAGCAACCATGGAAATAATGGATGCAAATTTGAAGAGGCTTGTTGGTTTTTCTTTTTCCTTCAAACCAAAAGCCATGAAGACGTTTCGATGAAGATACTTGGCCTGTCAAGAACATGGCATAAGATCAAACCATGCTACAATCAAATATTTAGATGTCTTCAATTGCTATTATAGCACTGCAAGGGGATCACACTTTGGAACAGATGGACATGTTTCAAAAGGCAAGGGAATTGCCATAAAGGTCGAGAAGATCATGTGATCAAACCAAATGAGAAGAACAGTCAGATTGAGCATTTTTTTAAGATCTTTAATAACAAGTATCTAATAAACTACAAGATAGAAGACATTAAGATTAAAAGGCATCAAGGACAATGAAGATTAAAACTACAGGTTTGAAGATTGAAGAATACTTTGGCCTATCGACATTAGGGGGAACATGTTGGACGCTTCTCATTTTCTGGTCAAACCCAATAGATAGTTAAACGGTTATTTTTTATTGTAACATTTTAGTTTAGGGTTGCAACGCTTTGATGAATCGTCATGTCTCTTGAAGACAACGTTTCATATCTTATATATAGGTTTAGATTTCTCTGCAAACATTAACCCTTTTCATTATCAATATATCAGTTATAGGGTTCAACCCATATCTTCTTTGTCTCTATTTATTGATTCTGTTTGCTTGATTATACATGATTGTTGTTTGATTATTTTTGATCCTGGAAACCCACAAAGACCTGTGGAACAAAAAAATCTACAAACAGGCTGTAGAGTAAATAGCAAATGATTTCTACTCATGCATTTCATCAAACACCTGGTGGGTGTCTCCTACATGGATTTATCAAAGATTATTGTGGCTAATAAAAAGACCAAATAAAAATTACAAAATCTACAGGGGACATATAAATAATTTATCCTACCATGTCCACTTGATATATCCATACTTCTCAAACACGCACAAGGCCCCACCATGCTGTGATAGAGTTGGGAAGTCTTGGAACATAATCAAGTCTCCTGCTTCTTGATCTAAATCTTCATCCCAAACAAGTCTTACACCACACTCCTTCACTTCAATTCCTTCACCTTCATCATCTTCATCTTCATCTTCATCTTCATCTTCACCTTCATCTTCATCTTCATCATCTTCATCTTCACCTTCATCTTCATCTTCATCTTCATCTTCATCATCATCTTCATCATCTTCATCATCATCTTCATCTTCATCTTCACCTTCATCATTGAAACAAAATGTTACAAAATTCTTTGCTTCCTCCAGTTTCTGTTTCTGTATTTCACTTGTTGTATAATGCAACCATATCATATCTGACTCATCGATTCTTATTGGCTTCTCCGAACAATATTCCCAATAGTATACTGATGAATATAGATTGCGTCCTCCCAAATAAGCTCCATCAAAGTTCTTTACAGAGTATCCAAAATCTGTAAAATCTGTGTAAGGTGTTTTTCTCTTAAAAACAACACAAATTCCATATCCCCTTAACTTACTGAAGCTCCAATCTGATGGTAATTCAACCTTTACTTGATTTCCCAAACTTTTATTTGTAAACCAATTTGGAATACTATTTCCCTCATAAAACATATTCAATTCCTCAATGGAACTTCCTGGCAAATGGAACAATTCACATCTGTTATCTGCATACCGAAGGAAAGAAGAAAATCGAGAGCCTTGGGAAGTTACAGATGAGTCGAGACATTGAGTCTCCGATATCGACACCTTAAACAATTTTGGACATTTTTTGAGATAAGTGTACCTTCCGCTCATGATTGGGTTTGATCCCGTAATTGAACATAAGGAGGTGCAATTAGATGCAGAAAGATCTTTTAGGCTATGTGGAAGTTCGGGCAACACTTCCAGCTTCTTGCAACCATTAAGTGTAAGTTTTTGAAGATTAGAAAGTTGACTTAAACTTCCAGGCAAACTAGTAAAATTGTTCCCATCCAAGTTTAGTTTTTTCAGACATGGTAAGCCTCCAATGCCATCGGGCACTTGAACTAAATTGCAGTAGCTTAAATTCAATTTCTTTAACATATGTAAACCTGCCAATGAAACTGATCTTTGGGGATGTTGTTGGTTCCATATGAAACCAGAGATTGAAGTCCAGCATCTAGACCAAAAGGCTTCAGGAAAACTCCCAACCCGTGTGCAGCCTTTCAGATTTAAGATAGCAAGCTTATTAAGCATTCCAATAGATGGGTGAACTATAACCAAATTCACACAACCTTCAAGATCTAGCTCTTCAAGATTTCTAATCTCTGAGAAGTCAGGGGTGGTTGTTAGGTTGCAGCAGTACCTTAGCTTCATTACTTTCAACCTTTTAAAGCACTGACATCGATAGAACAAAAAAGAAGATAAGTTATCGGATCATTAGATATCAATTAGGAAAACATGTGTATACAAGGAAATACCTTAGGTGTGGTCCAAATATGTTTTATGTTGCTGTAGGACAGGTCAATGGCCACAATGTTTTCTGGATAGAAATCTGAAGGTAAGCACTCGAAAGGACAACCATGCCAATAAAACAAGCTTAGTTTATTGGACAAATAATCCAAATTTTCTCCTGAGAAGATCACATTGTGTCCCTTCAATTCACGTTTCCGCTCAGATACCTTTTCCTCTTGATAGATTTTCAGGATCCGTAACTTTTTCAAATGTGCAAAATCATTAGCATCTATTTGAACCTTTTGACTAAATTTCTCTAAGGAAAGGACTAGAACTTCAACTGCTTCAATTATTGGCACCTGGAAAAGCAAGAACAGGTAGCTTCATTAGGATATTTTCCTAATACTTTAACGTATTAGTGTAGAGAAAAAAGAATCGTATACCACTACTAACCTTCTTTTCACTCAATACATTGTAAACTTCAGATGAATGCCACAATCTACTCTGTTTCCCGGTCATAATAGATTCTTCATGAATGATTTCTCTTGCCATTGCTTGAATCAAGTCATGCATTTGAAGTGACATATCGCTAGAGATTCTGATTAATGACTTATCAACTAGAACTCTCATGTTTCTATCTGCAAAAAAGTTACACCCATCTAGTATGCTTGCTACAAAATCACTGTTTTCTCCAACGAATAAACATGCGATATCAAGTAAGATATTTTGCTGCTCGAGGTTTAGCCCATCATAGCTTAAGCGGAGAACTTGATGTATTTCTTCATTAGGATGTTCTCTAAGCCTTTCCAGTTCACTAACCCACTCACTCATAGTTTTACCGTACAAAAAACAACCCAAAACTATGAGAGCCAGAGGGTGACCTTGCACATAGTTCACAGCTTTCTCAACAAGTTCTTGGAAGCCTGCAGAAGGATGTTTTTCCTCCAAGGCATGGAAACTGAAGAGCTTAAGAGATTCCTCCTCATCTAGGAAGTCCATGTCATGGATTTCATCCACTCTATGAGAATTTAGTAACTGTTTATCTTTACCTGTGAAAATAATCAAACTTCCTGGGCAAAACCAACTAGTTGAACCCGCTAGTGCCTTTAACTGATCCCGATGATCCACGTCATCCAAAACAAGCAGGATCGGCTTCGATGACATCAGTTTCTTTATCACCATAATCCCTTGACCGACATTCGATATCTTCGGCGCTCTTGTTTTCATGATGTCATCAATAAGCTGCATTTGGACTTGAGTTAGGTCTTGCTGATCTTTGACATCTTCACAAAAGCAACTACCTTCAAAGTGGACATACATTAAGTTATAAATAGCTTTGGCAAGGGTCGTCTTTCCTATCCCGCTTATACCGCATATTCCAATCATGTTAACCTTATCTGACCCTACGAAGCGTGACATCTCTAATTTGTCGAAATGGAAATCAATGCCAACAAGGTAATCACCAATATGCAAGGGTCCCCCGTCACAAAATTTATTGAGGATTTCTTTGGAGATGTAATCAATGAACTTGGACTCGTACCTATTTAACCATAAAGACCCAAAAAGAAAATGTAAATACCACGAGTTAAATTTTAGTGCTACAAGACTAATCAGTTTGTGAGAAAACAACCAACATAAAGATCATTCCAGACAATAAGAAATTTACCCATTTGTCAAGTCCAAGAGATCCCATCCAGATAAGTTAGCTGCATTGGATAGAGCTTCCCTCCATTTATCCACCTCTGTTCTATTTGAAACATCATGTTTGGCAAACGCTTTTGCGTAACTCCCCTTTTGCTTCCTCACAACATCAGGCTTGGCATCATAAAAGATAATCCGAACCTCATGTTTGGGATCTTCAATCTGCCTGCACTCAAGTATTTTCACAAGTTCCCTGAGACACCATGTTGAAGAAGCATAATTTTTGGAGAAGATAACAATCAAAAACCTAGATTCTTCAATGGCTTTGTAGAGATGAGGAGATATCTCTTCTCCTTTAGGCAATTCTCTATCATCTCTAAAAGCTTGAATCCCTTTTTGCTTGAAATCATTGAACATGTGATCCATGAAGTTTTTGCGGATATCTTCACCTCTAAAACTAACAAAAACATCATATTTCCACCGATGAGGAATGGACATAGTAGCCATTATCAATAATGAGATCGAGCTGCGTCCACAAGTAAAGAGCATCAGAAAGAGTAGAGCCATTATCAATAATAGTTCAAAGAATCCATGACTAAGATTTTCAGTCATCAATCTGCCCTAAAACAAATATATATAACTTGGTATAAAGAAATTCAATTTCTATGAAAATTCTTTTTACTAAATATGTGACTCTGGTTCATACGTTGTCTTAAAAGGATAGCTACAAAAAAACAACGTCGAAACAATATAAAAAAGTAAAACAACTTGCAGTTTTTATGGATGGATGGAAGCTCAAATTAAAAAAGAATAAAGGCAGGTGGATTTGTAGAAAGAATGTATGATTGCATTTCATAAAATGTGATTAAATTATTTTCTATTGTTGTTCATGCTATGTAAATATTTGGACACTATAGTATTTTCCTTAAATCTGTCGAAAATTTGGAATTTCAAAAAGTTTTGGGTTTATTAATAAGTTGTTTAGTTATTTAGACCTTGTTATCTATCCCATGGAGGGAAGTAATTGGAGTATGAAAATTACAGTTTAGCAAAGTAATTTGGATACTTTTTTTATTATTATTATTTTTTTAATAATGTAAAGTATATATTAATTACAAAAGAAGATAACAAATAACAAATAGGACACTAATTTTCCTCAGATCTGTCCAAAATTTGGGTTAGTAATTTGGAGATTAAGATCTAATTAGTTGTGTAGTTATTTAGGCCTTGTCATATAGCCCATTGGATCGATTATTATATTGACAAGTTATAAAATGAGATAGTATTAAAAGTAATTAGATTATAAGCTACAATGTCAAATTTCAACTATTATTTTGTGGAAAATAGCACCTAATAACATTATAACATCATCTGAATAATTCAAGGGTCATACTTTTCTATTACATATCTTCACCAAAAATAATACTCTTTTTTTTTTTTTTTTTTTTTTTTTTTTTTTTTTTATTAGAACAGAAAATAATACTTCTTTTTAATGGGTCATGCCACAAAAAATCCAAACAATTCATTTATTTTGTTTTAAGTGATACAAAACAAAATTATTGTGAGGTATATTGTGGGATATGTTTGTATAAAGTGAAATACTTTTATGTGATTGGTTAAGTGACAACAGTTACGTCTTTAAGGGTGGTGTGTTAAAAAGGTAATGTAGCGCTCTGGGAGCAGGTGATGGTCAGGTGACAATTACACCCGCCTTATAACATATAAGAGACACTTTACTCTCTTTGATATAAAGAAGCCTATAATATTAAATTTAAAAAAAATAGCAAATTTGGGAAATGAATAAATTAGGTTATCTAATCAGAATTTTGGGTCTTTTTTTTTCTTTTTCTTTTTTTTTTTTTTTTTTTTTTTTCTTTTTTTTTTTTAATTCCTAGGCTAGGGGTACAACATAACTTCAGCCAAATGATAGACAACAATAATTCGGGCCACACAAATCTAAAACTACAACGATTCTAACTTCAATGGTCCTAGAAATTACAAGTGACAATCCAGCGATCAAAAGACCAAAACCAAACAAACATGCTCATAATCACTCTTTTACCCAAGTAACCCAACAACTACTTAACAAATAGTTTTACTAATAAGTTGTTTAGTACGTTAGATCAAATAATAACTTTTAATATTTTGAAATGAAGTATAGTTAGCATACAGACATAGAGCAATGAGTTATAAGATGAGCAAAACTATAAGAAAAACAATTTAAGATAGAATGACTTACAACTTAACGATGGATATATGGAATTCTTTGGGAGATTTGGTACCTGAATGAATGCAATAAAAAATGAAAGATCAAATGAAGTTAAAAAGAGTAAAGGCAAGTGGGTTGACTCCCATGTCAACTTAGATTCACTTTTAGTCCCTCGGTTTTGATAAGTTGGCAAAGTTGTATGTAACTAGTATTTTCCAGGTGATGTCGAGGATATTTCCTCATATTATGCTCGCCAACAAGGGAAAGAAACCGCGTTGCATTCTTAGATACTTATATCTTTTTAATAACTCGGTTACCTCTTTTAACAAGACCTGCAGTCTTGTCATATTTGGATTTTTATAACTTCCATGAAGTGAATCAAAGAATTAAAGTGAACGGGATGATATTTCGACCTCTACTTGATTTTTCATACTTTTTTTAAATAGCTTGGGAATACTCTATCCATGATATATTATTTTCAAATTCTCATAGTCTTGGACGGAAGAATGCATCTACGATATTTATAAAATGCTCGGCGTGATAATATAACTTGTTTTGCTTAACCATTGACGTTTAAAAAAAAATAAAAAAAAAATAAAAATAAAAAAAAATAACTTTTATTTATGTAGTACTGTAGCCTACAAATTGTTCAAAATGAGATCACATTCGTCAATGTTTATTTACTTTGAGTTGAAACTTAACATGAAGATAAAGGTTTGATCAGAAAATAAATATTGCATAAAGATAAAGATTTAAAGTCAAGAAGAGTTTTGTAGCTGTGCAAAAGAGACAAAAGTTGGACTAAATATGTAAAATACTCAAAAAGGAAGCTTCAAGAAACCTATAAGAGAACTAGGTGTGGTGAGGAGGTAACCCTCCTCATTTGGGCACCACGGGGTGCCACATCATCTTAATAAACTTTCCCTTACAACTCTCCTCACTCACAACTAACTACAACTTACTCATTTGGTCTCCACCACTTAAAGCTTTATTTTTCTATTCAAATTATAAAATAAACTAAATTCTTTTCATTAAAAATAAAATTACATTACAACATACTAAATTACACACAACTAAAAATAACTTTACGAAAAAAAATAGTTGAACGGTAATATTACTGTTCAAATTAATTGGGCTCCATCACCAAATGGTTCTTTTGTCAGAAGTTCACCTCGCCGTGCAAGTGAGGAGTATGGTTTTGGCGAGCGATGAGGAAGTCATGCGGTGTGGTGGCAAGGGATGAGTAGTTGTCATGGTGGCAACGGCGAGCTACAACGAGATCACACCTTCCCCTCTAAGAGACACGGTTTTTATCAGTTTGTTTTTCGTATTTTTAGTTTGTCAGATTAATTTTTTTTTTTACGTGTTAAACTTTATATTTTTTGTTCCGTACTTCAGTATTGTAGTTTTATAATAAAAAAATTATAAAAATAAAAAGAAATTAAACAAAATTAAAATAACAAAACAGAGTACAAATAGTGTTTTAAGGAGTCTTTATAACCTATTCTAAGAATAATTCTTGATTTTGTGGGCCTCTTGCAACTTACAATTACTAGTTATTCTTGTTGAGACATTGGACTATATATAACCCGGTCTTTTTAATTCAATTACACATCATGTAATTGACAGTATTTTACAATCTCTATATGCAAAAGTACTATAAAAAAAAGTTAAAAAGTTATTACTTTTTTTATATTGGATAAGGAGATTCACTTGCTCTACCTTGTTGACGGTGCATAGTCTCCCATCATCATTTTTTCATGATGATTTATTGATAGGTTTCATCTATCATTGGTGTCATGTCCAAAAACATGTCACACATTTTTCGACAAGGCATTGATGATAGATGAAACTCGGACCACGAAGAAAAAAAAGATTACTCGAAACTTATGTTGGAATATATGAATAATAATAAACTATAAACATATAAGCATCAAAGAGTACGCAGCGGAATAGATCAAATACAAATAATAAATTAACCGAATATAAATGGATGCGTACCTCTTTGTGATTTCTAGCAAGAACAAGAAACCAATGGAACAAGAACTATAAACCCTAATTGGGTTTAATGGTGGATCGACTAGGGTTAGTCGAATAGGGCAAATCACCTTGTTAGCAAAAGTATGCCAACACTTCGTTCTTGAACACACGTATTAGTAGCGTTTCAATAAGAAAAGCTAGGTTCTTAATTCACAAGCAATCCAAACACAATGTTTAGAAGATCGCGTAGGAACCCTAGAAGGGTGTAGTTGATCAACTAAACAAGAATGGTTTTGAGCTTAGAAATCTAGTAGGAACCCTATAAGGGTGTAGTTCGATTTCTAACTCAAGAGGAGAAAGAGAAGGAGATTTGGTTTGCAAGTGAACCAAGGGATGAATGAATGAATGAATGAATGAGAGGAGGTCTCATTATATAGCATTCAAGAAACTTGGAGCAAAAGCCATCCCAAACCCTATGGGAGGGAGGGTGGCCGGCCATGGGTTCACAAGGCCCAACCCGAACCAAACTTTCACTCTATTCCAAATCTAGTCCTTCATCTTTCGTCTAACGGTCGTTAGGTACCGTTAAATGCTCATTTCGTGAATTTAATAATTATTCGTCACTAAAACAATAATTATTAATTAATTGAAACTCATACGTAAAGTGTGCAATCCCGAAGTCTCGAGTTCGAGTCCGGTCATGATATATTAATTTATTATCCGTTAAAACTAACAACTTATACAGTGAATGAGATGAAGCGGTTTGCTCATCCTTATCCAACAAAAAACAATACTACTTTTAACACCTTTTTCCAAAGTACTCTTGTGCGTAGGGATCGTAAAAAAACAGTTAGCTTTGAAAATATAATGTTAACATAAAAAAAATTATAAAGATTCAAAATTCTTTTCAAAATTTATGTTATCATTGTTTTCGCATTGAAAATACAGTCAATCCGTATCATCTGCATTTTTGAATTAGTATAAAAACTCACCACAAGATATACAACAGACACAAAAATGATGGTTTTAAATCTGCCAAAATATGTATCCTCCTTTAATCTAGCAAGCAAGGGGAATAAAACAAAGTCACCAAATCACGTGCTAACACTTGTATAGTTGCAAGTGGATCAATAGTTCCAAGTTGGAACATTTGGTTGTAAGGACATAAATACCACATCACCTCCTCACATTAGAGGGTGTGTTCATTAGTTAAAGGTCAAATACTTATCTATATTCTCTCTCTAGATTAATAAGTGTCCACACCCATTCTCTCTTTCTAGATTAATATACATTAAGGATAACTATGGGACAACATTACCTATTAATAATAGTCTGCAACCGATTGAGTGCCAAGTTATAAGGTACAAAGTTCGTTGTCAACCTGAATAATTCGGTTTGCTTTGTTATCATGGAAGATCATTTCAAGACACTTCCATAAAGAACTAGGTGTGGCTTTGAGGTCTAGGATCACGCTTTCTAATCTCTCCCGGATCATGCTATAAATAAATGATACAACGAGGGAATCAAATTGATCATGATCGGGGCACTAGTTGAGAGTGTGGGGCCCTCAATGATGCGAAGAACCTTAAGCATATAACAATGTCATCTAAAGAGTTCACACCGCGTGTTATAATTGAGCTTGTCAAGATCAAGTGTGATGACAAGCTTGATAATGCATGCGGAAGCTTTGTCAAGCATCAACAAGGTTGGTTTCGAGGATGGTGGTGGGGGTGGTAATCGGGGTCGTCAACAACTATGGATTGGGTAAAAGAGCTTGCAAAAGATCACATGTAGCAATGAGGGTTTAAGACGCAAAGTATTAGGTGCTACAACAAGGTGCTTTGCCCCTCAACTTCCCAGGCGCCGCCCTTCTGGCCAATGCACTGCCGCCTAATATCACAGGGGCGTCGCATTGGTGAGCTTTTATTAGGAAAGTTTAAAGGTTTGTTTTGGTCGTTTTTTATTTAATTAGATTTATTTTCCTTCAAGTTTTATATCATTACAATTAACAAATATAAGGCTTGGGAACTTTGTAATCAAGTTTGTTTATTTAATTGGGTTTATTTTCCTAGAAGTTTTATGTTGACACAGGCACACTTGCTAATAACTTCATTTACAAAGTACTTTTAGTGATTCACTTGGTAACTAGCTCAATTAAAACAGAATTGAACTATCTCATATAGTGGTTTAAATCGTTAAATTAATTACGTAAAGATGAACTATGTCATACAGTCGTTGAATAGATGAAGTATTATCCCATTTATTCTACTTTTTATTGAAACCAGAACGTTATTTGGGATTACTAAGCTGACTCATTAAATCATTTTACAATCATGATCATAGTACACAATAATAATGATAAACATATCATTTCTTAGATGATAGAAAGATTAAATAAAAACAAGGAAATAAGCAAAGATTGGATGATGACTTACAGATTTTCCGATGGATTAAGAGCAAAGGATATGAATGCAGTCGATAATGGAAGTTCAAGATAGATTTCTACTCTCAAACAATAATTAATTAAGCCCCGCTAAAGAAAGAAACTTTATAAGCACAACTTCTCAACTCTTATAAATTAGATCGTGGATGTTTCAATTTATAGAAATGAACAATAAGGGTGTTTGGTTTAAAAATAAGTGATAAAATGATGTTTAAATAATGTTAACAGCTTTATTTAGCTCTAATGTTGCAATAGGCTACATGTGTACGCGTTTTTTCTTTGTTGACAAAGTTAAACACGTCTTTACGTGTCTTGCAAAAACAATTAAATAATTTATGATGGCCAATAGTGGTCTTAATCTATTTTTAAGTAGGACCTATATAATGATGTCTCTTTTATATAATCAGATTAGCAAACGAAGACAATTAAGTCTATTTCCTAGTAAACTTCCTCCTAATTACTTCATGAATAAAGAATTCAATCTCAGCTTGAAATGTTTGACCTTAAAAGTGAATATTTCACACATAAAACAATCAATATGGTGGGTGGTTAGGTGGATGAGTGTAAAAGGTAAAGAAGCAATTACATATATGATATATACGTACCAAAACTTGCATAATCTTATATGTAACCAAGAAATTAATAAGTCATTGTATATCTTGAAAACTTGTATTTAAAAAAAAAAATATTCATCAAAAGTGTAATCCTTACAACTTCGAAAATGTAGACACACTACTACAAAAAATCTCACAGAAACCGGTCAAAATGGCCGATAAATAGTGGTTTTGGAACCACTCTTTGAAGGGGGGTATCTCCATATTCGAAACATATAGAAACTGGTTTGGCAACCTGTCTCTATTAGAAGCATCGACACCGGTTTTCTCCTTAAATTGGTCTCCATTATAGAGTGAACTAACATATTTTTATTGGACATGGACACCGGTTCTCTCACAACCTATCTTTATAGAAGCATCCAATCTATCTTTATATAGAGTGAAAAGTAATGTTTTTATCTCAAAACCGGTCTTTTTGTAAATCTATTTTATTTAAAAATATGATTTCTAAACTTTTCCAAATTTTTTTAGAAATTCTATAATCTACAATTGATTTACAAAAATAAAGAAATATAAATCCAATAAATATATATAAATTCTAAGAATGTAGCTAAGAAATAACTTCATTAATAAGTATACAAGTCAAATTTGTTAGCTCGAAATGAAATGTATTGTATGTCTGTATCAAAGTGTAAGCTTGTAGCTAAGAAACAACTAAAACAAGTTACAGCTAAATCCACCGAAAGTTGTAAACTCTCATTTAAGCACTTGTTGATCTAAATCTATAACAGTCTCTCTTAGTTGCACGAACAGTATCCTCAATCTGCAGATATCATAGAAGGCAAGAATTTAACAGCTAGTTTAAGAAGTTAGTGAATGAATATATCCCACCAAAACTACCATTAAAAGAGAATTCAATGACTTATGACGTGAAGGAAAACAAACAATAAAACGCTAAAAAAACTGACCTAAGGTAAAGCTGATATCTCTACCTTGTGGCATATGGCGTAAGAAGATAAGCCCTGACAATACTCCCAAGGCTATGTTTCTGATGTAGGTACAATAGATTCATAAAGTTTTTCCTTTTCCAAAAAAAACATCACAATTCTTATGAGTATGTAGTTTGTATGATAAAGCAAGTAATCAAGAAATAAGAATAAATACCATGTATTTAGTACTTGATGATCCCTAGCCCTGATTGCAGCGTTAGCAACCTCGTATCGACAAAAGTAACAAAGGCTCTTGTCCCGCCAGTTTCTTCGCTGGTGATGACCTCGGCTGTTGCATACCATACAAAAATGTATAAGCAATTAATCAAATATAACTTCAATTTAGAAACAAGCGGTTCCGACAATGGTTAAACCCGCAAATAAATATAAAAAATAAATTATGTAGTTGTCAAACTGCTACAAATATTTACCTTGCAACCTATTTCTCAACGCCACTCAAGCACCAAGTTATTATACATTACAGGTACATTTAAATATAACAAAATGTTTCACTATAGTTTTCCACAAGTTATTGCTTATCCAACCATAGATGTAGCAAATAACCCAAGACAACAGTGCAAGTATCAACAATATTTACGCTTAATTAATCAAGTAGAATATGACCTATCGAGTCCAAGCTCAAGCATTGACTTTCAAGAACACAAATTATGTTACTATTTTGCATACTACAAACAACTACCTGAGCAAATACTTTCAAAGTTCAACTTGGATTCTAGTGTGAGATTCAAGTCTTCAGCAATTTTATGTGTGTCAAACTACCATTTAAAGAGAACTCAATGACTTATGACGTGAAGGAAAACACACAATAAATCGCTAAGAAACATGGCCTGAGGTAAAGCTAATATCTCTAGCTTGCAGCATATGGCGTAAGAAGATCAGCCCCGACATCTTAGGGTATGTGCCATTTTTATCTACATATACTAAACTACATTCATAATACTAGTGATATGAGCCCAAACGCCCCTGACATCATACAAGTGAAATTCCTATCTATTTCAGTATGCAAGGTTTCAGTAGTCACTAAAAATATTTTTAATCAAATCACTAACAATATTTGATCACACTTATATTGTAACAAATAGATAAATAGGTTGTTGGCAACATATGGCTATCAGCCCAATAACTCTGAACATTACCTGTCTCCGAATTGATCCCGAAAAACTAAATGTGCCAGATATCTCATGACCTGTTGTCATTGACAGCATTACAATACTTGTTAGATAGTAGTTCGCTATACCTTCTTGCTATGGCCCCACCTGAAAATTTCAAAATAATTGCAGTGTCATGTAAACATAAACAATGGAACACGATACATTCCCCGAGTATATTAGCACAAGAAAGCTACCTCAATAATATGTATAGCATCCCAACCACCCTCATTCAGGTAACCTCTTCTACCGTGTGCATACTTTTTAATCAAGAAGCAAGCCGAGAAGCCTTCTTGGTCATCCTCCTCCCACAATTAAACCGACGAAACACCTCCTTCATAATACCTAACAAGATACAAATTCATCATTAATTGTTTCACATAAATTGAAGGAAATACCAACAGAAAAAGTTAAGTGCCAAATGACACATGAGGATTAATAAAATCAACAAACACGCAATAAATTGAAAAATACTATGCAAGTAAAGGACCTCACTGGTCACGATCTACTGTGAAGACTTCGTTCGCTTCAATTTCAAGTTTTCTAAGCTCAAGAGATTGATGTAGCCATTCTTTTAATGGAGGATGGTATTTATTTGACCAAGGTGAGCTACAACAAAATTTCCATATAAGAAATTTGAAGTAAGTAACAAGACACTATTATGGAGTAAAACAAATGTATGAAACTATGGAAGCAATAGACTGTGTACGTGCATTTTGGAGGCGATTATATGATTACTGTGACATAAGTCTCAATAATAATATGTGGTCTATTAACAGTCATGTTAAATAGATTGCTCAATCAAATAATCATTATTTTGCCAAACACTTCAAAAAAGATCTATGCGTTCAGCTAACTATCTATCAGAAACTGATTACAGTATATAACATATATTGACACACATCTAAACACCCATAAATCAGTAAGGACATGGTCTTTACTCGTTATGAACTCCAAGGGTATGACATTTATTTTACCAATATATGAGATAATGCATATATATACTCATGAATGTTATTTAATAATAACACAATGCAATTTATTCCCTATCACGTTGAACTCCAAGGTACATCATTTGGTAAAAATGCGATATCACACTTAATACGCTAAGACTTAGAATAATCATCAATAGCTGGTTGGTGGGTGGCCTAGTGTGGCAAAAGGCTTGTGACTATCATGACTAAAATTTAAGACGTCTCAAGTTCAATTCCTTCTAGGTGCAAACAATAATGAAGTGGCCACGGCAACCTCCTGAAAAAGGTGGGCTTTATCCGGTTTGAGTCTGTGTGGCACTTGGCAAGAAAGGTCGGAAACTATGTTATTAAATAAAAATAAATAAATAAATAAATAAATAAATAAAATAAAATAAAAAACAAACTGATGGGATATGAATATGACAATTTCTTTTAGTACCTGTAAGAGTCAGCATCTCTATTGTAGTCACACAAGATAAACTCTCATGAATTATCTATATCGCATAATACGTGTTTTCTTGGAATAAACCTTTTTTTAATGATCTTGTAGACTACGAATTGCTGGTAGAAGCATCATTTACATTGCAGAGGATTAAAAGAAAAGTCAAACACAGAGCAACACAACCATTCATGAATATTTGTCATTTACGTGGAGCCTAATCTCCTTAAAACTCATTTAGTACACAAAAAGGCGAGCAAAGAGCCATGAATTAAAAACATGGGTTTAATGAAGTGAAATGTAACAAAGTTTTTCACTAGATTTTCATGAAGTAATGAACTGCTTTTTTTACCCTGTTTTGTAATAAACATAGATTACGTTATAAACAGTGACGAAGCCAGGATTTTAGGGGCCAAATACAAAATTAACACTTGACCAAAAACGTAACATTATTACAATATAACTTCATTCTTATTGCTATTAAAAATCCTTGGAAACACATAGGAGTATACAACGAATTTTTAAGTGAAAATTAGAAAAATCATAATTAGCTTAATTTTGATAAAGGAATGCTACGGAATACAAAACTTGAATGGTTCAAATCAACATAGCTGAAATAAATGAATTATAATAAAACTAATTTTATTAGAAAATTCTTTAAAATGAAACAACCATAAAAGCTTATAAAAAAAAGTATAAATTGACTATAGTTAACTTTTGTATAAGCTCAAGAAAACGTAACACTCTCAACTTATTTGAATCTACTAACTTCTATTTTTAATCTTACATATGGAAATACAAATCAGTTTGGGTGGGCCAATTACACAAAGATGGATCTAAGCTAAGCTTCTCAAATATGTGTATAGATAATAGAATATAACTGGAAATTGTAGCAGGTTTAGACTTAAAATAGCTAAGGATTACACAATAAATTAAACAAAAACAATGAGAGATCTACGTTACTTGCTCTAAATTTAACCCAAACTTACATAAAAGACCCATTTCATTCAAGCATTCCATCAAGCACTTGGTGGGCATCATAAACCTGTAAGATCAAAATATGTGAAAACGATATTAGTTATTCAATTGGTATAATTGAAATAGTTTATTTTCGTCAATTTCATTGCTTAGATGCTAATCTTACCCTACCTCGTAGGAGGAACCAATGGAATTGATAGCAGATGGGAAGAGTTTTTACAAACAACACCAAAAAAAAAAAAAAAAAAAAAACCATTAATGAATCTAAGTTATGGTGTAATAACACAATGAGCACACAAATATCTAAGTTATGATAACGGATTAGAGCTTAAACCTAAATTTCACACAACTTATCATTGGTGGATCCTGAAAAAAACAGTAGAGAAAGAAAAATAGAAAAGGTCTGATGCAAGGAAAGTCGACTCTCTTGTAAACTTCTTCCTAATAAAGTTGAACATTTTACCAATAAAATAGTACCCAGTTTCCTCATATATTACATGAAATTACCATCTAAAATGAAGGAAACTTCACTTGATAAACTTCATCAGTCAGCAAGAGTGGAACTATGTTCAATAAGCGTAGCATGCTACGTAAAGATCTTACGATTTTATGTGCGATCCTACTATCTTACTTACGATCTTACCACATATGCGATCCTATCACGATCCTACACGGTTTTTGCTAGTGAACACGTAAACTCGTACGATCCTACGAGTTTACACGCGATCTTGACAGCCTTGGTAGTATCAACTATCAAGATGAGGTGTGGTAATGAAGTGATACATCAAAAAACTTGATTTATTAAAGCAATGACGAGATCAAAATAATACGTTTCTTAACAAGCTAGCTGATAAAGTAACAATTGTTAGCTATTGTCAATGAATTCTCCTCATACAGACACACTTCATTAAACATTTAGTGGCAAAATGGCTTGTGACTATCACTCTAAAATGTGTATGAAGTCTCAAGTTCAGTTCTGTTAGATGCAAACAACCTTGAAGTGGCCACGTCAATCTCTTGAAAAGGGCGGCTTTACCTGGTTTGTGTCTGACAGTGGGTTTAAACCTCGTGCATTACTCAGCTAAAAAGTTCAAAAACCATTGTTACCAAGAAAAAATGAAAAATAATAAAATAATAAAAACAAAAATTTAACATTCACGAATAAAAATCAAACTTGTAACAAATAAAAATTACAATCTATTGTTGGAAATGTTGTTTGATATATAAACATACACTTTTGTTAGTGGACTGCCACGACCAACGGATATATCCAACATGCTGGCACCCAGCTCCATCATGTTGTGATTGAGTTGGGAAGTCTTGAAATATATGCATAAATCTATTTCTTGTTCTAAATCTTCATCTCAAACAAGTCGCGAACCAAACTCCTCCACTTCAAGATATTCATTATTATCTTCAAAGCAAATATAATGCATTTGAGATTATTCTATAATTAGAATAACTTAAAATTCAGATTTTTTTCTTACTTATTATGAAAAGATTTCAAAATTAATTTATTACGAAGCAAGTTGGTTAGGAAGTTTGTTAGGACGCGGTTGGTTGTTCAAACTAAAATTATTTGGCTTAACCATCTCTAATATCTCTACTTATAAAGCATGAAGATAACTAAACATGTAACTAAATAACGCAAAATATAATCACACGTTACCCGCCGCCGCATTGCGCGGAATGTTAAAAAATTCTTTGCTTCCATCAATTTCGGGCGGGTTGGGTCACGAGTCCAAACAGGCTTGAGCACAGGCTTAAACGAGCACGGGATTAAACGCGCACAGGTCAAACGGGCTCATGTTGTACGAATCACTTTATAAAAAACACAAAACGACGAAAAAGATTCCTCAAATCTAACACCTCATTTATATCTAAATAACTAATATATTATATTTATAAGTTGTTTTTTAAAAAATTAATAATAAAAAATTATCATGTTCTCCAAATTGAGAGAAAACATGTGCCCGTTAATGACGAATCTACTTTTGAAAGACCCATACATGCCTATTTCAAATAAAATGAGGAGGCTAAATGCGCCCAAATCATTTATAAAATAACTTTGAGGATTTCTTTGGAGATGCTGTTAATGAACTTGAACTCGTACCTATTTACCAAAAAGAGCTACAAATAAATACAACGAACTTTCTAACAAATTTCTAAAAGAGACAAAATTTATCGCACATCAGTAAATTTGAATGAAAAAAATTATATTTGCAATAACACAAATTTACTCGTTTGTCATTTCCTAGATCGAATGCCGATAGATCAGCTGCTACACATAATGCTTCCTTCCATTTATTAACTTCTGCTCTATTTAAAACATCATGTTGTGCAAACGCATCAGCATAGCTCCCTGTTTGTTTGCTCAACAAGTTAGGTTTAACATCATACAAGATAATCTGAACCTCATGTTTAGGCTTTCCCATTTTCATGCACTCTAAGTATTTTGACAAGTTCCCTAAGACACCATGATGATGAAGCATAATCTTTGGAGAAGATAACTATCAAAAACCCCGACCCTTCAATGGCTTTGTATAGTTGAGGGGAAACGAGGCAAATCGTTATCATCTCTAAATGCATGAATCCCTTTTTGCTTGATTTCATTGAACATATGATCCATGAAGTTTTTGCGGATATCTTCACCTCTAAAACTTACAAAGACATCGTATTTCCACCGACGAGGAATGGACCTAATAGCCACTATCAACAATGAGATCAAGCTGCATAAAGATCATCATAAAGAGTAAAAATACTAATACAGATGAAACACTAAATTAATGCCAAGAATCCATGACCAAGTAGCATCAAACATGCAAGTGCTTTTGTGCTATACCACGTAACGTGTAGACAAGACATACATTTTATATAAAATGAAAGAATACATTTCAAAAATAAAATGTGTGATTTTGCAATTCAATCTTGATAATACTATTTACGGAGTATTATTGTTCATATTAATGTAAAAATCTGGACTACAAATGACAGCTTCAACCGAATGACCCTAAAAACTACAACGATCCTAACTTACGTACATGACAGCCCAACAATCCAAGGACAAAACCCAACTTACGTATAACCACCCAAGGTCAATTACTCTGAAAATATTTGACATAAATTATTTTTTGGCTATATATAATACTTTTTGCTTCGTTTTAAAAACACACTTTTTTGGCATATAATCTACTACTAAACAAATAATAATTAATATTAATAAGTTGTTTAGTTATGGGGCATTACATCGAATAATAAAAACTTTTAATGTTTCAAAATGATAACAAGTTGCTATAAGATATGCAATGAAACAAATATATATACATATATATATATATATATATATATATATATATATATATATATATATATATATATATATATATATATGTGTGTGTGTGTGTGTGTGTGTGTGTGTTGAGGATCACGTGCGGATTTTTATTTTTCGTGCGGACGTACGGATGAATCTGGACCACCCATTTTCAGATCTGAAAGTCAAGATCTAGCGCTATCTTCACGGTACAAATTAACCATGCAAATGATTTTTTTTAATTTTTTTCCTTTTAAGCGCTCCTTACTATTGTTGTCTTTTTTTTTTTTTTTTTTTTTTTTTTTTTTTTTTTTTCAAATTTTTTTGAGCACTTGTTTGTTTTGTGATTATGAGTAGTAACGTGATATTAAGGATATTTATGAGTCCTACTATGATACTAACGATATTTACTTAAAAAGTTACTTTGATATTAGTAAGAAACTTAATATCACTGTTTTTTTGATTATGATATTAAGAAAACTTACGTTGATATTTAAAAATTTTAACTTTGATATTAAGAAAGGATGATAATTACGGTGATATTAACAATATTATGATACGGTGATATTATAAAACCAACCGTGATACTAATATTTTTACATGTATAAATGAACTGTGATATTAAAAAAATATTCTATGATATCAAAAAAGTTATTGTGATATTAAAATTTTTATTAAAAAAAATGGTTTATGTGATATCAAAATCTGATTTTGACTTTTTTACAAAAGTCAGATCTTGACTTTTGTAAAAAAATTAAAATTAAACGCTAATATCATAATACCTTTAACGATGAAAACAGTTTTTTTTTTCTTTTTTTTTTTTGAAATTTTTTTCAGCGATTCTTAATTATTTGTTATCATCTTTCTTTCTTTCTTTCTTTTTTTTTTTTTTTTTTTTTTTTTTTTTTTTTTTTTTTAATTTTTTCAAATTTTTTTTTTGAATTTCTTTCAGAAAAAAAACTACTGTGATATTAACGTTTTTAAAAAAAGACGGGATATTTAAGATTTTGCCACTCCACCTTTTTCAGATGGTTGACTAGATGGAGGACTGAGATTCGTCCGTACATCCGCACTAAAATCCAAAAACGTACCTGATCTTTTCCATATATATATATATATATATATATATATACATATATATATATATATACATATATATATACATATCTATACATACATATATATATATATATATATATATATATATATATATATATATATATATATATGATCAAATAAGAAGAAAAGTTAAAATAAGAATGATAAGAAGAAACCACAACCACACATTTCATATGCACCTACAAAAATTGATGCATCTCCCATTAAAATTCTCCCTCCTATTTAAAATGTGTGGCTAGAAATACTTCTTATTATTCTTATTTTAGTTTTTCTTCTTACCGGATCCCTTCACTATATATATATATATATATATATATATATATATATATATATATATATATATATATATATATATATATATATATATACTCCCTCCGTCCCATAATTATAGTCCACTATTGACTTTTAAAGTCTTCGTTTTGTAGCTTTGACCTTATATATTTTTATTTGTGTTATATAATACTTGATAAAAATTATACTAATAAAAAATGCATTTAAAACTAAATTCATTCATATATTTTGCATCAAATAATATATAACACAAATAAAAATAGTGGAATCAAATAATACATTTAAAACAAGAAGGCAGAGGATATGATGAATGCAATCAATAATGGAAGCTCAGTTTTGATTCCTACTCTCAAACAACAATTTAAGCCCCGCTAAAGAAAGAAACGTTATAAGCACAACTTCTCAACTCTGTAAATTACACCGTGGGTGTTTCAATTTATAGAGGGTGTTTGGTTTAAAAATAAAATGATAAAATGATCGGTTTAAATAATGTTAACAGCTTTATTTTGCTTTAATGTTGCAATGGGCTACATGTGTACGCTTTTTGCTTTGTTGACAAAGTTAAACACGTCTTTACGAGTTTTGCAAAAACAATTATATAATTTATGATCGCCAATAGTAGTCTTAATATATTTTTAAGTAGGAGCTATATAATGATGTCTCTTTTATATAATCATATTAGCGAACGAAGACAATTAAGTCTATCTCTTAGTAAACTTCCTCCTAATTACTTTATGATTAAAGAAATCAATCTTAGCTTGAAATGTTTGACCTTAAAAGTGAACATTTCATAGATAAAACAATCAATATGGTAGGTGGTTAGGTGGATGACTGTAAAAGGTAAAGAAGCAATTACATATATGATATATACATACCAAAGCTTGCATATTCTCATACTAGCACGGGTTTTTTCCAGAAAAATTTAATTATATAGTATTATCGTCTAAAAACAGAAAATCTTATGTATATTTTAAAAAGTTAGAGTATCAACATGTGCGAAAGTAAGAAAAATAGTTGCCCCAATATTTCAAACCAAGATAGCCTTTCCTTATTCAAACCAAGTGATTAGGGTAAAAGAAAACAAAAGTTGCCCCAATATTTCACTGCATTAAACTTGCTTCGATTAATGTATCACGTCAAATATTCTTAGAAAAAGGTATGTATAAACGCAGGTTATGAAATATAACATGATTCATACATATAATAAAGCTTTCACACATTTGAATAAGTAGTCGTACAAAATTTTTTACAATGAATGCAACTTCGTACGAATGGCATGTACCAATAATTATTTTTAGAATAAAATTTACCTATATACCACGAGAGCGGGTATTAAAATGTACCAATACATAGATTTCCTTGGCCTTATTAAATACCTGCAAAGGAAAGAAACAAAATAAGACAATTATAATATTGCATCTACATGTACTGCAAGATATTATTAGAAGTAATATAATGGATCAAATTTTGAGTTTAGCTAAAAGCAACATGGGTCAAAAAGACCTCTATCCATCAAATAAGCAAACAATAATAAGTAACGTATACCAACCTAGTCTTTGTAACACATGTGAAATCCTATGCTATAAAATCTCCATGGCCGGCCGTATACGCAACATCACCTACTATGTTGTGTCATTTCTTATCTTGAACCATGTAAAGATCCAGCAAAGTAATGGAGTTCAAAATTAAAATTCAATTCAATCTAACCCATGATTGCCTGAATGAACAAAAGTTGTGTCATTTCGTATCTTGAACCATGTAAAGATCCAGCAAAGTAATGGAGTTCAAAATTAAAATTCAATTCAAGTAGTTATTGTAACAATTCACATTTTTCAGGATAATTACTATTCCCGGAAAATTTCACTATTCACTTTTACTATTCATTTTTCCCGAAAATTTTCCCGAAATTTGATTTTTATTTCTTGGGCTCAAGTGATAAATCATTTCCATGGCAAATTAAAAGTTTGACATTCATAAGCTCATTTTCGTGAAAGTTATTAAGGAATTACAGGGAATTACACGTTTTAGGGTAAAACGTCATTCAGAAATTCTACGCACAACGAAATTCAACCCCGTCAGGTGACCCCACATCAGAAAAATGTTTGACACACTCATGATTTATTTGAGAATTAATCGTGACTGAGAAAAACATGACCAAAGACTTCCCGGCAGGTCACCCAAGCCTGTACTAATCTCGCATGAGCACGCTTAACCGTATGGGCGATTAACCGTTAGACCACAAAACGTTTTTCTAAGACGATTTGAGTTTTCAACTTATTAGAAAAAGTCAACATATTTTTCCCTCCTCCATTGACCAAAAATCATCCCTTGATGTTATAAGTCATTTCGTGATTTTTAGGCTTACGGTTTGATGTCTAAAAGACATTTAATACCAACCGACACTAGACTGAGCCCAGTCTAGACATTATAAGTCATTTTAAATCATTTTTATCACATTAGAAAAGTAACATTTTACTTTTCTCAATTTTAAGCAATATTCGTACGTTTTACGTATTACGCGTTTTAGACCCGTGTTTCCAGTTTTTAGCAGGGTTTTACCACTCAAATGGAACCTACCACTCATTTTATATTTTATTATGGGACATATGGACATGTCTAACAATACTTTAAAGTTCCATAATTTTACGACACCCGGTTTTACGTTTTGAGGCCTAATCATTTACGGTTGTCATTTCCCGGAGTCAAAACTCTTCCTAATACTTAGGATAATACCAAGCAAAGTCCACACCTTGTCCCCCAAGTTTAGGAACTGACCTAGGGGGGGAAATTCAGCCTTGTGTGTCTTGATCTCATGCTAGGAGCCTTAAGATGTGAACATGTGTTCAACTTGGCCTCCAAGTGTTGACTAGTCAACAATGTAACCTCCTCATTTGCATATAAATGCTTCTCCTCCCACTCCTTGACCATATGAACGACCCACACACACAACACACTTCATTTTACTAGTTTACTTCAAGTTCCATCCAAGAAATCAAGTGCAATATCCATACATAAACCCTAGTTTAGTTTTGATTCATCAAAACTACTTCAAATCCTTAGAAACTTTGGTGATTTCTCTTGAGTTTGAATCCACTCAAGTCACCTCAATTTTCATCATCTCTCTTTCAAGATTACAAGAGTAGAAAGATTGCATGAAGTGAAGTGGGTTGAAGCAAGTCTATCAAAGTCCTATCCTTACATGTTAACTTCCTTTCATCTTTGAAAGCCAAAAGTTGTGAGCCAAACCCTAACTTGATTCTTGTTAAATAATCATGTTCATGTTATTTACATGTTATTCTTGCTATATTATGTCTTGTAGTTATGTCCATGATGTATAAAAGTGAGCAAAACAAGTTATTGTTAATGATTGATAAGACAAGTTACTATAACAAGCAAACTAGTGACTTTCTTGGAAAACCACGACCAAAATGGTAAAATTATGATATTGGATCCTTACATATTACAGTAGAGGACTTAACAAGGAAACCATAGCAATTGGAACCACCTAAAACGAGTATACGAGTCAAAAGTTACGCCCATTTGAAGTTACCAAAACTTTTCGGCAAACTGCCAAATACCATTCTGATCAAATTTGGGTTTTGAAAGTCCCACTTCTGGTCCGATTCATCAAAAAGTTAAAACACGAAAGTTGTCCGGAACGACGTTTTCGTTCAGGAACAAAGAAGCTCGAGACCTAAAAACACTTTCCGAGTGATAAAATTCTTCAAATTCTAAACAGCCCATTTTTAGGCGAAAGTCACAAGATTATGGTTATACTTTGAAAGGAACAAGAGGTCTTATGACCTATAATCAAGACCACAACCATGGCTAGAGCCAAGGTTGTGTCTCATGACCTTGAAACAAGAACCAAAGGTCATGGCTAGGCCATGACGAAATGACCATACCAACTTTCATAGGCGTAAACATGAAACAAAGAGTTGACGAGAACTTGAACAAGCAATTTGGATCTACTTCACTTAAAAGGGAACCATGAGATATTACCAAGAGAAAATGGTCATACAAAACTTATGAAACATACCCTAATAACAATCTTCATGTACTAATAAACTTTCCTAAGTTTATTCAAATATCGGACATGTAACCTTTCGGATCAAAACTTATATCTATATATTTCATCAACTACTACAATAGTAGGGAGCCTCATGTGAGGAGTTCATTATGTAAGCCGTCGAGTTGAGTTGTGGATTTACGAGTTAAAGTGTCCTGGCTCCTCGAACGCTTACTAACATGACTTCTGAATTATGTCGGCCCGAACGGTAGTAAACGATATACAAAACATACATGTTTCATGAATCTTTTCTTTCAAGGACTTACAATATACATCATACCACATCATGGACTATAATGCAAGATATATATATATAGGCACTACTTCATATTCTGTACTCAAATCCTAAGTCGCAACATTCTATTATAGGTTGCTCGTAGAAACCTTCACGATTCAACCGTTACATTCATTACTTGCTATCTTACTTAAGGTGAGTTCATAGCCCCACTTTCGATTACTTAATTGTTTCACAAACCCTTGGGGGGAATACATGCTATTTATAACCGAGCACAATGTTTTTAAATTGTATGCTTACCTGATTGTTTTATTATCACTAAGTACCAACCTTGCTAAACCGAGATCCTTTATTATGAACCATTTAGTCACTAGCAATAGTGAGCGCGAATATTATTAATAGGCCTATTGGGATTGACGAATCCCATTTGTATTGACTAAGTTCAAACAAATGCAATAATATTTGAGATTTAGGTATGTTAGCAAAGTACCTACCGGGATAAATCTGCCGATTGATATTGGTACACGTTAACGTTATGGTGTCATAAGCTTAGTGTATAATACATGTTCCGGGCGTATAATAACGTAGCCTACCTGTTTTGTTTTCCAAACATTGGTGTGAGCCTATAACTCACACTACCAACATATTGTGTTCAATCGATTTAACAAACTCTATGAATATCACTCAACCTTTGTGTTGACCTCTCAAGCATGTATTTCAGGTTCATGACGATCAAGGATGGCACGGAAGGACACGGATACTCAAGAGGGCTATAAATTTTATTATCATTCAAAACTCATGTATTATACATTGTAAACATGGAACCAATTGGGACCTCATTTTGAAATCTCTGATATTTATATAATTTGAATGATACATCTTTTAAAACGACTCAATTGGAGTTCGTTTTCTATTATTGTGACTATTGTGCCGTCGAGTAACACCCAGTTTGAATTCCGCTGCATCCATGAATTGGGGGTGTTACAGATTGGTACCAGAGCGATGGTTATAGAGAAACGGGTCTAATTGAGACCTAAACTATAACCGTAATTACAAGCAAAAACATTTTATAGCCTTCCGTTCTCCGTGTCTTCCATCCTCCAGACGATTATGGACTTAGTAAGCATGTTATGATACACAAACATATTAGTATATTCATATATACCCATTTTGAGCATTTCCCCGTAAGCATTAGTATATTGATATATAAACTCGGTTTATTTTCAATCATTCATCTAAACAATGGACTAAACATATCTGCATATGCCTATTCTAGGGCATTTTGACACAACCACACTCTCCCAATCATGTTCCTACTCCAACATTCATTTTCCAAGTCATTGTGAGATACAATGGTCTCATTCATTTTCCAAGACATTGTGAGATACAATGGTCTCATTCATTTTTCAAGACATTGTGAGATACAATGGTCTCATTCATTTTCCAAGACATTGTGAGATACAATGGCCTCATTCATTTTCCAAGACATTGTGAGATACAATGGTCTCATTCATTTTCCAAGACATTGTGAGATACAATGGTCTCATTCATTTTCCAAGACATTGTGAGATACAATGGTCTCATTCATTTTCCAAGACATTGTGAGATACAATGGTCTCATTCATTTTCCAAGACATTGTGAGTTACAATGGTCTCATTCACTTTTCAAGACATTGTGAGATACAATGGTCTCATTCATTTTCCAAGACATTGTGAGATACAATGGTCTCATTCATTTTCCAAGACATTGTATTATACAATGGTCTTAACCATTTCTCAAATGTTTTGAGTCACACAATGGTCTAACCTACTTCCCAGACATTGTGAATTGCACAATGGTCTAACCTACATCCGAGACATTGTGTTTTGTGCAAATGGTCTCTAGAATTATTCCATCACATCATCAATATCATTTCTTATGATATCAAAAACCCGTCACAATCTATCGATTTCAAAACAAGAAATATGAGATTTCTAAAGGACAAACTAATCCATCATCGACAAAAGCTGAACTTTCTCTACATTCATCAAAGTTTTCTTATGAAACCTTCATTATTAAAAGTTCGTGATCCTGGCCAAGTATGTTCTATTTTAGAACTACTTAAAACTTCCTTTCCATACGTATCTACCCTTACTACCTTCTATGCAATGGAATATGAAAACATACGTTACAAGTCTTGTATGGACGGGACTTGCAACTTAAGGGTTTGTCATCGCCTTTGTTTAGTGAACAGTTTCCCGAAAGCAACGGACATATCAAAAGTATACCTAGTTTAGGTATTTGAAAATTTTATCGAACCTTGGCTAAATATAGACTAGTCACCTATATTTAACCTAGGGACAGTGGAATATAGTCTGACTAACTATATTCGACTTAGAATTTTCAAATACTGAGAGTAGTTGTACTAGGGTTATGTTTAGGTTGATTTCCTACATGAACTCGATAAACCACTAGAATACATTAAAACAATCTAGAGACACGATAATGTCTTACCACTCAGCAAAATCTTAACACCTTATTTGTGTTACCTAATTTCATTCTTGAAAATTTTCATTTATGAGATAATCCGAACTACTATCTTGGGATAGTTATCAATTATTCTCTTCATCCTGTAGAAGTACTATCCTGTTTAGGTCCTAAGGATACCATTCCATCATAAACTTTTAAAATCTCTTAAGATTTTTAAAGCAAACTCAACATCTATACCTAAGAGTATTAATGTTAAGCATACACTACACACTTTTGTTCATCAACATATCATAACATTATCTTCACAACCGTTGGAACCACAAGCTCATTAACAGATTTTGATGCACTTTTAAAGCTCAAATCATCCTTAGTTACACCACAAGTACCCTCATCAGCTTTACAAGTTTGAATATTCATCTTGTACTTTTGGAACACCAGTATCATCTCGTAATACACTACCTTGTAACTCACCGGCTAAGTATGAATGTTGTGTTGGGAATTCTTGAGTAGGATGATTTATAATGTCCTTATTTGAATGGATTGGGATGCCTTTTCATTTAAATAAAGAAATTATAAATCATCGAACCATACGTTTATATTCCTTTAGTTACATTGTTTGGGATGCCTCTCTATGTAAATAAAGAATTATAAACAAGTGGGCTTATTTATATCCGAAATAACATAAGTATGAAGTCAATAAACACTAGATACAACAACTGATTACCTACTAGGCTATGATTGCAACAACTATCCCAATTTCCATTAGTACGAGGTTTACAATTTGGTTTTCATAATGATAGTGCAATAACAAACAAACTCATTGCGAGGCCATGTAACCATATGCATGTGCAGTCGTACCAAACTCATTACGGGGCCAAGTAACCATACGTATGCGCAGTCGTACCAAACTCATTGCGAAGCCATGTAGCCATATGCATGGGCAGCCGTACAATTCAAACAGGACTTGGTCCAACCACATGTTCAACGCTTATTCCATGATTCGATTCTTATATCAATTGCTATTGATACTTGACAACTATATCAAGTTCTATTTTGATATTCAACTACTATATCAATTCCTATTAATATTCGACTGCTATATCAATTTCCTTTGATATTCGACTATTACCATACCTTTCCTATATAAAAGTAAGCCTCATCCTACACCATACACTGAAATGACAAATCAAGTTACATCACCGGTAATCCCAGACTTTAGTCCTCATAAGTAACCACACCTTTTCATCGACACCACTCCAACATATGATACACACAGAACTTCGGGACGAAGTTCCCCGTAAGGGGTAGAGACTGTAACAATTCACATTTTTCAGGATAATTACTATTCCCGGAAAATTTCACTATTCACTTTTACTATTCATTTTTCCCGAAAATTTTCCCGAAATTTGATTTTTATTTCTTGGGCTCAAGTGATAAATCATTTCCATGGCAAATTAAAAGTTTGACATTCATAAGCTCATTTTCGTGAAAGTTATTAAGGAATTATAGGGAATTACACGTTTTAGGGTAAAACGTCATTCAGAAATTCTACGCACAACGAAATTCAACCCCGTCAGGTGACCCCACATCAGAAAAATGTTTGACACACTCATGATTTATTTGAGAATTAATCGTGACTGAGAAAAACATGACCAAAGACTTCCCGGCAGGTCACCCAAGCCTGTACTAATCTCGCATGAGCACGCTTAACCGTATGGGCGATTAACCGTTAGACCACAAAACGTTTTTCTAAGACGATTTGAGTTTTCAACTTATTAGAAAAAGTCAACATATTTTTCCCTCCTCCATTGACCAAAAATCATCCCTTGATGTTATAAGTCATTTCGTGATTTTTAGGCTTACGGTTTGATGTCTAAAAGACATTTAATACCAACCGACACTAGACTGAGCCCAGTCTAGACATTATAAGTCATTTTAAATCATTTTTATCACATTAGAAAAGTAACATTTTACTTTTCTCAATTTTAAGCAATATTCGTACGTTTTACGTATTACGCGTTTTAGACCCGTGTTTCCAGTTTTTAGCAGGGTTTTACCACTCAAATGGAACCTACCACTCATTTTATATTTTATTATGGGACATATGGACATGTCTAACAATACTTTAAAGTTCCATAATTTTACGACACCCGGTTTTACGTTTTGAGGCCTAATCATTTACGGTTGTCATTTCCCGGAGTCAAAACTCTTCCTAATACTTAGGATAATACCAAGCAAAGTCCACACCTTGTCCCCCAAGTTTAGGAACTGACCTAGGGGGGGAAATTCAGCCTTGTGTGTCTTGATCTCATGCTAGGAGCCTTAAGATGTGAACATGTGTTCAACTTGGCCTCCAAGTGTTGACTAGTCAACAATGTAACCTCCTCATTTGCATATAAATGCTTCTCCTCCCACTCCTTGACCATATGAACGACCCACACACACAACACACTTCATTTTACTAGTTTACTTCAAGTTCCATCCAAGAAATCAAGTGCAATATCCATACATAAACCCTAGTTTAGTTTTGATTCATCAGAACTACTTCAAATCCTTAGAAACTTTGGTGATTTCTCTTGAGTTTGAATCCACTCAAGTCACCTCAATTTTCATCATCTCTCTTTCAAGATTACAAGAGTAGAAAGATTGCATGAAGTGAAGTGGGTTGAAGCAAGTCTATCAAAGTCCTATCCTTACATGTTAACTTCCTTTCATCTTTGAAAGCCAAAAGTTGTGAGCCAAACCCTAACTTGATTCTTGTTAAATAATCATGTTCATGTTATTTACATGTTATTCTTGCTATATTATGTCTTGTAGTTATGTCCATGATGTATAAAAGTGAGCAAAACAAGTTATTGTTAATGATTGATAAGACAAGTTACTATAACAAGCAAACTAGTGACTTTCTTGGAAAACCACGACCAAAATGGTAAAATTATGATATTGGATCCTTACATATTACAGTAGAGGACTTAACAAGGAAACCATAGCAATTGGAACCACCTAAAACGAGTATACGAGTCAAAAGTTACGCCCATTTGAAGTTACCAAAACTTTTCGGCAAACTGCCAAATACCATTCTGATCAAATTTGGGTTTTGAAAGTCCCACTTCTGGTCCGATTCATCAAAAAGTTAAAACACGAAAGTTGTCCGGAACGACGTTTTCGTTCAGGAACAAAGAAGCTCGAGACCTAAAAACACTTTCCGAGTGATAAAATTCTTCAAATTCTAAACAGCCCATTTTTAGGCGAAAGTCACAAGATTATGGTTATACTTTGAAAGGAACAAGAGGTCTTATGACCTATAATCAAGACCACAACCATGGCTAGAGCCAAGGTTGTGTCTCATGACCTTGAAACAAGAACCAAAGGTCATGGCTAGGCCATGACGAAATGACCATACCAACTTTCATAGGCGTAAACATGAAACAAAGAGTTGACGAGAACTTGAACAAGCAATTTGGATCTACTTCACTTAAAAGGGAACCATGAGATATTACCAAGAGAAAATGGTCATACAAAACTTATGAAACATACCCTAATAACAATCTTCATGTACTAATAAACTTTCCTAAGTTTATTCAAATATCGGACATGTAACCTTTCGGATCAAAACTTATATCTATATATTTCATCAACTACTACAATAGTAGGGAGCCTCATGTGAGGAGTTCATTATGTAAGCCGTCGAGTTGAGTTGTGGATTTACGAGTTAAAGTGTCCTGGCTCCTCGAACGCTTACTAACATGACTTCTGAATTATGTCGGCCCGAACGGTAGTAAACGATATACAAAACATACATGTTTCATGAATCTTTTCTTTCAAGGACTTACAATATACATCATACCACATCATGGACTATAATGCAAGATATATATATATAGGCACTACTTCATATTCTGTACTCAAATCCTAAGTCGCAACATTCTATTATAGGTTGCTCGTAGAAACCTTCACGATTCAACCGTTACATTCATTACTTGCTATCTTACTTAAGGTGAGTTCATAGCCCCACTTTCGATTACTTAATTGTTTCACAAACCCTTGGGGGGAATACATGCTATTTATAACCGAGCACAATGTTTTTAAATTGTATGCTTACCTGATTGTTTTATTATCACTAAGTACCAACCTTGCTAAACCGAGATCCTTTATTATGAACCATTTAGTCACTAGCAATAGTGAGCGCGAATATTATTAATAGGCCTATTGGGATTGACGAATCCCATTTGTATTGACTAAGTTCAAACAAATGCAATAATATTTGAGATTTAGGTATGTTAGCAAAGTACCTACCGGGATAAATCTGCCGATTGATATTGGTACACGTTAACGTTATGGTGTCATAAGCTTAGTGTATAATACATGTTCCGGGCGTATAATAACGTAGCCTACCTGTTTTGTTTTCCAAACATTGGTGTGAGCCTATAACTCACACTACCAACATATTGTGTTCAATCGATTTAACAAACTCTATGAATATCACTCAACCTTTGTGTTGACCTCTCAAGCATGTATTTCAGGTTCATGACGATCAAGGATGGCACGGAAGGACACGGATACTCAAGAGGGCTATAAATTTTATTATCATTCAAAACTCATGTATTATACATTGTAAACATGGAACCAATTGGGACCTCATTTTGAAATCTCTGATATTTATATAATTTGAATGATACATCTTTTAAAACGACTCAATTGGAGTTCGTTTTCTATTATTGTGACTATTGTGCCGTCGAGTAACACCCAGTTTGAATTCCGCTGCATCCATGAATTGGGGGTGTTACAGATTGGTACCAGAGCGATGGTTATAGAGAAACGGGTCTAATTGAGACCTAAACTATAACCGTAATTACAAGCAAAAACATTTTATAGCCTTCCGTTCTCCGTGTCTTCCATCCTCCAGACGATTATGGACTTAGTAAGCATGTTATGATACACAAACATATTAGTATATTCATATATACCCATTTTGAGCATTTCCCCGTAAGCATTAGTATATTGATATATAAACTCGGTTTATTTTCAATCATTCATCTAAACAATGGACTAAACATATCTGCATATGCCTATTCTAGGGCATTTTGACACAACCACACTCTCCCAATCATGTTCCTACTCCAACATTCATTTTCCAAGTCATTGTGAGATACAATGGTCTCATTCATTTTCCAAGACATTGTGAGATACAATGGTCTCATTCATTTTTCAAGACATTGTGAGATACAATGGTCTCATTCATTTTCCAAGACATTGTGAGATACAATGGCCTCATTCATTTTCCAAGACATTGTGAGATACAATGGTCTCATTCATTTTCCAAGACATTGTGAGATACAATGGTCTCATTCATTTTCCAAGACATTGTGAGATACAATGGTCTCATTCATTTTCCAAGACATTGTGAGATACAATGGTCTCATTCATTTTCCAAGACATTGTGAGTTACAATGGTCTCATTCACTTTTCAAGACATTGTGAGATACAATGGTCTCATTCATTTTCCAAGACATTGTGAGATACAATGGTCTCATTCATTTTCCAAGACATTGTATTATACAATGGTCTTAACCATTTCTCAAATGTTTTGAGTCACACAATGGTCTAACCTACTTCCCAGACATTGTGAATTGCACAATGGTCTAACCTACATCCGAGACATTGTGTTTTGTGCAAATGGTCTCTAGAATTATTCCATCACATCATCAATATCATTTCTTATGATATCAAAAACCCGTCACAATCTATCGATTTCAAAACAAGAAATATGAGATTTCTAAAGGACAAACTAATCCATCATCGACAAAAGCTGAACTTTCTCTACATTCATCAAAGTTTTCTTATGAAACCTTCATTATTAAAAGTTCGTGATCCTGGCCAAGTATGTTCTATTTTAGAACTACTTAAAACTTCCTTTCCATACGTATCTACCCTTACTACCTTCTATGCAATGGAATATGAAAACATACGTTACAAGTCTTGTATGGACGGGACTTGCAACTTAAGGGTTTGTCATCGCCTTTGTTTAGTGAACAGTTTCCCGAAAGCAACGGACATATCAAAAGTATACCTAGTTTAGGTATTTGAAAATTTTATCGAACCTTGGCTAAATATAGACTAGTCACCTATATTTAACCTAGGGACAGTGGAATATAGTCTGACTAACTATATTCGACTTAGAATTTTCAAATACTGAGAGTAGTTGTACTAGGGTTATGTTTAGGTTGATTTCCTACATGAACTCGATAAACCACTAGAATACATTAAAACAATCTAGAGACACGATAATGTCTTACCACTCAGCAAAATCTTAACACCTTATTTGTGTTACCTAATTTCATTCTTGAAAATTTTCATTTATGAGATAATCCGAACTACTATCTTGGGATAGTTATCAATTATTCTCTTCATCCTGTAGAAGTACTATCCTGTTTAGGTCCTAAGGATACCATTCCATCATAAACTTTTAAAATCTCTTAAGATTTTTAAAGCAAACTCAACATCTATACCTAAGAGTATTAATGTTAAGCATACACTACACACTTTTGTTCATCAACATATCATAACATTATCTTCACAACCGTTGGAACCACAAGCTCATTAACAGATTTTGATGCACTTTTAAAGCTCAAATCATCCTTAGTTACACCACAAGTACCCTCATCAGCTTTACAAGTTTGAATATTCATCTTGTACTTTTGGAACACCAGTATCATCTCGTAATACACTACCTTGTAACTCACCGGCTAAGTATGAATGTTGTGTTGGGAATTCTTGAGTAGGATGATTTATAATGTCCTTATTTGAATGGATTGGGATGCCTTTTCATTTAAATAAAGAAATTATAAATCATCGAACCATACGTTTATATTCCTTTAGTTACATTGTTTGGGATGCCTCTCTATGTAAATAAAGAATTATAAACAAGTGGGCTTATTTATATCCGAAATAACATAAGTATGAAGTCAATAAACACTAGATACAACAACTGATTACCTACTAGGCTATGATTGCAACAACTATCCCAATTTCCATTAGTACGAGGTTTACAATTTGGTTTTCATAATGATAGTGCAATAACAAACAAACTCATTGCGAGGCCATGTAACCATATGCATGTGCAGTCGTACCAAACTCATTACGGGGCCAAGTAACCATACGTATGCGCAGTCGTACCAAACTCATTGCGAAGCCATGTAGCCATATGCATGGGCAGCCGTACAATTCAAACAGGACTTGGTCCAACCACATGTTCAACGCTTATTCCATGATTCGATTCTTATATCAATTGCTATTGATACTTGACAACTATATCAAGTTCTATTTTGATATTCAACTACTATATCAATTCCTATTAATATTCGACTGCTATATCAATTTCCTTTGATATTCGACTATTACCATACCTTTCCTATATAAAAGTAAGCCTCATCCTACACCATACACTGAAATGACAAATCAAGTTACATCACCGGTAATCCCAGACTTTAGTCCTCATAAGTAACCACACCTTTTCATCGACACCACTCCAACATATGATACACACAGAACTTCGGGACGAAGTTCCCCGTAAGGGGTAGAGACTGTAACAATTCACATTTTTCAGGATAATTACTATTCCCGGAAAATTTCACTATTCACTTTTACTATTCATTTTTCCCGAAAATTTTCCCGAAATTTGATTTTTATTTCTTGGGCTCAAGTGATAAATCATTTCCATGGCAAATTAAAAGTTTGACATTCATAAGCTCATTTTCGTGAAAGTTATTAAGGAATTATAGGGAATTACACGTTTTAGGGTAAAACGTCATTCAGAAATTCTACGCACAACGAAATTCAACCCCGTCAGGTGACCCCACATCAGAAAAATGTTTGACACACTCATGATTTATTTGAGAATTAATCGTGACTGAGAAAAACATGACCAAAGACTTCCCGGCAGGTCACCCAAGCCTGTACTAATCTCGCATGAGCACGCTTAACCGTATGGGCGATTAACCGTTAGACCACAAAACGTTTTTCTAAGACGATTTGAGTTTTCAACTTATTAGAAAAAGTCAACATATTTTTCCCTCCTCCATTGACCAAAAATCATCCCTTGATGTTATAAGTCATTTCGTGATTTTTAGGCTTACGGTTTGATGTCTAAAAGACATTTAATACCAACCGACACTAGACTGAGCCCAGTCTAGACATTATAAGTCATTTTAAATCATTTTTATCACATTAGAAAAGTAACATTTTACTTTTCTCAATTTTAAGCAATATTCGTACGTTTTACGTATTACGCGTTTTAGACCCGTGTTTCCAGTTTTTAGCAGGGTTTTACCACTCAAATGGAACCTACCACTCATTTTATATTTTATTATGGGACATATGGACATGTCTAACAATACTTTAAAGTTCCATAATTTTACGACACCCGGTTTTACGTTTTGAGGCCTAATCATTTACGGTTGTCATTTCCCGGAGTCAAAACTCTTCCTAATACTTAGGATAATACCAAGCAAAGTCCACACCTTGTCCCCCAAGTTTAGGAACTGACCTAGGGGGGGAAATTCAGCCTTGTGTGTCTTGATCTCATGCTAGGAGCCTTAAGATGTGAACATGTGTTCAACTTGGCCTCCAAGTGTTGACTAGTCAACAATGTAACCTCCTCATTTGCATATAAATGCTTCTCCTCCCACTCCTTGACCATATGAACGACCCACACACACAACACACTTCATTTTACTAGTTTACTTCAAGTTCCATCCAAGAAATCAAGTGCAATATCCATACATAAACCCTAGTTTAGTTTTGATTCATCAGAACTACTTCAAATCCTTAGAAACTTTGGTGATTTCTCTTGAGTTTGAATCCACTCAAGTCACCTCAATTTTCATCATCTCTCTTTCAAGATTACAAGAGTAGAAAGATTGCATGAAGTGAAGTGGGTTGAAGCAAGTCTATCAAAGTCCTATCCTTACATGTTAACTTCCTTTCATCTTTGAAAGCCAAAAGTTGTGAGCCAAACCCTAACTTGATTCTTGTTAAATAATCATGTTCATGTTATTTACATGTTATTCTTGCTATATTATGTCTTGTAGTTATGTCCATGATGTATAAAAGTGAGCAAAACAAGTTATTGTTAATGATTGATAAGACAAGTTACTATAACAAGCAAACTAGTGACTTTCTTGGAAAACCACGACCAAAATGGTAAAATTATGATATTGGATCCTTACATATTACAGTAGAGGACTTAACAAGGAAACCATAGCAATTTGAACCACCTAAAACGAGTATACGAGTCAAAAGTTACGCCCATTTGAAGTTACCAAAACTTTTCGGCAAACTGCCAAATACCATTCTGATCAAATTTGGGTTTTGAAAGTCCCACTTCTGGTCCGATTCATCAAAAAGTTAAAACACGAAAGTTGTCCGGAATGACGTTTTCGTTCAGGAACAAAGAAGCTCGAGACCTAAAAACACTTTCCGAGTGATAAAATTCTTCAAATTCTAAACAGCCCATTTTTAGGCGAAAGTCACAAGATTATGGTTATACTTTGAAAGGAACAAGAGGTCTTATGACCTATAATCAAGACCACAACCATGGCTAGAGCCAAGGTTGTGTCTCATGACCTTGAAACAAGGACCAAAGGTCATGGCTAGGCCATGACGAAATGACCATACCAACTTTCATAGGCGTAAACATGAAACAAAGAGTTGACGAGAACTTGAACAAGCAATTTGGATCTACTTCACTTAAAAGGGAACCATGAGATATTACCAAGAGAAAATGGTCATACAAAACTTATGAAACATACCCTAATAACAATCTTCATGTACTAATAAACTTTCCTAAGTTTATTCAAATATCGGACATGTAACCTTTCGGATCAAAACTTATATCTATATATTTCATCAACTACTACAATAGTAGGGAGCCTCATGTGAGGAGTTCATTATGTAAGCCGTCGAGTTGAGTTGTGGATTTACGAGTTAAAGTGTCCTGGCTCCTCGAACGCTTACTAACATGACTTCTGAATTATGTCGGCCCGAACGGTAGTAAACGATATACAAAACATACATGTTTCATGAATCTTTTCTTTCAAGGACTTACAATATACATCATACCACATCATGGACTATAATGCAAGATATATATATATATATAGGCACTACTTCATATTCTGTACTCAAATCCTAAGTCGCAACATTCTATTATAGGTTGCTCGTAGAAACCTTCACGATTCAACCGTTACATTCATTACTTGCTATCTTACTTAAGGTGAGTTCATAGCCCCACTTTCGATTACTTAATTGTTTCACAAACCCTTGGGGGGAATACATGCTATTTATAACCGAGCACAATGTTTTTAAATTGTATGCTTACCTGATTGTTTTATTATCACTAAGTACCAACCTTGCTAAACCGAGATCCTTTATTATGAACCATTTAGTCACTAGCAATAGTGAGCGCGAATATTATTAATAGGCCTATTGGGATTGACGAATCCCATTTGTATTGACTAAGTTCAAACAAATGCAATAATATTTGAGATTTAGGTATGTTAGCAAAGTACCTACCGGGATAAATCTGCCGATTGATATTGGTACACGTTAACGTTATGGTGTCATAAGCTTAGTGTATAATACATGTTCCGGGCGTATAATAACGTAGCCTACCTGTTTTGTTTTCCAAACATTGGTGTGAGCCTATAACTCACACTACCAACATATTGTGTTCAATCGATTTAACAAACTCTATGAATATCACTCAACCTTTGTGTTGACCTCTCAAGCATGTATTTCAGGTTCATGACGATCAAGGATGGCACGGAAGGACACGGATACTCAAGAGGGCTATAAATTTTATTATCATTCAAAACTCATGTATTATACATTGTAAACATGGAACCAATTGGGACCTCATTTTGAAATCTCTGATATTTATATAATTTGAATGATACATCTTTTAAAACGACTCAATTGGAGTTCGTTTTCTATTATTGTGACTATTGTGCCGTCGAGTAACACCCAGTTTGAATTCCGCTGCATCCATGAATTGGGGGTGTTACTGTTATATAGAATACTAAGCAGCATCACCTACTATGTTGATCGTTATAGTCTAATAAACAGCCCAAAATTCTAAGTTCAGTTTGAACTCCGAGTCTTTGACCATTTTAGCTTATAACAAAAAAAAAATAACCTAAATTATCTAACACATGACCATGATAGTTTAAAACAATAACCTTTTGATTAGATGCACTCCTTTTTTTTTTCCTTACCATTCCATGACAACTTAAAAGAAGAATAAATAAGCCTTGTTAACTGTAAGTCACTTTAATATATATGAGCAGTAGCAAGCAGGGTGTGGATATTTATGAAGTTAAATAAGCCTTGTTAACTGTAGGTCCAGAAAGTAATTGCTATTTTAGGCTATTAAATATGTGCTTGGCATGACAAAGATACATGTGTAGACATTTTATTTATTATTAAATTTTTTTTTTTGAACGGCAACTATTTATCTCACACAATATACACCGCAATCTATCTCACACGTCCTAGGCAGGACTTTAACCCATTGGTTGGGGAGCTTCTCACACATCATGGGGTGCCTTTGGGACACAAGCCCTTTAGCTTATCACATGACTAAAGTTACATAACTTACAAAAATTACCTTGGTAAGTTCTTTGTGGCAAGAAAAGTTAAGGATCTCCTTACTATGATGATTGATGACCAATGCATGAGAGTTAACAAAAGGTTCATTCCGACTCTAAAATGATATACCAAATTCTTAGTCAAGTATACTTGGTAACAACCGCTTCTGATGCAAGAACGTCAATAGTTTTCAAGTTATTAAGGATCTGTATACAACTATAACACAAACATAATGCCAACATAGGCAAGTTGTATCCGGGGTCAGAACACAAATTTTTATTAAATGTCAATATGGGTTGCTTCATGTTGACCTACAAACATTTTGGTGGTATATATATAAACCATTTGATTTTCTGTTAGGTAAATTTATATATTTGACCCATTTAACATATCTAAGATAAATAAAAGATAACACAAATCAACCCACTTAAAAGTAAATGTGCCATCATTTGAACCTCTACACACAGTCACACACACTAATACAGATATAGACTTTTGCCCTATCACCACAAGTATCTAAATATAAGATAGTTCATTTCATAACTAAACTTTATACACTCTAAGCTCATAGATTCATATACCTTAGCTACCCCAAATTTTCAATCACATGATCAACTAAACATCAAGTTAAACTTCATTAATAATTGATTACTACACAATTATACTAAATCCAATTTCATCAGAGGATGTGAGATTTAACCTACAGTTAAAGATTAGTAGTGATAATGGATATTAATCAAAGTAAGAATTACCTCTTTTGTAATCACGAAATCTTCGTTTTTTTGTCATTATCATATTTCTACTGCACCTTTTGAGTAATCAACTTTATATAAAGTAAAAATGTGATTTTTGTATTTAGGATGGATATGGCTGAGAAGATCTTCATGAGACTGAGAACATTTCTTCCCTTGAAGTCTACATCTACCCAGAATATTAATGGCCCTAGAGGTCAATCCTACACGACCCGTAACCATAATCCCAACTTTAACAATCTGCTTTTAGTGACATTGGAGATATTAAACCTCCAGATTTCTAAGATAAAGTTAATATATACTAAAATTTTGAAGTTGTCATAAACTATGTGGGTTTAGGGGTGTTTGGATTAGCTTATCTTATGAGGTTCTTTGGTTTTTAAAAAGAAGCTTAAGTTGTAATTATGTACTAAGATAATCCATAAGCTCAAGTCGACAAACATATAAGCCGAAAAAAGTGGGCTTATGAGCTGTAACACCCCCAATTCATGGTTGCAGCGGAATTCAAACTGGGTGTTACTCGACGGCACAATAGTCACAATAATAGAAAACGAACTCCAATTGAGTCATTTTAAAAGATGTATCATTCAAAATATATAAATATCAGAGGTTATAAAATGAGGTCCCAATTGGTTCCATGTTTACAAATCACATTAAGTGAGTTTTGAATGATAATAAAATTTATAGCCCTCTTGAACATCCGTGTCCTTCCGTGCCATCCTTGATCGTCATGAACCTGAAATACATGCTTGAGAGGTCAACACAAAGGTTGAGTGATATTCATAGAGTTTGTTAAATCGATTGAACACAATATGTTGGTAGTGTGAGTTATAGGCTCACACCAATGTTTGGAAAACAAAACAGGTATTATCATTACTAAGCTTATGACACCATAACGTTAACGGTTACCAATATCGATCGGCGGAGTTATCCCGGTAGGTACTTTGCCGTCATACCTAATGTCTCAAATATTAATGCATTTGTTTGCACTTAGTCAATACAAATGGGATTCGTCAATCCCAATAGGCCTATTATTAATATTCGCGCTCACTATTTCTAGTGATTAAATGGTTCATAATAAAGGATCTTGGTTTTGCAAGGATGGTACTTAGTGATAATAAAACAATCAGGTACGCATACAATTTAAAAACATTGTGCTCGGTTAAAAATAGCATGTATTCCCCCCAAGGGTTTATAAAACATTGAAGTAATGTAAAGTGGGGCTATGAACTCACCTTAAGTAAGATAGCAAGTAATGAATGTAACGGTCGAATCGTGAAGGTTTCTACGAGCAACCTATAATAGAATGTCGCGACTTAGGATTGGAGTAAAGAATATGAGGTAGTGCCTATATATATATCTTGCATCTAGTCCATGATGTGGTATGATGTATATTGTAAGTCTTTGAAAGTAATGATTCATGAAACATGTATGTTTTGTATATCGTTTACTACCGTTCGGGCCGACATAATTCAGAAGTCATGTTAGTAAGCGTTCGAGGAGCCAGGACACTTTAACTCGTAAATCCACAACTCATCTCGACGGCTTACATAATGAACTCCTCACATGAGGCTCCCTACTATTGTAGTAGTTGATGAAATATATAGATATAAGTTTTGATCCGAAAAGTTACATGTCCGATATTTGAATAAACTTAGGAAAGTTTATTTGTACATGAAGATTGTTATTAGGGGTAGTTTCATAAGTCTTGTATGACCATTTTCTCTTTGTAATATCTCATGGTTCCTTTAGATGAAGTAGATCCAAATTGTATGTTCAAGTTATCGCCAACTTCTCTAGTTCATGTATTTGCCTTGGTAAGCTTGTATGGTCATTTCGTCATGGCCTAGCCATGACCTTTGGTCATTGTTCCATGGTCTTGAGACTCAACCTTGGCTCTAGCCATGGTTGTGGTCTTGATTATAGGTCATAAGACCCCTTTGGTCTTCATAAACCATAACCTATATGTAATGACTTTGTCTAAAAATGGGCTGTTTAGAATTTGAAGAAATTTATCACTCGGAAAGCGTTTTCAGGGCTCGAGCTTCTTTATTCCTGAACGAAAACGTCGTTCCGGACAACTTTCGTGTTTTAACTTTTTGATGAATCGGATCAGAAGTGGGACTTTCAAAACCCAAATTTGATCAGAATGGTATTTGGCAGTTTGCCGCAAAGTTTTGGTAACTTCAAATGGGCGTAACTTTTGACTCGTATACTCGTTTTAGGTGGTTCAAATTGCTATGGTTTCCTTGTTAAGTCCTCTACTACAATATGTAATAATCCAATATCATATTTTTACCATTTTGATCAGGTTATACCAACAAGGTCACTAGTTTACTTGTTTTATGAACTTGTTTCAACAATCAATAACAATAACTTGTTTTACTCACTTTTATACATCATGGACATGATAACAAGACAATATATAGCACAAATAATATGTAAATAACATGATCATGATTATTTAACAAGAATCAAGTTAGGGTTTGGCTCACAACTTTTGGCTTTCAAAGATGAAAGGAAGTTAACATGTAAGGATAGGACTTTGATAGACTTGCTTCAACCCTTTTTCACTTCATGCAATCTTTCTACCCTTGGTATTCTTGAAAGATGGATGATGAAGGTTTAGGTGACTTGAGTGGATTCAAACTCAAGAGAAATCACCAAGTATATTAGGGTTTGGAAGATTTTTGATTATCTAAAAGAAACTAGGGTTTCAACCTTGAACTTGTACTTGAATCTTGCATGATACTTGGAAGAGAATGAGCTAAGGATGAGAAGATGGGGAGGGTGAAGGGTGGCATTTAAATGAGGGGAGGAAGGGAGTATTTATAGTCCAAATGAGGAGGTTAGGAAACTAGTAGGAAATTACCAAAACTTGGTGACCAAGTTGTAATTTAGAGATGATCTAGGGGTAATTTCATGAGATGAAGCCACATGGGATGGCTCCCCCCCTCCTAGGTCGGTTTGTAAGCTTGGAGAGCAAGGGTGTGGACTTTTCTTGGTATTATCCAAGATACTTGGTTAGTTTTGACTCCGGGAAATGCCAATCGTAAATGATTAAGCCTCAAAACGTAAAACCGGGTGTCGTAAAATTATGGAATTTGAAAGTATGGTTAAACATGTCCATATAGTCCATAATAAAATATAAAATGAGTGGTAGGTTCTATCGGGTGCTAAAACCCTGCTAAAAACTGGAAACACGGGTCTAAAACGCGTAATTCGCGTAAAACGCTGAATATTGCGTAAAATTGAGAAAAGTAAAAGGTTACTTTTCTAATGTGATAAAAATGATTTAAAATGACTTATAATGTCTAGACTGGGCTCAGTCTAGTGTCGGTTGGTATTAAATGCCTTTTAGACATCAAACCGTAAGCCTAAAATCACGAAATGACTTATAACATCAAGGGATGATTTTTGGTCAATGGAGGAGGGAAAGAATATGTTGACTTTTTCTAATAAGTTGAAAACTCAAATCGTCTTAGAAACGCGTTTTGTGGTCTAACGGTTAATCGCCCAAACGGTTAAGCGTGCTCATGCGAGAGTAGTACTGGCTTGGGTGACCTGCCGGGAAGTCTTTGGTCATGTTTTTCTCAGTCACGATTAATTCTCAAATAAATCATGAGTGTGTCAAACATTTTTCTGATGCGGGGTCACTTAACGCGGTCGAGTTTCATTGTACGTAGAATTTCTGAATGACGTTTTACCCTAAAACGTGTAATTCCGTGTAATTCCTTAATAACTTTCATGAAAATGAGCTTATGAATGTCAAACTTTTAATTTGCCATGGAAATGATTTATCACTTGAGCCCAAGAAATAAAAATCAAATTTCGGGAAAATTTTCGGGAAAAATGAATAGTAAAAGTGAATAGTGAAATTTTCCGGGAATAGTAATTATCCTGAAAAATGTGAATTGTTACATGAGCTTTTTCTAAATGTTAATAAGCCCATAACCCCAGAATATTAGCTGATCCAAAAACACCCCAAAAGGAGCAACTACATTTGATCTCACTCAAGTTGCAATGTTGCTTTGAGTCAAGAATTACCCTCCTGTTTCTTGTATTGATAGATGTACTCATATAGTCATATAGCTTTAAGTATGTGAAAACACAGAGTTTGTAATTCCAATAGCACTCTATTATACCAAAGAAATTATCTTGCAAGTCAAATAGACCTAGCATACCTGATAAAATTGATGGAAAGCATCCAAATCGCAAAGTACTTGCTTAGATGAACAAAAACTTTAGATTTTCGGTAATAAGAGAATCACATGGATTGCTCTTTCTAGAGTAGCGATGTTCGAGGATAACCATAGCATCTTCAAATTTCTTTACCAAAATACGCACCAGATTAAAATCTTCAATACCAGTTTTTAGCTTACAATGTAACTTGAACTCTTCATAAATTGTATATCTCCTGGCACATAGAAAAATAAAGAATCATGTTAAGAAAAACTTCCACAGTAGAGACACAAAAGGGATTCTGATATGATACATATGTTGACGTTACCATCTAACATAGAAACCACAAAAACATAAACCCGCTACTCAATTACCTAAAAAGAATAAAAACCCCAAATCTATTATATATTCTTGCTGATATAAATTTAAATAAATTTAAAACATACCTTTGATTAACCAAAAATAACCCGTCTTTCCCTTGTGATTGTCATTTGTACAAACATAAAACATATTTTTAGATCCACATATGTATCCACGATTGTGATGGTCGGATGGTTGTAGAAGGCTAGGGTTGGAGGTGGAGGTGGAATTTTTTTTTTCCCCCTCGGACTGATGGGTATAAGGTAGGTTTTTTGTTGTTTTCATTCAGGTCCTTGAGGTTTATAACATTTATTCCGCTTTTTTGAAGTTTTCTTCTTTTACATTTTTGACACTCATATTTTTATGGTAGATTTTCCCTTCTACACGAAATTTATCAATTTTGACCAAAAACAATTCAATTTTGACTTTCTATTACCCAATCACGTCGCTTGATTTCGCCTACGTGGCAAAATCAAGCTATTCTATTGGTCCAATTTTTTTTTCAATAAGAAGGGTTTTGCAAAAAAACTCAGAAATGATGTAATTCTTTTATTATATAAAAGATGTAACCAAGAAATTAATAAGTCATTGTCTAAAGGTGAAGATCGGTGGGATCACCCTGGTCCCATGCATCCTAAGGATGCCAACCGGACCCTCCCCCAAGGACCCGGCCCCAGGCAATGAGCACCTGTCCCAATGACTGTACTTATCAGGAGGTGGGCTATGAACCCTGGCCATTTTCTAAAGAGGTCCCTCACTGACCAGTCAATCTGAGCAATTGCGGTGGGGGATGGTATCAACAGAGCATGTGGTCCTGTCCCCATGTGAGGACTTCCCGGTAGGTCACCCAAACCGGCACTACTCTCACAATTGGCTCGCTTAACTCTTTAAGCTTTACCCATTGTATATCTTGAAAACTTGTATTTAAAAAAAAAATTCATCAAAAATGTAATCCTTACAAATTCGAAAATGTAAACACCGTCCCTGTATTGTTGCCTTGTTGGTCGTGTATTGTTGTTGGAAACATTTAGTTCCCATATCATATATTCTTAATCAGTCATAAATCGGAAAAAATCTACAAACGGGCTAAAGAAATAATAGTAAAGCTTTTAAAGTAAATGACCCTCGTGTTTCCTTAAGATTATTGACATATAAAAAAGACCAAATAAATATTATTATCTATAGGGGGCATGTAAATTATTGATAGTCTTTTAAATTATTGATAGGCTTACAATTAAACCGGATATTTAGCCTATTTGGACCGGACCGACTGGACCGGTTCGGTCCGGTCTCGGTCTATGGTTTTTCCCAAACTCTGTCTTTGGTCCGGTCCGGTCTTGGCCGGTCCGGTCCGGTTTTTGGACTGTGATCACCCTTACGTATAGCTATAGTTTGTACGTATCCTAAGAAAAGTCGACTCTCTTGTAAACTTCTTCCTAATAAAGTTGAACATTTTACCAATAAAATAGTACCCAGTTTCCTCATATATTCACATGAAATTACCATCTAAAATGAAGGAAACTTCACTCGATAAACTTCATCAGTCAGCGAGAGTGGAACTATGTTCAATAAGCGTAGCATGCTACAATATGATCGTGTTGGGTGGATGAGCCTAAAAATAAATACAGAATCTAAAAACCAGGGTCAGAAATTCTTATTTTTCTTAACAAAATATGTCTCCAAATGCAACCGTACTCTTCCTTGAGCCTCTCGACACTAAGAGCAAAAAATAATTACATGGAGGAACAAACATATATCTAATACCAGTCGACAAAAAAGGGCGCGTCTTTTTATTGATGGGTAGTATCAAGATGAGGTGTGGTAATGAAGTGACGCGTCAAAAACCATTCTAACGAACACCTGGTGTACGCTCCATGAAAAGTTCATGTTGCAAAAACCATCGTTGTGGTTTTGATTTTTGAAAATGACTAAAATGCCCATGTGTTGTTCCCCTTTGAATTTTATTTATTTTTAAATAAAAATTAAAGAACAATGAATTTTCCTACGACCCCACTTGGATATCACAAGAAGCACGACCTGGCCTAATAAAGATTTTCAGTTAGACTACCACGGCTAGCAGAAAGTACAATGATATCCATATAGTCTCAAGAAACCACTTGGGTGAGGGTAATGAAACAGAAGGTAACAACCTGGGTGAAGTCAAGGAACAAGCTATTGATGAGAGCTCTGTTTATCGATATGATGCTGCTTGTCCCATGTACAAAGAAGGTGAAGACCAATGATAAGGGTAATGCAATCTTTGGAATAGCACCAGTGGTTAATACTTCACATAAATGGTAAAAGATGTAATTTTGGGAGCGGGTTGAAATCTGACCCGTATGTAAATGGGTCGAAATACATGTAGCATGTCTAGGCAGGTACCTCAAGGAACGGATCTTAAGCTATTTGTGTCACGAAGAACAGATGCTGAAAGCAGGTATCAAAGAATAACGTTTTCAGCAATAAACATGTTGTCTCAATTGTTGGTTGAGCTGGCATTGGCAAGAGGACACTTTTCAATGATGTGCATGTTTAAACATGATACCATACCAGTCATGCAATTGCTACGATATTAATTTCCAAAGACATAAAACTGCAGCAAGGTTTATTATCTTACGGTACAGATCGCAACTTCAAAACACAACATCAATTCTTAATACTTGGTAAAATCCAAAAAAATCTACAAACAGGCTGTAGAGTAAATAGTAAATGATTTCTACTCATGCATTTCATCAAACACCTGATGGATTTATCAAAAGATTATTCTGGCTAATAAAAAGACCAAATAAAAATTACAAAATTTGCAGGGGACATATAAATAATTTATCCTACCATGTCCAGTTAATTCTTCCATAATTCCCAAACAGGCACAAGACCCCACCATGCTGTGATAGAGTTGGGATGTCTTGGAACATACTCAAGTCTGCTTCTTGATCTAAATCTTCATCACAAACAACTCTTACACCCATATCCTTCACTTCAATTCCTTCATTCTCATCAATACAAAATGTTACAAAATTCTTTGCTTTCTTCCACCTCTGTATTTTCGTTGTATAATGCAACCATATCATACCCTTAAAATATTGCTCATATCAAAGTTCTCCACAGAGTATCCAGAAAATGGGGAAGGTGTTTTTCTCTTAAAAACAACACAAATTCCATATCCCCTTAACTTACAGAAGCTCCAATCTAAAGGTAATTCGACCTTTACATTATTTCCCAAACTTTTATTTGTAAACCAATTTGGAATGCTATTTCCATCATAATATATATACATATTCCATATGGAACTTCCTGGCAAACGGAACAATCCACATCTGTTATGCGCATACCGAAGGAAAGAAGAAAATCGAGAGCCTTGGGAAGTTACAGATGAGTCGAGACATTGAGTCTCCGATATCGACATCTTAAACAATTTTGGACAATCGGTGAGATAAGTGTGGCTTTCTCTCATGATTGGGTTTGATCCCGTAATTGAATGTAAGGAGGTGCAATCAGATGCATAAAGATAATATAGGCTATGTGGGAGTTCGAGCAAAACTTCCAGCTTCTTGCAACCATCCAAGACTAGAAAGTTGACTCAAACTTCTAGGCAAGCCTGAACTAAATTGTTCCCTTCCAAGTTTAGTTCTTTTAGACATGATAAGCCTCCAATGCCATCGGGCACTTGAACTAAATTGCAGTAGCTGAAATTCAGGGACATTAACATATTTAAACCTGCCAATGAAACTGATCTTTGGGGATGTTGTTTGTTCCATATTAAACCAAAAGGTCTAATGATTGAAGTCGACCATCTAGACCAAAAGGCTTCAAGAAAACTCCCAACCCGTGTGCAGTCTTTCAGATTTAAGTCAGCAAGCTTATTAAGCATTCCAATAGATGGGTGAACGTTAACCAAATTCACACAACCTTCAAGATTTAGCTCTTCGAGAATTGTAATCTCTGAGAAGTCAGGGGTGGTTGTTAGGTTACAAGAGTACCTTAGCTTCATCACTTTCAACCTTTTAAAGCACTGACATCGATAGAACAAAAAAGAAGATAAGTTATTGGATCATTAGATATCAATTAGGAAAACATGTGTGTACAAGGAAGTACCTTAGGTGTGGTCCAAATATGTTTTATGTTGCTGTAAGACAGGTCAATGGCCACAATGTTTTCTGGATAGAAATCTGAAGGTAAGCATTCGAAAGGACATCCATGCCAATAAAACAAGCTTAGTTTATTGGACAAATAATCCAAATTTTCTCCTGAGAAGATCACATTGTGTCCCTTCAATTCACGTTTCCGCTCAGATACCTTTTCCTCTTGATAGATTTTCAGGATCCGTAACTTTTTCAAATGTGCAAAATCATTAGCATCTATTTGAACCTTTTGACTAAATTTCTCTCAGGAAAGGACTAGAACTTCAACTGCGTAAATTATTGGACCGAAAGACACACAGAGGAGTGTTGGTTTTTAGCCCTATGACAAAATTGTGGAACAAGGTTGCATCAATGAAACACGCAAGGTCAAAGTCCGTTCTAGGGGTTTTTGAAGCCAACTATGATCGTTTGACCATCAAAAGTCAACTCCGGACACGGACACGGATTGGTGGAGTATCGGATGTTTATGGGGATCCTCACAGGATTTCGGTTAGACGTACATCAAGAAACGAAAAAACCAAGCACACGAGTAGTGTGAAAGACCGAGGACGGTTCTTTATAATAGTGGTAGGGGGAATTGGTTCATGGGATGAGGCTTTAAATTCGTGTGAGATTTTTGATTCTTCGTCAAACAAATGGACTGAAATTCAACGGCTACCAGTTGATTTTGGGGTTGTTTTCTCGGGAGTCGTTTGTGACGGGGTCTTTTACGTGTATTCCGAGACTGATAAGCTCGCAGCGTATGACATTGGACATGGTCTCTGGACTCGAGTCCAAACGACTCCACACCCACCAAGGGTCCACGAGTACACCCCAAGGCTGGTGTCCTGTGATGGTCAACGGTTGTATCTGGTGTCGGTTTCATGGTGTGAAGGAGATGGTGAAATTGGAAGGAGAAACAAAGCAGTTCGGAAGTTGTGGGAGCTTGATCTCGTTTACCTAACTTGGAATGAAGTTTCGGTGCATCCTGATGCACGCATGGACTGGAATTCGCTATTTGTAGCTGATAAGAACCTGATTTTTTGGATAGAAATGTTTAAGATATTTGGAGAGGTGATGGAGTTTTTGACAATGTGTGATGTCTAGAACCCGAAGATGAAGTGGGATCACGTGTCGAAGAACCAGGTGGCTCATGAAATGGATGTGTCTTCGTGCATGATGAAATCAATGGCTGTTGTGCATTTGTAAGTTAATTGTAAGTTTTTGTTTAAACTGAAATATTATAATTAAGTTTTGTCACACCCCCAAAATCGGGTCCAGCGGAAGCATACATGTAGCTGGGGTGTAACTCAATTGATATCACAACACAAGTACAAAAAGGTTTTCACTTCAATCATTTAGAATAAAATTATTTAACCAAAATGTTGAATCTACATTGTTAAAAATAATGCGGAAGTAGGCCCTTAAAGTAATTTAAAACGGTCCCCAAATGAATAATCAGAGTCTTCTATGACCATGCCATGCCCTGCCAAAACCTCTTGTAGCGTGCCATTGCTTAAAACCTGAAAATACATGCTAAAGTGTCAACACAATGGTTGGTGAGTTCATAGAGTCTTGTGAAAAAGAATGTAATGCATATGGATGAAGTTGTCCCAGCAAAGGCATCGTAAATCCACTCAGTTCCAAGTCCCGCCATAAGAGACTTGTAACCTGTGTGTTTACAACCCACTGCCAAAAGTAATAAGTTTGTAATAAATCAGTCATAAGGTTGATGCAAAGGCATCGTAATTCCGTAGTAATAGTGGTGGAAAAGTATCATAATTCCATAAGTAATTTTCGTATGTACAATAGCCACAAGTATAAAGTGAACCGACATAAATGTCAAAAGTGCTACACTGTATCTTAAGCTCATGACCCCGAAGCTAGACGATACTTGGCCCCAATGAGTGTTTATCAGGCACTCTAATAATAAAGACATGAAATGCATCTGTAATTCTGTTGGAGCAACCCAAACACAGATGGAGGAGTCACCCTCAATAGATTCTCCCCCGTGGGATTCAAATCGTATAAAAGTGTAACACGAGTATTTAAGCATGTATCTCCCCCAAAGAGTTTATAAAGTAATTAAACCAGTAAAAGTGGGGCTATGACTCACCTGATATGATGGTACCATGAACATGTAATGAGCTGAAAAACAAGGCGCGCACACTAGCCGCAACCTAATATGAATGATGAACGATCTACTTTAGATCATGAAATGATGTTATGAATGTCCATGCATATGTTCCTATACCACTCTACTCTTTGAAAAATATTTGTTGTTATAAAAAATAATACATTTTCCAAAACTTGGGAAAATATGGCAACTAGAAAATAAAACTAGTTGAAATGTATATATGTATATATATATCGTATGTGTCAATGTTAGTGTTGAAATCCTCGGGTTGAAATCCTTGAAATAACGCCTTGTAGTAATGAAAATATACTTGTGTTCACTAATACATCATTAGTTATGAATTTGGGTACTTGGTTAATATTTCTAGAAAATCTAGAATTCAGTACGTAGTGTTATTATTATTTTTCCAAAAGCTGCCAATTATAGAGGATTTTTGCCGATATTAAAACGTGAATATCTTTGTCGTTATCAGTCCATTTTACTTGTTCTTTATATCCACGGTTACGTCTTAGTATGTAGTAATATATTTTGGAAAGCTTGGCTCCTCCGGGTTACGTCTAAAGCCTCGTTTTGTCCGACGAAAAATGTCCAACAGCATGTATTTTTCCGGAAAATAGTTTTCGTCAATAAACTTGCAAAAATCATAACTTCTTCGTTATAAACTCGTTTTAATCCGTTCTTTCGCCTACGGATTTGTTTTTGAAAGTATTTTCTAAAAATTTTGCCAAAGTTTCATTTGTGTTTACTAATTTTCCAGAATTTAACAAAATGGGACAGCATGTTTATAAACTTATTAGAAATCCATTTCCAAGGTTCAAAACTAGTTTTAACTTCAACCAAAACTCTTGCAAACTCCACAAATCTATACTAATCCTACCATACACCTTCTTAGGGTGTCATGGGTTCCTAATGACTAGTAATCAAGTTAATTTAACAAGGGAACACCTAAATCACAATCTAGGGTTTGTATGTTCAAAAAGTATACAAAAATAAAGTGGTATAACTAGTTTGTGCATGAAATTAAGCATGAATACCATAAGATACATATGTTAATTAGATGAAAACATGAAAATAATTTTGAATACTCACTTTGAAATAATAGGTGGTGAGATGATGAGAAACCTTGGATTACTTGTGTTTTTGTGTTATGATTCTTGATTAGGATGATGAAATGAACAACTTTGATGCTTTGTACTTTGAAAAATAATGGATTTTGTTTATGAAATGAAGTTGGGTCATGGGTTTTGGTGGAGGAGAAGAGAAATGAGTTGCTTTGATCTAAAAAAAATATAAGTGTAGTGTATATGGTGTTTTTGTATAAAATATCTAATTTCAATTGCATTATTGTAAATAAATGGTCAAGTTCAAGTAACATGGATAAGGGGGGGCTGCACATGGTGAGTTTTGGGATGAGTATGTAAGAAGCTTGGTGTTATCTGGGTCACGGAGTCGGTTTTGGTTCCGTTAATCGCAAAACGTAAAGTTTTAAACCGCGAAACGTAAATTCGGGCATCGTAAAAATATGAAACTTGAAAGAATGACTAAACTTGTCAAAATACTCCATAATAAAATAAAAATGAATGGTAAGTTCCATCGGGTTGCTTAAACACTGTTAAAACTGGAAACGCGGGTCTAAAACGCGTAATTCGCGTAAAACGCTGAACTGGAAAACGTAAAATTCCAAAATACTGGGTAAATGAATGTAATAACTTTTATAATGTTATAATGGATATAAAAATATGTCGGGACCATTGTGGGAATATTTAGATATATTCGTCGTGTATAAACCGGGTGTTAACGTTTATTATAAATAATTATAAGAAAAACGTTAATTGTATCAAATATACAAATTTGAAAATCCTGAGAGTGGTATAACATGAAAATGCTGTTATGATGATATGCAGACTATCTCCAGTCCGTATGCAGTGTCCTTACTGATAATGCATGAATTCGCACCTGAACCAATACGGTTACGTGAATTTGAATACCCGTAAACTAAATTTACGATGAAATGTGTAATGCAAGTGAATAGTAAAAACTTTTCCCGCAATGTATAGTGTTTAGTGAATAGTAATATTTCTGAATGCTTCTCGGAATGTCAAACTGACACAAAAAATGATGAATAGTAAACTGATGAATAGTGTTTTTCCAAAGTTCGGGAAATGACCTGAAATGGTGAGTTGTGACAGTCTTCCCCTCTAAAAGGAACTTCGTCCCGAAGTTCAGTTTATGTTGGTTTCTGAAAACATATTGGTGAAAAGTGATGATATTCGAGAATTCCAGCGAACTCTAACGATAGGAATTCAACTCTGCTTCAACTGTTCGACCTAACTGTCCATGATTTCTACTTGTTCTCCTGCAAGGTTTATGTTTGACTTTCGGTTGGATTCCTTTCCAAATGGAATTATGAGTGACAATTCTGAAAAGATGATAATACATGGTTGTGTAGTCCTGTTGTTCTCTAACAAGGCTCAAGTCTGACGGCCACTAGGCCTACTCTGTTTGAAATATTACATGGTCCAGTGTGTATCAGGTTTAACTTTCCAAGTTTTCTGAATGGTATCATGCCTTTCCTAGGCAGAACTTTCTGTATAACTCTGCTTACCAACTTGAAGTTTTAATGGTTTACAACTTTATCGAACTTGTAACTGATTCTTGATTTGTAGGAAGTTTCTGGTTATTTCATGAATACTTACTGGACTAATGAGTTGGGCTTTTCCAAATTTCGATCGGTCAATGAATGTTGGCACTTCGACCATAGGGTGCCTCAAATGGTGTAGTCTCTACGCTCGCGCGATAACTATAGTTGCAACTGAATTTGATTTATGGTAATTGGTTAGTCCAACCATTTCTTGAGTCAATCACTCATGCTCTGAGCATATCTCCTTATGTTTGAATCGTTCTCTAATTCTGACCATTGGTCTGCAGATGATAGGTGGTGTGGTTCCAAAGAAATCTTAATGTAATAGCTAGGTGTTTGAGGTGAATTAAATTCCTCTATTAGAAATAATTGAAATGGATATCATGAATCTTGTAGAAAACATACAAGGTTAAGTCTGTCAGAGGGTGTTGTTGAAAATAATCGATTAGGATTAGGATAAGGTTGTGATCCTCCGCAGGATGTCATGAATTGAGTATGTATCCACCTACGATGCTTAGTCTCCATTACTAAGATTTTCCCCAAGCTCTATGTCACCAAATCACAAAATCCTAAATGTATAAGTGATGTAATATAGTGATTGATTTTCAAGGTTTGTTTTGAGATTGTGTGTTTTGTTCATAAACCTTCCCTGAATAAATAAATTTACAACTTTAAGCAAACAGCTTTTTAAGTAACATTTTTCTTGATGTTTCAGAATTTAATAGTTATGCAAGATAGGACAGTTTTCAATATAAGGTGGATAATATGGTTTACCAAAGATCGATGTTTAAGATTTCCTAACAATTCAATAGTTTTGTAAAGGATTAACCAAAAGGAATTTGCTTATCAAAATAAGTGCCTCAGAAAAGTATTTCTTACAAGATATATGTTTTGTATAACTGTAGTTTGGAGAAAAATCCATTTAAAAGTGAAAGTATTAAGAGGATAAAGTAGTCAGGTATGTATGTCTGCACAAAGGCATAGGTGTCTAACATGTTTGGATAAAGTCTATTGGTGAGTCCATGTTCAATTGAATGTTCTACAGTCTTAGTTAGGAGATTGGATTTATCTCTATGGTGTGGCTTAGTGAGCACTTGTATCGAAAATAATCCTGTAATTCAGTCAAGCCAATACTTTCTAGATGATGGAATTTTTGGTGATCAGGCCAGTGATAGTGGTTCGAATAGTTTGGTGATATCCTGGGAATTCTGTTGAGTTTTGAAATGGTCTTAATGTACCGAGAGATTCTCCTTATAGATGGTATGGAAAGTCTTTCCTAGGAAGGTCATTGATAATATCCACTTAACAATATTGGTGGTAGTGAGGGATGAGTGGCATAGGAAACTATATATTGTTAGCTAATTCCATATATATATAGGGATGGGAAAGGGAAATAATAATGATGGCGAGAAGGGAAGAGATTGTGACAACTGCGACAAAATAAGATTGTGATAAAAGAAAATACTGTGATGTAAGTGTATTGTGCATAGACGTAAATGTTCATGAAATTAAATGACCAGTTGACGTGCTACTAAGCGGCGGTTCACGAGGTGATGAAAAGTATGAATGTTCTGACAACGAGGGTATACACGCACATGCATGAAACATTTGGAAAATGAGTAAAGGATTCAATCCAGACAAAATTTTATTATAACCATTCTCAGTGTTGCAAAATTCATTTCTGAGTCAGACATAGGTGGTCAGCCTATATCTCACTATCCCGGGTTGAATATAGATGACCAGTCTATATTCCACCGAGGTTCCATGAATTTTGAAATACTCAGCTCAGTCATACTAAGACTATGTCCTTCACAAATACCAAGACGTTCTGAAAGACTAAGGCAGGTGACCAAACTCGAGGTCAAATGATGAAACTATGCAAGGAAAAACATAACGCCGTGACATATATGATACATGAGCGTGCTTATATGAAAGACAATTATAGTAAACAACTATAATAAATGAATATAATATATCAGATAATGAGACACAAATCTCCTCACCTATGTCAGCAACTAACCACAAATGAGGCTTCAGCTTGGCAGGCAGGCACGTGACGGTCATAGGGTTAAGTTTTCTTGAAAGTAGCTATAGTCTAGGTTTTAAAAACACTTAGTTCGCTATAGCCAAAGCTCTGATACCAATCTGTCACACCCCCAAAATCGGGTCCAGCGGAAGCATACATGTAGCTGGGGTGTAACTCAATTGATATCACAACACAAGTACAAAAAGGTTTTCACTTCAATCATTTAGAATAAAATTATTTAACCAAAATGTTGAATCTACATTGTTAAAAATAATGCGGAAGTAGGCCCTTAAAGTAATTTAAAACGGTCCCCAAATGAATAATCAGAGTCTTCTATGACCATGCCATGCCCTGCCAAAACCTCTTGTAGCGTGCCATTTCTTAAAACCTGAAAATACATGCTAAAGTGTCAACACAATGATTGGTGAGTTCATAGAGTCTTGTGAAAAAGAATGTAATGCATATGTATGAAGTTGTCCCAGCAAAGGCATCGTAAATCCACTCAGTTCCAAGTCCCGCCATAAGAGAGTTGTAACCTGTGTGTTTACAACCCACTGCCAAAAGTAATAAGTTTGTAATAAATCAGTCATAAGGTTGATGCAAAGGCATCGTAATTCCGTACTAATAGTGGTGGAAAACTATCATAATTCCATAAGTAATTTTCGTATGTACAATAGCCACAAGTATAAAGTGAACCGACATAAATGTCAACAGTGCTACATTGTCTCTTAAGCTCGTGACCCCGAAGCTAGACGATACTTGGCCCCAATGAGTGTTTATCAGGCACTCTAATAATAAAGACATGAAATGCATCTGTAATTCTGTTGGAGCAACCCAAACACAGATGGAGGAGTCACCCTCAATAGATCTATTCACTCACTCTCGCTTGGAACTTAATTAACGGTCCATGAAATAATAAAGGGGACTTGTCCTGACGTGATAATAAGGAAACTTAAGCAATGTATGGAATTTGTAATACTTTGGCATTGTACGAAAGTAATTGAAGCAATGTATTCTCCCCCGTGGGATTCAAATCGTATAAAAGTGTAACACGAGTATTTAAGCATGTATCTCCCCCAAAGAGTTTATAAAGTAATTAAACCAGTAAAAGTGGGGCTATGACTCACCTGATATGATGGTACCATGAACATGTATTGAGCTGAAAAACAAGGCGCACACACTAGCCGCAACCTAATATGAATGATGAACGATCTACTTTAGATCATGAAATGATGTTATGAATGTCCATGCACATGTTCCTATACCACTCTACTCTTTGAAAAATACTTGTTATAAAAAATAATACATTTTCCAAAACTTGGGAAAATATGGCAACTAGGAAATAAAACTAGTTGAAATGTATATATGTATATACATATATATCGTATGTGTCAATGTTAGTGTTGAAATCCTCGGGTTGAAATCCTTGAAATAACGCCTTGTAGTAATGAAAATATACTTGTGTTCACTAATACATCATTAGTTATGAATTTGGGTACTTGGTTAATATTTCTAGAAAATCTAGAATTCAGTACGTAGTGTTATTATTATTTTTCCAAAAGCTGCCAATTATAGAGGATTTTTGCCGATATTGAAACGTGAATATTTTTGTCGTTATAAGTCCATTTTACTTGTTCTTTATATCCACGGTTACGTCTTAGTATGTAGTAATATATTTTGGAAAGCTTGGCTCCTCCGGGTTACGTCTAAAGCCTCGTTTTGTCCGACGAAAAACGTCCAACAGCATTATTTTTCCGGAAAATAGTTTTCGTCAATAAACTTGCAAAAATCATAACTTCTTCGGTATAAACTCGTTTTAATCCGTTCTTTCGCCTACGGATTCGTTTTTGAAAGTATTTTCTAAAAATTTTGCCAAAGTTTCATTTGTGTTTACTAATTTTCCATAATTTAACAAAATGGGACAGCATGTTTATAAACTTGTTAGAAATCCATTTCCAAGGTTCAAAACTAGTTTTAACTTCAACCAAAACTCTTGCAAACTCCACAAATCTATACTAATCCTACCATACACCTTCTTAGGGTGCCATGGGTTCCTAATGACTAGTAATCAAGTTAATTTAACAAGGGAACACCTAAATCACAATCTAGGGTTTGTATGTTCAAAAAGTATACAAAAATAAAGTGGTATAACTAGTTTGTGCATGAAATTAAGCATGAATACCATAAGATAAATATGTTAATTAGATGAAAATATGAAAATAATTTTGAATACTCACTTTGAAATAATAGGTGGTGAGATGATGAGAAACCTTGGATTACTTGTGTTTTTGTGTTATGATTCTTGATTAGGATGATGAAATGAACAACTTTGATGCTTTGTACTTTGAAAAATAATGGATTTTGGTTATGAAATGAAGTTGGGTCGTGGGTTTTGGTGGAGAAGAAGAGAAATGAGTTGCTTTGATCTAAAAAAAATATAAGTGTAGTGTATATGGTGTTTTTGTATAAAATATCTAATTTCAATGGCATTATTGTAAATAAATGGTCAAGTTCAAGTAACATGGATAAGGAGGGGGCTGCACATGGTGAGTTTTGGGATGAGTATGTAAGAAGCTTGGTGTTATCTGGGTCACGGAGTCGGTTTTGGTTCCGTTAATCGCAAAACGTAAAGTTTTAAACCGCGAAACGTAAATTCGGGCATCGTAAAAATATGAAACTTGAAAGAATGACTAAACTTGTCAAAATACTCCATAATAAAATAAAAATGAATAGTAAGTTCCATCGGGTTGCTTAAACATTGTTAAAACTGGAAACGCGGGTCTAAAACGCGTAAATCGCGTAAAACGCTGAACTGGAAAACGTAAAATTCCAAAATACTGGGTAAATGAATGTAATAACTTTTATAATGTTATAATGGATATAAAAATATGTCGGGACCATTGTGGGAATATTTAGATATATTCGTCGTGTATAAACCGGGTGTTAACGTTTATTATAAATAATTATAAGAAAAACGTTAATTGTATCAAATATACAAATTTGAAAATCCTGAGAGTGGTATAACATGAAAATGCTGTTATGATGATATGCAGACTATCTCCAGTCCGTATGCAGTGTCCTTACTGATAATGCATGAATTCGCACCTGAACCAATACGGTTACGTGAATTTGAATACCCGTAAACTAAATTTACGATGAAATGTGTAATGCAAGTGAATAGTAAAAACTTTTCCCGCAATGAATAGTGTTTAGTGAATAGTAATATTTCTGAATGCTTCTCGGAATGTCAAACTGACACCAAAAATGATGAATAGTAAACTGATGAATAGTGTTTTGATGAATAGTGTTTTTCCAAAGTTCGGGAAATGACCTGAAATGGTGAGTTGTGACAAGTTTCAAAGATTTTTTTATGGAATTTTTGTTAATTCGATTGGATTCATGAAGCAAACGATGGGAGTTTCATAAGCAATTTTCGGGTTTTTTATGTTTAAAACTATTCCGATCAGTGGCCCGAGAAACATGTTTTTGTACTGGTTCAGAATCAGTTCATTCTGCAACAAAGTAGAGAAAACTACATAGATATCTGCTGCAAATGTGACAATTTTGACTCATTTAAGCATCACCTATTTTGATTGTCAAGGTTGGCAACCTGGAGTTCCAGAGATATCTGCAGTGTGGGACGAGGATTTGGATAAATTCGAAGACGAAGGTTTCTCATTTGATGCTACGGTTGCAAATACCAAATCAACATCTCAGGCTGAAAACTCGGCTCCGATGGATGACGTTTCTGAGGATTCATATTCAAATGCTGACAGGAAGTCAAGGAAGCCTTTCAAGACTGAATCAGCATACGTACATAGCGAAGATGAGTCAGCTAAACGCCCAGCTGGTAGTCCCACGGCGTAAAAAATATTTGAAAGTTCAACCAAGGAGGATTCATTTAAACATTACGGAAAGAGCTTTGATGCTGACACAGAAAGGTACCAATCAGATTCATTTTTGTTTAAATACAACAAAACGTGTACCTATACCTTGTTTGGTGGAAAGATCTAAACATGCACTAGGCTATTGCTCTTGTTTTCATTTTTGTTTGTATATAAAAAGGTGAGTTCATATCTTTTTTTTCAGTTATATCATTTCATGAAAATTAATACAGTACATTTCAACGTACTACTCTAGAGTGGACCTGGAAACTGAACCAATCTAAAACTGGTTTTGTATCAGTTGCGAACTGTTTTGGTATGCATGTCATAATTTGAAAAATATAAACCTAAAACAAAGCTGTTTGGAGTTTTAAAGAAAATAGGAAACCTATCTCTATTATGCCCTTGCAAATAACTTCATTTATTTAGGATGCTGAACATGAGAAGCATGGAGAGAGTTATTTCTTTGACTCCAATAGCTTTAGTGCAAGTCCAAGGAAAAGTGATTCCCTGCAAGGCAATAACAGTTTCTTCCAGAAAAAGAGTCCATTTGGGTTTGATGATTCGGTTCCTGGCTCACCAGCTTCTCGAGCTGGCACCTTACCACGATACAGTGGGGGAAGAACAGAGAATTCTTTCTTTGATAATTTCTCGAGATATGACTTTCAGTGCCACTGACCGAGGTTCTCCCATACAAGAAACCTTCTCGAGATTTGATTCCATGAGCAGCTACACACAGGATAATTTCTCAAGATTCGACTCAATGAGCAGCACAGCACAAGACTGTAGTTTCGCAAGGTTTGATGACTTCCCTTTGGGTCAAGTGGACCGTTTAAGGTGTCGTCAGAAAGTCAAATGGAGAAAAATGAAACTGATAGATGCTTATTGTAAAAATAATGTACGCTAAAGTTTAAACATTTTTATTGGTAATAAACTAGTACAGAAGTAGTTATATGCCAAGAGGTATGCTAGAATTACGCGTAGTCAAATTTGATATTCATTTTGTCTTCTACGAACTATGGATTGGTTTGTCTTGGAATATTATCATGAGAAAGTGTTTTGTGTGTCTTTGGAATATTATCATGAGAAAGTGTTTTGTGGAATTCTGATTTACAAGTGTGAACATTGGAGTGTTCAGACTTGGGATAAACTATAGAATGGAAAAATGGTCGCTTATAACAAATTTAACAGATTTGTTTAGCTTTAATAGTATAATGGTCTACACGCATGTTTTTCACATATTGTTTTTCTTCATTTAAACCGTCGATTATGTCCTTTGTCAGCATCCTATAAGTAGGAGTACATGTAGAAATATAAACTATGAAGATATAGCAATTCTTTTATGTGATGCAGTACCTATTGATTGATATCTCAATTTTATAAAATCGTTGTCGGTTAAAGACCAATAAAAACTGTTGCAATAACAATCATCAATTTTATATTGACCTTAATCGTGTTTAATCTTTATAGAACCCACATTTTTCTACGTATACAACTTAGTTTTGTACGCATCCTAAAAAAGGTCTACTGTCTAGCTATGTAAATGGGTCGAAATACATGTAGCATGTCCAGGCAGCTACCTCAAGGAATGGATCTTGAGCTATTAGTGCAACGAAGAACAGATGCAGAAAGCAGGTATCAAAGAATAACGTTTTCAGCAATCAAAACAAATGTCAAGTTTTTATAACAAACAATAAACATGTTGTCTCTCCATTGTTGGTTGAGCTGGCATTGGAAAGATCACACTTTCCAATGATGGTGCATGTTTTAACATGATACCATACCAGTCACATAAGTGCTACGATATTAATTTCCAAAGATAAACTACAGCAAGTTTTATTATCTTACGGTACAAATCGCAACTTCAAAACACAACATCAATTCTTAATCTGTAACAATTCACAATTTCAGGTTAATTACTATTCCCGGAAAATTTCACTATTTACTTTTACTATTCATTTTTCCCGAAATTTTCCCGAAATTTGATTTTTGTTTCTTGGCCTCGAGTGATAAATCATTTCCATGGCAAATTAAAAGTTTGACATTCATAAGCTCATTTTCGTGAAAGTTAATAAGGAATTACACGTTTTAGGGTAAAACGTCATTCAAAAATTCTACGCACAACGAAACTCGACCGCGTTAAGTGACCCCGCATCAGAAAAATGTTTGACACACTCATGATTTATTTGAGAATTAATCATGACTAAGAAAAACATGACCAAAATAAGCCTCGTCCATGAAAAACTGGAATTTTCAGTTTTTAAGCATTTTTACTCAGCCGTAACCTTAGCCTATACCTGCACCGCATTTCTAAGACGATTTGAGTTTTCAACTTATTAGAAAAAGTCAACATATTTTTCCCTCCTCCTTTGACCAAAAATCATTCCTTGATTTTATAAGTCATTCCTTGATTTTTAGGCTTACGGTTTGATGTCTAAAAGACATTTAATACCAACCGACACTAGACTGAGCCCAGTCTAGACATTATAAGTCATTTTAAATCATTTTTATCCTATTAGAAAAGTAACATTTTACTTTTCTTAATTTTACGCAATATTCGTACGTTTTACGTATTACGCGTTTTAGACCCGTGTTTCCAGTTTTAGCAGGGTTTTACCACCCCAATGGAACCTACCACTCATTTTATATTTTATTATGGAGTATTTTGACAAGTTTAATCATTCTTCCAAGTTTCGTATTTTTACGATACCCGGTTTTACGTTTTGTGACGTAACAACTTACGGTTAGCATTTTACGTAGTCGAAACTAGCTCCATAAGCTTGGATAATATCATCAAAAGTCCACACTTGCTCCCCAAGCTTGTCAAACCGCCTCTAGGGGGGTGATTCACACTTGTGGCACGATCTCATGCTAGGAGGCCTTAGATGAGAACATGTGTTCACCTTGGTCTCCAAGGTGTTGACAAGTCAAGTAACTAACCTCCTCATTTCCTTATAAGATCAAGACTCATTCTCTTCCTTTCTCTCTCAATACCAACGACCCAACATCATCAAAATACACCATTTTGATCATTGATCTTGCTCATTCAATCCATCACAAGTTCAAGTCATAGTTCCTAGTTGATCCTTAACACTTTTCAGCCATAAAACTCTATAAAATCACCACAAAAACTCATCCAATTTCCATGAGTTCTTCTTCATGATTTTTTTTACTAAGGCTTGTTTTTGTGATAGATTAGTGTTTATCAAAGGATTATAAGATAGGGTTTTTGATATGGAAGCATGGCTACGGTTGGTAAATTTTTGGAAGATTAAGTAGTGATTCTTGGTTTTGATCTTGGTTCTAGTTAGTTTCTTCACAAAAGTTGTAAGCAAACTCTAATACACTTCCTTGCTTAAATATTATATTCATGCTATTTACATATCATTCATGCTATATATTGTCTTGTGATCATGTCCATGATGTATAAAAATGGGTAAAACAAGTTATTACAAATGATTGTTAACTTATGTTCTTTAAACAAGTAAACTAGTGACTTTTATGGAGAGCCACGACAAAAATAGTACAGCAATGATATTGGACACTTGCTTACTGTTATAAAGGACTTCAAAAGAAAAACATAGCAATTTGAATCACCCAAAACGAGTACCCGAGTCAAAAGTTATGGCCATAAGAAGTTAGCAAAACCAAAACGCCGAAACTGCCAATACCCTACTGTTTGCATTCTGCCATTTTGAAAGTCACCCTTCTATTCCGATTCATCAAAAAGTTAAAACACGAAAGTTGTCCGGAACTACGTTTTCGTTCAGGTACAAAGAAGATCGAGCCCTGAAAATGCTTTCCGAGTGAGAATTTCCTCAAATTCTTAACAGCCCATTTTTAGACCAAAGTCACTATATAATGGTTATGTTTTAATAAGACCAAGAGGTCTTATGACCTAGATTCAAGACCACAACCATGGCTAGAGCCAAGGTTGAGTCTCAAGACCATGGAACAATGACCAAAGGTCATGGCAAAGCCATGGCTAAAGACCATATATACATACCAAGGCGAAAACATGAGTTAAGACCATATATACATACCAAGGCAAATACATGAACTAGAGAGTTAGCGATAACTTTAACATGCAATTTGGATCTACTCCATCTAAAGAATCATGAGATACAAGTTACAAGAAATTTACCCTAATAACAATCTTCATGTAAAGATAAACTTTCCTAAGTTTATTCAAGTACTTGGACATGTAACTTTTCGGATCAAAACTTATACATATACACTTTATCAACTACTACAATAGTAGGGAGCCTCATGTGAGGAGTTCATTACGTAAGCCGTCGAGATTGAGTTGTGGATTTACGAATTAAAGTGTCCTGGCTCCTCGAACGTTTACTAACATGACTTCTGAATTATGTCGGCCCGAACGGTAGTAAACGATATATAAACTATACATGTTTCATGAACCATTTCTTTTCAAAGACTTACACTATACATCATACCACATCATGGACTAAGTGCAAGACATATATTGGCATGTTTATGTTTCCTTAGACATTATTCCAAATCTAAGTTGCAACAATTATTCTAGGTTGCTCGTAGAAGTTCTTACGGCATATCCATCATTCTCATTATACATCATCCAACTTAAGGTGAGTTCATAGCCCCACTTTGCATTACTTAATTGTTTTACAAACCCTTGGGGGGAATACATATTATTTTTAACCGAGCACAATGTTTTTAAATTGTATGCTTGCCTGATTGTTTTATTATCACTAAGTACCAGCCTTGCTAAACCGAGATCCCTTATTATGAACCATTTAATCACTAGCAATAGTGAGTGCGAATATTGTGAATAGGCCTATTGGGATTGACGAATCCCATTTGTATTGACTAAGTTCATACAAATGCATTAATATTTGAGACATGGGTATGATAGCAAAGTACCTACCGGGATAAATCTGCCGATCGATATTGGTACACGTTAACGTTTTGGTATCATAAGCTTAGTGTATAATACATTTTATGGGCGTATAATAACGTAGCCTACCTGTTTTGTTTTCCAAACATTGGTGTGAGTCTATAGCTCGCACTACCAACATATTGTGTTCAAACATTAAACAAACTCTATGAATATCACTCAACCTTTGTGTTGACCTCTCAAGCATGTATTTCAGGTTCATGACGATCAAGGATGGCACGGAAGGGCACGGATACTCAAGAGTGCTATAAATTTTATTATCATTCAAAAACTCATTTAATGTAAATTGTAAACATGGAACCATTTGGGACCTCATTTTGTAATCTCTGACATTTATTCAATTTGAATGATAAATCTTTTAAAACGAGTCAATTGGAGTTCGTTTTCTATTATTGTGACTATTGTGCCGTCGAGTAACACCCAGTTTGAATTCCGCTGCATCTATGAATTGGGGGTGTTACAGATTGGTACCAGAGCCATGGTTATAGAGAAACGGGTCTAATTGAGACCTAAACTATAACTACAATTACAAGCAAAAACATTTTTATAGCCTTCCACTCTCCGTGTCTTTCATCCTCTAGACGATTATGGACTTAGTAAGCATGTTATGCTACACAAACATATTAGTATATTCATATATACCCATTTTGAGCATTTCCCCGTAGACATTTTTATGCTACACAAACATAATTGCATATTAATATATGTACCCTAAACATAATTGAGCATTTCCTAGTAAGCATTTTATACTACATGGACATATTAGTATATTGATATATAAACTCGGTTTATTTTTAATCATTTATCTAAACAATGGACTAAACATATCTGTGTATGCCTATTCTAGGGCATTTCGACACAATCACATTCTCCCAATCATGTTCCTACTCCAACATTTTATGTCCAAGACATTGTAACTGATTGCAATGGTCTTTCCTATTTTCCAAGACATTGTATTATACAATGGTCTTAACTATTTCTCAAATGTTTTGAGTCACACAATGGTCTAACCTATTTCCCAGACATTGTGAATTTCACAATGGTCTAACCTACTTCCGAGACATTGTGTTTTACGCAATGGTCTCTAGAATCATTCCATCACATCATCAATATCATTTCATATGACATCAAAAACCCATCATAATCTATCGTTTTCTAAATAGAATATGAGATTTCTAAAGGACAAACAAATCCATCACCTACAAAAGCTGAAGTTCAGCCCTACATTCATCAAAGTTTTCTTTTGAAACCTTCATTATTAAAAGTTTTATGTTCTATTTTAGAACTACTTAAAACTTCCTTTCCACACGTACCTACCCGTACTATCTTCTATGCAATGGAATATGAAAACATACGTTACAAGTCTTGTATGGCCGGGACTTGCAATTGAAGGGTTTGACATCGCCTTTGTTTAGTGGACATTTTCCCGAAAGCAACGGACATATCAAAAGTATACCTAATTTAGGTATTTGAAAATTTTATCGAACCTTGGCTAAATATAGACTAGTCACCTATATTTAACCTAGGGACAGTGGAATATAGTCTGACTAACTATATTCGACTGAAAATTTTCAAATACTGAGAATAGTTGTACTAGGGTTATGTTTAGGTTGATTTCCTACTTGAACTCGATAAACCACCAGAATTCTTTAAAACAATCTAGAGACACGATAGTGTCTTACCACTCAGCGAAATCTTAATACCTTATTTGTACTACCTAATTTCATTCTTGAAAGTTTTCATTTATGAGATAATCCGAACTACTATCTTGGGATAGTTATCAAATTATTCTCTTCATCCTGTAGAAGTACTATCCTGTTTAGGTCCTAAGGATACCATTCCATTATAAACCTTTAAAATCTCTTAAGATTTTCAAAACAAACTCAACATCTATACCTAAGAGTATTAATGTTAAGCATACACTACACACTTTTGTTCATCAACATATCACATCATTATCTTCACAACCGTTGCAACCACAAACTCATTAACAGATCTTGATGCACTTTTAAAGCTCAAATCATCCTTAGTTACACCACAAGTACCCTCATCAGCTTTACAAGATTGAATATTCATCTTGTACTTTTGGAACACCAGTGTCATCTCGTAATACACTACCTTGTAACTCACTAGCTAAGTATGAATGTTGTGTTGGGAATTCTTAAGTAGGATGATTTATAATTTTTGAATGGATTGGGATGCCTCTTCATTTAAATAATGAAATTGTAAATCACTGAAGCATAAGTTTATATTCCTGTACTTACATTGTTTGGGATACCTCTCTATGTAAATAAAGAATTATAAACAAGTGGGCTTATTTGTATCTGAAATAACATAAGTATGAAGTCAATAAACACTAGGTACAATAACAGATTACCTACTAGACTATGATTGCAACTAATATCCCAATTTCCATTGATATACAACTACTATATCAATTCCTGTTAATATTCGACTGCTGTATCAATTTCCTTTGATATTCGAATACTATATGAATCTCTAATAATCACTCTTACCCTACCTTTCCTACATAAAAGTATGCCTCATCCTACACCATACACTGAAATGACAAATCAAATTACATCACCGGTAATCCCAGACTTTAGTCCTCATAAGTAACCACACATCTTTATCGACACCACTCCAACATATGACACACAAAGAACTTCGGGACGAAGTTCCCCGTAAGGGGTAGAGACTGTAACAATTCACAATTTCAGGTTAATTACTATTCCCAGAAAATTTCACTATTCACTTTTACTATTCATTTTTCCCGAAATTTTCCCGAAATTTGATTTTTGTTTCTTGGCCTCGAGTGATAAATCATTTCCATGGCAAATTAAAAGTTTGACATTCATAAGCTCATTTTCGTGAAAGTTAATAAGGAATTACACGTTTTAGGGTAAAACGTCATTCAAAAATTCTACGCACAACGAAACTCGACCGCGTTAAGTGACCCCGCATCAGAAAAATGTTTGACACACTCATGATTTATTTGAGAATTAATCATGACTGAGAAAAACATGACCAAAATAAGCCTCGGCCGTGAAAAACTGGAATTTTCAGTTTTTAAGCATTTTTACTCAGCCGTAACCTTAGCCTATACCTGCACCGCATTTCTAAGATGATTTGAGTTTTCAACTTATTAGAAAAAGTCAACATATTTTTCCCTCCTCCTTTGACCAAAAATAATTCCTTGATTTTATAAGTCATTCCTTGATTTTTAGGCTTACGGTTTGATGTCTAAAAGACATTTAATACCAACCGACACTAGACTGAGCCCAGTCTAGACATTATAAGTCATTTTAAATCATTTTTATCCTATTAGAAAAGTAACATTTTACTTTTCTCAATTTAACGCAATATTCGTACGTTTTACGTATTACGCGTTTTAGACCCGTGTTTCCAGTTTTAGCAGGGTTTTACCACCCCAATGGAACCTACCACTCATTTTATATTTTATTATGGAGTATTTTGACAAGTTTAATCATTCTTCAAAGTTTCGTATTTTTACGATACCCGGTTTTACATTTTGTGACGTAACAACTTACGGTTAGCATTTTACGTAGTCGAAACTAGCTCCATAAGCTTGGATAATATCATCAAAAGTCCACACTTGCTCCCCAAGCTTGTCAAACCGCCTCTACGGGGGGGGGGGGGATTCACACTTGTGGCATGATCTCATGCTAGGAGGCCTTAGATGAGAACGTGTGTTCACCTTGGTCTCCAAGGTGTTGACAAGTCAAGTAACTAACCTCCTCATTTCCTTATAAGATCAAGACTCATTCTCTTCCTTTCTCTCTCAATACCAACGACCCAACATCATCAAAATACACCATTTTGATCATTGATCTTGCTCATTCAATCCATCACAAGTTCAAGTCATAGTTCCTAGTTGATCCTTAACACTTTTCAGCCATAAAACTTTATAAAATCACCACAAAAACTCATCCAATTTCCATGAGTTCTTCTTCAAGATTTTTTTTACTAAGGCTTGTTTTTGTGATAGATTAGTGTTTATCAAGGGATTATAAGATAGGGTTTTTGATATGGAAGCATGGCTACGGTTGGTAAATTTTTGGAAGATTAAGTAGTGATTCTTGGTTTTGATCTTGGTTCTAGTTAGTTTCTTCACAAAAGTTGTAAGCAAACTCTAATACACTTCCTTGCTTAAATATTATATTCATGCTATTTACATATCATTCATGCTATATATTGTCTTGTGATCATGTCCATGATGTATAAAAATGGGTAAAACAAGTTATTACAAATGATTGTTAACTTATGTTCTTTAAACAAGTAAACTAGTGACTTTTATGGAGAGCCACGACAAAAATAGTACAACTATGATATTGGACACTTGCTTACTGTTATAAAGGACTTCAAAAGGAAAACATAGCAATTTGAATCACCCAAAACGAGTACCCGAGTCAAAAGTTATGGCCATAAGAAGTTAGCGAAACCAAAACGCCAAAACTGCCAATACCCTACTGTTTGCATTCTGCCATTTTGAAAGTCACCCTTCTGGTCCGATTCATCAAAAAGTTAAAATACGAAAGTTGTCCGGAACGACGTTTTCGTTCAGGTACAAAGAAGCTCGAGCCCTGAAAACGCTTTCCGAGTGATAATTTCTTCAAATTATTAACAGCCCATTTTTAGACCAAAGTCACTATATAATGGTTATGTTTTAATAAGACCAAGAGGTCTTATGACCTAGATTCAAGACCACAACCATGGCTAGAGCCAAGGTTGAGTCTCAAGACCATGGAACAATGACCAAAGGTCATGGCAAAGCCATGGCTAAAGACCATATATACATACCAAGGCGAAAACATGAGTTAAGACCATATATACATACCAAGGCAAATACATGAACTAGAGAGTTAGCGATAACTTTAACATGCAATTTGGATCTACTCCATCTAAAGAATCATGAGATACAAGTTATAAGAAACTTACCCTAATAACAATCTTCATGTAAAGATAAACTTTCCTAAGTTTATTCAAGTACTTGGACATGTAACTTTTCGGATCAAAACTTATACATATACACTTTATCAACTACTACAATAGTAGGGAGCCTCATGTGAGGAGTTCATTACGTAAGCCATCGAGATTGAGTTGTGGATTTACGAATTAAAGTGTCCTGGCTCCTCGAACGTTTACTAACATGACTTCTGAATTATGTCGGCCCGAACGGTAGTAAACGATATATAAACTATACATGTTTCATGAACCATTTCTTTTCAAAGACTTACACTATACATCATACCACATCATGGACTAAGTGCAAGACATATATTGGCATGTTTATGTTTCCTTAGACATTATTCCAAACCTAAGTTGCAACAATTATTCTAGGTTGCTCGTAGAAGTTCTTACGGCATATCCATCATTCTCATTATACATCATCCAACTTAAGGTGAGTTCATAGCCCCACTTTCCATTACTTAATTGTTTTACAAACCCTTGGGGGGAATACGTGTTATTTTTAACCGAGCACAATGTTTTTAAATTGTATGCTTGCCTGATTGTTTTATTATCACTAAGTACCAGCCTTGCTAAACCGAGATCCCTTATTATGAACCATTTAATCATTAGCAATAGTGAGCGCGAATATTGTGATTAGGCCTATTGGGATTGACGAATCCCATTTGTATTGAATAAGTTCATACAAATGCATTAATATTTGAGACATGGGTATGACAGCAAAGTACCTACCGGGATAAATCTGCCGATCGATATTGGTACACGTTAACGTTTTGGTATCATAAGCTTAGTGTATAATACATTTTATGGGCGTATAATAACGTAGCCTACCTGTTTTGTTTTCCAAACATTGGTGTGAGTCTATAGCTCGCACTACCAACATATTGTGTTCAAACATTAAACAAACTCTATGAATATCACTCAACCTTTGTGTTGACCTCTCAAGCATGTATTTCAGGTTCATGACGATCAAGGATGGCACGGAAGGGCACGGATACTCAAGAGTGCTATAAATTTTATTATCATTCAAAAACTCATTTAATGTAAATTGTAAACATGGAACCATTTGGGACCTCATTTTGTAATCTCTGATATTTATACAATTTGAATGATAAATCTTTTAAAACAACTTAATTGGAGTTCGTTTTCTATTATTGTGACTATTGTGCCATCGAGTAACACCCAGTTTCAATTCCGCAGCATCCATGAATTGGGGGTGTTACATAATCCGTTGAAAAATCCAAAAATAATCTACAAACAGGCTGTAGAGTAAATAGTAAATGATTTCTACTTGTGCATTTCATCAAACACCTGGTGGGTGTCTCCTACATGGATTTATCAAAGATTATTGTGGCTAATAAAAAGACCAAATAAAAATTACAAAATCTACAGGGGGCATATAAATAATTATCCTACCATGTCCAGTTGATTTCTCCATCCTCAAGCAGGCACATGTAACAATTCGCAATTTCAGGTTAATTACTATTCTCGGAAAATTTACTATTCACTTTTACTATTCACTTTTACTATTCATTTCTTTCCGAAATTTTCCCGAAAGTTGATTTTTATTTCATATTCTCGAGTGATAAATCATTTCCATGGCAAATTAAATGTTTGACATTCGTCAGATCATTTTCGTGAAAGTTATTAAGGAATTACACGTTTTAGGGTAAAACGTCATTCAGAAATTCTACGCACAACGAAATTCAACCCCGTCAGGTGACCCCACATCAGAAAAATGTTTGACACACTCATGATTTATTTGAGAATAAATCATGACTGAGAAAAATATGACCAGAATAAACCTCGGCCGTGAAAAACTGGAATTTTCAGTTTTAGGCATTTTTACTCAGCCGTAACCCTAGCCTATACCTGCACCGCGTTTCTAAGATGATTTGAGTTTTCAACTTATTAGAATAATTCAACATATTTTTCCCTCCTCCATTGACCAAAAATCATCCCTTGATGTTATAAGTCATTTCGTGATTTTTAGGCTTACGGTTTGATGTCTAAAAGACATTTAATACCAACCGACACTAGACTGAGCCCAGTCTAGACATTATAAGTCATTTTAAATCATTTATATCATATTAGAAAAGTAACATTTTACTTTTCTCAATTTTACGCAATATTCGTACATTTTACGTATTACGCGTTTTAGGCCCGTGTTTCCAGTTTTAGCAGGGTTTTACCACCCAAATGGAACCTACCACCCATTTTATATTTTATTATGGGACATATGGACATGTTTATCAATACTTTCAAGTTTCATAATTTTATGACACCCGGTTTTACGTTTTAAGACCTAATCAGTTACGGTTGGCATTTCCCGGAGTCAAAACTCATCCTAATACTTAGGATATTATCAAGCCAAGCACACCTCACCCCCCTAGCTCTTGTAAACTTCCAATAGGGGGGGGGGGAGTCACACCCTTGTGTGGCTTAATCTTGGGCAAAATGATCTTGGATGTTTACATGTGTTCAAGTGTCTTAAACAAGCTTCCTAAATATCCTAATATCTAACCTCCTCAAAGGCATATATATATACCCCCTCCCCTCCCTTATGGCTGGCCACAACACACCCCAAAACATCTTCACACTTAGCTAATTATCTCCTAGTTCTAGCAAAGGTTCAAGTGATTCTTCAAGATAGAAACCCTAGGGTGATCTTAGGTTACCAAAACACTTCCAAACCCTAATATACTTGGTGATTTCTCTTGAGTTTAAATCCACTCAATTCACCTCAACCTTCATCATCCATCTTTCAAGAATACCAAGGGTAGAAACGTTGCATGAAGTGAAAAGGGTTGAAGCAAGTCTATCAAAGTCCATTTCCTTACTTGTTACTTCCTTTCTTTATTAGAAAGCCAAAAGTTGTAAGCCTAAACCTAACATGCTTCTTGTTAATTTATCATGTTCATATCATTTACATGTTATTCTTGCTATATTATGTCTTGTATGAATGTCCATGGTGTATAAAAATGAGTAAAAGATGTTGTTATAATTGATTGTTACAATAAGTTACTAAAACAAGCAAACTAGTGACTTTCTTGGTAAGACCTGATCAAAATGGTAAAAATTTGATATTGGATTATTGCATATTACAGTAGAGGACTTAACAAGGAAACCATAGCAACTTGAACCACCTAAAACGAGTATACGAGTCAAAAGTTACGCCCATTTGAAGTTACCAAAGATTTCCGGCAAAACTGCCTAAAATGTTTCTGTGACAGAACCTAAAACACGCAAAAAGAGGCCTTTCTGGTCCGATTCATGAAAAAGTTAAAACACGAAAGTTGTCCGGAATCACGTTTTCGTTCAGGCAAAAAGAAGCTCAAGCCTTGAAAACACTTTCTGAGTGAGAAATTTCTCAGTTTCTTAACAGCTATTTACATATTTATAAGACACTAGATTATGGTTATATTCTAAAAGGAACAAGAGGTCTTATGACCTATAATCAAGACCACCACCATGGCTAGAGCCAAGGTTGTGTCTCATGACCTTGGAACAAGGACCAAAGGTCATGGCTAGGCCATGACGAAATGACCATACCAACTTACATAGGCGTAAACATGAAACAATGAATTAGGCGATAACTTGAGCAAGCAATTTGGATCTACTTCACTTAAAAAGGAACCATGAGATATACAAAGAGAAAATGGTCATACAAGACTTATGAAACTACCCCTAATAACAATCTTCATGTACTAATAAACTTTCCTAAGTTTATACAAATATCGGACATGTAACTTTTCGGATCAAAACTTATATCTATATATTTTATCAACTACTACAATAGTAGGGAGCCTCATGTGAGGAGTTCATTATGTAAGCCGTCGAGATGAGTTGTGGATTTATGAGTTAAAGTGTCCTGGCTCCTCGAACGCTTACTAACATGACTTCTGAATTATGTCGACCCGAACGGTAGTAAACGATATACAAAACATACATGTTCATGAATCTTTTCATTCAAGGACTTACAATATACATCATACCACATCATGGACTAAATGCAAGATATATATATAGGCACTCCGTTATATTCTTTACTCAAATCCTAAGTCGCAACATTCTATTATAGGTTGCTCGTAGAAACCTACACGATCCAATCATCACCTTCATTACTTGCTATCCTACTTAAGGTGAGTTCATAGCCCCACTTTACATTACTTCAATGTTTTACAAACCCTTGGGGGGAATACATGCTACTTTTAAACCGAACACAATGCTTTGAAATTGTATGCTGCCTGATTGTTTTATTATTACTAAGTACCTACCTTGCCAATCCTAGGCCCCTATCATGAACCATTTAATCACTAGTATTAGTGAGCGCGAGTATTGTGAATAGGCCTATTGGGATTGACGAATCTCATTTGTTTGAGCAGATTAGTTCAAACGAATGCACTATATTTGAACATTAAGTATGACGGCAAAGTACTTACTGGGGCAACAAAACCGCCGATTGATATTGGTACCCGTTAACGTCTTGGTTGCATGAGCTTAGTATATAATAATAACTGTTTTGTTTTCTAACATGAGTATGAGTCTAATTAACTCATACTACCAACATATTGTGTTCAACCGTTAAACAAACTCTATGAATTTTACTCAACCTTTGTGTTGACCTCTTAAGCATGTATTTCAGGTCCGTGATAATCAAGAATGGAGCGGAAGGGCACGTACCGAAGGAAGAAGGCTATAAACTATTATGTCATTCTATAAAAACATCAAAGACCTTATATTGATGTATTTTGAAACATGGAACCATTTTGGGACCTTACTATGTAAACTCTGATATATTTGAATAATATGAATGACAACTCTTTTTATTACGACTCGGTTAGAGATCGTTTTCTATTATTATGACTGTTGTGCCATCGAGTAACACCCAAGTTGAATTCCGCTGCATCATGAATTGGGGGTGTTACAGATTGGTCCCAGAGCCATGGTTATAGAGAAACGGGTCTAAGTGAGACCTAAACTATAACTACTATAACAAGCAAAAACATTTTTATAGCCTTCCGCTCTTCGTGCCTTCCATCCTCCAGAAGATTATGGACTTATTACACATGTTATGCTACATGAACATATTTGTATATTGTTATATGCACATTGCCATAGTTTGAGCATTTTCCATAAGCATTTGATTTATTTTGACATCGAAATACTAATTGTAGACATCATGTCCGCACCTCCATCTCCCGATCATCTTCCTGCTATGCCTGAGTATTTACCAATTCTTCCTGGACCTAATGATCCTTACTTTGAGGCAATTGACTACGACGATGAGGAAGAACCTTATGAGGATCTAGACAATGAAATAGATTCGGACGAAGATTCTGAAATGGATATGGACATAAGCATCGATGATTACGAAGAGGATCCTGAAATGGATGTTGACATCGAAGGCATCGATGAGGAAGCAGAGGAACAAATAGTGGTGCCACATCTATCACCATTAACATCTCCACCTCCTGTTTCACCAATTTCATCCGAATCTAACCGTACCACTCCAGCTCAAGTTCCGAATTCTACTTACCAAACCGGCGGAACATCTACATCTACACATATGTTCGTGAACTCAGCTCAATACGAAATCTACTCTTTGAAACAAGCTCTCAACCTAACCCAACTCAAAGTTCAAAGAATGGCAAGTCAAATGCACGACTATATATCCAAGGTAAATTCTGCCAGAATGGATGCCATGAATGCTCGAGACGACCTATATTGGTTTAAGCTTGACATGAGCTACGTGAAGAGTGACTCGACTCATGTTGGGGAAGTAGTCTTAAATCCTTTGACTGGCTTGGATAACGTCAAGGATAGACTCACTTTGGTTGAGAGGGCCCAAGAACAGGATGTGGTACAAATTCATAAACTACTTCACCGCCTAAATACCGCAGAAATCCGGTTAGATGTTGCAAACTTTGATAGGTATCAACTTAAGAATGATTTGTGTGGAATGCAAACTCAAATGAGTTCCATACAACAAAGGCTATACCAAAAGGATGTCAAAGAATACCGTCCAAATGAAAGTGTAGACGTGTTAGCAACACGCGGAAATAATAATCCGACCGGACTACAACAACCTCCCAACCAACGTTAGACTAGTGTTATAGTACTAGTTATCTTTAGTACAATTACTAACTGAAAGTATCGGTTAGTAAGTTTTGAATTAACTTGTAATAAGTTCGATTTTGTAATCAACGTTATATGAATAAGACTCTTGTTTTATATACTATCATGTGTTATGTTTTTAAGTTTCAACATTATTACCCCATCATTCTTATCAAAAATTGTGCTCATCTCACAACTCTCTAATTACAACGTATCTTTTGAACAATAGAATCATGGCGCCAAAGAAAAAGACACCACCAACGATGACGCAAGCTGCCATCCGCAAACTGGTAAAGGACAGTGTCAATGCAGCACTTGTCACGGAACGAGCAGCCGTAGCTGCAGCAGCTGCAGCAGTTGCCGAAGCCGCCACAGCTGCTGGTGATGCTGCAGCAGCCGCTGATGCTGCAGCAGCTGCGGATGCTGTAGCAGCCGCCGAAGCCGCCACTGCTGCGGAAGCTGCTATAGCTGCGGAAGCTGCAAGAATTGCCAGTCTTAACCTTGGAGGACCGAACTCAACTACCCCTCCGGTGACAAATGTCGCTACAGTACCAAAGGGTTGGTCGTTCATTTCCTACTTGAAATGTGAACCCATCAAATTCAAGGGTACTGAAGGAGCTGTGGGTCTGACCCGCTGGTTTGAAAAGGCGGAGTCAGTATTCTTGGTCAGTAAGTGTACTGAGGGTGACAAAGTTCAGTATGCCACGAGTACTCTGTTGAATGAGGCATTGTCCTGGTGGAACTCAATTGCTCAACCCATGGGCATTGAGAATGCCTATAAGATTACTTGGGCTAATTTGAAACAAATGATGATCAAGGAATACTGTCCTCGCAGCGAAATGCAAAAGTTGGTGGTTGAATTCTGGGATCATACGGTTAGGGGAAATGATATCATAACCTACAACCGTCGATTCCAGGAATTGAGGATACTTTGTCCAACAATGGTTTCCACAAAGGAAAAATTGTTGGAAAGGTATATCTGGGGACTTCCATCAAGCATACAAGGGAATGTGACTTCGGCAAATCCAAAGGAACTTGATGAAGCTATGCGGATGTCCCGCAACCTCATGGACCAAGTGGTACGAATGACAGAAACCCGCAAGCAAAACAACCTCAACACCAACAACAACACCAACAACGCCAGCAATACCAATAATCCCAACAACTCCAACTACCGTAACAACAACAACAACAAGAACAACAACAACAAGCGACCATGGGAGTAACAACAACAACAACAACAACAACCAAACCCGAAACAACAACCATCACAATCAGCAGAACAAGAGACAAGAAGCCGCGACGGCTTATGTTGCTGCACCAGCCGGTGGTAAATATGTTGGTACTCTACCACAGTGTACCAAGTGCAACTACCATCATGAAGGTCCCTGCCCGGCCAAATGCAACAAGTGCCAAAAGCCCGGACATCTTGCCAAGGATTGTAGGGGCAAGGGTATAGCTACTGGGGCTAACACACAGCCCATAGCTACATGTTTTGGGTGTGGTGAAAGGGGACACTTCAAAAACAATTGTCCTCGAAACCAAGGACCCCAAGGCGGAGGTGCTCGTGGTAGAGCCTATGTCATGGGAAATGGAGAACCACACCAAGACCCGAACGTGGTTACTGGTACGTTCTTACTCAACAATATTCCTGTTAAAGTCTTATTCGATTCTGGTGCTGATATGAGCTTTATATCTACTAGAATTGCGCCTTTACTTGATATTCCATCAATTACTTTAACCACTAGTTATAGTATTGAACTAGCTACCGGTGACTTAGTAAATACCAATACCGTAATCCCAAACTGTACCCTTAATCTCTTAGACCACCCCTTTAACATCAATCTTATGCCAATCGAACTCGGAAGTTTTGATGTTGTCATTGGCATGGATTGGTTGTCTAAACATCAAGCTAACATTATTTGTGGTGAAAGAGTTGTGCACATTCCATGTGACAATGAAACTTTGATCATTCGTGGTGATCAAAGTGGAACTCGAATAAACATCATCTCATGTATCAAAACCATGAAGTACATTGAGAAAGGGTGTTATGCTTTCTTAGCCCACGTAACAGAAAAGAAATCCGATGAAAAACATCTCGAAGATGTTCCTATTGCCCGTGAGTTTCCTGAAGTCTTTCCGGAAGATTTACCTGGACTACCACCAAATCGTCAAATAGAGTTCAGAATTGATTTAATACCAGGAGCGGCGCCAGTTGCCCGCGCACCATACCGGCTAGCACCTTCAGAGATGCAAGAGCTATCAAATCAATTACAAGAACTTTCGGACAAGGGATTTATTTGACCCAGTTCCTCACCTTGGGGAGCTCTAGTTTTGTTCGTGAAAAAGAAAGACGGGTCATTACGAATGTGTATTGACTATCGTGAGCTAAACAAATTAACCATAAAGAACCGATACCCACTACCAAGAATTGATGACTTATTCGATCAATTGCAAGGCTCAACCTATTACTCAAAAATTGACCTACGATCAGGTTACCATCAAGTTAGAGTTCGTGATGAAGACATTCCAAAAACAGCCTTTAGGACACGATATGGTCACCATGAATTCCAAGTGATGCCATTTGGGTTAACAAATGCACCAGCAGTATTCATGGATCTCATGAATCGGGTGTGTAAACCATATTTGGACAAATTCGTGATCGTATTCATAGACGATATTCTCATATATTCCAAAAATGAAGAGGAACACAAAGAACACCTGAGAACAATTTTAGGACTACTCAAGGAAGAGAAATTATATGCAAAGTTTTCCAAATGTGAATTTTTGATTCAATCAGTACAATTCCTTGGGCATGTGATTGACAAGACCGGTTTACATGTCGATCCCGCTAAAATTGAAGCTATAAAAAATTGGCCAACACCTACCACACCTACCGAAATTCGTCAATTTCTGGGTTTAGCCGGGTATTACCGAAGGTTTATTGAAGGATTTTCCTCAATAGCAAAGTCTTTGACTAAACTAACTCAGAAAGATAAGAAATACGTATGGGATGAAAATGAAGAAAAAGCTTTCCAAACCCTCAAACAGAAACTTTGTAGTGCTCCTATCCTAGCATTGCCAGATGGGATCGAAGATTTTGTAGTCTATTGTGATGCATCGCACCAAGGGTTAGGTGCCGTGTTGATGCAACGCGATAAGGTCATGGCTTATGCATCAAGACAACTCAAGGTTCATGAGGAAAATTACACCACTCATGACTTAGAGTTAGGAGCTGTGGTCTTTGCACTAAAAATCTGGAGACACTATCTATACGGTACTAGATGTACTGTGTACACCGATCATAAAAGTCTACAACACATTTTGAACCAAAAAGAATTAAACATGAGACAACGTCGTTGGTTGGAATTACTAAGTGATTATGACTGCGACATTCGTTATCACCCAGGAAAGGCAAACGTAGTAGCTGACGCCTTGAGCCGAAAGGAACGGGTTAAACCACTACGAGTCCGAGCCTTAGTTTTAACCATAAATTCAAACTTTCCTACTCAAATCCTTCACGCTCAAGCTGAGGCGGTGAAACAAGAAGACATCCAAAAGGAAAAGTTGGATGGCATGATACAAAAGAAATTCGAAACCCGTTCAGATGGAACTCTATGCTTCCAAGGTCGAAGTTGGTTACCACTTTATGGTGGCCTACCAGAGACTTGATCATGCATGAATCACACAAGTCTAAATACTCCATACATCCAGGATCTGATAAGATGTATCATGATCTTAAGTTACTCTATTGGTGGCCGAACATGAAAGCCGACATTGCAACATACGTTAGCAAATGTCTTACCTGCTCCAAAGTAAAAGCCGAACATCAAAAACCATCCGGTCCATTGCAACAGCCAGAGATTCCTACTTGGAAATGGGAAAGAATTACTATGGACTTCATTACCAAGCTCCCAAAGACATCAAGCGGTTATGACTCCATCTGGGTCATAGTTGATCGTCTCACAAAATCCGCACACTTTATACCAATCAAAGAGACTTACAAAATGGAACAACTAACCCGACTGTACGTCAAAGAAATAGTCTCAAGACATGGTGCACCAATATCCATCATATCCGACAGAGATGGTAGATTTACTTCCAATTTCTGGCAGTCACTCCAAGACGCCTTTGGAACAAATCTAGACATGAGTACAGCGTATCATCCTCAGACCGATGGTCAGAGTGAACGAACCATCCAAACACTTGAAGACATGCTTCGAGCGTGTATAATAGATTTTGGAAAAGGATGGGATACTCATCTACCATTAGTCGAATTTTCCTACAACAACAGCTATCATGCAAGTATTCAAGCAGCTCCATTTGAAGCACTTTATGGTCGAAAGTGTCATTCACCTGCTTGTTGGGCTGAAGTGGGAGAAGTTCAACTTACTGGACCAGAACTCATCCGTGAAACGACGGATAAGATTGTACAAATCAAAAATCGACTACAAGCCGCAAGAGATCGACAGAAAAGTTATGCCGACACACGACGCAGACCCCTAGAATTCCAAGTCGGAGATAGGGTTATGCTAAAGGTATCGCCTTGGAAAGGCTTGATACGATTCGGTAAATGAGGAAAACTAAACCCAAGATACATCGGACCATTCAAAATCCTAGCCAGAGTTGGCCCTGTGGCGTACAGACTTGAGCTTCCATCAGAACTCAGTAGTGTACACCCCACTTTCCATGTCTCCAACCTAAAGAAATGCTTGTCGGATGAATCACTCGTGATTCCACTAGATGAAATTCAACTCAATGACGATCTTCAATTTATTGAGGAACCCGTAGAAATCATGGACCGAGAGGTCAAACAACTCAAGCAAAGCCGTATTCCAATTGTCAAAGTTCGTTGGAACTCACGACGTGGTCCTGAATACACATGGGAACGAGAGGACCAGATACGTAAGAAATACCCACATCTTTTTACCAACGAAGCTTCTACTCCCAACGTAAATTGATCTCCGGGACGGAGCTCTCATATGGGGTGGAGACTGTAACAATTCGCAATTTCAGGTTAATTACTATTCTCGGAAAATTTACTATTCACTTTTACTATTCATGTTACTATTCATTTTTACTATTCATTTCTTTCCGAAATTTTCCCGAAAGTTGATTTTTATTTCATATTCTCGAGTGATAAATCATTTCCATGGCAAATTAAATGTTTGACATTCGTCAAATCATTTTCGTGAAAGTTATTAAGGAATTACACGTTTTAGGGTAAAACGTCATTCAGAAATTCTACGCACAACGAAATTCAACCCCGTCAGGTGACCCCACATCAGAAAAATGTTTGACACACTCATGATTTATTTGAACTCATGATTTATTTGAGAATAAATCATGACTGAGAAAAATATGACCAGAATAAACCTCGGCCGTGAAAAACTGGAATTTTCAGTTTTAAGCATTTTTACTCAGCCGTAACCCTAGCCTATACCTGCACCGCGTTTCTAAGATGATTTGAGTTTTCAACTTATTAGAATAAGTCAACATATTTTTCCCTCCTCCATTGACCAAAAATCATCCCTTGATGTTATAAGTCATTTCGTGATTTTTAGGCTTACGGTTTGATGTCTAAAAGACATTTAATACCAACCGACACTAGACTGAGCCCAGTCTAGACATTATAAGTCATTTTAAATCATTTATATCATATTAGAAAAGTAACATTTTACTTTTCTCAATTTTACGCAATATTCGTACATTTTACGTATTACGCGTTTTAGGCCCGTGTTTCCAGTTTTAGCAGGGTTTTACCACCCAAATGGAACCTACCACCCATTTTATATTTTATTATGGGACATATGGACATTTTTATCAATACTTTCAAGTTTCATAATTTTACGACACCCGGTTTTACGTTTTAAGACCTAATCAGTTACGGTTGGCATTTCCCGGAGTCAAAACTCATCCTAATACTTAGGATATTATCAAGCCAAGCACACCTCACCCCCTAGCTCTTGTAAACCGCCAATAGGGGGGGGGGAGTCACACCCTTTTGTGGGTTAATCTTGGGCAAAATGATCTTGGATGTTTACATGTGTTCAAGTGTCTTAAACAAGCTTCCTAAATATCCTAATATCTAACCTCCTCAAAGGCATATATATATACCCCCTCCCCTCCCTTATGGCCGGCCACAACACACCCCAAAACATCTTCACACTTAGCTAATTATCTCCTAGTTCTAGCAAAGGTTCAAGTGATTCTTCAAGATAGAAACCCTAGGGTGATCTTAGGTTACCAAAACACTTCCAAACCCTAATATACTTGGTGATTTCTCTTGAGTTTAAATCCACTCAATTCACCTCAACCTTCATCATCCATCTTTCAAGAATACCAAGGGTAGAAAGGTTGCATGAAGTGAAAAGGGTTGAAGCAAGTCTATCAAAGTCCATTTCCTTACTTGTTACTTCCTTTCTTTATTAGAAAGCCAAAAGTTGTAAGCCTAAACCTAACATGATTCTTGTTAATTTATCATGTTCATATCATTTACATGTTATTCTTGCTATATTATGTCTTGTATGAATGTCCATGGTGTATAAAAATGAGTAAAAGATGTTATAATTGATTGTTACAATAAGTTACTAAAACAAGCAAACTAGTGACTTTCTTGGTAAGACCTGATCAAAATGGTAAAAATTTGATATTGGATTATTACATATTACAGTAGAGGACTTAACAAGGAAACCATAGCAACTTGAACCACCTAAAACGAGTATACGAGTCAAAAGTTACGCCCATTTGAAGTTACCAAAGATTTCCGGCAAAACTGCCTAAAATGTTTCTGTGACAGAACCTAAAACACGCAAAAAGAGGCCTTTCTGGTCCGATTCATGAAAAAGTTAAAACACGAAAGTTGTCCGGAATCACGTTTTCATTCAGGTCTAAAGAAGCTCGAGCCTTGAAAACGCTTTCTGAGTCAGAAATTTCTCAGTTTCTTAACAGCTATTTACATATTTATAAGACACTAGATTATGGTTATATTCTAAAAGGAACAAGAGGTCTTATGACCTATAATCAAGACCACCACCATGGCTAGAGCCAAGGTTGTGTCTCATGACCTTGGAACAAGGACCAAAGGTCATGGCTAGGCCATGACGAAATGACCATACCAACTTACATTGGCGTAAACATGAAACAATGAATTAGGCGATAACTTGACAAGCAATTTGGATCTACTTCACTTAAAAAGGAACCATGAGATATACAAAGAGAAAATGGTCATACAAGACTTATGAAACTACCCCTAATAACAATCTTCATGTACTAATAAACTTTCCTAAGTTTATACAAATATCGGACATGTAACTTTTCGGATCAAAACTTATATCTATATATTTTATCAACTACTACAATAGTAGGGAGCCTCATGTGAGGAGTTCATAATGTAAGCCGTCGAGATGAGTTGTGGATTTACGAGTTAAAGTGTCCTGGCTCCTCGAACGCTTACTAACATGACTTCTGAATTATGTCGGCCCGAACGGTAGTAAACGATATACAAAACATACATGTTCATGAATCTTTTCATTCAAGGACTTACAATATACATCATACCACATCATGGACTAAATGCAAGATATATATATATATATATATATATATATATATATATATATATATATATATATATATATATATATATATAGGCACTCTGTTATATTCTTTACTCAAATCCTAAGTCGCAACATTCTATTATAGGTTGCTCATAGAAACCTACACGATCCAATCATCACCTTCATTACTTGCTATCCTACTTAAGGTGAGTTCATAGCCCCACTTTACATTACTTCAATGTTTTACAAACCCTTGGGGGGAATACATGCTACTTTTAAACCGGACACAATGCTTTGAAACTGTATGCTGCCTGATTGTTTTATTATTACTAAGTACCTACCTTGCCAATCCAAGGCCCCTATCATGAACCATTTAATCACTAGTATTAGTGAGCGCGAGTATTGTGAATAGGCCTATTGGGATTGACGAATCCCATTTGTTTGAGCAGATTAGTTCAAATGAATGCACTATATTTGAACATTAAGTATGACGGCAAAGTACTTACCGGGGCAACAAAACCGCCGATTGATATTGGTACCCGTTAACGTCTTGGTTGCATGAGCTTAGTATATAATAATAACTGTTTTTTTTTCTAACATGAGTATGAGTCTAATTAACTCATACTACCAACATATTGTGTTCAACCGTTAAACAAACTCTCTGAATTTTACTCAACCTTTGTGTTGACCTCTTAAGCATGTATTTCAGGTCCATGATAATCAAGAATAGAGCGGAAGGGCACGTACCGAAGGAAGAAGGCTATAAACTATTATGTCATTCTATAAAAATATCAAAGACCTTATATTGATGTATTTTGAAACATGGAACCGTTTTGGGACCTTACTATGTAAACTCTGATATATTTGAATAATATGAATGACAACTCTTTTTATTACGACTCGGTTAGAGATCGTTTTCTATTATTATGACTGTTGTGCCGTCGAGTAACACCCAAGTTGAATTCCGCTGCATCATGAATTGGGGGTGTTACAGCACAAGACCCCACCATTCTGTGATAGAGTTGGGATGTCTTGGAACATAATCAAGTCTGCTTCTTGATCTAAATCTTCATAAAAAACAAGTCTTACACCCATCTCCTTCACTTCAATTCCTTCATCATCTTCATCTTCATCTTTGAAACAAAATGTTACAAAATTCTTTGCTTCCTTCAATTTCCCTATTTCACTTGTCGTGTAATGCAACCATATCATATCTGACTCATCGATTCTTATTGGCTTATCCTCAAAATATTCCCTATAGTAGTATGGAGCGCATCCTCCCAAATAAGCTCCATCAAAATTCTTCACAGAGTATCCAAAACGTGGGTAAGGTTGTTTTCTCTTAAAAATAACACAAACTCCATATCCCCTTAACTTACTGAAGCTCCAATCTGATGGTAATTCAACCTTTACCTGATTTCCCAAACTTTTATTTGTAAACCAATTTGGAATGCTATTTCCATCATAAAACATATCCATATTCTCAATGGAACTTCCTGGCAAACGGAACAATCCACATCTGTTATTCGCATACCGAAGGAAAGAAGAAAATCGAGAACCTTGGGAAGTTACAGATGACTCGAGAGATTGAGTCTCCGATGTTGACAACTTAAACAATTTTGGACAGCTGTTGAAATAAGTGGACCTTGTGCTCATGATTGGGTTTGATCCCATAATTGAACATAAGGAGGTGCAATCAAATGCAAAAAGATTATCTAGGCTATGTGGAAGTTCAGGCAACACTTCCAGCTTCTTGCAACCATCTAGTGTAAGTTCTTCAAGATTAGAAAGTTGACTCAAACTTCCAGGCAAACTAGTAAAATTGTTCCCTGACAAGTATAGCTCTTTTAGACCTGATAAGCCTCCAAGGCCATCAGGCACTTCTAATAAATTGCAGTAGCTTAGATCCAGTTCCTTTAACATATGTAAACCTGCCAATGAAACTGATCTTTGGGGATGTTGTTGGTTCCATATGAAACAAGAGATTGAAGTCCAGCATCTAGACCAAAAGGCTTTAGGACCCGTGTGCAGTCTTTCAGATTTAAGACAGCAAGCTTATTAAGCATTCCAATAGATGGGTGAACTGTAGCCAAATTCACACAACCTTCAAGATCTAGCTCTTCAAGATTTGTAATCTCCGAGAAGTCAGGGGTGGTTGTTAGGTTACAATAGTACCTTAGCTTCATTATTTTCAACCTTCTTAAACACTGATATCAATAGAAAAAAGATTAGTCCTTATATCTCCAGGTGTCAAACACAAACGCATGTATGAACAAGTAAATACCTTTGGTGTAGTCCAAAGTTGCATTATGTTGCTGTAAGAGAGGTCGATGACAACAACGTTTTCTGGATAGAAATCTGATGGTAAGTACTTGAAAGGGCATCCATGCCAACAAAACAAGCTTAGCTCATTGGACAAATAATACAATTTTTTTTCCTGAGAAGATCACATACGGTTTTTCCTCTTGATAGATTTTCAGGACCCACAACCTTTTCATACGTTGAAAATCATTAGCATCTATATGAATCTTCTGACTAAATTTCTCTAATGAAATGACTAGAACTTCAACCACTTCAGTTATTGCCACCTGGAAAAACAAAAACATGTGACTTAAATTATAAACAGTAACATAGTCAATTGCTTATACTTTTATATTAATATAAAGGACAATTATCATATGCCACTTTTTACCTTATTGTAAACATTAGATGAAATCAACAATCTTCTAGATTCTTCACGGACAATCGCCCTTGCCATTGCTTGAATCAAGTCATGCATTTAAAGTGACATGTTGTCACACCCCCAAAATCGGGTCCAGTGGAAGTATACATGTAGCTGGGGTGTAACTCAATTGGTATTACAACACAAGTTCAAAAATGGTTTTCACTTGAATCATTTAGAATAAAATAGTTTAATCAAAATGTTGAATCTACATTGTTAAAAATAATGCGGAAATAGGCCCTTAAAATAGTTTAAAACGGTCCCCAAATGAATAATCAGAGTCTTCTATGACCATGCCATGCCCTGCCAAAACCTCCTGTAGCGTGCCATTGCTTAAAACCTGAAAATACATGCTAAAGTGTCAACACAATGGTTGGTGAGTTCATAGAGTCTTGTGAAAAAGAATGTTATGCATATGAATGAAGATTTCCCAGCAAAGGCATCGTAAATCCACTCAGTTCCAAGTCCCGCCATAAGAGACTTGTAACCTGTGTGTTTACAACCCACTGCCAAATGTGTTTTGGTTTGTGTGAACAAAATAATGCTTGAATCTCAATTCAAAGATAAGTGTAGCAAAACCGCTATATAAACAATTTTAACAATGAGGTTATATAAACAATGATGACAATCCCATGAAATGCAGGTAATCAAACATACCAATGAAATGCAGGTAATCAAACATACCAATGAAATGCAGGTAATCAATCATGTAAAGCGAGTAATGCGTTTAAGAAAAACGAGCATGTATTCTCCCCCAAAGAGTTGATAAATCAATTAAAAGAGTAGGGGCTATGACTCACCTGGTGCGATAGCTACGATGACAAAAGTGGATACACAGAAATGAGGTCCGATCTCTAACCGCAACCTAATATGGATGATACGGTCTAATGTAAGAAATGAAATGATGCTACACATGCAAATACGTATGTTAACGCTTATCGTCGAAAATACGTTTTTGACGTCTCGTTAAGTTAATAACCACTTATCTTATAAATATGTTGAAACGGTACTCCACGATCCTCGTTTGGTGTTCTATCGGCAAATATAAGGTTTTCGACGTAAAATGACACTTTTCATAACTTGAAAAATATGGCCAAAGTGGTCTCGCAAAACTAGTCGCGAAATGGTGAATATTAAGAGTTAGGAAAGAAGCTCAGTAGTTTTAGAAAGACTTTCACCTTAACTAAAAAGTCATACAACTGAAGTTTGTCCATACGGGTCTCGATCATAAAGATATATAGCCATGAATTAAGGTGTTTGGGCTGTTTTGGCAGATTCTGGGCAGTTTTCGGGAAAGTTTGGAAGTCCATAAGTTATTCGTTATAGATCCTTTTGACAAACGGGTGGATGTTTTTGAAACTAGGCTGGGTGAACTAACTTTTTGTCAATGATGTAAATTTTTCAGAAATGAGTTTATCAATGAGTAAATTGGCTCTCAACATGATGTATTACAAAAACTGTTTTTCTATACTTAGTAATATTTTGCTAAAAAGCTGATGGAAATAAATAGAGTTTCGTCGATTTTGAAACGTGTATATCTTGGTCGTTATAAGCTTGTTTTCTACGTTCTTTATATCCCTGGAATCGTGGGACAACATACTAATATATTTTTAATAAGTCGGGATGGCTAGATCAAGTTTTACACCTCAGATTGGCCCTTGAAAATCGTGGGACAGCAAGTATAATTTTCAGAAAATAGTTTTCGTCGTTAAACTTGCAAAAATCATATCTCCTTCGTTATAAACTCGTTTTAATCCGTTCTTTCGCCCACGGCTTTGTTTTTGAAAGTATTTTCTAAATATTTAGCCCAAAGTTACCCAGAATCCCCTGATTTTTCGGGATTTTACAAAATGGGACAGCAACATTTATATAGTGGCTAAAATTCATTTTTCTTGTTTAATACTTGTCCAAATCCACTCCAATCACCACAAATCTAGTCTAATCCTACCATAAACCTTCTCAAGGTGTCATGGGTTCCTAAACATCACCAACCTTGGTGGGTTTCATGGGGATAATCATAGGTTAATTATAATCTCATAATAATTAGGAAATACTTGAAAAGTGGTATATATAACATAACTACTTGCATATTTAACCAATATACCATGAAAATACAACATGTTACTAATGAAATGAAGGTAATAGATGATGAAAAATAACACTTGAAGCTTACTTGAATATATATGAAGTTTGATGAGAAATGGATTAAGAAACCTAGGTTTTTATCACAAAACCCTAACAAGGAAAGAAAGTAGAGCTTGATTAACACTTGATCTTCAAAAATTGATGGATCCTTCCTTGGTTTGTATTTTAGGTCGTGGCTAGGGAGGAAGAACAAGAGAAAACCTTGACTTTGATTCTTGAAATGAATCTTGAAATGAATATAAATGTGTTATTTGTGTTTTTGTATGAAAATATCCAATCCAATGGCATAATGGTAAATAAAGGGTCAAGGGGAAGTAACCTGGTGAGGGGGGGGGGGGGGGGGGCTGCACGTGGTTGATGAGTATGTAGGAAACTTGTTAATATCTAGTTCACAGAGTCGGTTTTGGTTCCGTTAATCGCTAACCGTAAAGTTTTAAACCGCGAAATGTAAATCCGGGTATCGTAAAAATATGAAACTTGAAAGAATGACTAAACTTGTCAAAATACTCCATAATAAAATATAAAATGAATGGTAAGTTCCATCGGGTTGCTTAAACGCTGTTAAAACTAGAAACGCGGGTTTAAAACGCGTAATTCGCGTAAAACGCTGAACTGAAAAACGTAAAATTCCAAAACTTTTAGAATTGTCGTAAAATGAGAGAAAATCATATTTCTATTGTTTATAATGTTTTATGGACATATCGGGATGCTGGAACGACGTTTAAACCCAAAAGTAAATCTCGGACACGGCTTCGTGATTTTTGCAGAAATGATCCGACGAGCGTCAAACTCTCGGATTACCAGTAAAATAGTTTAACTTACGAGAATATGAAATAAAAATTTTTGGAGATGAATAGTGAAAGTGAATAGTAATAGCGAATAGTAACTGATGAATAGTAACTTCCAAAAATAAAAATGAAATTTCGACATGTGAAAAAGGACATGAAATTTCGAGTTGTGACACATGTCACTACAGATCGTAATTAATGACCTATCAACCAGAACTTTCATATTTGAATCTGCAAAAAAGTTGCAGCCATCTAGTATGTTTGCTACAACTTCACTGTGTCACACCCCCAAAATCGGGTCCAGCGGAAGCATACATGCAACTGGGGTGTAACTCAATTGATATCACAACACAAGTACAAAAATATTTTCACTTCAATCATTTAGAATAAAATAGTTTAATCAAAAATGTTGAATTTACATTGTTAAAAGTAGTGCGGAAGTAGGCCCTTAAAATAATTTAAAACGGTCCCCATATGAATAATCAGAGTCTTCTATGACCATGCCATTCCCTGCCAAGACCTCCAGTAGCGTGCCATTGCTTAATACCTGAAAATACATGCTAAAGTGTCAACACGAGGTTGGTAAGTTCATAGAGTCTTGTGAAAAAGAATGTAATGCATATGAATGAAGATTTCCCAGCAAAGGTCTCGTAAATCCACTCAGTTACAAGTCCCGCCATAAGAGACTTGTAACCTGTGTGTTTACGACCCACTACCAAATGTAATATGTTTACGTGAACAAAGGTAATACTTGTATCTAGATTCAAAGATAAATGTAGCAATACCGCTATAAAATAATGCTGACAATATCGCCAGATAAACAACTATGACAATGAGGTCATGTAAATAAGTTTGACAATGTCACCAAGTAAACAATAATGACAATGAGGTCATATAAAATAAGTCTGACAACGTCGCCAGGTAAACAATAATGACAATGAGGTCATATAAAATAAGTCTGACAATGTCGCCAGGTAAACAATAATGACAATGAGGTCATATAAAATAAATAATAATGTTTAAGAGACAAGTCACATAAAATACAGGTAATCAAGCATACCAATGAAATGCAGGTAATCAAACATACCAATGAAATGTAGGTAATCAACCAGGTAAAGCAAGTAATGCGTTTAACTAAAACGAGCATGTATTCTCCCCCAAAGAGTTTACAAAACAATTAAAAGAGTAGGGGCTATGACTCACCTGGTGCGATAGCTATGAGGACAAAAGTGGATACACAGAAATGAGGCACGATCTCTAACCGCAACCTAATATAAATGATATGATCTAATGTAAGAATTGAAATGATGCTACACATGCAAATACGTATGTTATCGATACCACTGGTGAATTTGAAAATAACGTTTATCGTCAAAAAATACATTTTTGACGTCTCGTTAAGTTAATAACCACTTTCCATGTAAATACGTTGAAATGGTACTCCACGATCCTCGTTTGGTGTTTCATCGGTAAATATAGTATTCTCGTCGTAAAAATAACATTTTCATTACTTGAAAATATGCCCAAATTGGCCTCGCAAAACTAGTCGTAAAATGGTGAATATTAAGAGTTAGGAATGAAGTTCAGTAGTTTTAGAAATATTTTCATCTTAACTAAAAATTCATAGAATTGAAGTTTGTCCATACGGGTCTCGATCATAAAGATAAATAGCCGTCAAGTGAGGTGTTTGGGCTGTTTTGGCAGATTCTGGGCAGTTTTCGGGAAAGTGTGGAAGACCATAAGTTATTCGTTATAAATCCTTTTGACAAACAGTTGGATGTTTTGAAACCTGGGCTGGGTGAGCTAGCTTTTTGTCATTGATGTAAATTTTCTAGAAATGAGTTTATCAAGGAGTAAATTGGCTCTCAACTTGGTCACTTGGCGAAAGTGTTTTGCTGAAGCAAAAATATTAAAATCGTATAAGTTCAAACGCTTGTATCTTTTTCGTTATAAGCTCGTTTTCTACGTTCTTTATATCCCCGGAATCGTATTGACATATACTAATATATTTTTGATAGTTCGGTTCCTCTAGGTTACGTCTAACGCTTCGATTTTAACCATAAAAATCCTGTGACAGCTTACTATTTTAGAAAATAATAGTTTTCGTCGTTAAACTTGCAAAAATTATATTTCCTTCGTTATAAACCCGTTTTAATCCGTTCTTTCGCCCACGGCTTCGTTTTTGAAAGTATTTTCTGATTCTCTAGCCCAATGTTACCCGGAAACCCCTGAGTTTTCTATATTTGACGATTCGGGACAGTAGCTTATATATTGTTTCAAAAATTGATTTTCCTAGTTTGTAACTTGTTCAAATCTTTACCAAACTACTCCAAATCAACTCCACAAGTACCCAATCCTACCATATACCTTCTTAGGGTGTCATGGGTTCCTAGTCTTCACCAAAAATGGTGGATCTCATGAGATTGCTAATAAAAATTTTAGATCTATGTTTATAAAGAAAAATGAGTAATAAGTGGTATGACAACCTATGTATACTTGCATAAATCTATATGAAAATTGTAATGGATCAAAAATACATGTATGAAAGTGATGAAAAATAATATGTAAGCTTACTTGAAGTGTTATGTGAAAAAGATGATGAAAACCTTGTAATAACTTCAAGATTATTAACCAAAACCCCTTTGTAACACACTAGGATCGAGCTAGGATCATAATGTTTACTTCTAACGGATGAAATGGCCAAGAATCAAGATCCAAATGGTGTATTTTTTCTGTTTTGGGTCGTGGGTTTTGAGCAAGAGAGAAAAGAGATTGATTTTTGTGATAAAAATGAATTATTAGCTAGTTATTTCCTTATATAGTCCAAGGGCATTTTGGTAATTTTATCAAAAGGGCATAATTGTAATTTCAATGACAATTGAAATTATCTAGATATTTGTTAGATATTTAGGATGAGTATGAAGGAAGTTTGATAATATCTCGTTCACGGAGTCAGTTTTGGTTCCGATAATCGCTAACCGTAAAGTGTTAAATCACGAAACGTAAATCCGGGTATCGTAAAAATATGAAACTTGAAAGAATGACTAAACTTGTCAAAATACTCCATAATAAAATATAAAATGAATGGTAAGTTCCATCGGGTTGCTTAAACGCTGTTAAAACTAGAAACGCGGGTATAAAACGCGTAATTCGCGTAAAACGCTGAACTGGAAAACGTAAAATTCCAAAACTTTTAGAATTGTCGTAAAATGAGAGAAAATCATATTTCTATTGTTTATAGTGTTTTATGGACATATCGGGATGCTGGAACGACGTTTAAACCCAAATGTAAATCTCGGACACGGTTTCGTGATATTTGCAGAAATGATCCGACGAGCGTCAAACTCTCGGATTATCGTTAAAATAGTTTAACTTACGAGAATATGAAATAAAAATTTCGGAAATGAATAGTAATAGTGAATAGTATAAATGAATAGTAACTTTCTGAAATAAAAATGAAATTTGACGTTTGAAAAAGGACATGAAATTACGAGTTGTGATACACTGTTTTCTCCAATGAATAAACATGCGATATCAAGTAAGATATTTTGGTGCTGGTAGTTTAGCCCATCATAACTTAAACGAAGCACTTGTTGTATCTCTTCATTGGGATGTAACTTGAGCCTATTCAGTTCACTAACCCACTCACGCACAGTTTTGCCATATAAGAAACGACCTAAAACTATGAGAGCTAGAGGGTGACCTTGCACATAGTTCACAGCTTCTAGAGCAAGTTTTTGGAAGCCCGTAGAAGGATATTTTTCCTCAAACGCATAGGAACTGAAGAGCTCTAAAGATTGTTCCTCATCTAGAAAGTCCATGTCTTGGATTTCATCAACTCTATGAGATCTTAACAACTGTTTATCTTTACCTGTGAAAATAATCAAACTTCCTGGGCAAAACCAACTAGCTAAACCCGCAAGCGCATTCAACTAATCCCGATGATCCACATCATCCAAAACAAGCAGGATCGGCTTACATGCCATCCTTTGCTTTATGACCGTAGAACCTTCGCCAACACATGATGTCTTCAGATCTTCTGTTTTCAGAATCTTGTTAATCAAAAGCATTTGAACTTGAAGTATGCCATGTCGTTTTGTGACTTCTTTGACATCTTCACAAAAGCAACTTCCTTCAAAGTGGACATACATCATGTTATAAATAGCTTTAGCAAGGGTCGTCTTTCCTATTCCGCTTATACCACATATTCCAATCATGTTAACCTTATCCAACCCAACGAAGCGTAGCACGTTTAACCTGCTTAATTGGAAATCTAGGCCAACAGGGTTCTCACCAACATGTAAGGGCCCGTCACATAACTTTATGAGGATGTCTTTGGAGATGCAATTGATGGACTTTTACTCATACCTGTTAACCACAAAGACACAATAAGTAAGAGAAACTACATAGTGTTAAGCTTTAGTAGGGCTACAAGACTAATTACACAAAAACAAGAAATTTACCCATTTGTCATGTCCTCGAGATCCCATCCAGATAAGTTAGCCACCATGGATAAAGCTTCCTTCCAGTTATCGACCTCTAGTCTATTTGAAACTTGATGTTTGGTAAATGCTTCGGCATAGCTTCCCGTTTGTTTCCTAACCACGTCAGGTTTAACATCATAAAAGAGTATTTGAACCTCGTGTTTAGGCTTTCCCATTTGCTTGCATTGGAGTATTTTGACATGTTCCCTCAAACACCATGATGAAGAAGTGTAATTTTTGGAGAAGATAACAATCAAAAACCTCGATTCTTCAATGGCTTTGTACAGATGAGGAGATATCTCTTCTCCTTTAGGCAATTTGGTATCATCTCTAAAAGCATAAATTCCTTTTTGCTTGAAATCATTGAACATATGATCCATGAAGCTTTTGCGGATATCTTCACCTCTGAAACTTACAAAGACATCATATTTCCACCGTTGAGGAATGGACGTAGTAGCCATTATCAATAATGAGATTGTGCTGCGTTTACAAGTATGGTAAACGTTTTCAGAAAAAAAAATGAAAATAAAGTTGAAAAAATTAATTAGCACTAAGTAGCATTAAACAATCAAACATGTGAGTGCTTTTGTGTTATACCACGTAACATGTAGACAGAACAAGCAAGCTAATTGTTTATATATAAGTTCTGTTAAAAAAAACAAAAAAAACAAAAAAACAAAACATAGATAGTGGAAACAGCATCAGATAAATAGACAGCCATCTCTCTTGAAAACAAACTATTATACACATCTTAAGTAGTGGGACAAAAATCGTGGTACATAATATTACCATTGCATTTAGCTTAAGAGATGCATTCTGTCTTCCATGTTTCCTAAGAATACGAATGTAGATTAAATTGACAACTATGAATGTTAATTATAAGTAAAACCAAGCTTACCACGTTTTAGTAACCGTTAAAGCTTTCATAGAATACATGCACAAGTGATGAGGCGAAAAATGATCCGTTTTTAGGGGGTCATTTAAGCCCGAATCCGACTTTATTTGATCAAATATTGCCCTAAATCGTTCCTTTTGTGATTTTAGGTACTTGGAGAGTGAATTCTGGAAAAGAAGCCATTTTGGACGTTTTTGGAGCATAAAAGTGAAGAAAACGGCAAAGTATCAATTTTCCATGCTGAAGACACTAGGTGACGGCGTCAAGAGTTACACCCTGACGGCGTCAGACATCAAGAATAAAACACCGTAGTTGATGACGGCGTCAAAATCCATCCTGACGGCGTCAAAGTCCCAAGAATAAAATACCGTAGGTGGTGACGGCGTCACATAGGCCGTCATAAGTAGATCAAGGCCGTCCGAGGAAGTATTTGGCGGCGAGGTGACGACGTCACATGCTTGTCTTGACGCCGTCAGCCCAGTTTTCCTATATATAGTTTTCTAGTTTTTACATTAAAAAGAGAGAGAAGTTTTGGTGAAACCCTAGAGACGAATTTGGTGCCTCTTTTACAGGTTTTTCAAGGGTTTCAAACCCTTGATACCTTGCATTGTAATTGAGATAAGTGTTCTTCTAATTCAATCAATATGTCTATGTGTTGGTTGTTTATCTCTTGTTCTTGTCTCAATTCCATTATGCTAGGCTAGATCTCTCTTGTGTTTGCTTTGATCTAATGAAACCTAGATGTTGATTATGTGTTGATTACTTGTTTATTCTTGTTCTTGGATGAATGATTTATATGTTAGGCTTAAGAAAACTGGCAGATCTCCAAATGGTAACATGCTTGAACGTCTTAAGAAACATGAACTGAGGCGTACTAGGTCTTTATTGGTTGTATTTAATGCATGAGCCACTGTTTACAATCCCTATAGTTGTGCTGGGTCATGGTGTAGGAGGAGATAAGAGCTCATAGAGTTGGGGAGTTATGTATGCCACCCCACGAATGGTATTAAGGAATACAATACGTCATCCATACAAGTATAACAAGTAATTAACGTGTAAAAGATGTCTAGGGAGTAGTGAAGTCTAAGTAAACACAATTTCTCCATTTACTGCTCACAACCTTAGTATAATTAGTTTGTTTTCATTTTTATTATTTTATTTTGATTATATATTAGTTTTGGGTTAGTTGAATAGAAACTAATTCCGCCCACTCCTTCAAAACCCGAGATTTTACTTGCTTTCATAAAAATATAAAAACACAAAAATAATCATACCTCACCTCTAGAACTAGTAATTAGGTTTTCTAATCCTAGCGACACTATTCCTAAGCTGAACGATCAATCCCCCGGTACTTGTCACTATACTATACTACAACGATCAGGTACACTGCCTGGTGGGGGTTGTAAGCTTCTCGAGATCCCTCGAGAGGTAAAGCAAGGTGTGATTCCCACGCATCAAGTTTTTGGCGCCGCAGCCTGGGGAATAGTTATTGTCTAGGTTAGAATTTCTTTTTATTAGATCTACTTGCTAGATTCCTTTCTAGTAAGATTTTATTTTTATTTTTAGGTCTTCTTTAGTCTATCTAATTTCTTTGTGCCTTTGTTAGTAAATTAACCTCATTGACTATTCCGTTGACCATTATGGAAAACGCGAATCCACCCCTTTCCCCTGAAGAAGTGGTTGTGTTACGTGAACAGATTGAGAGTGAGATTAGGGAGCTTAGAGAGCTTAATAGGTTGGTTAAGATTGAACTCGAACATACATTTAGTGACCTAGCAACCGCCTTGTATTCAAATAAGGACCTAGGGCCTAATGACTTTGTGAATACTGTTGAGAGACTAGAAGAGGAAGCAATGGATCCGAAGCTTAACGACTACTTTAATCTATACCCCACTAAGGAGGAGATTGCATATTATAATAATCTTATTGATAACCCGCGATCTCCCTTCACCATAATTGAACCTAAGATCAAGAGAGGCGATCCTAAGAATGCTAAGATACCATGTATGATTGGATATAGGCACATTAGCAATGCTTACATTGACTTTAAATCTCCAATCAACATTATGTCCTCAATGGTTTTTAATGATATAGTGGAAACAAGACTTGAACCTAGAAGGGATCCCAAGTACCCCGGTGGAGTTTGTAACTTTGTCGGGAGAGTTAAAGGTTTACGTGTCTTTGTTGGTAATTTCACTTTTGTCACCGACTTTATGATTGTGGAGGATCTTGCTAATGTTATTGATTGTCGATTATCTAATGTTGTGTTTGGCAAACCATTTGTGGAGGAGTCTAAGTTGGAATACGATGAGGTAGAAGGCACGATCCGATTTGTAAGTAACACCGATAGTATCACATATAGGATGCCTAATAGGATGAAAGAATTTCGCTTTATATCTCGTTTTGATACGGACAACGTTGGTGCTTTTGAGGATATTGATGAGAAGGATAAGAAAAAGGGCATGGACTATGTATGGGAAAAAAGGAGCCTTTACTACAAAGATTGCTTGGCCCTTGGACCAAGGTATAAAGTCGATGAAGAATTTGCCCAAATGATTATGGGAGCGATTGAGAAAAAGGTGATTGGTTTCTACAAGGAATATCTACAATCGGAGAGTGGAACCAATGATGAGATCATGTAGTAACCCATGACTTTGAGTCTAGCTACAAGACTCGTAAATAAAGAAAAGCGCTTCTTGGGAGGCAACCCATGTTTTGTGTGATTTTATTTGTTTGATTGTTATTTGCTTCCGTATGCATGTTTTATATTTATTGTTGGTTGATCATGTTTCTCAATTAAAATGTGGAAATACTTTATTATGTTGTTTGGCCTAGTCTTAAATCCAACCTAAAAGTATTTTTGCAAAAGATAAGTGTAAGGGGAAACCCCAAATATGTTTTCAAGAAACAAACCGATCATGATTCTCCACAATATTAAATGAACATGTATATTCGTATTTGTTAGAGTCAAATGCTTGTATTGAGTAATAATGAAGTTTTGCAGGATTTTCCAGGAAGTAGGACGAAGTTTTTCCAGAAATTTTCCGGAAACTTAACATAAGAATTTCTGCAGGTCCATTCTGACGGCGTCAGAGTATTACTCTTGACGGCGTCAGGAGTTAAAAATCTGGAAATTTTACCGGTTTTGTTTTTCTAACGGAGTCTTATGGTTTTTGTGAATTATTAAGTTTTATAATCTCCAGGAAATCTGCAAACTTCATTCCATAAGCATTATATCTTATCTTGTTTTCTAGGATTTAGTAACTTATATAGGATGCCGCCGATTTTACGCGAGGTTGCCTTGTCTATTGTTGTCAGGATTTACAGGTTATTTTTGACAAGAAGATGATTTATATTCTGGAAGGGAAGCTTTGATTGTTCGTTTTCTTGGAAGAAGATTTATCCTGGCCAGCCTAAAATCCATACCGAGCGAATCAGGGGAGTATTTGATTTCATTCTCTTTACTTTTTCACTTTTACATTCTTTACTTGAACATTGGGGACAATGTTCATCTTAAGTGTAAGGGGAGGGTTAAAAGATGAGACTTTACATATGCACTTTCGCTTGAGTTTGTTTTGTTTGATAGTAGATGTGTAATAAAACTATGAGAAATACTTGTTAGTGTAATTTTAGCGCCAAATTTAAAATTTTTTACAACATTTAGGAGTGAAACTTTAGCCATAGCAAGCGTCTCATGGATAGGAGATTGTATGACTAGCACATAACCGTATATTCAGAAAAATTTTCCACCCAAAAATGTGAGGTTCGCCTTTAGATTTGATAGGAAAATGTAACACCCCCAATTCATGGATGCAGCGGAATTCAAACAGGGTGTTACTCGACGGCACAATAGTCACAATAATAGAAAACGAACTCCAATTGAGTCGTTTTAAGAGATTTATTATTCAAATTGTATAAATATCAGAGGTTACAGAATTGAGGTCCCAATTGGTTCCATGTTTACAATGTATAATAAATGAGTTTTGAATGATAATAAAATTTATAGCCCTCTTGAGTATCCGTGCCCTTCCGTACCATCTTTGATCGTCATGAACCTGAAATACATGCTTGAGAGGTCAACACAAAGGTTGAGTGATATTCATAGAGTTTGTTTAATGTTTGAATACAATATGTTGGTAGTGTGAGCTATAGACTCACACCAATGTTTAGAAAATAAATATGGGCCACATTGTTATACGCCCGGAACAGTTATTATCAAATACTAAGCTTATGACACCAAAACGTTAACGTGTGCCAATATCGATCGGCGGAGTTATCCCGGTAGGTACTTTGCCGTCATACCTAATGTCTCAAATATTAATGCATTTGTTTGAACTTAGTCAATACAAATGGGATTCGTCAATCCCAATAGGCCTATTCACAATATTCGCGCTCACTTGCAAGTAACCCTCGCAAGTGATTAAATGGTTCATAATAAGGGATCTTGGTTTGGCAAGTATGTTACTTAGTGATAATAAAACATAGTCGAATAGCATACAATAGAAAGCATTGTGTTCGAGTAGAAAAATAATAGCATGTATTCCCCCCAAGGGTTTGTAAAACATTGAAGTAATGTAAAGTGGGGCTATGAACTCACCTTGAGTTGGATGATGTATAATGAGAATGATGGGTATGCCGTAAGAACTTCTACGAGCAACCTAGAATAATTGTTGTAACTTAGGTTTGGAATAATGTCCAAGGAAACATAAACATGCCAATATATATATCTTGCATTTAGTCCATGATGTGGTATGATGTATAGTGTAAGTCTTTGAAAGTAATGATTCATGAATCATGTATGTCTTGTATATTGTTTACTACCGTTCGGGCCGACATAATTCAGAAGTCATGTTAGTAAGTGTTCGAGGAGCCAGGACACTTTAACTCGTAAATCCACAACTCAACTCGACGGCTTACATAATGAACTCCTCACATGAGGCTCCCTACTATTGTAGTAGTTGATGAAATATATAGATATAAGTTTTGATCCGAAAAGTTACATGTCCGATATTTGAATAAACTTAGGAAAGTTTATTAGTACATGAAGATTGTTATTAGGGGTAGTTTCATAAGTCTTGTATGACCATTTTCTCTTGTAATATCTCATGGTTCCTTTAGATGAAGTAGATCCAAATTGTATGTTCAAGTTATCGCCAACTTCTCTAGTTCATGTATTTGCCTTGGTAAGCTTGTATGGTCATTTCGTCATGGCCTTGCCATGACCTTTGGTCATTGTTCCATGGTCTTGAGACTCAACCTTGGCTCTAGCCATGGTTGTGGTCTTGATTCTAGGTCATAAGACCCCTTTGGTCTTCATAAACCATAACTTATATGTAATGACTTTGGTATAAAAATGGGCTGTTAAGATTTTGAAGAATTTATCACTCAAAAAGCGTTTTCAGGGCTCGAGCTTCTTTATTTCTAAATGAAAACGTCGTTCCGGACAACTTTCGTGTTTTAACGTTTTGATGAATCGGACCAGAAGTGGGACTTTCAAAACCCAAATTTGATCAGAATGGTATTTGGCAGTTTGCCGCAAAGTTTTGGTAACTTCAAATGGGCGTAACTTTTGACTCGTATACTCGTTTTAGGTGGTTCAAATTGCTATGGTTTCCTTGTTAAGTCCTCTACTGTAATATGTAATGATCCAACATCATATCTTTACCATTTTGATCAGGTCTTACCAAGAAAGTCACTAGTTTACTTGTTTTAGTAACTTGTCTTAACAATCAATTACAATAACTTGTTTTGTTCATTTTTATACATCATGGACATGCATACAAGACATAATATAGCATGAATAATAGGTAAATAACATGAACATGATTATTTAACAAGAAGCAAGTTAGGGTTTGCTTACAACTTGTGAAGAAACTAACTAGAACCAAGATCAAGACCAAGAACCACTACTTAATCTTCCAAAAACCTTTCCAACCATAGCCATGCTTCCATATCAAAAACCCTATCTTATAATCCCTTGATAAACACTAATCTATCACAAAAACAAGCCTTAGTAAAAATCTTCACTAAGAACACTTGGAAATTTGATGAGTTTTTGTGGTGATTTTATAGAGTTTTATGGTTGAAAGGTGTTAAGGATCAACTAGGAATTATGACTTGAACTTGTGATGGATTGAATGAGCAAGATCAATGATCAAAATGGTAAGTTAAGGTTGTTTTGGGTCGTTGGTATGGCCAAGGAGAGGAAGAGAAAGATTAAATAAGGTCTTGAGGAGGTTACAAGCTTGACTAGTCAACACTTGGAGACCAAGTATAACACATGGAATCAATCTAAGCCTCCTAGCATGAGATCAAGCCACCTATGGGCTGAATTCCCCCCCCCCCCCTAAGTCGGTTTGTATATCTTGGGGAGCAAGGTTTGACTTGTGATGATATTATCGAAGATATCTAGTATGTTTTGACTCCGTAAAATGCAAACCGTAAGTTGTTACGTCACAAAACGTAAAACCGGGTATCGTAAAAATACGAAACTTGGACGAATGATTAAACTTGTCAAAATACTCCATAATAAAATATAAAATGAGTGGTAGGTTCCATTTGGGTGGTAAAACCCTGCTAAAAACTGGAAACACGGGTCTAAAACGCGTAATACGTAAAATGTACGAATATTGCGTAAAATTGAGAAAAGTAAAATATTACTTTTCTAATAGGTTATAAATGATTTAAAATGACTTATAATGTCTAGACTGGGCTCAGTCTAGTGTCGGTTGGTATTAAATGTCTTTTAGACATCAAACCGTAAGCCTAAAAATCAAGGAATGACTTATAAAATCAAGGAATGATTTTTGGTCAATGGAGGAGGGAAAAATATGTTGACTTTTTCTAATAAGTTGAAAACTCAAATAGTCTTAGAAATGCGGTGCAGGTATAGACTAAGGTTACGGCTGAGTAAAAACGCTTAAAAACTGAAATTTCCAGTTTTTCACGGCCGAGGCTTATTTTGGTCATGTTTTTCTCAGTCATGATTTATTCTCAAATAAATCATGAGTGTGTCAAACTTTTTTTGATACGGGGAAAATTAACGCGACCGAATTTCGTTGTGCGTAGAATTTCTGAATGACGTTTTACCCTAAAACGTGTAATCCCGTGTAATTCCTTAATAAATTTCACGAAAATGAGCTTATGAATGTCAAACTTTTAATTTGCCATGGAAATGATTTATCACTTGAGCCCAAGAAATAAAAATCAAATTTCGGGAAAATTTTCGGGAAAAATGAATAGTAAAAGTGAATAGTGAAATTTTCCGGGAATAGTAATTATCCTGAAAATGCGAATTGTTACAGTCTCTACCCCTTACGGGGAACTTCGTCCCGAAGTTCTATGTGTGTTATATGTTGGAGTGGTGTCGATGAAAAGGTGTGGTTACTTATGAGGACTCGAGTCTTGAATTACCAGTGATATAGTTTGATTTGTCTTAGAATACGGTGTGTCAATAGAAATTGATAAAATAGTTGAATATCAATAGAGATTCATATAATAGTCGAATATCAAAGGAAATTGATATAGTAATCGAGTATTAATAGGAATTGATATAGTAGTTGAATATCAAATAGAACTCGATATAGTTGTCAAGTATCAATAGCAATTGATATAGTAGTTGAACAACAATTGCAATTGACATAGACATCGAATAATGGAATAAATGTTGAACATGTGGTTGGACCAAGTCCTGTTTGAATTGTACGGCTGCCTATGCATATGGCTACATGGCTTCACAATGAGTTCGGTATGACTGCCCATGCATATGGTTACATGGCCTCGCAATGAGTTTGTTTGTTATTGCACTATCATTATGAAAACCAAAAGTAAATCTCGTACTAATGGAAATTGGGATAGTTGTTGCAATCATAGCCTAGTAGGTAATCTGTTGTTGTATCTAGTGTTTATTGACTTCATACTTATGTAGGTATCATGCCATACCCGAGCAATGTAATGTAGGTATCAAGCCATACCCGAGCAATGTAATGTAGGTATCAAGCCATACCCGAGCAATGTAATGTAGGTTGACTTCATACTTATGTTATTTCGGATATAAATAAGCCCACTTGTTTATAATTCTTTATTTACATAGAGAGGCATCCCAAACAATGTAACTAAAGGAATATAAACGTATGGTTCGATGATTTATAATTTCTTTATTTAAATGAAAAGGCATCCCAATCCATTCAAATAAGGACATTATAAATCATCTTACTCAAGAATTCCCGACACAACATTCATACTTAGCCGGTGAGTTACAAGGTAGTGTATTACGAGATGATACTGGTGTTCCAAAAGTACAAGATGAATATTCAAACTTGTAAAGCTGATGAGGGTACTTGTGGTGTAACTAAGGATGATTTGAGCTTTAAAAGTGCATCAAAATCTGTTAATGAGCTTGTGGTTCCAACGGTTGTGAAGATAATGTTATGATATGTTGATGAACAAAAGTGTGTAGTGTATGCTTAACATTAATACTCTTAGGTATAGATGTTGAGTTTGCTTTAAAAATCTTAAGAGATTTTAAAAGTTTATGATGGAATGGTATCCTTAGGACCTAAACAGGATAGTACTTCTATAGGATGAAGAGAATAATTGATAACTATCCCAAGATAGTAGTTCGGATTATCTCATAAATGAAAAATTTCAAGAATGAAATTAGGTAACACAAATAAGGTGTTAAGATTTCGCTGAGTGGTAAGACATTATCGTGTCTCTAGATTGTTTTAATGTATTCTGGTGGTTTATCGAGTTCATGTAGGAAATCAACCTAAACATAACCCTAGTACAACTACTCTCAGTATTTGGAAATTTTAAGTCGAATATAGTTAGTCAGACTATATTCCACTGTCCCTAGGTTAAATATATGTGACTAGTCTATATTTAGCCGAGGTTCGATAAAATTTTCAAATACCTAAACTAGGTATACTTTTGATATGTCCGTTGCTTTCGGGAAACTGTCCACTAAACAAAGGCGATGTCAAACCCTTAAGTTGCAAGTCCCGTCCATACAAGACTTGTAACGTATGTTTTCATATTCCATTGCATAGAAGGTAGTAAGGGTAGATACGTATGGAAAGGAAGTTTTAAGTAGTTCTAAAATAGAACCTACTTGGCCAAGATCACGAACTTTTAATAATGAAGGTTTCATAAGAAAACTTTGATGAATGTAGAGAAAGTTCAGCTTTTGTCGATGATGGATTAGTTTGTCCTTTAGAAATCTCATATTTCTTGTTTTGAAATCGATAGATTGTGACGGGTTTTTGATATCATAAGAAATGATATTGATGATGTGATGGAATAATTCTAGAGACCATTTGCACAAAACACAATTTCTCGGAAGTAGGTTAGACCATTGTGCAATTCACAATGTCTGGGAAGTAGGTTAGGTCATTGTGTGACACAAAACATTTGAGAAATGATTAAGACCATTGTATCATACAATGTCTTGGAAAATGAATGAGACCATTGTATCTCACAATGTCTTGGAAAATGAATGAGGCTATTGTATCTCACAATGTCTTGAAAAATGAATGAGACCATTGTATCTCACAATGTCTTGGAAAATGAATGAGACCATTGTATCTCACAATGTCTTGAAAAGTGAATGAGACCATTGTATCTCACAATGTCTTGAAAAATAGGAAAGACCATTGCAATCAGTTACAATGTCTTGGACATATAATATTGGAGTAGGAACATGATTGGGAGAGTGTGGCTGTGCCGAAATGCCTTAGAATAGGCATACACATATATGTTTAGTCCATTGTTTAGATAAATGATTGAAAATAAACCGAGTTTATATATCAATATACTAATATGTTCATGTAGCATAAAATGCCTAGTGTGTATATATCAATATACTTATATGTGTTCATGTAGCATAAAATGCCTAGTGTGTATATATCAATATACTTATATGTGTTCATGTAGCATAAAATGCCTAGTGTGTATATATCAATATACTTATATGTTCATGTAGCATAAAATGCCTAGTGTGTATATATCAATATACTTATATGTGTTCATGTAGCATAAAATGCCTAGTGTGTATATATCAATATACTAATATGTGTTCATGTAGCATAAAATGCTTAGTGTATATATATCAATATACTTATATGTGTTCATGTAGCATAAAATGCTTACGGGGAAATGCTCAATTATGTTTAGGGTACATATATTAATATGCAATTATGTTTGTGTAGCATAAAATATCTACGGGGAAATGCTCAAAAGGGGTATTGATGAGGCGAAAAATGATCCATTTTTAGGGGGTCATTTAAGCCCGAATCCGACTTTATTTGATCAAATATTGCCCTAAATCGTTCCTTTTGTGATTTTAGGTGTTTGGAGAGTGAATTCTGGAAAAAAGGCTATTTTGGACGTTTTTGGAGCATAAAGTGAAGAAAACGACAAAGTACCAAAAATCCAAGCTGAAGATACAAGGTGACGGCGTCAAGACTTCCTTCTTGACGGCGTCAGACATGAAGAATAATTTACCGTAGCTGGTGACGGCGTCAGATGGAGAGGTGACTGTCACACCCCCAAAATACCTGAATGGCAGCGGAATGGAATACCTGGGGGTGACTGTCATAGCACCAAACTTACAGTTATATTGAACGACCTAAAGTGTCGTTTAGAAAATACAGCGTTTGATCATTAAAACATTCAGAGTTTACAAAGCTTAGGTCCCAAAAGAGTTTGCCAAAATAGTTAGAATAAGTTCAACAAGATCAAACGTTTCATAAGTGCAGAAACTATAGTGAGACGCGTCGACTCCGCGACTCCATGAAGGTCCAAATGTATGCACAAGAGCTACCTTAATAACCTGAGAAATACATTGAGAAAAAAAAATGGTCAACACGAATGTTGGTGAATAATCATAGGTTTATAACTAAAATCTAGTGTACATATGCCATAAGTAAAGCCAAGAAATAGGATGTCCGGAAAATATATACATTGGCTCTTAAGCTCATGACCCCGAAGCTAGACGATACTTGGCCCCAATGAGTGTTTACCAGACACTCTAATAATAAAGACATGAAATGCATTCGTCCCATTTGGAGCAACCCAAACACGAATGGAGGCGTCACCCTCGATAGATCTATCCACTCACTCCCGCTTAGTACCAGAAATTAACGGTCCATGATAATAAAAGGGGACTTTTCAAGACGTAGTAATAAGGAAACTTAAGCAATGTATGAATTTTTATACTTAGGCATGTACACAAAAACAAGTAATGCAATGTATTCTCCCCCGTGGGATTTGAAATCAAAATATAGAATTAAAACGGGGCTATGAAACTCACCTCGAAGTGATGGTACAAAGATGGTGCAATGAGGTAAAAGTAGTCGGGACAATGAGGCGCGAGTACTAGCCGCAACCTAAATGAATAATCATGATCTAACTTAGATCAAGCCGTAATGAAATGAATGCACATGCACATGATACTCATACCACTCGTAATTTGGAAATACTAGTTATCGTTATGGTAAAATAGTTTCCATACTTAGGAAAAATAAGTCCATTTAGAGAAGTATATAACTTGTCATATTAATTCGTACGAAAAAGTTAGCGTTATAATCCTCGTATCAAAACCTTAAAATAACGTCGTTAAGTCGTATAAATATTCCCTCGGGTCGTACGTATTCGTTTGTTAAGAATATAGTCATTAGTAACGTTTCTAGAAAATATACCATTTAGTGCGTACGTTATTATTTTTATTTGTGACCAAATATATATATATATAGTTTTGACGATGTTAAAGTGGGTATAACTTGGTCGTTTTAAGCTCGTTTTCCTTGTTCTTTATGTCCACGGATTCGTCTTTGTATATACTAGTATATTTTTGATAACTCGGCTCCTTTAGGTTACGTTTAACACCTCTTTTTACTCATTGAAATCTGCCAAACAGCAAGCAGTTTTGTAAAAATAGTTTTCGTCGTTAAATTTGCAAAAATCATATCTCCTTCGTTATAAGCTTGTTTTAGTCCATTCTTTCGCCTAAAGTTTCGTTTTTGAATGTATTTTCTAAATCTTTGGTCAAAACTTGGCCACCATCTACTGATTTTCCCACGAAATTAAAATAGGGACAGTAGGTAATCTTATTGTTTCAAAAACCATTTTCAAGTCTCCAAACTAGTTCCATCCTCCATCAAACCACTTTCAAACACCACAAAGCTAATCTAATCCTACCATACACCTTCTTAGGGTGTCATGGGTCCTTAAACATCATCAATCCACTAGGTCTAACAAGGGTTACTCATGTGTTCATTTCTAGGGCTCAAAGTTAAATATATACAAAAATAGAGTGGTATAAGTTAATGCATGTATGAGATCTTGTAAGAAAATTATATAAACATGGTAATAGCTTGTAAAAATCATAAAAATGAGTTTGTTAACTTACTTGATGGTTTAGAGAGTTTAGATGATAAAAACCTACTAATCCTTGAGTTTTTATTTCAAAACTCCAACAAGGATGATTATATAAACAAGTTTATGCCAAGATCTTTGTAAAATTTATTCTCCTTGCTCCTTGACCACCCTAATTCGAATTCACCTCAAGAGAAATGAAGAGAAAAAGTTTACTTGTGCAAGAAAAAGTGATTTTGTGATTAAAATGGATGAAAAAGTTTAATTTATACTAGGAGACAATTGTTTGGTGAACATTAAATTTGGTTGGTGTAGTTTTTAATGCTTGAAGACCATGGGGGGGGGGGGGGGGGGGGGGGTTGGCCGGTCCTAAAAGGAGGGAAAGGGGGGGGGGGGTTTGTCTTGGGTTTAATTAGGGAAAATTAGTGGTAAAGTGTAGTTGTGTTAGTTTTAGGTTTAATCGGGTACCGGGTTTGTTAGAAATAAATTTTTATTGAAGTTATTCGGGACGTAATAAAGTCGTAAAAATTGTAAAAATATGCCGGGTACAAGTACGGAGAGTTTGGGTGATTATCGTATAATTTTGTTGAAAACCGTCGTTATTAAGTTAAACGTACGATACGTAATAAATAAATTTCCAAAATACCGGGTAAATTAATATTATAATTTTTATATTATAAAAATGAGTATAAAAATATATTGGGACAATAGTCGGGAGTGTCGGACATGTTAGACACATTTATAGTTTGCGTATTAGTGTTTATTTAAAATAAACGTACGTAAATCGTTAATTGTACCAAAAGTATAAATTTAATTATCCTACGAGTGGAATAGCATGCAAGTGACATAATGATGATATGCAGACTATTTCTAGTCTGTATGAGATGTCCCAATGATAATGCATGAATTCGCACATGAACCAATACGGTTACGCGAATTTAAATACTCGTAAACTAAATTTACGATGACATGAGTAATGCACATGAATAGTGGTTTTTTCTCGGAAATGAATAGTGTTAAGTGAATAGTAAAATTTCTGAATGTTTCTCGAAATGTCAAATTGACCTCAAAAATGATGAATAGTGATCGATGAATAGTAAATGATGAATAGTAACTTGTGAATAGTAAATTGTCGAGGTTTCGAAAATGACCGAAAATTACGAGTTGTGACAGTCTTCCCCTCTAACAGGAACTTCGTCCCGAAGTTCAGTTTTGGTTGGTCTCTGAAGTATATTTGGTCAAAAAGACGTGGATGCTTGAGTTGCATTCAGTCCTCTCGTTCCCAAGTAAATTCGGGTCCTTTTCAAGAATTCCAGCGAACTTTCACGATAGGAATTTGACTTGCTTCAACCGTTCGACCTCATGGTCCATGCTTTCTACTGGTTCTCTTACCCAGTTTACGTTTGTCTCAGGGTTGGATTCCCTTCCAAATGGGATTATGATTGACTAATCTGAAAGTCATTTCCTGGATTTGAATAGGTGAAGCATAGTTGTGTAATCCGGCTGTTCCTTAACAAGGCTCAAGTCTGACGGCCACTAGGCCTACTCTGTCCAAAATATTAAGTGGTCTCGTGTATATCGGCTTTAACTTTCCAAATATTTCCGAATAATATCATGCCTTTCCTAGGCAGAACTTTCAACGAAATCTGGCTACCAACTTGAGGTTTTAATGGTTTACAACTTATAGAATTTGTAATTGATTCTTGACTTGTAGGAAATTTCTGGTTATTTCATGAATGCCTACTGGAATAGTGAGTTTGGCTTTTTCCGAGTTCGGTTCGTCAATAGATGATCAGTGCTTCTTCAGGTTTATAATGTAATATGGGTAATATATGTTGTTGAACTCTGTCAGAACTCAAATCTTATATGTCAGCTGGTCGATTCTAACATGAATCTGAAATGGTCCAATATACTTAAAGGTTCAATCTCTCGTGTTACCAAAATCGTATCATGCCTCTCCAAGGCAAAGCTTTCAATTTAGTTCGTTCTTTCACGTGAATCTAGTAAATTTGCTTGTTCAAGGATACCCAATCCGTATGATGTGCGTCATGTACCAACCTAACTTCTACCAGTTTCTCGTTGCTTGTAACTGGTTCTTGACTTGTGAAATTTCCTTTGTTGTTCCATGGTTTAGTTCTAGACCAGTGAATTTAACTTTCTGATTTCGGTTGGTAAACGGGTAATTGGTACTTCGACCATAAAGTGCCTCAAATGGTGTAGTCTCTATGCTCGCGCGATAACTATGGTTGTAAAAGAATCCGATTTATGGTAAATGGTTAGTCCAACCATTTCTCGAGTCAATTACTCATACTCCGAGTATAAATTTCCTATGTTTGAATCGTTCTCTCGTTCTGACCATTGGTCTGAGGATAATAGGCGGTGTTTACATCTAAATGGGGTTCCGAAGGAAATCTTAAAATGATTGCTAGAAGTCCAAGGTGATTCGATCACCTTTATCAGGAATAATTGAAACGGTACAATAAATCTTGTGACTAATTCCACAACGTTACGTCTTTCGAACACGGCGTTATACAAAGAAGATAGAATGTGGGTAACAATGTTTGATTCTTTGTGTTTTGGTCTAATGGATTGCTAAGACATGTGTCATTCTTTGCCTACTGTGCTTGGTCTCCATTACTGACGTTTGTAATCGTTCTATGGTGTTCCTCCTAATCTCCTTCATCACATATTCCAATATTCCTTATTGTCAAATCACAAAGCCCTAAATGCATAAGCGACGTAGCATGGTGATTGGTTTTCAAAATTTATCTCGCGATTTTTGAGTTTTTGGTCGAAATCTTTTTCTGAATAAACGAATTTAGAAAATGGAGCAAATGGTTTACTAAATGATATCTTTCTTGATGATTCAAAATTCAATAGTTAGGAAATGTGACGCGGTTTTCAAATAGGTTGTGAATAGGACTGTTTACCAAAGTTTGATGTTTATATATTTCCCATTGTACAATGGTTTAGCTAAATATTGGTTAAGAGGGTCGTATTTGTTCAAAATAGGCAATTCAAAATAATTTTTTTTTTTTTTTTCGAGATATTTGATTTGGATAAACACAAATTTTAAATCGACTTTACTTAAAGTGAAAATACTATCAAGGATAAAATAGTAGGATAGGCAATGTTCGCATAATGCATAGATGTCTAACGTTCGGTTTCTGTTATTGGACGGTACCTATTGGTGGTTATCTGGCAAAACTACAAGTCTAGGTATTCAACCAACTTAAGTCCTGAGATGGTTTATCGTTGTAATTGTCATCATGTTGGCAATATGAGGGTTTCAATTGATACCATATCGATGAATTTCCGTATTGTCTTCACATGTAGCTGGGGAGATATTCTTGAGTCTGATGTCTTTCTCGATGTATAGGTGAGGTTATCTAGAATTTCCTGAGAACATAATGCTTTAGGGGAATCTATATCGATATCCATAATTCGAATCAATCATTCTTGTCGTAAACTCACTGCAGGGAATTTTGCGTATGGATGAGACCATGTTAACTCAAAACACTTTACAGTATCGGTTAGGAGGCTTGGTTTATTCCCATGGTGTTGCTTAGCGTACCTTCACAATGTGTTTGATCCTGTAGCTCAGCCTAGCTAGTACCTTTGAATAATAAATTGGACAACTAGGTCAGAGATGGTGGGTCGGATGGTCCAGTGGCATTTTAGAATTGTTGTTGAGTTATAAATTGTCTTGGTGTATACTTCTAGTCTAGGTTTGTAGTTTCGTAACCCTTTTATTGTTTTTCTTGTATCGAGGAATCCTCCTAGTACTTAATATGGGAAGTCTCTCCTAAAGAGGTCAATGGAAAGTCCAACTTAATGACTAAGTGTGTGACAGGTGGGGTAAGTATCCAGGGAGAATTTGTCAGAAAGAAATATTTATAAAAGAGTTTATTTGTTTAAAACGCTTTTGGATGAAGATTGTTATTAATAATACTTTACAAAGTAACTATTCCCTTCATGGCATAATCCTTCCTGAAGTATACATAGGTGATCAGGCTATGTATAGTTGAGGACTAATGATGCGATGCTTGATTAAATCAAAATAATATTATTTTTCTCAAAAGCTTTAGATGGTGTTCAACGCGTTGTTATTAAAAATGGTATACTAATTATTTCCTTCCATAGTAATATAAAAATTGTTTCGCGTAATAATAGTAAATATTTGGCGTCATATTGGATAATCAGTTTATAGTACGGTAACAAAACGATTTATTTTAGAAATTTGGTAAAACAATTTCCCCATAAGGTAGTAAAATAGTTTAAAATAAAAATCGTTGAATGGTTTATTGGATACATGGGTAAATACTATGGATTGGTAATAATCTACTAATCCGTCAATTACGAAATCAGTCAAATCCTTAATAAGACAATGGTATAATGTTGCTAAACGATTGAAAATTGCGCCATTGCAATAGAAAATGGAATGAACAAAGGCTACGGTTATCACAGAGGTAACAAAAGATAGTCATTACATTAGATAGGAAAGTGCTTAATATAACTAGGTTACATCAACGTACTTATGGAAAGTACCAAAAGAAAGTACAACCTTAGAGGGCTCAAACTATGGTTCACATAACTAAAACATAAACTTCTTCCTCCAATTCTGGTTTCCCAACTCCGGGCATTCACTCCTGAAGTGTCCCACTACTCCACACTCGCGGCAGGTTACCGAGAGTTTCTGATGCTTTGCGAGGGTGGGAGCCTTGCAATCCTTGGTTTCATGTCCAAGCTTTTGGCAGTTCTTACATTGAGAGGGGCAAGATCCTTTGTGATGAAACTGACACTTGTTACACTCGGGTAATTTACCAACATACCTTTTCTTTTGGCTTGACCCAGCAGCACAGGTCTCCACCACTTGTTGTATCTTAAACTGTTGTTGAGAAGCATTAGCATCCAGATTACCGACCCACTTTCTTTTGTTGCTACTATTGCCTCCAAAAATCTTGGTGTGAGTTATGCGCTCCTTTGCTTCGATTGCCATTCTGATAGCTTTCGGCATGGTATCGGGTTCCAGTGAGTTGACCAACATACGAATTTCAGGAGAAAGTCCTCCTATGTACCTTTCAAGTTTCTTGCTTTCCGGCTCATCCATTGCAGAGCCTAGTCGGGCTAAATCATAAAAAGAAGCAGTATACTTAACAACATCATCTCCTACCATGGTAAGGTTTAGTGTTTCCTGTTCAATTGCTTGTAATTCGCTTTTCACACAGAACTTCAAACTCATCATCCTTTTTAGTTTCTCCCAAGAGTGTGAGTAAGCAGCATCAACTCCTACTACCTGGACATACTTAGTCCACCATTTCTGGGCATGCTTCTGAAAAGTGCAAGTGGCAAACTTAACTTTGTCTTCCTTACGGCAGTCACCACTTTGAAAGATTGTTTCTAATTCTTCGAACCATTTGAGAAATTCTTTTGTGTCTATATTTCCGCTAAAGGAAGAGGGATTACAACCCATAAATTCCACGTGAGTAAGTTCCTTGGTGAGGGCGGGTAGTTACGTTCCTGGCAATGAATTGTCCAACAGCGGCTTGCGTCATGCTTGGAGTGGTTTGCTTAAATCTATTTCCATCAAATCATAAGATTCCATGAGAATCTATTGGTACTAAGGATCATCCTATTCATAACACATGAATATAACACATGAAGGTTTCGGTCTATGTGGACCAATATCATAGATAGCACAACCATTCCCTTATAGTAGAGTCAATACTTGGTGATTCCGTTTGTTCATCAATCAAAATACTACAAGTTTCTTCGAACTATGCCACACCTCTCGTGGCTAGGATATTAGTAAAAGCTAGTAAAGATATAAGTCTAGTCTAGGGATTTCCTGTAGTCCCTATAAGTGAAATCAGGTTTATGGCATCATAAGGTCGAGATAGTCCTGAAGTAGTGTCTGAAGTTATGCATCGATCAAGTCCTAGATAATGTAGATTCTAAGCCATTCTTGAGGAACCTGCAGATGTTCCTGTTGAGTCCGTAATCTTGGTATTATCCACAAAGTGTTATCTAATTCGTGGCAAGTGAAAATGGGAAAGGAAACTGACAATGGTGGTATTCTAAAGGATGAGAATAACATTGATGACGATGAAATCCCAGTGATGAGTTAGGAGATAATGGTGATAAAAGTGAATGGGATACTACCCTCTTTCGCGCTATCTCGCGGCATCAAAGAGGTAAAGCTGAAATACGCACTATGGGACGACCAATAGTGTAATAAGTAACCAACGGTGGTGGTAGTACCTAAGTAGTAAGCGTCCTACTAGTGAAGGAAAGAAAACATGCTATCTCCCTTGTAATAAGCATCCTAATAAGTCCATTAGAATTAAGTCTGAATACTCTACCAAACGGCATTCTATGTATAGTCTGAATGAGAACCTTGCTCTTATGACAATTCAATAGTGCTAATGGTGGTGTGAGTACAGCTGGTGGTATAATGGTAGTGGAAGATGACAAGGCATCTTCAATGTCGGAATCCGACGAAAGGATAACAGCGTGGGTATCTTAAGACATGTCACTTGTGAACCAGGTCATTATAATCATAAATATATATAAGTATGGGTATGAATAACTCGTACAGTGTGTGCGTAAAGCAACATGTATAGTGAATATGCACCTATGATGAAATGATGAGATGCTATGATGATGTGGTTATAGTCTAGGGTCCAAGATACATCCTAGTTCGCTATAACCTTAGCTCTGATGCCAATCTGTCACACCCCCAAAATACCTGAATGGCAGCGGAATGGAATACCTGGGGGTGACTGTCATAGCACCAAACTTACAGTTATATTGAACGACCTAAAGTGTCGTTTAGAAAATACAGCGTTTGATCATTAAAACATTCAGAGTTTACAAAGCTTAGGTCCCAAAAGAGTTTGCCAAAATAGTTAGAATAAGTTCAACAAGATCAAACGTTTCATAAGTGCAGAAAATATAGTGAGACGCGTCGACTCCGCGACTCCATGAAGGTCCAAATGTATGCACAAGAGCTACCTTAATAACCTGAGAAATACATTGCGAAAAAAAAATGGTCAACACGAATGTTGGTGAATAATCATAGGTTTATAACTAAAATCTAGTGTACATATGCCATAAGTAAAGCCAAGAAATAGGATGTCCGGAAAATATATACATTGGCTCTTAAGCTCATGACCCCGAAGCTAGACGATACTTGGCCCCAATGAGTGTTTACCAGACACTCTAATAATAAAGACATGAAATGCATTCGTCCCATTTGGAGCAACCCAAACACGAATGGAGGCGTCACCCTCGATAGATCTATCCACTCACTCCCGCTTAGTACCAGAAATTAACGGTCCATGATAATAAAAGGGGACTTTTCAAGACGTGGTAATAAGGAAACTTAAGCAATGTATGAATTTTTATACTTAGGCATGTACACAAAAACAAGTAATGCAATGTATTCTCCCCCGTGGGATTTGAAATCAAAATATAGAATTAAAACGGGGCTATGAAACTCACCTCGAACTGATGGTACAAAGATGGTGCAATGAGGTAAAAGTAGTCGGGACAATGAGGCGCGAGTACTAGCCGCAACCTAAATGAATAATCATGATCTAACTTAGATCAAGCCGTAATGAAATGAATGCACATGCAAATGATACTCATACCACTCGTAATTTGGAAATACTAGTTATCGTTATGGTAAAATAGTTTCCATACTTAGGAAAAATAAGTCCATTTAGAGAAGTATATAACTTGTCATATTAATTCGTACGAAAAAGTTAGCGTTATAATCCTCGTATCAAAACCTTAAAATAACGTCGTTAAGTCGTATAAATATTCCCTCGGGTCGTACGTATTCGTTTGTTAAGAATATAGTCATTAGTAACGTTTCTAGAAAATATACCATTTAGTGCGTACGTTATTATTTTTATTTGTGATCAAATATATATATATAGTTTTGACGATGTTAAAATGGGTATAACTTGGTCGTTTTAAGCTCGTTTTCCTTGTTCTTTATGTCCACGGATTCGTCTTTGTATATACTAGTATATTTTTGATAACTCGGCTCCTTTAGGTTACGTTTAACACCTCTTTTTACTCATTGAAATCTGCCAAACAGCAAGCAGTTTTGTAAAAATAGTTTTCGTCATTAAATTTGCAAAAATCATATCTCCTTCGTTATAAGCTTGTTTTAGTCCATTCTTTCGCCTAAAGTTTCGTTTTTGAATGTATTTTCTAAATATTTGGCCAAAACTTGGCCACGATCTACTGATTTTCCCACGAAATTAAAATAGGGACAGTAGGTAATCTTATTGTTTCAAAAACCATTTTCAAGTCTCCAAACTAGTTCCATCCTCCATCAAACCACTTTCAAACACCACAAAGCTAATCTAATCCTACCATACACCTTCTTAGGGTGTCATGGGTCCTTAAACATCATCAATCCACTAGGTCTAACAAGGGTTACTCATGTGTTCATTTCTAGGGCTCAAAGTTAAATATATACAAAAATAGAGTGGTATAAGTTAATGCATGTATGAGATCTTGTAAGAAAATTATATAAACATGGTAATAGCTTGTAAAAATCATAAAAATGAGTTTGTTAACTTACTTGATGGTTTAGAGAGTTTAGATGATAAAAACCTACTAATCCTTGAGTTTTTATTTCAAAACTCCAACAAGGATGATTATATAAACAAGTTTATGCCAAGATCTTTGTAAAATTTATTCTCCTTGCTCCTTGACCACCCTAATTAGAATTCACCTCAAGAGAAATGAAGAGAAAAAGTTTACTTGTGCAAGAAAAAGTGATTTTGTGATTAAAATGGATGAAAAAGTTTAATTTATACTAGGAGACAATTGTTTGGTGAACATTAAATTTGGTTGGTGTAGTTTTTAATGCTTGAAGACCATGGGGGGGGGGGGGGGGGGGGGGGTTGGCCGGTCCTAAAAGGAGGGAAAGGGGGGGGGGGGGTTTGTCTTGGGTTTAATTAGGGAAAATTAGTGGTAAAGTGTAGTTGTGTTAGTTTTAGGTTTAATCGGGTACCGGGTTTGTTAGAAATAAATTTTTATTGAAGTTATTCGGGACGTAATAAAGTCGTAAAAATTGTAAAAATATGCCGGGTACAAGTACGGAGAGTTTGGGTGATTATCGTATAATTTTGTTGAAAACCGTCGTTATTAAGTTAAACGTACGATACGTAATAAATAAATTTCCAAAATACCGGGTAAATTAATATTATAATTTTTATATTATAAAAATGAGTATAAAAATATATTGGGACAATAGTCGGGAGTGTCGGACATGTTAGACACATTTATAGTTCGCGTATTAGTGTTTATTTAAAATAAACGTACGTAAATCGTTAATTGTACCAAAAGTATAAATTTAATTATCCTACGAGTGGAATAGCATGCAAGTGCCATAATGATGATATGCAGACTATTTCTAGTCTGTATGAGATGTCCCAATGATAATGCATGAATTCGCACATGAACCAATACGGTTACGCGAATTTAAATACTCGTAAACTAAATTTACGATGACATGAGTAATGCACATGAATAGTGGTTTTCTCTCGGAAATGAATAGTGTCAAGTGAATAGTAAAATTTCTGAATGTTTCTCGAAATGTCAAATTGACCTCAAAAACGATGAATAGTGATCGATGAATAGTAAATGATGAATAGTAACTTGTGAATAGTAAATTGTCGAGGTTTGGAAAATGACCGAAAATTACGAGTTGTGACAGTGACGGCGTCAAAGTGGCCAAGAATAAAATACCGAAGGTGGTGACGGCGTCACATAGGCCGTCACAAGTGGATCTAGGGCGTCCGAGGAAGTATATGGCGGTGAGTTGACGGCGTCAGATTTAACTCTTGACGCCGTCAGAACGATTTTCCTATATATAGTTTTCTAGTTTTTTCATTAAAAGGGGAGAAGTTTTGGTGAAACCCTAAAGACGATTTGCGTGCCTCTTTTACAGGTTTTTCAAGGGTTCCAAACCCTTGAGACCTTGCATTGTAATTGAGATAAGTGTACTTTCAATTCAATCAATATGTCTATGTGTTGGTTGTTTATCTCTTGTTCTTGTCTCAATTCCATTATGCTAGGCTAGATCTCTCTTGTGTTTGCTTAGATCTAATGAAACCTAGATGTTGATTATGTGTTGATTACTTGTCTATTCTTGTTTTGAATGAATGATTTATATGTTAGGCTTAAGAAAACTGGCAGATCTCCAAATGGTAACATGCTTGAACGTCTTAAGAAACATGAACCGAGGCGTACTAGGTCTTTATTGGTTGTATTTAATGCATGAGCCACTGTTTACAATCCCTATAGTTGTGCTGGGTCATGGTGTAGGAGGAGATAAGAGCTCATAGAGTTGGGGAGTTATGTATGCCACCCCACAAATGGTATTAAGGAATACAATCCGTCATTCATACAATTGTAACAAGTAATTTACATGTAAAAGATATCTAGGGAGTAATGAAGTCTAAGTAAACACAATTTCTCCAACCACTGCTCACAACCTTAGTATAATTTAGTTTAATTTCATTTTTTATTATTTTATTTTGATTGCATCTTAGCTTTGGGTTAGTTGAATAGCAACTAATTCCACCCACTCCTTCAAAACCCGAGATTTTAATTGCTTTCATAAAAATATAAAAACACAAAAATAATCATCTCTCATCTCTAGAACTATTAATTAGGTTTTCTAATCCTAGCGACACTATTCCTAAGCTGAACGATCAATCCCCCGGTACTTGTCACTATACTATACTACAACGATCAGGTACACTGCCTGGTGGGGGTTGTAAGCCTCGCGAGATCCCTCGAGAGGTAAAGCAAGGTGCGATTCCCACGCATCAAGTTTTTGGCGCCGCAGCCCGGGGAATAGTTATTGTCTAGGTTAGGATTTCTTTTTATTAGGTCTACTTGTTAGATTCCTTTCTAGTAAGATTTTTATTTTTATTTTTAGGTCTTCTTTAGTCTATCTTATTTCTTCGTGCCTTTGTTCCTAATCTTTACCATCCGACATCATGGAAGGTGGTAACATCTTTGAACCCATCATCCCACCACAGCAAAACCCACCATTAGAACCCCTTAGGCCCCGAACCTTAGGAGAGTATTCCCGACCTAGCCACCAAGGCTACCGAAACACCATTGAGCTCACCAGAGCCAATGTGACCCCCTTGCGATCCGACACCATCCAGTTGGTGCAAAGCGGATGTGCATTCCATGGACTTCGTTCCGAAGATCCAAACCAACACCTTAAGGACTTCCTCAAAATCGTAGATTCCATAGACCTAGGTGTTGAAACTAGAGAGACTACCCGTTTACGCCTATTCCAATTCTCTCTACGGGATCAAGCTAGTCAATGGCTTGAGCGTTTACCCGCGGGATCCATCACCATATGGGATGATCTCACCACTCGTTTCCTTGCTCAATTTTTCCCACCGGGGAGAACTACTAAACTTAGAAATGACATCTTGATGTTTCAACAACGTCAAAATGAATCCCTTTATGAAGCATGGACTCGTTTCAAGGACTTACTCCAAAAAGTCCCTCATCATGGCATAGATCTTTGGCTCCAAGTCCAAATCTTCTATGACCATATCGACATCTCCACGAGGCGAACCATTGACCAATCGGCCGGTGGTAAGCTACGTGATCTTAGTGCGGAACAATCATGGGAACTCATAGAAGATCTTGCTCTCTATGACAACGAAAGTTGGAATGATCCCCGTGATTTGAACAAAACGGTCAAGGCAATATCTTTGCCTTCGAACAATTCAAGCACTCCCGACCGTAGGATCATGGAACTTGAGGACCATGTCAAGTTTCTCATGAAATCTTACGGAGCTCCGAAGCATTCAAGCCAAGTGAACAAAATCACTTCTTCATGCGAATTATGTAGTGGTCCCCATGACACTCGTGATTGTGTGGAACTCCCCGGAACAGCTTTTGCGGACTACGCATCCACGCGTACCGACGAAGCGGGAGATAAGTGGTACACTTTCAAGCCCGAGCTAAACACATACGGTGATTCATACAACCCCTCATGGAAAAATCACCCAAACCTTAGGTGGAGACAAAATCAACCCAATTCATCCAACCCACCTAATCGTTACCAATCAAACGGTCCCCCATCCAACCGTACTTTCAACAACAATCCTTCTAACAACTATGGTAGTACCAACAATCTTGAAGGATTGATGTCAAAGTTCATGGCATCTCAAGAAGCCCGCATAGCTAGGTTTGAAACCGAATTCAACCAACAACAAACGGAGATGACCAACAAAATCGACAACTTGTTGAAAGCCCTCAACAACCAAACATTAGCCACACCTAGGAAGGACACTAGGGACACCAATAGTGGAATCCAAGCTAAGGACCCCTCATCATCCAAACATGTCCACTTTGTCAATGTTGTCACCATTAAGCCGATAGATAGGGAGATAGAGGAGAGTGACAAAGATGAAGTTAGAGTAGAAGCCAATAGTGAGGATGAGAGTAGGGAAGTTGAGGTTAATAAGGATGAGGAATTAGAGGAGGTAGAACCTATAGAGGAATATTTTGATAAGTTGCCAACCAAGGAAGAACGGGAATACCATAAGTATTTATTCGATAGTCCCGAGACAACATATATCTTTGGCGATCCCCTGATCAAAATGGGAGACCCCTCTAACATTAACATCCCATGCAATATCGGGCACATGCATGTATGGAAAGCTTACATAGACCCTAGATCCCCCGTGAACATCATGTCTAGGACTTATTACAATTGGGTGATGAAGAAGCAACTCAATTTTAGGATAATGCCCGGTAAAAGTTGGATAAGTAATTTTGCAGGAAGAGTTAAGGGAGTACATGTGATTATAGGGAATCTCACCTATGAGATTGATTTTATGATAGTGGAAGACACGCGTCCGGTGATAGACGCTTGCCTAAGTCAAATAATATTTGGGAAACCATTTGTTGAGGCCACTAGGATGAGTTATGATCCGACTTTAGGGATAGTTAGGTTCAAGAAAGATGATGATGAGGTTGCTTATCAAATGCCCTACAAGATCGAACAATACCGCCTTCTCTCTAATTTCGAAAAGGAACGTAAGCAAGCGGCTTATTATAGGAATGATGAGGATAGACGTAGAGGAGTAGAGTATGTTAGAAATAGAATGCTTGGTTTCTACAAAGAATGCTTGCAACTAGGTCCGGAATACAAAACTGGTTTAGAAGACGACCTAGAGAGTGGAACCAATGATGAAATCATGTAGTAACCCACGACTTTGAGTCTAGCTACAAGACTCGTAAATAAAGAAAAGCGCTTCTTGGGAGGCAACCCATGTTTTGTGTGATTTTTATTTGTTTGATTGTTATTTGCTTCCGTATGCATGTTTTATTTTTATTGTTGGATGATCATGTTTCTCAATTAAAATGTGAAATACTTTATTATGTTGTTTAGCCTAGTCTTAACTTCAACCTAAAGGTATTTTTGCAAAAGATAAGTGTAAGGGGAAACCCCAAATATGTTTTTAAGAAACAAACCGATCATGATTCTCCACGATATTAAATGAACATGTATATTCGTATTTGTTAGAGTCAAATGCTTGTATCGAGTCATAATGAAGTTTTGCAGGATTTTCCAGGAAGTAGGACAAAGTTTTTCCAGAAATTTTCCGGAAACTTAACATAAGGATTTCTGCAGGTTCATTCTGACGGCGTCAGGGAATTGCTCTTGACGGCGTCAGGAGTCAAAAATCTGGAAATTTTACCGATTTTGTTTTTCTAACGGAGTCTTATGGTTTTTGTGAATTATTAAGTTTTATAATCTCCAGGAAATCTGCAAACTTCATTCCACAAGCATTATATCTTACTTTGTTTTCTAGGATTTAGTAACTTATATAGGATGCCGCCGATTTTACGTGAGGTTGCCTTGTCTACTTTTGTCAGGATTTACAGGTTATTTATGACAAGAAGATGATTTATATTCTGGAAGGGAAGCTTTGATTGTTCATTTTCTTGGAAGAAGATTTAACCTGGCCAACTAAAATCCATACCGAGCGAATCAGGGGAGTATTTGATTTCATTCTCTTTACTTTTTAACTTTTACATTCTTTACTTGAACATTGGGGACAATGTTCATCTTAAGTGTAAGGGGAGGGTAAAAAGATGATACCTTACATATGCACTTTCGCTTGAGTTTGTTTTGTTTAATAGTAGATGTGTAATAAAACTATGAGAAATACTTGTTAGTGTAATTTTAGCGCCAAATTTAAAATTTTTTACAACATTTAGGAGTGAAGCTTTAGCCATAGCAAGCGTCTCATGGATAGGAGATTGTATGACTAGCACATAACCGTATATTCAGAAAAATTTTCCACCCAAAAATGTGAGGTTCGCCTTTAGATTTGATAGGAAAAACATTTACTATTAGTGCTTATGAGTGTACCGGTAGCATTTAGATTCTAGAACTTGCGTTAGTGATGCATCCCGAGACCGCTAGTGAGACTACATTCGTGTGGTAGGATTTACTACATGAAAAGAGGCATTAGGATCACCCTTGTGTTAAACCCGTATTATAATTACTTGACCATTTAAGTCATATTACTTGGCTAGTTAAGTCAACTAATTTTTCTCACACCCTTAGCGTTGTACTCATTTTTAGTACACGATACCCCTAGTACACCCCTCCGAGCCTATCTTTTCGTTTCTAACTTTAAGCATTTTACTTAAAGGAAGAATTTGTTACACCCCACTTAAATGTACACCCAAATCGCCTTAGCCTTCCGTGTATGCGCTCATCTTTAGTGCATTATTGTTATTTGTTAAACCCTAAGTTAACTTTCTAATTGATTACATGGTTGCCAAGTCGAGTCATATCCTTGTACATATTGTTTTGGGATGATTGGGACTCATGGGTAAGTACTTATTTTATGGAGTAATCCGGAAGAACATCACTTATTACCCCCATATGTACGTTAATCTTAAAAGTGCTCCAAGTGTTTTGATTTTCTTAATTCGAGTCATTAGATTAGTTAAATGTAAAGTATGTAAAGATTCAAGTGTAAAGGGAATGCTCAAACCCCTATGATGTATTATTTTGGATGGTAGGGTAAGAGTGTATGCAAAAAAAAAAAAAAAAAAAAAAAAAAAGAGAAAAATCATACGGACTACCATCCCGTTTTTATTTTATGTTCATGTTTTTGTTATTTTTCATTTATTAGCTTAAGTCGAGTCTAGTCTTGGTTTAGCAACGCCATCTTGTACATGTAATTAACTAAGATTGTTAACTCGCCACCAGTAAAACTTCCTTTATCCAACAAAACCGTGTAATTCATATCCCTACACCTAACGTTATAACCCTTTAAAAGACCTCTTTGATAGTTTATCCTAGGTGCTTACGCCATGTGGTGGAGGTTTGATCCTTTCCCAAGCCTATGGTAATCTATTTTGCTATGACAGGTAGTGAGAGATATCTTCCATTTCCATAATGTTATATTACTTTATTACACCCGAGAGATGTGAGTATCTAAACACTATTTGTGAGGTGCTTGTGTATAACCTCCGTGCTTGTCTATTGGTCTTTAGTGGAACGATTATTTGTTGTAATTACTTTTATATTAGTGTTAAATGACCCCTAACTTGTCTTTTGAGTAGAATAAAAGCTCATTTGCTTGAGGACAAGCAAATCTCAAGTGTAAGGGTATATGATGAGGCAAAAAATGATCCATTTTTAGGGGGTCATTTAAGCCCGAATCCGACTTTATTTGATCAAATATTACCCTAAATCGTTCCTTTTGTGATTTTAGGTGTTTGGAGAGTGAATTCTGGAAAAGAGGCTATTTTGGACGTTTTTGGAGCATAAAGTGAAGAAAACGACAAAGTACCAAAAATCCAAGCTGAAGATACAAGGTGACGGCGTCAAGACTTCCTTCTTGACGGCGTCAGACATGAAGAATAATTTACCGTAGCTGGTGACGGCGTCAGATGGAGAGGTGACGGCGTCAAAGTGGCCAAGAATAAAATACCGAAGGTGGTGACGGCGTCACATAGGCCGTCACAAGTGGATCTAGGGCGTCCGAGGAAGTATATGGCGGCGAGTTGACGGCGTTAGATTTAACTCTTGACGCCGTCAGAACGATTTTCCTATATATAGTTTTCTAGTTTTTTCATTAAAAGGGGAGAAGTTTTGGTGAAACCCTAAAGACGATTTCGGTGCCTCTTTTACAGGTTTTTCAAGGGTTCCAAACCCTTGAGACCTTGCATTGTAATTGAGATAAGTGTACTTTCAATTCAATCAATATGTCTATGTGTTGGTTGTTTATCTCTTGTTCTTGTCTCAATTCCATTATGCTAGGCTAGATCTCTCTTGTGTTTGCTTAGATCTAATGAAACCTAGATGTTGATTATGTGTTGATTACTTGTCTATTCTTGTTTTGAATGAATGATTTATATGTTAGGCTTAAGAAAACTGGCAGATCTCCAAATGGTAACATGCTTGAACGTCTTAAGAAACATGAACCGAGGCGTACTAGGTCTTTATTGGTTGTATTTAATGCATGAGCCACTGTTTACAATCCCTATAGTTGTGCTGGGTCATGGTGTAGGAGGAGATAAGAGCTCATAGAGTTGGGGAGTTATGTATGCCACCCCACGAATGGTATTAAGGAATACAATCCGTCATTCATACAAGTGTAACAAGTAATTAACATGTAAAAGATATCTAGGGAGTAATGAAGTCTAAGTAAACACAATTTCTCCAACCACTGCTCACAACCTTAGTATAATTTAGTTTAATTTCATTTTTTATTATTTTATTTTGATTGCATCTTAGCTTTGGGTTAGTTGAATAGCAACTAATTCCGCCCACTCCTTCAAAACCCGAGATTTTAATTGCTTTCATAAAAATATAAAAACACAAAAATAATCATCTCTCATCTCTAGAACTATTAATTAGGTTTTCTAATCCTAGCGACACTATTCCTAAGCTGAACGATCAATCCCCCGGTACTTGTCACTATACTATACTACAACGATCAGGTACACTGCCTGGTGGGGGTTGTAAGCCTTGCGAGATCCCTCGAGAGGTAAAGCAAGGTGTGATTCCCACGCATCAGGTATATATATGAATATACTAATATGTTTGTGTAGCATCACATGCTTACTAAGTCCATAATCGTCTGGAGGATGGAAGACACTGAGAGCGAAAGGCTATAAAAATGGTTTTGCTTGTAGTTGTAGTTATAGTTTAGGTCTCAATTAGACCCGTTTCTCTATAACCATGGCTCTGGTACCAATCTGTAACACCCCCAATTCATGGATGCAGCGGAATTCAAACTGGGTGTTACTCGACGGCACAATAGTCACAATAATAGAAAACGAACTCCAATTGAGTCGTTTTAAGAGATTTATCATTCAAACTGTATAAATATCAGAGGTTACAAAATTGAGGTCCCAATTGGTTCCATGTTTACAATGTATAATAAATGAGTTTTGAATGATAATAAAATTTATAGCCCTCTTGAGTATCCGTGCCCTTCCGTACCATCTTTGATCGTCATGAACCTGAAATACATGCTTGAGAGGTCAACACAAAGGTTGAGTGATATTCATAGAGTTTGTTTAATGTTTGAACACAATATGTTGGTAGTGTGAGCTATAGACTCACACCAATGTTTAGAAAACAAATATGGGCCACATTGTTATACGCCCGGAACAGTTATTATCAAATACTAAGCTTATGACACCAAAACGTTAACGTGTGCCAATATCGATCGGCGGAGTTATCCCGGTAGGTACTTTGCCGTCATACCTAATGTCTCAAATATTAATGCATTTGTTTGAACTTAGTCAATACAAATGGGATTCGTCAATCCCAATAGGCCTATTCACAATATTCGTGCTCACTTGCAAGTAACCCTCGCAAGTGATTAAATGGTTCATAATAAGGGATCTTGGTTTGGCAAGTATGTTACTTAGTGATAATAAAACATAGTCGAATAGCATACAATAGAAAGCATTGTGTTCGAGTAGAAAAATAATAGCATGTATTCCCCCCAAGGGTTTGTAAAACATTGAAGTAATGTAAAGTGGGGCTATGAACTCACCTTGAGTTGGATGATGTATAATGAGAATGATGGGTATGACGTAAGAACTTCTACGAGCAACCTAGAATAATTGTTGTAACTTAGGTTTGGAATAATGTCCAAGGAAACATAAACATGCCAATATATATATCTTGCATTTAGTCCATGATGTGGTATGATGTATAGTGTAAGTCTTTGAAAGTAATGATTCATGAAACATGTATGTCTTGTATATCGTTTACTACCGTTCGGGCCGACATAATTCAGAAGTCATGTTAGTAAGCGTTCGAGGAGCCAGGACACTTTAACTCGTAAATCCACAACTCAACTCGACGGCTTACATAATGAACTCCTCACATGAGGCTCCCTACTATTGTAGTAGTTGATGAAATATATAGATATAAGTTTTGATCCGAAAAGTTACATGTCCGATATTTGAATAAACTTAGGAAAGTTTATTAGTACATGAAGATTGTTATTAGGGGTAGTTTCATAAGTCTTGTATGACCATTTTCTCTTGTAATATCTCATGGTTCCTTTAGATGAAGTAGATCCAAATTGTATGTTCAAGTTATCGCCAACTTCTCTAGTTCATGTATTTGCCTTGGTAAGCTTGTATGGTCATTTCGTCATGGCCTTGCCATGACCTTTGGTCATTGTTCCATGGTCTTGAGACTCAACCTTGGCTCTAGCCATGGTTGTGGTCTTGATTCTAGGTCATAAGACCCCTTTGGTCTTCATAAACCATAACTTATATGTAATGACTTTGGTATAAAAATGGGCTGTTAAGATTTTGAAGAATTTATCACTCAAAAAGCGTTTTCAGGGCTCGAGCTTCTTTGTACCTGAACGAAAACGTCGTTCCGGACAACTTTCGTGTTTTAACTTTTTGATGAATCGGACCAGAAGTGTGACTTTCAGAACCCAAATTCGATCAGAATGGTATTTGGCAGTTTGCCGCAAAGTTTTGGTAACTTCAAATGGGCGTAACTTTTAACTCGTATACTCGTTTTAGGTGGTTCAAATTGCTATGGTTTCCTTGTTAAGTCCTCTACTGTAATATGTAATGATCCAACATCATATCTTTACCATTTTGATCAGGTCTTACCAAGAAAGTCACTAGTTTACTTGTTTTAGTAACTTGTCTTAACAATCAATTACAATAACTTGTTTTGTTCATTTTTATACATCATGGACATGCATACAAGACATAATATAGCATGAATAATAGGTAAATAACATGAACATGATTATTTAACAAGAAGCAAGTTAGGGTTTGCTTACAACTTGTGAAGAAACTAACTAGAACCAAGATCAAGACCAAGAACCACTACTTAATCTTCCAAAAACCTTTCCAACCATAGCCATGCTTCCATATCAAAAACCCTATCTTATAATCCCTTGATAAACACTAATCTATCACAAAAACAAGCCTTAGTAAAAATCTTCACTAAGAACACTTGGAAATTTGATGAGTTTTTGTGGTGATTTTATAGAGTTTTATGGTTGAAAGGTGTTAAGGATCAACTAGGAATTATGACTTGAACTTGTGATGGATTGAATGAGCAAGATCAATGATCAAAATGGTAAGTTAAGGTTGTTTTGGGTCGTTGGTATGGCCAAGGAGAGGAAGAGAAAGATTAAATAAGGTCTTGAGGAGGTTACAAGCTTGACTAGTCAACACTTGGAGACCAAGTATAACACATGGAATCAATCTAAGCCTCCTAGCATGAGATCAAGCCACCTATGGGCTGAATTCCCCCCCCCCCTAAGTCGGTTTGTATATCTTGGGGAGCAAGGTTTGACTTGTGATGATATTATCGAAGATATCTAGTATGTTTTGACTCCGTAAAATGCAAACCGTAAGTTGTTACGTCACAAAACGTAAAACCGGGTATCGTAAAAATACGAAACTTGGAGGAATGATTAAACTTGTCAAAATACTCCATAATAAAATATAAAATGAGTGGTAGGTTCCATTTGGGTGGTAAAACCCTGCTAAAAACTGGAAACACGGGTCTAAAACGCGTAATACGTAAAATGTACGAATATTGCGTAAAATTGAGAAAAGTAAAATATTACTTTTCTAATAGGTTATAAATGATTTAAAATGACTTATAATGTCTAGACTGGGCTCAGTCTAGTGTCGGTTGGTATTAAATGTCTTTTAGACATCAAACCGTAAGCCTAAAAATCAAGGAATGACTTATAAAATCAAGGAATGATTTTTGGTCAATGGAGGAGGGAAAAATATGTTGACTTTTTCTAATAAGTTGAAAACTCAAATAGTCTTAGAAATGCGGTGCAGGTATAGGCTAAGGTTACGGCTGAGTAAAAACGCTTAAAAACTGAAATTTCCAGTTTTTCACGGCCGAGGCTTATTTTGGTCATGTTTTTCTCAGTCATGATTTATTCTCAAATAAATCATGAGTGTGTCAAACATTTTTCTGATACGGGGAAAATTAACGCGACCGAATTTCGTTGTGCGTAGAATTTCTGAATGACGTTTTACCCTAAAACGTGTAATCCCGTGTAATTCCTTAATAACTTTCACGAAAATGAGCTTATGAATGTCAAACTTTTAATTTGCCATGGAAATGATTTATCACTTGAGCCCAAGAAATAAAAATCAAATTTTGGGAAAATTTTCGGGAAAAATGAATAGTAAAAGTGAATAGTGAAATTTTCCGGGAATAGTAATTATCCTGAAAATGCGAATTGTTACAGAAAAGCATTCATTATTGGTGCTTATGAGTGTACCGGTAGCATTTAGATTCTAGAACTTGCGTTAGTGATGCATCCCGAGACCGCTAGTGAGACTACATTCGTGTGGTAGGATTTACTACATGATAAGAGGCATTAGGATCACCCTTGTGTTAAACCCGTATCATAATTACTTGACCATTTAAGTCATATTACTTGGCTAGTTAAGTCAACTAATTTTTCCCACACCCTTAGCGTTGTACTCATTTTTAGTACACGAAACCCCTAGTACACCCCTCCGAGCCTATCTTTTCGTTTCTAACTTTAAGCATCTTACTTAAAGGAAGAATTTGTTACACCCCACTTAAATGTACAACCAAATCGCCTTAGCCTTCCGTGTATGCGCTCATTTTTAGTGCATTATTGTTATTTGTTAAACCCTAAGTTAACTTTCTAATTGATTACATGGTTGCTAAGTCGAGTCATATCCTTGTACATATTGTTTTGAGACGATTGGGACTCATGGGTAAGTACTTATTTATGGAGTAATGGGGAAGAACATCATTTATTACCCCCATATGTACGTTAATCTTAAAAGTGCTCCAAGTGTTTTGATTTTCTTAATTCGAGTCATTAGAATAGTTAAATGTAAAGTATGTAAAAATTCAAGTGTAAGGGGAATGCTCATACCCCTATGATGTATTATTTTGGATGGTAGGGTATGAGTGTATGCAAAAAAATAAAAATAAAAAAAATAATAATAATAATAATAATAATCGAAAAAATCAAGAAAAAAAAAAAAAAAAAAAAAAAAAGGAAAAAACATACGGACTACCATCCCGTTTCATTCTATGTTCATTTATGTTTTTGTTATTTTTCATTTGTTAGCTTAAGTCGAGTCTAGTCTTGGCTTAGCAACGCCATATTGTACATGTAATTAACCAAGATTGTTAACTCGCCACCAGTAAAACTTCCTTCATCCAACAAAACCGTGTAATTCATATCCCTATACCTAACGTTACAACCCTTTAAAAGACCTCTTTGATAGTTTATCCTAGGTGCTTACGCCATGTGTTAGAGGTTTGATCCTTTCCCAAGCCTATGGTAATCTATTTTGCTATGACAGGTAGTGAGAGATATCTTCCATTTTCATAATGTTATATTACTTTATTACACCCGAGAGATGTGAGTATCTAAACACTATTTGTGAGGTGCTAGTGTATAACCTTCGTGCTTGTCTATTGGTCTTTAGTGGAATGATTATTTGTTGTAATTACTTTTATATTAGTGTTAAATGACCCCTAACTTGTCTTTTGAGTAGAATAAAAGCGCATTTGCTTGAGGACAAGCAAATCTCAAGTGTAAGGGTATATGATGAGGCGAAAAATGATCCGTTTTTAGGGGGTCATTTAAGCCCGAATCCGACTTTATTTGATCAAATATTGCCCTAAATCGTTCCTTTTGTGATTTTAGGTACTTGGAGAGTGAATTCTGGAAAAGAAGCCATTTTGGACGTTTTTGGAGCATAAAAGTGAAGAAAACGGCAAAGTATCAATTTTCCATGCTGAAGACACTAGGTGACGGCGTCAAGAGTTACACCCTGACGGCGTCAGACATCAAGAATAAAACACCGTAGTTGATGACGGCGTCAAAATCCATCCTGACGGCGTCAAAGTCCCAAGAATAAAATACCGTAGGTGTTGACGGCGTCACATAGGCCGTCATAAGTAGATCAAGGCCGTCCGAGGAAGTATTTGGCGGTGAAGTGACGGCGTCACATGCTTGTCTTGACGCCGTCAGCCCAGTTTTCCTATATATAGTTTTCTAGTTTTTACATTAAAAAGAGAGAGAAGTTTTGGTGAAACCCTAAAGACGAATTTGGTGCCTCTTTTACAGGTTTTTCAAGGGTTCCAAACCCTTGATACCTTGCATTGTAATTGAAATAAGTGTTCTTCTAATTCAATCAATATGTCTATGTGTTGGTTGTTTATCTCTTGTTCTTGTCTCAATTCCATTATGCTAGGCTAGATCTCTCTTGTGTTTGCTTAGATCTAATGAAACCTAGATGTTGATTATGTGTTGATTACTTGTTTATTCTTGTTCTTGGATGAATGATTTATATGTTAGGCTTAAGAAAACTGGCAGATCTCCAAATGGTAACATGCTTGAACGTCTTAAGAAACATGAACCGAGGCGTACTAGGTCTTTATTTGTTGTATTTAATGCATGAGCCACTGTTTACAATCCCTATAGTTGTGCTGGGTCATGGTGTAGGAGGAGATAAGAGCTCATAGAGTTGGGGAGTTATGTATGCCACCCCACGAATGGTATTAAGGAATACAATCCGTCATCCATACAAGTATAACAAGTAATTAACGTGTAAAAGATGTCTAGGGAGTAGTGAAGTCTAAGTAAACACAATTTCTCCATTTACTGCTCACAACCTTAGTATAATTAGTTTGTTTTCATTTTTATTATTTTATTTTGATTATATATTAGTTTTGGGTTAGTTGAATAGCAACTAATTCCGCCCACTCCTTCAAAACCCGAGATTTTACTTGCTTTCATAAAAATATAAAAACACAAAAATAATCATACCTCACCTCTAGAACTAGTAATTAGGTTTTCTAATCCTAGCGACACTATTCCTAAGCTGAACGATCAATCCCCCGGTACTTGTCACTATACTATACTACAACGATCAGGTACACTGCCTTGTGGGGGTTGTAAGCTTCTCGAGATCCCTCGAGAGGTAAAGCAAGGTGCGATTCCCACGCATCAACAAGCATCAAGAAACCAAAAGCGTAAAGTAAAAGTTCCTTCAAGTCACTGATCCACACAACACTACAACTTTTGAACGTTTTCCACACTTCATGTCATTTACACGAAAAAACTATTTCAACTATAGTGGCATTTTCCAATTAGTATTTACTTTCTTTACCAAAATCTAATTATTCATTCCATTCAATGCCATGTATCTTATGCTACATAACCAAATAAAAAAAACATATTTCACATACTCAAATCAGTCAATCATGTCAATTGTATCCCAACTAGTTTAAGGGGTGTTTGTTTTAACTTATTTGACGAGCTTATTGAACTTTTTATAAGCTCATTTTTAATGGCTTATGAGTTTATTAACTTGAGGATAGAGCTTATATAAGCTCATATAACCCATCAAATAGGCCAAGACAAACACCCCCTTAATTAACTGCATCTATCATCAGAACATCTTTAAATTTTTGGTTTCAATCAACCAAAATTAACAAACTTCAATATTATCAAGCTATAATGAAGCTCGAAAATAACCATTTGATATCCTAATGCTATTAATCGAGTCAGACTCAAAGGTCTCATATACTATGTATAAATTTGAAATATACAACGATTACGTCAACCAAATGACCCTAAAGATGACAGCGAAACAACAATAATTTAAAGGGAAATTGGCAAAAAAAGGCATCATACTTGCCACCTTTTGTCATTGTATGTATCATACTTTTTTTTTTGATTATAGCACTAACCTTTTTAAATCGTGTCATTGTGTGTACTTTGGCCATGTGAAATGGTCACAAAGTAGGGGTAAAATGGTCACAAAGTACACACAATGACACGATTTAAAAAGGTTAGTGCTATAATCAAAAAAAAAAAATATGATACATACAATGACAAAAGGTGGCAAGTATGATGCCTTTTTTTGCCAATTTCCCTAATTTAAAACTACTGAACAAGTAATTGGTAACTGGAATTAACTTACAGCGGATGGATGGAATGAATGCAATGAGAATGAAAAGAGATGAAATGAAGTTGAGGAGAAAAAGAGTAAAGGCAAGTTGGTTGACTTTAAGTCAACTTTAATTTCACTTTCAGTCCCTCCGTTTTAGATACTATGAAAATTCGTGTATTAAGTTACATGTCAATCATTTGAGTTTTGTCATATACTAGTATTAGCTTAACTTAATTCATCCTTGATAAAATTCCAAGCGATAATACATGAGTTATGTGACGTGAGGTATAAGGAAGAAAAAAAAATGAGATTTATGAAGTTCCTGTGATGTTAAGTAATCTATTATTATACATGAGTTATTCTTTTAACTTTTGAAGTTTGGCAACGTTAGTCCTTATTAGTCAAACCATTACAAGGATTAATGGAACCTTAAAATATTACATGAGTTTACTTGAAAGCTTTAAAATATATTTAAATCCATTATTGTAAAAATTGAAGTGTTACAATTTTTTTAAATGTACAAAATTTTAGTAAAACCCCGCATTCTCTCTACCAATAAAATATCATTTTTGAACACTTACTTTGTGACAACCCAAAATAAAAATATGAACACTTATGCTGGAGCTTTTTTAGGAGGGATAAAAATGATGGGTAAATAAGAGAATATAAAGAAATGGAAAGGAAAAAAGTTGATTTTTTATTTCATGTTATTGAGTTGAAATGAAAGGAAAGGAAAAGAGAAAATGTTGTGTTATCGAGTCAGGAAGAAAATAAAAAGAAAAGAGACATAATTACATGTATGCCTTTTTAAACGTATTCATTTTTATCACAAAAGTACAAATGAGTAAGATAAATGAAATGAGGGTTCATTTCTTAATAAAAGTTAAAGGCCCACATTTTTGTTTACTCTCATAATATTACTAGTAACATTTATCAACATGACCTCTCATGTTCATTTTGAAAATGAGAGTAGCTAAATCCTATGCAAACATATGGATTTTCGTTAAATCGTGAAATAACACCAGTTTAAAATAAGATTTTTGTTAAATCACCTAAAATAATGAAGAATGAAATAAACAACATGAACAAATGGGATTTGAGGCATATCTCGTCTTAGAAAGATTTATGGACCTCCACCATTAACCCACTTTTGTACAAATTGAAGTCAAAATTCACCCATCCTAACCGGTCATGGTCATTATCATGCCTGAACTTGTCAAAATTATAGATGACTTGGCTAAAATCTTACCTGGACCAGGTTAAAATCATGCCTGGGCCTGGTCCTCGTCATTATCATACCTGAACCTGGTCGAAATATGCTCTGAACGTGGTTGTATATCTTTATTTATTTATTTTTTGTTAAGAGTTTCACATTATGAACAACCAACACGGGGAATGCAAAACAAAAAGACCTGAAGTCAATGGAATAATAGTTTGAAATATAAGTTACATATATAAAACTGGACTACAAAACACATTGTTCTTAACTGCAAGTACACATCGGAAGGTAGCAAATTCGAACAAGTTGACGAGTAATAGCTATCAAACAGTTTGCCAATATAATAGTCAATGATTTATACTGATATACTCCATTCTAACTAACACCTGGTGTACGCTCCATGAAAAGTTCATGTTGCAAAAACCATCGTTGTGGTTTGGCCAAATTGCATGCGCGGTCCTAGTGGTTTTGAAAGTGCAGGCGGCCATGAGAAAGTTTCGAGTTTATTTTTCTCTATGGGTGAAGTGAAATGACTAAAATGCCCATTCTTCCCCTTTGAATTTTATTTATTTTTAAATAGAGAATAGTATTATTTATGTTATAAGAATTGAATTTACATAGTGGTGGAAGGCAAGCGAGCAACAAGCTGGGCCGCTAGCCTTTTTTGAATTGCAAAACTAATTCTCTTAAAAACGACATTTGTGGATCTAGGAGTTACAACATTACTATACATGGCACGTTGAACTCTGTTGAGTAGCTCCACTACCTCAGGTGCAAGAAAACCAAAAGTATTAAACGCGAAAGGAATAAAAACATGATGATTTCAATGCACGCTTTCTCGTGTTTTTCCACTTTGTATGAGGCGGCTTTCAAAGCAGCCTGTCCTACTGTAAAACCCCGGCTACTCAACCCCACATGAGGAGAAACTCCGGTTAGATCCACACACGCATGTTTCCCTCCAACCCACCCAAAAACCAAAACGTCTGCCGGTCTGAGTGTGGATCTTCCATCCATTGGGGCAGTCAAAAAGTTCACAGGCGCACAATGATATCCATATCGTCTAAAGAGACCATTAGGGTGAGGGTAATGAAATAGAAGATAACAACCTGGGGTAAGTGAAGTGAAGGAACAAGCTATTGATACTTTCTCTTTTTATCCCTATGGTGTTTAATACTCACATAAATTGTAAAAGATGTAATTTTGGGAACGGTTTGAAATCTGACCCATATGTAAATGGGCCGTAATAAAGTTTTGAGTTGAGAGAGAAATGTGAAGTGTAGAAAATGATTCATTAAGATGAAAGTGATGGATTACAATGTTTATATACAAGATGAGGTGTTGACTTTCCTAACTAACGTTTGACTTCTTTCACTAACTAACTACAATACATAAACTAGAAGCTATTACAATGTTTCAATACATGTAGCCTACTCCTCTGTTGTTTACTTGTGACTTGTGACTTGTGAGCTTGTGTCCTTGAGACTGCATTTATCTTTGATATGCCATTACTCCCCCCACAAGTTGGCATTGTGTAAGGATCACAGATGCCATACTTGGATAAGCAGTTATAATGAGGAGCCTTGGATAAACCTTTGGTTAGCACATCAGCAAGTTGATTCTTTGTAGGAATGTAAGTAGGAAGTACTTGACCCAGCTTGATCTTGTCTCTGACAAAGTAGCAGTCTATCTCAATGTGTTTTGTTCTTGCATGTTGGACTGGATTTAGTGCTAGTGCAATAGCTGAGGCATTATCACAATAGATAGGAGTTGGAGAAGAGATGTTTATACCCAGATCCTTGAGTAGACATTTGAGCCAGGATACTTCACATGTTACATCAGCTAGTGCCCTGTACTCTGCCTCTGTGGAGCTTCTAGAGACAACTGGTTGTTTCTTGGATTGCCATGAGATGAGACAGGAACCCAAGAATATGCAGTAACCTGTTACTGACCTTCTTGAAAAACTGCAGCTTGCCCAATCACTGTCACAGAATGCCTTCAAGGTTAAACTTGTGTTTGTTGGGAACATGATTCCTTCTCCTGGACAGCCTTTGAGATACCTCAGAACTTTGAATAGAGCCTTCAAATGAGGTGTTCTTGGTGCTTGTATGAACTGGCTTAGTGTTTGAGCTGCATATGACACATCTGGTCTTGTGATGGTAAGATATAGTAACTTACCAACAAGAGCTCTGTACTGAGATGTATCCTCAAGAAGTTCACCATCATCATGATTGAGTTTGACAAGATGATCAAAAGGGGTGGAAGATGGTTTAGCATTGAGTAACCCTGCATTTTGAAGTAGTTCAAGTGTGTATTTCCTCTGTGTCATGACCAAGCCAGTAGTATTTCTCAAGACTTCTATACCAAGATAATAGTGTAAGGGCCCTAAGTCTTTAATACTGAATTCTTGATGTAGTTGTTGTTTGATGTAAGTGATGTGAGGTAGATTGTTCCCTGTGAGAATTATATCATCTACATACACCAAGAAACAGAGAAAGATGTGGTCCTTTCTATATGTGAAAAGGGAATTGTCAGCATAGCTTTGAATGAATCCTAGTTTCTGTAAGAAAGTGGTTAATTTGATGAACCATTGTCTGTTGGCCTGCTTTAGACCATATAGAGACCTTTGTAGCTTACAGACACTTGCCTTTGAGTAAGTACCAGGATACCCTTGCGGTATTTTCATGTACACTTCCTCTGTTAAGTCCCCATGTAGAAAAGCATTATTGACATCTAATTGTACAATGTGCCATTGATTGTGAATGGCTGTTGCCAACAAAGCCCTAACTGTGACCATCTTTGCCACTGGGGCAAAGGTCTCATGATAATCTACCCCTTCTTTCTATGTGTAACCTTTGGCCACTAATCTGGCTTTGTACTTTTCTATAGTGCCATCAGCCCTAAGTTTGATTTTGAATATCCATTTACAATCTATATGTAACACCCCCAATTCATGGTTGCAGCGGAATTAGAACTGGGTGTTACTTGACGGCACAATAGTCACAATAATAGAAAACGAACTCCAATTGAGTCGTTTTAAAAGATTTATCATTCAAATCGTATAAATATCAGAGATTTACAAAATGAGGTCCCAAATGGTTCCATGTTTACAATGTATAATAAATGTGTTTTTGAATGATAATAAAATTTATAGCCCTCTTGAGTATCCATGTCCTTCCGTGCCATCCTTGATCGTCATGAACCTGAAATACATGCTTGAGAGGTCAACACAAAGGTTGAGTGATATTCATAGAGTTTGTTAAATCGATTGAACACAATATGTTGGTAGTGTGAGTTATAGACTCACACCAATGTTTGGAAAACAAGACAGGTAGGCTACGTTATTATACGCCCGGAACATGTATTATACACTAAGCTTATGACACCATAACGTTAACGTGTACCAATATCGATCGGCAGATTTATCCCGGTAGGTACTTTGCTAACATACCTAAATCTCAAATATTATTGCATTTGTTTGAACTTAGTCAATACAAATGGGATTCGTCAATCCCAATAGGCCTATTAATAATATTCGCGCTCACTATTGCTAGTGACTAAATGGTTCATAATAAAGGATCTCGGTTTAGCAAGGTTGGTACTTAGTGATAATAAACAATCAGGTAAGCATACAATTTAAAAACATTGTGCTCGGTTATAAATAGCATGTATTCCCCCCAAGGGTTTGTAAAACAATTAAGTAATCGAAAGTGGGGCTATGAACTCACCTTAAGTTGGATGATGTATAATGAGAATGATGGATATGCCGTAAGAACTTCTACGAGCAACCTAGAATAATTGTTGTAACTTAGGTTTGGAATAATGTCTAAGGAAACATAAACATGCCAATATATATATCTTGCATCTAGTCCATGATGTGGTATGATGTATAATGTAAGTCTTTGAAAGAAATGATTCATGAAACATGTATGTTTATATATCGTTTACTACCGTTCGGGCCGACATAATTCAGAAGTCATGTTAGTAAGCGTTCGAGGAGCCAGGACACTTTAACTCGTAAATCCACAACTCATCTCGACGGCTTACATAATGAACTCCTCACATGAGGCTCCCTACTATTGTAGTAGTTGATGAAATATATAGATATAAGTTTTGATCCGAAAGGTTACATGTCCGATATTTGAATAAACTTAGGAAAGTTTATTTGTACAAGAAGATTGTTATTAGGGATAGTTTCATAAGTCTTGAATGACCATTTTCTCTTGGTAATATCTCATGGTTTCCTTTTAAGTGAAGTAGATCCAAATTGCTTGTTCATGTTATCGCCTAATTCATTGTTTCATGTTTACGCCTATGTAAGTTGTTATGGTCATTTCGTCATGGCCTAGCCATGACCTTTAGTCCTTGTTTCAAGGTCATGAGACACAACCTTGGCTCTAGCTATGGTGGTGGTCTTGTTTATAGGTCATAATAACTCTTGTTCCTTTTAAAGTATAACCATAACTTAGTGACTTATTATATGTAAATAGCTGTTAAGAAATTGTGAAATATCTTACTCAGAAAGTGTTTTCAAGGCTCGAGCCTCTTTGTTTCTGAACGAAAACGTCGTTCCGGACAACTTTCGTGTTTTAACTTTTTGATGAATCGGAACAGAAGTGGGACTTTCAAAAAGTCAGAATGCGATTCAGGAAGGTTTAGGCAGTTTTGCCGGAAATCTTTGGTAACTTCAAATCGCCATAACTTTTGACTCGTATACTCGTTTTAGGTGGTTCAAATTGCTATGGTTTCCTTGTTAAGTCCTCTACTGTAATATGTAATAATCCAATATAAAATTTTTACCATTTTGATCAGGTTATACCAACAAAGTCACTAGTTTACTTGTTTTATGAACTTGTCTTATCAATCAATAACAATAACTTGTTTTGGTCATTTTTATACATCATGGACATGATAACAAGAAAATATATAGCACAAATAATATGTAAATAACATGAACATGATTATTTAACAAGAATCAAGTTAGGGTTTGGCTCACAACTTTTGGCTTTCAAAGATGAAAGGAAGTTAACATGTAAGGATAGGACATTGATAGACTTGCTTCAACCCACTTCACTTCATGCAATCTTTCTACCCTTGTAATCTTGAAAGATGGATGATGAAAGTTGAGGTGACTTGAGTGGATTCAAACTCAAGAGAAATCACCAAGTATATGAGGTTATGGAAGTGTTTGATGAATCAAAACCAAACTAGGGTTTCTATGTTGTTTAAGCTCTTGATTCTCTTGGATAATACTTGGAGTGAATTAGCAAATGGAATGGTGTTTGTGTGTGTGTTGTGGACGTTCAAGGAGAGGCAAGGAGGCTTTATATGGCCTTGAGGAGGTTAGAAGTGTTGACTTGTCAACACTTGATCACCAAGTTTAACACATGGATGCAATCTAAGAGTACTTAGCATGAGATCATGCCACAAGTGTGAATCCTCCCCCCTAGAGGCGGTTCACAACCCTTGGAGAACAAGTGTGGACTTTTGATGGTATTATCCAAGATACATGGTTAGTTTTGACTCCGGGAAAAGCCAATCGTAAATGATTAAGCCTCAAAACGTAAAACCGGGTATCGTAAAAATACGAAACTTGGAAGAATGATTAAACTTGTCAAAATACTCCATAATAAAATATAAAATGAGTGGTAAGTTCCATTTGGGTGTAAAACCCTGCTAAAAACTGGAAATACGGGTCTAAAACGCGTAATACGTAAAATGTACGAATATTGCGTAAAATTGAGAAAAGTAAAATGTTCCTTTTCTAATGTGATAAAAATGATTTAAAATGACTTATAATGTCTAGACTGGGCTCAGTCTAGTGTCGGTTGGTATTAAATGTCTTTTAGACATCAAACCGTAAGCCTAAAAATCACGAAATGACTTATAACATCAAGGGATGATTTTTGGTCAATGGAGGAGGGAAAAATATGTTGACTTTTTCTAATAAGTTGAAAACTTAAATCGTCTTAGAAATGCGGTGCAGGTATAGGCTAAGGTTACGGCCGAGTAAAAACGCTTAAAACTGAAAATTCCAGTTTTTCACGGCCGAGGCTTATTTTGGTCATATTTTTCTCAGTCATGATTTATTCTCAAATAAATCATGAGTGTGTCAAACATTTTTCTGATACGGGGAAAATTAACGCGACCGAATTTCGTTGTACGTAGAATTTCTGAATGACGTTTTACCCTAAAACGTGTAATTCCGTGTAATTCCTTAATAACTTTCACGAAAATGAGCTTATGAATGTCAAACTTTAATTTGTCATGGAAATGATTTATCACTCGAGAATATCAAATAAAAATCAACTTTCGGGAAAGTTTTGGGAAAAATGAATAGTAAAAGTGAATAGTGAAATTTTCCGGGAATGGTAATTAACCTGAAATTGCGAATTGTTACAGTCTCTACCCCTTACGGGGAACTTCGTCCCGAAGTTCTATGTGTGTCATATGTTGGAGTGGTGTCGATAAAGATGTGTGGTTACTTATGAGGACCAAAGTCTGGAATTACTAGTGATGTAATTTGATTTGTCTCAGAATATGGTGTGTCAATAGAGATTGATAACATGGTTGAATATCAGTAGAGATCCATATAATAGTCGAATATCAAAGAAAATTGATATAGCAGTCGATTATTAATAGAAATTGATATAGTAGTTGTACAGAAATTGATATAGTTAAATATCAAAATGGAAATTGATATAGTTGTCAAGTATCAATAGCAATTGATATAACAGTTGAACAACAATAGCAATTTACATAGGAATCCAATAAATGGAAATTGATATAGTAGTGGAATATCAATGGAAATTGGGATAGTAATCGCAATCATAGTCTAGTAGGTAATCGGTTATTGTACCTAGTGTTTATGTCATGGTTTGAAGCGATGTCGGTGAAAAGATAGGATTTCTTGTGGCGAATATAATGTAGGTATCATGCCATACCCGAGCAATGTAATGTAGGTTGACTTCATACTTATGTTATTTTGGATACAAATAAGCCCACTTGTTTATAATTCTTTATTTACATAGAGAGGCATCCCAAACAATGTAAATAGAGGAGTATAAACTTATGGTTCGGTGATTTACAATTTCTTTATTTAAATGAAAAGGCATCCCAATCCATTCAAATAATTACAAATCATCCTACTTAAGAATTCCCAACACAACATTCACAATTAGCCGGTGAGTTACAAGGTAGTGTATTACGAGATGATACTGGTGTTCCAAAAGTACAAGATGAATATTCAAACTTGTAATGCTGATAAGGGTGCTTGTGGTGTAACTAAGGATGATTTGAGCTTTAAAAGTGCATCAAGATCTGTTAATGAGCTTGTGGTTCCAACGGTTGTGAAAATAATGTTATGATATGTTGATGAACAAAAGTGTGTAGTGTATGCTTAACATTAATACTCTTAGGTATAGATGTTGAGTTTGTTTTGAAAATCTTAAGAGATTTTAAAAGTTTATGATGGAATGGTATCCAAAACAGGATGGTACTTCTACAGGATGAAGAGAATAATTGATAACTATCCCAAGATAGTAGTTCGGATTATCTCATAAATGAAAACTTTCAAGAATGAATTTAGATCATATAAATAAGGTGTTAAGATTTCGCTGAGTGGTAAGACACTATCGTGTCTCTAGATTGTTTTAATGTATTCTGGTGGTTTATCGTGTTCATGTAGGAAATCAATCTAAACATAACCCTAGTACAACTATTCTCAGTATTTAAAAATTTTAAGTCGAATATAGTTAGTCAGACTATATTCCACTGTCCCTAGGTTAAATATAGGTGACTAGTCTATATTTAGCCAAGGTTCGATAAAATTTTCAAATACCTAAATTAGGTATACTTGTGATATGTCCGTTGCTTTCGGGAAACTGTCCACTAAACAAAGGCGATGTCATACCCTTCAATTGCAAGTCCCGGCCATACAAGACTTGTAACGTATGTTTTCATATTCCATTGCATAGAAGATAGTAAGGGTAGGTACGTATGGAAAGGAAGTTTTAAGTAGTTCTAAAATAGAACATACTTGGCCAGGATCACGAACTTTTAATAATGAAGGTTTCAGAAGAAAACTTTGATGAATGTAGGGCTGAACTTCAGCTTTTGTAGGTAATGGATTTGTTTGTCCTTTAAAAATATCATATTTCTTATTTAGAAATCGATAGGTTGTGACGGGTTTTTGATATCATATGAAATGATATTGATGATGTGATAGAATAATTCTAGAGACCATTGCGCAAAACACAATGTCTCGGAAGTAGGTTAGACCATTGTGCAATTCACAATGTCTGGGAAGTAGGTTAGATCATTGTGTGACTCAAAACATTTGAGAAATGGTTAAGACCATTGTATAATACAATGTCTTGGAAAATAGGAAAGACCATTGCAATCAGTTACAATGTCTTGGACATAAAATGTTGGAGTAGGAACATAATTCGGAGAATGTGATTGTGTCGAAATGCCCTAGAATAGGCATACGCAGATATGTTTAGTCCATTGTTTAGATAAATGATTGAAAATAAACCGAGTTTATATATCAATATACTAATGCTTATGGGGAAATGCTCAAAATGGGTATATATGAATATACTAATATGTTTGTCTAGCATAACATGCTTACTAAGTCCATAATCGTCTGGAGGATGGAAGACACGGAGAGCGGAAGGCTATAAAAATGCTTTTGTTTGTGAGTGTAGTTATAGTTTAGGTCTCAATTTAGACCCGTTTCTCTATAACCATGGCTCTGGTACCAATCTGTAACACCCCCAATTCATGGTTGCAGCGGAATTAGAACTGGGTGTTACTTGACGGCACAATAGTCACAATAATAGAAAACGAACTCCAATTGAGTCATTTTAAAAGATTTATCATTCAAATCGTATAAATATCAGAGATTTACAAAATGAGGTCCCAAATGGTTCCATGTTTACAATGTATAATAAATGTGTTTTTGAATGATAATAAAATTTATAGCCCTCTTGAGTATCCGTGTCCTTCCGTGCCATCCTTGATCGTCATGAACCTGAAATACATGCTTGAGAGGTCAACACAAAGGTTGAGTGATATTCATAGAGTTTGTTAAATCGATTGAACACAATATGTTGGTAGTGTGAGTTATAGACTCACACCAATGTTTGGAAAACAAGACAGGTAGGCTACGTTATTATACGCCCGGAACATGTATTATACACTAAGCTTATGACACCATAACGTTAACGTGTACCAATATCGATCGGCAGATTTATCCCGGTAGGTACTTTGCTAACATACCTAAATCTCAAATATTATTGCATTTGTTTGAACTTAGTCAATACAAATGGGATTCGTCAATCCCAATAGGCCTATTAATAATATTCGCGCTCACTATTGCTAGTGACTAAATGTTTCATAATAAAGGATCTCGGTTTAGCAAGGTTGGTACTTAGTGATAATAAACAATCAGGTAAGCATACAATTTAAAAACATTGTGCTCGGTTATAAATAGCATGTATTCCCCCCAAGGGTTTGTAAAACAATTAAGTAATCGAAAGTGGGGCTATGAACTCACCTTAAGTTGGATGATGTATAATGAGAATGATGGATATGCCGTAAGAACTTCTACGAGCAACCTAGAATAATTGTTGTAACTTAGGTTTGGAATAATGTCTAAGGAAACATAAACATGCCAATATATATATCTAGCATCTAGTCCATGATGTGGTATGAGGTATAATGTAAGTCTTTGAAAGAAATGATTCATGAAACATGTATGTTTATATATCGTTTACTACCGTTCGGGCCGACATAATTCAGAAGTCATGTTAGTAAGCGTTCGAGGAGCCAGGACACTTTAACTCGTAAATCCACAACTCATCTTGACGGCTTACATAATGAACTCCTCACATGAGGCTCCCTACTATTGTAGTAGTTGATGAAATATATAGATATAAGTTTTGATCCGAAAGGTTACATGTCCGATATTTGAATAAACTTAGGAAAGTTTATTTGTACAAGAAGATTGTTATTAGGGATAGTTTCATAAGTCTTGAATGACCATTTTCTCTTGGTAATATCTCATGGTTTCCTTTTAAGTGAAGTAGATCCAAATTGCTTGTTCATGTTATCGCCTAATTCATTGTTTCATGTTTACGCCTATGTAAGTTGTTATGGTCATTTCGTCATGGCCTAGCCATGACCTTTAGTCCTTGTTTCAAGGTCATGAGACACAACCTTGGCTCTAGCTATGGTGGTGGTCTTGTTTATAGGTCATAATAACTCTTGTTCCTTTTAAAGTATAACCATAACTTAGTGACTTATTATATGTAAATAGCTGTTAAGAAATTGTGAAATATCTTACTCAGAAAGTGTTTTCAAGGCTCGAGCCTCTTTGTTTCTGAACGAAAACGTCGTTCCGGACAACTTTCGTGTTTTAACTTTTTGATGAATCGGAACAGAAGTGGGACTTTCAAAAAGTCAGAATGCGATTCAGGAAGGTTTAGGCAGTTTTGCCGGAAATCTTTGGTAACTTCAAATCGCCATAACTTTTGACTCGTATACTCGTTTTAGGTGGTTCAAATTGCTATGGTTTCCTTTTTAAGTCCTCTACTGTAATATGTAATAATCCAATATAAAATTTTTACCATTTTGATCAGGTTATACCAACAAAGTCACTAGTTTACTTGTTTTATGAACTTGTCTTATCAATCAATAACAATAACTTGTTTTGGTCATTTTTATACATCATGGACATGATAACAAGAAAATATATAGCACAAATAATATGTAAATAACATGAACATGATTATTTAACAAGAATCAAGTTAGGGTTTGGCTCACAACTTTTGGCTTTCAAAGATGAAAGGAAGTTAACATGTAAGGATAGGACATTGATAGACTTGCTTCAACCCACTTCACTTCATGCAATCTTTCTACCCTTGTAATCTTGAAAGATGGATGATGAAAGTTGAGGTGACTTGAGTGGATTCAAACTCAAGAGAAATCACCAAGTATATGAGGTTATGGAAGTGTTTGATGAATCAAAACCAAACTAGGGTTTCTATGTTGTTTAAGCTCTTGATTCTCTTGGATAATACTTGGAGTGAATTAGCAAATGGAATGGTGTTTGTGTGTGTGTTGTGGACGTTCAAGGAGAGGCAAGGAGGCTTTATATGGCCTTGAGGAGGTTAGAAGTGTTGACTTGTCAACACTTGATCACCAAGTTTAACACATGGATGCAATCTAAGAGTACTTAGCATGAGATCATGCCACAAGTGTGAATCCTCCCCCCTAGAGGCGGTTCACAACCCTTGGAGAACAAGTGTGGACTTTTGATGGTATTATCCAAGATACATGGTTAGTTTTGACTCCGGGAAAAGCCAATCGTAAATGATTAAGCCTCAAAACGTAAAACCGGGTATCGTAAAAATACGAAACTTGGAAGAATGATTAAACTTGTCAAAATACTCCATAATAAAATATAAAATGAGTGGTAAGTTCCATTTGGGTGTAAAACCCTGCTAAAAACTGGAAATACGGGTCTAAAACGCGTAATACGTAAAATGTACGAATATTGCGTAAAATTGAGAAAAGTAAAATGTTCCTTTTCTAATGTGATAAAAATGATTTAAAATGACTTATAATGTCTAGACTGGGCTCAGTCTAGTGTCGGTTGGTATTAAATGTCTTTTAGACATCAAACCGTAAGCCTAAAAATCACGAAATGACTTATAACATCAAGGGATGATTTTTGGTCAATGGAGGAGGGAAAAATATGTTGACTTTTTCTAATAAGTTGAAAACTTAAATCGTCTTAGAAATGCGGTGCAGGTATAGGCTAAGGTTACGGCCGAGTAAAAACGCTTAAAACTGAAAATTCCAGTTTTTCACGGCCGAGGCTTATTTTGGTCATATTTTTCTCAGTCATGATTTATTCTCAAATAAATCATGAGTGTGTCAAACATTTTTCTGATACGGGGAAAATTAACGCGACCGAATTTCGTTGTACGTAGAATTTCTGAATGACGTTTTACCCTAAAACGTGTAATTCCGTGTAATTCCTTAATAACTTTCACGAAAATGAGCTTATGAATGTCAAACTTTAATTTGTCATGGAAATGATTTATCACTCGAGAATATCAAATAAAAATCAACTTTCGGGAAAGTTTTGGGAAAAATGAATAGTAAAAGTGAATAGTGAAATTTTCCGGGAATGGTAATTAACCTGAAATTGCGAATTGTTACAGTCTCTACCCCTTACGGGGAACTTCGTCCCGAAGTTCTATGTGTGTCATATGTTGGAGTGGTGTCGATAAAGATGTGTGGTTACTTATGAGGACCAAAGTCTGGAATTACTAGTGATGTAATTTGATTTGTCTCAGAATATGGTGTGTCAATAGAGATTGATAACATGGTTGAATATCAGTAGAGATCCATATAATAGTCGAATATCAAAGAAAATTGATATAGCAGTCGATTATTAATAGAAATTGATATAGTAGTTGTACAGAAATTGATATAGTTAAATATCAAAATGGAAATTGATATAGTTGTCAAGTATCAATAGCAATTGATATAACAGTTGAACAACAATAGCAATTTACATAGGAATCCAATAAATGGAAATTGATATAGTAGTGGAATATCAATGGAAATTGGGATAGTAATCGCAATCATAGTCTAGTAGGTAATCGGTTATTGTACCTAGTGTTTATGTCATGGTTTGAAGCGATGTCGGTGAAAAGATAGGATTTCTTGTGGCGAATATAATGTAGGTATCATGCCATACCCGAGCAATGTAATGTAGGTTGACTTCATACTTATGTTATTTTGGATACAAATAAGCCCACTTGTTTATAATTCTTTATTTACATAGAGAGGCATCCCAAACAATGTAAATAGAGGAGTATAAACTTATGGTTCGGTGATTTACAATTTCTTTATTTAAATGAAAAGGCATCCCAATCCATTCAAATAATTACAAATCATCCTACTTAAGAATTCCCAACACAACATTCACAATTAGCCGGTGAGTTACAAGGTAGTGTATTACGAGATGATACTGGTGTTCCAAAAGTACAAGATGAATATTCAAACTTGTAATGCTGATAAGGGTGCTTGTGGTGTAACTAAGGATGATTTGAGCTTTAAAAGTGCATCAAGATCTGTTAATGAGCTTGTGGTTCCAACGGTTGTGAAAATAATGTTATGATATGTTGATGAACAAAAGTGTGTAGTGTATGCTTAACATTAATACTCTTAGGTATAGATGTTGAGTTTGTTTTGAAAATCTTAAGAGATTTTAAAAGTTTATGATGGAATGGTATCCAAAACAGGATGGTACTTCTACAGGATGAAGAGAATAATTGATAACTATCCCAAGATAGTAGTTCGGATTATCTCATAAATGAAAACTTTCAAGAATGAATTTAGATCATATAAATAAGGTGTTAAGATTTCGCTGAGTGGTAAGACACTATCGTGTCTCTAGATTGTTTTAATGTATTCTGGTGGTTTATCGTGTTCATGTAGGAAATCAATCTAAACATAACCCTAGTACAACTATTCTCAGTATTTAAAAATTTTAAGTCGAATATAGTTAGTCAGACTATATTCCACTGTCCCTAGGTTAAATATAGGTGACTAGTCTATATTTAGCCAAGGTTCGATAAAATTTTCAAATACCTAAATTAGGTATACTTGTGATATGTCCGTTGCTTTCGGGAAACTGTCCACTAAACAAAGGCGATGTCATACCCTTCAATTGCAAGTCCCGGCCATACAAGACTTGTAACGTATGTTTTCATATTCCATTGCATAGAAGATAGTAAGGGTAGGTACGTATGGAAAGGAAGTTTTAAGTAGTTCTAAAATAGAACATACTTGGCCAGGATCACGAACTTTTAATAATGAAGGTTTCAGAAGAAAACTTTGATGAATGTAGGGCTGAACTTCAGCTTTTGTAGGTAATGGATTTGTTTGTCCTTTAAAAATATCATATTTCTTATTTAGAAATCGATAGGTTGTGACGGGTTTTTGATATCATATGAAATGATATTGATGATGTGATAGAATAATTCTAGAGACCATTGCGCAAAACACAATGTCTCGGAAGTAGGTTAGACCATTGTGCAATTCACAATGTCTGGGAAGTAGGTTAGATCATTGTGTGACTCAAAACATTTGAGAAATGGTTAAGACCATTGTATAATACAATGTCTTGGAAAATAGGAAAGACCATTGCAATCAGTTACAATGTCTTGGACATAAAATGTTGGAGTAGGAACATAATTCGGAGAATGTGATTGTGTCGAAATGCCCTAGAATAGGCATACGCAGATATGTTTAGTCCATTGTTTAGATAAATGATTGAAAATAAACCGAGTTTATATATCAATATACTAATGCTTATGGGGAAATGCTCAAAATGGGTATATATGAATATACTAATATGTTTGTCTAGCATAACATGCTTACTAAGTCCATAATCGTCTGGAGGATGGAAGACACGGAGAGCGGAAGGCTATAAAAATGCTTTTGTTTGTGAGTGTAGTTATAGTTTAGGTCTCAATTTAGACCCGTTTCTCTATAACCATGGCTCTGGTACCAATCTGTAACACCCCCAATTCATGGTTGCAGCGGAATTAGAACTGGGTGTTACTTGACGGCACAATAGTCACAATAATAGAAAACGAACTCCAATTGAGTCATTTTAAAAGATTTATCATTCAAATCGTATAAATATCAGAGATTTACAAAATGAGGTCCCAAATGGTTCCATGTTTACAATGTATAATAAATGTGTTTTTGAATGATAATAAAATTTATAGCCCTCTTGAGTATCCGTGTCCTTCCGTGCCATCCTTGATCGTCATGAACCTGAAATACATGCTTGAGAGGTCAACACAAAGGTTGAGTGATATTCATAGAGTTTGTTAAATCGATTGAACACAATATGTTGGTAGTGTGAGTTATAGACTCACACCAATGTTTGGAAAACAAGACAGGTAGGCTACGTTATTATACGCCCGGAACATGTATTATACACTAAGCTTATGACACCATAACGTTAACGTGTACCAATATCGATCGGCAGATTTATCCCGGTAGGTACTTTGCTAACATACCTAAATCTCAAATATTATTGCATTTGTTTGAACTTAGTCAATACAAATGGGATTCGTCAATCCCAATAGGCCTATTAATAATATTCGCGCTCACTATTGCTAGTGACTAAATGTTTCATAATAAAGGATCTCGGTTTAGCAAGGTTGGTACTTAGTGATAATAAACAATCAGGTAAGCATACAATTTAAAAACATTGTGCTCGGTTATAAATAGCATGTATTCCCCCCAAGGGTTTGTAAAACAATTAAGTAATCGAAAGTGGGGCTATGAACTCACCTTAAGTTGGATGATGTATAATGAGAATGATGGATATGCCGTAAGAACTTCTACGAGCAACCTAGAATAATTGTTGTAACTTAGGTTTGGAATAATGTCTAAGGAAACATAAACATGCCAATATATATATCTAGCATCTAGTCCATGATGTGGTATGAGGTATAATGTAAGTCTTTGAAAGAAATGATTCATGAAACATGTATGTTTATATATCGTTTACTACCGTTCGGGCCGACATAATTCAGAAGTCATGTTAGTAAGCGTTCGAGGAGCCAGGACACTTTAACTCGTAAATCCACAACTCATCTTGACGGCTTACATAATGAACTCCTCACATGAGGCTCCCTACTATTGTAGTAGTTGATGAAATATATAGATATAAGTTTTGATCCGAAAGGTTACATGTCCGATATTTGAATAAACTTAGGAAAGTTTATTTGTACAAGAAGATTGTTATTAGGGATAGTTTCATAAGTCTTGAATGACCATTTTCTCTTGGTAATATCTCATGGTTTCCTTTTAAGTGAAGTAGATCCAAATTGCTTGTTCATGTTATCGCCTAATTCATTGTTTCATGTTTACGCCTATGTAAGTTGTTATGGTCATTTCGTCATGGCCTAGCCATGACCTTTAGTCCTTGTTTCAAGGTCATGAGACACAACCTTGGCTCTAGCTATGGTGGTGGTCTTGTTTATAGGTCATAATAACTCTTGTTCCTTTTAAAGTATAACCATAACTTAGTGACTTATTATATGTAAATAGCTGTTAAGAAATTGTGAAATATCTTACTCAGAAAGTGTTTTCAAGGCTCGAGCCTCTTTGTTTCTGAACGAAAACGTCGTTCCGGACAACTTTCGTGTTTTAACTTTTTGATGAATCGGAACAGAAGTGGGACTTTCAAAAAGTCAGAATGCGATTCAGGAAGGTTTAGGCAGTTTTGCCGGAAATCTTTGGTAACTTCAAATCGCCATAACTTTTGACTCGTATACTCGTTTTAGGTGGTTCAAATTGCTATGGTTTCCTTTTTAAGTCCTCTACTGTAATATGTAATAATCCAATATAAAATTTTTACCATTTTGATCAGGTTATACCAACAAAGTCACTAGTTTACTTGTTTTATGAACTTGTCTTATCAATCAATAACAATAACTTGTTTTGGTCATTTTTATACATCATGGACATGATAACAAGAAAATATATAGCACAAATAATATGTAAATAACATGAACATGATTATTTAACAAGAATCAAGTTAGGGTTTGGCTCACAACTTTTGGCTTTCAAAGATGAAAGGAAGTTAACATGTAAGGATAGGACATTGATAGACTTGCTTCAACCCACTTCACTTCATGCAATCTTTCTACCCTTGTAATCTTGAAAGATGGATGATGAAAGTTGAGGTGACTTGAGTGGATTCAAACTCAAGAGAAATCACCAAGTATATGAGGTTATGGAAGTGTTTGATGAATCAAAACCAAACTAGGGTTTCTATGTTGTTTAAGCTCTTGATTCTCTTGGATAATACTTGGAGTGAATTAGCAAATGGAATGGTGTTTGTGTGTGTGTTGTGGACGTTCAAGGAGAGGCAAGGAGGCTTTATATGGCCTTGAGGAGGTTAGAAGTGTTGACTTGTCAACACTTGATCACCAAGTTTAACACATGGATGCAATCTAAGAGTACTTAGCATGAGATCATGCCACAAGTGTGAATCCTCCCCCCTAGAGGCGGTTCACAACCCTTGGAGAACAAGTGTGGACTTTTGATGGTATTATCCAAGATACATGGTTAGTTTTGACTCCGGGAAAAGCCAATCGTAAATGATTAAGCCTCAAAACGTAAAACCGGGTATCGTAAAAATACGAAACTTGGAAGAATGATTAAACTTGTCAAAATACTCCATAATAAAATATAAAATGAGTGGTAAGTTCCATTTGGGTGTAAAACCCTGCTAAAAACTGGAAATACGGGTCTAAAACGCGTAATACGTAAAATGTACGAATATTGCGTAAAATTGAGAAAAGTAAAATGTTCCTTTTCTAATGTGATAAAAATGATTTAAAATGACTTATAATGTCTAGACTGGGCTCAGTCTAGTGTCGGTTGGTATTAAATGTCTTTTAGACATCAAACCGTAAGCCTAAAAATCACGAAATGACTTATAACATCAAGGGATGATTTTTGGTCAATGGAGGAGGGAAAAATATGTTGACTTTTTCTAATAAGTTGAAAAATTAAATCGTCTTAGAAATGCGGTGCAGGTATAGGCTAAGGTTACGGCTGAGTAAAAACGCTTAAAACTGAAAATTCCAGTTTTTCACGGCCGAGGCTTATTTTGGTCATGTTTTTCTCAGTCATGATTTATTCTCAAATAAATCATGAGTGTGTCAAACATTTTTCTGATACGGGGAAAATTAACGCGACCGAATTTCGTTGTACGTAGAATTTCTGAATGACGTTTTACCCTAAAACGTGTAATTCCGTGTAATTCCTTAATAACTTTCACGAAAATGAGCTTATGAATGTCAAACTTTTAATTTGTCATGGAAATGATTTATCACTCGAGAATATCAAATAAAAATCAACTTTCGGGTAAGTTTTGGGAAAAATGAATAGTAAAAGTGAATAGTGAAATTTTCCGGGAATGGTAATTAACCTGAAATTGCGAATTGTTACACTATAGGTATCTTACCAGGGGGCAGTTCAGTTATGATCCATGTGCCATTGACTTCTAGGGCTGCTATTTCTAAATCCATTGCTTCTATCCACTTTGGGTTCTTTGCTGCTTGGGTATATGATTGAGGCTCAGTGATTGTGTTAATTGAGTGTATGAGGTGTCTTATTGATGATGATTGTATGTTGGTATAATTAATGAAATTTATGAAATGATGTTTAGATGTTTTGGGTAAGTTGATATGATAATCTTGTAGTTTTGTGGGCAGTTTGGTTGTTCTGGTTGATGTTATGTGCTATTGTTTTGTTTGGGATGGCTGTGTTGGTTGTTGTGTGCTATGTGGGATGTCTGTTGTGTGTTGTGTGTCCTCTATTGTTTGAGTTGAGAAAGATGGTAAAGTTGTGTTTGGTTGCTCTGTAGAAGTATCTGTGGATAGTGGTGGTGGAGCAGGGAGTGTTGGTATTGGTGATGATGGTGGTGAAGCTGGTAGTGGTGATGTATCTGATGAAGGTGGTGAGATATCAGATGGATTTGGTGATTGTTGTAATGTTGTGTCAGCTGTGGATGAAGATGTAGGAGTTTGTGTAAAGTGTGGAGGATTGAAGTATGGATTTGGTGATTGTTGTGGTGCTGTTTTGGGTGGTTTCTGATGAAATGGAAAGATATCTTCATGGAAAGTCACATGTCTGCTTGTGAAGAGTTTGTGAGTGTCAAGGTTGTACAGAATGTAACCTTTTTGAGATGGTGGGTAGCAAATGAAAATGGATGGAATTGCTCTTGCTTCAAATTTGTCAGTGGTGTGTTGGTGAGCATAGGTTTGGCAGCCAATTACCCTTAAGTGATCTAGAGGGGGTGGTTCACCATAGAGACACTCAAATGGACTTTTGTTGTGAATGGGTTTGGATGGGAGTTTGTTGATTAGGTAAGTGGCAGTGAGGATGCAGTGACCCCAGAAGTGAATGGGAAAATTTGCTTGAAATCTAAGTGCTCTGGCCACTTCTAAAAGTTGTTTATGTTTTCTCTCCACCCTGGCATTCTGTTGGGGTGTATATGGACAGCTTGTTTGGTAGACAATGCCATGGTGCTCAAAAAATGATGTTAAAGATGTATTTAAGAATTCCAAGCCATTGTCACTTCTGACAGTTTTGATGGGTTTATGAAATTGGTTCTGTACATAGGAATGAAAAGCTTTTATTTGAGATGTAGCATGATCTTTGCTAGGGAGTAAATATGTCCATGTGGCTCTAGAAAAATCATCCACTATTGTCAAGAAATATTTACATTTGTTTATTGTTGGGGATTTGTAAGGACCCCAAATGTCTACATGAACAAGTTCAAAAGGAAACAAAGCATGTGAGGTACTTAAAGTGAATGGTGAAGCATGATTTTTGGCTAGTGGACAAACAATATAGTGTGATACAGCAGAATTACATGAAGTGGAAAGAGATTTGATTTGTTTGAGGACTGGAAGAGATGGATGACCCAGTCTTGGGTGCCAGAGAGAGGTGTTGTCTTTGCTGCTTGTTCCAAGGAATGTAGAACTTGATGATGTGTGTAGGTCTGGATAGATGATATAGAGCCCTTCACAGAGGTTGCCATGAGCAATCCTCTTGTTGAGGCCCTGAAAATAACATGAAAGTGATGTGAAAACAGCTGTGATGGGCATTTGTTTGGTTAATTAGCTGACAGATAATAGGTTGTATGCAAAGGATGGGATATGAAACACATTTGTGAGGGTGATGTCTACATTTATTCTAACTTTCCCACAGATTGTTACTTCTACAGTTTGGCCATTAGGTAATGTGACATGAATGGGTGGATTACAAAGGTATGTATCATGCATAATGGATAGGGTGATGCAAATGTGGTCAGTTGCCCCACTATCAACTACCCAAGCTGCTCTAAACTTAATCATTATAGAAGCAATGAATTTATATCTTCTAATGGTGTAAGAATTGACTATACCAGTTGGAGGATTCTGCTGACATTGCTGCATCATCAGCATCACTTGGTTCAATTGATTCTGAAGTTGGTCCATTCTCACAAAGACTGCCTCACTGCCATTTCCATTGTTGGAATCTGCTTGTGAAGTTGAACTAGCATCTTGACCCTGAACTGAGTTAACAACCTTAGAACCTTTGACATCATTCACAGTCACATTCCTTGTGATTGGAGGCTTATATTTCCCATGGAGTGGGTGACCAGGAGGATAACCCCTTAATCTATAGCATTCATCACTAGTATGACCTTCTTTGTAGCAATTTGTGCAGTATACTCCTGTTTTGAAATTGCTTTTCCTTCCACTCTGAAGCCAACTTGTGTTGTAATTGGGATTGGGATTGTTCCTGTTTGTGCTATGGTACCTAGTTGTTTGAGAGATGTTACCATGAGCTGACAAAGCTGCTGAACCACTAATTGACTTAGGTAAGATGCGTTCTCTCTGCTTTTCTTCTTGCCTTATCATGCTATAGGCCTTAGCCACTGTGGGTAAAGGTTGTAGCAACAGAATTTGACCTCTTAAGTTGGAATAGCATTCATCTAAGCCCATAAGAAACTGAATCAATCTTTTTCTCTGTTCCCTATCCCCATTGTTTCTTCCATTCTCACAATTACATACACAATTACACAAGTATGGTGCCTCTAAAGCATCATGTTCATCCCATAGACCTTTTAGCTTATGATAGTATACCTCTATGCAACAATTCTGTTGTTTCAAGCTAACAATATCATTCACTAATTGAAAGATTCTGTGCCCATCTAATTGTGCATAATGTTCATGTAATTCAGACCATAGACCAGATGCAGTACTGACGAAGTTCGAATTGTTACTTATCTGATCTGAGATGGTGTTCAAAATCCAAGAGATGATCATATCATTAGTTCTTTCCCACATAACTCTTTCTTCTGCATCAGTGTTTGGTTCCACAAACTCACCAGTAACAATCTTTAGTTTATTCTTTGCATTCAGAACAATCATCACACTTCTTTTCCAAGAACTGTAGTTGTCAGACCCTGTAAGCTTCTTGGATATCAAGATTAAACCAAGGTGGTCATTTGGATGAAGATACAATGGATGGTGAGGTGAATTGAAATCATTGGTGGTTGTTTCTGGTGATGTATGGTCGTTTGTGGTGTTTTGATGATTGTTTGTGGTGGTTGACGGCGCCATTGATTAATTTTGGTGATTCTTGATGTTTCTTGATTGATTTGTGTAGGATTTAGTTGAGAAATTGATGAATTTGTTGAGTTTAGTGACGGAATAGTGGTGGTTTATGGTGGTTGTATAACTGAAATGGTCGCCGGAGTTTGTTAGAGTAGTTGTGGGTTTGTTAGAAGTGGTTACAGGCCACCGGAGGTGGTGGCTCTGATACCATAATAAAGTTTTGAGTTGAAAGAGAAATGTGAAGTGTAGAAAATGATTCATTAAGATGAAAGTGATGGATTACAATGTTTATATACAAGATGAGGTGTTGACTTTCCTAACTAACTTTTGACTTCTTTCACTAACTAACTACAATACATAAACTAGAAGCTATTACAATGTTTCAATACATGTAGCCTACTCCTCTGTTGTTTACTTGTGACTTGTGAGCTTGTGTCCTTGATACTGCATTTATCTTTGATATGCCATTAGGTCGAAATACATGTAATATGTCCAGGCAGCTACCTCAAGGAACGGATCTTGAGCTATTTGTGCAACGAAGAACAGACACAAAAGGGTATCAAAGAAGAGCGTTTTCAGCAATCAAAACAAATGTCAGGTTTTTCCAGCAAAAAATTTACATGTTGTCTCAATTGTTGGTTGAGCTGGCACTGGAAAGAGCACACTTTCCAAAGATGGTGCATGTTTTAACATGATACCACACCAGTCACGTAATTGCTACGATATTAATTTCCAAAGACATAAGTTTTTTATCTTACGGTACAAATCACAACTTCAAAACACAACATCAATTCTTAATACATCGTAAAATCCAAAAAAATCAACAAACAGGCTGTAGAGTAAATAGCAAATGATTTCTACTCATGCATTTCATCAAACACATGGTGGGTGTCTCCTACATGGATTTATCAAAGATTATTGTGGCTAATAAAAAGACCAAATAAAAATTACAAAATCAACCATGTCCACTTGATTTCTCCATAAAACCCAAACAGGCACAAGGCCCCACCATGCTGTAACAGAGTTGGGATGTCTTGGAACATACTCAAGTCTCCTGCTTCTTGATCTAAATCTTCATCCCAAACAGGTCTTACTCAAGTCTCCTCACTCTCTCTAAAATAGAATGTTACAAAATTCTTTGCTTCCTCCCATCTCCTTATTTCTTTTGTTGTATAATGCAACCATATCATATCTGACTCATCGATTCTTATTGGCTTATCATGAAAATATTGCCCATAGTATAATGGATAGCATTGTCCCAAATAAGCACCATCAAAGTTCTTTACAGAGTATCCAAAATATGTGGTGGAAAGTCCTTTTCTCTTAAAAACAACACAGATTCCATATCCCCTTAACTTACTGAAGCTCCAATCTAATGGTAATTCGACCTTTACATGATTTCTCTTACTTTTATTTGTAAACAAATTTGGAATGCTATTTCCATCATAAAACATATGCATATTCATAATGGAACTTTCGGGCAAATGGAACAATCCACATCTGTTATGCACATACCGAAGGAAAGAAGAAAATTGAGAACCTTGGGAAATTACAGATGAGTCGAGACATTGAGTCTCCGATATCGACACCTTAAACAATTTTGGACAATCGGTGAGATAAGTGTACCTTCCGCTCATGATTGGGTTTGATCCCGTAATTGAACGTAAGGAGGTGCAATTACGTGCATAAAAATCATGTAGGCTATGTGGAAGTTCGGGCAAAACTTCCAGATTCTTGCAACCATTAAGATAAAGAAATTCAAGACTAGAAAGTTGACTCAAACTTCCTGACACTTGTCTTAAGGAGGTGCAATTTGATGCATCAATTTCTAGTAAGCTAGGTGGAAGTTCGGGCAACACTTCCAGCTTCTTGCAACCATCAAGTCTAAGTTTTTGAAGATTAGAAAGTTGACTCAAACTTCCAGGCAAACTAGTAAAATTGTTCCCTTCCAAGTTTAGTTTTTTTAGACATGATAAGCCTCCAATGCCATCAGACACTTGTACTAAATTGCAGTAGCTGAAATCTGAAATTCAGTTTCTTTAACATATGTAAACCTGCCAATGAAACTGGTCTTTGGGGATGTTGGTACCATATGAAACCAGAGATTGAAGTCCAGCATCTAGACCAAAAGGTTTCACGAAAACTCCCAACCCGTATGCAGTCTTTCAGATTTAAAACAGCAAGCTTATTAAGCATTCCAACAGATGGGTGAGCTGTAGCCAAATTCACACAACCTTCAAAATCTAGCTCTTGAAGATTTATAATCTCTGAGAAGTCAGGGGTGGTTGTTAGGTTGCAGCAGTACCTTAGCTTCATTACTTTCAACCTTGTTAAACACTGATATCAATAGAAAAATGATTAGTCCTTATATCTCTATGTGTCAAACATAAGCACATGTATGAACAAGTAAATACCTTTGGTGTAGTCCAAAGTTGCATTATGTTGCTGTGAGACAAGTCGATAGCAACAATGTTTTCTGGATAGAATTCTGGAGGCAAGTAGTTGAAAGGGCATCCATGCCAATAAAACAAGCTTAGCTTATTCGACAAGAAATTCAAAATTTTGAGACTCCCCGAGTACTTCACATTGTAGCCCTTCAATTCCACTTTCTGATGGAATTCTTCCTTAGAATAAATTTTCAGGATCCGCATATTTTTCATAAGTGCAAAAGAATTAGCGTTTATGTCAACCTTTTGACTAGATTGCCTTAACAAAATGACTAGAACTTGAACTGCTTCGGTCATTGCCACCTGAAAAAGCAAGAACATGTAACTTAAATTATAAAGAGTAACATATGCAATTGTGTATACTTTTATAATATGAAGGTAAAGAAGAATATGTCACTTCTTACTTCCTTTTCACTCGATGCAGATGATATACACAATCTTCTCTGTTCTTCACGAACAATTTCCCTTGCCATTGCTTGAATCAAGTCACGCATTTGAAGTAAATTATTGCTAGATATCGTGATTAATGACTTATCAACTAGAACTTGCATGTTTGTAACTGCAAAAAAGTTACAACCATCTAGTACGCTTGTTAAAAAATCCCTGTTTTCTCCAACGAATAAACATGCAATATCAACTAAGATATTTTTCTGAGGGAGGTCTAGCCCATCGTAACTTAGACGAAGCACTCGTTGTATCTTTTCATTAGGATGTACTTTGAGCTTGTCCAGTTCACTAACCCACTGATCCACAGTTTTGTCGTATAAAAAAAGACCCAAATGTTTGAGGGCCAGAGGGTGACCTTGAACATAGTTCACAACTTTCTGAGTAACTTCTTCGAATTCTCTAGAATAATCTTTTTCTTTAAAGGCATAGGAACGGAAGAGCTCAAGAGATTGATGCTTATCTAGAAAGTCCATGTCATGGATTTTATCCACTCAATGTGATTTTAGCAACTGTTTATCTCTACAAGTGAATATAACAAGACTTCCAGGAGAAAACCACTCACGTGAACCTGTTACACGTGAACCTGTCAGTGCTTCTAACTGATCCACGTTATTCACGTCATCCAAAACAAGAAGGATCCGCTTACATGCCATCCTTTGCTTTATTGCCAGAGAACCTTCTCCAACATTTGATATCTCCAGATCTGTTTTCAGAATCTTACGAATCATGTGCATCTGGACTTGAGTTAGGCTTTGTTTTTCTTTGACATCTTCACAAAAGCAACTCCCGTCAAAGTGGACATACATCAATTTATAAATAGCTTTGGCAAGGGTAGTCTTTCCTATCCTGCTTATACCGCATATTTCGTTCATGTTAACCTTATCTGACCCAATGAAGCGTGACAAGTCTAATTTGGCGAGATGGTTATCTATGCCAACAAGGTTCGCACCAACATCTAAGGGTCTGTCACGTAACTTTATGAGGATGTCTTTGGAGATGCAATTGATGAACTTGCACTCATACCTGTTAACCACAAAGAGACAAGTGAAACTACGCAGTGTTAAGCTTTAGTAGAGTTACAAGACTAATTACACAAAAACAAGAAATTTACCCATTTGTCTTGTCCTGGAGATCCCATCCAGAAAAGTTAGCAGCCTTGGATAAAGCTTCCTTCCATTTAGCTACCTCTGGTCTATTTAAATCTTGATGTTTAGCAAAAGCTTCAGCATAGCTCTCAGTTTGTTTCCTCACGACATCAGGCTTAACATCATAAAAGATTATTTGAACCTCATCTTTAGGCTCTCCCATTTGCTTGCAGTCAAGTATTTTGACAAGTTCCCTCAGACACCATGATGAAGAAGCATAATCTTTGGAGAAGATAACTATCAAAAATCTCGATTCTTCAATGGCTTTGTAGAGATGAGGAGATATCCCTTCTCCTTTAGGCAATTCTCTATCATCTCTAAATGCATGAATCCCTTTTTGCTTGAAATCATTGAACATGTGATCGATGAAGTTTTTGCGGATATCTTCACCTCTAAAACTAACAAAAACATCATATTTCCACCAATGAGGAATGGACGTAGTAGCCATTATCAATAATGAGATCGAGCTGCGTCCCAAGTAAAGAGCATCAGAAAGAGTAGAGCCATTATCAATAATAGTACAAAGAATCCATGACTAAGATTTTCAGTCATCAATCTGCCCTAAAACAAATATATATAACTTGGAATAAAGAATGCAATTTCTAAAAAAATTCCTTTTACAAAATATGTGGATTCTGGTTCATACGTTGTCTTAAAATGTTAGCTACACAAAAACAACATGAAACAACTTCGTAATCATGTTTATGCAGCTCTAACTCAAAGAGGAATAGATACATTCAAAGATGATGACATGCTCCGTAGAGGAAAACCGGTCTCACCCGAACTCCTGAAGGCAATCGAAGAATCAAGGTCTTCTGTGATAGTTTTTTCTGAAAATTATGCTAACTCATCATGGTGCTTGGATGACCTTGTCAAAATTATGGAATGCCATAAATTGATGGGACAGAGGGTGTTGCCAGTGTTCTACCATGTGGACCCATCCGACGTGCGAGGGCAGAAAAGAAAATTTGGTTCGGCATTCCACCAGCAAGAAGTGAAGTTTAGGGGAGAACCAAATAAAATGAATAAGTGAAGTTTAGGTATATTGTAGGATATGTTTGTATAAAGTGAAATATTTTTATGTGATTGGTTAAGTGATAACAATTATGTCTTTAAAGGTGGTGTGTTAAAAATGTAATGTAGCGCTATGGGTGCAGGTGATGGTCAGGTGACCATTACACCAGCCTTAGAACACATAAGAGACACTTTACTCACTTTGATATAAAGAAGCCTATAATATTAAATTTAAAAAACTAGCAAATTTGGGAAATGAATAAATTGGGTTATCTAATCAGAATATATATATATATATATATATATATATATATATATATATATATATATATATATATATATATATATATATATATATATATATATATATATATATATATATATTATTTCCTAGGCTAGGGGTACAACATAACCTCAGCCAAATAGACAACAATAATTCGGGCCACACAAATCTAGAACTACAACGATTCTAACTTCAATGGCCCTAGAAATTACAAGTGACAATCCAGCGATCAAAAGACCAAAACCAAATAGTTATAAGATGAGCAAAACTATAAGAAAAGCAAATTGAGATAGAACGACTTACAATTTAACGATGGATATAAGGAATTCTTTGGGAGATTTGATACGTAAATGAATGCAATTAAAAATGAATGATCAAATGAAGTTAAAAAGAGTAAAGGCAAGTGGGTTGACTCCATGTCAACTTAGATTCACTTCCAGTCCCTCGGTTTCTAATAAGTTGGCAAAGTTGTAAGTAACTAGTATTTTCCAGGTGATGTTGAGGATATTTCCTCATATATTTACTAGCTATAATACCTGCGCACGCAAGGGGTTTTTTTTTTAAAAAATTTTTAATCATATATTTTTATTTATTAAAAAAAAAATAATTTAATCTTTGTTTTGTTTGATTTATGATTTTTAATTATAGTTTTTTATTATTAAAGATAATTATTTAAAAATTTTAATCCTATTGTTAATTGCATCTTATCTATATTTTTTGTATTTATCTTCTACTTGTGTTATGGATAAATATTAAATGTTACCTAATAAGAAAATAATTTTTTTTAAATAATATAATTACTAAATAAAGTATGGTTTAGTTTTTTTTTAAATAGAAAAGTCCCCACTTGGGGTTTTGTTTTATTATATAAAAGATACAGGTACTTCTGTTTTCATTTTTCTCATATATTTTTTTATAGCTTTAAATTAATTATAACCTACAAACAAACTGGTCAAAATATTGTGGAAATGAAATGCCTCAGTGATCCCTTTTTTTATGATGCACATAAAGTGCTTGATATTACGCATCAGTGAAAAAATATGAGTATAGAAATGTGTATTATCAAAAAGGAAACTTATATAAGCCCAAAAATAAGCTTAAGCAAATTTCTAAATTATTAATTGGTTGATGGTATCGTATTAACATAAGTCCAAGGAAAAGTGATTCCCCGCAAGGCAATAACAATTTCTTCCAGAAAAAGAGTCCATTTGGGTTTGATGATTCGATTCCTGGCTCACCAGCTTCTCAAGCTGGCACCTCACCACGATACAGTGGGGGAAGAGCAGAGAATTCTTTCTTTGATAATTTCTCGAGATATGACTCTTTCAGTGCCATTGACCGAGGTTCTCCCAAACAAGAAACCTTCTCGAGATTTGATTCCATGATCGAGCAGCTCCACACAGGATAATAACTTCTAAAGATTCGACTCAATGAGCAGCACGGCACAAGACCGTAGTTTCGCAAGGTTTGATTCAATGAGTAGCAATGCAGGTTTTGACCATGGTCATACATACTCATTTGATGACTTCCCTTTCAACGTACTACTCTAGAGTGGACCTTGAAACTGAACCAATCTAGAACAGGTTTTGTATCAGTTGCGAACTGTTTTGTATGCATGTCATAATTTGAAAAATATAAACCTAAAAGAAGAAACCTTCTCGAGATTTGATTCTATGAGCAGCTCCACACCGGATAATAACTTCTCAAGATTCGACTGAACGAGCAGCATGGCACAAAACCGTAGTTTCACAAGGTTTGATTCAATGAGTAGCAATGCAGGCTTTGACTTTTGACCATGGTCATACATATATAGAATCGATGTATAGGTTGTTTCACAGGTTTAATGCCATAAACAAATTCAGACATAAGCACAAGATTTGACAAGAATATGATTCATTTTATTTATCAACATAACAGTGGGTTACATTGTTATACAAAAGACACTATATCTCTCTCAACGTTTTACATGTAAGGACTATTTATAGACATGAAAAGGTATGACCCAATGGTCATGTTGGTTCGAATGGTTTCAACCAAACAACACACCCTTTGCCTATTTACAGAAATAACTACTTTTAACTACCAACCATATTAACGACTTTTCGGTTATTAACTTTCTACTTAACAACTTTGGTCCTTCGTCTATCGTTATTTCATAATACAAGACTTTCACAATTAAAGTCCAACATTTCCCCCCCTAATTGTTTAAGTCTTGTTCTTCGAGTCTTCATGCTCTTCTCCGTGTCTTTTCTTTCCTTCTTCCTGTCTTCATGATTATTGTTGTTGTTGCTTGTTCCTTTCCAACGTTGTACCACAATACTTCCTTGTGTTTCTTCAATTTCACACTGTATCTTTAACAACTCTTAAATACCCGTCGCTATTCCTTCTATAAACAAGTGATCAGCCTGTTTCTTCTTCGTTATTGTTGTTGTTCGTATTGCTAAACGTCTTACCAAACAATCCTTGATTGTTTTGTTCTTGGTATACCTTTTCAAATCTACAAGCAACGCCTATTTCTTCAATGTGTATCTCGTTAATATACACCAGGTTTGTTCTTCTTTCTTGTGTGTTGACTTGCTTTCGTAACTACAAACGTCCCTAGATCCCTTCTTTTTAACCATATCCTTCCAACCAGGCCAAGTTGTTTTCTCCCTCTTTTACTTCGAAATCCAAGTCCTTCCTACACACAACTTTGACATGCTTCGTTCCTTGTGTGTTGTTTTGATCTCGTACTCGAAATCGCAAACCTTCTAACACACAACTTGGTACCACGCCTTGGTAACCACACCGAACCAAAATTCCTACGTTTCTTATTCTGTTGCACCAAAACAAATAAGCCTTTGTTTCTGCTCTCGTTGTTGTTGTTTTCCTTGAGTACTCCTTTCCTTCTTTGTTCCACGTATACGCTTTCTTCTTCACAACAACGTTCCTTGCGCACTAGTCCCTCGTCTTATATTGCTTTGTATCTTTTTCAAACCGGTTTTACAAAGCCTTCACACTCGTTCTTTATTCAACGATGTGTATCCTTTTCTTGTTTCCAGCGTTGCGTTAATAGCAAACACACAAGAAAATGTCTCGCGCTTCCTACTCTTGCTTCCACGCTTCTTTCAACGTCAAGAGTTTCTTTTTCTTCTGCGCTATTCCACTCTTGCTTCTACGCTTCTTTCAACATCAAGAGTTCTAACAATTGTTCTTCTAAGTTTTCTCCCACCAATACGTTTGGTGTCAACGTTCGCTTCCTTTTGTCAGTTATCAAAACTTGCCGCTTCCACAAAAGTTTCCTTTTTGTTTTGTTGTCGCGAATGATCACAACAAAACTCCACCAATTCGTTTGATGTCCACATCCGTTGGTCCTGATCGTGCACTATCTTCCCCAACAATCCTTGGTGTCTTCCTTTACCGGTCTCGTGATCCTCTTGATCAAAGACTTGAATTGTAACACCCCCAATTCATGATGCAGTGGAATTCAACTTGGGTGTTACTCGACGGCACAACAGTCATAATAATAGAAAACGATCTCTAACCGAGTCGCTTTAAAAAGAGTTGTCATTCTTATTTATTCAAATATATCAGAGTTTACATAGTTAGGTCCCAAAAAGGTTCCATGTTTCAAAATACATCAATATAAAGTCTTTTGATGTTTTATCGAATGACAAAGTAGTTTATAGCCTTCTTCCTTTAGTACGTGCCCTTCCGCTCCATTCAAGATTAACATGGACCTGAAATACATGCTTAAGAGGTCAACAAAAAGGTTGAGTTATATTCATAGAGTTTGTTTAACGGTTGAACACAATATGTTGGTAGTATGAGTTAATTAGACTCATACTTATGTTTGGAAAACAAAACAATTATTATTATATACTAAGCTCATGCAACCAATACATTAACGGGTACCAATATCAATCGGCGGTTTTGTTGCCCCGGTAAGTACTTTGCCGTCATACTTAATGTTTCAAATATAGTGCATTCGTTTGAACTACTCTGCTCAAACAAATGGGATTCGTCAATCCCAATAGGCCTATTCACTCGTGATTAAATGGTTCATGATATGGGGCCTAGGATTGGCAAGGATGGCACTTAGTAATAATAAAACAATCAGGCAGCATACAGTTTCAAAGCATTGTGTTCGGTTTAAAATAGCATGTATTCCCCCCAAGGGTTTGTAAAACATTGAAGTAATGTAAAGTGGGGCAATGAACTCACCTTAAGTAAGATAGCAAGTAATGAAGGTAATGGTTGGATCGTGAAGGTTTCTACGAGCAACCTATAATAGAATATTGCGACTTAGGATTGGAGTAAAGAATATGAAGAAGTGCCTATATATATATATATATATATATATATATATATATATATATATATATATATATATATATATATATATATATATATAAATATATATATATATATATATATATATCTTGCATTTAGTCCATGATGTGGTACTTTGTAAAGTGTAAGTATATGAAAAGAAATAGTTCGTGAAACATGTATAGTTTATATATCGTTTACTACCGTTCGGGCTGACATAATTCAGAAGTCATGTTAGTAAACATTCGAGGAGCCAGGACACCTTAATTCGTAAATCCACAACTCATCTCGACGGCTTACATAATGAACTCCTCACATGAGGCTCCCTACTATTGTAGTAGTTGATAAAATATATATATATATATAAGTTTTGATCCGAAAAGTTACATGTCCAATATTTGAATAAACTTAGGAAAGTTTATTTTTACATGAAGATTGTTATTAGGGTAAGTTTCTTAAGTCTTGTATGACAAATACTTGTAACATCTCATGGTTCTTTAGATGAAGTAGATCCAAATTGTATGTTTAAGTTATCGCAAACTCATTGGTTCATGTTTTCGCCTAAGTAAGTTTATATGGTCATTTAATTATGGCCTTGCCATGACCTTTGGTCATTGTTCCATGGTCTTGAGACTCAACCTTGGCTCTAGCCATGGTTGTGGTCTTGATTCTAGGTCATAAGACCTCTTTCGTCTTTTTAAAACATAACCATTATATAGTGACTTATATATGTAAATAGCTGTTAAGAAACTGAGAAAAATCTCATTCGTTATTGGTTTTCTGGAGACGTGCTCCTGAGTTTTTGAAGAAAACGTGATTCCGGACAACTTTCGTGCTTTAACTTTTTCATGAAACGGACCAGAAAGGCCTCTTTTGGCAAAAACTATTTTGGTAGTTTTGCCTCAAAGTTTTGGTAACTTCAAATGGTCATAACTTTTGACTCGTATACTCGTTTTAGGTGGTTCAAATTGCTATGGTTTCCTTGTTAGGTCCTCTACTACAATATGTAATGATCCAATATCATAATTTTACCATTTTGATCAGATTATACCAAGAAAGTCACTAGTTTACTTGTTTAAATAACTTAACTTAACAATCATTTGTAATAACTTGTTTTACCCATTTTTATTCATCATGGACATGATCACAAGACATAATATAGCATGAATGATATGTACATAACATGATTATGATATTTAACAAGAAGCATGTTAGGGTTTTGCTTACAACTTTTGGTTTTCAATTAAGAAAGGAAGTTAACATGTAAGGTAAGGACTTTGATAGACTTTAGCTTCAACCTACTTCACTTCATGCAATCTTTCTACTCTTGTATTCTTGAAAGAGAGATGATGAAAGTTGAGGTGACTTGAGTGGATTCAAACTCAAGAGAAATCACCAAAGTTTATGAGGTTTGGAAGTGTTTTGATTATCTAAAACCAAACTAGGGTTTCTATCTTTGAAGTTGCTCTTGATTCTTGCTTGAAACTAGGAGTATTTTAGCTAAGTGTGGAGTGGTTTGTGTGTGTGATTGTGGATGGCAAACAAGGGGAGGGGGGGCTTTTATATGGCTTTGAGGAGGTTACAAAATGAGACTAGTCAAAGCTTTCTTAACAAGCTTTAACACATGTATACATCTTAGCCAACTTTGCATAAGATCAAGCCACACCAAGGGATGACTCCCCCCCCCTAATGGTGGTTCACAAGGGCTAGGGGGTGAGGTGTGCTTTGCTTGATAATATCCTAAGTATTGGATGAGTTTTGACTCCGGGAAATGCCAACCGTAAATGATTAAGCCTCAAAACGTAAAACCGGGTGTCGTAAAAATGTGGAACTTGAAAGTATGGTTAAACATGTCAATATGTTCCATAATAAAATATAAAATGAGTGGTAGGTTCCATTGGGGTGGTAAAACTGGAAACACGGGTCTAGAACGCGTAATACGTAAAATGTACGAATATTGTGTAAAATTGAGAAAAGTAAAATGTTACTTTTCTAATAGGATATAAATGATTTAAGATGACTTATAATGTCTAGACTGGGCTCAGTCTAGTGTCGGTTGGTATTAAATGTCTTTTAGATACGGGGAAAATTAACGCGGTCGAGTTTCATTGTGCGTAGAATTTTTTAATAACGTTTTACCGTAAAACGTGTAATTCCTTAATAACTTTCGCGATAATGATCTGATGAGTGTCAAACTTTTATTTTGTTATGGAAATGATTTATCACTCGAGGCCATGAAACAAAAATCAAATTTCGGTAAAAATGAATTGTGAAATTTTCCGAGAATAGTAATTAACATGAAATTGCGAATTGTTACAGTCTCCACCCCATATGAGAGCTCCATCCCGGAGATCAATTTGCGTTGGGAGTAGAAGCTTCGTTGGTAAAAAGATGTGGGTATTTCTTACGTATCTGGTCCTCTCGTTCCCATGTGTATTCAGGACCACGTCGTGAGTTCCAACGAACTTTGACAATTGGAATACGGCTTTGCTTGAGTTGTTTGACCTTTCGGTCCATGATTTCTACGGGTTCCTCGATAAATTGAAGATCGTCATTGAGTTGAATTTCATCGAATGGAATAACAAGTGATTCATCTGACAAGCATTTCTTTAGGTTAGATACATGGAAAGTGGGGTGTACACTACTGAGTTCTGATGGAAGCTCAAGTCTGTACGCCACAGGGCCAACCCTGGCTAGGATTTTGAATGGTCTGATGTATCTTGGGTTTAGTTTTCCTCGTTTACCGAATCGTATCAAGCCTTTCCAAGGCGATACTTTTAGCATAACCCTATCTCTGACTTGGAATTCTAGGGGTCTGCGTCGTGTGTCGGCATAACTTTTCTGTCGATCTCTTGCGGCTTGTAGTCGACTTTTGATTTGTACAATCTTATCCGTTGTTTCTCGAATGAGTTCTGGACCAGTAAGTTGAACTTCTCCTACTTCAGCCCAACAAGCAGGTGAACGACACTTTCGACCGTAAAGTGCTTCAAATGGAGCTGCTTTAATACTTGTATGATAGCTGTTGTTGTAGGAAAATTCGACTAATGGTAGATGAGTATCCCATCCTTTTCCAAAGTCTATTATGCAAGCTCGAAGCATGTCTTCAAGTGTTTGAATGGTTCGTTCACTCTAACCATCGGTCTGAGGATGGTACGCTGTACTCATGTCTAGATTTGTTCCAAAGGCGTCTTGGAGTGACTGCCAGAAATTGGAAGTAAATCTACCATCTCGGTCAGATATGATGGATATCGGTGCACCATGTCTTGAGACTATTTCTTTGACGTACAATCGAGTAAGCTGTTCCATTTTGTAAGTCTCTTTGATTGGTATAAAGTGTGCGGATTTTGTGAGATGATCAACTATGACCCAGATGGAGTCATAACCACTTGACATCTTTGGGAGCTTGGTAATGAAGTCCATAGTACTTCTTTCCCATTTCCACATAGGAATCTCTGGTTGTTGCAATGGACCGGATGGTTTTTGATGTTCGGCTTTTACTTTGGAGCATGTAAGACATTTGCTAACGTATGTTGCAATATCGGCCTTCATGTTTGGCCACCAACAATAAAGTAGTTTAAGATCATGATACATCTTATCAGATCCTGGATGTATGGAGTATTTAGATTTGTGAGATTCATGCATGATCAAGTCTCATAGGCCACCATAAAGTGGTAACCAACTTCGACCTTGGAAGCATAGAGTTCTATCTGAACGGGTTTCGAATTTCTTCTGTATCATGCCATCCAACTTTTCCTTTTGGGTGTCTTCTTGTTTCACCGCCTCAGCTTGAGCGTGAAGGATTTGAGCAGGAAAGTTTGAATTTATGGTTAAAACTAAGGCTCGGACTCGTAGTGATTTAACCCGTTCCTTTCGGCTCAGGGCGTCGGCTACTACGTTTGCCTTTCCTGGGTGGTAACGAATGTCGCAGTCATAATCACTTAGTAATTCCAACCAACGACGTTGTCTCATGTTTAGTTCTTTTTGGTTCAAAATGTGTTGTAGACTTTTATGATCGGTGTACACAGTACATCTAGTACCGTATAGATAGTGTCTCTAGATTTTTAGTGCAAAGACTACAGCTCCTAACTCTAAGTCATGAGTGGTGTAATTTTCTTCATGAACCTTGAGTTGTCTTGAAGCATAAGCCATGACCTTATCACGTTGCATCAACACGGCACCTAAACCTTGGTGCGATGCATCACAATAGACTACAAAATCTTCGATCCCATCTGGCAATGCTAGGATAGGAGCACTACAAAGTTTCTGTTTGAGGGTTTGGAAAGCTTTTTCTTCATCTTCATCCCACATGTATTTCTTGTTTTTCTGAGTTAACTTGGTTAAAGGTTTTGCTATTGAAGAAAGTCCTTCAATAAACCTTCGGTAATACCCGGCTAGACCCAGAAATTGACGAATTTCTGTAGGTGTGGTAGGTGTTGGCCAATCTTTGATAGCTTCAATCTTAGCGGGATCGACATGTAAAACAGTCTTGTCAATAACATGCCCAAGGAATTGTACTGATTGAATCCAAAATTCACATTTGGAAAACTTTGCATACAATTTCTCTTCCTTGAGTAATCCTAAAATTGTTCTCAGGTGTTCTTCGTGTTCCTCTTCGTTTTTGGAATATATGAGAATGTCGTCTATGAATACGATCACGAATTTGTCCAAATATGGCTTACACACTCGATTCATGAGATCCATGAATACTGCTGGTGCATTAGTTAACCCAAATGGCATCACTTGGAATTCATGGTGACCATATCGTGTCCTAAAGGCTGTTTTTGGAATGTCTTCATCACGAACTCTAACTTGATGGTAACCTGACCGTAGGTCAATTTTTTAGTAATAGGTTGAACCTTGTAATTGATCGAATAAATCATCAATTCTTGGTAGTGGGTATCGGTTCTTTATGGTTAATTTGTTTAGTTCACGATAGTCAATACACATTCATAATGACCCATCTTTTTTTTTCACGAATAAAACTGGAGCTCCCCAAGGTGAGGAACTGGGTCTAATAAATCCCTTGTCCGAAAGTTCTTGTAATTGATTTGATAGCTCTTGCATCTCTGAAGGTGCTAGCCGGTAGGGTGCGCGGGCAACTGGCGCCGCTCCTGGTATTAAATCAATTCTGAATTCTATTTGACGATTTGGTGGTAGTCCGGGTAAATCTTTCGGAAAGACTTCAGGAAACTCACGGGCGATAGGAACATCTTCGAGACGTTTTTCATCGGATTTCTTTTCGGTTATGTGGGCTAAGAAAGCATAACATCCTTTCTCAATGTACTTCATGGTTTTGATACATGAGATGATGTTTATTCGAGTTCCACTTTGATCACCACGAATGATCAAAGTTTCATTGTCACATGGAATGTGCACAACTCTTTCACCACAAATGATGTTAGCATGATGTTTAGACAACCAATCCATGCCAATGACAACATCAAAACTTCCGAGTTCGATTGGCATAAGATTGATGTTAAAGGGGTGGTCTAAGAGATTAAGGGTGCAGTTTGGGATTACAGTATTAGTATTTACTAAGTCACCGGTAGCTAGTTCAATACTATAACTAGTGGTTAAAGTGATTGATGGAATATCAAGTAATGGCGCAATTCTAGTAGATATAAAGCTCATATCAGCACCAGAATCGATTAAGACTTTAACAGGAATGTTATTGAGTAAGAACGTACCGGTAACCACGTTCGGGTCTTGGTGTGGTTCTCCATTTCCCATGACATATGCTCTACCGCGAGCACCTCCGCCTTGTGGTCCTTGGTTTTGAGGACAGTTGTTCTTGAAGTGTCCCTTTTCACCACACCCAAAACATGTAACTATTGGCTGAGTGTTAGCCCCAGTAGCTACACCCTTGCCTCTACAATCCTTGGCAAAATGTCCGGGCTTTTGACACTTGTTGCACTTGGCCAGGCAGGGACCTGCATGATGGTAGTTGCACTTGGTACACTGTGGTAGAGTACCAACGTATTTACCTCCTGCTGGTGCAGCAACATAAGCCGTCGCGGCTTCTTGTCTTTTGTTCTGCTGATTGTGATGGTTGTTGTTTTGGGTTTGGTTGTTGTTGTTGTTGTTGTTATTTCCACGGTTACCATCCCATGGTCGGTTGTTGTTGTTGTTCCGATTGTTATTGTTGTTACGGTAGTTGGAGTTGTTGGTGTTATTGGTATTGTTGGTGTTGTTGGTGTTGTTTTGCTTTCGGGTTTCTGTTGTACGCACCACTTGAACCATGAGGTTGCGAGACATCCGCATAGCTTCATCAAATTCCTTGGGATTTGCTGAAGTTACATTCCCTTGTATACTTGATGGAAGTCCCCAGATATACCGTTCCAACAATTTCTCTTTTGTGGAAACCATTGTTGGACACAGTATCCTCAATTCTTGGAATCGACGGTTGTAAGTTATGATGTCATTTCCCTTAACAGAACGATCCCAGAATTCTACCTCTAACTTCTGCATTTCACTGCGAGGGCAGTATTCTTTGATCATCATTTTCTTCAAATTATCCCAAGAAATCTTATAAGCATTTTCAATGCCCATTGGTTGAGGTATTGAATTCCACCATGATAATGCCTCATTCAACAGTGTACTTGTGGCATACTGAACTTTATCACTCTCAGTACATTTACTGACCAAAAAAACCGACTCCGCTTTTTCAAACCAGCGGGTTAAACCTACAGCTCCTTCAGTACCCTTAAATTTTATGGGTTCGCATTTCAAATAGGAAATGAATGAACAACGCTTAGGTACTGAAGCAACATTTATCACTGGAGGGATAGTTGGGCTTGGTCCTCCAATGTTAAGGCTGGCAATTCGAGCAGCTTCTGCAGCTATAGCAACTTCCGCAGCAGTGGCGGCTTCAGCGGCTGCTGCAGCATCAGCAGCTGCTGCAGCATCTTCAACGGCTGCTGCAGCACCAGCAGCTGTGGCGGCTTCGGCAGCTGCTGCAGGTACGGCTGCTCGTTCCGTTGTGAGTGTTGCGTTGACACTGTCCTTAACTAGTTTGCGAATAGTAGCTTGAGTCATTGCTGGTGGTGTCTTCTTCTTTGGCGCCATGATTCTATTGTTCAAAAGATACGTCGTAATTAGAGAGTTGTGAAATGAGCACAATTTTTTATAAGAATGATATGATAATAATGTTGAAACTTAAAAGCATAACACATGATAGTATATAAAACAAGAGTTTTATTCATATAACGTTGATTGATTTACAAAATCGAACCCTATTACGAGCTTCTTCAAAATTTACTAACTGATACTTTCAGTTTAGTAATTACAACGTTTCTACTATCGCTAGCTATTACATAGATTTCACAACATTAGTACAAAAGATAACTAGTACTATAACACTAGTCTAACATCGGTTGGAAGGTTGTTGTAGTCCGGACGGATTATTATTTCCGTATGTTGCTAACACATCCACACTTTCATTGGGGCAGTATTCTTTGACATCCTTCTAGTATAGCCTTTGTTGTATGGCACACATTTGAGATTGCATTCCATACATCTCATTCCTGAGTTGATACCGGTCAAAGTTAGCAACATCTAATCGGATTTCTGCTGTATTTAGGCGGTTAAATAGTCTGTGAATTTGCGCCGCATCTTGTTCTTTGGCTCTCTCAACCAATGTAAGTCTATCCTTGACGTCATCCAAGCCGGTCAAGGGATTCAAGACTATGTCCCCAACATGAGTCAAGTCTCTCTTCACATAGCTCATGTCAAGTTTAAACCAATAGAGGTCTTCTCGTGCGTTCATGGCATCCATTTTGGCTGAATTAACCTTGGATATATAGTCATTCATTTGACTTGCCATGCTTTGAACTTTGAGTTGAGTTAGGTTGAGGGCTTGTTTCAAAGAGTATATTTCGTATTGAGCAGAGTTCACGAACATAGGTGTAGATGTAGATGTTCCGCCGACTTCGTAAGTAGACTTTGGAACTTGAGCTGGAGTGGTACGATTTGATTCGAATGAGTTTGGTGAAATGGGAGGTGGTGATGTTAATGGTGATAGTTGTTGCACCACCATTTGTTCCTCTACTTCCTCAATGTCATCGATGCCTTCAATGTCAATATCCATTTCAGGATCTTCTTCGTAATCATCAATGTTTATGTCCATATCCATTTCAGGATCTTCGTCCGAATCTTCTTCATTGTCATCGACTAGATCCTCGTAAGGTTCTTCCTCGTCGTCGTAGTCAAGTGCTTCAAAGTAAGGATCATTGGGTCCGGGAAGAATTGGTAAATAAACGGGCATAGCAGGAAGATGATCGGGATATGGAGGTACGGACATGATGTCTACAATGAGTATTATGACGTCAAAATAAATCAAATGTTTATGGAAAATGCTCAAACTATGGCAATGTGTATATAACAATATACAAATATGTTCATGTAGCATAACATGTGTAATAAGTCCATAATCTTCTGGAGGATGGAAGGCACGAAGAGCGGAAGGCTATAAAAATGTTTTTGCTTGTGATTGTAGTTATAGTTTAGGTCTCACTTAGACCCGTTTCTCTATAACCATGGCTCTGGTACCAATCTGTAACACCCCCAATTCATGATGCAGCGGTATTCAACTTGGGTGTTACTCGATGGCACAACAGTCATAATAATAGAAAACGATCTCTAACCGAGTCGCTTTAAAAAGACTTGTCATTCTTATTTATTCAAATATATCAGAGTTTACATAGTTAGGTCCCAAAAAGGTTCCATGTTTCAAAATACATCAATATAAAGTCTTTTGATGTTTTATCGAATGACAAAGTAGTTTATAGCCATCTTCCTTTAGTACGTGCCCTTCCGCTCCATTCTTGATTATCATGGACCTGAAATACATGCTTAAGAGGTCAACACAAAGGTTGAGTGATATTCATAGAGTTTGTTTAACGGTTGAACACAATATGTTGGTAGTATGAGTTAATTAGACTCATACTTATGGTTGGAAAACAAAACTGTTATTATTATATACTAAGCTCATGCAACCAATACGTTAACGGGTACCAATATCAATCGGCGCTTTTGTTGCCCCGGTAAGTACTTTGCCGTCATACTTAATGTTTCAAATATAGTGCATTCGTTTAAACTAATCTGCTCAAACAAATGGGATTCGTCAATCCCAATAGGCCTATTCACAATACTCGCGCTCACTAATACTAGTGATTAAATGGTTCATGATATGGGGCCTAGGATTGGCAAGGATGGTACTTAGTAATAATAAAACAATCAGGCAGCATACAGTTTCAAAGCATTGCGTTCGGTTTAAAATAGCATGTATTCCCCCCAAGGGTTTGTAAAACATTGAAGTAATGTAAAGTAGGGCTATGAACTCACCTTAAGTAAGATAGCAAGTAATGAAGGTAATGGTTGGATCGTGAAGGTTTCTACGAGCAACCTATAATAGAATATTGCAACTTAGGATTGGAGTAAAAAATATGAATAAGTGCCTATATATATATATATATATATATATATATATATATATATATATATATATATATATATATATATATATATATATATATATATATGTATATATATATATATATATATATCTTGCATTTAGTCCATGATGTGGTACTTTGTAAAGTGTAAGTATATGAAAAGAAATAGTTCGTGAAACATGTATAGTTTATATATCGTTTACTACCGTTCGGGCCGACATAATTCAGAGTCATGTTAGTAAACGTTCGAGGAGCCAGGACGCTTTAATTCGTAAATCCACAACTCATCTCGACGGCTTACATAATGAACTCCTCACATGAGGCTCCCTACTATTGTAGTAGTTGATAATATATATATATATATATATATATATATATATATATATATATATATATATATATATATATATATATATATATATATATATATATATATATAAGTTTTGATCCGAAAAGTTACATGTCCAATATTTGAATAAACTTAGGAAAGTTTATTTTTACATGAAGATTGTTATTAGGGTAAGTTTCTTAACTCTTGTATGAGAAATACTTGTAATATCTCATGGTTCTTTAGATTAAGTAGATCCAAATTGTATGTTTAAGTTATCGCCAACTCTTTGGTTCATGTTTTCGCTAAGTAAGTTTATATGGTCATTTAATCATGGCCTTGCCATGACCTTTGGTCATTGTTCCATGGTCTTGAGACTCAACCTTGGCTCTAGCCATGGTTGTGGTCTTGATTCTAGGTCATAAGACCTCTTTGATCTTTTTAAAACATAACCATTATATAGTGACTTATATATGTAAATAGCTGTTAAGAAATTGAGAAAAATCTCATTCGTTATTGGTTTTCTAGAGACGTGCTCCTGAGTTTTTGAAGAAAACGTAATTCCGGACTACTTTTGTGGTTTAACTTTTTCATGAAACGGAACAGAAAGGCCTCTTTTTGCGTGTTTTATGTTCTGTCACAGAAACTATTTTGGCAGTTTTGCCGCAAAGTTTTGGTAACTTCAAATGGTCAAAACTTTTGACTCGTATACTCGTTTTAGGTGGTTAATTGCTATGGTTTCTTTGTTAGGTCCTCTACTACAATATGTAATGATCCAATATCATAATTTTACCATTTTGATCAGATTATACCAAGAAAATCACTAGTTTACTTGTTTAAATAACTTAACTTAACAATCATTTGTAATTTGTTTTACCCATTTTTATACATCATGGACATGATCACAAGACATAATATAGCATGAATGATATGTACATAACATGATTATGATATTTAACAAGAAGCATTTTAGGGTTTTGCTTACAACTTTTGGCTTTCAATTAAGAAAGGAAGTTAACATGTAAGGTAAGGACTTTGATAGACTTTAGCTTCAACCTACTTCACTTCATGCAATCTTTTTACTCTTGTATTCTTGAAAGAGAGATGATGAAAGTTGAGGTGACTTGAGTGGATTCAAACTCAAGAGAAATCACCAATGTTTATGAGGTTTGGAAGTGTTTTGATTATCTAAAACCAAACAAGGGTTTCTATCTTTGAAGTTGCTCTTGATTCTTGCTTGAAACTAGGAGTATTTTAGCTAAGTGTGGAGTGGTTTGTGTGTGTGATTGTGGATGGCAAACAAGGGGAGGGGGGGCTTTTATATGGCTTTGAGAAGGTTACAAAATGAGACTAGTCAAAGCTTTCTTAACAAGCTTTAACACATGTATACATCTTAGCCAACTTTGCATAAGATCAAGCCACACCAAGGGATGACTCCCACCCCCCCCCCCCCTAATGGCGGTTCACAAGGGCTAGGGCTGTGAGGTGTGCTTTGCTTGATAATATCCTAAGTATTGGATGAATTTTGACTCCAGGAAATGCCAACCGTAAATGATTAAGCCTCAAAACGTAAAACCGGGTGTCGTAAAAATATGGAACTTGAATGTATGGTTAAACATGTCAATATGTTCCATAATAAAATATAAAATGAGTGGTAGGTTCCATTGGGGTGGTAAAACCCTGCTAAAACTGGAAACACGGGTCTAAAACGCGTAATACGTAAAATGTACGAATATTGTGTAAAATCGAGAAAAGTAAAATGTTACTTTTATAATAGGATATAAATGATTTAAGATGATTTATAATGTCTAGACTGGGCTCAGTCTAGTGTCGGTTGGTATTAAATGTCTTTTAGACATAAAACCGTAAGCCTAAAAATCAAGGAATGATTTTTGGTCAAAGGAGGAGGGAAAAATATGTTGACTTATTCCAAAAATTTGAAAACTCAAATCGTCTTAGAAACGCCGTGCAGGTAGAGGCTAAGGTTACGGCTGAGTAAAAACGCTTAAAAATTAAAATTCGAGTTTTTCACGGCCGAGGTTTATTTGGTCATGTTTTTCTCAGTCATGATTTATTCTCAAATAAATCATGAGTGTATCAAACATTTTTCTGATACGGGGAAAATTAACGCGGTCGAGTTTCGTTGTGCGTAGAATTTTTGAATGACGTTTTACCCTAAAACGTGTAATTCCTTAATAACTTTCGCGAAAATGATCTAATGAGTGTCAAACTTTTAATTTGCTATGGAAATGATTTATCACTCGAGGCCATGAAACAAAAATCAAATTTCGGGAAAATAAATAGTAAAAATGAATAGTGAAAATGAATAGTGAAATTTTCCGGGAATAGTAATTAACCTGAAATTGCGAATTGTTACATGAATCACATCTTGTAATCTTGTAAACCTTCGGTCTTTCTTTGTTTTTCCCAGGTTTGAACCTTTGGCTCTTGATACCAATATAGAATCGATGTACAGGTTGTTTCACAGGTTTAATGCCATAAATAAATTTAGACATAAGCACAAGATTTGACAAGAATATGATTCATTTTATTCATCAACATAACAGTGGGTTACATTGTTATACAAAAGACACTATATCTCTCTCAACATTTTACATGTAAGGACTATTTATAGACATGAAAAGGTATGACCCAACGGTCATGTTGGTTCGAATGGTTTCAACCAAACGACACACCCTTTGCCTATTTACAGAAATAACTACTTTTAACTACCAACCATATTAACTACTTTTCGGTTATTAACTTTCTACTTAACAACTTTGGTCCTTCGTCTATCGTTATTTCATAATACAAGACTTTCACAATTAAAGTCCAACAACATATTCATTTGATGACTTCCCTTTGGGTCAAGTACTCAAGCGGACCGTTTAAGGTGTCGTCAGAAAGTCAAATGGGGAAAAATGAAACAGATAAATGGGCATTTTAGTTTGGAGTTTGGTGGTGTTATTTTTGTCTTCTACCAGCTTGATAGTTTCTATTTGTATCACTTGCTTGTCTTTGATTCCATAGCATGAGAACTTTACGATATTTATTTGGTATTTTTTGACTAGAAGTTCTAATATTGGATTGCAATTACTATAAATATCCAGTATTGATTATTAGATGCTTATTGTAAAAATAATGTACGCTAAAGTTTTAACATTTTTATTGGTAATAAACTAGTTACATAAGCAGTTATATGCCAAGAATTACGCGTAGTCAAATTTGATATTCATTGTGTGTTTTACTATGGATTGGTTTGTCATGGAATATTATCATGAGAAAGTGTTTTGTGCGTCGTTGGACTTGTTACGAGCAGGGTTGATAGCGTTATACATAAAATGCGTGCTCGCACACCTGCACACGCACATCTCAAGTGCTTCCACTCTGGTTTTCACCTTTCTTCCTGGTGAACCAATTTTTACTGATATAGACCTGTAATATAGATTAATGCCTTTTTGTGATGAAAGTGTAAAAGAAATGGATGACTTACAGGTTTTCCAATGGGTTAAGAAGCACAGCGCATGAATGCAATCAAGTCTCCATGTGTTTTGATATCCAAAAGTCAACTTAATATCCACAAGTTACAGTTCTAGTCCCCCGCTTTTAGATAAATCGATACTTCAGTTTTTATATATTACTAGAGGGGTGTTTGGACTAGGAAGATATAGCCGTTCTTTTATGTAATGCAGTACCTATTGATTGATATCTATGATCTTTATCAATTTTGTTACATGTCGATGCTAAAATCTATGATCTTTATCATGTCTCTCTTCTTAAATGTTTTCATGGCACGACTACTGAGACAGCCCCAATGACCATGTGGCAAGGGAAGGATATCCCAAATGACACCACAAGCTATTGTACAAATAAGAGAGGCAGACACATTACTAGATGTACCAAAGCAATATTTAGTTCAGTTGCACGGCAAAGCTCCTGAAGAAGCCACCTGGGTACAAGCTGATGTGTTTCATACTTATCCTCAACGCAACCTTGTCGACAAGGTCAATGTTAGGGAGGACAGTAATGTCATGCACGAGAAAGTTGAATTACCTAATGAAGGTAATGAGTTGTTGACTAATGATCAAGCTGAGGTGGCAACAACAAATCACTTGGTTGATCCACAAGCTCAAAGTGTGACAGAATTAGGAATAGGGAAAAGGTTTAAAACAAAGTCTTTTTGGAGTAATATATTTACCGGGTCGTTGACCTTTTACCTAAAAAAAAAAAAAAAAAAAAAAAAAGTCAGTGAGACTTAAGGACTTCATGGTTGAATTATCAAGCAATGTTACTGTACACATCACCACTTCAAAACACAACAATCTATTCTTAATACATCCTAAATCCAAAAAAATCTACAAACAGGCTGTAAAGTTTTAGCTAACGACAGTTTGCTGGTATAATAGTAAAGGATTTCTACTCGTGCATTTCATCAAACACTAAGTGGGTGTCTCCTATACAAAAGATTGAATATGAACTATTGATAATAGAAAGACCAAATAAAAGTTACAATCTATCGGGGACATGTAGTTTGACATATAAACAATGATAATAATTTTTTTTTTTTATCGGACTTGCACATGTAGTTTGACATATAGAGTTGGGATGTCTTGGAACATAATCAAGTCTGCTTCTTTATCTAAATCTTCATCACAAACAACTCTTACACCACACTCCTTCACTTCAATTCCGTCATTCTCTTTAAAACAAAATGTTACAAAATTCTTTGCTTCCTTCCACTTCTGTATTTCCGTTGTATAATGCAACCATGTCATATCTGACTCATCGATTCTTATTGTCTTATCCCTAAAATATTGCCAATGGTAGTATGGATTGCTTGATCCCAAATAAGTTCCATCAAAGTTCTTTACAGAGTATCCAAAATCTGTGGTGGAAGGTTTTTTTTCTCTTAAAAACAACACAAATTCCATATCCCCTTAACTTACTGAAGCACCAATCTGATGGCAATTCAACCTTTACATGATTTCCCAAACTTTTATTTGTAAACCAATTTGGAATGCTATTTCCATCATATATTATTTCCATATTCTGAATGGAACTTCCTGGCAAACGGAACAATCCACATCTGTTATGTGCATACCGAAGGAAAGAAGAAAATCGAGAGCCTTGGGAAGTTACAGATGAATCGAGACATTGAGTCTCCGATATCGACACCTTAAACAATTTTGGACAATTGTTGAGATAAGTGGACCTTTTGATCATGATTGTGTTTGATCCCATAATTGAACGTAAGCAGGTGCAATCACGTGCACTAAGAACATATACACTAGCGGGAAGTTCGGGCAACACTTCCAGATTCTTGCAACCATTAAGATAAAGCCAACTAAGATTAGAAAGTTGACTGAAACTTCCAGGCAAGCTAGTAAAATTGATCCCTGACAAGTATAGCTCTTCTAGACATGATAAGCCTCCAATGCTCTCAGGCACTTGTTCTAACTTGCAGTAGCTTAAATTCAGATCCTTCAACATATGTAAACCTGCCAATGAAACTGGTCTTTGGGGATGTTGTTTGTTCCATATTAAACCAAAAGGTCGAATGATTGAAGTCCAGCATCTAGACCAAAAGGCTTCAGGAAAACTCCCAACCCGTGTGCAGTCTTTCAGATTTAAGACAGCAAGCTTATTAAGCATTCCAATAGATGGGTGAACTGTAGCCAAATTCACACAACCTTCAAAATCTAGCTCTTCGAGATTTGTTATCTCTGAGAAGTCAGGGGTGGTTGTTAGGTTACAACAGTACCTTAGCTTCATTATTTTCAACCTTCTTAAACACTGATATCAATAGAAAAAAGATTAGTTATTATATCTTTAGGTGTCAAACACAAACACATGTATGAACAAGTAAATACCTTTGGTGTTGTCCAAAGTTGTTTTATGTTGCTGTAAGACAAGTCGATGGTAACAATGTTTTCTGGATAGAAATTTGAAGGTAAGTACTTGAAAGGGCCTCCATGCCAACAAAACAAGCTTAGCTCATTGGACAAAAAATCCAAACTTCCTGAGTACTGCACATTGTAGCCCTTCAATTCCACTTTCTGATCAAATTCTTCCTTAGCATAAATTTTCAGGATCCGCAAATTTTTCATAAAAGCAAAAGAATTAGCGTCTATGTGAACCTTTTGACTAGATTCCCTTAACAAAAGGATTAGAGCTTCAATTGCTTCAGTCATTGCCACCTGAAATAGAAAGAACATGTAACTTAAATTATAAAGAGTAACATATGCAATTGTGTATACTTTTATATTAATATGAAGGTAAAGAAGAATATGTCACTTCTTACTTCCTTTTCACTCGATGCAGATGATATACACAATCTTCTCTGTTCTTCACGAACAATTTCCATTGCCATTGCTTGAATCAAGTCATGCCTTTGAAGTGACATGTCACTAGAGATCGTGATTAATGACTTATCAACTAGAACTTGCATGTTTGTAACTGCAAAAAAGTTACAGCCATCTAGTATGCTTGCTACAAAATCCCTGTTTTCTCCAACGAATAAACATGCAATATCAAGTAAGATGTTTTTCTGCTAGAAGTCTAGCCCATCGTAACTTAAACGCAGAACTTGTTGTATCTTTTCATTAGGACGTACTTTGAGCTTTTTCAGTTCACTATCCCATACATCCACAGTTTTGCCGTATAAAAAACCACCCATATGTTTGAGGGCCATAGGGTGACCTCGCACATAGTCCACAACTTTCTCAGAAACCTTTTCAAATTCTCTAGAATAATCTTTTTCTTTAAAGGCATAGGAACGGAAGAGCTCAAGAGATCGATCCTTATCTAGAAAGTCCATGTCATGGATGTCATCCTCATCCACTCTATGTGATCTCAGCAATTGTTTATCTTTACAAGTGAATATAATAAGACTTCCAGGAGAAAACCACTCACGTGAACCTGCTAGTGCTTCTAACTGCTCCACGTTATTCACATCATCCAAAACAAGAAGGATCTGCTTACATGCCATCCTTCGCTTTATTTCCATAGAACCTTCTCCAACATTTGATATCTCCAGATCTGTTTTCAGAATCTTACGAATCATGTGCATCTGGACTTGACTTAGGCTTTGTTTTTCTTTGACATCTTCACAAAAGCAACTCCCGTCTTCAAAGTGGACATACATCAAGTTATAAATAGCTTTGGCAAGGGTAGTCTTTCCTATCCCGCTTATACCACAAATACCAAGCATATTAACCTTATGTGACCCAACGAAGCGTGACAAGTTTAATTTGTCGAAATGGAAATCGATGCCAACAAGGTTCTCACCAACATGTAAGGGCCTGTTACATAATTTTTTGAGCATGTCTTTGGAGATGGAATCGATGAACTTGTACTCATACCTGTTAACCACAAAGAGACAATAAGTAAGAGAAACAGCATAGTTTTAAGCTTTTGTAGAGCTACATGGCTAATTACGCAAAAACAAGAAATTTACCCATTTGTTATGTCCTGGAGATCCCATCCAGATAAGTTAGCAGCCATGGATAAAGATTCCCTCCATTTATCCACCTCTGTTCTATTTGAAACATCATGTTTGACAAACGCTTTTGCGTAACTCCTTTTTTGTCTCCTCACAACATCAGGCTTGGCATCATAAAAGATAATCCGAACCTCATGTTTGGGATCTTTAATCTGCTTGCATTCAAGTATTTTGACAAGTTCCCTCAGACACCATGTTGAAGAAGCGTAATTTTTAGAGAAGATAACAATCAAAAACCTCGACTCTTCCATGGCTTTGTAGAGATGAGGAGATATCTCTTCTCCTTTAGGCAATTCTCTATCATCTCTAAAAGCCTGAATTCCTTTTTGGTTGAAATCATTGAACATGTGATCCATGAAGCTTTTACGGATATCTTCACCTCTAAAACTAACAAAAACATCATATTTCCACCGATGAGTAATGGACGTAGTAGCCATTATCAATAATGAGATCGAGCTGCGTCCACAAGTAAAGAGCATCAGATAGAGTAATAGTACAAAGAATCCATGACTAAGATTTTCAGTCATCAATCTGCTCTAAAACAAATATATATAACTTGGTATAAAGAATGCAATTTCTAAGAAAATCCCTTTTACTACATATGTGCCACATGGACTTTTTGGCTGCAGCCATGGTGGGGGTTGTTTATCTGATTGCAAATGTTGTGTCTTCTGTGATGCCTGTTGTCCATTTGTTGCTCTTTTGTCCTTCCTGTAGTGTCACCACCCAAATAAGTGGTATCGCTACTTTATCACCCAAATTAAGATTTAGGACTGTTTGGATTTAGGTTTTACGCTTGAAATTACTTATGAAGTTAAGCTTATGAATTTTAAGAAGGCATTAAGCTCAACTTGAGACATTGCCTTTTCAATTCCCTGATGATATCCCAAGGGGCTTAAAGTTTGGTGAAGACAAAGAAGAATATTAATTTTAGAAACTAAGACACTCTTTGTGTTTGTGTGTGATCTTTATTTTGTATCCAGATTGGTGAAGGAAAGGTGGAGCCTATAGATGGTCTATAAAAATTAACAAAATGCGTTGAAGATCATGGGCTGAAACGTGCTGCTGTTACTAATGCCCCGAGGCCAAACGCTTACCTAATGATTTCAACTCTTGGTCTTACTGATTTCTTCCATTTGGTTGATGCAGGTTGTTTTATAGAGGAGCCAATTTCGACCCGTATGTATTTTAACGGGTTGATGCAGGTTGTTTTATGTCTAACGTGCAAAGTGGTAAAATAAAAAGAAAACGGGTCAAATGGGCTGTGGACATATGAAGCAGGTTGAACACACTAACACTATATTTAATAAAACCTTCTAAACTATCTCTATTACTTAGTATTGCTAACAAAACGAGAAGGGTGTTGTAGTAAAGTAAGCTATTATAAGAATTTGACAAACGACGTGAAACAACATTATGCCGCAACGCGCCGTCGCCCGCCTCGTTATATTGAAATGTTACAAAAGGAGACAATATTAAAAGTCATTAGATAGAGTATAAGAATTCAATTGATCGAATAACCAAAACTCAGCAAGTAAGGAACAAATAATTTTACCATATAAGTTTCATCATACGTACTATAAATTTGAAATATAAAACGATTACTTCAACCACACATATTTAAAACTACAACTATATAATTAATCGGTGACTGAAATTAACTTACAATTGACGGATGGATGGAAGTATTGATCGAATGAATGCAATGAAAATGAAAATGAAAAGATCAAAATGAAGTTTAGAAAAGAGTAAAGGCAAGTTAGTTGATATTAAGTCAACTTTAGTTGCACTTTCAGTCCTTCCTTTTAGATACTATGCAATTTCGAGTATTAAGTTACATGTGAATCTTATATGTATTTGAGTTGGATAAAGATCCTCTTAAGTTGTTATCAACATGATAGGTTGTGTTGTGTTTATTGTGAGAGTTATAAACACCGGTGTACCCTTAATTTCTATTAAGAAAAACATTGATCCATTTAACTTGTTCATGATTGGTCAACATGACCTATTATGTTAAAAAGCGTAAAGACAAGTTAGTTTCCAAGACAACTTTAATTGCACTTATAGTCTTTCGGTTTTAGACAATATGCAATTTCTTTTATTAAGCTACATGTTATAAGGCAAGAAGGGCAAAGATATCATTCTTTCTTCCATCACTTCGACTAGTATACTATGTAAAAATTTACAAAGACTAAACTTATATGAAGAATGGAAACTTTATAAAGTATAATAAATTATGTGATAAAGATGAACTAGGTTGTCTGAAAATTTAAAGCAGATGAATATCGACTTATGAAGGTTTAATTAGACTTTTCAACTCCAAAACATAGTTGGCTGGATCAATAACATAAGTTGACTCAACAAAAGTCTCCAAGTTTATAATTTTGTTCGTAAAAAGCACTAAGTTATATTTGAGTATTCAACCACTGCTAATCAATTAATTTAAGCTTAGGATATTTAATAACGAACCATTTATCTAATAAAGAACCTCATCAAATCAAATAGGATCCGGATTAAAACTGAAATCATTCAGAGATATGATTTATAAAAATGAAATCAAAATGAAAAAGAGTAGATGACTTGCGGTTTTTAGAACTACAATAAACAATGGATGATCATTATACTCACGTCACATGTAAAATAATGCAACTGGGTTGACTTCAAGTCAATTTTTATATCAGAAACATACACTTCTAGTCCCGCAGTTTTCTATATAAATTACATTGGGGTGCTTCATTTTTAAGAAATGAAAACCCAAAGGGTGTTTGAATTAAATAGAGAATGGCAAAATGATCAGTAACAACAATTTGAACAGATTTGTCTACTTTAAGAGAGAAGAAACGCGTATTTTACTTTTAAACAACCGTTTTAGGTTCAAAAGCTATAATAAAAACAATCAACAAATTCATAGTCATAAATAAAAACAAAGTTGAGGAGAGGACTTACAATTTTTTTTATTGGATTGGTTAAGAAGCAAGCACAGGATATGAATGGCTATCGAAAATGAAATGATAATTCTACTCATGTCGATCAGATGTTAAATAATGCAAGTAGGTTTACGTCAAGTCAACTCTATATTCATAAGTTACACTTTCAATCCCCCCCCCCCCCCAAGCTCTAGAAATTACATGATAACTTTCAAAACAAAGTCTATTATCTGCAGTTTCTTATAAGCTTCCTGGAAATTACCTTTTACACATTAAACAATCAATTTTCTCGTATATTATATGAAAGAAACTATCTCATAACTTTGAATGTAACTTTCATTCATTTGACAAATTTTATCAATCACTAAATGTGCAACTAGGTTCAATATATATATATGTAGTGTGCTACAATTAGACCATGTTTGATGTATAGGCCAAAACGATAAAAAAAAAAAAAAAAAAAAAAATCATAAGCACATAAACACCATTGTCTAGGATTTTAGACCTATAAACAAAATATGTCTTTAAACACAATAAGGTCCTGTTAAATATGATCATACCATGTTATTATTGTTCGACAATTACGACAACAAACTTGATGTTCGATCGCGGAACGTTAGATCATATATTTGAATCGAGCACAAGCACCAATTTAGTGAACACGAGATGAACAATGATGTTGGCTAGAATAACATAACACACGAGACAATATACCAAAGCTATATGTCGTTGTATATAGAGACTAAACGGTTTATAAATTGTTTAGCCGACCAACATGGGGGACAGGGATTCAATGAGAAGGAAAATTAAAATGAGATGAGTGAAAAGTATTTCTAACAACAAATATCAAATAAGGTAGATAAATTTTAGAGGAAATGCATATGTGTTTTTGTTGGTGTCTGAAATGTGCGGTTATGGTTTATTCTCACTATTCTTATTTTGAGTTTATTTCTCATTTCATCTTAACTCGACCCACATGCACCTTCTATTCTAAGTTTCATTCCTAGTCTCTACACAAGTGACTATTTACATAATATACCCCTAATGTATTACTAATATTACTAACAATTTCCACCTTATTACTAACACCTTAGCCAATCCCGATATTAAGCATCCTTGAACCATGTTTGAACCTCGAACGATGAACCACCTTAGTCACGACCTTCATTCCTTCTTCTTTGTAACAACATAATTGTCTTCAGCATCAAGTTGAGTTTGCAATCCAATGTCTGCTCACCTTTTTACCAAGGTGTAACCTTTCCCACTCCTTTACCAAGCGTCTTCCCAGCTCCTTTACCAAGCATCTTTCCTGCTCCTTTACCAAGCAGACGTGATCATTTACTAAGCATCTTGTGTTTGTATTTTCTTCAAGCTGTTTAACCTTAGCTTTAGTCGTCTTGATTCAATGCAGCATTATCATTACTATAATGAATAACCTCAGCTTCATGATTAACTTGAGCTCCCTGCAATTCAATCTCAAACCAAACACACTTTTGAACATGTATGTCATGTACTCTTGTGATCAAGTTGCTTAACCTCCATGCTTGTAAACCAAACACATCGAGCTTTTGAATGCTAAACCTAGTGCTTATACTAGCCATATATATTTCTTCAAACTTGCTTCAACTTTATCAAATCGACTTAATCATTCAGAAACTCTAAAGACTTCAGTTTTGCAATAAGCCTCGCAATTTACCTTGCACACATAATTAAACAACCAATTTCCTCGTACATTTTATGAAATTACCAATTAAGATATACGAAATTCCCATTCACTTGACAAACTTCATCAATCAGTAAATGTGAAAGTAGGTTCATTATGTTGAGCATGCTACACTTTGACCATGTTAGATGTATGGGCCTAAATGATAAAAATAGAAGCACATAAACACAGAGATAGACCAACGATTGGGTGTTGTACAAAATGTTTTGGGAAGATCTTGCACAAAATTTCTTTTACCAAAAATACTAAGATTTGCAATATTAAAAGGTTTTGAACAAAACTAAAGTTGCGAAAAAAGGTAGTGCAAATATAGTACCGGGCGTTACGCATATCAAAAAATGACATTTTTTTGAAAAATTTACATTTCATGATTCATAATCAGGTGTGAATAAGCGACCCTACCTAAATCTAGCCTCATAAGTCAAATAAGTAACAAAGAAACACCCCTAAATATAGATTGATAAAATGATCCTTTATAACAAAATTAACATAATTTCTTAGCTTGAATGATGCAATAACGGATTACACAAGATTTGTTTCTCTTGATGATGAAGTTGAGGGGTAATATTGTATTCTTTTGGAGACCTAAGGGTTAAGATAAAATTTTGAAAAAGAAAACAAGAAACGCGTAAATTAAATATGAGTTTGTATTTTCTTGACTTTGTATATCATTTAGTCTAATTATTAATAAATGTCAGCCGTAGAAAAAAAATGAGAAAAAAAGAAGAGACAAAGTCTTCATCGCAAAGTTTGACATTTCTCATATGTACGTTTACCATTAATTTCATGCAAATCCATTATCCATATATCATGTGGTGCTAGTGGATAGAATAGTTTGCATTAGAGAAATGATATGTGTGCCTTGTTAGACATAATTGAGCAATTTGATTGACCTAATTCTTTTTTTAATATGATTGTTTTTGCAAAATTACTCTGAAACTTTATTGTATAAAAGATAAGTTAGTTAAAATTTTAAACTGATTACATGTTTAACCAATCACAATTGTAGATTTAGTTTTAGGCGTGTTTAGTAGGCACATGTATCATTTTTCCTTTGGTATATATCCGAAATAAACGAATATGATATAAAAGTGTGTAACACGTCAAGGAAATTGGTGTCCTGAGAAATTATTAACTGTCTAAAGTCGAATAAATTAGTATTTCAGATATTAATACAATTGCTGCAAACAAAAACGATCCAAGATATTTTGTTCATAAACTATTACACAAAATTTCAAGATCCATTATCTGATGAACAAAATCCGAAGTCTAAGCTGGAGTGTTTGCCATCAATTTTCATTGCTTCAATTATTTTATTTTGGACAGTTGAACCCCTATCACTCGTCATTCCTTGGTGCTTTTCATATCCCTATGTAACACCTCATAAGATTTAAGAATAGATGAACGAGCATTTGCTATTTCTACGAGTGTTTCTAGCGCTGCACAACAAAGGAAACAATTACTTCTTTTTAACACAAGTCAGGAAAAATGATGAACAAGAACAGATATCGTTATGCTCGGAGTTCGATAATTTTCTACAAATAGCCTTCTGAATTCACCTGTCTCAAATGTAAGTTGAGAGGCCCGAAGCTTGGGTGAAACTAAAGTCCCAAACATTGATAGTACCTTTGCTCGTTCTTTCTGAAGCTGCATACATAAAATAGAAGATAGCAAGGGACTCACAATCATAAAATACTTAGCAGCTCTTCGTTTAATGAAAATAGCAACTTGGTGGTTACTTGTCAAATTATCATACTTCCACTGTTGGTTAAAAGAAACTAATGATTGTTCTTGCAACGATGTATTTCTACTATTGTCAGAAAAGAAAGTTGAAACATATTGATTCACTCATAGGATTCTCTAGTTTACGTGGTGATGCATTGATTTCAGATCCGTTGCTTTCTCTTGGTGATGCATTAGTAACAGATTCAATTCTGCTTTCCGGTGAACTCTCCTGGTTTCCTTTATGAACAAAGAAACCTTTATAAGCATCTCGTTTTTGTATTTTCTAAGAAACTTTCTTGCTCCTTTACCAAGCAGATGTGCTCATTTACTAAGCATCTCGTGTTTGTATTTTCTTCAATCTGTTTAACCTTAGCTTCAGTCATCTTGATTAATGCAACATTATCGTTACTATACTGAATAACCTCAGCTTCATGATTAACTTGAGCTCTCTGCAATTCAACCTCAAACCAAACACACTTTTGAACATGTATGCCATGGACTCGTGTGATCAAATTGCTTAACCTAGAGCTTATACTTGCCATATTTCTTCAAACTTGCTTTAACTTTGTCAAATCGACTCAACCATTCAGAAACTCTAAAGACTTAAGTTTTGCAATTTACTTTGCACACATAATTAAACAACCAATTTCCTCGTACATTTTATGAAATTACCAATTAAAATGTATGAAACTTCCATTCACTTGACAAACTTCATCAATTAGTAAAAGTGAAAGTAGGTTCAATATGTTGAGCATGTTACACTTTGACCATGTTAGATGTATGGGCCTAAATGATAAAAATAGAAACACATAAACACAGAGATAGACCAACGATTCGGTGTTGCACAAAATGTTTTGGGAAGTTCTTGCACAAATTTTCTTTTTCCAAAAATACTAAGATTTGCACTATTAAAAGGTTTATAACAAAACTAAAGTTGCAAAAGAAGGTAGTGAAAATATATTACGAGGCATCACACATATCATAAAATGATATTTTTGGAAAAATTTACACTTCTTGATTCAAAATCAGGTGTGGCACGCCTCCCATGTAGAATAAATGGCCCTACCTAAATCTAGCCTCGTAAGTCAAACAAGTGACAAAGAAACACCCCTTAATATAGAACAACAAAATGGTTCTTTATAACAAAATAACAGAATTTTTTAGCTTTAATAATGCAATAACAGGCTACACGAGATTTGTTTCTTTTGATGACGAAGTTGAGGGGTAACATTGCATTCTTTTGGGAACTTAAGGATTAAGATGAAATTTTGAAAAAGAAAACAAGAAGAAACGCGTGATGTAACAATTCGCATTTTCAGGTTAATTAATTTTTCCCGGAAAATTTCACTATTCACTTTTACTATTCATTTTTCCCGAAACTTTCCCGAAAGTTGATTTTTATTTGATATTCTCGAGTGATAAATCATTTCCATGGCAAATTAAATGTTTGACATTCGTCAGATCATTTTTGTGAAAGTTATTAAGGAATTACACGACATTACACGTTTTAGGGTAAAACGTCATTCAGAAATTCTACGCACAACGAAATTCGATTCCGTCAGGTGACCCCACATCAGAAAAATGTTTGACACACTCATGATTTATTTGAGAATTAATCGTGACTGAGAAAAATATGACCAAAGACTTCCCGGCAGGTCACCCATGTCGGTACTAATCTCACATGAGCACGCTTAACCGAATGGGCGATTAACCGTTAGACCACAAAATGAGTTTCTAAGACATTTTGAGTTTTCAAAATTATTAGAAAAAGTCAACATAATTTTCCCTCCTCCTTTGACCAAAAATCATTCCTTGATTTTATAAGTCATTCCTTGATTTTTAGGCTTACGGTTTGATGTCTAAAAGACATTTAACACCAACCGACACTAGACTGAGCCCAGTCTAGACATTATAAGTCATTTTAAATCATTTATAACCTATTAGAAAAGTAACATTTTACTTTTCTCAATTTTACGCAATATTCGTACGTTTTACGTATTACGCGTTTTAGACCCGTGTTTCCAGTTTTTAGCAGGGTTTGCCACCCAAATGGAACCTACCACTCATTTTATATTTTATTATGGGACATATGGACATGTCTAACAATACTTTCAAATTCCATAATTTTACGACACCCGGTTTTACGTTTTGAGGCTTAATCATTTACGATTGGCATTTCCCGGAGTCAAAACACACTAGATATCTTGGATAATATCATCCAAAGTCCAACCCTTGTTCTCCAAGGTCTTCAAACCGCCATATGGCGGGGGGGTTTCACACTAGGTGGCTTGATCTCAAGCTTAATGGCCTTAGATTTCATCCATGTGTTCACCTTGGCCTCCAAGGTTGGACTAGTCAACATTTCTAACCTCCTTAAGACCCTATAAAAGCCCCCATTCCCCCCTTAATGCCGTGCACCTCCAACCCCCATAACCATCCCATTCTTAGCTCATTTCCTTCTAGTTTCATGCATGGTTCAAGTGATTCTTCAAGGTAGAAACCCTAGATAGGTTATCATTCATCAAACACTTCCATAACTTCATATACTTGGTGATTTCTCTTGAGTTTGAATCCACTCAAGTCACCTAAACCTTCATCATCCATCTTTCAAGATTACAAGGGTAGAAAGATAGCATGAAGTGAAAAAGGGTTGAAGCAAGTCTATCAAAGTCCATTTCCTTACATGTTAACTTCCTTTCATCTTTGAAAGCCAAAAGTTGTGAGCCAAACCCTAACTTGATTCTTGTTAAATAATCATATTCATGTTATTTACATATTATTTGTGCTATATTATGTCTTGTATTCATGTCCATGATGTATAAAAATGACCAAAACAAGTTATTGTTATTGATTGTTACAACAAGTTACTAAAACAAGTAAACTAGTGACTTTCTTGGTAAGACCTGACCAAAATGGTAAAATTATGATATTGGATCATTACATATTATAGTAGAGGACTTAACAAGGAAACCATAGCAATTTGAACCACCCAAAACGAGTATACGAGTCAAAAGTTACGCCCATTTGAAATTACCAAAGTTTCCGGCAAAACTGCCAAATACCATTATGATCAAATTTGGGTTTTGAAATTCCCACTGCTGGTCCGATTCATCAAAAAGTTAAAACACGAAAGTTGTCCGGAACGACGTTTTCGTTCAGGAACAAAGAAGCTCGAGACCTAAAAACACTTTCCGAGTGATAAAATTCTTCAAATTCTAAACAGCCCATTTTTAGGCGAAAGTCACAAGATTATGGTTATACTTTGAAAGGAACAAGAGGTCTTATGACCTAGAATCAAGACCACAACCATGGCTAGAGCCAAGGTTGAGTCTCATGACCTTGGAACAAGGACCAAAGGTCATGGCAAGGCCATGACGAAATGACCATACAAGCTTACCAAGGCAAATACATGAACTAGAGAAGTTGGCGATAACTTGAACATACAATTTGGATCTACTTCATCTAAAGGAACCATGAGAACATACAAGTATTTGTCATACAAGTTATAAGAAACTTACCCTAATAACAATCTTCATGTACAAATAAACTTTCCTAAGTTTATTCAACTATTGGACATGTAACTTTCGGATCCAAACTTATATCTATATATATTTCATCAACTACTACAATAGTAGGGAGCCTCATGTGAGGAGTTCATTATGTAAGCCGTCGAGTTGAGTTGTGGATTTACGAGTTAAAGTGTCCTGGCTCCTCGAACGCTTACTAACATGACTTCTGAATTATGTCGGCCCGAACGGTAGTAAACGATATACAAAACATACATGTTTCATGAATCTTTCTTTCAAAGACTTACAATATACATCATACCACATCATGGACTTAGATGCAAGATATATATATAGGCACTCCGTTATATTACTCAAATCCTAAGTCGCGACATTCTATTATAGGTTGCTCGTAGAAACCTACACGATCCAACCATCACCTTCATTACTTGCTATACAACTTAAGGTGAGTTCATAGCCCCACTTTACATTACTTCATTGTTTTGCAAACCCTTGGGGGGAATACATGCTATTTATAACCGAGCACAATGTTTTTAAATTGTATGCTTACCTGATTGTTTTATTATCACTAAGTACCAACCTTGCTAAACCGAGATCCTTTATTATGAACCATTTAGTCACTAGAAATAGTGAGCGCGAATATTAATAATAGGCCTATTGGGATTGACGAATCCCATTTGTATTGACTAAGTTCAAACAAATGCATTAATATTTGAGATTTAGGTATGTTAGCAAAGTACCTACCGGGATAAATCTGCCGATCGATATTGGTACACGTTAACGTTATGGTGTCATAAGCTTAGTGTATAATACATGTTCCGGGCGTATAATAACGTAGCCTACCTGTTTTGTTTTCCAAACATTGGTGTGAGCCTATAACTCACACTACCAACATATTGTGTTCAATCGATTTAACAAACTCTATGAATATCACTCAACCTTTATGTTGACCTCTCAAGCATGTATTTCAGGTTCATGATGATCAAGGATGGCACGGAAGGACACGGATACTCAAGAGGGCTATAAATTTTATTATCATTCAAAACTCATTTATTATACATTGTAAACATGGAACCAATTGGGACCTCATTTTGAAATCTCTGATATTTATATAATTTGAATGATACATCTTTTAAAACGACTCAATTGGAGTTCGTTTTCTATTATTGTGACTATTGTGCCGTCGAGTAACACCCAGTTTGAATTCCGCTGCATCCATGAATTGGGGGTGTTACAGATTGGTACCAGAGCCAGGGTTATAGAGAAACGGGTCTAAGTGAGACCTAAACTATAACTACAATCACAAACAAAAACATTTTATAGCCTTCCGCTCTCCGTGTCTTCCATCCTCCAGACGATTATGGACTTAGTAAGCATGTTATGCTTCACAAACATATTAGTATATTGATATATACACACTAGGCATTTTATGCTACATGAACACATATTAGTATATTGATATATACACACTAAGCATTTTATGCTACATGAACACATATAAGTATATTGATATATACACACTAAGCATTTTATGCTACATGAACACATATTAGTATATTGATATATACACACTAAGCATTTTATGCTACATGAACACATATAAGTATATTGATATATACACACTAGGCATTTTATGCTACATGAACATATTAGTATATTGATATATAAACTCGGTTTATTTTCAATCATTTATCTAAACAATGAACTAAACATATCTGTGTATGCCTATTCTAAGGCATTTCGGCACAGCCACACTCTCCCAATCATGTTCCTACTCCAACGTTATATGTCCAAGACATTGTAACTAATTACAATGGTCTCATTCATTTTCCAAGACATTGTGAGATACAATGGTCTCATTCATTTTCCAAGACATTGTGAGATACAATGGTCTCATTCACTTTTCAAGACATTGTGAGATACAATGGTCTCATTCATTTTTCAAGACATTGTGAGATACAATGGTCTCATTCACTTTTCAAGACATTGTGAGATACAATGGTCTCATTCATTTTCCAAGACATTGTGAGATACAATGGCCTCATTCATTTTCCAAGACATTGTGAGATACAATGGTCTCATTCATTTTCCAAGACATTGTATGATACAATGGTCTTAATCATTTCTCAAATGTTTTGAGTCACACAATGACCTAACCTACTTCCCAGACATTGTGAATTGCACAATGGTCTAACCTACTTCCGAGACATTGTGTTTTGTGCAAATGGTCTCTAGAATTATTCCATCACATCATCAATATCATTTCTTATGATATCAAAAACCCGTCACAATCTATCGATTTCAAAACAAGAAATATGAGATTTCTAAAGGACAAATTAATCCATCATCAACAAAAGCTGAACTTTCTCTACATTCATCAAAGTTTTCTTATGAAACCTTCATTATTAAAAGTTCGTGATCCTGGCCAAGTATGTTCTATTTTAGAACTACTTAAAACTTCCTTTCCATACGTATCTATCCTTACTACCTTCTATGCAATGGAATATGAAAACATACGTTACAAGTCTGGTATGGACGGGACTTGCAACTTAAGGGTTTGACATCGCCTTTGTTTAGTGGACAGTTTCCCGAAAGCAATGGACATATCAAAAGTATACCTAGTTTAGGTATTTGAAAATTTTATTGAACCTTGGCTAAATATAGACTAGTCACCTATATTTAACCTAGGGACAGTGGAATATAGTCTGACTAACTATATTCGACTTAGAATTTTCCAATACTGAGAATAGTTGTACTAGGGTTATGTTTAGATTGATTTCCTACATGAACACGATAAACCACCAGAATACATTAAAACAATCTAGAGACACGATAATGTCTTACCACTCAGCGAAATCTTAACACCTTATTTGTGTTACCTAATTTCATTCTTGAAATTTTTCATTTATAAGATAATCCGAACTACTATCTTGGGATAGTTATCAATTATTCTCTTCATCCTGTAGAAGTACTATCCTGTTTAGGTCCAAAGGATATCATTCCAACATAAACTTTTAAAATCTCTTAAGATTTTTAAAGCAAACTCAACATCTATACCTAAGAGTATTAATGTTAAGCATACACTACACACTTTTGTTCATCAACATATCATAACATTATCTTCACAACCGTTGGAACCACAAGCTCATTAACAGATTTTGATGCACTTTTAAAGCTCAAATCATCCTTAGTTACACCACAAGTACCCTCATCAGCTTTACAAGTTTGAATATTCATCTTGTACTTTTGGAACACCAGTGTCATCTCGTAATACACTACCTTGTAACTCACCGGCTAAGTATGAATGTTGTGTCGGGAATTCTTGAGTAGGATGATTTATAATGTCCTTATTTGAATGGATTGGGATGCCTTTTTATTTAAATAAAGAAATTATAAATCATCGAACCATACGTTTATATTCCTTTAGTTACATTGTTTGGGATGCCTCTCTATGTAAATAAAGAATTATAAACAAGTGGGCTTAATTATATCCGAAATAACATAAGTATGAAGTCAACCTACATTACATTGCTCGGGTATGGCTTGATACCTACATTACATTGCTCGGGTATGGCTTGATACCTACATTACATTGCTCGGGTATGGCATGATACCTACATTTTATTCGCCACAAGAAATCCTATCTTTTCACCGACATCGCTTCAAACCATGACATAAACACTAGGTACAACAACCGATTACCTACTAGGCTATGATTGCAACGACTATCCCAATTTCCATTAGTACGAGGTTTACACTTTGGTTTTCATAATGATAGTGCAATAACAAACAAACTCGTTGCGAGGCCATGTAACCATATGCATGTGCAGTCGTACCAAACTCATTACGGGGCCATGTAGCCATATGCATGGGCAGTCATACCAAACTTATAGTGAAGCCATGTAGCCATATGCATGGGCAGCCGTACAATTCAAACAGGACTTGGTCCAACCACATGTTCAACGCTTATTCCATGATTCGATTCTTATATCAATTGCTATTGATACTTGACAACTATATCAAGTTCTATTTGATATTCAACTACTATATCAATTCCTATTAATATTCGACTACTATATCAATTTCCTTTGATATTCGACTATTACCATACCTTTCTTATATAAAAGTAAGCCTCATCCTACACCATACACTGAAATGACAAATCAAATTACATCACTGGTAATTCCGGACTTTGGTCCTCATAAGTAACCACACCTTTTCATCAACACCACTCCAACATATGATATACACAGAACTTCGGGACGAAGTTCCCCGTAAGGGGTAGAGACTGTAACAATTCGCATTTTCAGGTTAATTAATTTTTCCCGGAAAATTTCACTATTCACTTTTACTATTCATTTTTCCCGAAACTTTCCCGAAAGTTGATTTTTATTTGATATTCTCGAGTGATAAATCATTTCCATGGCAAATTAAATGTTTGACATTCGTCAGATCATTTTTGTGAAAGTTATTAAGGAATTACACGACATTACACGTTTTAGGGTAAAACGTCATTCAGAAATTCTACGCACAACGAAATTCGATTCCGTCAGGTGACCCCACATCAGAAAAATGTTTGACACACTCATGATTTATTTGAAAATTAATCGTGACTGAGAAAAATATGACCAAAGACTTCCCGGCAGGTCACCCATGTCGGTACTAATCTCACATGAGCACGCTTAACCGAATGGGCGATTAACCGTTAGACCACAAAATGAGTTTCTAAGACATTTTGAGTTTTCAAAATTATTAGAAAAAGTCAACATAATTTTCCCTCCTCCTTTGACCAAAAATCATTCCTTGATTTTATAAGTCATTCCTTGATTTTTAGGTTTACGGTTTGATGTCTAAAAGACATTTAACACCAACCGACACTAGACTGAGCCCAGTCTAGACATTATAAGTCATTTTAAATCATTTATAACCTATTAGAAAAGTAACATTTTACTTTTCTCAATTTTACGCAATATTCGTACGTTTTACGTATTACGCGTTTTAGACCCGTGTTTCCAGTTTTTAGCAGGGTTTGCCACCCAAATGGAACCTACCACTCATTTTATATTTTATTATGGGACATATGGACATGTCTAACAATACTTTCAAATTCCATAATTTTACGACACCCGGTTTTACGTTTTGAGGCTTAATCATTTACGATTGGCATTTCCCGGAGTCAAAACACACTAGATATCTTGGATAATATCATCCAAAGTCCAACCCTTGTTCTCCAAGGTCTTCAAACCGCCATATGGGGGGGGGGGTTTCACACTAGGTGGCTTGATCTCAAGCTTAATGGCCTTAGATTTCATCCATGTGTTCACCTTGGCCTCCAAGGTTGGACTAGTCAACATTTCTAACCTCCTTAAGACCCTATAAAAGCCCCCATTCCCCCCTTAATGCCGTGCACCTCCAACCCCCATAACCATCCCATTCTTAGCTCATTTCCTTCTAGTTTCATGCATGGTTCAAGTGATTCTTCAAGGTAGAAACCCTAGATAGGTTATCATTCATCAAACACTTCCATAACTTCATATACTTGGTGATTTCTCTTGAGTTTGAATCCACTCAAGTCACCTAAACCTTCATCATCCATCTTTCAAGATTACAAGGGTAGAAAGATAGCATTAAGTGAAAAAGGGTTGAAGCAAGTCTATCAAAGTCCATTTCCTTACATGTTAACTTCCTTTCATCTTTGAAAGCCAAAAGTTGTGAGCCAAACCCTAACTTGATTCTTGTTAAATAATCATATTCATGTTATTTACATATTATTTGTGCTATATTATGTCTTGTATTCATGTCCATGATGTATAAAAATGACCAAAACAAGTTATTGTTATTGATTGTTACAACAAGTTACTAAAACAAGTAAACTAGTGACTTTCTTGGTAAGACCTGACCAAAATGGTAAAATTATGATATTGGATCATTACATATTACAGTAGAGGACTTAACAAGGAAACCATAGCAATTTGAACCACCCAAAACGAGTATACGAGTCAAAAGTTACGCCCATTTGAAATTACCAAAGTTTCCGGCAAAACTGCCAAATACCATTCTGATCAAATTTGGGTTTTGAAATTCCCACTGCTGGTCCGATTCATCAAAAAGTTAAAACACGAAAGTTGTCCGGAACGACGTTTTCGTTCAGGAACAAAGAAGCTCGAGACCTAAAAACACTTTCCGAGTGATAAAATTCTTCAAATTCTAAACAGCCCATTTTTAGGCGAAAGTCACAAGATTATGGTTATACTTTGAAAGGAACAAGAGGTCTTATGACCTAGAATCAAGACCACAACCATGGCTAGAGCCAAGGTTGAGTCTCATGACCTTGGAACAAGGACCAAAGGTCATGGCAAGGCCATGACGAAATGACCATACAAGCTTACCAAGGCAAATACATGAACTAGAGAAGTTGGCGATAACTTGAACATACAATTTGGATCTACTTCATCTAAAGGAACCATGAGAACATACAAGTATTTGTCATACAAGTTATAAGAAACTTACCCTAATAACAATCTTCATGTACAAATAAACTTTCCTAAGTTTATTCAACTATTGGACATGTAACTTTCGGATCCAAACTTATATCTATATATATTTCATCAACTACTACAATAGTAGGGAGCCTCATGTGAGGAGTTCATTATGTAAGCCGTCGAGTTGAGTTGTGGATTTACGAGTTAAAGTGTCCTGGCTCCTCGAACGCTTACTAACATGACTTCTGAATTATGTCGGCCCGAACGGTAGTAAACGATATACAAAACATACATGTTTCATGAATCTTTCTTTCAAAGACTTACAATATACATCATACCACATCATGGACTTAGATGCAAGATATATATATAGGCACTCCGTTATATTACTCAAATCCTAAGTCGCGACATTCTATTATAGGTTGCTCGTAGAAACCTACACGATCCAACCATCACCTTCATTACTTGCTATACAACTTAAGGTGAGTTCATAGCCCCACTTTACATTACTTCATTGTTTTGCAAACCCTTGGGGGGAATACATGCTATTTATAACCGAGCACAATGTTTTTAAATTGTATGCTTACCTGATTGTTTTATTATCACTAAGTACCAACCTTGCTAAACCGAGATCCTTTATTATGAACCATTTAGTCACTAGCAATAGTGAGCGCGAATATTATTAATAGGCCTATTGGGATTGACGAATCCCATTTGTATTGACTAAGTTCAAACAAATGCAATAATATTTGAGATTTAGGTATGTTAGCAAAGTACCTACCGGGATAAATCTGCCGATCGATATTGGTACACGTTAACGTTATGGTGTCATAAGCTTAGTGTATAATACATGTTCCGGGCGTATAATAACGTAGCCTACCTGTTTTGTTTTCCAAACATTGGTGTGAGCCTATAACTCACACTACCAACATATTGTGTTCAATCGATTTAACAAACTCTATGAATATCACTCAACCTTTGTGTTGACCTCTCAAGCATGTATTTCAGGTTCATGACGATCAAGGATGGCACGGAAGGACACGGATACTCAAGAGGGCTATAAATTTTATTATCATTCAAAACTCATTTATTATACATTGTAAACATGGAACCAATTGGGACCTCATTTTGAAATCTCTGATATTTATATAATTTGAATGATACATCTTTTAAAACGACTCAATTGGAGTTCGTTTTCTATTATTGTGACTATTGTGCCGTCGAGTAACACCCAGTTTGAATTCCGCTGCATCCATGAATTGGGGGTGTTACACGTGAATTAAATATGAGTTTGTATTTTCTTGACTTTGTATATCCTTGAAAAAAAGTGTCTTCATTGCGAACTTTGATATTTCTCATATATGTTTACCATTAATTTCATGCAAATCCATTCATGTGCGCGAGACATCAAAAAATCCCCTACGGCCCTACTATACTAAATGATGTGTTTACATACACAACTTGCAAATCGATTTAATACAAGTAGGACAACTATTGTTTGGATAATAGTAGAAACTACACACGTCATATAATAGTCATAATACTATAGTTATGAAAAATAAACACACGTTAGAAGATGGCAAAATTATATTGAAATGTTAAATTGAAAGAGAATAATGGAACTAGCTAATAAAATATAGGTATTTAAGTAGTCAAACTTAATGGATTTTTTTAATGTAACTTATATAACTTTTTTTTAAGTAAACATATTTTGACAAAAGAATATCTATATTGGGTTTGTAAATTGTGCCTTTAAAAAGAAAAATGATAGAACCACAAAAGAAACTTTTACAAACACTTTTACAAAATGAGGTATTGGTTCATTTTTCAATACGTTCTCTTTCTTCTCTCTAATTAAACCAATCACAAAATGACACATCATTTTGTAAGAGTTTTTGTGGAAGTTTTTTTGTGGTTCTATCATTTCTTCTCTCTAATTAAACCAATCACAAAATAACACATCATTTTGGTAGGGCCCGTTTGGTTTGTTGCTATAGTATCAGATTTGGTATGAGACATAATGATAATTGATATAATTAAGTTTATCATTATCATTGTTTATGTTTGGATAACGAAATATAGTATGAAAAAATGTATAGATAATTAAATTTTGTAGTGGAAAAGAGAATGGTCCACCGAATGGATCTTATAGACACCAAATTGGTGGGTAATGAGTCTATGTCTATAATATACCCATTTCATTCTTGGTCCACTAACCAAACACCTTTAATCGATATGAAATCCTTGTTGTATATATTACGTATTGCTATTAGAAACAAATAAACCAAAACATATAATCATAAAAGTGTAGATGATGATACCTTAAATCTTTTGATTGTTGAGACACAAAAAAAAACACAAGTACGGAAAATGTTGAGGCCTGTGATGAACACAGTTTCCTTAAGACAGATTCGTCCTCTCCACGGTGCTTGAGAATCGTGAACGTCTATCTCCCAGGATACAACAACAACGGATAACTCCGTTAGCACAAACGGGTTATCAAGGCGAACCAAAATCGTGCCTTCCCTCTATTACAAAATGGATACATAAGATATAAAAGTGTAGGTTTAGTTTTAGGCAAAAAAATTGTAGGTTTAGTTTTAGGCATGTTTATTAGGCACATGTATCATTTTTCCTTTGGTATATATCCGAAATAAACAAATATGATATAAAAGTGTGTAACACGTCAAGAAAATTGCTGTCTTCAGAATTTCTTAACTGTCTAAAGTCGAATAAATTAGTATTTCTTAATACTATTCCTGCAAACAAAAACGATCCAAGATCTTTTGTTCATAACTACTAGTATTACACAAAATTTCAAGATCCATTATCTGATGAACAAAATCCGGAGTCTAAGCTTGAGTGTTTAGCATCGATTTTAGTTCTCGACACGTGAAGGCCGTTGCTTCAATTAGTTTATTTTGAACAGTTGACCCCTATCACTTGTCTTTCCTTGGCGCTTTTCATATCCCTATGTAACACCTCATAAGAAGAATAGATGAACGAGCATTTGCTATTTCTACAAGTGTTTCTAGCGCTGCACAACAAAGGAAACAATGATTACTTTTTAACACAAGTCAGGAAAAATGATGACCAAGAACAGATATCATTATGCTCAGAGTTCGACAATTTCTATAAATAGCTTTCTGAATTCACCTGTCTCAAATGTAAGTTGAGAGGCCCGAAGCTTGGGTGAAACTAAAGTCCCAAACATTGATAGTACCTTTGCTCGTTCTTTCTGAAGCTGCAAGGGAGTCACAATCATAAAATACTTGAAGAGCAGAAACACTCTCTTCATTTAATGAAAATAGCAACTTGGTGGTTACTTGTCAAATTATCAATACTTCCACTGTTGGTTAAAAAAAACTAACGATTGTTCTTGCAAAAATGTATTTCCACTATTGTCAGAAAAGAAAGTTGAAACAGACTTCAGAACTGTATTGATTCACTCACAGGATTCTCTATTTTACGTGGTGATACATTGATTTCAGATCCGTTGCTTTCTCTTGGTGATGCATTAGTAACAGATTCAATGCTGCGCGCTTTCCAGTGAACTCTCCTGGTTTCCTTTATGAACAAAGAAACCTTTATAAGTAGTCAGTAAATATAACAGATCCTTCCATTAAAACTTCGCACAAAGTTGCGATAAATAAAACTTTTCTTGGAGTTTAATCCTTCCATATGATAAACGAAGAAGTTAGACTTCAAAAAATATCATGGATTTAATGAATTAGCAACATCATCAAAATTTGCAAAAATCAACAGATATAAAAAATTACAAGTAACAAACTCAACATCAATCTATACATACATATATATGGGACTACATATGACACGTCACTAATGCTGACTAGACACTTTAATGTTGACATGGCGCATCACATGATGAGGTGGAAATGATGACTAAGCAGAAGATCCGTTTACACAAGAAAAAAAAAATGGTAGGTTGCGAGGTTTGAACTCGGGGTTTCAGGGTTGAAAGACAAGCGTCTCATCCACTGAGACAATTCACATTTTGTTGTATAAACTCTTATTTCCAAAGTGGTATTCCTTCTTGAACTTTACCATCTTCCATCTTATCAACTAACCATAACTGCAACCCTAAACTTCAATGCCAGTCAACCATTTTTTTCAAACGCCCCATTTTCACTCCACATTTCCAAAATCAATTCAATCCAAATATCAAAACGTGTTTAATCTATACCATGATTAAAAAAGAATCAAAAAAATATGAAACGTCAATTCAGATTCAAAATCATATCATGCTCGTATGATTTCCAGTTATTATGTTTGGTTTTCAGTTTTTGTAAGGTACGATCGTTTTTCAATTTATGTTAGGTACCTTCGATTTTTAATTTTTGTTTAAATTATTTTTTCTTTCTATTTATTAAACCTTATTATCTAAAAAAATAGGGTTCTGATGATTCATGTTATCTTTAGTTTCAATCTTTTGCGGTTATTAAATTTCATTAGATTAAATGATGCCTCATTGCTAACGTGTATACTACGGAAAGTGATGCCTCATTGTAGCTTTACAAAAATCAGATTCATACATCAATTGACAACTACATTTGTTAATTTATGATATTATATAATAAATGGTTAGTTTGTTTGACTGTGTGTTTTTCATCTTTGTTTGTGATCCACGACTGGTTTGATTTTTGTTTGATTTACTACTTAGTGCTCTTTTGCAGTATTTAGCCACAAAAAGGATACATGTGCAATGTTTTCTTCCACGTAGCAGCCAAACCAACCACATTTACAAACAAAAAATATGCATTAGTGGTCGTGGAGGGCGTTCACTTGAGCATTAATTTTGTGGTATGATAATTTGAATTTTAAAAAAAGTTTTCCCATTTAGACATCTGTTTTTAAAATGTAGAATCTTTTATGGCTCAACTTAAAATGTATTCCATCACAAGGGATTTCTCTATGTCGATTATGATGACCATCTTGTCTAGAAGAGTTGCTTTGCTGGCCAATCGTTTGAGCAATAAAGATTAGTAAGTATCATTATTATAATCAAAAATTGATCAGTTTTATGCATTTACTTATGACAGTTCTTAATTTGTCATCTTGCATCATGTTTCGCTTATTCTAGACCACTACAAAATAATAATTTCATCTTTTAGTTCTGTAAGTTGTATATATTTTTATCAGGCTATTTGCACACAAAGGTTTGATAATTGCATGCTAAATGATGTTTATTTTATAGCGAAGTGTGTAATGTGCTAGGGCTGAGCATCGGTCCCGGACCGACTAAGACCGTGACCGAATTAGCCGAAAAGCCAAAACTGAATTAGCCCAAAAGCCAAGACCGAGGACCGGACCGAATGTGGTTAGTCCGATCCGGTCGAATCCAGTCTCGGTCGGTCTGGTCCAACAAGGCAAAATAGACTTATTTTCTTCTATGAATAAGTATCGTGTAATTTACATGTTCTCATACTTTTCATTTTCCTTTTTACATATAATACATGAACACTCTCTTTTTTTTTATTCCAATTTTTGTGTTAAAAATATTTGCCGTTATTCAATATTTATTTACATCCAACTAAACTTCGCCAAGCAATGTAATGAAGCTAGCCCGCCCATCCGGGCGTGCTATGAAGCTATCTTCATAATATGAGAGATCCCAGACTAAAGCTGCTTCCCTAAAACGTACAATTTGCCGCATGGAAAAGTAATATAAAGGACGTTTTGTGCAAGTATTCAACACCTATAAAATTTCTTAGTTTGTACATATCAGATGGAAATTCTTAAAGTTTATACGATCAATTAATGTGGATATTATCTTAAGATTACCAAATATTTTCCCTAAAATTTATATTAACTAAAATACATGTTAAGATAACATTTGAATCGCATGAATGCTTTCTTTATAGGTACAAATGCTATGTTATTTTTTTATTGTATTAATTTGTGAACGCACACATTTTCTATGCATATGCTATGTTGCATGTTATAAAGATTTTAATTTCCACATGCTCTTTAATTCTACATTTCTACATGATCATTTTTGACGCGGATTGTTGCTGCTACCGCTGACACAAATCACTACTGTTGTTGACACATCTTGCTTCTGCAGTTAGGTGTATCCATTAAATGGATTGAATCGAAGGCGCAATTAACCCGTATGACGTACTTCGTAATAATTGCTTCTTTAGGCATGCCTTACTAGATTGTTAATCACTAAATTTATATATATTTTTGATATTATTGTTATAAATCTATTTATTTAAACAATCTGATGTACAATTGCAGGATGGAGCTGTTGATGGTGCAAGAACACTGGCAAAGCTTGATCTTACGACTGGTAAGCCATTTGGTATGTGTAAGTTTTTAGAGTATTACATATTATGATATTCTGATTTAAACATGCACCACCTCATACTATACAAAAACTGCGTATTCAGCGTTTCTTCTTATGATGTTGCGACAGTTCATTTAGGTGTCAAATTTGGACCCATTTTTGTAAAGTGGTTAGAGATTTCATCTCAGTGAGCCAAATGGCTGCTTTTTAAAATCCATCTAACAGTTTCAACCCATAAACATGTAGGTAAATTACATGAAAGTGTTAGACTAGGCCTTATGAGTGGTTGGTTGGTGTAATTAGGTGTTCTTTAACACATTTTACTGTTATATACTATGCAAACCTTTCTAACCAAAGTTAACAGCAAGAGTATGTAATTCATGAGAGGTCACAACAAAAGTAAACTAATCCTTAAAACTATACCTAGAAAACTAATATCTAGGAATGTGATGATGAGGTTCTCTATTTTGTTTTTGTTTTTAGAGTAAGGTTAATATATGTAGCTGTTTGGGCTACTATTTTGTCATGTGTTTCCTGTGAACTTAGGAGTTAGGATATGTTAGGATCAGGCCACTATAGAAATAGGATAAGGTGTGTTTGGATTAGGGTCGAAATGGGCTGGTTTGGGGTTAGGAGATGAAATGGAGTCTGAAATGGGTTGGTTTGGGGGCTGAATTGTTAAGTTTGGGAGCTGAAATGGGGTGTGGGATTGGGGGCTGAAGTGGGGGCTTAAATGGGCGCGTTTGGGTACCGAACTGGGGATGAAGTGGATGTGTTTGGGGGCTGAATTGGGTGGCTTTGTATTACAACGGAAAGTGGCTTTGAACACTAAGAGAAAAATTGAAAATTCAGCTAATGTACTGATTTAATAAGGTTCTTAAAAATTGTTACTTAGTGTTACTAACAAAATGAAAACAATGTTTTTATGATTGCTTTTGCAACAGATTTCGGACCTGGAGAAAACTCTCGATCTGGAAGTGAATCAATTTCGATTTATAAAGCTCTTTCACATAGCCAACTATATGTGGTTGTGTCAAGAGTCTAGAACAAGAAAGGCTTGAAGGTTTTTTGTTGCGACAAAGACAACATCTACACAAACTTCACAACAAACGTAGAATTGTGTTAAATTATTTTGTTTAACATATTTGCCGTTATTCATTATTTATTTACGTTCAATTGATTTTGTCAAACAATATTATGAAGCGAACCCGCCCATTGGGCGGGTTATGAAGCTAGTTATGTATATGGAAAAAATGTGTTCGCATTTGGTTTCAAAAGGCTGAAACATCTCTCATTTGGAATGAAAGACGAGAATTCTTGCTTGTAGATGCAAGCTTTTCAATAAGATTTGAGGTTAAAATAGTCTCCGATGTCATACTGAACTTCTTTACGAGAAACAAAAGACATTTCTCATTAGTGAAGTTAGCTTGGAAAAATCATGGATTTGATACGGAACATGTATTACTATAAAATATTATCAAACCGTTGTCGTGTGCAATATAGGTAATTACATATGTTTACGAGAATCGCTTTGGCTGCTAATATTTTCTTTTAATTGCTCATCTTCCTCGATGTCTTCCTTCTCCAAAGAGGAGTCTTTATTGTCAGGAGATGCCCATTACACAAATTGAACTTTGGCGACTTTGTCATGATGCTACCTAAAACAGAGGTGAAACTAATTAACACTTTTCTACACCTGTTAGCATGGCATTTCTGAGCCTAAATCACCAGATAACACATAAGTGTGACATTGAAAGATCATTTAGTAACCGCTTCTCATGAAAGTTACATCAATTATCATTTGGGGGCGACTATGACATGGTTGTCATATTGAGATAAACATTAGATAAAAGTTATTAGGCTACCATCACAAATTACAGATAAAATTTAGTTTGGTTGACAACGATGACCATTTCAATATAGACATTTGACTAATCACATATTCTTTAAAAATTACGTCACACGTTGAATTGTCTGGGACACAGAATGTGCAGTATATTTCATACTTACATATCACGTCATCTCTAAGTATGTAACTAAGGATTTTACAATTTTCACATTATACAATGTGCATTAGCCAAAACTTGCTTATGATGACTTTTACATTTTGACCCCCGAAACTTTACAACCTGATCTAACGACCCTTTAGTGACAAAAAGTACTTGACTTTTCTTTAAATTAAGCAAAATAGTTGAGCTAAACTGTTACTTCCTTTAGATATCTCAGCAAACAAAAAAGGGTGTCTGATAAGTTTCTCATGATCCGATCTCCATTCACTTGTCATCAAAACTAACAAAGGAAAGTTTTTTAATTAGTCTACACCTTCAAAGAAGGCAATTGCTTGTGAACCAAAGAATAGGACATAAACTACCAGGCAAAACTAGGTCGGATCCAATTTCTATGGTTGTGTGAATCAAAGTTCGATACTTCGATGTTTACATTAAAACTTAAGAAACTAGAACTATTACTTCGTCTCTTTTAGGCAGAGAGAAAAAAATGGGAGGGTCGGGTGGGTTGGCAATAAGTCAAACGGGTAGATCATTCATTCATGTATCATGTTGAAACAGGTTGAAACAGGTCGATTACACAAGACATTTTCTATATTATCAGCGTACCAAATATGATTAGAAAATCGATATAACTTTCAATACAAATCTAAATTTCTGAATAACAAGAAAATACACTTGACCCATTTACTTTTTACAAATTTTATTTTACACATATACCGAACCGGCATTTTCATTTTGGCTTATTACTAGTGTCAACTTTTTCAGCCTTTGCCATGGAAGGTGAACTTATACATGACATTTTCACAAAAAGGCTCGATCGTGAATATACACATATCATATCCTACGTTCTGAAGTTGTAATACTAAACTAATCAAGCAAATGATTCAAGATACGTGTGGTTAAGGTTGAAGGGAAGATGGTACCATCTTGGTCATGAGTAATGTCTACTGTGGTAGCAGCAGAATGAGGCTGAAGGTTAAGCAATGCGGTGTTTACACGTGAACCACCCATCAAATATCAAGCACCAGCTAATTCCAACCATCCCTGAATTACATAGGATTATTAAACCCAAAACACAATCCATTTTTTTTTTTTGTCGAAATATTGAGACAAAAAACAATCTCTACTGTGGTAGGAGCTGAATGGGGTGTTTGTTTAAGCTTAATTGGCTGGCGCATGTTAAAATTTTGAGGCAGGTATAATCTGTCTACAGTTGTTATTTATAAGCTCAAACTTTCTGGATTTTCAAAGGTTGAATAAGCCGGGCAAATAAGCTTAATGAGGTGTTTGTTTCGGCTTATATAGTTATTTGGTTATGTTTCATAAGTTCACTTTATGTGGCTTATTCCGAAACTTTCGGGCTTATACATATTTATTATGTCGGAATAAGCTTATATAAGCCAAAAGTTGCAAAACTAAGGGGCAAAACTAGGTCGGATCCAATTTCTATGGCTGTGTGAATCTAAGTTTATGATTTGCAGAAGTTTACGTCCAGGCATACACGTTAACAAACTAGAATTATTACTCCATCTCTATTAGGCAGAGGTAGAAAACAATGGGAGAGTAGGGTGGGTTGGCAATAAGTCAAACGGGCAGATCTTTCATTCATGTTGAAACAATTTTCTATATAGTCAGTGTACCATATATGATTAGTAGAAAATGACTCCCTTCAAAAGGCCTTCATTTTCAAAAAGGGTCTTGTTGCGAAAATTCCATAGAACCCACCACATGACATATATAACACCTTCCAACACTGCTTTCAAGTTACCTGGAAGACGAGCCGAGTTTATCCACCCTAACCAATCGGTGTACGACGAGAGGCCAACGTATGGGATATTCCACCAACGAGCAATCTTCCTATAAATCTGATCCGCCACACTACATGAGAAAAATAAGTGTGCGGAATTTTCCACCCCGCTTTCACATAAAGGGCAAGAAATAGACGCAATATCGATACCTCGACGAGACATGTTGAATCTTAAAGGCAGAGCATCCATCTTAACCTTCCAAGCTGTGATGTTAACTTTGATAGGGATGCACTTGATCCATCTCGTTTTGGACGCTGCAACATTAGTCCTAGACTTGTCAATCTCTTGCCTTACCGAAGCCACAGAAAAGACCCCATCCTTGTTTAAAGACCACACGAACCTGTCATTCTGAGGAGATAAAGTGATGTTACTGACTAAATTAGCTATGGCCAAAAATTGTTCTTGTTCTGCACCACCCCTTGCACACCGACGAAAGGAAGCATCGAACCTAGAGGCTTGAATTTTGTCTTGAATGGATGCATCTTTATTGTTATCTAGGGCAAACACACGCGGAAACACGTCTTTAAGGATCCCGACATCACACCACCTATCTTTCCAGAACTTAGTATTGCCGCCATCTCCAATTTTTAGATTTAGGAACTCAAAGAAATCAAACCCTTTTTCTTTAAGTACGTCAATTTCTTTAACAATGGATAGCCAACATGAATTATGACCTCTACGAATAGCATTACTTATGCTGCCATCGTCACCGTGAATAGCTCGGATGACTCGCGACCATAGTGAGTTTTTATTGACGAAAAACCTCCACACCCATTTTAACATGAGGGCGCGATTTAACACGTAAAGACTCGCCACACCAAGACCCCCCACTTCCTTTGCTGCCATAACAGTGCTCCATTTAATCCACGAAGTTTTTTACTTTTAGGATCCCGACCGTTGAAAAAATCTCTACGAATATTTTCTAGATCATGTAACACCCGAATTGGTGTTTTATAAATGGACATGTGAAAAATAGGAATGGAGCCAAGCACCGACTTCAGTAATGTGAATCTACCCCCAATGGAAAGGGTTTTCATCTTCCACTTGGAAAGCCTATTTTTAACATTCTCAATCACCGCCTGCCATGCGTTAATCCGATGCATGTTACCTCCCACGACGGTACCTAAATATTTGAAAGGGGACCGTAGGACCAAGCAACCTAATTTATTAGCAGTTAGATTAACTTTTGTAATATTCACATGCACCCCCATTATTTTACTCTTACTCATGTTTATTTTAAGACCCGAAGCTTGACGAAAACACTCCAAAACACAAGTAATAATGTCAATATTCCTCTCACTCCATCTGCCAATGAACACTACGTCATCCGCGAAGAACAAATGTGATATATTCAAAGAATCATTGAGATTGATGCCTTTAAACATACCAACATCTATCACTCGCTGAAAAGAGATGTGTAGTGCTTCCATGATAAGAATAAACAAAAACGGAGAAAGAGAATCACCTTGTTTGAGCCGTTTAAAAAACTGGAATTCTGTTGTAGGACTACCGTTGATAAGAATGGAACCTCTTGAAGATTTAAGACAACTCTGAATCCAAAATCTCCATTTACTACCGAACCCAAACTTACCCAAATCATCGTCCAAGAAATCCCACCTGACTGAGTCATAAGCTTTCTCAAAATCGACTTTAAAAATGAACGCCTTCTTATTCTTCAATGTGCACCATTTGATAATTTCATCTAAGATAAAAGGACCATCCATGATTTGTCTCCCCGCAACAAACGTGGACTGAACTTCATGGATAAGAGTGTCAAGGATCGGTGCTAATCTATTTGCTAAGATTTTAGTAATAATCTTATACAAACTGCCAATAAGGCTAATAGGTCTAAAATCATTAACCATATTAGCATTAGGACATTTCGGAATGAGAGTTATAAAAGAGGAATTGCAGCCATTTGAGAATTCCCCATGCGTAAAGAAAAAGTTAACTGCCATGAACACATCATTCTCAATAAGGTCCCAGAAATGGCGATAAAACCCGAAAGTAAATCCATTCGGCCCAGGAGCTTTTTCTATACCACATTCCCACACTGCCCGTTTAACCTCTTCTCGAGTAACATCAGCTTCTATTACCTCTTGTTGTTCCTGAATAAGAGAGCGCGGAAAAGTTGTGTCAAGATGAATGCGATTACTTGTTGGACGGGAAAATCTATTCTCAAAATGATTAAGAAATTTCGTCTTTACTTGGTCCGGCTTGTCAATCCACGACCCATCTTTCATGACCCCGCGGATATTCATCTCCTTTCTCTTCTTATTTATAATACCATGGAAAAACCGTGAGTTTTCATCGCCTTCAATAGACCACTTTAATTTAGCCTTCTGAATATTCTCTGTCACTATGAGTTTATGAATATCATGTATAGAATTAATCACCTCCAACCTTTTAAAAACGATATCATCAGTCCCATTACCTTTATCGATTTCCGTGTCCAGTCTTCTGAGGTCGTACAGGAGATTGTTCAAATTAGCCTTCGCCTGGTGTGAGTGACCTGCTCTCCAATCCCGAATTTTAGACTTAAGGAATTTCAATTTATTCGTGAACTTACGCATATCATTTGAAGAGTCATCAGGGGCTTACTTCCAAGTATCTCGAATGAACTCCCTGAATCCCTCCAATTCTAGCCAATGATGATAGAATTTAAAGGGAATAGGGCCATAATCCACAACAGACTCGCGGAGTAAAATAGGGCAATGGTCAGAAACGAACCGATCCAACGTAATAGCATTCAGATTGGGAAATAAATTATTAAGATTTTCGGAAATGAGAAAGCGGTCCAACATACTCATCTTTGTTGCAGATTTGTGGCACCAAGTGAAAACGTTCCGACCTAAAGGAACGTCAATAAGACCAGCATTGGATATGAACGAATTGAAAGCATCCGCATCACGAATATTGAAAACCGAACCAAATCGTTTTGATGGAAATCGTACCTCATTAAAATCTCCCATCATGATGACTTCCCCTTCCCAATTGTTAATCAAAGAGCACAAGTATTCCCACAGCATACGTTTCTCGCGTTTCTCTTGGGAAGCATACACCACCACAAGGAGAATGGTCGTATTAGTTTTTAACCAAACTCCTTTAATAATGATGAAATAATCTGACACGGTAGACGCTTTCTTACGAAAACAACTAGGGTCCCAAGCACATAAAATACCACCTGAGTGTAACAATTCGCATTTTCAGGTTAATTTCTAATCCCAAATTTTTTTACCATTCATTTTTACTATTCATTTTTACTATTCACTCCCGAAATTTTTATTTCATATTCTCGTAAGTTAAACTATTTTAAGGATAATCCGAGAATTTGACACTCGTCAGATCATTTCTGCAAAAATCACAAAACCGTGTCCGAGATTTACTTTTTGGTTTAAACCTCATTCCAGCATCCCGATATGTCCATAAAACATTATAAACTATAGAAATATGATTTTCTATCATTTTACGACAATTCCAAAAGTTTTGAATTTTATGTTTTCTAGTTCAGCGTTTTACGCGAATTACGCGTTTTAGACCCGCGTTTCCAGTTTTAGCAGCGTTTAAGCAACCCGATAGAACTTATCACTCATTAAATATGCTAAGATAGGTTATATTAATAAGTTCTAACATTTTTATAAGTTTCATATTTTTAGGATACCCGATTTTTAGTTTCAGGACTTAACAACTTACCGTTAGTAATTACCGGGACCAAAACTCACTCCGTAACTTAGATAAGACCATAACTACTCATCTAGTCACCCTAGATCAGCCTTGGCCGACTTAGAGGGGGGGGATTCACCTATTATGTGTCTTGATCTCATGCCTTGTGCCCTAGGATCCATACATGTGTATAAGCTTCCTTTGTAAGCTTTGATTAGCTTCCTTTGTAAGCTTTGACTAAATCTTGCAACTAACCTCCTCATTGCACCTTCCTAACCTCCTCATCTTCCTATAAATAGCAAGCTCATCCTCTTCCTTTTTCATCACCAAAACCGAACACCCTATAATCCCTAGCACCATGATCCTTGGATCTTCAAACTACAAGTTACACTACAAAGTTAAAGGCCTAGTTATTTTCTACATGAAACTAGTGTTTATTTGGTGATTCCATGGTTGAATTAGGAGCTACACAAGGGTACTAGGGCTGAGCTAAGAAGGTGTTCAAAAGGATTATAGCAAGGGTATGCAAGAGTTGTGGTGAAGGGTTTGCAAGCATAGGTTTAGTGTCCTAGTTCATACTTGACTTCCTTTCTTTAGAAAGCCAAAAGTTGTAAGAAGCCCTATTATACTTTCTTGCTAAATATCATTTCCATGCTATTTATATTTCATTCATACTATATATTGTCTTGTTATTATGTTCATAATGTATAAAAATTGGTAAAACAAGTTATGGTATATATATGGTAACTTATATTAAGTAAACAAGTAAACTAGTGACTTATATTGAGAACCATAACCAAAATAGAGTAACCATGATATGAAAAACTTACCTACTGTTATAGAGGGTTTTAAAATAAAAACATAGCAATTTGAATCACCTAAAACGAGTACACGAGTCAAAAGTTATGGCTATTAGAAGTTACTAAAATCTTTACGGCAAAACTGTCTCAAACTTTCTGTGACAGAACCTTAAACATGCAAAAAGAGGCTTTTCTGGTCCGTTTCATCAAAAAGTTAAAGCACGAAAGTTGTCAGGAATGATTTTTTCTTCAAAAACTCAGGAGCACGAGCCCAGAAAACCAATAATGAATGATATTTTCTTCAATTTCTTAACAACTATTTTAAATATCCAAGTGACTATATAATAGTTATGGTCAAATATAACCAAGATGTCTAATGACCTAAAGCCAAGACCACAACCATGGCTATGGCCAAGGTTGAGTCTCAAGACCATGGAACAATGACCAAGGTCACGGCGAAGCCATGACTAAAGACCATATAAACTTACCTAGGCGAAAACATGAGCTAAAGAGTTAGCGATAACTTAAACATGCAATTTGGATCTACTCCATCTAAAGAACCATGAGATCTTACGAGCAATTGTCATACAAGATTTAAGAAACTCATTCTAATAACAATCTTCATGTAAAAGTAAACTTTCCTAAGTTTATTCAAATATTAGACATGTAACTATTCGGATCAAAACTTATATATATCTATATATATATATATATATATATATATATATATATATATATATATATATATATATATATATATATATATATATATATATATATATATATATATATATTTTATCAAATACTACAATAGTAGGGAGCCTCATGTGAGGAGTTCATTAAGTAAGCCGTCGAGATGAGTTGTGGATTTACGAATTAAAGTGTCCTGGCTCCTCGAACGTTTACTACATGACTTCTGAATTATGTCGGCCCGAACGGTAGTAAGCGATATATAAACTATACATGTTTCATAAACCATTTCTTTTCAAAGACTTACACTATACTAAGTACTACATCATGGACTAAATGCAAGACATATATAGGCAATTCTTCATATTCTTTACTCCAATCCTAAGTCGCAACATTCTATTATAGGTTGCTTGTAGAAACCTTCGCGATTCGACCATCACATTCACTACTTGCTATACAAGTTAAGGTGAGTTCATAGCCCCACTTTCCATTACTTAATTGTTTTACAAACCCTTAGGGGGAATACATGCTATTATTTTTCAACCGAACACAATGCTTTTCAATTGTATGCTTGCCTGATTGTTTTATTATCGCTAAGTAACATCCTTGCTAAAACCAATATCCCTTATTATGAACCATCTAATCACTAGTCATAGTGAGCGCGAATATTGTGAATAGGCCTATTGGGATTGACGAATCCCATTTGTATTGACTAAGTTAAAACAAATGCACTAATATTTGAGATTTAGGTATGTTAGCAAAGTACCTACCGGGATAACTCCGCCGATTGATATTGGTACCCGTTAACGTTTTGGTGTCATAAGCTTAGTGTATAATACATTTTATGGGCGTATAATAACGTAGCCTACCTGTTTTGTTTTCCAACCATGAGTATGAGTCTAATTAACTCATACTACCAACATATTGTGTTCAACCATTAAACAAACTCTATGAATATCACTCAACCTTTGTGTTGACCTCTTAAGCATGTATTTCAGGTCCATGATGATCAAGGATGGCACGGAAGGGCATGGATATTCAAGATGGCTATAAAATTTATTATCATTCAAAAACTCGTTTAATGTAATTTGTAAACATGGAACCATATGGGACCTCATTTTGTAATCTCTGATATTTATATCATTTGAATGATAAATATTTTAAAACGATTCAATTAGAGATCGTTTTCTATTATTATGACTGTTGTGCCGTCGAGTAACACCCAGTTTGAATTCCGATGCATCCATGAATTGGGGGTGTTACACTGAGTTCCCGACCAACTCGTTATGAACAACCTCAAAAGCTAGATTTCCCCAACAAGACTTAACAGTGCGCACCTCCGTAATTTCCATTTTGGTTTCTTGTAAAGCCAAAATGTTAACTTTGTGTTTATACATAACTCCCAAACCCAATCTTTTTTGGTCTTTTGAGTGAGACCTTGGATATTTAAAGAAATACAATTCATTGATGAACCACATCCTCTCCATATGATTCAATAATCTTACTTATATCTTCTTCACAACCCGCCATTGCGTATCCCATAGTCTGCCCGACTTTAATAACTTCCTCAAGGCACGATAAAATAGAATGTTGGGAACGTAGTTTTACTATTTATCAAGTCTCGGTCATTTACTTGTAATAGGTTGCTAAGGCTTGTACGTTTATTATAACTTAAGGCTTATGTAGCAAGCCCATGGGCCTTAAGCCCATTTCGTTTTCAAGATAGGGAGGAAGGGAGTATTGCCCTACTCCTTCCCTATATATAGTCTTGTAACCCCTCCTTTGAGGGGGTTGGTTCTCTTAATATTATTATTAGTCTTTCATTTCTTATTTAAGGGTTCCTTCCACTCTCTCTCTCTACTTACTTTCTCTCTCTAGATCTCTAAGTGATTATGTTACAAAATCATGACCTAACAAGTGGTATCATTCGCCAAGGGATAATATAGGTTTATTTAGGTTTGATTTGGTAGAAAAACTAGGTTTAAAAGAAAAATTCTTAACTCTCGGTTACTGTTCATCGCCTATCTATCGAGTTTGGAATTTTTCTATCGAGTTTGGAATTTTTTCTATCGGGTTAGGATATCGAGTTTGGAATTTTTCTATCGAGTTAGAGATTTTTATTCTAGCGAGTTAGGTTTTTCAAAATTCTAGCGAGTTAGGATCTTATTTCTATCGAGTTAGGATTTACATTCTATCGAGTCAGGATTTAAATTCTTACCGAGTTTAGGTTAAAAGCTTGCGAGTTAGGATATAAAATCTTACCGAGTTTGGGTATCAAATCCTATCGAGTTAGGAGATTTAAGTCATACCGAGTTTGGACTCAAGTTTGGCGAGTTAGCCTTTTACCTTATCGTTTATCGAGTAAGGTTCTTTGTGGTAACTTACTAGGGGAAACTCTGCTCAAATTTTATCAATATACCGAGTTTGGCATTGATCATTACATACCGAGTTTGAGTTCTATCCTTACTTACCGAGTTTGAGATTTATTCTGGCTTACCGAGTTTGACAATTTTCCTAACATACCGAGTTAGACTATTTCTTAAAAAATACCGAGTTAGAACACAAAAATTTTCAAGTTATCTAATCAACTTAAAACTAAAACCTTTACTTATCCTTAAAGATCCAAATTAACATAATCACATCATCTCATATTTTCAAAGTTTCTCCTTCTTATCTTTCTCTTCTTTCATTTCAAAAAAAAAAAAAAATTCAAATTTTGAGTAAAATTTATTTTCTACAGTAGCCTAAACGTTCAATTTTTACGCGAAATTTAAATTTTGGTATAACGTTGAAAATTTTGGCCCAAAATTCAAATTTTTAGGCCAAAATTCAAATTTTTTCGGTGAAATTTGGCGGCAAAATTTTTGAAACTCAAATTTTTCTTGCAACCTTATAATTGCATTTCATAGTGATTTTCAAATTTTGGGAAAGAAAATTTTTTCAAATAATTTTTGGAGGGAAAATCTGAATTCACTATTTCGACCTTGCGTGTGACATTTTGCTTGATTATTTCGATTACGTCGCAACAATCAAGCGGGAGAGCAATGTCATCTACAACGTCTCAATCACCTTCTTCCAACTACCTTCCGCACCAATATTCTCATCAGCAACAGTCATCAGCAACATGACCTTCTTCCAACTACCTTCCTCACCAATATTCTCATCAGCAACGGTATCATCAACAATAAAGTCACAGCTCCCTCATTGATCATGAGCTGTTCTTTGGCGATGAATCACGGCCTCCAATGTTGCTACCAGGAACATATACTGTTTGGAAACGGAGATTTCTACTATGGCTCACAGATCGTCCTGCTGCAGATCTCATGCTTAAATCCTTTCAAGATGGTCCATACAAAATGATATCTCTTGCTGACTCAACAGGGATTATCAGACTACAAACGGATGAAGATTTGAATGCTACTGAACTTCCTCAGTACGATGCTGACCAACAAGCTGCATGGTTCATGACACTAGCACTTCCCAACTCAATTTACATGAATATGGATTTTCAAGCTAGTGCATATGAAACGTGGAAATATCTTGAAGCTATGCATCGTGCAGAAGAACTTCATCACTTCAGAATGAAGCAAATTCTTGAATCTTGCTTAAGCATGAATCCACTGAAGACCATTCTCCCTGCTCCACCAACTCCAGCTGTTGACCATGGATCCTTAATTCACACTCCAAATGGTCTCTTCTTCAATCCTCCGAATGCACCTGAGCCTTTCTTCATTCCACAGTACCATCCTGCTACACTACATAATAATGTGCAATCTCTTCTGCAAAATCTAGTGAAGCTTAGTTAAGTATCTTCTAAGAAAGGCAATGGCGCTATGACTTCAACTTCTGAATGCTTAAACACAATGGAAGATACTGATGATGAATAAGATCTTATCGAACCAAGCATGGTGTAACACCCCCAATTCATGGATGCAGCGGAATTCAAACTGGGTGTTACTCGACGGCACAATAGTCACAATAATATAAAACGAACTCCAATTGAGTCGTTTTAAAAGATTTATCATTCAAATTGTATAAATATCAGAGATTACAAAAATGAGGTCCCAAATGGTTCCATGTTTACAGTTTACATTAAATGAGTTTTTGAATGATAATAAAATTTATAGCCCTCTTGAGTATTCGTGCCCTTCCGTGCCATCCTTGATCGTCATGAACCTGAAATACATGCTTGAGAGGTCAACACAAAGGTTGAGTGATATTCATAGAGTTTGTTTAATGTTTGAACACAATGTGTTGGTAGTTAAATCGTTGAACACAATAATCATAGTGTGAGCTATAGACTCACACTCATAGTTAGAAACAAATATGGGCTACATTGTTATATGCCCGGAAAGGTTATTAATTCACTAAGCTTATGACACCAAAACGTTAACGTGTACCAATATCGATCGGCAGATTTATCCCGGTAGGTACTTTGCCGTTATACCTAATGTCTCAAATATTAATGCATTTGTTTGAACTTAGTCAAAACAAATGGGATTCGTCAATCCCAATAGGCCTATTCACAATATTCGCGCTCACTCGCAAGTAACCCTCGCATGTGATTAAATGGTTCATAATAAGGGATCTTGGTTTGGCAAGGATGTTACTTAGTGATAATAAAACATAGTCGAATAGCATACAGTAGAAAGCATTGTGTTCGAGTAGAAAAATAATAGCATGTATTCCCCCCAAGGGTTTGTAAAATAGTTAAACAATAGAAAGTGGGGCTATGAACTCACCTTGAGTTGGATGATGTATAATGAGAATGATGGATGCCGTAAGAACTTCTACGAGCAACAACTTGTGAAGAAACTAACAAGAACCAAGATCAAAACGAAGAACCACTACTTAATCTTCCAAAACCTTTCCAACCATAGCCATGCTTCCATACCAAAAACCCTATCTTATAATCCTTTGATAAATACTAATCTAACATAAAAACAACCTTGAGTAAAAATCTTCACTAGGAACACTTGGAAATTTGATGAGTTTTTGTGGTGATTTTATAGAGTTTTATGGTTGAAAGGTGTTAAGGATCAACTAGGAACTATGACTTGAACTTGTGATGGATTGAATGAGCAAGATCAATGATCAAAATGGTGTATTTTGATGATGTTGGGTCGTTGGTATTGAGAGAGAAAGGAAGAGAATGAGTCTTGATCTTATAAGGAAATGAGGAGGTTAGTTATGTTGACTTGTCAACACTTGGTCACCAAGTATAACACATGTTCACATCTTAAGGCTTAAAGCATAGGATTAAGATACATGGTGATGACTCCCCCACCCCTAGGGCGGTTTGGAATACTTGGGGAGAAAGGGTTGGCTTTTGATGATAATATCCTAGCTTATGTAGTAAGTTTTGACACCGTGAAATGCTAACCGTAAATGGTTAAGCCACGAAACGTAAAACCGGGTATCGTAAAAATACGAAACTTGGAAGAATGATTAAACTTGTCAAAATACTCCATAATAAAATATAAAATGAGTGGTAGGTTCTATTGGGGTGGTAAAACCCTGCTAAAACTGGAAACACGGGTCTAAAACGCATAATACTTAAAACGTACGAATATTGCGTAAAATTGAGAAAAGTAAAATGTTACTTTTCTAATAGGATAAAATGATTCAAAATGACTTATAATGTCTAGACTGGGCTCAGTCTAGTGTCGGTTGGTATTAAATGTCTTTTAGACATCAAACCGTAAGCCTAAAAATCAAGGAATGACTTATAAAATCAAGGAATGATTTTTGGTCAAAGGAGGAGGGAAAAATATGTTGACTTTTTCTAATAAGTTGAAAACTCAAATCGTATTAGAAACGCGGTGCAGGTATAGGCTAAGGTTACGGCTGAGTAAAAATGCTTAAAAACTGAAAATTCCAGTTTTTCACGGCCGAGGCTTATTTTGGTCATGTTTTTCTCAGTCACGATTAATTCTCAAATAAATCATGAGTGTGTCAAACATTTTTCTGAGGCGGGGTCACTTAACGCGGTCGAGTTTCGTTGTGCGTAGAATTTTTGAATGACGTTTTACCCTAAAACGTGTAATTCCTTATTAACTTTCACGAAAATGAGCTTATGAATGTCAAACTTTTAATTTGCCATGGAAATGATTTATCACTCGAGGCCAAGAAATAAAAAATCAGATTTCGGGAAAATTTTGGGAAAAATGAATAGTAAAAGTGAATAGTGAAATTTTCCGGGAATAGTAATTAACCTGAAAATGCGAATTGTTACAGTCTCGACCCCTTACGGGGAACTTCGTCCCGAAGTTCTATGTGTGTTATATGTTGGAGTGGTGTCGATGAACAGGTGTGGTTACTTATGAGGACTAAAGTCTGGGATTACTAGTGATGCAGTTTGATTTGTCATTTCAGTGTATGGCGTAGGATGAGGCTTACTTTTATGTAGGAAAGGTATGGTAATAGTCGAATATCAAAGGAAATTGATATAGCGGTCGAATATTAATAAGAATTGAGATAGTAGTTGCAATCATAGCCTAGTAGGTAATCTGTTGTTGTACCTAGTGTTTATTGACTTCATACTTATGTTATTTCGGATATAAATAAGCCCACTTATTTATAATTCTTTATTTACATAGAGAGGCATCCCAAACAATCTAAGTAAAGGAATATAAATTTATGCTTCGGTGATTTACAATTTCTTTATTTAAATGAAAAGACATCCCAATCCATTCAAATAATTATAAATCATCCTACTTAAGAATTCCCAACACAACATTCATGCTTAGCCGGTGAGTTACAAGGTAGTGTATTACAAGATGATATTGGTGTTCCAAAAGTACAAGATGAATATTCAATCTTGTAAAGCTGATGAGGGTACTTGTGGTATAACTAAGGATGATTTGAGCTTTAAAAGTGCATCAAGATCTGTTAATGAGCTTGTGGTTCCAACGGTTGTGAAGCTAATGATGTGATATGTTGATGAACAGAAGTGTGTAGTGTATGCTTAACATTAATACTCTTAGGTATAGATGTTGAGTTTGTTTTGAAAATCTTAAGAGATTTTAAAGGTTTATGATGGAATGATATCCTTATGACCTAAACAGGATAGTACTTCTACAGGATGAAGAGAATAATTGATAACTATCCCAAGATAGTAGTTCGGATTATCTCATAAATGAAAATTTTCAAGAATGAATTTAGATCATACAAATAAGGTGTTAAGATCTTGCTGAGTGGTAAGGCACTATCGTGTCTCTAGATTGTTTTAATGTATTCTGGTGGTTTATCGAGTTCATGTAGGAAATCAATCTAAACATAACCCTAGTACAACTATTCTCAGTATTTGAAAATTTTAAGTCGAATATAGTTAGTCAGACTATATTCCACTGTCCATAGGTTAAATATAGGTGACTAGTCTATATTTAGCCAAGGTTCGATAAAATTTTCAAATACCTAAATTAGGCATACTTGTGATATGTCCGTTGCTTTCGGGAAACTGTCCACTAAACAAAGGCGATGTCAAACCCTTCAGTTGCAAGTCCTGCCCATACAAGACTTGTAACGTATGTTTTCATATTCCATTGCATAGAAGATGGTAAGGGTAGGTACGTATGGAAAGGAAGTTTTAAGTAGTTCTAAAATAGAACAAGGTTTCAGAAGAAAACTTTGATAAATGTAGAGCTGAACTTCAGCTTTTGTAGGTGATGGATTTGTTTGTCCTTTATAAATCTCATATTTCTATTTAGAAATCGATAGGTTTTGACGGGTTTTTGATATCATATGAAATGATATTGATGATGTGATGGAATAATTCTAGAGACCATTGCGCAAAACACAATGTCTCGGAAGTAGGTTAGACCATTGTGCAATTCACAATGTCTGGGAAGTAGGTTAGACCATTGTGTGACTCAAAACATTTGAGAAATGGTTAAGACCATTGTATAATACAATGTCTTGGAAAATAGGAAAGACCATTGCCATCAGTTACAATGTCTTGGACATAAAATGTTGGAATAGGAACATGATTGGGAGGATGTGGTTGTGCCGAAATGCCCTAGAATAGGCATACGCAGGTATGTTTAGTCCATTGTTTAGATAAATGATTGAAAATAAACCGAGTTTATATATCAATATACTAATATGTTCATGTAGTATAAAATGCTTACGGGGAAATTCTCAATTATGTTTAAGGGTACATATATAAATATGCAATTATGCTTGTGTAGCATAAAAATGTCTTCGGGGAAATGCTCAAAATGGGTATATATGAATATACTAATATGTTTGTGTAGCATAACATGCTTACTAAGTCCATAATCGTCTTGAGGATGGAAGACACAGAGAGCAGAAGGCTAAAAAAATGCTTTTGTTTGTGAGTGTAGTTATAGTTTAGGTCTCAATTAGACCTGTTTCTCTGTAACCATGGCTCTGATACCAATCTGTAACACCCCCAATTCATGGATGCAGCGGAATTCAAACTGGGTGTTACTCGACGGCACAATAGTCACAATAATATAAAACGAACTCCAATTGAGTCGTTTTAAAAGATTTATCATTCAAATTGTATAAATATCAGAGATTACAAAAATGAGGTCCCAAATGGTTCCATGTTTACTGTTTACATTAAATGAGTTTTTGAATGATAATAAAATTTATAGCCCTCTTGAGTATCCGTGCCCTTCCGTGCCATCCTTGATCGTCATGAACCTGAAATACATGCTTGAGAGGTCAACACAAAGGTTGAGTGATATTCATAGAGTTTGTTTAATGTTTGAACACAATGTGTTGGTAGTTAAATCGTTGAACACAATAATCGTAGTGTGAGCTATAGACTCACACTCATAGTTAGAAAACAAAGATGAGCTACGTTGTTATATGCCCGGAAAGGTTATTAATTCACTAAGCTTATGACACCAAAACGTTAACGTGTACCAATATCGATCGGCAGATTTATCCCGGTAGGTACTTTGCCGTTATACCTAATGTCTCAAATATTAATGCATTTGTTTGAACTTAGTCAAAACAAATGGGATTCGTCAATCCCAATAGGCCTATTCACAATATTCGCGCTCACTCGCAAGTGATTAAATGGTTCATAATAAGGGATCTTGGTTTGGCAAGGATGTTACTTAGTGATAATAAAACATAGTCGAATAGCATACAGTAGAAAGCATTGTGTTCGAGTAGAAAAATAATAGCATGTATTCCCCCCAAGGGTTTGTAAAATAGTTAAACAATAGAAAGTGGGGCTATGAACTCACCTTGAGTTGGATGATGTATAATGAGAATGATAGATGCCGTAAGAACTTCTACGAGCAACAACTTGTGAAGAAACTAACTAGAACCAAGATCAAAACCAAGAACCACTACTTAATCTTCCAAAACCTTTCCAACTATAGCCATGCTTCCATACCAAAAACCCTATCTTATAATCCTTTGATAAATACTAATCTAACATAAAAACAACCTTGAGTAAAAATCTTCACTAGGAACACTTGGAAATTTGATGAGTTTTTGTGGTGATTTTATAGAGTTTTATGGTTGAAAGGTGTTAAGGATCAACTAGGAACTATGACTTGAACTTGTGATGGATTGAATGAGCAAGATCAATGATCAAAATGGTGTATTTTGATCATGTTGGGTCGTTGGTATTGAGAGAGAAAGGAAGAGAATGAGTCTTGATCTTATAAGGAAATGAGGAGGTTAGTTATGTTGACTTGTCAACACTTGGTCACCAAGTATAACACATGTTCACATCTTAAGGCTTAAAGCATAGGATTAAGACACATGGTGATGACTCCCCCACCCCTAGGGTGGTTTGGAATACTTGGGGAGAAAGGGTTGGCTTTTGATGATAATATCCTAGCTTATGTAGTAAGTTTTGACACCGTGAAATGCTAACCGTAAATGGTTAAGCCACGAAACGTAAAACCGGGTATCGTAAAAATACGAAACTTGGAAGAATGATTAAACTTGTCAAAATACTCCATAATAAAATATAAAATGAGTGGTAGGTTCTATTGGGGTGGTAAAACCCTGCTAAAACTGGAAACACGGGTCTAAAACGCGTAATACTTAAAACGTACGAATATTGCGTAAAATTGAGAAAAGTAAAATGTTACTTTTCTAATAGGATAAAATGATTCAAAATGACTTATAATGTCTAGACTGGGCTCAGTCTAGTGTCGGTTGGTATTAAATGTCTTTTAGACATCAAACCGTAAGCCTAAAAATCAAGGAATGACTTATAAAATCAAGGAATGATTTTTGGTCAAAGGAGGAGGGAAAAATATGTTGACTTTTTCTAATAAGTTGAAAACTCAAATCGTATTAGAAACGCGGTGCAGGTATAGGCTAAGGTTACGGCTGAGTAAAAATGCTTAAAAACTGAAAATTCCAGTTTTTCACGGCCGAGGCTTATTTTGGTCATGTTTTTCTCAGTCACGATTAATTCTCAAATAAATCATGAGTGTTTCAAACATTTTTCTGAGGCGGGGTCACTTAACGCGGTCGAGTTTCGTTGTGCGTAGAATTTTTGAATGACGTTTTACCCTAAAACGTGTAATTCCTTATTAACTTTCACGAAAATGAGCTTATGAATGTCAAACTTTTAATTTGCCATGGAAATGATTTATCACTCGAGGCCAAGAAATAAAAAATCAGATTTCGGGAAAATTTTGGGAAAAATGAATAGTAAAAGTGAATAGTGAAATTTTCCGGGAATAGTAATTAACCTGAAAATGCGAATTGTTACAGTCTCGACCCCTTACGGGGAACTTCGTCCCGAAGTTCTATGTGTGTTATATGTTGGAGTGGTGTCGATGAACAGGTGTGGTTACTTATGAGGACTAAAGTCTGGGATTACTAGTGATGCAGTTTGATTTGTCATTTCAGTGTATGGCGTAGGATGAGGCTTACTTTTATGTAGGAAAGGTATGGTAATAGTCGAATATCAAAGGAAATTGATATAGCGGTCGAATATTAATAAGAATTGAGATAGTAGTTGCAATCATAGCCTAGTAGGTAATCTGTTGTTGTACCTAGTGTTTATTGACTTCATACTTATGTTATTTCGGATATAAATAAGCCCACTTATTTATAATTCTTTATTTACATAGAGAGGCATCCCAAACAATCTAAGTAAAGGAATATAAATTTATGCTTCGGTGATTTACAATTTCTTTATTTAAATGAAAAGACATCCCAATCCATTCAAATAATTATAAATCATCCTACTTAAGAATTCCCAACACAACATTCATGCTTAGCCGGTGAGTTACAAGGTAGTGTATTACAAGATGATATTGGTGTTCCAAAAGTACAAGATGAATATTCAATCTTGTAAAGCTGATGAGGGTACTTGTGGTATAACTAAGGATGATTTGAGCTTTAAAAGTGCATCAAGATCTGTTAATGAGCTTGTGGTTCCAACGGTTGTGAAGCTAATGATGTGATATGTTGATGAACAGAAGTGTGTAGTGTATGCTTAACATTAATACTCTTAGGTATAGATGTTGAGTTTGTTTTGAAAATCTTAAGAGATTTTAAAGGTTTATGATGGAATGATATCCTTATGACCTAAACAGGATAGTACTTCTACAGGATGAAGAGAATAATTGATAACTATCCCAAGATAGTAGTTCGGATTATCTCATAAATGAAAATTTTCAAGAATGAATTTAGATCATACAAATAAGGTGTTAAGATCTTGCTGAGTGGTAAGGCACTATCGTGTCTCTAGATTGTTTTAATGTATTCTGGTGGTTTATCGAGTTCATGTAGGAAATCAATCTAAACATAACCCTAGTACAACTATTCTCAGTATTTGAAAATTTTAAGTCGAATATAGTTAGTCAGACTATATTCCACTGTCCATAGGTTAAATATAGGTGACTAGTCTATATTTAGCCAAGGTTCGATAAAATTTTCAAATACATAAATTAGGCATACTTGTGATATGTCCGTTGCTTTCGGGAAACTGTCCACTAAACAAAGGCGATGTCAAACCCTTCAGTTGCAAGTCCCGCCCATACAAGACTTGTAACGTATGTTTTCATATTCCATTGCATAGAAGATGGTAAGGGTAGGTACGTATGGAAAGGAAGTTTTAAGTAGTTCTAAAATAGAACAAGGTTTCAGAAGAAAACTTTGATAAATGTAGAGCTGAACTTCAGCTTTTGTAGGTGATGGATTTGTTTGTCCTTTATAAATCTCATATTTCTATTTAGAAATCGATAGGTTTTGACGGGTTTTTGATATCATATGAAATGATATTGATGATGTGATGGAATAATTCTAGAGACCATTGCGCAAAACACAATGTCTCGGAAGTAGGTTAGACCATTGTGCAATTCACAATGTCTGGGAAGTAGGTTAGACCATTGTGTGACTCAAAACATTTGAGAAATGGTTAAGACCATTGTATAATACAATGTCTTGGAAAATAGGAAAGACCATTGCCATCAGTTACAATGTCTTGGACATAAAATGTTGGAATAGGAACATGATTGGGAGGATGTGGTTGTGCCGAAATGCCCTAGAATAGGCATACGCAGGTATGTTTAGTCCATTGTTTAGATAAATGATTGAAAATAAACCGAGTTTATATATCAATATACTAATATGTTCATGTAGTATAAAATGCTTACGGGGAAATTCTCAATTATGTTTAAGCGTACATATATAAATATGCAATTATGTTTGTGTAGCATAAAAATGTCTTCGGGGAAATGCTCAAAATGGGTATATATGAATATACTAATATGTTTGTGTAGCATAACATGCTTACTAAGTCCATAATCGTCTTGAGGATGGAAGACACAGAGAGCAGAAGGCTAAAAAAATGCTTTTGTTTGTGAGTGTAGTTATAGTTTAGGTCTCAATTAGACCTGTTTCTCTGTAACCATGGCTCTGATACCAATCTGTAACACCCCCAATTCATGGATGCAGCGGAATTCAAACTGGGTGTTACTCGACGGCACAATAGTCACAATAATATAAAACGAACTCCAATTGAGTCGTTTTAAAAGATTTATCATTCAAATTGTATAAATATCAGAGATTACAAAAATGAGGTCCCAAATGGTTCCATGTTTACTGTTTACATTAAATGAGTTTTTGAATGATAATAAAATTTATAGCCCTCTTGAGTATCCGTGCCCTTCCGTGCCATCCTTGATCGTCATGAACCTGAAATACATGCTTGAGAGGTCAACACAAAGGTTGAGTGATATTCATAGAGTTTGTTTAATGTTTGAACACAATGTGTTGGTAGTTAAATCGTTGAACACAATAATCGTAGTGTGAGCTATAGACTCACACTCATAGTTAGAAAACAAAGATGAGCTACGTTGTTATATGCCCGGAAAGGTTATTAATTCACTAAGCTTATGACACCAAAACGTTAACGTGTACCAATATCGATCGGCAGATTTATCCCGGTAGGTACTTTGCCGTTATACCTAATGTCTCAAATATTAATGCATTTGTTTGAACTTAGTCAAAACAAATGGGATTCGTCAATCCCAATAGGCCTATTCACAATATTCGCGCTCACTCGCAAGTGATTAAATGGTTCATAATAAGGGATCTTGGTTTGGCAAGGATGTTACTTAGTGATAATAAAACATAGTCGAATAGCATACAGTAGAAAGCATTGTGTTCGAGTAGAAAAATAATAGCATGTATTCCCCCCAAGGGTTTGTAAAATAGTTAAACAATAGAAAGTGGGGCTATGAACTCACCTTGAGTTGGATGATGTATAATGAGAATGATAGATGCCGTAAGAACTTCTACGAGCAACAACTTGTGAAGAAACTAACTAGAACCAAGATCAAAACCAAGAACCACTACTTAATCTTCCAAAACCTTTCCAACTATAGCCATGCTTCCATACCAAAAACCCTATCTTATAATCCTTTGATAAATACTAATCTAACATAAAAACAACCTTGAGTAAAAATCTTCACTAGGAACACTTGGAAATTTGATGAGTTTTTGTGGTGATTTTATAGAGTTTTATGGTTGAAAGGTGTTAAGGATCAACTAGGAACTATGACTTGAACTTGTGATGGATTGAATGAGCAAGATCAATGATCAAAATGGTGTATTTTGATCATGTTGGGTCGTTGGTATTGAGAGAGAAAGGAAGAGAATGAGTCTTGATCTTATAAGGAAATGAGGAGGTTAGTTATGTTGACTTGTCAACACTTGGTCACCAAGTATAACACATGTTCACATCTTAAGGCTTAAAGCATAGGATTAAGACACATGGTGATGACTCCCCCCCCCCCAGGGCGGTTTGGAATACTTGGGGAGAAAGGGTTGGCTTTTGATGATAATATCCTAGCTTATGTAGTAAGTTTTGACACCGTGAAATGCTAACCGTAAATGGTTAAGCCACGAAACGTAAAACCGGGTATCGTAAAAATACGAAACTTGGAAGAATGATTAAACTTGTCAAAATACTCCATAATAAAATATAAAATGAGTGGTAGGTTCTATTGGGGTTGTAAAACCCTGCTAAAACTGGAAACACGGGTCTAAAACGCGTAATACGTAAAACGTACGAATATTGCGTAAAATTGAGAAAAGTAAAATGTTACTTTTCTAATAGGATAAAAATGATTCAAAATGACTTATAATGTCTAGACTGGGCTCAGTCTAGTGTCGGTTGGTATTAAATGTCTTTTAGACATCAAACCGTAAGCCTAAAAATCAAGGAATGACTTATAAAATCAAGGAATGATTTTTGGTCAAAGGAGGAGGGAAAAATATGTTGACTTTTTCTAATAAGTTGAAAACTCAAATCGTATTAGAAACGCGGTGCAGGTATAGGCTAAGGTTACGGCTGAGTAAAAATGCTTAAAAACTGAAAATTCCAGTTTTTCACAGCCGAGGCTTATTTTGGTCATGTTTTTCTCAGTCACGATTAATTCTCAAATAAATCATGAGTGTGTCAAACATTTTTTTGATGCGGGGTCACTTAACGCGGTCGAGTTTCATTGTGCGTAGAATTTTTGAATGACGTTTTACCCTAAAACGTGTAATTCCTTATTAACTTTCACGAAAATGAGCTTATGAATGTCAAACTTTTAATTTGCCATGGAAATGATTTATCACTCGAGGCCAAGAAATAAAAAATCAGATTTCGGAAAAATTTCGGGAAAAATGAATAGTAAAAGTGAATAGTGAAATTTCCCGAGAATAGTAATTAACCTGAAAATGCGAATTGTTACACATGGCATTCTTGGCATATACGGAAAATATTGCAGAAGAGGAAGATCAAGATTATGATTCAACCTCACTCTCTGACGATAATGTTGAATACAATGCCACACTTAGTCAAATGGAAGTTGAAGGGGGTAATCTCAATGCAGTTTTGCAAAGTGTCATGGGAGATATTCTATCTGATGATGAATATGCAGATTTGGAAGCCAATACAGCAGATGTCATGTTAATGTCAAACCATGATTATATTCAAGAACCTGCTACTTCAAATCTCATGATCCAATATGATTCATCTCCGCAGCAGACTTTAACTCAACTTGTTCCATATGACAACAGTGATGCAGTGTACTATTCAAAAACCAATGAAGATGACGATGAGGATTTCAAAATTCTGAATCAAGAACTCGCACTTATTGCTCGTGCCCTCAGCAAAATCTCCAACAAGACAAACAACCGTCTTCATTCTTCTTCTAACATAAGGAATCAAGCTGTTGTGCAAGGTGAAAGAGTTGATAGACAAGGAAGGAATGCTGAAAGGACTGTTGGGAATACTGCAGATGTCGTTAATGTAGGCAATGAGGTTAAAATATTGGAAGATAATTTGGGTGTCATGGATGATACTGACCCAGTATACGACACAAATGCTTCTGATGACTCTAAAGACCCATTTGAGAGAAAGATGACTGAAGCTGAGAAAAGAGCCATCAATTCTACAGAAAAATGTTTAGCACATTTTGAATCGGTTAAGATTCAATGCAAGATTCTCTCAGATCATTGGTTTCCTTCCTCGAGTACCTTTTCTGCATTCTTCGGAACTGAAATGAACCAAATAACCTTCCACAGGAAACTCCAAGAAAACATCGTTCAACTAGAAAAGCTAATTGAACAGGGAAGTGATTGCTTGGTAGTATTTAGAGCGCTCAAGACACAGTTCAAATGGTTCGTGACCATCGTTTTTAAAACTCTTATACACTATAAATATGAAAGCAATGAATGGAGAGAGAATATCACTAGTGTGGAGGTTGAAGATTTTAGAGATCAACTTGTTTCACGACTGAGCAGCTTAGAATATGTGCTCAATGAAAGATCACTTCATCTGAGTGTTGTCAAAGAACTGGAGATGCAAAAACGAGGAAGAGAATTGAATGTACAGGAGAATGGAAGTAAAAAGCAGACTCAAGAAGAGCAAGTTCATAAAGATGATTCATTGAAAGCTAACTTGATTGTCATGGAAAGCAAAAAGATAGAATCAGAAGTGCAGGATGACAACAGCAGATTGGGGAATGATACAGATGCAGATTGTGCAGAGATCAGACCCTTCTATGACTCAGAGCCCAACTTTGACAAAGAGCACATGGATGAGGTACAATCTACTGTTGATCATATTATGCCTGCAAATGAGAAACAACAATCTGAGCAACCTAACTTCAGTAATGAAGGAGAGGTTGACCAGAATGTTGTTCAATATCTTGAAAAAAATTCTGAGTCTGAGTCCTTACCTGATAATCTTATAACTGAAACATCAAATCAAACTCTTGAGTCTAAAAACATTCTTCTCAAAAAGACCATTGCCCAGTTTCATAAAGATTTTTCAAAACTAGAGGCACATTGCATCTCGCTTGAACTTAAATTGCAAAACGAATCTTTAACTTCGGGCAACAATGGTCAATCTTTGAATGAACAAAGGAAACGTATGGATACATTAGTTAAAGAAAACGAGCTTTTCAAAGGTCAAATTCAAGCAAAGGTGTTTGCACATGCTGCATTGGAAAACAAATTAAGAAGACTGACTGGCCAGAGTGTGGATACTAAGTTTGCAAAACCATCAATCTTGGGGAAACCGCCTTCTCAAACAAACAGAAAATAATCAGTGGTTAGACAACCAACTGCATTTAAATCTGAAAGACTTAAATTTTCAAAATCTCGGTTTGCCACCCAAGTTGTTGAGAAAAACAATTTGACAAAACCAGTCACTCCACATTCTTGGCCTAAGAAAAATGCATCTGTGTCTGCTAAATCTCAACACATGATTATACCTGGTTCATCTAGGATTAGTTCGAATACAGTGTCTAATACGAGCATTAAAAGTAAAGATTCTTATGGAAAATATGGCATATACACGAACTATGATCTAGAAAAGGCTAGGAAAAGGCGCTACTTCAAAAGAATGAAATTCTAGGTTCAAAACCTCATGTGATGCCTTCCACTGTAGTACAAAACACTGCTAATAGTAGCAAACCAAAACCTAGAAGTACTCAACAAACTAATAGGAATTGGCTAGCATGTAAGAGTAGTTGCGTAAATGATCATGTTGTCTGTGCTTTAAAATATCTTCATAAAGGAAATTCACGTGCAAAGGCACAATCAACTAAGACAAACAAACCCGTTGAACCAAAAGTCATAATTCAGAAACCTAAGAAGTGGATCAATATAGGACATAGGTTTTCTCAAACAAATGATGCTCCCACATTTCATTCTGCTGCATCTAAAAGGAAAACATCTCCTAGATCTAACAATAGGTGGGTACCCACGGGTAGAATTCTCAAAACGATTGGTCTCAGGTGGATTCCTACAGGAAAGATTTTAGACATTTGCACCAAAACTAATGTGATCTCCACAACATCTACCCCTGAGACAAGAAGGAAAACCATCAGAATTATGTGTTCAAGTGTCAAGAAGATAATTGACACTACATCTTTATGCTTCTAACACCTGGAACCAGTTACACTTGGGGCTCCATGTTCTCTGTTTTTGTCTCTTCTTTCTTTCTCTACAGATTCAACAGGAATGGCTTTGGAACAGATCAGTTTCGGACCCGAGCTTAATGTAATGGCTTCGGAACAAATCAGTTTCGGACCCGAGCTTAATGTTATGGTTTCTGAGCACAACAGCTTAGGACCCGCATCCAACCGTTTAAAAGCACATCAACAATGGCTTCTGACCAAAACAGCTTAGGACCCGAAACAAACCGTCTTAACTTTCAGGACTCTTCGGCTGAAACATTGTCACTCTCTCGCAAGGAATTGGAAACCCTGTTTGCTCAACTGTTTGATTATTCAATTGAAAACCGTCCTCAAGAAGTCTCACCAATTTCCGCTGCACACCCTGAGAATATTCAACAACCACTGTTGAGAAAGACGGTCCTCCAAGTGAATCTCCAACAACAGCAAGACAAACCGCTTCTAACTCCAGACAATCATCTGAAGATCCATAACAACAATCAGTACCACAACCTACAGATTATGACGGAAATGCTTTCTCCAATCCATTTGCAACGACTCCAACCGTTCCTGATATACTAGAGTCGTCTTCTCGCAATTTGGATCCGTCTAATATGCATACGCTCTACCAACATCATCCTTCGACACATCATTGGAATTAAATGGATTTGGAAAAACAATATGGACGCAGAAGGCACAGTGATTCGCAACAAATCTTGTTTAGTTACAAAGGGATACAGTCAATGAAGCAGGATTGTACATCATTGTCATCAACAAAAGCTTAGTATGTAGCCATGTCTGCTTTCTGTGCTCAAGTCATTTGGATGAGAACTTCGCTCACGGACTACGGCTATGTATTTGACTAGATCTCAATGTACTGCGACTCAAAGTGTGCTATTGCTATCTCGTGCAACACCATTCATCATTCCAAGGCCATACAAATTGCTCTCCGCTACCATTTCCTAAAGGAGCATGTTGAGAAGGGTATAATTGAATTAGAGTTTGTGGGTACTGAATACCATTTGGCGGACTTGTTTACAAAGGCATTACCTCCATCAAGGTTTGTTGATTTAATTCACCAAAATGGTATGTGATGTTTGACTCCAGATGATTTGCAAAATTTTCTTAAAAACCTAAGAAGAGTCAAACATCAAAGTCTTTTTGTAAATACTTTTTCTACAAAAAGAATCTTCTTTCTTTGGGTACAAACTTCAAATCTTCAAAACTATGTTCCTCCATTTAAACCAATTTTGCTTTTCTCTGTCAAAAGGGAACATGTTTTGAGGGGGAGAAAACTTTTCACAATATCATGAAGTTTGGACACCTCATTTTTATTCATCAAGGATAAAATGTTTCTTCAAAATTTGGATTTAAACTCATTTTCAAAAAGGTTCTATGATCTCTCGAATTAAAAGTGCAAAAAGGTTTCACAAAATATATGCTAATTCGAGGGGGAGAAAACAAATTTTTTACTGCAATGATCCCAAGTTAACCTTATTTAGACTTCAAATGGAAAAGTAATTAACCTTTAATGAGTAAAGATTCACAAATGTCTTTAACTTAGGTAAAAGGATCTTGCATAGAAATAAAATGGGCTCTAATAAATGTTTCCACAATTTTTCTCAAAAGTTTCACACGTAACTAAAAACGTCAATGAATCAGATTAACGATTTTTTATCTTCGATCTTTTTCCTCAATTGTGTGTTTCAAATTTCTTTATCGTTGTTGTCTAATCATTCTCTAAATGTTTCAAATGTTTTCAACGGTCAAAAGGGCAAAATCAGAAACTAGGGTTTATGTAAATATCGATCGGGGCATTTCTTTCATTTTTATGTGTTTTGTCTAATTAACTAGTTTATATAGCTTTAGAGAACACTAAAGAATGCTCGATTGGTGTGTTTGCTTAATTAGATACAACATAGGTTTAGAATCATGTGATTTAGGGTTTTAGATGTCGATGTCTTTGCTGCTACTAGGGCATTTGTTTGTTCAATATTCCTGCATTTTGATGCTAACATGTGTGCATAGACTCAAATCATAACCCCAAACCATAATCATAATTGGAAAATCTCGAGTGAAAGAATGAATTTATCTGTGATCTTGTGTGTTTATTTGAGAATTCTGAGCACTTAAGTTGATGTAGTTGTGATCATCTTATTACAAAATGTAATGACCGAGACTTGAATAAATATAAAGTGGCCTGAGCTACCTGACCTCGAACCCATACTATCAATTGATTTTTGCTGGCTAATGCCCTCCTTTTCTGCCTCTTCTGCCTGTTTAGCCTCACTCAGGACTGAAATATTCGCATCCCTATCAACCGACTCTTCCCCAATCTTCTCCGGGGTAAAACCCAGTGGGTGTGGACGACTACTACTCTCCAAAGTATTAACATTCGCCTGCTTAAGCTCAGTTGTGTTAACATTCGGTTGTTGTTTCTCCTTATCCAACAAATCATATATATTAAAAGGATTCTCTGAATGAACTTTCTTATGATCCACCGATTCATTGAAAACTGTTTCTTCAACAAACTCGTGATCGCTTTGGTCACTCAAATCGTTCTCCCCTGGCATTGGTCCGTTCGTTTCTAAATCCCCTTCTTCCATTGAACTCTCATCATCTGTATCATCCACAAATTCTGGAACCCATCCCAGGACTTCTTTAGCACAAATCCAAAATACTTCTCCTTTAAAGATAATTTTAAAAGTCTCGTAAACATTCTCCATAATCCTGGTGCTAATGCATAATCTCTTGGAATGATAACAAGAATTTTCAGGGTCATCAACATCTAAAAGCTCTCCCCATTTACTAGTTATCTTCTTGAATGTTTTGTCGAACCATAGTTTGAAGGGTACCCCCTCCACGTCCACCCACATGATTCTGCCTTCCACTGAAAACTCTATAGATGCTTGTCTAATATTGGTGAACCAAGATGTAACCCCCAAACAAGCTTGAAAAGCGTCTCTAACGTTATTATTGGGAAAATCCAACAAAACCCATTTTTCTCCAAGGAAACGAATGGATATATCAGAAAACCCCTCATTACTGAATGCCTTTTTGATATTGACTAAAGACACAAATTCTTTCACTCTTCCCATTAAAGAATTAGACAGATCAATGGTATTCTGGCACTCGTCTTCTAACACAATAGCCGGACTGGAATTGGACTCCGATTTCCTCTGACCTGTCAAGGCCTGGGCAAACGATCTGCCCATCTTAGTAGGTTCCTTGTCAATGTCAGGAGACTTGAACCCTCTACTGTTGGTTCCATCATCTCTTTTCTCTTGTGGATTAACACCCTTCGACGGAGGTCTTTGAAACCTAGCTATGTTAGTTTGGAGCTTGAAACGTCCCACCCAGATCGTACATAAGTTCTGAACCAAACGATCCTCATTGAAAACATTGATAAATCGTACAAACCAAACCTTTTACCTCCCTTTGTTCTCTTCGTTGGGATGAAAGAATATAAGTCAAAAACAAATTTAAACAAATAAATGAAAAAACAAATTTAAGGCTTATGAAATATAAGTCAAAATCAAATAAGCTTATAAGCTCACATACAAGCTTAAACAAATAAAAGAAAAAACATAAAATAAGAAGAATAACAAGCAACTATAACAATACATTTGAGATTCATTGCTTAAATTTGACACATCTTTGCTTATTTGATGTATATCCTATTGTTTTAAAGTGAAAAAGATGTAATGTAGCATTAGAGCACTAGGCACAATAACATCAAGTTATAACTTAACTCAGCGTCACGTCAGCTTTAAAATTTCAACTTTAACTCAACCATTTACACCCCCTTATCATAACTCAACCATTTACAAATTCAACCCATAAACTAAAACTAATACTTTATTTAATAAATAACATAACATTAAAACTTAAACATTAGAATACGAATTTAAAAAAAAAATACAACAAAAAAAGATACGAAATTAAAAAAACACGACGTAAAGGAACTACAACATAAGGAAATTACAAAATACAATTACATCTAATGTCGAGGTTGCAAATTATATTTTTTGATGATTATGTCATTTTCTGGATCGATCCAACACGCAATGTTTGGATCTATTTTGGAAGTGTCGGTACCGAGATATTTCATCTCATCCAACCTCATAATCATTAGATCTTTTTCTTTAGCCGCCCAATACGCCTCTTGAGCGGTTTCCCATTTCATACGATACTCGGATGTCATAGCCTCCCCGAATTGGATTGACGAGCTCGTTCCTCCGGTACTCGCTCCCCCGGTACTTGTCGTGCTCCGGACTTGGCTTTCTTCAAAGCATGCTTTTTGCCCATCGTACATGGTTGAGCATCTTGACCGAATAACGCCTCGTTTGTTTGGCTTGGGACATCGCCAGTTAAATCAACGCCTTCCGGTGCGTCCCATTTTTTATAAGCACGCAAAACCTCCCACACATCCTTGTTATTAAACGGTGCACCTTTATGCTCATGACGGTACATTTTTCTAGCATGTTTCATGTTATCCAACTCATTTTCCCCACTTTTTTCCAAACATTTTGCACGTTTGTTGAACGCGTTGAACTTTGTGCAATCATGGTTCAACGTTTTCCACTTGCTTGTTAACATATTCTTGTTGCGTGGTTGAAATTGAGTCTATTGAACTCGTTGATAACCCGTCTCCAAAACATATAGCAAGCTTGTGCACGCCCGACTTGTGGATCCTCGGTAACGACCACATAACAATTTGCAATTAGTTTTTGAAGTATTGGTCACGTCGGGATTTTCGTCATTTGGTTCGGGTTCTTTGGATATTTTGGCCTTTCATTTACCACCTCATTTGTATGGCTTTGGAGGAGACGTAGGTGCTTCGAATACTTCATTTGTTCCGGTTTATGTATGTGATGATTAGGATGGCGGTTGTGATTGTTGTTCGAATTATAGATTTTGGAAATTGGTGTTTAGAGTATTTTATTGGTTTTGTTGCCATATTAGAAATCGTTGATGTTGTATGTAAAGTTCATCGGTCGACAAGCCGAGTGGGTTAGGCAAAGGGATGTTGGTTGATGATGAACCCGCGTTCGGATTTGAAGATGAACCCGCGTTTGGGTTATTCCACCCCATGAGATTCAAGAAACTATCTTCGTTGTTGTTAAATCCCGACATTTTTTTTAGCAAGTGGAAGTATATGTATATGAGATTGAGTTGTGAAAATGTGAAAAAATAAAAATAAAAAATAAAATAAAATAAAATAAAAATTGTATGTTAATTGGTTATTTATAGTGGTGGAACAAAGGGTTTATTTTTTATTTTTATTATTATTATTATTTTTTTTTTTAAATTCAAAGCTGCTTTAACGCAGCGTTAACCTCATAACTCTCCCATTAACGCTCACCCTTAACTCACCAACACGGTGTGGTAACTCGGCCTTAACATAGCGAAAGTTAAGGCATAACTCATGTTGAAAGTCACCATACCGTGTGCTTTTAGAGTTATTCAACTTAACAACTCAAATGATATTGGTGAGTTTGGCTCTCTTGCTAAATTATACCCCTTTATATTTAATCTTTTTAAAATTTGTATCCTTCTTTTTATTAGTTTTGTACGTGCCAATTTGTGATTAGAAAGTTTGGCAACCCCTTTAGTCCAATCGGTGTGTAGTATAGCCAAGGTAAGAGACGAGATTGATCGTTTAACTCGGGGAACGAGGTTCAACTATGTGAATGTTCTCAAGGACGGAACTAGGGAGGGTCTTACGGTGTCACGGGACTTCGACAAAATTTTGCTTAGTAGTGCTAATTTTTGAAAAAAAAAAAATAATAATAAAATAAAATGCACATGATCCCAATGCATTGTTTTTCTAGTTTTATCTTAATTAGTCTATCAATAAGTGAACAGTGAACTTAATTTTCACTACATTTAATCATTTTAACATCGAAAATCATAAAGTTTTATTAAATTTTTTCTTATACTACAGTTAAAAAAATAATGCACCCGATCAATTTAAGCCCAACACCAAATAAGCTATATAAGCCGAAACAAACACCCCATTAAATAAACACCCCTTTATTAAAATCAAATGATAAAGTGATGAATTACCTGACGAAGAAGAGTGTTGGACAATGAATCGATTAAGACCAAATAATTATCCAGTGAATCAACGAAATTTATTAATGTGTTTTCTTCAATTTCTGATTTTGAAACTTTATTAATTTCTTCTTCTTGGTTTTGATGATCTACTACTGCTACTTGTTCTTCCATGGTAAATCTCAGTGATTATTATTTCTGATTCATTCAATTCAACTTGACGACTGAGATGATGATGATATTGGTGAGTGACTTTGGCTCTCTTGCTAAATTATACCCCTTTCTATTTAACCTTTTTTATTCGTGATCAGATTCTTATTATTTATTTTTTTTTTTTTATTTATTTTTTTTTTTTTAAGAACGGCATCACACTTTAAATCAGATCCCCCGATTTAAATCATCCAAACCAGCAGAACCCGAGACCGAACCACTAGCAGAGACCCGCGAAGGGAAACCCCTAGAACTCATCGCTTCCCGCTAAGAGGAAAATCTTGATTTTCAATGTCACTTGTGAGACTCGAACCCAAGTAAAACCCCTCCCCAAGCTCCAGAAGAAACTCAGGTGGCCAACTGGCATGAGACGACGGAGGTGATCTCAAGATGTATTTAGCTTTAAAGTCTCCTACCATTCTTGTGATATTTGAAAATGAATATTTTTTTTTCTAAGTATCATTCCCTATATATATTACAGCTCGCCTATTAAAGAACGAGCCATAAAAAATTGTTTTTAGATGGGTTGTTTAGCTGGGCTATTTTTAGCCTTCTTTGACACTCCACCTCTTTCACAATATTTGGCCCATCCACTGACTTTCACAAAGATACTTCACTTTCTTATTTGTAACATTCTAATATGTAGGCAAGACAAAAGTTCCATACGAAACAACATTTATCTAAAGAACAAACCACAAGATCTCAACCATTCATCCTCTTCAATCCAATGGTTTAGATTAATTAGCTTTTTAGAATAAAAATATAATGAGGGGCATTTTAGTAATTATCTAAAATCAGTAAACCCCCTAACCTCCCAAACACACACACACTTACACACAGTTGATTCAAAAATCCCAAATCGACTTTCTCTCTCACCAGCAAACCATCGCCAAAGCCATCGCTCATATTCATCATCCTCGTGAAACATACGTTCCTTGAAAAAAAGCAATTGCAACAGAATACCAGTACTACCCCACGTAGGATGTGCATGTGTTCGCCTACTCCACGCTCATTCTGTTGCATTTTACAAAAAAACACAAACAGCAGGGCCGGACCTGGCCATCGGCGAGCTGGGCGACAGCCCATGGCATCAAACAACATAAGGGCATCAAATTTTTGGTGTTACGAATAGGTTTTATGCGATGAAGATTCTGTAGAGATGATTAAGAAATCTTGCTTTAAATGGGCCTGTTTATTAAAATTAGTTTGGATGTCGGAGCTAGAACTTGCAGTTATAGAGAAAGAAGATGTAGGGATGATGGTAAAATGGAGAAAAGAAGAAGAAAGTACTTTGTTATTTGTGCAGTAGGAAATAAACTACTTAAAAAATGAAATAGTACTTTTAAATTTTTGACTTATTTTTCTAACAGGTCTTATTTCTTTTCTCATTTTTTTCTTTGTTACCTATTCTTATAGTAGTAATCGAATTATTTCAAAGAGTATCTTAATGCAAAATCGAAACATTTAAATGTTAAAAGCATTGGTGAGTCTAATTAAGAAAGATGATTTGCCAATAAACTATAAGATGATTTGCCAATAAACTATAAGAAAGATGATTCAGATAACTCATTGAACTTTTGATGGGACATCACATGGGTAATCTGTATAAATCACATGGGATTCTGTATAAATCCTATGGGATTTTGTACGAATCTCAAGGGATTCATTGTGAATCCCATGTGATGCACCAAAGAATCCCATGGGATTCACAATGAATCCCTTGTGATTTCATACAGAATCCCATAGGATTCATAATGAAGCCCTTATGATTTCATACAGAATCCTATAGGATTCACAATGAATCCCATGGGATGCACCAAAGAATCCCATGGGATTCATACAGAATCCCATGAGATTCACAATGAATCCCATGGGATGCACCAAAGAATCCCATGGGATTCATACCGAATCATTTGTGATTTATCATCTTTTTATGAATCCCGTGGGATATCTTTACGAATCCCGTGGGATTTTTCTGGACGGAAATTTTGAAAAAAAAAATTCGTCCTTTTACGAATCCCATGGGATTTCTATACGAATCCCGTCGGATTTTTCTGGACAGAAATTTTGAAAAAAAAATCGTCTTTTTACGAATCTCAAGAGATTTTTTTACGAATCCCGTGGGATATTTTTGGACAAAAATTTTAAAAAAAAAGTTCGTCGAAAGTATATAACAATGCATATCTATAGAAAGATAATTTAATTCTCGTCACGATGGTGTATTTTTTGTAGCTTGAAAATTGACTGTTTGCAAAATATGTTGTTTTTTAAAAAAAGGTGGAAAGTTGGTTTTTATATTAATTGAGCTAAAATGGCAATTTTGCCCTTCCATTGTTATTTTTTGGTTTGATCTTAGCGATTAGATGAAAGATGAATGGATGATTGAAATTGGCTTATTTGTTTTTTAAATAATACATGTTTTGCATAGATGTCACCTCATGTAGGTAATATATATTTGGACACAAGCTTTTGATCAGTTCACCCTTTATAAAATTTTAAAAAGATAACCCACCAAATGGCGAAAAAAAGAACACGAAACTCCAAAAAAAAAAAAAAAAAAAACCAATAAAATTATCATAAAACAATAATTAAAAAAAATACCCGTTGCGACGCAGCGGGCTCCCCCTACTTGTTTCTATCATAAACAAGTGAAAACATGACAATAAATAGCTTGAATGACCTAAATAATTATCACCAAATTACAAGTCATCAATTCATATATGTGCCCCTTCATAGCCAAACATACTTTTAACAAAAGAACAAAAGAAAAGAGAGAACAATAGCCACATTCCTAAGAAGTTGATTTAGTCAATATCAAAGATGCGAAGCACGTTGATCATTTTTCACTCACCTAATTAGACGTGTTACCTAAATAAGATGTGTTTGATAGACAACATTTTCACATTGATTTAAATGTGTGACAATGAAACATGTTTTGTTGGTTTATGGAGGTTTTCATGTCGTTACCCTAGAAAAGTAGTACTCCCTCTGTCTCAAAATATAAGTCTATTTTTACTTTTTAAACTATTTTTATTACAACTTTGACCTTAATTATTTATTTCTATGTTATATAATACTTAATGCAAAATATAAATGGATTTGTGTTTCAAATGTATTTTCATTTGTATACTTTTCATCAAGTATAGTCGGGAAAAAAAAAAGACTTTGAAAAGTCACAATAGACTTATATTTTAGGACGGAGAGAGTAATTCAATTTTTCATGTTTAACTAGTTTAGAACCCGTGTTTGAAGAATGTATTCAATAATAAGAAAAATTAAAAAAAAAAAAAAAAAAAAAAAAAAAAAAAAAAAAAGTGATAAGTATTTCTAACCAAATATTTTAAATTAAAGGAAAAAAATTAAATGGGTATGCATTTGTTTTTATAAGTGCATCTGAAATGTATGATTATTATTATTATTATTATTATTATTATTATTATTTTCAATTTTGTTATTTTTTTTTTTATTTCTCATTTAATCTTAACTGCTCATGCATTTTATAAGAACTCAATAAATATTGTCATTTTGTGGTCACTAAATGAAATGTAAATCTTAATAATTGAAATTATAAAAGCGTTTTTAATTGAAGTATTAACACAGTGAGAAACATATAACTCTTTGATGCGTGGGATTGCGCCTACGCAAAAGGTTTTACTTCTCAAGGGATCTTAAGAAGCTTGCAATCCCCACCAGGCAGTGTACCTTATCGATGTAGTATAGTGTAGTGGTAAGTACGGGGGATTGATCGTTCTCCACATGGAATAGTGTTCGTTAGGATTAAAACTTAATTCTACTAGGTCTAGAGGTGAGGGATGATTATTTTTGTATTTTTATAGTTTTTTTAGAAAGCAAGTAAAAATCTCGGGTTTTGGAAAGATGGGCGGAATTAGTTGCTAGTCGACTAACCCAATTAACTATAAATGCAATAAAAATAAAATAACAAGAAAATAAATGTGGAGAAAAACAATAATGGGAGAAACGTGTTTACTTAGATTTCACTACTCACTAGCTACCTTTTACTAGTTGATTAGTTTGTTACAATTGCATTGATGACGGGTTATGTAACACCCCCAATTCATGGATGCAGCGGAATTCGAACTGGGTGTTACTCGACGGCACAATAGTCACAATAATAGAAAACGAACTCTAATTGAGTCGTTTTAAAAGATTTATCATTCAAATTATATAAATATCAGAGATTACAAAATGAGGACCCAGATGGTTCCATGTTTACAATTTATATTAAATGAGTTTTTGAATTATAATAAAATTTATAGCCCTCTTGAATATCCGTGCCATCATGGACCTGAAATACATGCTTAAGAGGTCAACACAAAGGTTGAGTGATATTCATAGAGTTTGTTTAATGGTTGAACACAATATGTTGGTAGTATGAGTTAATTAGACTCATACTTATGGTTGGAAAAGAAAATGATGGGCTACGTTATTATACGCCCATAAAACGTATTATACACTAAGCTTATGACACCAAAACGTTAACGTGTACCAATATCAATCGGCGGAGTTATCCCGTTAGGTACTTTGCCGTCATACCCATGTTTCAAATATTAATATATTTGTTTGAACATAGTCAACACAAATGGGATTCGTCAATCCCAATAGGCCAATTCACAATATTCGCGCTCACTCGCAAGTAACCCTCGCAAGTGATTAAATGGTTCATAATAAGGGATCTTGGATTGGCAAGGATGTTACTTAGTGATAATAAAACAATCAGGCAAGCATACAATTGAAAAGCATTGTGTTTGGTTGAAAAATAATAGCATCTGTTCCCCCCAAGGGTTTGTAAAACAATTAAGTAATGGAAAGTGGGGCTATGAACTCACCTTAACTTATATAGCAAGTAGTGAATGTGATGGTCGAATCGCGAAGTTTTCTACGAGCAACCTATAATAGAATGTTGCGACTTAGGATTGGAGTAAAGAATATGAAGAATTGCTTATATATGTCTTGCATTTAGTCCATGATGTAGTACTTAGTATAGTGTAAGTCTTTGAAAATAAATGGTTTATGAAACATGTATAGTTTATATATCGCTTACTACCGTTCGGGCCGACATAATTCAGAAGTCATGTAGTAAATGTTCGAGGAGCCAGGACACTTTAATTCGTAAATCCACAACTCATCTCGACGGCTTACTTAATGAACTCCTCACATGAGGCTCCCTACTATTGTAGTATTTGATAATATATATATATATATATATATATATATATATATATATATATATATATATATATATATATATATATATATATATATATATATATATAAGTTTTGATCCGAAAGGTTACATGTCCAATATTTGAATAAACTTAGGAAAGTTTACTTTTACATGAAGATTGTTATTACAATGAGTTTCTTAATCTTGTATGACAATTACTTGTAAGATCTCATGGTTCTTTAGACGAAGTAGATCCAAATTGTATGTTTTCGCTAACTCTTTAGCTCATGTTTTCGCCTAGGTAAGTTTATATGGTCATTTAGTCATGGCCTTGCCGTGACCTTTGGTCATTGTTCCATGGTCTTGAGACTCAACCTTGGCCTTAGCCATGGTTGTGGTCTTGGCTTTAGGTCATTAGACCTCTTGGTTTCATTTAATCATAACTATAACATGGTCATTTGGTCTTAAAAATGGGCTGTTAAGAATTTGAAAAACAATATCACTCTAAAAGCGTTTTCAGGGCTCGAGCTTCTTTGCTCCTGAACGAAAACGTCGTTCCGGACAACTTTCATGTTTTAAGTTTTTGATGAATCGGAGCAGAAGGGCCTCGAAAAAATACGGATTTTGATCAGAATGCTATTTTGGCAGATTCGGCGTTTTGGTTTCGCTAACTTGTTTTGGCCATAACTTTTGACTCGTGTACTCGTTTTAGGTGGTTCAAATTGCTATGTTTTCCTTGTTAAGTCCTCTATAATAGTATGTAATTGTATAAAATCATGATTATACCATTTTGATCAGATTTCACCAAGAAAGTTACTAGTGTACTTGTTTGTTTAACATAAGTTAACATATGTTTACCATAACTTGTTTTACCAATTTTTATACATCATGAACCTAATAACAAGACAATATATAGTATGAATGAAATATAAATAGCATGAAAATGATATTTAGCAAGAAAGTATGTTAGGGTTTGCTTACAACTTTGGCTTTCTAAAAGAAAGGAAGTTAAGAACAAGGATTAGGACTTTGATTGAACAAGCTTCTCTTCACTTTAGCAATCCTTCTACCCTTGTATTCTTGAAGGATTTGTGATGAGTGTTTAGGTGACTTGATTGGATCTAAACTCAAGAGAATCACCTAAAGTTTCTAAGGATTTGAAGTAGTTACTTTGTAGCTTGAAACTAGTATTTGGATCAATCAAAACTTAACAAAAGCTTTGGAATTGATATGGAACTTGTGTTTCTTGAATAATACTTGAAATAAACTAGCAAAAGGAAGTTTATATGTGTTCTTGGACATTGGAAATGAAGAGGGGAGGGTGGGGTATTTATATGGTCTTGAGGAGGTTAGTTTGGATGACTTTTCAAAGCTTATCAAAGAAGCTTGAACACATGGACTCATCCTAGATGATCAAGGCCTCATCACAAGACACCAAGGCTTGTGAATCATCCCTATAGTCGTCCATATGAGGATATGGTGTGACTAGATGATTAACTTGGTATTATCTAGCTTACGAAGTGAGTTTTGGCTCCATTAATCGCTAACTGTAAGCCGTTAAGCCACGAAACGTAAAACTGGGTATCATAAAAATACGAAACTTGAAAGAATGATTAAACTTGTCAAAATACTCCATAATAAAATATAAAATGAGTGGTAGGTTCCATTGGGGTGCTAAAACCCTGCTAAAACTGGAAACACGGGTCTAAAACGCGTAATACGTAAAACGTACGAATATTGTGTAAAATTGAGAAAAGTAAAATGTTACTTTTCTAATATGATAATAATGATTTAAAATGACTTATAATGTCTAGACTAGGCTCAGTCTAGTGTCGGTTGTCATTTAATGTCTTTTGGACATAAAACCGTAAGCCTAAAAATCAAGGAATGATCTTTAAAATCAAGGAATGATTTTGGTCAAAGGAAGAGGGAAAAATATGTTGACTTTTTCCAAAAATGTGAAAACTCAAATCGTCTTAGAAACGCGGTGCAGGTATAGGCTAAGGTTACGGCTAAGTAAAAGTGCTTAAAAACGAAAATTCCTGTTTCTCACGGCCGAGGTTTATTTGGTCACATTTTTCTCAGTCATGATTAATTCTCAAATAAATCATGAGTGTATCAAACATTTTTCTGATGCGGGGAAAATTAACGCGGTCGAGTTTCGCTGTGCGTAGGATTTTTGAATGACGTTTTACCCTAAAACGTGTAGTTCCTTAATAACTTTTGCGAAAATGATCTGATGAGTGTTAAACTTTTATTTTGCCATGAAATGATTTATCATACGAGAATATGAAATAAAAATCAAATTTCGGAAAAGTGAATAGTAAAAATGAATAGTGAAATTTTCGGGAATAGAAGTTAATCTGAAAATGTGAATTGTTACAGTCTCTACCCCTTACGGGAACTTCGTCCTGAAGTTCTATGTATGTTATATGTTGGAGTGGTGTTGATGAAGAGGTGTGGTTACTTATGAGGACTAGAGTCTGGAATTACTAGTGATGTAGTTTGATTTGTCTCAGAATATGGTGTGTCAATAGAGATTGATAACATAGTTGAATATCAGTTGAGATCCATATAATAGTCGAATATCAAAGGAAATTGATATAGCAGTTAAACAATAATGGAAATTGGGATAGTAGTTGCAATCATAGTCTAGTAGGTAATCTGTTGTTGTACCTAGTGTTTATTGACTTCATACTTACGTTATTTTGGATACAAATAAGCCCACTTGTCTATAATTCTTTATTTACATAGAGAGGCATCCCAAACAATGTAAATAGAGGAATATAAACTTATGGTTCGGTGATTTACAATTTCTTTATTTAAATAAAAAGGCATCCCAATCCATTCAAATAATTATAAATCATCCTACTTAAGAATTCCCAACAAAACATTCATACTTAGCCGGTGAGTTACAAGGTAGTGTATTACGAGATGATACTGGTGTTCCAAAAGTACAAGATGAATATTCAGTCTTGTAAAGCTGATGAGGGTGCTTGTGGTGTAACTAAGGATGATTTGAGCTTTAAAAGTGCATCAAGATCTGTTAATGAGCTTGTGGTTGCAACGGTTGTGAAGATAATGATGTGATATGTTGATGAACAAAAGTGTGCAGTGTATGCTTAACATTAGTATTGGTAGAGATGTCAAGTTTGCTTTAAAATTTTAAGAAATTTTAAAGGTTTATGACGGAATGGTATCCTTAGGACCTAAACAGGATAGTACTTCTACGGGATGAAGAGAAGAATTGATAACTATCCCAAGATAGTAGTTCAGATTATCTCATAAATGAAAACTTTCAAGAATGAAATTAGGTAGTACAAATAAGGTGTTAAGATCTTGCTGAGTGGTAAGACACTATCGTGTCTCTAGATCGTTTTAAAGAATTCTGGTGGCTTATCGAGTTCAAGTAGGAAATCAATCTGAACATAACCCTAGCACAACTATTCTTAGTATTTGAAAGTTTTAAGTCAAATATAGTTAGTCAGACTATGTTCCACTGTCCCTAGGTTAAATGTAGGTGACTAGTCTATATTTAGCCAAGGTTCGATAAAATTTTCAAATACCTAAATTAGGTATACTTGTGATATGTCCGTTGCTTTTGAGAAACTGTCCACTAAACAAAGGCGATGTCAAACCATTCAGTTGCAAGTCCCGCCCATACAAGACTTGTAACCTATGTTTTCACATTCCATTGCATAGAAGATACTACGGGTAGATACGTGTGGAAAGGAAGCTTTAAGTAGTTCTAAAACAGTCCATACTTGGCCAGGATCACGAACTTTTAACAATGAAGGTTTCATAAGAAAACTTTGATGAATGTAGAGAAACTTCAGCTTTTGTAGATGATGGATTAGTTTATCCTTTAGAAATCTCATATTTCTATTTGGAAATCGATAAATTGTGATGGGTTTTTGATATCATATGAATTAATATTGATGAGATGGTTGAATAATTCCAGAGACCATTGCACAAATCACAATGTCTCGGAAGTAGATTAGACCATTGTGCAATTCACAATGTCTGGGAAGTAGGTTAGACCATTGTGTGACTCAAAACATTTGAGAAATGATTAAGACCATTGTATCTATACAATGTCTGAGAAATGAATTAGACCACTGTTTCATTTACAGTGTCTAGGGATGTAATAGAGACCATTGCATAATACAATGTCTAGGAAATAGGAAAGACCATTGCAATTAGTTACAATGTTTTGGACATAAAATGTTGGAGTAAGAACATGATTAGGAGAATGTGGTTGTGCCAAAATGCCCTAGAATAGGCATACGCAGATATGTTTAGTCCATTGTTTAGATAAATGATTGAAAGTACGTCGAGTGTATATATCAATATACTTATATGTTCGTGTAGTGTAAAATGCTTAGTATGTATGTATCAATATACTTATATGTTCATGTAGCATAAAATGCTTATGGGGAAATGCTCAATTATGTTGAGAGTACATATATCAATATGCAATTATGTTTGTGTAGCATAAAAATGTCTAAGGGGAAATGCTCAAAATGGGTATATATCAATATACTAATATGTTTGTGTAGCATAACATGCTTAATAAGTCCATAATCGTCTAGAGGATGGAAGGCACGGAGAGCGGAAGGCTATAAAATATTTTTTCTTGTAAGTGTGGTTATAGTTTAGGTCTCAATTAGACCCGTTTCTCTATAACCATGGCTCTGATACCAATTTGTAACACCCCCAATTCATGGATGCAGCGGAATTCGAACTGGGTGTTACTCGACGGCACAATAGTCACAATAATAGAAAACAAACTCTAATTGAGTCGTTTTAAAAGATTTGTCATTCAAATTATATAAATATCAGAGATTACAAAATGAGGTCCCAGATGGTTCCATGTTTACAATTTATATTAAATGAGTTTTTGAATGATAATAAAATTTATAGCCCTCTTGAATATCCGTGCCCTTCCGTGCCATCCTTGATCATCATGGACCTGAAATACATGCTTAAGAGGTCAACACAAAGGTTGAGTGATATTCATAGAGTTTGTTTAATGGTTGAACACAATATGTTGGTAGTATGAGTTAATTAGACTCATACTTATGGTTGGAAAACAAAATGATGGGCTACGTTATTATACGCCCATAAAACGTATTATACACTAAGCTTATGACACTAAAACGTTAACGTGTACCAATATCAATCGGTGGAGTTATCTCGGTAGGTACTTTGCCGTCATACCCATGTTTCAAATATTAATGCATTTGTTTGAACTTAGTCAACACAAATGGGATTCGTCAATCCCAATAGGCCTATTCACAATATTCGCGCTCACTCGCAAGTAACCCTCGCAAGTGATTAAATGGTTCATAATAAGGGATCTTGGATTGGCAAGGATGTCACTTAGTGATAATAAAACAATCAGGCAAGCATACAATTGAAAAGCATTGTGTTCGGTTGAAAAATAATAGCATGTATTCCTCCCAAGGGTTTGTAAAACAATTAAGTAATGGAAAGTGGGGCTATGAACTCACCTTAAGTTATATAGCAAGTAGTGAATGTGATGGTCGAATCGCGAAGTTTTCTATGAGCAACCTATAATAGAATGTTGCGACTTAGGATTGGAGTATAGAATATGAAGAATTGCCTATATATGTCTTGCATTTAGTCCATGATGTAGTACTTAGTATAGTGTAAGTCTTTGAAAAGAAATGGTTTATGAAACATGTATAGTTTATATATCGCTTACTACCGTTCGGGCCGACATAATTCAGAAGTCATGTAGTAAACGTTCGAGGAGCCAGGACACTTTAATTCATAAATCCACAACTCATCTCGACGGCTTACTTAATGAACTCCTCACATGAGGATCCCTACTATTGTAGTATTTGATAAAATATATATATATATATATATATATATATATATATATATATATATATATATATATATATATATATATATATATATAAGTTTTGATCCGAAAGGTTACATGTCCAATATTTGAATAAACTGAGGAAAGTTTACTTTTACATGAAGATTGTTATTACAATGAGTTTCTTAATCTTGTATGACAATTACTTGTAAGATCTCATGGTTCTTTAGATGAAGTAGATCCAAATTGTATGTTTAAGTTATCGCTAACTCTTTAGCTCATGTTTTCGCCTAGGTAAGTTTATATGGTCATTTAGTCATGGCCTTGCCGTGACCTTTGGTCATTGTTCCATGGTCTTGAGACTCAACCTTGGCCTTAGCCATGGTTGTGGTCTTGGCTTTAGGTCATTAGACCTCTTGGTTTCATTTAATCATAAATATAACATGGTCATTTGGTCTTAAAAATGGGCTGTTAAGAATTTGAAGAAAAATATCGCTCTAAAAGCGTTTTCAGGGCTCGAGCTTCTTGATTCCTGAACGAAAACGTCGTTCCGGACAACTTTCGTGTTTTAAGTTTTTGATGAATCGGAGCAGAAGGGCCTCAAAAAAATACGGATTTTGATCAGAATGCTGTTTTGGCAGATTCGGCGTTTTGGTTTCGCTAACTTGTTTTGGCCATAACTTTTGACTCGTGTACTCATTTTAGGTGGTTCAAATTGCTATGTTTTCCTTGTTAAGTCCTATATAACAGTATGTAATTGTCTAAAATCATGATTATACCATTTTGATCAGATTTCACCAAGAAAGTTACTAGTTTACTTGTTTGTTTAACATAAGTTAACATATATTTACCATAACTTGTTTTACCAATTTTTATACATCATGAACATAATAACAAGAAAATATATAGTATGAATGAAATATAAATAGCATGAAATGATATTTAGCAAGAAAGTATGTTAGGGTTTGCTTACAACTTTGGCTTTCTAAAAGAAAGGAAGTTAAGAACAAGGATTAGGACTTTGATTGAACAAGCTTCTCTTCACTTTAGCAATCCTTCTACCCTTGTATTCTTGAAGGATTTGTGATGAGTGTTTAGGTGACTTACGTGGATCTAAACTCAAGAGAATCACCTAAAGTTTCTAAGGATTTTAAGTAGTTACTTTGTAGCTTGAAACTTGTATTTGGATCAATCAAAACTTAACAAAAGCTTTGGAATTGATATGGAACTTGTGTTTCTTGAATAATACTTGAAATAAACTAGCAAAAGGAAGTTTATATGTGTTCTTGGACATTGGAAATGAAGAGGGGAGGGTGGGGTATTTATATGGTCTTGAGGAGGTTAGTTTGGTTGACTTTTCAAAGCTTATCAAAGAAGCATGAACACATGAACTCATCCTAGATGATCAAGGCCTCATCACAAGACACCAAGGCTTGTGAATCATCCCTATAGCCGGCCATATGAAGATATGGTGTGACTAGATGATTAACTTGGTATTATCAAGCTTATGGATTGAGTTTTGGCTCCGTTAATCGCTAACTGTAAGCCGTTAAGCCACGAAACGTAAAACTGGGTATCATAAAAATATGAAACTTGAAAGAATGATTAAACTTGTCAAAATACTCCATAATAAAATATAAAATGAGTGGTAGGTTCCATTGGGGTGCTAAAACCCTGCTAAAACTGGAAACACGGGTCTAAAACGCGTAATACGTAAAACGTACGAATATTGTGTAAAATTGAGAAAAGTAAAATGTTACTTTTCTAATATGATAATAATGATTTAAAATGACTTATAATGTCTAGACTAGGCTCAGTCTAGTGTCGGTTGTCATTTAATGTCTTTTGGACATAAAACCGTAAGCCTAAAAATCAAGGAATGATTTTTGGTCAAAGGAGGAGGGAAAAATATGTTGACTTTTTCCAAAAATGTGAAAACTCAAATCGTCTTAGAAACGCGGTGCAGGTATAGGCTAAGGTTACGGTTAAGTAAAAGTGCTTAAAAACGAAAATTCCTGTTTCTCACGGCCGAGGTTTATTTGGTCACATTTTTCTCAGTCATGATTAATTCTCAAATAAATCATGAGTGTATCAAACATTTTTCTGATGCGGGGAAAATTAACGCGGTCGAGTTTCGCTGTGCGTAGGATTTTTGAATGACGTTTTACCCTAAAATGTGTAGTTCCTTAATAACTTTCGCGAAAATGATCTGATGAGTGTTAAACTTTTATTTTGCCATGGAAATGATTTATCATACGAGAATATGAAATAAAAATCAAATTTCAGAAAAGTGAATAGTAAAAATGAATAGTGAAATTTTCGGGAATAGAAGTTTATCTGAAAATGTGAATTGTTACAGGTTATATTCCTGAATACCATTCGTAGGGCCGTGTACGATCTTCCCTAACTTTATAAGCTTCTACCTCTTCCTATGTCGAGCCGACAACTAGCTCCTAACATAGCCTCCTTAGTAGTTACTTATGCATTAAATATAACCAATTAATCGTAGTACACATCCGATTCATGTTTCTTAAGACGTTCAAGCATGTTACCAATTGGAAGTCTGCCAGTTTTCTTTAGCCTAACATCGATATCATTCATCCATAACAATTAATAACAAACAAACCAACCAATAATCAATAACTAAGTTTCATTACATCTAAGCAAACACAAAGAAAACCTAGCCTAGCATGTTAAAGCAAAGATAAGCATAAGATAGAATCAAACAACACATAGACATATTGAATGATTATTGTAAAACTTATCTTTAATAAAACATGGATGAAACAAGGGTTTGGAACCATTACAAGAAAGGTAAAATTCATACTAGGGTTTTCTCCAAAACTCTCCCCAAATTCTCCTCTCTTAACAAATGAAAATTAGAAAACTATATATAGATTTTTGAGTCTGACGGCGTCACGTTATGAGTCTGACACCGTCAACTCGCTGCCATAAAACTCCACGGATTGCCTAGATCCAGATTTGACGCCGTCCCTTGTAACTTGTCTCTTGGCCGTCTCTTGTATTTTGTACGTGACGGCCTTGGTGACGCCATCACGTGTTAATTCTTCAAAACGTTCTGGCGCGTCTCGTGTAACTTAATAATCCAACTCTTTGTCCATGAGTGACGGCGTCACATGCAAATCCTGACGCCGTCAGGTACTGTTTTCAGCATGATTTGGAGACTTTGCCGTTTTCTTCACTTTTCGCTTCAAAAACGTCCAAAATGCTTCATTTTCCAGATTTCTTCTCCAAAGTACCTAAAATGACAAAAGGAATGATTTAGGGCAATAATTGATCAAATAATCTCGAATTAGGGCTTAAATGACCCCCTAAAAGCGGTACACTTTTCGCCTTATCACTCTCAAGAGGGGACACACTTATTATCACAAATATTATATTATATGTACCATCAAATGATCTTCTAACCAGATTTGTCAACTATTTAAAATGTTGTACCATCAAATAATGTTCAAAAAGTATTACACACTTATTATCACAAATATTATATTATATGTACCATCAAATGATCTTCTAACCAGATTTGTCAACTATTTAAAATGTTGTACCATCAAATAATGTTCAAAAAGTATCAATAGATTAATGTCGGTGTCGGTTGAGTTGATTAAACAAATATAAAACCGTATTTGTGATGTGTTACTAAACAAACATCTAGTTAAATAGTTTGTTAAACGTTTCATTGGTGCATCATTCAAGTTTAGAGTGCTAAGTTGTAGGGAAGACGAATAACACGTTATTCGTCTGTCATCTCAACGTTACCTCATCATTTCCCAATAAAACAAATAACTAAAACCCTTTCTTTAATAAATAAATAAATAAATAGAAAATAAAAATAAAAATTGATTGGGTTCCACAAAAAATACCCACCCACTCAAAATAAAATAAATAAATAAAAATAAAAAACAATATAAGTGATTGAAATGGCTAAGGGACAAACGGCGGACGAATAACATGAGGCACAGTGCACTACAACGTCTTGTTTGTCCGTTGTTGTGTCTTTTGTGGACGAATCTGTAACACCCCCAACTCAAATATGGCAGCTGACGTAGTTTGGGGTATTACGCAAAAGGTAACCATGCACATTTATAGCTAACGACCACAACACGGGAGGTTTATAAATGTTTCAAAACATATCATTCGAGTTTACAAACCATTTAGAGTTAAAAGACTCTTTATCAAAGTAGCAGCAGAAAAGTAAATAGACTTTGCAGCGAAAAATAACATAGTTTAGAAGCGGAAGTAACAAACGACACACAAAAGGTTTTACGAATGACATGCAAATAAAGATAGTAAAGATGGTTAAGCTGCCTTGACAGAAAGCCTCCTCAGTCCAAGCCACTCCACCATGCCCCAAAACATTATGCTCCAAAGCTAATTATTAGTAATAGTAGTACCTGAAACACATGCTTAAAAGTCAACACAAAGGTTGAGTGTAATCCATAGGTTTAAATAAATAAGGTTGAGCACAAGATTTTAATCAGGTGATATAAGCAACATATGCAAATACCGGGTAATCAAGGTAACATACAATATATAGAGGCATCCCAGTGCATATAATATTACATAATAATCCTTAAATCGGTTTACAATACTTGAACGATAAGTAATTATCCCTAACTAATTCTAGAATATTCATACAATATTACATAATAATCCTTTAATCAATATTGCACTTAAGTCCTTATTCTCTTTGAAGTATGATGCGTGGGAATCGCACCTTGCTTTACCTCTCGAGGGATCTCGAGAAGCTTACAACCCCCACCAGGCAGTGTACCTGATCGTTGTAGTATAGTATAGTGACAAGTACCGGGGGATTGATCGTTCAGCTTAGGAATAGTGTCGCTAGGATTAGAAAACCTAATTAATAGTTCTAGAGGTGAGAGATGATTATTTTTGTATTTTTATATTTTTATGAAAGCAATTAAAATCTCGGGTTTTGAAGGAGTGGGCGGAATTAGTTGCTATTCAACTAACCCAAAGCTAAGATGCAATCAAAATAAAATAATAAAAATGAAATTAAACTAAATAAACTAAAGTTGTGAGCAGTAATTGGAGAAATTGTGTTTACTTAGACTTCATTACTCCCTAGATATCTTTTACATGTTAATTACTTGTTACACTTGTATGAATGACGGATTGTATTCCTTAATACCATTCGTGGGGTGGCATACATAACTCCCCAACTCTATGAGCTCTTATCTCCTCCTACACCATGACCCAGCACAACTATAGGGATTGTAAACAGTGGCTCATGCATTAAATACAACCAATAAAGACCTAGTACGCCTCGGTTCATGTTTCTTAAGACGTTCAAGCATATTACCATTTGGAGATCTGCCAGTTTTCTTAAGCCTAACATATAAATCATTCATTCAAAACAAGAATAGACAAGTAATCAACACATAATCAACATCTAGGTTTCATTAGATCTAAGCAAACATAAGAGAGATCTAGCCTAGCATAATGGAATTGAGACAAGAACAAGAGATAAACAACCAACACATAGACATATTGATTGAGTTGAAAGTACACTTATCTCAATTACAATGCAAGGTCTCAAGGGTTTGGAACCCTTGAAAAACCTGTAAAAGAGGCACCAAAATCGTCTTTAGGGTTTCACCAAAACTTCTCCTTTTTTAATGAAAAAACTAGAAAACTATATATAGGAAAAACAGTCTGACGGCGTCAAGAGTTAATTCTGACGCCGTCACCTCGCCGCCAGATACTTCCTCGGACGGCCTTGATCCACTTATGACGGCCTATGTGACGCCGTCACCACCCACGGTATATTAATTTTGCCACTTTGACGCCGTCACGAGTCCTTCTGACGCCGTCACCACCTTCGGAGTTTAATTCTTCATGTCTGACGCCGTCAAGCTGATGGTCTTGACGCCGTCACCTTGTATTTTCAGCATGGAAATTTGGTACTTAGCCGTTTTCTTCACTTTTATGCTCCAAAAACGTCCAAAATAGCTTCTTTTCCAGAATTCACTCTCCAAACACCTAAAATCACAAAAGGAACGATTTAGGGCAATATTTGATCAAATAAAGTCGGATTCGGGCTTAAATGACCCCCTAAAAACGGATCATTTTTCGCCTCATCATATACCTTACACTTGAGATTTGCTTGTCCTCAAGCAAATGAGCTTTTATTCTAATCAAAAGACAAGTTAGGGGTCATTTAACACTAATATAAAAGTAATTACAACAAATAATCGTTCCACTAAAGACCAATAGACAAGCACGGAGGTCATACACAAGCACCTCACAAATAGTGTTTAGATACTCACATCTCTCGGGTGTAATAAAGTAATATAACATTATGGAAATGGAAGATATCTCTCACTACCTGTCATAGCAAAATATATTACCATAGGCTTGGGAAAGGATCAAACCTCCACCACATGGCGTAAGCACCTAGGATAAACTATCAAAGAGGTCTTTTAAAGGGTTATAACGTTAGGTGTAGGGATATGAATTACACGGTTTTGTTGGATAAAGGAAGTTATACTGGTGGCGAGTTAACAATCTTAGTTAATCACATGTACAATATGGCGTTGCTAAGCCAAGACTAGACTCGACTTAAGCTAATAAATGAAAAATAACAAAAACATAAAATGAACATAGAATAAAAACGGGATGGTAGCCAGTATGTTTTTTTTTCTCTTTTTTTTTTTTTTTTTCTTTTCTATTTTTTTTTTTTTTTTTTTTTTTTTTTTTTTTTTTTTTTGCATACACTCTTACCCTACCATCCAAAATAATACATCATAGGGGTTTGAGCATTCCCCTTACACTTGAATCTTTACATACTTTACATTAAACTATTCTAGTGACTCGAATTAAGAAAATTAAAACACTTGGAGCACTTTTAAGATTAACGTACATATGGGGGTAATAATATTATGTTCTTCCCCATTACTCCATAAAATAAGTACTTACCCATGAGTCCCAATCGTCCCAAAACAATATGTACAAGTATATGACTCGACTTAGCAACCATGTAATCAATTAGAAAGTTAACTTAGGGTTTAACAAATAACAATAATGCACTAAAAATGAGCGCATACACGGAAGGCTAAGGCGATTTGGGTGTACATTTAAGTGGGGTGTAACAAATTCTTCCTTTAAGTAAAATGCTTAAAGTTAGAAACGAAAAGATAGGCTCGGAGGGGTGTACTAAGGGTTTCGTGTACTAAAAATGAGTACAACGCTAAGGGTGTGGGAAAAATTAGTTGACTTAACTAGCCAAGTAATATGACTTAAATGGTCAAGTAATTGTAATACGGGTTTAACACAAGGGTAATCCTAATGCCTCTTATCATGTAGTAAATCCTACCACACGAATGTAGTCTCACTAGCGGTCTCGGGATGCATCACTAACGCAAGTTCTAGAATCTAAATGCTACCGGTACACTCATAAGCACCAATAATAAATGCTTTTCCTATCAAATCTAAAGGCGAACCTCACATTTTTGGGTGGAAAATTTTTCTTAATATACGGTTATGTGCTAGTCATACAATCTCCTATCCATGAGACGCTTGCTATGGCTAAAGTTTCACTCCTAAATGTTGTAAAAAATTTTAAATTTGGCGCTAAAATTACACTAACAAGTATTTCTCATAGTTTTATTACTCATCTACTATCAAACAAAACAAACTCAAGCGAAAGTGCATATGTAAGGTATCATCTTTTTACCCTCCCCTTACACTTAAGATGAACATTGTCCCCAATGTTCAAGTAAAGAATGTAAAAGTTAAAAAGTAAAGAGAATGAAATCAAATACTCCCCTGATTCGCTCGGTATGGATTTTAGGTTGGCCAGGTTAAATCTTCTTCCAAGAAAACGAACAATCAAAGCTTCCCTTCCAGAATATAAATCATCTTCTTGTCATAAATAACCTGTAAATCCTGAAAACAATAGACAAGGCAACCTCGCGTAAAATCGGCGGCATCCTATATAAGTTACTAAATCCTAGAAAACAAAGTAAGATATAATGCTTGTGGAATGAAGTTTGCAGATTTCCTGGAGATTATAAAACTTGATAATTCACAAAAACTATAAGACTCCGTTAGAAAAACAAAACTGGTAAAATTTCCAGATTTTAACTCCTGACGCCGTCAAGAGCAATTCCCTGACGCCGTCAGAATGGACCTGCAGAAATTCTTATGTTAAGTTTCCGGAAAATTTCTGGAAAAACTGTGTCCTACTTCCTGGAAAATCCTGCAAAACTTCATTATGACTCAATACAAGCATTTGACTCTAACAAATACGAATATACATGTTCATTAAATATTGTGGAGAATCATGATCGGTTTGTTTCTTAAAAACATATTTGGGGTTTCCCCTTACACTTATCTTTTGCAAAAATACCTTTAGGTTGAAGTTAAGACTAGGCCAAACAACATAATAAAGTATTTCCACATTTTAATTGAGAAACATGATCAACCAACAATAAAAATAAAACATGCATATGGAAGCAAATAACAATCAAACAAATAAAATCACACAAAACATGGGTTGCCTCCCAAGAAGCGCTTTTCTTTATTTACGAGTCTTGTAGCTAGACTCAAAGTCGTGGGTTACTACGTAATCTCATCATCAAACATCACATCCTCCTCATTAATCATTTCATTGTTATTTTCTTGGTAATGTTTTACACGTTGTATGTTAACCGTGAATTCCCTACCCTCATCATCAACTAACACTACAGCTCCAAATTTAGAGGAATTCTTCACCGTGAACGGCCCATACCATCTAGACTTAAGTTTTCCCGGAAATAATCGCAACCGAGAATTGTATAATAGGACCTTGTCTCCTTCTGAAAATTCTTTGGGTTTCTTAATTCTTTGATCATGCCATCTTTTAGCTCTCTCTTTATATGTGATGGAGGATTCGTAGGCTTCTAATCTAAGCTCATCAAGCTCGTGTAATTGCAAAAACCTATTGTTCCCCGCAGTTGTGTAATCTAAGTTGCATGCCTTAAGCGCCCAATAAGCCTTGTGTTCTAATTCTACCGGTAAGTGACATGCCTTACCATACACCATGCGGAACGGGGTCGTTCCAATAGGTGTTTTGTAAGCAGTTCGGAATGCCCATAAGGCTTCGTCGAGTTTGAATGACCAGTCCTTTCTGTTTTGACTAACCATTTTTTCAAGTATGCTTTTAATAGCTCTATTGGTGTTTTCGACTTGGCCATTGGTCTGTGGATGATAGGCGGTGGAGAATCGGTGGGGTACTCCATACCTCTTCATGACTTTTTCCATTTGCGCGTTGCAAAAATGTGTCCCCCTATCACTGATGAGAGCCTTCGGAATCCCGAATCTTGCGAAAAGCTTTTTCAGGAAATGAATGACCACTCTAGCATCATTAGTCCTAAGGGCTTGTGCTTCAACCCATTTCGAAACATAGTCAATGGCGACCAAGATGTACTCGTTTCCCCCTGAGGATGGAAAGGGTCCCATAAAGTCAATCCCCCAAACATCGAATACCTCACAAACTTGTATAAAGTTCTGAGGTGCCTCATCCCTATGTGATATATTTCCAGCCCGTTGACATGCATCACACGCTTGTACCATATCTTTTACATCACGGAAAATTGTGGCCCAATAGAATCCTGCATCGAGAATCTTTCGAGCAGTAACATTTATCCCATGATGCCCTCCAGAGGGACCGGAGTGACATTCCCTCATGATTTTCACTGCCTCATTCTCCGAAACACAACACCTTATAATGTGGTCAAGACACCTTCGGAATAAAAATGGTTCATCCCAGAAGTAATATTTCAGCTGGGAAAAGAACCTCTTCCTTTCGTATTTAGTCAGGTGTTCAGGAACAAGTCTACATCTACTTGCGAAGTAATTGGCGAAGTCGGCGTACCATGGTTCCGAATCAAGGATAGACATCAGTTGTTCGTCGGGAAACGAATCCTTAATTTCACTTCTATCGTGTTTATCCAAGGGGTTTTCCAGGCGAGATAGATGATCGGCGGCTAGATTCTCTGCCCCCCTCTTATCGCGAATCTCAACATCAAATTCTTGTAGCAACAAGATCCACCGAATCAGTCGTGGCTTGGCGTCCTGTTTCGCAAACAGATATCTAAGAGCTGAGTGGTCAGTGAAGACGACTGTCTTTGAAAGGACAAGATATTGTCGGAATTTGTCGAATGCAAACACTATGGCTAATAATTCTTTTTCGGTGGTGGAGTAGTTCTCTTGGGCGGGATTCATGGTTTTGCTAGCGTAGTAAATAGGTTGGAAAAGCTTGTCACGTCGCTGACCTAATACAGCCCCGACAGCGAAGTCGCTAGCGTCACACATTATTTCAAATGGTAACTCCCAGTTGGGTGTGATCATGATTGGAGCTTGAGTGAGTTCCCTTTTTAGGAGGTCGAAAGCATCTTTGCATTCTTGGGAAAAATCGAATGGAGCATCCTTCACAAGCAATTGAGTCATTGGCCGGGCAATTTTGGAGAAGTCTTTGATGAATCTCCGATAAAATCCGGCGTGCCCCAAAAAGCTGCGTATTGCCTTAACGGTTGTGGGGTATGGTAACTTAGATATAGCTTCAACCTTGGCTTGGTCCACCTCTATCCCGTTCCCTGAAATCTTATGGCCCAACACAATCCCTTCCTTTACCATGAAATGACACTTTTCCCAGTTCAACACCAAGTTGGTTTCCTCGCAACGTTTAAGCATCTTTTCTAAATTAGCAAGACAACGGTCGAAGGAGTTTCCGAAGACTGAAAAGTCATCCATGAATACTTCCATGCTGTCTTCCATAAGTTCGTGAAAGATTGCGGTCATGCAACGTTGGAAAGTGGCGGGGGCATTACATAGCCCAAAAGGCATCCTTTTGTAGGCAAACGTTCCATAGGGGCAAGTAAACGTGGTCTTTTCTTGGTCCTCAGGTGCTATGGGGATTTGAAAATATCCAGAGAATCCATCTAAGAAGCAATAGTACTCGTGTCCAGATAATCTTTCTAACATCTGATCAATGAATGGTAAGGGAAAGTGATCTTTCCTCGTGGCATCGTTGAGCTTTCGATAGTCAATGCATACCCGCCATCCAGTGACAGTTCTCTGTGGCACCATCTCACCCTTGTCATTTTTTACTACAGTCATTCCACCCTTTTTAGGTACAACATGCACAGGACTAACCCATGGGCTATCCGAGATCGGGTAAATCAGTCCTGCATCCAAAAGTTTGATAACTTCCTTCTTCACTACCTCTTTAATGTTAGGGTTCACTCGCCTCTGGGGTTGCACAGCGGGTTTATAATCTTCCTCCATAAGAATCTTATGTGTGCAAAAAGTGGAGTCAATCCCTTAATGTCGGCCACACTCCATGCGAGTACCCCCTTGTATTTCTTCAGGACCTCTAAGAGTTTAACTTTTTGTTCCTTTTCCAAGGAAGAATTTATGATTACCGGGAGTTGGTTTTCTCCCTGAAGAAAGGCATACTCCAAATGATTAGGGAGCTCTTTAAGATCAACGTCAGGGGGCTCGATAATAGAAGGTTTGAGCTTGTTCTCGGGCTTGCGGAGCTCGAGATGCTCTGTTGCCTCTTGTCTGGGGTAGAAGGAGACTGCATTAACTTCCTCCGTCTTTTCGACCTCCAGCAAAGGCAAAAAAACTCTCGTCCCGTAGCCAGCCTTCATCGATTTGTTCATCGATGCAGTCATCAATGATATCTGTGAGCTCATCTACTTCCCCGATAAAGTAGAGCCGGTTGGATGCTTCGAGGGAGAGGTCCATAGAATCCTTAATGTCGAAGGTTGTGCTATCGTCTCCTACTCGTAAGGTCAATTTGCCATCGTAGACATCGATGACTGCACGAGCGGTAGCAAGAAATGGTCTACCTAAAATGATAGGTACCACGTCGTCCTCCTCCATATCCAGGATTACGAAGTCGACAGGGAATTTGAATTTCCCAACCTTGACTAGCACGTTCTCACATATCCCTTCGGGGTATTTGACTGATCTATCGGCTAGTTGGATGTTCATACGGGTAGGCTTCAATCCGGAATATCCTAGTTTACGGAACATAGAGAGAGGCATGAGGTTGCTACTTACTCCCAAATCGGCAAGAGCATTCTTGATTGATAGAGGTCCTATAGAGCATGGCAAGGTGAAGCTGCCCGGATCGTCTACCTTCTTTGGTAGCCCTTTATGGGTCACCACTGAGCATTCTTCCCCTAGGATTACAAGACCCTCGAGCTTCTTCCTGTTAGCGAGCAGTTTTTTGAAGTATGTGCTATACTTTGGCATGTGATAGCAAGCATCCAGGAGAGGTATGGTGACAACCGAGTCTTTTAGGTATGACAAGAACCTGTTGTTATCATTCTCCGTTTTCTGGTTCCTTAGTCGGGATGGGTATGGAATTCTCACAGGTGGGTTAGGAAGGGCTGATGGGGAGGGGGTTGTCACTGGTGGTTGGTCCGGGGTGCCAATGCCGACATCCTGCTCCTCCTCCCCAGGTTTGTCTGAATCGAGTGTGACGGGGGACGAATTTGGGTAAGGAAGGTCCTTGGTTGTTGTTCCGGCCCGTGTGGTTATCGCGAGCATGGGATCTTTTCCTCTTTTTGACGGTGGTTGGAGGTTATCTAGGGCTGAGTTAAGCTTGCTGAAAAATTCTCCGACATCCTCCTGCTGTTCGTCGAAAAGCTCATTAAGCCCTTTCATTTGCAAGTCTTTTTCTTGAGTGAAGTGACCAAGGTCATCTTCGAAATTGCTCCTGATCTTGAATTCAGGGCCTCCCTCCCCTTCTCTTTTCCTCACCAGATTTCCCCAAAGGGTATAATCATCATTTTGGTAGAAAGGCAAAAGGGAGGGATCAGCATAAATGTCTCCTCCTGACAAGCACGCATGTTCAGTTGTGGCTGCTCCTCCGCATTCCTCCACCTCATGCAGACCTCCACAGTAATCGCAGATCAAGTAAGGATTTGACAGCATTTTAGGTGGTTGTGATCCAGCTAGGCAATCCATTCTTTTGTGAACTTTGCTCAATCGATCCGAGGTGGTTTCAGAAATGCCGATAGTCGACTCAGGTTCATCCCAAGTGTCATCCAGGTCTTGGGCATATTCTTCAATCCTGTCCCATCCTTCCTCGGCACTAAGATTGGCTAATCTTCCTTTCCTAGATTGGTTGATTCCGTTCCGGTCATTAGAGGAGATATTTTCGTAAAAGATTTGGACCAAGAGCCAAAGTTCAATGCCATGATGTGGAACTTGTCTTATTAAATCTTTGAATCTAGTCCACACTTTATGGAAGGGTTCATCCTTCCCCTTTCGGAAACGAAGTATCCTATCCCTAAATGCTGAGGTTTTTCCAGGTGGAAAGAACTTCTCATAGAACTTGGATATGAGTTGCTCCCATGTGAAAATAGATTCGGAGGGGAGTTTGTTATACCATTCTTGGGCTTTTTCGTATAAGGTGAAAGGGAAGAATCGCAGTCGGGATGTGTTTCTAGTAGTCCCACCCGTATGGATGGTATCCACTATTTTTAGGAAGTCCTTGATGTGTTGGATCGGATTTTCCTCATCAAGTCCGTGGAACTTACACACACTTTTGACAAGCCAAATATCATTTGCATGCAAGACCTCGTTGGCATGTTCGTTCGAATAAACAATGGCATTGGAAAACCCACGAGGAGTTGGGGAAGAGTAATCCTTGAGACGCTTAGGAGGAGGTATTATAGGAGTATTCGTCTCATTGTGGGAGCTCGGGGTTGTGATGTGATTTTCTGAATTTTCTTCAGAGAGAGGTGCATCAAAGTCGATAGCAATGCTGGATGGTTCAGGTGTTGAGTGAGTTCGTCTTAACCTACACATTTCTCTTTCGGGTTCTGCATAAGGCAAGACGAGGTCTTTAGTGGTGCTACGACTTCTGGTGATCCTAAGGTTGGAGAATTCGTTGGTTGCCATGATGGTGAATGGTGAAGAGTTACAAACAAAGGCACGAAGAAATAAGATAGACTAAAGAAGACCTAAAAATAAAAATAAAAATCTTACTAGAAAGGAATCTAGCAAGTAGACCTAATAAAAAGAAATCCTAACCTAGACAATAACTATTCCCCGGGCTGCGGCGCCAAAAACTTGATGCGTGGGAATCGCACCTTGCTTTACCTCTTGAGGGATCTCGAGAAGCTTACAACCCCCACCAGGCAGTGTACCTGATCGTTGTAGTATAGTATAGTGACAAGTACCGGGGGATTGATCGTTCAGCTTAGGAATAGTGTCGCTAGGATTAGAAAACCTAATTAATAGTTCTAGAGGTGAGAGATGATTATTTTTGTATTTTTATATTTTTATGAAAGCAATTAAAATCTCGGGTTTTGAAGGAGTGGGCGGAATTAGTTGCTATTCAACTAACCCAAAGCTAAGATGCAATCAAAATAAAATAATAAAAATGAAATTAAACTAAATAAACTAAAGTTGTGAGCAGTAATTGGAGAAATTGTGTTTACTTAGACTTCATTACTCCCTAGATATCTTTTACATGTTAATTACTTGTTACACTTGTATGAATGACGGATTGTATTCCTTAATACCATTCGTGGGGTGGCATACATAACTCCCCAACTCTATGAGCTCTTATCTCCTCCTACACCATGACCCAGCACAACTATAGGGATTGTAAACAGTGGCTCATGTATTAAATACAACCAATAAAGACCTAGTACGCCTCGGTTCATGTTTCTTAAGACGTTCAAGCATGTTACCATTTGGAGATCTGCCAGTTTTCTTAAGCCTAACATATAAATCATTCATTCAAAACAAGAATAGACAAGTAATCAACACATAATCAACATCTAGGTTTCATTAGATCTAAGCAAACACAAGAGAGATCTAGCCTAGCATAATGGAATTGAGACAAGAACAAGAGATAAACAACGAACACATAGACATATTGATTGAGTTGAAAGTACACTTATCTCAATTACAATGCAAGGTCTCAAGGGTTTGGAACCCTTGAAAAACCTGTAAAAGAGGCACCAAAATCGTCTTTAGGGTTTCACCAAAACTTCTCCTTTTTTAATGAAAAAACTAGAAAACTATATATAGGAAAAACAGTCTGACGGCGTCAAGAGTTAATTCTGACGCCGTCACCTCGCCGCCATATACTTCCTCGGACGGCCTTGATCCACTTATGACGGCCTATGTGACGCCGTCACCACCCACGGTATATTAATTTTGCCACTTTGACGCCGTCACGAGTCCTTCTGACGCCGTCACCACCTTCAGAGTTTAATTCTTCATGTCTGACGCCGTCAAGCTGATGGTCTTGACGCCGTCACCTTGTATTTTCAGCATGGAAATTTGGTACTTAGCCGTTTTCTTCACTTTTATGCTCCAAAAACGTCCAAAATAGCTTCTTTTCCAGAATTCACTCTCCAAACACCTAAAATCACAAAAGGAACGATTTAGGGCAATATTTGATCAAATAAAGTCGGATTCGGGCTTAAATGACCCCCTAAAAACGGATCATTTTTCGCCTCATCAAAGTACTTTGAATAATCTTCAATATGTAACAGTACTTTGACCATGTTTGACTTTGATCTTCAAGCAGCACTTTGATACAGCAGTACTTTGAAATACAGAAGTACCTTGATCTTTATATCCTAACAATCCTCCCCTAACTTGAACTCCACTTGCTTGATTTCATGTTTCTTTGTTATCTTTGATCTTCAATATCTTAATCATTTAGAAAGATTGTTTCTTTATCTCTTTATCTTTTATCTGTCTTGTGTGTCAAAGTACCCTTTATCAGCGTCATTTAATATCTTCTCAGCAATAAACCTTCATAGCTACTCAGCAACATTTTGGCACAATACTCATCAAATCTTTTAAAGTTTCATACTATTCTCATCACTTCCAGGTGTGTAAACTCCTGTGAGAGGTGAATCATTGAAAATTAATGGATTTTGATGTCTCTTTACCAAAGCCATTAACTCTGGAGTAGCCAATGTTTAGGTTAAAACAACCATGGTACATTGATAACCATATGATTTTTAGCAAATCATCAGCTATCAACGGATTTGAATAGTATTTACCAAGAGCCGTTTGCTTTTGGACTAGTTAGTTATTTGATCTCATCCATGGTGAACTAATTACCAAAAATGGATTTTCCGCAGCCTTTACCACAAGCCATTTTTTCTTGTGGGCTAGCCAACTCTTCACTTTTACAGATATGGTGAGTTGAAAACCATACAATTTTTAGTAAATTTTCAACTAAAAACAGATTTGATTATCACATCAGAGCCGTACCCTCATGATGAGTCAAACTCTTTCTTGTCTGTTAAACATGGTGAGTTGATTACCATTTGCTGTGCAGTATTAATACTAACACCATGTGTTTCTCTTCAAATCCTTTTATTTACTTCACTTTAAACATCAAAAACTTTTTATTTTATTTTACAAAGGACTTATACTGGTTTTATGCAGCAAGCAGTACTTTGATAAAGTACTGTTTGTCTTGCAGTACTTTGAAAAAAATACTTATTATACAAAACAAATCATACCAGTACTTTGCAATATTATTCTTCAGATTTAGTCCACCTGATAAATAGCTTAATAACATTCAAAGCTACATCAGTTTCATCTTCAAGCTCCATTCCATGATCCAACATCCAGAGCATAATTTCTCTTATCAATGGATATCTTCTCTCAGCAAGCATGTGAATCATGGTACCATCTTCCATCTCAAGTGAATGAACTCCTGATGACTCAAAGAATCTCCATCTTGTAATTTCCCAATTTTCTTGATCATTCCACAGAGTATCAACACTTGGTTCTTCTGTTTCCCAGATGGTTATCAAATCTCCAAGATTAATCCCACTCTTGTTGCTTCAATATCCTCATAGTATGTCTGCACTTGCAAGTATAAATCATATAGATATTCTCTGGTAATAAAATGCAGAACATCCCATAACATATTAAATACTGTAAAGCTTCCATCTTCTATGTTGAACATAAGATAATTCCCTTCTTTTGATTCAACCACAAAGAATGAGATAATCTTTGATTTCTTTCCAGAGTCTTCTGTTTTCTTATTCTCAAAATCAACCACTCTGAAATAATTTCTCAGATCATCAATTGTATCTTCATGTATCATCTTAAGTCTCTTTGACAATTGATCATCTTGAACTACTTTCTTCCTCTTCAATTTTCTTTGCTCAGCTTGTTCTTTCCTTATATCTTCTAACTTCTTCTCCTTATCAGCCTCCATGGGTACAAAACTTTATAACTCTTTCTTGATAGACTCTTGTACTTCATCCCATAGAGCTTTCACTTCTGGATATCTCAATTTTTGTAAATTCTTGTATCCTCTTCCTTTCAAGAAACTAATCATCCAGTTTCTTTCTAGAGCAATTTTCATTGGCTTTCTTGTAATTGGCTTACTTATCTCTTCCAAATACTCTGCATCATACTCAGCTTGTTGCTTTCTAGCAACCTCTGCATCCTCTGCTATCTTTATTTCTCTAAGATGTGCAAGAGTAAATTTCTTCTTTTTCTTCTTAATATTCTTTTGCTTCATGATCCCTTTCCCTTTGTCTTTGGGATCTAGTTCTTCAGATTCAGAAACTTGTTGTGCAGGCTCAGAAATATGTATACCTCCTGAAGGTCTATCCAAATTAAGCATAATCTGAGCTATAGTTTCATCATCACTTGTTGTATGCACCTTGACTTCTTCTTGCTGTATAGGATTGGAAGGACCAGCTTCATCTTCAAAATTCTTTGTAGAAGGTCCAATTCCATCAATATTCATAGCAGCATTACCTTGCTCATCAGTACCTTGCAGACCAGTACTTTCATCAACAGTACTTTGAACATCAGTACTTTGATTGTGAGTGCTTTGAATATTTTGTTCTTCAGCATCTTGCTCAATAACTTCTTCTTGTGCAATATTCACATTTTCTTCAACCTTTTTCTCTGGCACAAAATTCTTTGGATCTTCTGGATAGTGCCAAAGGTGAGCATCTTCTGAATATTGAACCTCAGCATCATCTCTATTCAAATTATCATCTTGATTCCTCCCCAATTTGATAGATGATGACTTTTTATGCTTCTTCTTGGATTTAGAAGCTTTCTGGGAGGATTTAGACTTTTGCTTTTGAGATTGTTTCTTTTCCTTCACATAAAGCCTAAAATTTTGTACAAGAGGCCATACAAACTTCTTTAACCTTCTGAACTTCTTTCTTAAACTCTTGATTTCTGCAGTCTGATCAGCCATAGCTTTCTTCATCATCTCTAACTCTCTAGTTAAAGCATAATTATTCAAAGGACCTTCAAATCCCTCATCTCCTCCAGGTGTTTGAAACCCACCTGTGGGAGTATAATCATTGGGAGAAGGTACTGGAGTATGCTCTGAAGCAGTACCTTGTAAAGAAGTACTTTGTAGAGTATCAGAGTTCTATTCTTTCTTTCTGCAACTCCATTTTGCTGAGGAGTTATGGCAATACTGAATTCTCTTTTAATTCCTTTCTTGGCACAAAAGTCATCCATTAGCTGATTCTTGAACTCAGTCCCATTATCACATCTAATGCCTCTAACCTTGAGTCTTAACTGATTTTCAAGTGCTATTATAAAATCATGAATAGCATCAAAAGTTTCATCTTTGAAACATAAGAAAAAGACCCAACTAAATCTGCTACAGTCATCCGTCACAACCAAACAGTACTTCTTCTTGTTCAAACTAACAACTGAAACATGTCCAAATAGATCCATATGCAGCAATTCCAAAGGCTCTCTAATGGTTTTCTCTTCAATCTTCTTATAGGAAGCCTTGTGTTGTTTACCCTTTTTGCAAGCAAGACATGAGTGATCATTCTTGAATGTTTAAGAAGGTAAACCTCTAACTAAATTTCCTTTGACCAGCTTGTTTATGTTCTTGAAATTCACATGTCCTAATCTTCTATGCCATTGATGTGCTTCCTCCATTGTTGCCCTTGCAATCAAGCATGTTGCTCTTTCAGTAGAATTGATGTTCTTTAAGTCTATGCTATACACATCATTAGTTCTTGGTGCTCTCAGCATCACCAAGTTTCTGTCTTCTAACTTAAACTCAGGAGAGAGTATGAGACATTTTGTGTCAAAGAATAACACAGGATACTTCTTATCACAAATCTGAGAGACTGACAAAAGATTGAATTTAAGCTCCTTCACATATCTAACATTCTCAAAATCAATGTTTCCAGCCTTGATAGTTCCTTTGCCAGTTATTCTTCCTCCATCAGGATCATTCCTAAATGCAACTTTTCCTCCAAAATAAGCTTTAAAATCTGACAAGAACTCATTTTCTCCTGTCATACTCCCAGAGCAACCACTATCAACAATAAGAGGATCTTTAAGCTCCTCTTCTGGGTTGCCCTGCATACACATGAAAAAGGTTAGTTTCTTTTAGGAACCCAAGCCATTACTGACTTGTGTTCCCCTTGTGGAGTGACATACTCAAATTCTTTGAGTATGTAATCACCACTTTCTTTAAAAACATGATAAAGAATTAATGTTTTTGTTTCCAAAACTTTTGGTTCATTCTTATCAATTTCCCCTTTTTTACCCTTATCCTCTGAAAGTACTGGTTTTCCCCAGTAGTACTTTCTTTCTCAACCCATTTAGTTGTAACTTTTGGAGTTGGATTCTGTGTTCTAGCATCTTTTCTTGTGTTGTAAGGCCTTCTAGGTTTGTAATAATTGAATCTCCTAGGTCTTACACTTGAGTTTTTGCTATCAGCACCTTGGTTAGGGGACTTGCTATCAGTACTTTGAGAAGGTACTGAGGGTTTGGAGAATGGTCTTTTCTGATGAGGGTACCTATAGTCTTTTGAGAAATTACTATGGTTAACCTTATTTGTGTAAATCCAAACTGGTTTGTTATCCCTTGGCTTATTCTCTCTGTGACTTTGATTTGCAGATCTGGTCTTTGGGTATTTGCTTAAGTATTCTGAGTGATAATCACAGTCCTTAATCAAATGGTGAGGACTATAACATACATAACAGACCTTTGGATCAATATTCCCAAATCCTTTTCCAAAAGGTTTTCTAAAATTAGCAGTATTTTGAAAATATTTTCTTGGAGGCACTGTTAAGTGATCAGCAGTACTTTGAGAAGTGTTTGAAGGTACTGCATGTTTTGAAAACTTTTTCTCATCAACCCTAGGTGCTTCAATAGATTCTCCTAAAGGCTCAGGATTTGATTGACCTTTAAGCTTTTTCCTAAACTCTAGGTTATCTACCCCATAACAAGAGACATCTGTCCTAGGTGGTTTAAAACTACCTGGGGGATTAGGAACTGCATTGTATCCCTTGTCATTCTTATATTCAGGAGGTGTTGGACTAGGGGATTCCTCATCACTAGAAGTGTTTTCATCCAAACTTATGAATTCTTCATCACTAGTTGAGGTATCTACTGTAAGATTTAGTTCCTTACTCTTAAAAGGAATACCTTCTGTGCTATCATTATCATAACCTAGGCCAGTTTTAATGTTTGATGTTCTTTGTTTTTCAACAAATTGAACATGTGACAGACCTGATTCATTCCAAACAGCAAGTTTTTCTAACAACTTATTCCTCTCATTAGTAACTTTCTCTAGTTCAGACACCTTACATCCTAGTTTCCATTCACATAACTTTACTTGGTACTCTTGTTGCTTATATCTTTCAGCCCATGCTACTTCATTGTTTTCATGAGTTACTATTTTGGCTTCCATTGACTCTAAAGTCAATTGGTAGCCAGCTATCTCAGACCTAGCCCTTTGAAATTTATCTCTTTCAGTTACATATTCACTAAGTAACTTTTGATACATATCATTACATTTAGAGCATACCTCAGAGATAGTGGATGAACTTGGTGAAGTAGCTACCATAGCAAGCTAAACAGGATCTTCTTCAAATTCCATGCTCCAATCAAAGCTTCCTAGACCATCTCTTGACTCCAAAGCAGCATATCCAGGTTCTTCATCAACAGCTGTGCTCCAATCTTCCAATGCAACCATTGAGTAGGTTACAGGTTCATCATCAAACTCATTGGACCAATCAATCTCTGATAGATTCTCTTGAGCAACCAAAGCTTTTGGTTTTGGTTCAGTAATAGGAACCTTTTTTCTTTCAGTCTTGGGCTGTTCAATCATTTTGTTTGCTTGATACTTTGCAAATTTGCATTCTCTTGCAAAGTGACCAGTCCTTTGACAATTGAAGCACTCAATTTTGGACTTATCAAATGTTATTCCCTGCTTAGCTGTGAAATTAATGCCTCTTCCTGTTTTATTCATAAACTTTTTGATTCTTGCAGTGATCATAGCAACTTGCCATCTGATATCAATCTCTTCCATAGCATCATCATCAATTTGCAAGACATCTTCTTGATAGGTTATAGGTAGAGTTGCTTGTTGAGCAAAGAATGAACATAGAACATCATCTGAGGTGGGGGGTGTTTGATGGAGATGAAGTGGTAGTGACCATAGTTGTACATGGAAGCTGAGTTTCCGTCACAGTACTTTGAACAGGATAAGCAGTACCTTTATTGGAAGTACTGCTTCTGTTTTCAGAAGATACAAAAGCAATGTTTTGGGGTTTCTGATGTGTGTTTGAACTTGTAGTACCATTCATCTCATGCTCTTACACCTTCAGATTGTTGTAGAGATCATCAAAGTCCATTGTGTCCAAACCTGGTTGTCCTCTGATCATAGTAGCAACTACATGCCATGTGGATGGTAAGCTTCTCAAGAACTTCAACTTAGCATCTTCAACTGATGCCTCAGCTCCATATAGTTCTAGCATACTCAGAAGATTTTGGAATCTTTCATAAGCAGAATCAAGACCTTCTCTTTCACCAATAGTGAAAGTTTCAAATTGTTGCTTCAACAAGTTCCTGTGCATCTTCTTGGAAGCATCATTACCTCCAAATTTTTCTTAATTGCAGCCCATAATTGTTTTGCATCCTGAGCATCATGAAACTTCAATAGGTGTCCATCAGGAATAGCAGACATTAATATGTTGAGAGCTTTGTCTTGATTTCTCTTTGTAGGAGCTGGGATGGTTGGTTTAGGTGGTTTAGATTGTCTTGGGAGCTCTACAGGTTCATCAAGTACCATATTGCCATTGACAATCATGTCCTATAAAGCATGGTCTGTGATGGCAATGTACTGCCTCATCTTCATGGCCCATAAATCATATTCTCCCTTCTTGACAATAGGAATTCTAACAGTAGTGATGGATGGAGCAGGTGCAGCCTCTGTCGACATCTTGAAGGGTATGTAGTAGAATCGGTTTAAAAGATTGTCTTCTTAATCAGAGTTTCCAACACAAGCTCTAATACCACTTGTTGGATCGATATACTCTAACCAAACTACTTTGTAGCTTGTAAGGTTTTAACAATATTGAGTAAACTCAACACTATTAATATTGAAACACTGTTTTGACCTTGTAACGTATGCGGAGTCTACTAACACAAAGCTTAAGAAGAACTTTTATATTAAACCAAACTTGAACCTGCTTTGTTACACAGATTCACTAACAATCCCTAACTTAACTAATATCGACTTCTCTAACTTATATTTTAACACGTAAAACTCATTACGACTAATACCTCTTAAGGCTCCTTTTATAGACACAAGGATATCCTTAAATCGGTTTACAATACTTGAACGATAAGTAATTATCCCTAACTAATTCTAGAACATTCATACAATATTACATAATAATCCTTTAATCAATATTGCACTTAAGTCCTTATTCTCTTCGAAGTACTTTGAATAATCTTCAATATGTAACAGTACTTTGACCATGTTTGACTTTGATCTTCAAGCAGCACTTTGACACAACAGTACTTTGAAATACAGAAGTACCTTGATCTTTATATCCCAACAAGAGAGTTGATCAACGATGCTAGTGAAGTGCTATTTCCCCAAGAGTCTGAGTCATGTACATCTTTGGCTAGTTCCGGTAGTACCGCAGCGGCTAACCAAAGAACAGAGAATGCAACAAACACAAGTATAACAGACAAGGAATGAAAAATACAAGCATAAACTATGTCTGGTTGCAAGTTTTTTCGCTTGTTTAGGTTGGCATTTGAGATGATATTCGATGCTGCTCTATATTAGTTTCGGGTTTTGCTTGTCCACATTTTCGGTATTTGGTTTTAAAATTTTGTGATTTTCTTACTTTGTGTTCTTTAAGTGTGTTGTCGGAAAGGAGGGTTTTTGTCGGTTTAAGGTTATGTAAGGCATGATTGAGTCTTCATTTTTGTTTGAGTGTAAAGTCGGCTTGGCATTCAGGTTAGATGTATTTTGGTGGTTTTGTGTCGCGGTTGCGAGTGTAAAGTTATATAGCTGAAAGCTTTATATACTATGGCTTATCTTTTCTACATTTCATATATTATTCACACAATCTTGAGCTTATAGATGTATAACACCTTTGAAAGACATGTTGCAATGCAAAAATGAATGAACGAACAGTACTATACTTCAAAGTTAAATTTGATTAAGCAAAAGGACAAAAATTATAACATGGTAGCGTCTCCCAAGCATTGTATCGGCAGTTCTTTTCAAAGGTCAATTTCAATCTAACTACAGGAGGCAAAGGTATGACATAACACCCCTCCTTCAAAAGTAATAATGGGTTCACTATAACTGAAAATTTATATAAGCGTATCACTCGTCTGGAGATGCTTCTAACTGGTCCTCGGCAACATCCTCTGGTTCCTCTGATGACTCTTGAACTTGAGTATCAGGTGATGGGCTCACTGATTCAGTGATTTCAGGTCCTGGACCAACCGACACTTTCACCATTGAGGGACGTAAAAGTCGTTCACCAATTCTGAACCCCTTGCGAAATTCTTGAATTACCACACCTTAAATATGGATTGTAACTTAATGTAGTTCTCAATTTGATAAAGCTTAAACTAAATCAGATTATGTAAACAAGAATGCAACCAGCAGTACCTATTTATTGAGATTTATTCCAAAAAGTTTTGTACGTTCTTTATTGAGATTAATAGTGCATTTCTCTCCTACATGTCCATGGAGTTTTGAAAAATTCAAACATCTCAGAGATAGATAGAGAGGTAGGAATTTATCGAACGAACCACACTCCTTCATATACATCACTTTTGTGAAGAGAAAAGCTACTGGTCATTCATCTAAGGTTACTGGTCTTTCTTGATTGTGATTCGAGGGCTATCTGTTAATATCAAGTTGGCACTGGTCTATTCATGGTTTCCACTGGTAGTACAAAGTTACCACTGCTACCCTAGATTTTTCCACTGCTCCGTTTCACGTTACCACTGCTCGCTCTTCGTTACCATTGTTGCGCTTAAATCGTTTCCACTGCTACGCTTATTAAGTTTTGTACTGCTTGTTTTGGTGAATATAGATTTGGTCTTCTGCACATGATACTTAATTTGGCATATGTTTTATGGATGGATCAATTTCTTTATTTAGTTGTGGAGCTGCATTATTAAACGATTGTAGCATGACGAGGTTATTGTTTATGGGTTGAAGATTGTTTCTGTTTACCCTAAAGATAAAAGGGTGTTGTCGTTTTCATCTGATCATCTGTTACAAAAAGTTATCATTGGTCGATTGAGGGTCAGTATCACGTGATGGCTGTGAACATGGTTCGATATTGATCACTTAATGGGTCAATTAACTTTCTTTTGATTAATCAGATTGGTGGATTGACTCACAACAGCCAAACACATTAAATTGATAAATTCTTGTTGGTTTGTGAATTATGGTTTGGAATTAGTTGTTGTCGCTAGTGCTTGGTTGATTCTGTTGTTTTGGTTATGACCATTAGTTTTAGGCCTATAGTCCTATACCATCTGTTCTGAATGTAGGAGTTTTGTATAGTCATGGTTTGAAACAGTTTAGTGATTTGGTGTATAAAGGAAATGTGCAGTAGTGTATGCAAAGATAAAACAACAATAGAAATTTGGAGGGAATAAATGTACACGAATTACTGTTGCATTGATATTCAAATAACTGTCATTTACAAGCTTTTATAGTTAATGAACAGGTGTGACTTATTGAATGGGTGTGATGGTTCAGAAATAACCCATCAGACACAACCCTTCATAGTAACTGATGACGTATAGTCTATAGTTGGGCCACGAGCCCAAATGATAAACATTACTAAGCCCAAACCCACCACGAGTGGGCTATCATAACAAATGACTTGGGCCATAATACTAATGGCTTGGACTCACGAAGTCCAAGGCCCAACCAAACTACCCGGTTATAGGATAAGGATCTTCTATTTACGGAATAGATATCCTTACCCCGGATAAGCACCACGTGTGCGAAGAGTAAAGGAGCAAGAAACCTACACGGTTTCTGCGCCTCTATATATAGAATAATATATTCTCATTAAAGGTCCGATTCACACAATCCCTAACTCTTCAACTAAACCCTAAACCGATTACTTACTCTCACGCCGGAGTCTAATCGTGGGAGACAATCCCACGATAAGCCTAACGGTGTTGTTTATTTTCTTAGTGCGCAGGTTCCATAAGCACTAAAGTTCTAATTGGTACGAGAGCAGAGTCCAAACAAGGTAAGCCCAACTTTTGTATCAACAAGTGGCGCCATCCGTGGGACACTTGTAACACCCCCAAATTTAAGTTTGTCGCAGCGGAAAAGTAATTTAGGTGTTACGGGGAGGATCGAAGTTTTAATCTCATAAAACGGCTTAAAAGAAGCGTTTTGAAAGTTATTTGTCATTCAAATAATATTTTTGATAAAAGATGTACCATTTGATTTAAAATCTTATGAAAAGATATAAAGTCTTGAAAGAATGACATATTTGATTTTTACACCATTTTAATTTATCAGAGTAATAAATGCCCACTCCGTGTCTTGTCCTGCTCCGTTAAATTACCTGAGATACACATGCTTAAAAGTGTCAACACAAAGGTTGGTGATTTCAAAGAGTTTTATGGAAAACCATTTATTTTGATAGATTTTAGGAATATTTGGTAATGATAAATACAAACAGTAATGAAACAAGTATTGAGTAATGTTGACTATAATCACAAATAAATCATTTAAGTATTCAATCAAAATCAAGTAAGGAATCAATAATCCTAACATGAGCTGGAAACTCATGATGCTAATTTAATCAGATATACAATTCAAGTATGGTCAAATTCCTATATAGCTGTATCTAAATATATGTTGAAAACATACATTTCCTTATAGATATTGCACCAAGCCTCATGACACACAAAGCGTTAACAAAAGAGGTGTTTTATCAAGTCAATGATAAATTTTGCCCTCTTATAATAGGTGATTTGCCAATTCCTATTTTTACTCAAATATAGTGTATTACGACTAATACGACTAACCATTTGAAAATGGCATTCCGTCAAGTATTAGTGGGATCGGAGGTCAATCCGAAACAGGTTTCGAAGCTGTTCACTATATTCGCGCTCACATAACAGTGATTAATGGTTCATGATTAAGGGAGTTTATGGCGATAAGGTAACTTAGGCAATATCAAGGTAATAATGGGATCATTCAGAATAGCATCATATAATCAAGTATCATACCACAGTAATCGATTTGGAAACATTATCATCTGAGTATCAGTAATTCAGTTTAAGTATTTCGCCAGTAATAATCAAATTGGAAACATTATCATCAGAGTATCAGTATTTCAGTTGAGTATTTCGCCAGTAACATATATATATCACATACCACAATAATCGAATTGGAAACATTATCATATGAGTATCAGTATTTCAGTCAAGTAATTCATCAGTTAATATATATATATATATATATATATATATATATATATATATATATATACTAGATTTCGAAGCCCGCCCGATGGGCGGGCATGACTTATAATTTCACTTTTGATGGGCATGATTTATGAATATCGTTGGAATAAATAAGATATAAACGTATCAATTTTTATATTGAATTCATTAACAATGAAATAAATGAACGCTAAGTTTTATTCGACAGTTAAAAGTTACAAAGTTGTTCTTAAGAACATAGTATGAATACATGAACGCTTAAAAATGATAACTGAATCTAATAAATATAACAATACATTTTTCTTCTGCATTCTTTTTTGGCACACTCCTATGATGTTGCAAGTCTTTCAAGTGTAGAGGGTGTTTCGGACTGTGGACCTACAACGAAAAATCATTTTTTTAAGTCAATTAGATCTTATGCAACTTTTGAGTACACACGAACGCAAACCGTTGAAAACTTTCTCATCAATATGCTTCAATGACAGAACAATTAATCTAAGAAGATTATAAGAATTCGATCATAAATGAATTTGCTTTAATGCAAATGTGGAATGAGAAACTCTTGACCTGATTAGACTTAATAAGCAGTTTGAGAAAACAAAGTTTACCAAGTTCATTGCGGCCTATCGGATGCACCAATTCGACATACTTATCAATTGAGACATACTACTTTCAAATTGTTATTGTTAAAAGAACTATTATACTTAAAAGAGTCTCAAACCGTTTTCATTCTTTTCTATTGCACCTTTTTCGCTTAAGGGATTCATGTATATACACTTTGTTCTATCAAACTTCAATTAACATGTCATAACATCTTAAAAAATGTTGAAATAAGATAGGGATATGGATAACATTGCATTAGTATTTCTATTAAAAAAATTAATTTTTGGACAATAGGTGTTTCATGTCAACCCAACATATTTTCAGTTGTACCAAAAATATACCCGTATTGACCCACTACCCAACTGGCCGCCTATTTTTGCAATTCTTAGTTATATTAGCTTGTGTCAGACTTTAGTCACTTGTGTATCTTTGTTGCACTGAAAGCAGCTTGATATTTACACGACCCCAAACACCACTTTGATTCAGCTATTTAGAAAGCCCAAAACACCCTTTAATTCGGGTATAAAAGAAGTCTCAAACACCCCATTTTTCTATTGTAAAGACAGTGCCAAACACCCCCATTAAATTTAATATTAACAGTCTCTATCACCCCTTTAACTTGGCTATTAGAACAGTCCTAAACATCACATTATTCAGTAGTAAAAATAGTCCCAAACACTCCTTTAATTCAGCTATTTAACACAGTCCCAAACACCCATTTGATTCAACTAATTAAAAAATCCAAAACACCCTTTTAATTTACGTATAAAACAGTCCCCAACAACGCTTTAATTCGGCTATAAAATAGTCATATGTATGAGACATGATCAGCCATAATAAATACCCAGTTAGTAATTATTAAGTTATTGTGTTTGTGTTTTGCAAGGCATTTTTTTTAAGCAAACCTTTCTATCAAGAAGAATGCATCGAAAGTTAACACATGGTACCCCGTGAAGCTTCAATATTTCTCAAAGAGCCTCCGGTGTGATTTTTCAAATGGGTATACCCATTTCCAAAATCTTATCAGACATGGTGGCAATGTCCCTAATTTCCATAGTTACCTCTCGTGATTCTGCACCCAAATAATACCATACCAGTTTCACCTACAAAAAGAATAATGATCAATATGGAAATTAGGTGACCATAAGATTAAGTATCGATCTTATTACTGTAATAAGCATACCTGAGTGTCATTAGCTTCTGAGCCACTATTTGTGAAAAAAATACTTTTTTCATTTTACTTGCTGTAAACATGTCAAGAAGTTCTTTTTCAAGATCCTGCATAACATTTAAGAAAAGAGGGTACCTTTAATAGTTGTATCGCATCAATTTATTTGAATAAATTAATTTTCCACAAGCGATATATCATACCAGAGAGGGTTTTGTGGTACGATTCCAAAAGGAATGGTAAAAGGGTAAAGTTTTAAGCTGTTTAGTTGCAGTGTCAATGATACTGAACTCGAATCATTGAGCCTTGGAATAACATCAATGTCATCTCCATACTTTGCTAACCCTTACACAGCAAGAGCTTCTATTCTTATAATGTTTGATGCCATGGTGCCACTCTCATTCAGTAAATCTACAAAAAAGGAAAAAAAAAGTTTCGTTTTAATAAAACTAATAAAAAGGAGAATTTGGAAAAAGAACACAACAGACTATGGTCTGAACATTTTTAATACAATCAATGCACGTACTCCAGGTTGATATGTTTCAATAACCTTCGCAATGATTGATAATGTTCAATCAGTTAATACCAAGCTTTATATCAACATCTGTCATCTAACGTTCCGTTTTGTTCTCCAATTTCCCTACAACAACAATGAGATACATGAGCATCTTTCTCATCATCAAAATACTTGATAGATTAGGCATGAAAAACTTGTGCCGTTTTAAAAAAAAGACGAAAGGATACACAAGTTAGCTAATTTCCAATACGCCGGCCACCACCAGATATGCCACAATCAGAAAAGCAATAAAGATGATAAGCATTGAAACTTCAATTTTAAGCACAATATAAACTTGTATAACTATTAAACTTGTTACCTTCCGAATTTCATGGTTTCTGTATAGAAGTATGCTAGTCATCGAATCTTAAAGCAAATAGCACTCACCACGTTTTAAGCTAGCAAGTGCTTCAGTTCCAGAATAATGACTGACCCGTCAACACTTTGGCTACCTTTCTAAGCTGATTTGTATAGTAATTAAGATGCTGAAAACTATATTGTTAAAACAATAATAAAGTTATTTTAATAAGAAAACAGATACATGAGGTTTCAAAGCAGTTGAAAATTTTGTGTAACTTTGGAACTGGGTTGATCCGTTTTTGACCAGTGTGACCCATTTGGACTTTTTACATTACTGCTACATTTTCAAATTGACAAAAGGTTATTTATAAACAAAGGTTCATCATTCTTTTTAACTGTTAAACATAAATTGCAGCGCAACAAAGATAAACTCATAAAAGTATAAAAGCTTTAACACAATACCGGCAAGGAAAAACATAGTATCATCGTCAAAGCCTTGCATACTTGAATAGCCATATTCCCATGTGATAAACATTCATACTTCAATCAAATTCGTCCACAAAGAATCAAGACTTTGTCATAGCAGAGGGTAAAAAAAAGAGTTTGTTCACTATTGAAATGTTCATTCCTTATCTAAAATTCAGTTCAATATTACAAACTTGTATTGTTTCATTACTCCATCAGTTTTCAAAGTTAAATAGGGGCTCTTTCAGCTACTCTATAGGATGACTATATCTCTATTTCTTTTCCTAACGTTCCGGGGGGGTTTTGAAGTCTCTAATTTCCATATTGACTATAATTGGGTTGTCCCATAGAATCCTCTCCATCAGTACGAATCTTTATAATTTACATCACAGGTAACAGAGTGGCACATACCTTTTGAAAAGCTCAAAGGGTCACTTTCTCACCTTATGAGCTCATTATCTGAAATATAATGAGGCTTACTATCTGAAACTGATACACTAATGATAAACTGATATTAGAAAACTAAGGGGTGTTTCGGTGTGTGTGAGATAACTATTTGATTAATCCTGGTTAAGCAATACTAATTGTTATTATTGTTGTGATAAGGTGAGGATATAAGTGTCATTGTCATATTTAAGACAGTAACTGATTATAAACAATATTTCCTTTTGTCTAAAGTTCTATCGATCACCTACCGTGATGCTACAGCAGGGTCGAATGTTGTACTAAGTTGGATGGCGGTGAACCGTGATGCTTCAAAGGTACTTATATCAAAAAATCGTTAAATATTTAGGACGTATTATTGTTATTTTATATGTCGTAACCAAATTTAATTACATACAGAATAAAAAAAATAGCTATTCTTGATCACTTATTCGCGAATTTAATTCACATATACGTATAAATTTCAGAAGCCACATATACGTACAAACTTATATTAGATACTAACCTTGCTGACTTTGAAACTTGTTGTTGACGTTGCAACCTTTGTCGCTCCACTGCAGCTTTGATATTTCAAAGATGATCTTCAAGTTTCAGCAAGTACACGTACTTTTCATTTGACTTCCACAGTTTGTATTTCATCCTTAAACTCGATGTTCCATAAAATGCTTTCTTTACCCTAAAGTGTACGGTTACCGATGGTCACCCCAAAATTTGACCCGCGAGGGTAACCACCCACAAATGCTTCTGGAAAGAAAATTGGGATCCAAATGAGGCTGCTTCAGCCAACAACCTCTCAGCCTAATATGAATATATAGATTTAAAGCAAGTTAGTACCACTAAGCTCCGCCCCTGTCACCAAGCAGTGTAATTTTTCGCGATTTCATGTGTAAATTTTTTTTTTGTTTCACCTCGACCCTCCCATCTAATGTATTTTCTAGCTCCACCACTGCTTGGTGAGCACCCTCCTCCTTAGTTCCAGCATCCAGATCACGTGCTTCACTGTGTCCTTTCCTTTTTCTTATATTTTTTTCTGGCAAATAAAGTTTTGGTTAAGCAAATAAAGTTTATTCATATAAAAACTGATAACTAACAAATGTTGGAGGGAGGCCGGTCATTTCCATTTCCATTTCTATTGTTTCATGTGTCACGTAACCGTCAGTGCATTCTTTCAGTAGCAGCTATAATGACAACATGCTGCAAAAATTAAATATAATCTAAATCATTGCCTATATATTATGTGTATATGTTGTGTTTTAAAGCTTTTTCTTAGTACTAACAACTACCTTACTTACATACACACGCACTATTTGAGAACCCAAGCGTTGCGCAATCAGGTGAAGAAAGGCATGCGGTCACATTTTGTGTGCTAACAACTTTAGTGTGCTGCTTGACAACATTCTCCTAGGTCGTTATCTCTGCATGGGTTTCAAATGGCTGCTGATTCAAATCCCTTTCCAACCATTTTTTAGTGATTGGTAGCTAAGAAAATACATTACGCAGTTTAGTGAAGAAAATTCATGTTCTTAAGAAGTTCCACTCCTACAGATTCGTCTTATCCTTACAAACATTTACATATAATATATTAGCTAATCTTCTACTCTATTAAAAAATCTTTAGGATATATGTATGGTGGAGTGCGGTCGTACTACTAACGTGGTGTCTTTCGTTTATAGAAGTTGGCGGTCTTTTGTAGGCGGTCGTACTACTAACACGGTCGTACATATATCCTACCAGGATGTCAGTGGAAACTAACAACAAAACCTTACTCCTTGGTTTAAGAATCCTGTTTTTTAATGGTGGAAATATATGGCCACACGTAATACCAGGAACCTGGCAAAAATTACCTGAATCATAGGCGAGGCCTTTCGTAAAATCAAGCACTTTTGGTCCACACTGTCCGCCTACGATAATAAGTAAAAAATCTTTAGTATATATGTATGGAACCAAAGCATAAGTGATTAAACTTTCAAGTGGTTATCATATACTTTTAAAAAAGAAAAAAAAAAAAAAAACAACAGTAAAAAGATAATCAAATCGATATAGATCAGATTATATAGATCAGATTCGTTTAAGTTAGTCTCAGTTCTGTTCCGGTACAGCTTAGTTATTAGCTCAGTATCATTAAAGCTCAGTTATCAGTTCAGTCCCAGTACAACTTAGTTGCCAACAAAGGATCAGTATAGATTAGTTTTCAGTTCAGTTTCAGTACAACTTAGTTGTAATTTTAGTATTAGTATTGCTTAGTATGTGATCAAATTCAGTGTAGCCCAGTTAATAATATAGTTTTAATATAATTAAGTTATAAGTTTAGTTTCAGTATATAGTCCATATATCAATTCAGTTAGAATAGCTCAATGATCAGCTCAGATATAATACAGATCTATATCAGTTTCAAATATTGTCTTAGATTCAGTTTTAGTCATTAATACGTAATACAAAAACACGTTGTTAAAGGTTAATATAACTGGAACTACCATTTGTTTGCAATTTCGCCAAATATACAATACTTGATATTAGAAAAGGAATGTTTACTTATTGCAGCATGGAACCGCCCGGGATAGAATGAAGGGCCTATCTGTAAAGAAAGGTGTTTCCCGCATTCTAAAATACTCATAGCCATCTGCTCATTCCCAATTATCTCTAGGATAAACAACAAATGTTTTAAGGTTTTGATTTTTATATTTTTATTGGACGCATGTACAATAATGAATCACAAAGCTTACCTGGTGTATGCTATTTGGAGTGAGTATAAATTCTTCAAAGCATACCAATTATGATAGGAAGGTACTATTTGGAGTGAGTATAAATTCTTCAAAAACTTTTGATTGCTTGATGTCAGCTCAAAATTCTCTTCCAGAAGATGATATCGATGTCTGGTACCTTCACTCGCATGATCAAGAGCCTACTAGAATACATAAGTTATTACTTTCAATTGATAATTGGTAATCTAAACATTGCTTGCTCCGTCACATAATGGTGGATGTTTAGAATGAAGATTATTATAAATCACGAAGGTACCTTGGTCGGTCTGCCCATTAATAACATTCTTTCTCCCTGATCATAGTAGAATTGGGCTATACGACAACTTGATTTTAAAGACTTACGAAACTGAAACACAAAATAATGGCGATAAAAAGATATCATAGTTGTTACGAACCTCATATTAATCTAATTAGTTATAATATGACAGTTTATATGATTGTCTAACTTAGTAAATAAAAACAATAAGTTGTATAAGAAATGAACCAACCTTGTTATGTGTTTTTCATTATGTGAACCTACAGCAATCAAACAAAATAGATAAAGACACCAGATGTATAGTAAACTTTTAAGGTCGTCCAACCAATACTCTCAGGGGATAAATTAAGATTGAAGAAACTATGTAAAAAGTGGCAAAGCGAATTCTGGACACCAGGTATATTGGCGTGTTGTCAATTATGTCAATTCAAATGAAATTTTTCATATTAGACTGATCTTTGCATAAAAACGCCTGAGGTACTCAGGTTGTTAAACTTTATTTTGACTGGAATATGTGAGAAAAAAGGAGACTAAAAAGCCTATAAGGTCAAACAGACCCTTCTCCAAGTACACCATCTGGCCGAAAGTTCCTCGTCACTTTTTTAAGCTCACTGAGGGTGAAGCTCTTAAAGTTACACGACTGTACAAACAATTGTCAAATTGTTTGCGTTTATCGTTTTCCATTAGAACCGGTGAAAACTACCGGACTTTGGAGTTAGTAAAATTTTGCTTTGTGCTACAAACTTTCCGCTTAACACAATACAACTCAACTCGTTTTACCATAGTCAAAAAGACTCATAATAACTTGCCGATAGATATGGTACCCATGCTACTGATTAGAAAGTAATATGGTATAAGATCAAATATCTAGAAATGATTTGTGTAGCGTCTCAAGAAAGTCATTATAAGAACAAAAGTTGAAGCTCGTGTTGCAAATATTCTAATCTACCGCACACATCGAGAGTCATTTTGGTATAAACTCATATCATTAGACTACTTTAACGATACTTTGGCTTCCTAACACTCGAAATTTCAAGGATGCTAATCTTTTCCACAGTATCTTTCAATTCTCGGTCACGGTCTGAAAAAAAAATAAAAAAAAATAAAAAAATAAGAAAAGAATGTTCAATAAGTAACCGATAACAAAAACCAAAAAAATAAAAAATAAATAAATAAAATAATAATAAAAAAAAAAAGAATAAAAAAAGTAAAGTTTAAATCACAAAATCATACTCAAAATTGTACAACCTCGGCTTTGGAAATTCCAGCCAGAAATGACAAAGAAGCCTTGTAGTTGGAATGTATGCCCATCAACTACTACGATAGCAAATTATATTTCTAATTCAATCCCACTCAGACATATTAAAACTTGCCCTAATCATGTCTGGTTGCTTGTCCAATAGTAATCAGGAAATACCCGTAAAAGTTATATCATCACCGAGCCCCATGATAGCAATTTAATAATCAACAATAATAATCAATTCCCTATCATGATAAACTTATGCGTACAATCTAACCCTTGAATAAACTATACGAGTTTAATAATTAATTTACCTTAACCGCACCAAATCGCAAAAGAAAATAAACATTCGACCAATTGCATCGACCATGATAAATAATTGTTCAAAGCATAACCTTCTCTCGCTCCACTTAATTTATATTGACCAATACTCATCAATAGCATATGCAAAAGATGGTGAGATCAGTCTTACCTACAATGTTCCAAGTAGGTTTCCCAACATTCTTGGAGCTTCAGTTAGAGCTTCATGGTGCATCTCAACTGACATGACTTCAGTGGTCAAACCAGATGGTACAAAAGTGACGAGCATACCAGGCTTGATGACACCAGCAGTCTCAAAATGTCCCACTGTCATAGTTCCAATACCACCAATCTTGTAAACATAATGAAGTGGTAGGCGGAGGGGCTTGTCAGATGGTCTCTTGGGCTCGTTGATCTGGTCAAGAGCTTCAAGGAGAGTTGGTCCCTTGTACCAATCAAGGTTGGTGGACCTCTCAATCATGTTGTTACCTTCAAAACCAGAGATGGCCACGAAGGCCATTTTGTCCGGGTTGTATCCGACCTTATTCAAGCATGAAGAAACTTCCTTGACAATTTTCTCGTACCTTGACTTAGAGTACTTGGAGTGGTAGCATGCATCTACAAACATTGTAAACAAAAATAGATAGCAAGAGATCATATATATACCAGCATTCGAATCAGTTAAAAGTTAAAACAATATACATTAAGTTCAATTATCCTCACCTTGTTACAGCAGCAAATCATTTGCTTGATACGAAGGGTGAAAGCAAGAAGTGCGTGCTCATGGGTCTGACCATCCTTGGAACCACGTTCAGCTTTGCCTTAAGTTTGTGCAACACCCACGCGTACTTGAAGGACCTTTTGTTCCTCTTGGTAGTTTCCTTCTCGAAACGTTCAATCACACGCTTATCAATACCTCCCAACTTGTAGATCAAGTAACCAATGGTTGTAGAGTTGTCAGAGTCGACATGCATGTCCAATGACGACAATACTGCTATGAATCTTTTCCTTACCCATCTGTAACATCATTCATAATTCCAAACATCTAACATACATAATGTCTACATGTATATACTACTAACACAAATGTAGCAAAAAAGAATACAAATTGCACTTGGCATCTTACTTTCTTAGGCGAGTATGCCAATATGGGCACATTTACTTATAATTTGGTTCCTTTGGTTATGTTTTATTATGAATGGATCATATTCGCCAAATAAGGATAGTGATAGCGGATGTATAAACATGACCGCTTTGACCCTCTATGAAATGTCACAGACCCCCCATTTTGCAACCTCTTAAGTAATAACTGTCAATATATGCCTGCAAAAGTTATTTTTCACGAGATGCTTTCCAGTGTCAAAATTGTTCAGCCTCTTGTTTTATCTTGTGCTGTAGTTGGACCTGCAACTACAACTAAATTAGCACCAAATTTACTCATATAAATATATTTAACAGTCACAAAACCTAAATCTTGTCGCACCTTTTGTGCCTTGATGAATTGTATTTCATTTTGTAATCTTTTTGCTCCTTTGTCGCTCTTTTGTTTCTGCCTCAAAATCTGCACTTGATTCTCTTGTTTCTTCTTAAGTTCTTGCATATTATATTTTTATTAAAGTGTTGATCACTTTCTTTTATACATAGAGCATATAAAATCTACACTGCGTAGACCTTATAAAATAAGACAACATAACACAAGGTGTGGATATAGTGTTTTAATCTACTTTGGTTGCTCAAAGCTGCAATGTTCTCTTTTAATGACGTATAGGGTGTTTGGCAATGTTTAAGTATACAATTACAATATACAGTATAAGGGTATATAAGTATTGTTGTAGCATTGTTTGATGATAAAAAAACGTCTATTAAACCTATAGATAGTAATTTCCAGAAGTTAGTGTACAAACACCAGATAACTGCACTCACTGTGGGGAGTTTGTCGGGCATGTTTGGTTCTGTTACAACGGGATGCAGGAATAGTAGTTGTTTTTTCTTTAGTGCCTGCTACAACCAACTAATAAAGTTTAGACAAATTGATAGTGAAATCTTGGCTGACCAGTTTAGGACATATACTTACGTGCAGTACGATGTGCAGACACAGGTATGTCCTTAGAGCTACCAACAACTATGACTCGTTTTAGGGGTGAATCAGATTGGGTTTTAACAGGTGACTGAAGCTCAGGTTGAGATTTTGGTAGTTGTTCTGCAAACTCTAATTTGGGCTTTTTTTAGTAACACTCCACTTGAATTAAGACTCGGGCTGATACACGAGGGTGAAGCCTGATCCTCTTGGTGACTTGACGGTGGTCGTTTCAATGGACTTTCCCGTTCCTATTGAATGCATGTTTCCTCTTCAATAGCATCCATTCGCTAGTGTGATGAGTACCACCAATAAAATGATTAATTTTATTTTAGCAAATGATGCTGAAAATAAAGGAAATAACATAAACTTGTATAACTTACTTCATCTTGCTCAAGTTTTTTCTTCATTTCCACCTGGAAGATAAGCCGACATGAAAGAAAAAACATTAGATACTCACGATATAAACAAATAACATAAAAAATAGCAAATGAGTATAGATATATACACGTACACGTACTTCAGCGTTATGAACATTTTTCTTCACTTTTGCAGCCTGGAAAATGAAGCAGTTCAGAAAATATGAGACAATATACAACGATAAAGAAAAAAAATTCAGTTAACATACCTGTGTGTCCTCGATATCAAAAATAGCATCTGCAAGAGCTTTGTAATTTTCTTCTTCAATAAGTTCCCAATTATTACTGTTGTTAATTAGTGATGATCTCATGTCTATAATTGTTTTCAAGTTAGCATTCTAATATTCACGATGTAGGATTTGTCTAATCTGCCTTTGCCTTTCTTTAATGCATATGGGCAGTTTTTGGTGTTCATATTGATTTGTCCCTCCGATGGTTATATTGGTCTTTAAATTCATAAATATTGTAATTCAGTTATTCATAAATCCGAAATATGTAAAACAGTGTATGCAAAACAAATTCACTATGGAGGACTTTGGACCTGTTTTACCAAAATGACCCGTTACTTTTAACTAACTTGCAGCAGCAACCACCGTTTGGTACGTCGGGCCCATGCTACCCTGTGAAGTCGTGTAATACACTTGTCTACCTGTGGAATCAACCCCAAATGGCCCGAGTTGCCTAACATGGCCATACCCAAATTCAGCTTGTTGCCTAACCATCCCAATCATCTCTTGATACACTCCAACTTTCAGTTGCTGAATTTGTAGTTTTCCAGATACACATGAACCTAGGGGTGTAAACGAGGCGAGTCGAGCCGAGTATTGACATACACATCAACAAGCCCTCATTGATGGAGATAGACACAAACATCAACAAGAAATCAATGAGATCTAATTAATTATACACAAGTTTCACACAATCATAAGTAGACACAAGGTGAATTAGCAAAACATCATCAAAGAAGAGCAATCAACAATGATAATGGAAAACATAATTAAGATAGAATCAACAAACCAATACATGATGTTTATGGAGTGATTGAAACCCTCTAAGTTGCTGGAAAAACACCTACCTAAACCCAGGAATCGGCCTTAGCGTTTAGGGCTTACAAAAAGTGAAGTTATGATGTTATATTTATAGGCATGTTTTCTGTTGGAAAGGCTTGACGCTGTCAGGTCGTTTCTATTAATGCCGTCAAGACCATTTTTTAACCAAATTGTAGATTTCTTCGTCCTCTTCGCGTGGGATTTTGAATCACCTAAATCCGAGTTCGTACGCAAAAGTTATGACCAAAACAATATCAGCTACTCCGCGCGCAAGTTTTGACAAGTTAACACGTGACGACCTTGGGTGACGCCTTCACCTTCTCTCTGGGCCGTCACCACTTTTACTCTTGACGCCGTCAGGATTTTCTTCTTGACGCCGTCACCTACTGTTCTTAGCAAGGAAAATTAAGACTTTGGCGTTTTCTTCACTTATATGCTCCAAAAACGTCCGAATTGCTTCCTTTTCCAGATTTCTCTCCCAAAGTACCTAAAATCACAAAAGGAACGATTTAGGGCAATATTTGATCAAATAAATTCGATTCCGGGCTTAAATGACCCCCTAAAAACGGTTCATTTTTCGCCTCATCAAATACCCGAAAGGAAACAACATGAAAAACTCCGAACGCACAGATAAACCACTTCCAATGCAACTAAGGTCTCGTCTAATCACTTCCTTCTATCAAAGCCTTAGAATGCTCACCTGAAAATGATGCTTAAAATGTCAACATTACGTTGGTGAGATTCATAGGTTTAGACACAGTTACACTCACAAGGCAACCAGTTTACTGTGATCATAAAATATAGCTGGACAAATAAATTATAGTTATCATATAGCTACATGTATTTGCAAGTCAATAATCACACACAAAGGCAACAACACACATAAGGCAACATCAGGATGGCTCGTGTCCTCCGACCCCATAATGATTACAACAGGACGACTCGTGTCCTCCGACCCCAATAAACCACAATTAGGTTGCATGCGCGAGCAACATAATAAGCATCCTCCTAATTGGAACACACACACACACACACACACACACACACACACACACACACACACACACACACACATATATATATATATATATATATATATATATATATATATATATATATATATATATATATATATATATATATATATATATATATATCCACACAAGCAAATAGTCACACATAATCACACTAACTTAAACAATTTAAGACAAGCATCATTCCCATCCCAAGTTTAAAACAAAGTAAAAATATGGGACTATGAACTCACATTAAACTCCGCAGCTTCCACAAAAACAAATCACAAATCTAAACAACACAAATAAGTCCACGTTACACAAGGTCAAGCTAAAAGCTACAACCCATGTAATACACATATGATGGATGTCACTTGAAACCTTGCTACTTGAATTACTATTCCCATTCCTTTCTCTAGTATTGTAGTCAAAACTTGTTGCAACTACAATTAGTTTGTATTAATTAAATAAAAATAAAAATAACAACTGCAACAAATGAACAAATTAGTACTTTCTTATCGCATAATCCTTGGGAGGACTGTGATACAAAAAGGGTGTTTGGAAGTGGCCATGGAGTGTGGCGATGGGGCATGTTCCTGAAGATGGGGATGATTGGCGTAGAACGTTTGTTGTCTTCCTTCAAAAACATACAAATGAAGATGGTAAACGGATTGACCAACACAAATAGAGAGCAAGAGGAACCTTGAATTCATAGTATCTGGCATACACAACATCTATTATGATCAAGTTTCATTTTTTATAATGGGATAAATTAAAGAATGGCCCATTGAGTAGTTGAAGAGTATATGTGTGTGTGACCTTCATAAATAAAAACCTAGGTGTAATAATGCATCGAAGTTTAAGAAAAGTTTGTTGGGTTATATATTGATATGCAGTTAATAAAGTTACTAACCTGTTACCTAAAGATGCATGTAAGTTGGTACTTATTTGTTCCTCCTCCTTGGATGCCAGCAAATAATCTTCTCTCCATGGTTATTCTTATTATACATTAATGCATAAGATGACCTATTGTAGCATATTAACATGTATTACAAATATTATAAAATCATAGTATTTTCCTATTAAGATTTACCTGATAAGAATTACAATGTAGGCATTTATCCTGTCATGACTCTTATTGAAAAAGCCATACAATGGCCACACGAAGGGCAAGCTTTCACACTGATAAAGAAGGACGTCGTTAGAGAAAACCAATACTACATAACAGAGCATAGTTAGAGGAGTCATACCACTTGTGCACCAAAACACGAACCAAACTATGCTTCATTGTGTTCAAGCCTGTCACCATGTCTTTGCAAAGTCCTGGCGATCTATTGCTCATATATAACAAAGTAGTAAAGGATTGTAAGAGAATTATTGGGTTAAAATAAAGTATAGAACTTAATCTTTACCGTAAAAGAAAAAAATGCCCAAATAAACCAATGTACAAAATATTCTTGTAGTAATGATTGAAGTCTCAAGGGACTCCCTTCATGTGAACATATTCAAGGTCATCCAGTTCATCTTGGGTTAAATCACTGTCAACCCATGAAGACCACTCCACATCATCATCATAATCATCGTCGTCGTCATGGTAAAATGGCTGTTTATTTCTTAGCATGTTCACCTGGTCAACTAATGATTGTAGCATCTAATGATTGTAGCATCTAATGATTGTAGCATCTGGTGGTTCAATGACTCATAGTCTCTGCATAAATATAAAAACACAAAACAATAAGTGATCATGTGGATACTTTAAAATTACTTGTAAGGTATAATCTATAAAAATTACTTTATGTTTACTTGCATGTATTTGTAAATGGCATACCTAAGTTGACATGATGCGAGGCTAATGAACAATAATCTAATATTGTCGATGATCCATGGTTGTTGTTCAATGTCATAGACATATCGAAGCACCACAAATTCAATCAAGAATGTAATACCTAACTCTGTGTGAAAAATAAAAACAAAAGATTACTCAACACGTAAGAAAAGAAACAAAGTTTTTATGATTGAAAATAATAGCGTGATAAGGATCTAATTGAGAAAAAATATATTATTTAGAGCTTATTAATATTGCAGCAAACGCACTACCAATACGACCCACGAATATGATTAAAGTGATCACAGGGCTTAACTCTCGTGTGAAGGTTAAGGCTAAATTAGTTAAACCAAACACCCACTTAATTCTACATACATATACGTGCAAATTTCAGCAGCCACATATAAGTACAAACTTATATCAGATACTAACCTTGCTGACTTTGAATCTTGTTGTTGACATTGCAACCTTTACCGCTCTACTGCAGCATTTATGTGGATGACGCCATTGCAGAAGAAATCTGGAACCTGAAAAAGTGGTGTCTTGCTATCAATTCAAAACATAAGTTATAGTTCGAGAAGTAAGAAACTGAGAAACAAAAGACGCACTAAAAGTTCAAAATTACTTTTCTTTGCCCTCTCTTTTTTTCCTCTCTATTAGAGAAGGAGTCCGGGATCATCTATATCTCTTTTCAGTTGTCCAGGAAAACAAAGGGAAAACGATATTTAAGACCGTATAAATTATTTAAACGAAAAAATATGAATTGTATTGCTACAATAGTAGCAGTAGGTATAAAGTATTGTATTGCTACAATATTCGCTGTCAGTAGAATCATTACGCATATTCAGTGTAAAATATCATTCTCTTTTTGAAACTTGAAATTACCTATAACATGTGCACGATATGGTATACAAATTGAGCAAGTCATGAATGAGCAGAATATCCAAGCACAAGATTAGCCAGTCAAACGCACCAGCCGCATGTAACTTTGGGCTGGAATAGTTGTCAAGAATCTTCAAACAGATGTCTTCAAATCGGTCTTTCTGTTCAAAGCTTCTAATTGTTGTTGATCCAGACATTGTTTCAGAAAAGTGTTGTATGACCGGGGCTTTGCAACTCCAGCAAGTCGTATCAGTTCTCGTTATGAAGGATTGCTAAAAATACAATAAATCATGTAATACGTACCTAATAATATCTATATTATTTACCATATAAGTCCAGCAGAGCTTATAATCGGATGCATTCTGTATTTTCATACTAATATGATAAATGGTAAAATAAATTTAATTTTAAAGAAAGCATTTACCTTGTTTTGAACTGTCGTCAGGAGTTGCTTCTCGTGTCCAATGAGATAACATTACGAAGACCAGTGAGTTGCAGCGGGATAAAAGATTCACATTTGAACCTTTTTATTTGCCTGCATATTCCTAACCTCAGATAATAGGCCTTGAAGAATTATTGATTTTCTTCTTCAAGACGCTCCCAAACTGAGAACTCAAAATCGTATATAGAAAGATACTGATCACAATAGAAAATATGAAAATAAGATTTATTTATTTTTCGCTTCAGTGGTTGCCCCGGTACAGCCAAACCATCAAATCAACACATAAATCAAATAAAAAATAGGATGAAATGAAAAAGCTGAAATCTTTGGAGCATATGGGGGTGTTTAGTATTGCTTACCATACTTATTTGCCCATTTAGAACTGATTTGGAATAACTTAAAGCAGTGATTAATCGAAACAATGTATTTTCTTTCACAACTCAGAGGTTATCTTTTTTCATTTTTTCAGATCTGGGATGAACAAAACCTGTACATATATCATTGGCCTATAAAGTAGTTTTATTAGTTAGGACCTTAATTAACAAAGTTAAATAGATGAGTAGCCTTCTTACTGTATAAGATTGACCCATGCTTGAGTGAACTTCATAACATATTACATGGATGGTCATGGCAAAAAAATTATATTGAGAGGTGAACTTCATAGCATGTATAGTAGTAGCAGCTTCCTCAAAAGCTGGTATCACCTAATAATATAACCATGATCCATTAGGAGCATCGCACCATGATTTTTCATTTTACCAAATCATAGGAGAAAAGGTTATATATCTCATGGGAAGCTAGTCGGAATATGTAGTAAGATTAGTCGTCTCCCTACACAATTGTAATATAGTGAATGCAGGTCTTCAATTGGGAATAACACTGATAAATTTGCACATGATATGTATGATATACCTTAAATGAACCACCCTTGATCTTGTTTATAGCTTCAAATTTGGCCATAATATCCAATTGTGTAACCATCCCAATCAACCTATAAATATATTCAGTACATTGAACTTCCATCACAGTCATCCCAATCAACCTATAAATATATTCAGTAAATATATTCAATTAATCATGAAACCTTTTATCGTGTATTGTTTTGGATGGGCTTAGGGTTCTTTTTAGTCAGATTACAATTGCATGATTTATAGATTAGAAGTTGCAAAGTATATACCTGGTGAATAATCAAATCATGGTCCTGCAAAAAATAATCAAATGAAGGAGACTAATGTCGTGGCTTTTAGGAGGATTTCTGTGATTTAGCGAAACCCTAAAATCGTGATGTAGTTTTCTTCTTGAGAAAGTTCTCATGATTAGGGTTTTTCTGTGAAAAAAATAAAAATATACGTACTTTTTTTTTTGATAATATGTTTTGTATGGGATTATTATTGTAGAAGATTCTTTAATTACATACCTATATAGATTATAAATTGCAAAATAAATTTCAAGTAATGTGTTGGTGTGGTGGTTAAGATGTATGGCAAACACAGGAACAACCCATGTTCGAATCTTATAGCATGGTTTTTTTGTAAAAAATAAATCCGAAATTTATGAAAAAAAAAAGTCTCATAAATTAAATAAATTGTATCAAAAATTCAGATTTATTTCATGATGACATGGAAAATGCAAATAAAATAAATTAAAAAATTGCTTATATGGCGACAATGTGATGACATGGCTGATAATGAATTACTGGGCAATGAGGTGGCGTTTACGTGGCATTATCTACGTGGAACGCCTCCTGTTATATATAATATAAAGATATATATATATATATATATATATATATATATATATATATATATATATATATATATATATATATATATATATATATATATATATATATATATATATATATATATATATATATCACATACCACAATAATCAAATTGGAAGCATTATCAGTATTTCAATTAAGTATTTCGTCAAGTATTGTATATATCACATCTTAATTTATAAACCATATCAAATAAATATCAATTAAGAAATTGATTTGAATCATGTATTTTATTCATATACTTATCAATTTATCAAAGTATATGTGAGCATGTATCTCCCCCAATGAGTTAAAAACAAGTATTGGAAATGGGGCTATGACTCACCTTGATTGGTACGGGAATGATGAAAAGTAAAGTAGGATGAGATTTATGGGAACGATTATGGAAACGTCTTTGATACGGAACTTGATAAATAAATTTATCTGAGAATATAACCAAATACTATTTGGTAAATACGAACAAATAACGAATAATATTTATTCGTTATGACGAATAGATGATGTGCAGTGTAATGATTATGCCATGCATGATATGATAAAATGCTTTATTTAAATTTTCCATCGAAGTTTTACCTTTTTAAATCGTAAGTAAAAATATTAACTTTTGAATTTTCGTTATATATATTATTAACGTTACGTTAACTATTTTATATATATATATATATATATATATATATATATATATATATATATATATATATATATATATATATATATAAACGAAAGTTTAAATGCAATACGGAATAAATTTACGAAAATAGAAAAAAATAAAATAAATAAGAATGATAAATAGATTATGTTTAGTCTTTGTCTATTTTCTTTCCAATTTTACCATTTTTACACTAACGATATTTGCGTTACACCGTTAGTCCTTTTTATAAATAAATTCTACTATAGTCCTCTAATTGTCCAATAATCAATACTAGGCTTAGAATATTAACTTTCATCAATTTTTACCCTTAAGTTTATGTTTTTATAGGTTTAGTCCTTTCTTTTCATATTTACACTTTTGGTCCTTCTATGTGTCGTCGCGTTACATTTTTAGTCCAAAATTACAAAAATAATTATAAAAATTTTCTAAAAATTTCCGTGGCTTATTAAGTCAATAATAAGCTGATTTCAATTGCTTATTTATTGAAAAGCTTATTTTTTTTAGCTTATGGGCTTTGAACGAGCCAATACAAGGCCCGTTAAGATTTTTGGAGGCGAGGGCATGGAAAATGTTTTGGGCTTGGCCTTGTACTATTTTTATGATTCTAAAAACATTTCTTATGGGCCCAGTGGGCTTACGTATCATGATTTCTTATTGGGCTTGGATTGAGCCCAAGCGAAAAGATTAAGTTTTTATGTAAAGTTTTGGAGTTTAAAAATCCGGTTCATGTTGATTCAAAATGAGTCGATTTATGTGTCAAAACGCGAGTATTTTTACAAGTTGTATAAATGAAAGTGATAGTTTTCTAGGTGGTCTATGGAGTCGTGTAATAATATAGTACTCTTGTTACATGAAATTTAAAGTTATATGTGTGGTTTGTAGCTTGTTTGAATCGGATATATATTTGAAAACATTGAAAATATTACTAAGTGTTTTACTAAATTTTCATACGATGGACATGGTTCAAAATAGATGCGTGTAATGCATGTAACGTTTAAACTAACGTGAACTTTGTGTGCTACGTGACTCCTAGGCCTTCCAAGATAGAGGCTAGTCACGTTTAGTGTTATATATGACAATATATACGTTAAAATAATATGCAAATTGATATACGATCTTACAACTATAAACAATGTGCATGACTAATTTTTAACGTGTGAATTTTGAATGGAAACGAGTAGAAATAACTTACAACACCCTTTAGGTGGTAGAGAGTCGAGAGAGGATGGATGGAACACAAGAAATATCACTTTCAAAGTATAACCCAAACGTTATACGTATAAATCAAACCCGATATCTTTCTTTCTTGCTTCCAAACTATGTTGCAATCGACTTCTAACTTGTAAGAGTAGTTTTTAGGAAGAAATGAATATGTGAGAGAGTATGAGAATGGTAAGGAACGGATGCATGCATGTATGCTATATATGGTTTCAAAACATAACACGTATAAGTGAAATATTTCAAGGAAACCTCATGCACTATGCAATGTCAGTAACCTAGGCTCTAGTATGAATTTTATATACTTAAACTATGGAATGAGAGTGCACAAAATGTGGGAGATGTTTTGGTGATTCATGCTTATGCCGACCAACCATATAAATATATATACGATTTGCTAAATCGTATACTACTTGATGATAGCTAATCATCTTTGACATTCGAACATGAAATCAACTAAGAAATAATATTAGGAACACGTAGGAACAAACGGGAATCAAAACGGTTAAGTTTTGAATAATTTATGAATCGATTGGGTTGAGTATATGTCGAACACTTTGCCTCTTAAAAATGTATCAAACGTCGTGCAATGAACTTGGGATTTGACACACTAATATTTGGCTAGGTGGTGAACGAGATGGTGTAAAAATATATAGGTGTCGTGTGTAAAAATTTGGAATATGCAAGGCGTTTTGGAGCATGGTTGGTCGACTGTTTTGGAAATAATAAAAGGAAAAATGGGCTTTGGCCTTGGGCCGATGAATAGTAAACGAGCCATTTGGGCTGAGGTTTATTAAGGGTCCGTTTGATTTTGTAATTAATTTTATTAATTAGGATTAGTGAATTATTAATATTTTGTTAATCGTGTCGAGAACTTGTTTTTTCGTTTGATGAATTTTGCAATATCGTAATCGTGACCATTTTAATATACTAAGAAAATTTTAAATTTCCCCATAAAATGGTGATTACAATAATGACAGAGATTAATATATAATTAATTGTTTATTAATTATAGAGATTTTTGCGAGGTTTTACAACACTATACTAAGAACTCAAGACCAGAATGCCGAAAAACAAGAACTCAGGCCAACGGACTCTGCAGCCGGAGAAAACACGTGATGATTCACATAGAAAGAAGCATCAAGATTCGACTCCAAGGCCAATCTCTGGAACAACCAGTGCGCCTAGTCATCGCGATTCGAATGTAACTCCAATCCCTACCGCGGTAGAATTGCCTTCGGGGACAACCCGAGCCACTACCGTAGTCCCAGACGCTGAAGACATTCAGCGCACTCTCTTTACCACTCCCCACCAAGTGGCATCCACAGTGGACAACACTGTGCCACCAGGAGCACCTAATAGAGAGAGGGAACCCCATGCGGAGACGGACATCCTCGCAGTAGAAGAGGATGCACCTGAGGTGACATTAAACGATTTTGTGTCCCAACATTACGAGACTTTAACTAGTCTCATGCAAGAGGAGGCAAGAAGAAGGTCAAGCCGCGACCTGGAAAACCGGCTGGACTTTAGCCAAGAAAAATCTCCACCACGCCACTATGAGCGCAGAAACAATGAGAGGCGCACCAATGTTCACGATAGACTTGGTACAGCATCTAACTCTCAATACTCGGAGGATTACGAAGACAACGTGCGGCACACCAATGTCCACGCTAGGCTTGGTAGCCGCAGGATACAAGATAGACTTGGACGACAACGTTCACCGAGCGTAAGCGTCTCAAGGTCAGGAAGCAGAAGAATCCAAGATAGGCTTGGGAAACACTACTCCCCAAGTACAAGCCCTTCAAACTCGGACTCCGAGGAAAAACGGCGCAAGCGCCGCAGAAGGAACAACTCCTCTTCTAGCAACTCCTCGGACAACGAGGATAGAGAGACGGGACATTGGAAATCTAAAAACCGACGTCGGTACGAGGAGGATGAAGATATTTCCCTTCCTTGGCGTCGTCAAAAGGTTGATACGTTAACGCGACGCATAAGCGATTTCTCAGATGACAAGAGAAGGCGCATGCCTACCAATGTTAAAACATATGATGGAACAGGTGATCCTGATGATCACCTAAAAATTTTCGAGTCAACGGCTGCTATCGAAAATTGGCCACAACCTGTGTGGTGCCATATGTTCAACTCTACCTTAGTAGGGAATGCACGAACATGGTTCAGCAAGCTTCTACGACGAAGCATAAATGGGTTTGAAGAGTTGCGGAAAGCATTCCGCCTAAATTTCACGCAACGAAAGAAGTGCACAAAGAATCCTGTGGAACTAGCCAGAGTGAAACAGCGCCAAGGGGAATCCACAAGCGCTTACATGGAGCGCTTCAAGGATGAATGCATACAATTCAAGGCATGCCCCGAGGTACTAAAAATCTCAGGGTTCATGAACGGGATCAATAACCCAGAGCTGATACGGAAGCTAAACGATAAAGTACCCCAAAGCTTTGATGAGCTAACAAAGCGCACCAGATCCTTCATCCAAGGGGAAGCAGCGGCGGCAGACAGCAAAAAAGGTTACTCAACCTTTAAACCACAAGAACATTCTAGGAGACAATCCAATGATCAAAGTGGCAATCAGTAATGAATACCATTCCACAACAGCCTGGATGAACTTCATGGTAATCAGGTCTCCCTCGTCATACAATGGCATCATTGGGAGACCAGGAATATCAGCCATGTGTGCAGTCCTATCCACAGCACATGGAATGCTCAAGTTCCCAGTGGAAGGAGGGATCGTCACCCTCTACAACACCACCGCATCTCCAAGAGAATGCAACATAGTGACAGATGAAGCTCCGCGCGCTCCAGAACATCACACAACCAAGGTGACAAACCTAAAAGTTGCAATCCACCCAGATTATCCTGACCAAGAGATATCAATTGGGGGATCGCTGTCCGACAAGGGCAAAGCAGCTGTGTGCGCATTATTGCAAAAGAACATAAACATCTTTGCATGGGAACCCAAACACATGACCGGAGTGCCAAGAGCCATTACGGAACACAAGCTAGAAATCCGACAAGGATATCCTCCAATACGGCAGAAAAAACGTGGCCAGGCTCCGGAACGCGCAAAAGCTATCCTGGAAGAAGTGCACAAGCTCATGGACGCGGGTATCATGCGAGAAGTTTATTACCACGACTGGCTTTCCAACCCAGTGATGGTAAAGAAGAGCGATGGTAGCTGGAGAATGTGCGTGGACTTCACCGATCTCAACAAAGCATGTCCACAAGACTGCTATCTGCTACCAGAAATTGATTGGAAAGTAGAATCCTTGTGTGGGTATCCCTTTAAATGCTTCCTAGACGCATACAAAGGATACCATCAAATTCAAATGGCCAAGGAGGATGAAGAAAAAATAGCCTTCCATACGAGTCAAGGGGTGTATTGCTACACAAAAATGCCCTTTGGCATAAAAAATGCAGGAGCCACATACCAACGGTTAGTGGATAACGCATTTGAGAAGCAAGTGGGCCGCAATTTGGAGGTCTATGTTGATGACCTAGTCATAAAAAGCCATACCGAAGAAGAATTGGTGCGTGACATAGAGGAAACGTTTAAGACATTGGGAAGAATAAACATGAAGTTGAATCCCAAGAAGTGCACTTTTGGAGCAACAGAAGGCATGTTTCTTGCATACCTAATAGAACCCGATGGCATTAAACCTTGCCCAGAAAAAACAAGAGCGGTCATCGAACTACCTTCACCGCGCACACTAAAAGAAGTCCAGTCACTAAATGGCAAATTAGCCGGACTAAATCGATTCTTGTCTAAATCAGCGGACAAGTCACTTCCTCTATTTAAAACACTCACGAAGTGTACAAAAAAGGGAGATTTTCGATGGACTCCAGAAGCGGAAGAAGCTTTCCAACAACTCAAACAAAACCTAGCAGAGCTACCCAAGCTTGTCGCACCCCGACAAGGGGAAGAACTGATCATGTATCTATCAGCGACCCATGTAGCAGTCAGCGCGGTGCTACTGACAGACAGAAACTCTGTTCAAACACCCATATACTTTGTGAGCAAAGCTCTCAAGAAGACAGAGACTAACTACACAGCTATGGAGAAACTGGTCCTAGCCTTAGTATTCGCGGCTAAGAGACTGCGCAGGTACTTCCAAGCGCATCCAATAGCTGTAATTACGGACCAACCTATCAAGCAGGTTATCTCTAAACCTGATGCATCAGGACGGCTACAAAAGTGGAGCGTGTTATTGAGTGAGCATAACATCTCTTATAGGCCGCGCACTGCGGTCAAGGGACAGATATTGGCCGATTTCATTATCGAAAAGCCAGATGCTGATACTCCATCACCAAAGGTTGACGCACCATTACAAGAACCATGGGTTCTATTTACGGACGGATCATCGTGCGCAAAAGGGTCAGGTGCAGGCCTTATCCTTACCAACCCAGATGGAACATAACATACCTACGCACTGCGTTTCGAATTCACAGCCACAAACAATGAGGCAGAATATGAAGCATTACTGGCTGGATTCCGCATAGCAAATCAATTGGGTATACGCAACCTAAAAGCCAATGTGGATTCACGATTAGTAGCTAACCACGTGTTAGGCGAGTATGTGGCCCAAGAGGAACACATGATCCAATACCTCGATAAGGCCAAGTCCTTGATCAAGAACTTTGACAAGTTTTCCATCAAACAAATCCCACGAGGAGAAAATAAAAATGCATATGCGCTAAGTAAAATCGCATCCACAAGCTTCGCACACCTGTCAAAACAGGTATTGGTGGAAACCTTGAAGAACAAATCCATCTCTGAGATGGAAATCTCCACAGTGATAGAGGAAGAACATCCTACATGGATGACACCCATCATGGATTTTATTAGCAATGGAACACTCCCCCAGGAACAAAAGGACGCTCGACGGATACGGCGCACAATACAGAGATTCGAACTTCGAGATGGTATCCTATATTGGCGTTCATTCCAACAAACATGGCTTAGGTGCGTCGGACCTCTTCAGGCAGACTACGTACTCCGGGAAATCCATGCCAGATCTTGCAGCATGCACTCAGGACCACGGTCTGTTGTAGCGCGTGCCTTGCGATCCGGGTACTATTGGCCTACGATGCACCGCGACGCGCGAGACATGATTTGAAGATGCAACGACTGCCAAGTTCACAGACCCATTCCACGTCGACCACAACATGAGCTAACACCCATCACCTCACCATGGCCATTCCATAAATGGGGAATTGACATTGCAGGACCTTTTCCAGTAGCGGCAGGAGGACTTAAGTTCCTCATTGTCGCCATTGACTACTTCATCAAATGGATCGAGGCAAAAGCAGTAGCAAGTATCACAGGCAACCAGGTCTAACGATTCGTTTGGGATAACATTGTATGCCGCTTTGGCCTACCTGGAGAGATTATTTCGGACAACGGAAAACAATTCTGTGATAACCCATTCAAAGACTAGTGCGCGCAGTTAAACATCACACAGCACTTCGCATCAGTTAAACATCCACAAACAAATGGATTAGTAGAACGCGCGAATCGTAGTCTGGGTGAAGGAATTAAAGCGCGCCTGGACAAACATAAAGGAAGATGGGTGGACGAATTATCACATGTTCTGTGGGCCCACCGCACAGAGATCAAAGTCAGCAACGACGATACACCTTTTTCTCTTGTCTACGGGACAGAAGCTGTTATACCAGGAGAGATTGGAATGCCAACAATCCGTACATCGGAAGTCAACGTCACAACAAACGATGATGAAAGACACATTGACTTAGATCTGTTGGAAGAACGACGCGAAAGGGCAGCTATCCGCGAAGCAAAAGCTAAATCAAAGATGAAGAAGTATTATGATGCAAGAGTCAGAAACACTTCTTTTAAACCAGGGGACTTTGTATACTGCGCCAACGATGCAAGCCACGTAAAGGACACGGGCAAACTCGGACCCAAATGGGAAGGACCTTACGAGGTCACAGAGGCATTAGGCGATGGTGCGTACAAAGTGCGCGACATGAAGGGCCACGAGCTACCACGCACCTGGAACATTTGCAATCTCAAGAGATGCTACCTTTAGGCTACGGCTCACACATTGACACCTCTGCACTTTAGTAAGTGCTCAATAAATGTCTGTGTATTTACTTTTTCTCTTAGGAAATTGTCTTTACTTTTTTAACTTGCAAGAATTAATAAAACGTTGTGGTTTCTAGCTAACTCCACAACACATTTCAACATTATTGCTTACATCATTCATTTATGTTTCAATTTTGTTCATTTATATTATTGCCTACATGGCATGCATGCACATATTAAGACCACACGAGGGCAGACAGGATGAGTAAACCTACTAAAATACTCCTTGAGTAAGAGGGTTGCAAACCCATCAACATCGGATCACGTATCCCTGTTAAACACCTTACTATCAAGACGCTGGAGTAAGTTAACAGTACATCCCATGATGGATGTACTTTAACGCACACTGTGCGCGTTTAACAAAACATGGATTCAAGACAATTGACTCCTAAATAGTGGAATTCGTAGTACGCTGCATACCACCGCATGGATTCAAAATGATTGACTCCTAAGTTCGTACGCAAACTCACTAACTTCATACAAGACTATGACTTTAGTACGCATCCCACAACGAATGCGCAACAACAAGTTTAGACGAACTAAGAAACCAAGACACTTGGTTCCTAAAAATGATAAATGTAGCACGCTACACACCTACTTGCACGTTTGTTATGGACCATTAAGTTACGGACTTAATACACAAGTTATGGACTCAATACAAGATATTATATACACATCATAACTCTGGGAAAATCTAAGCACAAAACAAAATACGTGCAAAAGTTCCATACTTCCATTCAAACAAAAACCACGAGTTTTTACAACGCTATAACTACGAGTTATACATACATATCTACACACTTTGACAACGCTCGGGGGAACACTCCGGCTCAGCAGAACTCCCAGCTTCTTGGAGTTTCTTCAAAAGTAGCGCATCTTTCGGTGACATGGTTGCCACACTAACTGCAACCCCATCCGACCTAGGAATGTGCGCAGCACCCACACCGCAGAGAGTTGCTTTCCCTTTGAGACCTTTCTTCTTGGCCTCCCTCTCTGCGTGACGCTCCAAAACCTCCTTCAGAGGAACCTCCTTCTCAATTGCGAAGGGATTAAGAATATCACGCGGCTGCGTGAACACCGGAACCTGCAACTGAGCCTCGTCAGGCTTCAAATAAAAATCAGGTTCAGCCTCTGCGTTCTCCAAGATATGCCTCCCCAGAGTTAATCCCGCCATTATTACTGAGATGGGACAATCTTGGTCGCGCTCCAGCCGTGCAATGTGCGGAAGCTCGAAGAGCCTCATTCCCTCCATCGCCTTTACAAGCTCCTCAAAGGCATCAACATTGTATTCAGGAACCTCAGCGAGGGGAATGGTCAGTAGTTGACCCTCGGAAAGCTCCTCCACAGCCTGCGCCTTGCCACGAGCAACGACGCACTCCACCACCTTACCAAAGGCACCCACAACCTCTGGGGATTCCAACGTGCCTATGGCAGCTAGGCGCAAGCCATGGCTGATCAACCACCTGCATAAACAGCAACGAATGCATTAGAAAGGAAGGAAAAAATACAAGAATTAAAGGATAATATACAACAAGTACCTGCGCTCCGCAATCATGGACATAAGATGAGGATACAACTCCTCATCATACTCTATGCTCAACCTGCGCAGCTTTTCCTCCTGCGCCTCCACAGAGCTCCCCATTTTCTTGCCAAATTCAGCAAGCTGGCCGCAGAGCTCATTCTTCTTCTCCTCCATGTACTTTACCCCCCAGGTGAGGTTAGCTCTATACTGCTGCGACTCTCCACGCTCGCGCTGCAGCTCAGCCATCACAGTCAGCTTCTCCTCGGTAGCCTTCTTGGCGCGCTCATCGGCAGCCAACACCTCTGCCTGCGCCTCAGCCAACTGCGCCTTGAGCAGGGCAATTTGCTCATCCTTCTGAGCAAGGTTACCTCCCTCCACAATTGCCCGCGCCTTTAGTTGAGTGACCAACTCAGCTTGGCGAGCAGCAACAACAGTTAGTTCCTCCACCAACTCATGCGCAGACATCTGCGCTGCTGCCTTCAAAGGCTCCTCCACATGAGCAGTCTGCGATGATGCTGCACGATCAGCAAACACCGCATCATCATTAGCAGCATGGTCACTACAAAACAAAGAGGGTAAAGTTAGTACGAGGATACAGCAAATAATGAAAATGAAAATTGTAAACACTTACACAAGAGGTGGAGACCTGGACAGATTCTTCTCCGCACCAGAAACGGACATATCATCCGGTGCAGAAGACTCTTCATCAGCAATCAGATGGCGCCTCCTCTTGGAAGTTGGCGTGCCATAACCACCCGAAGACGCTTCCTTACGCTTCTCTCCCTGAGCCTCCGCAATAGGCTCCAGGATCTCCACGCTGTTGGAAGACTCAATATGCGCCTCCTCCACTACGGGAGACTGCTCCCCAGTAGGAGGAACACTCTGCACTGGCACCACAAGCGTATCTGCAGGTGGAGAATCTTCACGCGCAACGGGCCCAAACACCGTTAGGTGCCCCGCAGTGGCCTGTAAGATGGGCTCCTCACCATCCCTCAGAGGGCGCACCCCCACTGTCACACGCTTGGGCTCCATCAACTTCACAACAGCGAGCAGGTCCATCTCTGTGACAGACAAAAAACAAATAACAAAGAACAACTTAGTTATTCAAGCAAAACAAACAAACACTTACATTATAGAGGCAAAGGCAAGAAAGGATGAGCACCCACCCTGGCTGTTCCCATCAATGAAGGTTGGAACCTCGTCCGCACCATCAAAATAGTTGCGACTCGGTCCCATATGCACCAAAAACTCCTCAGGATAGGAGTTAATGGGAATGCGGTTACTATCAATTGTATCCGCATCCGCGACACTATACGAACCAAGGACAGGACGCTCATCCCTCGGCAGCGACCCTTGAGTATAGAACTCAAAGCGCGATGGAAATACAACATCATCCACCCAGAAAAAATATTCTCTCCAATGCCTTAAGGAATCTACTTTATCGGTGTAGCATTGGAGGCGCCCTGAGCGCTTTGCAAAAGAAACCCACCCGTGCGACCACGTTGTGTGGTAGAACGCACGAAATAGATCGACTGTCGGGTTAATAGCAAGTAACCGACAGTTTATTTCAAAATTGGATATCTTCGCCGCACCTATACAGTGCAGCTGTGAGATATGGAGTTGGTAGTAATTGAGCACGTTGCTAAAAAATATGGATATTGGTACGCGATAATTCGCGTAATCAAAAAAGCGTGTATATAAACCTATCTTCCCATTGGGGAAATCGGCAATACACACGTCCACATCTGGTGCTTCAGGATGGACGTCGAGAGGAATGAAGTAGTCAAAAGAAAACTAACATACGTCATCCTCATCCATCCTAGAGCGAAACTCGTGTAACTGAGCAACCATTTTCAAGATATAAACAAGGTGTACTAAATTGCGCACGCGCAGTTACCTAGTAGAACAGAAGATCGAAGAAAGAAAAGCTTTGAAAGGTTTGAAAATGGTGGAAATGTTTTTTTACCGTGTGATCCACAGTGAAAGGAGGCGGTGTCTTTTATAAGCTTCAAAAACCCTAAAAGAGACGCCACGTGGATCCCACTAACAAAACGTGTGGCTAGGATGAGACAAGGTACAACACTTTTTCTCTCTTCCCAAGGTACACGTGGACACTCTCCCTGTTTTTTGAAGCACTTCTTATGATATTTTGGGACTTGATACATTGTTCCCATTTTTGGGCGGGAAGTATTTAATTTTTTCCCCGCCACGCTTACCGCTATTCTCACTAGTCTAGTATCCGCGGCTACGAGCCGCGCACACTAGACTGGGGGGACATTATGACGTATAGTCTATAGTTTGGCCACGAGCCCAAATGATAAACATTACTAAGCCCAAACCCACCATGAGTGGGCTATCATGACAAATGACTTGGGCCATAATACCAATGGCTTGGACTCACGAAGTCCAAGGCCCAACCAAACTACCCGATTATAGGATAAGGATCTTCTATTTACGGAATAGATATCCTTACCCCGGATAAGCACCACATGTGCGAAGAGTAAAGGAGCAAGAAACCTACACGGTTTCTGCGCCTCTATATATAGAATAATATATTCTCATTAAAGGTACGATTCACACAATCCCTAACTCTTCAACTAAACCCTAAACCGATTACTTACTCTCACGCCGGAGTCTAATCGTGGGAGACAATCCCACGATAAGCCTAACGGTGTTGTTTATTTTCTTAGTGCGCAGGTTCCATAAGCACTAAAGTTCTAATTGGTACGAGAGCAGAGTCCAAACAAGGTAGGCCCAACTTTTGTATCAACAGTAACTGTCACATAACTGTTTTAACCATAGTAACTGCCATAATATTCGACCAATTAACTAGTGACAAGTCAGCAATCCTAAACTTAAATTCTATGCAAACCTTATTGGACATAAATATGTCTGCAAATATAATGGATACATGATAATAATATTTACTGTCTAATAAACTAGTATAATAAGATCTGTTTGATCTTAAGTTTCCAACAGATTCTGTTAGAAAAGTGACTTAAACTTTAGAGGTTATTTGGTAATTTGTGTTACTTGTCCTGTAAGTTTGTTTAGCCTATAAATAGGGATTGATTGTATTAGTTTTCTTTGTACCTTTTGAATTAGGGTTTGGTACCTTTGAATTAGAATTTGTCTTTTGAATTTGGTTTTGTAATTTGGTTTGGTATTTTGAATAAAGCTTTCGCTTTGTTTGTTTGATTTGGATTTGTTTGTTTCGTTTGTTTGAATTACAGTATCAAAGCTAGGTTTATTTAGCCATGAAGAAGAAAAAGAAGAATGAAAAAAAAAAGTTTGAATGAAGGTTCTGATAGGATCGGTTTAGTTTGGGTTTTCTGAATTCGTGAGCTTTGGATTTGGGGTTTTGGCTTCGTTTGAATCTGGATTGATCGCTTGAAATTTGTCATCAGGCTGATTTTGGGATAAGCATCTTTATTTGATGTACTTTAATCTTAAAACTTTGTTTTGGTCTCATGTACATGGCTTGGGCTTTGCACTAGATTTTTAGGCTGTAGTCATGTTTTTTTTTTGAATTGGTCTTTTAGTTAAAATTTGGGCTTTTGTGTTAAATTTGAGATAGTGTTTTGTTGGATTTGGCATGAAAAGTATGGTTTTGGTATTCAACACTTTTTGGATCCGTTTGTGTTAAATTTGAGATAGTGTTTTGTTGGATTTGGCATGAAAAGTATGGTTTTGGTATTCAACACTTTTTGGATCAGTTTGTTTTTGAAGAAACGATTTAGGTGTTGTTTAGTATTTGGACAATTTGTGTTTGAATTTGGACCGTAATACTTATTATATAAGTCGGTCATTAGAATTATTATCAAGTATCATATTTGGGGCGTTTGAATTATTAGATCCCGTTCGTCAAGTTATTCATTAACTTGAATTTGGTTGATACTTGAATAATAAGTTTGAAGTTGGACCGTAATTCTTATTTAAGTGGTTCATTAGAATTTGAATTTGATATTTGGGTCGTAATTCTTATTATATAAGTGGACCATTGGAATTTGAATTTGGTATTTCGAATTTGAAGATCGATTTGGTGTTTGGAGATTTCGTTCAAGTTGTTTGGAATTTGTTAGATCATTTGGAATTTGTTAGTTTGAAAATTTGGATCTTCGTTTGTCGGGCTTTTGAAGATGGTTGTCTGAATTTGATAATCTTTGTTGAAATCGTTTGAGCCGATTTGGTTTTGTTTGATTGGCCGAGTTTGAATTTGTCGGTTAATATTTGGTTGTTCGTTTTGAAGACATCGGCATTTGTTTCGGATCGTTCGTTTTGAAGTTGGCTAGCATCTCTAGCATTTGGAATTTGAAATTTGAAATTCGGAATTTGGAACTTTGAATTTGATTTGAAGCAGGTGGAGGAGTTTCAGTCACGGTGGAGATTGTTAGAAAAGTGACTTAAACTTTAGGGGTTATTTGGTAATTTGTGTTACTTGTCCTGCAAGTTTGTTTAGCCTATAAATAGGGATTGATTGTATTAGTTTTCTTTGTACCTTTTGAATTAGGGTTTGGTACCTTTGAATTAGAATTTGTCTTTTGAATTTGGTTTTGTAATTTGGTTTGGTATTTGAATAAAGCTTCCGCTTCGTTTGTTTGATTTGTTTGTTTGTTTCATCTTTGAATTACCAACAGATTCAACATTTATTAACCTCGTACTACATATATTGATATCAAGTGTGTACTGATTCAATGAAGTGTCAAAGTCATTTGATGATTTAGGATTTGGGTTTGATTTTCTTTTAAGAATGGATCGGTGTATGTTTTTTTTTTAATCGGGTTTGTTTGTTATTTGTGTTTGTAAATTAAGATAAAAAGAAAGGGCATTTTAGTAACTTCACAAGGTGTGGAACCAGCAAATTGACCATGGTTAGCCAAAATGAGAGTTTAGGGACCAACCGTGCGAATTTTGCATAGTTCAGGGACGAAAATGCCAAAAAAAAAAATTAGGGACGAAACGCGCGAAAACGATATAGTTTAGGAACGAACGGTGAAATATTGTCTTGTTTTTACTATTCAATTTACCCTACTTAATTATTTTTGGGACCTATCAAACAACTTTCATCAAGTTAAGAAAAAAAAATAGAAATATAATTCTAGTCTAGGTAAATAAAACAAAAAAAAAAAAAAGAACAGGAACACATCTTTTCCACGAAAGTGATATATCATCACTTCACTTCAAAATAAAGAGATCCATCACTCCTCTCTCTCTACTGTCTTGAAAAATGTTTTCTTTTCAAACTTTACTAAAATGACCCATTTTAAATAACTAATCATACATACTCTTTTGTTGGATCTAATATCTGTCTGGGTTGATTCTTGGGTTCAAATCAAGAATCTTGAACATAAACTTCATGAGGTTTGTTTTCTTTAGTACATTCATATGTTTATTTGTTTTTCTTGTTGGTAACCTTAGTTTTCAAGCTTTTGGCTGACCAATATTTGATAGAGTACATGGGGTTGGTGTTATTATTTGTGTTCCTTTTTTGATTGGGTTAAGTATTGACTTTAGATGGTCAAACATAGTATTTTAGAAATTTATATTTGACACTGGATTTTGGCTTGTTGATCTGAAAAAATGTATCTGGTCTAATAGTTTATAAGTTTCTAGTAATGGGTTGTTAAATGTATTTCTAGATAATGATTTGTAAGATTGTTAATTTTGAAGGGAAAAAAAGTTAGTTGACTTTGAGTTTAGACTGTTTTGGGACTAGGGTCTATGTATTTTAATGGATTTATGTAAATTTGAATATATGGGTACTTAACTTTGATTGTTGTTTGTGCTGTTTTTATGTACTCGGTTCGTCCGTATAGTGTTGTTAATGGCATAAAGCTGTTTGTTATTTGTCGTCCTTCAAAATGAAGAATTTTTAAATATGTAGAAGATATAAAATTCTAGAAATCAAGGAAGGTGCGCCAAGTTGCAGTCCCTCGTGATATATGTAGTTACTAGTTTGTATTATAGGTGATTAGACATTAGGGGGTGTTTCATGTTTGGATCTGCGTTTCGATATTAGATGATCAACTAATTTTTATAGATGGTGTTTGGATGTGCTCATGTAGCTTGAAGTTGTAAACCGTAATTTTAGCATTTCATAATCAAAAGAAGTAGGTATCCAAACACTAGATATGAGATAATCAATTTTGCAAAACACGCACCCGAACACGCCCTTAGTGCACAGTAACTAACTTTTGACACCTAGAAGTAAGCTGTTATGTATTTGTAATTGTACCCCCTTCATAGATTTTATGGTTTCTCAAACTTATATAAGTATAGAATACAAGCCACAGAGTGATCTTTTTTACTAGTGTAACTTAAGTTTCAAATCTTGCCAGGCCATGAGTTGAACTTGAGCCTATCATTCTTTATACAATCCAAATAAGCTCTGACACAGCTTAGACTAGAGGTGGTAGAATAGGTGTGGCGGACATGCCTTGTAACATGTAAAAACGGGCTGTGCTGTGCTGTGCTGTACTGATCTGCAGCCACATTAAGATGTACAATTATCTCTTTGCTCTGAAAATCATATCTGTAGTATGTGCTGTATGCAAACATGTGGAAAATTCTGTGTGTCAATTTCAAATTAGTCATTTGACTTTCCGAGTACAAATTAGCCATGTTTTTGTGCTAGTCTAGTTTCAATCTCTTTGCATTTTGTTTTGCATTCATATTCTAATTTGTGTTGTTCGTATGACCAGGCTTAGAATGCAAGATGATACCTGAACAACTTAGGGGTGAAACATCACATAAAGAACATGTGGCTTCCAATGTGTCGAAACATCTAGTTAGAAGCATTAGCCAAAAGTTAAAAAATGACTACCATGGAAGTGTGATGGATGATGATACTGATGATGATGACACGGGAGTCGTTTCATTAAGGTGTATGAGTTTGTATACTAGGGGCAGAGGGTGCAAGGTTGGAGCCGCAACAAGTGACGAGTTCGGTGAAGTAGTGGGTAAAGGTTACAACTTACAATGCATATGTTTTTCTTCCTGATGGTATTCTCGAGTTGTGTTTCCTGAGACTCCCATTAACTAGCTTAATGAACACTCGGCTCGTGTGCAAGAAATGGAGATCTTTGACTAAGACATCTCGTTTTATGCAAATGAGACGAAACAGGTATTACCCAAGTCCATGGTTGTTCCTTTTCGGTACTCTTACAGATGGTGTTAGCCCTCGTGAGATCTATGCTTTTGATGTTTCTTTCAACAAATGGCATAAAGTTGAGGCAGAAATTCTTAAGAATCGGTTTCTGTTCTCAGTTGCCACTGTCCATGATAACATTTTCATTGTCGGAGGTTGCTTAAGCTCCGGAAGAATGGACCGAAAGACATACAAAGGAGTGTTGGTTTTTAGTCTTATGACAAAATCCTGGCACAAGGTTGCATCAATGAAACACGCAAGGTCAAAGTCCGTTCTAGGGGTTTTTGAAGCCAACTCTGTCAACTCTGTACACAGACGCGGATCGGTGGAGTATCGGATGTTTACGGGGATCCTCACAGGATTTCGGTTAGACGTTCATCAAGAAACCAAAAAACCAAGAACACGAGTAGTGTAAAAGACCGAGGACGGTTCTTGATAATAGCTGTAGGGGGAATCGGTTCTTGGGATGAGCCTTTAAATTCATGCGAGATTTATGATTCTTCGTCAAACAAATGGACGGAAATTCAACGGTTACCAGTCGATTTTGGGGTTGTTTGTTCGGCAGCATATGACATTGGACATGGTATATGGACTCGAGTCCAAATGACCCCACCAACGCCACGCGTCTACCCCGAGGCTAGTGTCTTGTGATGGTCAACGACTCTATTTGGTGTCGGTTTCATGGTGTGAAGGAGAAGGCGAATTGGAAGGAGAAACAAAGCCGTTCGAAAGTTATGGGAGCATCCTGATGCACCCATGAACTGGAATTCGCTATTTGTAGCTGATAAGAACCTGATTTTTGGGATAGAAATGTTTAAGATATTCGGACAGGTGATGGAGTTTTTGATAATGTGTGATGTCTCAAACCCGAAGATGAAGTGGGTTCACGCGTCGAAGAACCAGGTGGCTCGTGAAATGGATGTGTCTTTGTGCATGATTAAATCAATGGCTGTTGTGCACTTGTAAGTTAATTGTAAGTTTTTGTTTAAACTAAAATATTATAATTAAGTTTCAAAGATTTTTTATGGAATTTTTGTTAATTCAATTGGATTCATGAAGCAAACGATGGGAGTTTCATAATCAATTTTCGGGTTTTATATGTTTAAAACTATTCTGATTGGTGGCCCGAGAAACATGTTTTTGTACTGGTTCAGAATCAGTTCATTCTGCAACAAAGTATAGAAAACTACATAGATATCTGCTGCAAATGTGACAATTTTGACTTATTTAAGCATCAATAAGTACACTTAGGTTATGTTTTGCACTTCACAATGCCTGTGAACTACCCAATGTTAAGGATTAGATATATGCACGTAACAGCAAAAGCACGTGGGGAAACCTGTTACTAGGCCTGACCAGGATCCAAATCCGAAACCAGACTTGAACCATAACCCTACGTTTAGACGTGTGACCAGGGTCAAATTCTGACTCCAGCGCAGACATGATGTTGATTGTCTTTATATTGTCTTCCTATATATCAAGTGATTGTTATGATTTTATGAGTTTGACCCACCCGTTATTGATAAAATATCACTCAAGTTGGCCTGTTCCACATAAATGCGCTAAAATCTCCCCTTCTACTCAAAATTGTTAAAATGGCTTGAGAGATAGCATTGCATTGTCACTTTCTACTTTTTTTGATATTGTTCTTTTATTTTTTTTATTTTTTATTTTTTATTTTTTTTTTCTTTTTTATTTTTTTTTTAAGAATAAGGCAGCTGGGAGCTGAAGCACATTAATTGTAACTTGATTTTTCTGTTGACTTTTAGGAGAGGAAGACGGAGTTGAATCAGGCACTTGTGAAAATGGATCATGGTGGCAGCGCTGATGGTATCCTTCAAAAGTAAGTTCATATGATCCCGAGTAACAGATTTTAGGAAGTTTTAAGGAAGTCTTGACTGACCCGTCATTTTGTTTCGGCTGAGCCAGGTTCGAGCTGATCGTATCCAATCTGATCTCCAGGAACTACTTAAGGCTTTAACTGAACGTTGCAAAAACATAGAATTGATGTCAAGTCAACTGCAGTTATTGAGCTTCCAAAGGGTATCATCTTTTATCTCATGAGCAATAACGTCACTGTATCTGTAACCTGGAGTTCCGGAGATATCTGCAGTGTGGGACGAGGATTTGGATAAATTCGAAGACGAAGGTTTCTCATTTGATGCTACGGTGCCTGCAAATACCAAATCAACATCTCAGGCAGAAAACTCGGCTCCGATGGATGACGCTTCTGAGGATTCATATTCAAATGCTGACAGGATGTCAAAGAAGCCTTTCAAGACTGAATCAGCATACGTACATAGCGAAGATGAGTCGGCTAAAAGCCCAGTTGGTAGTCCCACCGCTCAAAAAATGTTTGAAAGTCCAACCAAGGAGGATTCATTTAAACATTACGGAAAGAGCTTTGATGCTGACACAGAAAGGTACCAATTGGATTCAGTTTATGGTTTGATCTTTCATTGTCTAAATACAACAAAACGTGTACCTATACCTTGTTTGGTGGAAAGATCTAAACATGCACTAGGCTATTGCTCTTGTTTTCAGTTTTGGTTGTACATAAAAATTGAGTTTGATCTTCTATTGATGGGGAACTTTTGACAACAATGATGATGTAGATTCGGTGTGGGGATTCAATAGTCACACAGCTAAGGTGAGTTCATATCCTTTTTTCAGTTATATCATTGCATGAAAATTAATACAGTACATTTCAACGTACTACTCTAGAGTGGACCTGGAAACTGAACCAATCTAAAACTGGTTTTGTATCAGTTGCGAACTGTTTTGGTATGCATCTCATAATTTGAAAAATATAAACCTAAAACAAAGCTGTTTGGAGTTTTAAAGAAAATAGGAAACCTATCTCTATTATGCCCTTGCAAATAACTTCATTTATTCAGGATGCTGAACATGAGAAGCATAGAGAGAGTTATTTCTTTGACACCAATAGCTTTACTGCAAGTTTAAGGAAAAGTGATTCCCCGCAAGGCAATAACAGTTTCTTCCAGAAAAAGAGTCCATTTGGGTTTGATGATTCGGTTCCTGGCTCACCAGCTTCCGGAGCTGGCACCTTACCACGATACAGTGGGGGAAGAGCAGAGAATTCTTTCTTTGATAATTTCTCGAGATATGCCTTTCAGTGCCACTGACCGAGGTTCTCCCAAACAAGAAACCTTCTCGAGATTTGATTCCATGAGCAACTCCACACAGGATAATTTCTCAAGATTCGACTCAATGAGCAGCACGGCACAAGACTGTAGTTTCACAAGGTTTGATTCAATGAGTAGCAATGCAGGTTTTGACTTTTGACCATGGTCATACATATTCATTTGATGACTTCCCTTTGGGTCAAGTACTCAAGCGGACTGTTTAAGGTGTCGTCAGAATGTCAAATGGGGAAAAATGAAACTGATAAATGGGCATTTTAGTTTGGAGTTTGGTGGTGTTATTTTTGTCTTCTACGAGCCTGATAGTTTATGTTTGTATCACTTTGATACGCCTGGGCCCGAGCCCATGGCCTATTTAGGTCTTAGGGTTTTACTCTACTTTGTCTTATAAATACTCCTTGCAGTCATTTATTATAATCAATCAAAGTTTAAGATAAACCAATATCTAGTTCTTCTCTCTATTTTCTAACGGAGCCAGCACACGCTTGAAGTGGTGCCTTATCCCGATACAAACCCTAATCGGGTCGTATCAATTGGTGGTTTCATTGAGAGCTCTCGTTGAGAGGGTTTTTTATTAGGGTTCCAATCTTTTTAAAAAAAAAGTACTGTTCATCGAGCACTATTCATCCCGGAGTACTGTTCATCGATCACTATTCATGGCTACTGTTCACGAGTTACTGTTCATCATAATTTTATTTTATTTTTCTTCGAGATATTGTTCATGGCATCAGGCAGCAGCGATCGGGACGCACTATCTAAGCTCTTGCAAATGGGTACCGTGGTTGAATATCAGAGTGAGTTTGTGGTACTTGCAAATCGAGTAACAGGGATCTCTGAATCTTTACTTATATCGTTTTATATCTCCGGACTTAAACTGGATCTACAATGTTTACTCTTACGGTCAAATCCCAAAACTCTAGATGAAGCTTTTTCCTTGACCCGTGCGGCGGAAACACGCTTCACGAACTTAGATATTTGGGAATTTTTGAGGTTCAATCCATTAACTTTGGGAGAAGACTTCTTCAAAGCTCGTATCACTGAAGTTCGTTTTGAGACAATTGCAAGGGAAGAGAAAAAGCATATCGTTGAAAAGAAAATAGATGTCTTTTTACCATTAAAGGGTGAATTTGCTTCACCTAAAGCTGAAGGGTCATTGAATGCTGATAAGTATATTTGTAACACCCCACCCCGACAAGGGTAGAAGTGCCACAAGGATGGTGACATATCAAAGCATACATACATAATATCATACACAGCGGAAGTCTTAAACATAATTCAATAAGAAATACCAAGCCAACACAGCTTAAGTCAAAGTACATAAGTTCAATGATGAAGAAATAATCCAAAGGAAATAAGAACATAATCCAAATCCAAAGTCATAACATAGGGTGGTCATCTAAGGTAAAAGCTTCAACACAAGCTCTAACTCTCATCCCATAGCAAAAGCCCAGCTCCTAGCTTAGATACCTGCCGCAGGAAAAGGAAATGCGGCTGAGCTTAAAAAGCCCAGTGAACAGATACATAAACAAAGAAACGATAATGAAATAGAACTGAAATGTAGTGCATTGGGGAATATCATAAGGAATAAACAAATGAATAATAGAAAGGAAAAATAGGATAGTCATCTACCACGAGCCCAAAACTCAAAGTCATATCTCAAAGTCATAAGCCTTCAATTCATAATCTCACAATCAGAGGGGATACCTCTCAGGCAACCAGATAATATGAGGGGTGTCCTCATGTATCATAAGGGTGGAGTGATCAGCTCCCAGGGGTTGTGAAGGGCATGTATAGCACACAATACCAATCACCTCAAAGTCAACTCAAAGTCATAGTTAAATCCACTAAGCATACATGTCTAGGATTGCAACCCATACGCCCCTTACTCAAAGTCAATCTCAAAGTCATATACTCAAAGTCATAATGGCCATAATAGTAATCATAAAAAGGGACGGCGTGAGAAATCACTCACCCACACATGAGTCATGCCAGTGGTGCATCACAGACATGCCTATGGTACCTCCATAGGTAGGAGAAACATAAATGGCTCGGGTATCAAACTAAGAGTCAGGTCTCAAAATCATGCAAAAGGTCATATAGCAAAGGTTTATCTCAAAGTCATCTCAAAATCATATCAGGGTTCAATCAAAAGGGAACATAGCAGTGGCTTGGGGAAATCTTAACTGAATCATAACTCAACATCAATGTATAGGAACCTTTTACTGAAAAAGGCAGAGTATCCGTACCTTATTGCAAAGCACAAATGAAACAAACACAGAAATGGGAAAGGGCTCAAGATCTCTCCTTCTTCACACCTAGAGGAGAAGAGGGGGACTCATAAATCATCCTTTAAATTCATATCTTTCCATTTTAAGTAACTTTCCATTTTTAGCAGGTTTCCATAAATAGTAAGTTTCCACTTTTAGAAAGTTTCCATATTTAGAAAGTTTCCACTTTTAGAAAGTTTCCATATTTAGAAAGTTTCCACTTTTAAAAAGTTTCCATATTTAGAAAGTTGAATCATTATTAATGGAAATAAAGTATCTTTTAACCTTTTTACTCATTTGGTCCTTAGGGTTTCATAACTTTGCATTTTATACCCTTTACTTTCCAAAATTACACTTTAAACCTTTTAGTATTCAAAGTTACACATTAAACCCTTAACTTATCCATTTTACATAATGAGCACTTATTTTATTAATTTATTCGAATGAATCCTCAAATATTCATAATTTACACTTTAAGTCCCTCAAGTTATAAAAGTTACATATTTAACCCTTTAATTTATAATTTCAATTTTTAATTATCACTAATTACATATTATGCCATTAAATTATCAAAATGACACATAACTCCCTGAATATATTAAATTACTCAAAACAGCTCCAAGTTTCTGAAAATTACATGTTTAGTCCCTCTCTTTTAATTATTTTCAAAACAAACCCTAATTAGGTTTAAAATACATTTTAATCCATTTAAATGCAAAACTTACACTTAGCACCCTCATTATATATTTTATTCGAATATTATACAGCTCAAATAAAGTTCCAGAATTAACCCTTAAGTTTTAAAGTTTACAAAACTCACCCAAAACCTTTTAGCCAAATCGTATAAACCAAAAACAAAGAAATTAGAAACCCTAATCCATCCAATCCATTTTTAATCATTACCAAATCATTAAAGATCATTAATAGTCACAAATTTCCAGCCCTAAACACAAACCCTAGATCCCACGATTTTATTTTCTTTTTCTCCTTATACGTTTTATACAAAAACCCAATAAATCAAAATATATTCGAAACACATGATTCAAGCCATGATAATTCTTCCAACATTTTTACAGATCACTATACATTATAACAAGTGTAAATAAATTATATTTAGAATTATTATGGATTGCATGGTGTCTTTTACATTTTAAACATGTTTTTAGGGTTTAATTAGCCAAAATGATGTCGAGCATGCATGGATCGATTAGAGCATTTTAGATGATGTTCATAGGGTGTAAGGGACCTGAGAAAAATACCAAACCAATACTTAGACGTGTGGATAGGCTGTACGAATTTATAGCATACGCGTATAGGCCAAATGATCCAAAAATCACCACGACTTCACCAATGATCTTCCAACCCTGAAACCAATTTTCTTGGGTCTTATATGATGTAAGTATCACAGGAAAAATGAGAAATAATTTTTATAGAGGTCGAATGAATCAAAAACGAATTACCTTGTTTTTAGGGCTCGACAAAAGAAAACCAAGACCACGATCGTACCAAGCTTCAACAATTCGAAAGGGTATTTTTCTAGGATCTCTTGGATGTTGTTTGATCACAGAAAATGCTTAGGAATATTGTGAGAGTCGAATGGGGGCTGTGAGAATTGTTTGTGTGTTTATTGAAATCGGCAATTAGGGTTTTTAAAAGAAAAGATATGGTTTTTGGTTTTTAAAAAGAATATGCCATGTGATGAGGGGGAGGGAGGACCAAAATCTCGGCCATGATATTGGGATGAGATATATTTGTGATTATCTTCCTAAATTACAAAGATATCTATCATTTTAAATCAAATAAATCATAAAATAAATGAATTTTGTGTCAATCGGCCCTATGAGGGTAATTTGGTAATTTTACTATTTGTATAAATGTTAAATGTAATTGTTAAAATTATTTTGATACATAACTTGTGCATTGTTTGAAGTTTGGGATTTATTTGGTACTTTATAAGCTTTTAATTAAATTTTAAATATGTAGGGGCATTATGGTCATTTCACATGCTTTAGGATTTTAGGTGTTACAACTTCTTCCGCATTAAAAAGAAAAATTTCGTCCTCAAAATTTGAAAGGAATCAGAAATGAAACGAATCGAAACATAACGGAGACATACCAGATCAGAATACAAAGTGAGGATAACTAGCTCGAATAGACTCCTCGGTTTCCCAGGTAGCTTCCCGCTCTGGGTGGTTCCGCCAAAGAATCTTAACGAAAGGAATAACTTTACGCCTCATAACTCGCTCTTGGCGATCAAGAACAGCTTCCGGCTCCTCCGGAAGAGACATATCGGGCTGAATCTGATCGAAAGGATAGGACACCACATGCAAGGGATGATAATTGTATCCCCTCAGAAGAGATACATGAAAGACGTCGTGAACATGTGATAACTGCGGAGGAAGAGCCAAACGATACGAAACCTCTCCAATGCGCTCCAAAATCTCAAACGGTCCAATGAATCGAGGACTAAGCTTGCCCTTGATCCCGAAACGTTTAACTCCACGAAACGGCGAAACTTTAAGGAATACCCGATCACCAACCCGAAACTCTAAGTCACGCCGATGCTTATCAGCATAGCTCTTTTGACGCGCACGTGCTTCCTTCAATTTTTCCCTAGCAACATCCACTTTCTCGGTAGCAATCTGAACTAACTCCGGACCTTCAATAATACGCTCACCAACCTCATTCCAACAAACTGGAGCTCTGCACTTCCTACCATACAACATCTCGAAAGGAGCCATACGAATACTCGCGTGCCAGCTGTTGTTTTATGCAAACTCAACCAAACACAAATATTCGTCCCAGTTACCAGTCCACTCTAAAGCACATGCCCTCAACATATCCTCTAATGTCTGGATGGTCCTCTCCGACTGACCATCTGTCTGAGGGTGAAAAGCCGTGCTGAACTTAAGGCGCGTACCCCATGCCTTATGCAATCCCTTCCAGAAACGAGATGTAAACCGTGGGTCTCTATCTGATATGATAGCCGTAGGCATACCATGAAGCCTAACGATCTCCTGCTGAAATATGTCCGCCAACTTACTAACTCTGTAGTCCACACGAATAGGGAGAAAGTGAGCAGACTTGGTTAGTCGATCAACAACCACCCAAATCGCATCATGCTTCTTACGGGTAAGAGGTAAACCTGTAACGAAATCCATGGAAATCTCTTCCCATTTCCACTTCGGAATCTCTAATGGCTGTAATAACCCACTCGCTCTTTGATGCTCGATCTTTACTTGCTGGCAAGTCAAACACTTCGATACAAACAACGCCACGTCATGTTTCATACCATTCCACCAAAAATGTTGTTTAAGATCCCTGTACATCTTGGTAGAACCAAGATGAATAGTGAACGGGGAACTATGAGCCTCTGATAGAATAGTCTCTCGAAGTTCCGGATCGTTAGGAACGCAAAGACGATCCTCAAACCAAACCACACCAAATTCGTCAACTCTGAACTCTGACTGTTTGCCTTCCTCAACATTTTGAACTATAGACCACAGCTCACCGTCCTCCTTCTGAGCTTCCTTTATTCGCAAGATAAGATTTGACTCAACTTTAAGACTAGCCCAATAACCATCCTGACCTCGAATACAAAACTCCACATCCAGAAGCTCTAAGTCATGCAAAACACGAGGATCAAACTCTAAACTCGCAACCATACCAGACTTCCTACTAAGAGCATCCGCGACTACATTCGCCTTACCGGGATGATACTGAATATTAACATCATAGTCCTTCAGAAGTTCTAACCACCGCCTCTGTCTCATATTCAGTTCCTTCTGAGTGAAGATGTACTTAAGACTCTTGTCATCGGTGAAAATGTCACAAGACTCTCCATACAAATAATGGCGCCAAATCTTTAGCGCGAAGACCACAACTGCTAACTCTAGATCATGTGTCGGATAGTTCACCTCGTGAGGTTTCAACTGCCTCGAAGCATAAGCAATCACCTTTCCATGCTGTGTCAACACACATCCCAAACCTTTCTTCGATGCATCACTATATATTTGAAAACCACCTGAACTAGATGGAAGAGTCAAAATAGGTGCAGACACTAAACGTTTCTTCAACTCCTCGAAACTACTTTCCCTCTCATCAGTCCAAACAAACTTCTCTCCTTTCCTCATCAATTGTGTTAAAGGCAAAGCGAGACGCGAAAAGCCTTCAACAAATCTCCTATAATACCCAGCAAGACCCAGAAAACTCCTTACCTCCGTTACGTTTGTAGGTCTTGGCCATTTTGTGATAGCCTCAACCTTCGCAGGGTCCATAGTAATACCGTCCGCAGAAACAATGTGACCCAAGAAAGCTACTCGATCCAACCAAAACTCGCATTTCGAAAACTTCGCATATAATCTCTGCTGTCGAAGAACCTCCAGAACCATACTAAGATGTTTCTCGTGTTCTTCCTCGGACTTAGAATACACAAGGATGTCATCTATGAAGACAATGACGAACTTATCGAGGAATTCGTGAAATACCCGGTTCATAAGGTCCATGAAAACTGCAGGAGCATTGGTCAACCCGAAAGGCATAACCAAGAATTCATAATGACCGTACCGAGTTCGAAAAGCCGTTTTAGGAACATCTTGCTCCCTCACCCGAAGTTGGTGATAACCGGACCTCAGATCAATCTTAGAGAAATGCCTCGCTCCTTGCAATTGGTCAAATAGATCATCAATGCGTGGAAGAGGGTAACGGTTACGGATTGTGATACGGTTAAGTTCCCGATAATCAATACAAAGACGCATGCTTCCATCCTTCTTCTTAACAAACAATACGGGAGCACCCCATGGAGACACACTCGGACGAATGAATCCATTATCTAACAATTCTTGCAATTGCTCCTTCAGTTCTTTCAATTCGATCGGTGCCATACGGTATGGAGCTTTAGATATGGGTTCAGCACCCGGAATCAGATCAATACTGAACTCAATTTCTCGAACAGGAGGAATACCAGGAAGTTCATCTGGAAACACATCAGTAAAATCGCGCACAACGCGAATACCATCAATGCTCGGAACATCCACAGAAGTATCCTTGATAGAAGCAAGGAAACCAATACAGCCATGTGAAATCAGTGTCCGGGCTTTCATAGCCGAAATAATCTTTACGGATTTCAGAGGTTGTGAACCAGAATAGACAAATTCAGGATGATGAAGATTACCAAAGATCACTTTACGAGCATAACAATCAATGGTCGCTTTATGAGCAGCCAACCAGTCCATGCCCAGAATAATATCAAAGTCAATCATATCGATGGGAAGAAGGTTCGCAGCACGAATACGATCATCGAAACGAAGAGGGCAATTCACATACTCAACATCAATAATTACATGAGTTTTCATCGGAGTAGCAATAGATATACGGTTCATTAGTTGTGTTGGGGTTATGTTTATTTTATTTGCAAGTGAAGTAGATATTATGGAATGTGTAGCACCGGTGTCAAATAAAACAAAGACAGTACGATCTCCAATATAAAGAAAGCCCGTAATAGTACCTGAGGAACCAGCTGCCTGATCACGAGTCATAGAGTAAACCCGGCCTGAATTAGGAGCAGCCCTAGCATCAACTTTAGGTTCACCAGCCTTCTTCTTAGGACAGTCGACGACTTTGTGATGAGTAGATCCACACCAGAAACAACCACCAGAAGCTTTATAACAAGGACCTGGATGAGTCTTCCCACAGAAAGTATATGTAGGAGGAGGGGGTAGAGCTTCGAAAGACTTCTTCTGACCCGACGATCCCGACTGCTGATACTGCTGAGAATCCCTACATCGGTTGTTATTATTCTGCCCTTGACGATCACCACCATACCTACCAGTATCCCGACGATCCTGGTTCTTGTAATCCTGCTGTCTATTATTATAACCACGGTCCTGACGACCCCTCTGATCATACCCCTGGTCCTGTCGACCCCGAGAATCCTGCCTATGGTCCTGCCGACCATGACTACGAGAATCCACCCTGTTACCATCCCTATCACGCTTATAAGGTACCCGATCCGCATGTAGCAACTCAATGTTACGGGCGGCATCCTGCACTCCAGCAACATCCTCAAAAGTAGTGTTAACGATCTTGTCCAACACCCACTTCTTCAAAGCCCATTTAAAATGACGTGCCTGACGCACAGCATCACCAGTAACCTCTGGCCCAACAAAACTAGCCAAACGCAAGAATCTCTGCATAAACTCTCCGGATGACTCCTGATCACCCTGACGAATTGACCCGTAATCTCTCTCATACCTTAACTGTTCCGCCATAGGAAGGTACTGTCTGTAAAATGCCTCAATGAAATCAGCCCACGAACAAGTCTCAGCAAAATCACCTCCTTTGGCCTGAACAAGAGCAGTCCACCAGTTCTGAGCATCACCTTCCAATTTGAATGTAGCCAAACGAGTTTTAAACTCGTCACCACATCCCAGAACACGAAACAATTTCTCAACATGTGTGATCCAGTCCTCCGCTTCATGGGGAGTAGCAGCGGACTTGAATGAGAGAGGCTTGAGCTTGTTAAACCTCTCGATCCACACATGGATACCAGTTGGGGAAGCATGAGGTGGAGTATTAGGTTGACCATTTGGTGGAGTAGGAGGTCTAGCACCACTACCAGAAGGACTCGGCCCATTCCTGAGGTTATTGGCCACTTCAGTCACTACTCGTGGAATAGCAGCTTCCAAAGCAGCGTTAATCGTAGCTTGGAAATCAGGGGCATCATCATCCCCATCAGTGTACTGAGTAAAGCGGGTGTTCACCATCTGAATGATCATGGAAAGGGATTAGCAAAACATAAGAGAAAATAAGCACGAAATGGAAAACGAAGCAGAAACCTATGCTACCCAAATCCTCACCAGTCAAACCTAAAGTCTTAAGGGTCAAATCCTAAGGTCCATAAGACTCACAGGCCATGTTTATGTACTACAGGTCGCAGCCTGGGCTCTGATACCATAATTGTAACACCCCAACCCGACAAGGGTAGAAGTGCCACAAGGATGGTGACATATCAAAGCATACATACATAATATCATACACAGTGGAAGTCTTAAACATAATTCAATAAGAAAGACCAAGCCAACACAGCTTAAGTCAAAGTACATAAGTTCAATGATGAAGAAATAATCCAAAGGAAATAAGAACATAATCCAAATCCAAAGTCATAACATAGGGTGGTCATCTAAGGTAAAAGCTTCAACACAAGCTCTAACTCTCATCCCATAGCAAAAGCCCAGCTCCTAGCTTAGATACCTGCCGCAGGAAAAGGAAATGCGGCTGAGCTTAAAAAGCCCAGTGAACAGATACATAAACAAAGCAACGATAATGAAATAGAACTGAAATGTAGTGCATTGGGGAATATCATAAGGAATAAACAAATGAATAATAGAAAGGAAAAATAGGATAGTCATCTACCACGAGCCCAAAACTCAAAGTCATATCTCAAAGTCATAAGCCTTCAATTCATAATCTCACAATCAGAGGGGATACCTCTCAGGCAACCAGATAATATGAGGGGTGTCCTCATGTATCATAAGGGTAGAGTGATCAGCTCCCAGGGGTTGTGAAGGGCATGTATAGCACACAGTACCAATCACCTCAAAGTCAACTCAAAGTCATAGTTAAATCCACTAAGCATACATGTCTAGGATTGCAACCCATACGCCCCTTACTCAAAGTCAATCTCAAAGTCATATAATCAAAGTCATAATGGCCATAATAGTAATCATAAAAAGGGACGGCGTGAGAAATCACTCACCCACACATGAGTCATGCCAGTGGTGCATCACAGACATGCCTATGGTACCTCCATAGGTAGGAGAAACATAAATGGCTCGGGTATCAAACTAAGAGTCAGGTCTCAAAATCATGCAAAAGGTCATATAGCAAAGGTTTATCTCAAAGTCATCTCAAAATCATATCAGGGTTCAATCAAAAGGGAACATAGCAGTGGCTTGGGGAAATCTTAACTGAATCATAACTCAACATCAATGTATAGGAACCTTTTACTGAAAAAGGCAGAGTATCCGTACCTTATTGCAAAGCACAAATGAAACAAACACAGAAATGGGAAAGGGCTCAAGATCTCTCCTTCTTCACACCTAGAGGAGAAGAGGGGGACTCATAAATCATCCTTTAAATTCATATCTTTCCATTTTAAGTAACTTTCCATTTTTAGCAGGTTTCCATAAATAGTAAGTTTCCACTTTTAGAAAATTTCCATATTTAGAAAGTTTCCACTTTTAGAAAGTTTCCATATTTAGAAAGTTTCCACTTTTAAAAAGTTTCCATATTTAGAAAGTTGAATCATTATTAATGGAAATAAAGTATCTTTTAACCTTTTTACTCATTTGGTCCTTAGGGTTTCATAACTTTGCATTTTATACCCTTTACTTTCCAAAATTACACTTTAAACCTTTTAGTATTCAAAGTTACACATTAAACCCTTAACTTATCCATTTTACATAATGAGCACTTATTTTATTAATTTATTCGAATGAATCCTCAAATATTCATAATTTACACTTTAAGTCCCTCAAGTTATAAAAGTTACATATTTAACCCTTTAATTTATAATTTCAATTTTTAATTATCACTAATTACATATTATGCCATTAAATTATCAAAATGACACATAACTCCCTGAATATATTAAATTACTCAAAACAGCTCCAAGTTTCTGAAAATTACATGTTTAGTCCCTCTCTTTTAATTATTTTCAAAACAAACCCTAATTAGGTTTAAAATACATTTTAATCCATTTAAATGCAAAACTTACACTTAGCACCCTCATTATATATTTTATTCGAATATTATACAGCTCAAATAAAGTTCCAGAATTAACCCTTAAGTTTTAAAGTTTACAAAACTCACCCAAAACCTTTTAGCCAAATCGTATAAACCAAAAACAAAGAAATTAGAAACCCTAATCCATCCAATCCATTTTTAATCATTACCAAATCATTAAAGATCATTAATAGTCACAAATTTCCAGCCCTAAACACAAACCCTAGATCCCACGATTTTATTTTCTTTTTCTCCTTATACGTTTTATACAAAAACCCAATAAATCAAAATAAATTCGAAACACATGATTCAAGCCATGATAATTCTTCCAACATTTTTACAGATCACTATACATTATAACAAGTGTAAATAAATTATATTTAGAATTATTATGGATTGCATGGTGTCTTTTACATTTTAAACATGTTTTTAGGGTTTAATTAGCCAAAATGATGTCGAGCATGCATGGATCGATTAGAGCATTTTAGATGATGTTCATAGGGTGTAAGGGACCTGAGAAAAATACCAAACCAATACTTAGACGTGTGGATAGGCTGTACGAATTTATAGCATACGCGTATAGGCCAAATGATCCAAAAATCACCACGACTTCACCAATGATCTTCCAACCTTGAAACCAATTTTCGTGGGTCTTATATGATGTAAGTATCACAGGAAAAATGAGAAATAATTTTTATAGAGGTCGAATGAATCAAAAACGAATTACCTTGTTTTTAGGGCTCGACAAAAGAAAACCAAGACCACGATCGTACCAAGCTTCAACAATTCGAAAGGGTATTTTTCTAGGATCTCTTGGATGTTGTTTGATCACAGAAAATGCTTAGGAATATTGTGAGAGTCAAATGGGGGCTGTGAGAATTGTTTGTGTGTTTATTGAAATCGGCAATTAGGGTTTTTAAAAAAAAAGATATGGTTTTTGGTTTTTAAAAAGAATATGCCGTGTGATGAGGGGGAGGGAGGACCAAAATCTCGGCCATGATATTGGGATGAGATATATTTGTGATTATCTTCCTAAATTACAAAGATATCTATCATTTTAAATCAAATAAATCATAAAATAAATGAATTTTGTGTCAATCGGCCCTATGAGGGTAATTTGGTAATTTTACTATTTGTATAAATGTTAAATGTAATTGTTAAAATTATTTGGATACATAACTTGTGCATTGTTTGAAGTTTGGGATTTATTTGGTACTTTATAAGCTTTTAATTAAATTTTAAATATGTAGGGGCATTATGGTCATTTCACATGCTTTAGGATTTTAGGTGTTACAATATTGGAGTTGAAGACGATGGAGGTGGTGAATTTGATGGTCGTTTGGATGAAATAAATTTGGATCTAAGCGAGGAATTACCAGACTCTCAATCTGCAGATTCTTCATATCACCTTGAGGGCAAAGTGATTTTTGAAGGAGTGGGGAGTGTTATGGCATGGGTAGCGGAAGACTAAAGAATGGTGTTGTGTTATGTCCAAGGCAAAGGAATATGAAAGAAGGAAAAGACGAAGGCTGCGATTCAAAGAAGATTATGGGATCCCGGATTACGCCAATGTTGCAGGAGGACGGACTACCAAAATGACTCAAGAAGTCCAAACGTATGGCATAAAGATTATGTAATATAATCTATCTTTATTTATGTGTCTTTGTTTAGGACTGTTTTTATGTTTATTTAGGAAAGTCAATAAAGAATGTTTTAAAACAACACCTTGAGGGCAAGGTGGTTTTGAAGGAGTGAGAAATGATATGCCTGGGCCCGAGCCCATGGCCTATTTAGGTCTTAGGGTTTTACCCTACTTTGTCTTATAAATACTCCTTAGAGTCATTTATTATAATCAATCAAAGTTTAAGATAAACCAATATCTAGTTCTTCTCTCTATTTTCTAACGGAGCCAGCACACGCTTGAAGTGGTGCCTTATCCCGATACAAACCCTAATCGGGTCGTATCACACTTGCTTGTCTTTGATTCCATTGCATGAGAACTTTACGATATTTCTTTGGTATGTTTTGACTAGAAATTCTAATATTGGATTGCAATTACTATAAATATCCAGTATTGATTATTATATGCTTATTGTAAAAATAATGTACGCTAAAGTTTTAACATTTTTATTGGTAATAAACTAGTTACATAAGCAGTTATATGCCAAGAATCACGCATAGTCAAAGTTGATATTCATTGTGTGTTCTACTATGGATTGGTTTGTCTTGGAATATTATCATGAGAAAGTGTTTTGTGCGTCGTTGGACTTGTTATGAACAGGGTTGATGGCATTATACACAAAACGCGTGCTCGCACACCTGCACACGCACATCTCAAGTGCTTCCACTCTGGTTTTCACCTTTCTTCCTGGTGAACCAATTTTTACTTATGTAGACTTGTAATATAGATTAATGCCTTTTTGTGATGAAGTGTAAAAGAAATGGATGACTTACAGGTTTTCCAATGGGTTAAGGACATGAATGCAATCAAGTCTCCATGTGTTTTGATATCCAAAAGTCAACTTAATATCCATAAGTTACAGCTCTAGTCCCCCGCTTTTAGATAAACCGATACTTCAGTTTTTATATATTACTTGAGGGGTGTTTGGACATATAAACAAGGAAGATATAGCAGTTCTTTTATGTAATGCAGTACCTATTGATTGATATCTATGATCTTTATCAATTTTGTTACATGTCGATGCTAAAATCTATGATCTTTATCATGTCTCTCTTCTCAAATGTTTTCATGGCACGACTACTGAGACAGCCCCAATGACCATGTTGCAAGGGAGGGATATCCCAAATAACACCACATGCTATTGTACAAATAAGAGAGGTAGATACATTACTAGATGTACCAAAGCAATATTTAGTTCAGTTGCACGGCAAAGCTCCTGAAGAAGCAACCTGGGTACAAGCTGATGTGTTTCATACTTATCCTCAACGCAACCTTGTCGACAAGGTCAATGTTGGGGAGGACAGTAATGTCATGCACAAGAAAGTTGAATTACCTAATGAAGGTAATGGGTTGTTGATTAATGATCAAACTGAGAAAGGTTTTTTTCTTTTAAAAATAGCACAAACTCCATATTCCTTAAACTTACTGAAGCTCCAATCTAATGGTAATTCAACCTTTACCTGATTTCCCAAACTTTTATTTGTAAACCAATTTGGAATGCTATTTCCATCATATATTATATCCATATTCTTAATGCAACTTCCTGGCAAACGGAACAATCCAGATCTGTTATCCGCATGCCGAAGGAAAGAAGAAAATCGAGAGCCTTGGGAAGTTACAGATGAGTCGAGACATTGAGTCTCCGATATCGACATCTTAAACAATTTTGGACAATTGGTGAGATAAGTGTACCTTTCACACATGATTGGGTTTGATCCCATAATTGAACTTAAGGAGATGCAATCACTTACATAAAGACAATATAGGCTATGTGGGAGTTCGGGCAAAACTTCCAGCTTCTTGCAACCATCAACATCAAGCCAATCAAGACTAGAAAGTTGACTCAAACTTCCAGGCAAGCTAGTAAAATTATTGTAACAATTCGCATTTTCAGGATAATTACTATTCCCGGAAAATTTCACTATTCACTTTTACTATTCATTTTTCCCGAAAATTTTCCCGAAAGTTGATTTTTATTTGATATTCTCAAGTGATAAATCATTTCCATGGCAAATTAAATGTTTGACATTCGTCAGATCATTTTCGTGAAAGTTATTAAGGAATTACACGGAATTACACGTTTTAGGGTAAAACGTCATTCAGAAATTCTACGTACAACGAAACTCGACCGCGTTAAGTGACCCCGCATCAGAAAAATGTTTGACACACTCATGATTTATTTGAGAATTAATCGTGACTGAGAAAAATATGACCAAAGACTTCCCGGTAGGTCACCCAAGCCTGTACTACTCTCGAATAAGCACGCTTAACCGTATGGGCGATTAACCGTTAGACCACAAAACGTTTTTCTAAGACGATTTGAGTTTTCAACTTATTAGAAAAAGTCAACATATTTTTCCCTCCTCCATTGACCAAAAATCATCCCTTGATGTTATAAGTCATTCCTTGATTTTTAGGCTTACGGTTTGATGTCTAAAAGACATTTAATACCAACCGACACTAGACTGAGCCCAGTCTAGACATTATAAGTCATTTTAAATCATTTTTATCACATTAGAAAAGTAACATTTTACTTTTCTCAATTTTACGCAATATTCGTACGTTTTACGTATTACGCGTTTTAGACCCGTGTTTCCAGTTTTTAGCAGGGTTTTACCACTCAAATGGAACCTACCACCCATTTTATATTTTATTATGGGACATATGGACATGTCTAACAATACTTTAAAATTCCATAATTTTACGACACCCGGTTTTACGTTTTGAGGCTTAATCATTTACGATTGGCATTTCCCGGAGTCAAGTTTCATCCTAATACTTAGGATAATACCAAGCAAAAGCCAAAGCTTCCTCCCCAAGCTTATGAACCGCCTCTAGGGGGGGGGGGTTTCACACTAGGTGGCTTGATCTCAAGCTTAATGGCCTTAGATTTCATCCATGTGTTCACCTTGGCCTCCAAGGTTGGACTAGTCAACATTTCTAACCTCCTCCAAGCCATATAAACACCCCCCCCCTTCCCCTCCTTGGCCGTCCACCATAACCACACACCAAACCCATCTCATTTGTTCATTCTCTTCCAAGTTTCATGCAAGATTCAAGTGCTAGTTCAAGGTAGAAACCCTAGATAGGTTATCATTCGTCAAACACTTCCATAACCTCATATACTTGGTGATTTCTCTTGAGTTTGAATCCACTCAAGTCACCTCAACCTTCATCATCCATCTTTCAAGATTACAAGAGTAGAAAGATTGCATGAAGTGAAGTGGGTTGAAGCAAGTCTATCAAAGTCCTATCCTTACATGTTAACTTCCTTTCATCTTTGAAAGCCAAAAGTTGTGAGCCAAACCCTAACTTGATTCTTGTTAAATAATCATGTTCATGTTATTTACATGTTATTCTTGCTATATTATGTCTTGTAGTTATGTCCATGATGTATAAAAGTGAGCAAAACAAGTTATTGTTATTGATTGACAAGATAAGTTACTAAAACAAGTAAACTAGTGACTTTCTTGGTAAGACCTGATCAAAATGGTAAAAATATGATGTTGGATCATTACATATTACAGTAGAGGACTTAACAAGGAAACCATAGCAATTTGAACCACCTAAAACGAGTATACGAGTCAAAAGTTACGCCCATTTGAAGTTACCAAAACTTTGCGGCAAACTGCCAAATACCATTCTGATCAAATTTGGGTTTTGAAAGTCCCACTTCTGGTCCGATTCATTAAAAAGTTAAAACACGAAAGTTGTCCGGAACGCCGTTTTCATTTAGTGTAAAAGAAGCTCGAGACCTAAAAACACTTTCCGAGTGATAAAATTCTTGAAATTCTAAACAGCCCATTTTTAGGCGAAAGTCACAAGATTATGGTTATACTTTGAAAGGAACAAGAGGTCTTATGACCTATAATCAAGACCACAACCATGGCTAAAGCCAAGGTTGTGGCTCATGACCTTGGAACAAGGACCAAAGGTCATGGCTAGGCCATGACGAAATGACCAAGTAAACTTACAAAGGCGTAAACATGAAACAATGAATTAGGCGATAACATGAACAAGCAATTTGGATCTACTTCACTTAAAAAGGAACCATGAGATATTACAAGGAAAAATGGTCATACAAGACTTATGAAACTTCCCCTAATAACAATCTTCATGTACTAATAAACTTTCCTAAGTTTATTCAAATATCGGACAAGTAACTTTTCGAATCAAAACTTATATCTATATATTTTATCAACTACTACAATAGTAGGGAGCCTCATGTGAGGAGTTCATTATGTAAGCCGTCGAGATGAGTTGTGGATTTACGAATTAAAGTGTCCTGGCTCCTCGAACGCTTACTAACATGACTTCTGAAATATGTCAGCCCGAACGGTAGCAAACGATATACAAAACATACATGTTCATGAATCTTTTCTTTCAAAGACATACAATATACATCATACCACATCATGGACTAAATGCAAGATAAATATATAGGCACTCCGTTATATTCTTTACACAAATCCTAAGTCGCAACATTCTATTATAGGTTGCTCGTAGAAACCTACACGATCCAACCATCACCTTCATTACTTGCTATCCTACTTAAGGTGAGTTCGTAGCCCCACTTTCTATTGTTTAACTATTTTACAAACCCATGGGGGGAATACATGCTATTATTTTTCTACTCGAACACGATGCTTTCTACTGTATGCTACCCGACGATGTTTTATTATCACTAAGTAACGATTGCCATGTTCGAAGTCCCTATATCAAGAACCATTAGTCACTACCTTTAGTGAGCGCGAATATTGTGAATAGATCTATTGGGATTGACGGATCCCATTTGTGTTGAACAACGATGAGTTCACACAAATGCACTATATTTGAGATTTAGCGGTATAATGGCAAAAGTACCTCGATAGGGCTTCTATAATGCCAATTTTGTTGGTTCGATGTTAATGTTTTGGTTGCATGAGCTTAGTGAAATAAATAACGATTTTGTTTTCTAACTATGAGTGTGAGTCTATAGCTCACACTACGATTATTGTGTTCAAACGATTTAACTAAACTCTACGAATTCCACTCAACCTTTGTGTTGACCTCTCAAGCATGTATTTCAGGTTCATGACGATCAAGGATGGCACGGAAGGACACGGATACTCAAGAGGGCTATAAATTTTATTATCATTCAAAAATCATTTAATTTGTAAACATGGAACCATCTGGGACCTCATTTTGTAATCTCTGATATTTATACAATTTGAATGATAAATCTTTTAAAACGACTCAATTGGAGTTCGTTTTCTATTATTGTGTCTATTGTGCCGTCAAGTAACACCCAGTTCGAATTCCGCTGCATCCATGAATTGGGGGTGTTACAGATTGGTACCAGAGCCATGGTTATAGAGAAACGGGTCTAATTGAGACCTAAACTATAACTACAATTACAAGCAAAAACATTTTATAGCCTTCCGCTCTCCGTGTCTTCCATCCTCCAGACGATTATGGACTTATTAAGCATTTTATGCTACATGAACATATAAGTATATTTATATATACATTCGAGTTATTTTCAATCATCTTATCTAAACATATCTACACATGCCTATTCTATGGCATTTCGACACAACCACATTCTCCCAACCATGTTCCTACTCCAACATTTTATATCCAAGACATTGTAACTAATTACAATGGTCTTTTCTATTTCCCGGACATTGTATGACACAATGGTCTTAATCATTTCTCAAATGTTTTGAGTCACACAATGGTCTAATCTACTTCCGAGACATTGTGATTTGTGCAATGGTCTCTGGAATTATTCCACCACCTCATCAACATCATTTCATATGATATCAAAAACCCATCACAATCTATCGATTTCCAAACAAGAAATATGAGATTTCTAAAGGACAAACTAATCCATCATCGACAAAAGCTGAACTTTCTCTACATTCATCAAAGTTTTCTTCTGAAACCTTCATTATTATAAGTTCGTGATCCTGGCCAAGTATGTTCTATTTTAGAACTACTTAAAACTTCCTTTCCATACGTACCTACCCTTACTATCTTCTATGCAATGGAATATGAAAACATACGTTACAAGTCTTGTATGGACGGGACTTGCAACTGAAGGGTTTGACATTGCCTTTGTTTAGTGGACAGTTTCCCGAAAGCAACGGACATATCACAAGTATACCTAATTTAGGTATTTGAAAATTTTATCGAACCTCGGCTAAATATAGACTAGTCACCTATATTTAACCTAGGGACAGTGGAATATAGTCTGACTAACTATATTCGACTTAAAATTTTCAAATACTAAGAATAGTTGTACTAGGGTTATGTTTAGATTGATTTCCTACATGAACATGATAAACCACCAGAATACATTAAAACAATCTAGAGACACGATAATGTCTTACCACTCAGCGAAATCTTAACACCTTATTTGTGTTACCTAATTTCATTCTTGAAATTTTTCATTTATAAGATAATCCGAACTACTATCTTGGGATAGTTATCAATTATTCTCTTCATCCTGTAGAAGTACTATCCTGTTTAGGTCCTAAGGATATCATTCCAACATAAACTTTTAAAATCTCTTAAGATTTTTAAAGCAAACTCAACATCTATACCTAAGAGTATTAATGTTAAGTATACACTACACACTTTTGTTCATCAACATATCATAACATTATCTTCACAACTGTTGGAACCACAAGCTCATTAACAGATTTTGATGCACTTTTAAAGCTCAAATCATCCTTAGTTACACCACAAGTACCCTCATCAGCTTTACAAGTTTGAATATTCATCTTGTACTTTTGGAACACCAGTATCATCTCGTAATACACTACCTTGTAACTCACCGGCTAAGTATGAATGTTGTGTCGGGAATTCTTGAGTAGGATGATTTATAATGTCCTTATTTGAATGGATTGGGATGCCTTTTCATTTAAATAAAGAAATTATAAATCATCGAACCATAAGTTTATATTCCTTTAGTTACATTGTTTGGGATGCCTCTTTATGTAAATAAAGAATTATAAACAAGTGGGCTTATTTATATCCGAAATAACATAACTATAAAGTCAACCTACATTACATTGCTCGGGTATGGCTTGATACCTACATTACATTGCTCGGGTATGGCATGATACCTACATTATATTCGCCACAAGAAATCCTATCTTTTCACCGACATCGCTACAAACCATGACATAAACACTAGGTACAACAACCGATTACCTACTAGACTATGATTGCAACTACTATCCCAATTTCCATTGATATTCCACTACTGTATCAATTTCCATTTATTGGATTCCTATGTAAATTGCTATTGTTGTTCAACTGTTATATCAATTGCTATTGATACTTGACAACTATATCAATTTCCATTTTGATATTTAACTATATCAATTTCTGTACAACTACTATATCAATTTCTATTAATAATCGACTGCTATATCAATTTTCTTTGATATTCGACTATTATATGGATCTCTACTGATATTCAACCATGTTATCAATCTCTATTGACACACCATATTCTGAGACAAATCAAACTACATCACTAGTAATTCCAAACTTTGGTCCTCATAAGTAACCACACATCTTTATCGACACCACTCCAACATATGACACACAAAGAACTTCGGGACGAAGTTCCCCGTAAGGGGTAGAGACTGTAACAATTCGCATTTTCAGGATAATTACTATTCTCGGAAAATTTCACTATTCACTTTTACTATTCATTTTTCCCGAAAATTTTCCCGAAAGTTGATTTTTATTTGATATTCTCAAGTGATAAATCATTTCCATGGCAAATTAAATGTTTGACATTCGTCAGATCATTTTCGTGAAAGTTATTAAGGAATTACACGGAATTACACGTTTTAGGGTAAAACGTCATTCAGAAATTCTACGTACAACGAAACTCGACCGCGTTAAGTGACCCCGCATCAGAAAAATGTTTGACACACTCATGATTTATTTGAGAATTAATCGTGACTGAGAAAAATATGACCAAAGACTTCCCGGCAGGTCACCCAAGCCTGTACTACTCTCGCATAAGCACGCTTAACCGTATGGGCGATTAACCGTTAGACCACAAAACGTTTTTCTAAGACGATTTGAGTTTTCAACTTATTAGAAAAAGTCAACATATTTTTCCCTCCTCCATTGACCAAAAATCATCCCTTGATGTTATAAGTCATTCCTTGATTTTTAGGCTTACGGTTTGATGTCTAAAAGACATTTAATACCAACTGACACTAGACTGAGCCCAGTCTAGACATTATAAGTCATTTTAAATCATTTTTATCACATTAGAAAAGTAACATTTTACTTTTCTCAATTTTACACAATATTCGTACGTTTTACGTATTACGCGTTTTAGACCCGTGTTTCCAGTTTTTAGCAGGGTTTTACCACTCAAATGGAAACTACCACCCATTTTATATTCTATTATGGGACATATGGACATGTCTAACAATACTTTAAAATTCCATAATTTTACGACACCCGGTTTTACGTTTTGAGGCTTAATCATTTACGATTGGCATTTCCCGGAGTCAAGTTTCATCCTAATACTTAGGATAATACCAAGCAAAAGCCAAAGCTTCCTTCCCATGCTTATGAACCGCCTCTAGGGGGGGGTTTCACACTAGGTGGCTTGATCTCAAGCTTAATGGCCTTAGATTTCATCCATGTGTTCACCTTGGCCTCCAAGGTTGGACTAGTCAACATTTCTAACCTCCTCCAAGCCATATAAATACCCCCTTCCCCTCCTTGGCTGTCCACCATAACCACACACCAAACCCATCTCATTTGTTCATTCTCTTCCAAGTTTCATGCAAGATTCAAGTGCTAGTTCAAGGTAGAAACCCTAGATAGGTTATCATTCATCAAACACTTCCATAACCTCATATACTTGGTGATTTCTCTTGAGTTTGAATCCACTCAAGTCACCTCAACCTTCATCATCCATCTTTCAAGATTACAAGAGTAGAAAGATTGCATGAAGTGAAGTGGGTTGAAGCAAGTCTATCAAAGTCCTATCCTTACATGTTAACTTCCTTTCATCTTTGAAAGCCAAAAGTTGTGAGCCAAACCCTAACTTGATTCTTGTTAAATAATCATGTTCATGTTATTTACATGTTATTCTTGCTATATTATGTCTTGTAGTTATGTCCATGATGTATAAAAGTGAGCAAAACAAGTTATTGTTATTGATTGACAAGATAAGTTACTAAAACAAGTAAACTAGTGACTTTCTTGGTAAGACCTGATCAAAATGGTAAAAATATGATGTTGGATCATTACATATTACAGTAGAGGACTTAACAAGGAAACCATAGCAATTTGAACCACCTAAAACGAGTATACGAGTCAAAAGTTACGCCCATTTGAAGTTACCAAAACTTTGCATCAAATTTGGGTTTTGAAAGTCCCACTTCTGCTCTGATTCATTAAAAAGTTAAAACACGAAAGTTGTCCGGAACGCCGTTTTCATTCAGTGTAAAAGAAGCTCGAGACCTAAAAACACTTTCCGAGTGATAAAATTCTTCAAATTCTAAACAGCCCATTTTTAGGCGAAAGTCACAAGATTATGGTTATACTTTGAAAGGAACAAGAGGTCTTATGACCTATAATCAAGACCACAACCATGGCTAAAGCCAAGGTTGTGTCTCATGACCTTGGAACAAGGACCAAAGGTCATGGCTAGGCCATGACGAAATGACCAAGTAAACTTACAAAGGCGTAAACATGAAACAATGAATTAGGCGATAACATGAACAAGCAATTTGGATCTACTTCACTTAAAAAGGAACCATGAGATATTACAAGGAAAAATGGTCATACAAGACTTATGAAACTTCCCCTAATAACAATCTTCATGTACTAATAAACTTTCCTAAGTTTATTCAAATATCGGACAAGTAACTTTTCGAATCAAAACTTATATCTATATATTTTATCAACTACTACAATAGTAGGGAGCCTCATGTGAGGAGTTCATTATGTAAGCCGTCGAGATGAGTTGTGGATTTACGAATTAAAGTGTCCTGGCTCCTCGAACGCTTACTAACATGACTTCGGAAATATGTCAGCCCAAACGGTAGCAAACGATATACAAAACATACATGTTCATGAATCTTTTCTTTCAAAGACATACAATATACATCATACCACATCATGGACTAAATGCAAGATATATATATAGGCACTCCGTTATATTCTTTACACAAATCCTAAGTCGCAACATTCTATTATAGGTTGCTCGTAGAAACCTACACGATCCAACCATCACCTTCATTACTTGCTATCCTACTTAAGGTGAGTTCGTAGCCCCACTTTCTATTGTTTAACTATTTTACAAACCCATGGGGGGAATACATGCTATTATTTTTCTTCTCGAACACGATGCTTTCTACTGTATGCTACCCGACGATGTTTTATTATCACTAAGTAACGATTGCCATGTTCGAAGTCCCTATATCATGAACCATTAGTCACTACCTTTAGTGAGCGCGAATATTGTGAATAGATCTATTGGGATTGACGGATCCCATTTGTGTTGAACAACGATGAGTTCACACAAATGCACTATATTTGAGATTTAGCGGTATAATGGCAAAAGTACCTCGATAGGGCTTCTATAATGCCAATTTTGTTGGTTCGATGTTAATGTTTTGGTTGCATGAGCTTAGTGAAATAAATAACGATTTTGTTTTCTAACTATGAGTGTGAGTCTATAGCTCACACTACGATTATTGTGTTCAAACGATTTAACTAAACTCTACGAATTCCAGTCAACCTTTGTGTTGACCTCTCAAGCATGTATTTCAGGTTCATGACGATCAAGGATGGCACGGAAGGACACGGATACTCAAGAGGGCTATAAATTTTATTATCATTCAAAACTCATTTAATTTGTAAACATGGAACCATCTGGGACCTCATTTTGTAATCTCTGATATTTATACAATTTGAATGATAAATCTTTTAAAACGACTCAATTGGAGTTCGTTTTCTATTATTGTGTCTATTGTGCCGTCAAGTAACACCCAGTTCGAATTCCGCTGCATCCATGAATTGGGGGTGTTACAATTATTCCCTTCCAAGACTAGTTTCTTTAGACATGATAAGCCTCCAATGCTCTCAGGAACTTGTTCTAAATTGCAGTAGCTTAGATCCAGTTCGTTTAACATATCTAAACCTGCCAATGAAACTGATCTTTGGGGATGTTGTTGCTTCCATATGAAACCAGAGATTGAAGTCCAGTATCTAGACCAAAAGGCTTCTGGCTGTTGGTTGACATTTAAGCATCCCAAGAGATTCAAAACAACAAGTATCTTGAGAATTCCAATTGATGGATGAACTGTAACCAAATTCACACAACCTTCAAGATTTAGCTCTTCGAGATTTGTAATCTCTGAGAAGTCAGGGGTGGTTGTTAGGTTACAACAGTGTCGTAGCTTCATTACTTTCAACCTTGTTAAACACTGATATCAATAGAAAAAAGATTAGTCCTTATATCTCTAATTGTCAAACACAAACACATGTATGAACAAGTAAATACCTTTGGTGTAGTCCAAAGTTGCATTATGTTGCTGTAAGAGAGGTCAATGACAACAATGTTCTCTGGATAGAAATCTGAAGGTAAGTACTTGAAAGGGCATCCATGCCAACAAAACAAGCTTAGCTCATTGGACAAAAAATACAAACTTCCTGAGTACTTCACATTGTAGCCCTTCAATTCCACTTTCTGATCAAATTCTTCCTTGGCATAAATTTTCAGGATCCGCAAATTTTTCATAAGTGCAAAAGAATTAGCGTTTATGTGAACCTCTTGACTAGATTTCCTTAACAAAAGGACTAGAACTTCAACTGCTTCAGTCATTGCCACCTGAAAAAGCAAGAACATGTAACTTAAATTAGAAAGAGTAACATATGCAATTGTGTATACTTTTATATTAATATGAAGGTAAAGAAGAATATGCCACTTCTTACTTTCTTTTCACTCAATGCAGACGATATACACAATCTTCTCTGTTTCCCAGTCATGATAAATTCTTCACGAACAATTTCCCTTGCCATGCTTTGAATTAATTCATGCATTTGAAGACAATCTTCAGATACTGTTATTAGAAACTTATTAGCTAGAACTTCAATAATAGCATTTGCATAACAATGACTGTCGCCTAATACACTTGCAGCAAAATCTTTATTTTCCCTAATGAAGGCACATACAATGTCAAGAAACATTCTTTTCTCATCAAATGCCAAGCTATCAAAACTTGGTCGAAGTTTTTGTACTATCTCTGAATTAGGATATATTTGGAGTCTATCCAACTCGCTTTTCCAAATATGCACAGATTTTTTATACAACAATCGACCAAAAATTTTTAGAGCCAATGGGTGACCTTGCAAATGTATTATAACTTGGGAAGCGAGCTCTTCAAAATCGTCTGTAGGATGCCTTTTTTCAAATGCATATAAACTAAAAAGCTCAAGAGCTTTACGCTTATCTAAATTCCCCATTTCATGGATTTCATCCACTCTATGTAATGTTAGCAACTGTTTATCTTTACCCGTGAAAATAATCAAACTTCATGGGAAAAACCAATTAGTTGAACCCGCTAGCGCATTGTTACAACTCACCATTTCAGGTCATTTATCATTTCAGGTCATTTTCCCAAACTTCGACTTTTTACTATTCATAAATCACTATTCATCAAAACACTATTCATCGTTTTACTATTCATCATTTTCGAGGTCAATTTGATATTCTGAGAAACATTTGGGAAATTTACTATTCACTTAACACTATTCATTTCCGGAAAAGTTTTCACTATTCACTTGCAATACTCATTTCATCGTAAATTTAGTTTACGGGTATTCAAATTCGCGTAACCGGATTGGTTTAGGTGCGAATTCATTTCATTTGTGCTGAGGACACTGCATACGGACTAGAGATAGTCTGCATATCATTATAACAACATTTTCATGTTATAACACTCTTAGGATTTTCAAATTTCTATATTCAGTATATTTAACGTTTTACGTATTAAGATTTCTAAATAAACGTTAACACCCGACTAATATATATATACAACGAATATATCTAAATATTCCCACAATGGTCCCGACATATTTTTATATCCATTTTATCATCATAAAAGTTATAACATTCATTTACCCAGTATTTTAGAATTTTATTTTATTTATAACGTAAGCTTATGAATATTATGACGGTTTTCGTGAAAACTAAACAATAATCACCCGAACACTCAGTAATTGTATCCAACATATTTTTAACATTTTTACAACTTTATTTAGACCCGGATAACTTCGTGAACATTTATTTCTATTAAACCCGGTACCCAATTTTACTAATAACTCAAAATTTACACATAACTACACTCAAAATTTCTAATTAAATCACAAGTACCCCTACCCCCCTCCTTGTTCACCCCTAACCGGCCACATGAACACCCCTTAACCTCATGCATTAACTTCCTATTACTAAACTAATAAACCTCTAAAACTAATACCTAAACTAAAACCAAAAATCATTCTTACACTTTTTGATAAGAAGAAAAACCATCTCATCTCTTTCTCTCTTCTACCTCACGACCCAACACCAAAATACATGATCAAGTGGAGTTTTTCAAAAGTTTAAAGCATCAAAGTTGTTCATTTTGTGGTTCTAATCAAGACTCTTGCATCAAACACACAAGTAATCCAAGGTTTCTAATCATCTCACCACCTTTTATTTCAAAGTGAGTATTTAAATTTTTTTTCATGTTTTCATCTAATTAACATATGTATCTTATAGTATTCATGCTTAATTTCATGCTCATACTAGTTATACCACTTTATTTTTGTATACTTTTTGAACATACAAACCCTAGATTGTGATTTAGGTGTTCCCTTGTTAAATTAACTTGATTACTAGTCATTAGGAACCCATGGCACCCTAAGAAGGTGTATGGTAGGATTAGATTAGTTTTGTGAAGTTTGCAAGAGTTTTGGTTGAGGTTGGAACTAGTTTTGAACCTTGGAAATGGATTTCTAACAAGTTTATAAACATGCTGTCCCATTTTGGTAAAATCTGGAAAATCAGTAAACACAAATGAAACTTTGGCAAAATTTTTAGAAAATACTTTCAAAAACGAATCCGTAGGCGAAAGAACGGATTAAAAAGAGTTTATAACGAAGAAGTTATGATTTTTGCAAGTTTGTTGACGAAAAGTATTTTTCTGAAAAATAGTTGCTGTTGGACGTTTTTCGTCGGATAAAACAAGGCTTTAGACGTAACCCGGAGGAGCCGAGCTTTCCAAAATATATTACTACATACTAAGACGTAACCGTGGATATGAAGAACAAGTAAAACGGGCTTATAACGACAAAGATATTCACGTTTGAATATCGGCAAAACTCATTTCATTTTGACAGCTTTTATAAATATTAACGCCAAAACTACGTAGTAACTCTAGATTTATAAAAATAATACCAAGTACCTAATTTTATAACTAGTGAAGTATTAGTTATTACAAGTATATTTTTATCATTTCAAGGCGTTATTTCAAGGATTTCAACCCGAGGATTTCAACACTAACATGGAAACATACGATATATATATAAGTATATATATTGCAACTAGCTTTATTTTTCTAATAGCAATATTTCTCCTAATTCTTGGATTATATATTTTTGATAACACAAGTGTTTTTCCAAAGAGTAGAGTGGTATAGGAACATGAGCATGGACATTCATAACATCATTTGGTGATCTAAATTAGATCGTTCATCATTCATATTAGGTTGCGGCAGTTAACCATTCATTGTTGTTCACTTCACTTCATTTCAAGTATCATCACTTAAGGTGAGTTTCATAGCCCCGTTTTAATTCAGTATTTTGATTTCAAATCCCACGGGGGAGAATACATTGCATTACTTATTTTGTGTACATGCCTAAGTATAAAATTCCATACATTGCTTAAGTTGCCTTATTTACCACGTCAGGACAAGTCCCCTTTATTATTTCATGGACCGTTAATTAAGTTCCAAGCGAGAGTGAGTGAATAGATCTATTGAGGGTGACTCCTTCATCTGTGTTTGGGTTGCTCCAACAGAATTACAGATGCATTTCTTGTCTTTATTATTAGAGTGTCTGGTAACCACTCATTGGGGCCAAGTAACGTCTAGCTTCGGGGTCATGAGCTTAAGAGCCAATGTATACTTTATTTCCGGACATCCTATTTCTTGACTTTACTTATGGCATATGTACACCAGATTTCAATTATAAACCTATGATTATTCACCAACTTTATGTTGACCGTTTTCGCAATGTATTTTCAGGTAACTAAGAGCATAAACTTCATGGCATGCATGGAGTCATTTTAGTGAGGACCTAGGATGACGCGTCTCACTTTGACACTTTCATGCACTTATGTATAATTATCGTTTGACATGTCTAAACTTATTTCTGTAAACCTTTCATGACTTTTGGGACCTATGTAATATACTCTGAATGTTTTAATAAGTCAAACGATGTGTTTTCAAAATGACACTTTAGGTCGTTCAATATTTCCTTGTTATGGTGCTATGACAGTTACACCCTCAGGCATTCCATTCCGCTGCAAGTCAGGTAAATTGAGGGTGTGACAGATTGGTACCAGAGCCAAGGTTATAGCGAACTAGGATGCATCATAATAAGGTTTATGATGTATACGATCCCTAGACTATAACCACATTATCATAGCATCTCATCATTTCATCATAAGTGCATGTTCATTGTTTTAGTTGATTCTATCATACGAGTTATTTATTTTATTTCACCTTGATTATCACAGAACCATGTCTGCAAACCAAAATGTTGTCATACTGTACTCTATCACAGACTCCGATGTTGAAGGCTCTATGTCTTCCACTGCCCGTTCACCACCACCTATTCCTCTTGTACCTGTGTTGCCACTCTCGGCATCAGGTGAGGAAACTGAGCCTTTTGAGGAGGATGAGACGGCTCCTACTCCTCATGTTTCCCCTATTGCACCACCTGAGATTACCCGTGCACCCACTGACACATCATCCTCTGCTACCACTATTCCATCAGAACCTAGACTCATGTTTCCACGTAGGAAGACTACTATAGTTGCTAGTAAGAAAGTTTGCACTATTACATCTACCTTTAAGGTACCTGCTATTCTTATGTTACCTACACCACCACCAGCCATACCCGCTACTACATGCATATCTACTTCACTATTGCCACCTAGGAAGCGTGCTAGGTTTACTACACCAGATTCACCTACTACAGAGTCAGAATCAGCAGAACCACCACCAGTATACCATGTAGGTGAGTGTTCGAGAGCAGCAGCTACTAGGGAGTCTACTGATACTAGGGAGCCTACAGATGTTACATTAGAGGATCAGTTAAGGGCTCATCAGGATCGGATTGATAGTTTGGACTATAGGGTTGATGAGGATATCACTCCTCGACTAGAGGCGGCTGAGGAGCAGGTCGAGGGTTTGCTTTTAGGTAGAGTTAGTATCGATGTGTCATATCATGGGCTTGAGGCACGACAGTTGGGACATCAAGAGCTGATTGACCAGCTTAGAGGTGAGCTACCAGGAATTCGGGATAGAGCTCAGACTACACAGGAGGCTCAGGGAGAGCTGACACACCAGTTGGCTGTAGCACATGAGAGGTTGACAGTGATGGAGCGCAGGGATGCTTCTTTTCAGCTTCGAGTTCAGCATTTAGAGGAGATTGCAGTTATGATGGACAGGGAGATTCGTCGTCTGAGGAGTGCATCTGGAGCATCTGGAGCTCCTGGACCATCTAGGGCACCTGGAGGAGCATAGACATAGACTAGTATTGTATTAGCTTTTACTATTTCCTAGTCCCGAGGTGTGGGACATAGTTCAAGAACTTGTAGTCTTTTGGTTGTTGTACAAACAAATATATCAAGTGCGACTCTACTATGTTGGAAATGTTGTGCTATATATATATATATATATATATATATATATATATATATATATATATATATATATATATATATATATATATATATATATATATATATCGGTCCATGTAGGCCGAAATTTTCATGTATTATATTCATGTGTTGTGATTATATTTATGATGTTTCATGGTTGCTCTTTATGGTTAACGTATTTATACTTGTTGTGGTTGTATCTATACGTGTCGTGGTTGTATTATTACAGGTTGTGGTTGTACTCGTACATGTCGTGGTTGTATTTATATTTGTTGTGGTTGTATATATACAGGTTGTGGGCGTATATTTTTGTACGATGACTATTTCTATATTAGTTTTTCTCATGGTTGTTGTCGATTATTATTTATCAGAAGTATGGCGCCAAAGAAAGCAAAGGCTACATCAGAAACACCCGCTATGACACAAGCAGCTATCCGCAAGTTGGTCAGGGATAGTATAGAAGAAGCTCTGGAGACTGAGAGAGTTGAGGTTGCTGCTAGGGCTGCTGTGGTTCCACCTAATACTGAAGTGGTTCAACCCACCACTAGGCGTGAATGTAATTGGAAGGATTTCAAGATTAGTGATCCTGTCAAGTATAAGGGCACTGAGGGAGCGGTTGCTTTGATCCGCTGGTTTGAGAAGACTGAGAACGTTTTTCTCATGTGTGGTTGTCAGGAGGTTAACAAGGTAAAGTTTGCTACAGGTATGCTGCTGGATGAAGCCATGTCTTGGTGGAATTCGTATGCTCAGCCTATTGCTATGGAGAATGCCTACAAGCTCACTTGGGCTGAATGCAAGAAGCTGATGACTAAGAAGTTTTGCCCTCGCACTGAGGTGCAAAAATTGGAAACAGAATTCTACCAGTTAGTAACTAAAGGAGATGACATTGAGACTTATATCAGGAAGTTTCAGGAGTTGGCTACACTATGTCCAACTATGGTTCCAGATGATGAGAAAAAGATGGAAAATTTTACTGAAGGACTACCCGAAAGCATCCGAGGGGATGTGATGTCTTTCGACCCACAATCAATGGAAGAGGCCATTCGTATAACTCAGAAACTTATGGTCCAAGTGTTAAAAGGAAAGTCTGCTGCAAACAACAACAATAACCGTTCGAACAACACCAATTACAACAACACACGGAACAACAACAACTATAACAACAACAGAAACCGCAACTACCCCAATAACCAAAACAATAACAACAATAACAACAAGAGGAGGTTTGACAATAACCAAGGTGGAAATGCTATTCAGCCACCACCAAAGAGGCAGGATGTAGCAAAGATTTATGCTGCAGGACCAAATGATAGGAAAGGTTACACTGGTAACCTACCTAAATGTGATAGGTGTCAGAAGCACCATAACCCAGGTCGTTGTCCAGATTTGTGTGGCAACTGCAAGAAGCTTGGTCACCACACCAAAGATTGTAGACTTCCAATCGTGGGTGACAATCAGAAACCACCAGTAACATGTTATGGCTGCGGAGAAATTGGACACTTTAGGAGTGAGTGCCCAAAGAGGAAGAATCAAGGAGCTGGAAATCAGGGAGGAGTAGCTCGAGGAAGGGCTTATGTTATGGGAGGAGAAGATGCCCGTGAGGACCCGAATGTTGTTGCGGGTACGTTCCTTGTTAATAATCGTTATGCATCCATTTTATTTGATTCAGGAGCGGATAGAAGTTTTGTTTCTATTACATTTGCACCTTTACTTAACATAGAACCAACCACCTTAGACATTCCCTATATTGTTGAATTAGCCGATGGGTCTTTAGTTAACACCAACACCGTTATCCGTGGTTGCACCATCAATTTCCTAAATCACCCATTCAATATAGACCTTATGCCCGTAGAACTTGGAAGTTTTGACGTTGTTATCGGTATGGATTGGTTGTCTCGACATCGTGCAAGGATCATTTGTGATGAAAAAGTTGTTCATCTTTCGTATGGAGGTGAAACTTTAGTTGTTCGCGGGGAGCGAAGTGGAACTAGACTCAGTATCATATCATGCATTAAAACCGAGAAGTACATAAAGAAGGGTTGTTATGCATTCTTGGCTCACATCACGGAGAAGAAGTCGGATGAGAAACGACTTGAAGATGTGCCTATTGTTAAGGAATTTCCAGAAGTTTTTCCAGAAGAATTACTAGGACTTCCACCTACACGTCAGGTTGAGTTTCAGATTGAATTAGTGCCAGGAGCTGCACCAATTGCACGAGCACCATATAGACTTGCACCTTCTGAGATGCAAGAATTGTCTAACCAATTACAAGAACTTCTAGACAAAGGATTCATTAGACCGAGTTCCTCGCCTTGGGGAGCACCGGTTTTGTTTGTGAAGAAGAAGGATGGATCTTTCAGAATGTGCATAGACTATCGTGAGCTGAACAAGTTAACGGTGAAGAATCGTTATCCACTACCTAGGATTGATGACTTGTTTGATGAGCTACAAGGTTCCTGTTTTTATTCTAAGATTGATTTAAGATCAGGCTACCATCAACTCAGAGTTCGGGAAGAAGATATCCCGAACACGGCATTCAGAACATGTTATGGTCATTATGAGTTTCAAGTGATGCCTTTTGGATTAACGAATGCACCTGCGGTATTCATGGATCTCATGAACAGAGTGTGCAAGCCATATCTTGATAAGTATGTGATTGTATTCATTGATGATATCCTGATTTATTCCAAGAGTAAGAAAGAGCACGAAGCACACCTCAGAACAATATTAGAACTACTCAAGAAGGAGCAATTGTATGCAAAATTTTCAAAGTGTGACTTTTGGATACAAAGAGTTCAATTTCTTGGCCATGTTATTGATAGCCAAGGATTACAAGTCGACCCAGCAAAGATTGAGGCAGTAAAGGATTGGGCTACGCCCAAGTCTCCTACAGAAATTCGTCAATTCTTAGGACTTGCAGGATATTACAGAAGGTTTATCGAAGGGTTTTCAAAGATAGCGAAGTCGCTGACTAAGCTGACACAAAAGAATCAAAAGTACGAGTGGGGAGAGAAACAAGAATCAGCATTTCAGTTGTTGAAGCAGAAGCTTTGTAGTGCACCAATTTTGTCACCACCAGAAGGTATTGAGAACTTTGTGGTATATTGCGATGCTTCGCATAAAGGGCTTGGAGCTGTGCTAATGCAAAACGAGAAGGTGATAGCTTATGCATCTAGACAGCTTAAGACACACGAGAAGAATTACACTACACACGACTTGGAGTTGGGTGCTGTTGTTTTTGCACTCAAGATTTGGAGACACTACCTTTATTGTTGAGTGATTATGATTGTGAAATCCGATATCACCCAGGAAAAGCAAATGTCGTAGCAGATGCACTTACCAGAAAGGAACGACTCAAACCTTTGAGGGTCAGGTCATTAGGAATGACTATTATTTCACCATTACCATCAAAAATTCTAGAAGCTCAGATTGAGGCTCTCAAGGAGGAAAATAGACCGTAGGAGAAACTTTATGGTATGCCAGAAAACAAGAATGGCTTTGTAAAGAGAGCAGATGGAGTGTTATGCTTCAAGGATCGAAGTTGGATACCACTCTATGGTGGAGTACGAGATTTGATTATGCATGAATCACATAAGTCAAAGTACTCTATTCACCCAGGTTCTGACAAGATGTATCAGGATCTCAAAAAGCTGTATTGGTGGCCGAACATGAAAGCAGAAATAGCTACGTATGTCAGCAAATGCCTTACTTGTGCTAAAGTTGTAACACCCCCAAAATACCGCAGCGGAAGACTGTGTCATAGGGGTGCTACTTCATAATACAAAGTACAAGTTATAGAAAACGAACTCTAAATGAGACGTTTTGAAAAGTTACCATTCGATTAATGAATTCAAAGTTACAAACATGAGATTCCAAAGTATGATGCATAAATGTATACAAAGTGTTTTGAATGGTAAATGATAAAAAGCGTAAGTCTTCAGAATATGCAGCTTGACTCTATGTTCCATGCACTAGCTATCGCCTTACTAACCTAAGATAAACATGCTAAAGTGTCAACACAATGGTTGGTGAGTTCATAGAGTTTGTCTTAAAACGGTTGAAAAGCTTTAAAGAATGTTCACACAGCAAAGGCATTGAGAATCCACTCAGTTGCAAGTCCCGCCATAAGAGACTTGCAACCTGTGTGTCCACAACCCACTGCTAAAAGTTAGTTTATACAATGCACCAGATTATATTCACCCAAGGTCAAGAATAGACACAAGGGCGGGGGCATCTTCCCAAATAGTACTACGTCATCCAAGGTCAAGTATAGACACAAGGGTAGGAGGCATCTTCCCATGAGTACTACCAATACCTCTCTGACAGAATAGAGTATTATGTATGCATGTAAATACGAATCTTGTATTTAAATTAAGCAAGTATAGTGTAACAAGTATGTATAACGCAATCAAGTATAATGCCAATCAAGTATAACACAATCAAGTATAAATGTTTAAGAGTATTTGTACAAGTAAGCAAGTAGTTGTGCATGTATCTCCCCCAAAGAGTTAAAACAAGTATGAAAAAGTAGGGGCTATGACTCACCTTAAGCTTAAGTAATGATAAATGAAAGTGGTAGTCGAATCGCGAAAGTCTCTAAGAGCAGCCTATAATAGAACGTTGCGACTTAGGTTTGGAGTAACGTCTAAGAATACGAAGAATTGCCTATATATGTATTGCATAATGTTCATGATGTAGTACTTAGTATATAGTGTAAGTCTTTGAATATAAATGGTTTATGAAACATGTATAGTTTGTACATCTCTTACTACCGTTCGGGCCGACATAATTCAGAAGTCATGGAGTAAACGTTCGAGGAGCCAGGACACTTTAATTCGTAAATCCACAACTCATCTCGACGGCTTACTTAATGAACTCCTCACATGAGGCTCCCTACTATTGTAGTATTTGATAACATATATATAAGTTTTGCCGTGACCTTGGTCATTGTTACCATGGTCTTGAGACTCAACCTTGGCTTTAGCCATGGTTGTGGTCTTGGCTTTAGGTCATTAGACCTCTTGGTCTCATCTAATTATAACCATTATATAGTTACTTTGGTCTAAAAATGGGCTGTTAAGAATTTGAAGAAATTATCACTCGGAAAGCGTTTTCAGGGCTCGAGCTTCTTTAATCCTGAACGAAAACGTCGTTCCGGACAACTTTCGTGTTTTAACTTTTTGATGAATCGGACCAGAAGTGGGACTTTCAAAATCAAAATTTGATCAGAATGCTATTTAGGCAGTTTTGCCGTTTTGGTTTCGCTAACTTCAAATGGTCATAACTTTTGACTCGTGTACTTGTTTTGGGTGATTCAAATTGCTATGTTTTCCTTGTTAAGTCCTCTTTAACATTAAGTAAGTGTCAAATATCAAAGTTATACTATTGTGGTCGTGGTTTTCCATAAAAATCACTAGTTTGCTTATTTGCTTGTCATAAGTTAACATATGTATACCAATACTTGTTTTACTAGTTTTTATACATCATGAACACAATACAAAGACCATATATAGCATGAAAGAAACATAATAAGAATGAAAATGATATTGAGCAAGAAAGTGTATAAGGGTTTGCTTACAACTTTTGGCTTTCAAATAAGAAAGGAAATCAAGTATAGAACTAGGACACTAAACCTAATCTTGTAAACCCTTCACCATAACTCTTGTAACCCTTGCTAGCCTTGATCTAACCCTTGTGAAAACCATTTAACTTCAGCCCTAGTAACCTTGTGTAGCTCCTAATTCAACCATGGAATCACCAAACAAACTTAAGAACTAGGTAGAGAATACTAAGACCTTGAACTTTGTAGTGTAACTTGTATATTGAAGATCAAAGGATCATGGTGCTAGGTATTAAAGGGTGTGGCGTTTGATTTATGAAGAAAGGATGGAATGAGCTCTCTATTTATAGCATGAAGAGGAGGTTAGGAAGGTGTCTAGGAAACTTACTACACTTGGAGACCAAGTGTAATTAAGTATAATCTAAAGAATCAATGGTCAAGATCAAGCCACAACTGTGAATGCCCCCCCCCCCTAGTGGCGGTTCATAAGTCTTGGGGAGCAAGTGTGGACTTTTGATGGTACTATCCTAAGTATGTAGCTAGTTTTGACTCCGTAAGTTGCTAACCGTAAGTTGTTAAGTCACGAAACGTAAAACCGGGTATCCTAAAAATATGAAACTTATAAATATGGTAGAACTTATCAATATACTCCATAATAAAATATAAAATGAGTGGTAGGTTCTATCGGGTGCTAAAACCCTGCTAAAAACTGGAAACACGGGTCTAAAACGCGTAATATGTAAAACGTACGAAAGTTGCGTAAAATTGAGAAAAGTAAAATGTAACTTTTCTAATAGGATAATAATGACTTAAAATGACTTATAATATCTAGGCTGGGCTCAGTCTAGTGTCGGTTGGTGTTAAATGTCTTTTAAACCTAAAACCGTAAGCCTAAAAATCAAAGAATGACTTATAAAATCAAAGAATGATTTTTGGTCAAAGGAGGAGGGAAAATATGTTGACTTTTTCTAATAAGTTGAAAACTCAAATCGTCTTAGAAACGCGGTGCAGGAATAGGCTAAGGTTACGGCTGAGTAAAAACGCTTAAAACTGAAAATTCCAGTTTTTCACGGCCGAGGTTTATTTTGGTCATGTTTTTCTCAGTCATGATTTATTCTCAAATAAATCATAAGTGTGTCAAACATTTTTCTGATACAGGGAAAATTAACGCGACCGAATTTCGTTGTGCGTAGAATTTCTAAATGACGTTTTACCCTAAAACGTGTAATTCCGTGTAATTCCTTAATAACTTTCACGAAAATGATCTAACGAATGTCAAACATTTAATTTGCCATGGAAATGATTTATCACTCGAGAATATGAAATAAAAATCAACTTTCGGGAAAATTTCGGGAAAATGAATAGTAAAATGAATAGTAAAAGTGAATAGTAAATTTTCCGAGAATAGTAATTAATCTGAAAATGCGAATTGTTATAGTCTCTACCCCTTCAGGAAACTTCGTCCTGAAGTTTAGTTGATGTTAACTACTTATGGTGTGTCTAAGAGAATTCGGGATCTCTAATATAGTGGTGTTTACTCTGATTCGTCTAAGATTCTGGTTAAGGAGTTGTATTGGCTACAATTAAGCCCACTTATTTATAACACATTACTTACATAAAGAAGCGTCCAAATTTATGTAAGTAAGGTCTCATAAACTTATGGTTCGGTGATTTACAATTTCTTTATTTAACTGAAGAGGCGTCCCAATCCATTTAAATAAGGAGATTCTAAATCATCCTACTTAAGAATTTCCGACACAAAATCCGCCTTCTGAGGCCGATAGTAAGATAATCAAGCCATCAAATCCCTAAAGCTAAGCAATAATATTATTTAACTCAAATCTTGTGTCTAATCAAACAAGAACTGTCACAAGATCAAGTTAACTAATTAGTTATTACTGAGCTTCATGTTTTTAATGACTCGACGAATCTCTGGGGCTCCTTATAATACTAAAGTCACATCATCTAACAGCGTGGAACTAAGTAAACCTCTAACCAAAAGCATATGTGTATGTATTGTGTGTAAGGCAAATAAAGAGGAAGGTCCCAACGTATATAGCAGTTATAGTCTAGGCACTAAATGCAACCTAGTTCTCTATAACCAAGGCTCTGGTACCAATCTGTAACACCCCCAAAATACCGCAGCGGAAGACTGTGTCATAGGGGTGCTACTTCACAATACAAAGTACAAGTTATAGAAAACGAACTCTAAATGAGACGTTTTGAAAAGTTACCATTCGATTAATGAATTCAAAGTTACAAACATGAGATTCCAAAGTATGATGCATAAATGTATACAAAGTGTTTTGAATGGTAAATGATAAAAAGCGTAAGTCTTCAGAATATGCAGCTTGACTCTATGTTCCATGCACTAGCTATCGCCTTACTAACCTGAGATAAACATGCTAAAGTGTCAACACAATGGTTGGTGAGTTCATAGAGTTTGTCTTAAAACAGTTGAAAAGCTTTAAAGAATGTTCACACAGCAAAGGCATTGAGAATCCACTCAGTTGCAAGTCCCGCCATAAGAGACTTGCAACCTGTGTGTCTACAACCCACTGCTAAAAGTTAGTTTATACAATGCACCAGATTATATTCACCCAAGGTCAAGAATAGACACAAGGGCGGGGGCATCTTCCCAAATAGTACTACGTCATCCAAGGTCAAGTATAGACACAAGGGTAGGGGGCATCTTCCCATGAGTACTACCAATACCTCTCTGACAGAATAGAGTATTATGTATGCATGTAAATACGAATCTTGTATTTAAATTAAGCAAGTATAGTGTAACAAGTATGTATAACGCAATCAAGTATAATGCCAATCAAGTATAACACAATCAAGTATAAATGTTTAAGAGTATTTGTACAAGTAAGCAAGTAGTTGTGCATGTATCTTCCCCAAAGAGTTAAAACAAGTATGAAAAAGTAGGGGCTATGACTCACCTTAAGCTTAAGTAATGATAAATGAAAGTGGTAGTCGAATCGCGAAAGTCTCTAAGAGCAGCCTATAATAGAACGTTGCGACTTAGGTTTGGAGTAACGTCTAAGAATACGAAGAATTGCCTATATATGTATTGCATAATGTTCATGATGTAGTACTTAGTATATAGTGTAAGTCTTTGAATATAAATGGTTTATGAAACATGTATAGTTTGTACATCTCTTACTACCGTTCGGGCCGACATAATTCAGAAGTCATGGAGTAAACGTTCGAGGAGCCAGGACACTTTAATTCGTAAATCCACAACTCATCTCGACGGCTTACTTAATGAACTCCTCACATGAGGCTCCCTACTATTGTAGTATTTGATAACATATATATAAGTTTTGCCGTGACCTTGGTCATTGTTACCATGGTCTTGAGACTCAACCTTGGCTTTAGCCATGGTTGTGGTCTTGGCTTTAGGTCATTAGACCTCTTGGTCTCATCTAATTATAACCATTATATAGTTACTTTGGTCTAAAAATGGGCTGTTAAGAATTTGAAGAAATTATCACTCGGAAAGCGTTTTCAGGGCTCGAGCTTCTTTACTCCTGAACGAAAACGTCGTTCCGGACAACTTTCGTGTTTTAACTTTTTGATGAATTGGACCAGAAGTGGGACTTTCAAAATCAAAATTTGATCAGAATGCTATTTAGGCAGTTTTGCCGTTTTGGTTTCGCTAACTTCAAATGGTCATAACTTTTGACTCGTGTACTTGTTTTGGGTGATTCAAATTGCTATGTTTTCCTTGTTAAGTCCTCTTTAACATTAAGTAAGTGTCAAATATCAAAGTTATACTATTGTGGTCGTGGTTTTCCATAAAAATCACTAGTTTGCTTGTTTGCTTGTCATAAGTTAACATATGTATACCAATACTTGTTTTACTAGTTTTTATACATCATGAACACAATACAAAGACCATATATAGCATGAAAGAAACATAATAAGAATGAAAATGATATTGAGCAAGAAAGTGTATAAGGGTTTGCTTACAACTTTTGGCTTTCAAATAAGAAAGGAAATCAAGTATAGAACTAGGACACTAAACCTAATCTTGTAAACCCTTCACCATAACTCTTGTAACCCTTGCTAGCCTTGATCTAACCCTTGTGAAAACCATTTAACTTCAGCCCTAGTAACCTTGTGTAGCTCCTAATTCAACCATGGAATCACCAAACAAACTTAAGAACTAGGTAGAGAATACTAAGACCTTGAACTTTGTAGTGTAACTTGTATATTGAAGATCAAAGGATCATGGTGCTAGGTATTAAAGGGTGTGGCGTTTGATTTATGAAGAAAGGATGGAATGAGCTCTCTATTTATAGCATGAAGAGGAGGTTAGGAAGGTGTCTAGGAAACTTACTACACTTGGAGACCAAGTGTAATTAAGTATAATCTAAAGAATCAATGGTCAAGATCAAGCCACAAGTGTGAATGCCCCCCCCCCCTAGTGGCGGTTCATAAGTCTTGGGGAGCAAGTGTGGACTTTTGATGGTACTATCCTAAGTATGTAGCTAGTTTTGACTCCGTAAGTTGCTAACCGTAAGTTGTTAAGTCACGAAACGTAAAACCGGGTATCCTAAAAATATGAAACTTATAAATATGGTAGAACTTATCAATATACTCCATAATAAAATATAAAATGAGTGGTAGGTTCTATCGGGTGCTAAAACCCTGCTAAAAACTGGAAACACGGGTCTAAAATGCATAATACGTAAAACGTACGAAAGTTGTGTAAAATTGAGAAAAGTAAAATGTAACTTTTCTAATAGGATAATAATGACTTAAAATGACTTATAATATCTAGGCTGGGCTCAGTCTAGTGTCGGTTGGTGTTAAATGTCTTTTAAACCTAAAACCGTAAGCCTAAAAATCAAAGAATGACTTATAAAATCAAAGAATGATTTTTGGTCAAAGGAGGAGGGAAAAATATGTTGACTTTTTCTAATAAGTTGAAAACTCAAATCGTCTTAGAAACGCGGTGCAGGTATAGGCTAAGGTTACGGCTGAGTAAAAACGCTTAAAACTGAAAATTCCAGTTTTTCACGGCCGAGGTTTATTTTGGTCATGTTTTTCTCAGTCATGATTTATTCTGAAATAAATCATAAGTGTGTCAAACATTTTTCTGATACAGGGAAAATTAACGCGACCGAATTTCGTTGTGCGTAGAATTTCTAAATGACGTTTTACCCTAAAACGTGTAATTCCGTGTAATTCCTTAATAACTTTCACGAAAATGATCTAACGAATGTCAAACATTTAATTTGCCATGGAAATGATTTATCACTCGAGAATATGAAATAAAAATCAACTTTCGGGAAAATTTCGGGAAAATGAATAGTAAAATGAATAGTAAAAGTGAATAGTAAATTTTCCGGGAATAGTAATTAATCTGAAAATGCGAATTGTTATAGTCTCTACCCCTTCAGGAAACTTCGTCCCGAAGTTTAGTTGATGTTAACTACTTATGGTGTGTCTAAGAGAATTCGGGATCTCTAATATAGTGGTGTTTACTCTGATTCGTCTAAGATTCTGGTTAAGGAGTTGTATTGGCTACAATTAATTAGCCCACTTATTTATAACACATTACTTACATAAAGAAGCGTCCAAATTTATGTAAGTAAGGTCTCATAAACTTATGGTTCGGTGATTTACAATTTCTTTATTTAACTGAAGAGGCGTCCCAATCCATTTAAATAAGGAGATTCTAAATCATCCTACTTAAGAATTTCCGACACAAAATCCGCCTTCTGAGGCCGATAGTAAGATAATCAAGCCATCAAATCCCTAAAGCTAAGCAATAATATTATTTAACTCAAATCTTGTGTCTAATCAAACAAGAACTGTCACAAGATCAAGTTAACTAATTAGTTATTACTGAGCTTCATGTTTTTAATGACTCGACGAATCTCTGGGGCTCCTTATAATACTAAAGTCACATCATCTAACAGCGTGGAACTAAGTAAACCTCTAACCAAAAGCATATGTGTATGTATTGTGTGTAAGGCAAATAAAGAGGAAGGTCCCAACGTATATAGCAGTTATAGTCTAGGCACTAAATGCAACCTAGTTCTCTATAACCAAGGCTCTGGTACCAATCTGTAACACCCCCAAAATACCGCAGCGGAAGACTGTGTCATAGGGGTGCTACTTCATAATACAAAGTACAAGTTATAGAAAACGAACTCTAAATGAGACGTTTTGAAAAGTTACCATTCGATTAATGAATTCAAAGTTACAAACATGAGATTCCAAAGTATGATGCATAAATGTATACAAAGTGTTTTGAATGGTAAATGATAAAAAGCGTAAGTCTTCAGAATATGCAGCTTGACTCTATGTTCCATGCACTAGCTATCGCCTTACTAACCTGAGATAAACATGCTAAAGTGTCAACACAATGGTTGGTGAGTTCATAGAGTTTGTCTTAAAACAGTTGAAAAGCTTTAAAGAATGTTCACACAGCAAAGGCATTGAGAATCCACTCAGTTGCAAGTCCCGCCATAAGAGACTTGCAACCTGTGTGTCCACAACCCACTGCTAAAAGTTAGTTTATACAATGCACCAGATTATATTCACCCAAGGTCAAGAATAGACACAAGGGCGGGGGCATCTTCCCAAATAGTACTACGTCATCCAAGGTCAAGTATAGACACAAGGGTAGGGGGCATCTTCCCATGAGTACTACCAATACCTCTCTGACAGAATAGAGTATTATGTATGCATGTAAATACGAATCTTGTATTTAAATTAAGCAAGTATAGTGTAACAAGTATGTATAACGCAATCAAGTATAATGCCAATCAAGTATAACACAATCAAGTATAAATGTTTAAGAGTATTTGTACAAGTAAGCAAGTAGTTGTGCATGTATCTCCCCCAAAGAGTTAAAACAAGTATGAAAAAGTAGGGGCTATGACTCACCTTAAGCTTAAGTAATGATAAATGAAAGTGGTAGTCGAATCGCGAAAGTCTCTAAGAGCAGCCTATAATAGAACGTTGCGACTTAGGTTTGGAGTAACGTCTAAGAATACGAAGAATTGCCTATATATGTATTGCATAATGTTCATGATGTAGTACTTAGTATATAGTGTAAGTCTTTGAATATAAATGGTTTATGAAACATGTATAGTTTGTACATCTCTTACTACCGTTCGGGCCGACATAATTCAGAAGTCATGGAGTAAACGTTCGAGGAGCCAGGACACTTTAATTTGTAAATCCACAACTCATCTCGACGGCTTACTTAATGAACTCCTCACATGAGGCTCCCTACTATTGTAGTATTTGATAACATATATATAAGTTTTGCCGTGACCTTGGTCATTGTTACCATGGTCTTGAGACTCAACCTTGGCTTTAGCCATGGTTGTGGTCTTGGCTTTAGGTCATTAGACCTCTTGGTCTCATCTAATTATAACCATTATATAGTTACTTTGGTCTAAAAATGGGCTGTTAAGAATTTGAAGAAATTATCACTCGGAAAGCGTTTTCAGGGCTCGAGCTTCTTTAATCCTGAACGAAAACGTCGTTCCGAACAACTTTCGTGTTTTAACTTTTTGATGAATCGGACCAGAAGTGGGACTTTCAAAATCAAAATTTGATCAGAATGCTATTTAGGCAGTTTTGCCGTTTTGGTTTCGCTAACTTCAAATGGTCATAACTTTTGACTCGTGTACTTGTTTTGGGTGATTAAAATTGCTATGTTTTCCTTGTTAAGTCCTCTTTAACATTAAGTAAGTGTCAAATATCAAAGTTATACTATTGTGGTCGTGGTTTTCCATAAAAATCACTAGTTTGCTTGTTTGCTTGTCATAAGTTAACATATGTATACCAATACTTGTTTTACTAGTTTTTATACATCATGAACACAATACAAAGACCATATATAGCATGAAAGAAACATAATAAGAATGAAAATGATATTGAGCAAGAAAGTGTATAAGGGTTTGCTTACAACTTTTGGCTTTCAAATAAGAAAGGAAATCAAGTATAGAACTAGGACACTAAACCTAATCTTGTAAACCCTTCACCATAACTCTTGTAACCCTTGCTAGCCTTGATCTAACCCTTGTGAAAACCATTTAACTTCAGCCCTAGTAACCTTGTGTAGCTCCTAATTCAACCATGGAATCACCAAACAAACTTAAGAACTAGGTAGAGAATACTAAGACCTTGAACTTTGTAGTGTAACTTGTATATTGAAGATCAAAGGATCATGGTGCTAGGTATTAAAGGGTGTGGCGTTTGATTTATGAAGAAAGGATGGAATGAGCTCTCTATTTATAGCATGAAGAGGAGGTTAGGAAGGTGTCTAGGAAACTTACTACACTTGGAGACCAAGTGTAATTAAGTATAATCTAAAGAATCAATGGTCAAGATCAAGCCACAAGTGTGAATGCCCCCCCCCCTAGTGGCGGTTCATAAGTCTTGGGGAGCAAGTGTGGACTTTTGATGGTACTATCCTAAGTATGTAGCTAGTTTTGACTCCGTAAGTTGCTAACCGTAAGTTGTTAAGTCACGAAACGTAAAACCGGGTATCCTAAAAATATGAAACTTATAAATATGGTAGAACTTATCAATATACTCCATAATAAAATATAAAATGAGTGGTAGGTTCTATCGGGTGCTAAAACCCTGCTAAAAACAGGAAACACGGGTCTAAAACGCGTAATACGTAAAACGTACGAAAGTTGCGTAAAATTGAGAAAAGTAAAATGTAACTTTTCTAATAGGATAATAATGACTTAAAATGACTTATAATATCTAGGCTGGGCTCAGTCTAGTGTCGGTTGGTGTTAAATGTCTTTTAAAACTAAAACCGTAAGCCTAAAAATCAAAGAATGACTTATAAAATCAAAGAATGATTTTTGGTCAAAGGAGGAGGGAAAAATATGTTGACTTTTTCTAATAAGTTGAAAACTCAAATCGTCTTAGAAACGCGGTGCAGGAATAGGCTAAGGTTACGGCTGAGTAAAAACGCTTAAAACTGAAAATTCCAGTTTTTCACGGCCGAGGTTTATTTTGGTCATGTTTTTCTCAGTCATGATTTATTCTCAAATAAATCATAAGTGTGTCAAACATTTTTCTGATACAGGGAAAATTAACGCGACCGAATTTCGTTGTGCGTAGAATTTCTAAATGACGTTTTACCCTAAAACGTGTAATTCCGTGTAATTCCTTAATAACTTTCACGAAAATGATCTAACGAATGTCAAACATTTAATTTTCCATGGAAATGATTTATCACTCGAGAATATGAAATAAAAATCAACTTTCGGGAAAATTTCGGGAAAATGAATAGTAAAATGAATAGTAAAAGTGAATAGTAAATTTTCCGAGAATAGTAATTAATCTGAAAATGCGAATTGTTATAGTCTCTACCCCTTCAGGAAACTTCGTCCCGAAGTTTAGTTGATGTTAACTACTTATGGTGTGTCTAAGAGAATTCGGGATCTCTAATATAGTGGTGTTTACTCTGATTCGTCTAAGATTCTGGTTAAGGAGTTGTATTGGCTACAATTAATTAGCCCACTTATTTATAACACATTACTTACATAAAGAAGCGTCCAAATTTATGTAAGTAAGGTCTCATAAACTTATGGTTCGGTGATTTACAATTTCTTTATTTAACTGAAGAGGCGTCCCAATCCATTTAAATAAGGAGATTCTAAATCATCCTACTTAAGAATTTCCGACACAAAATCCGCCTTCTGAGGCCGATAGTAAGATAATCAAGCCATCAAATCCCTAAAGCTAAGCAATAATATTATTTAACTCAAATCTTGTGTCTAATCAAACAAGAACTGTCACAAGATCAAGTTAACTAATTAGTTATTACTGAGCTTCATGTTTTTAATGACTCGACGAATCTCTGGGGCTCCTTATAATACTAAAGTCACATCATCTAACAGCGTGGAACTAAGTAAACCTCTAACCAAAAGCATATGTGTATGTATTGTGTGTAAGGCAAATAAAGAGGAAGGTCCCAACGTATATAGCAGTTATAGTCTAGGCACTAAATGCAACCTAGTTCTCTATAACCAAGGCTCTGGTACCAATCTGTAACACCCCCAAAATACCGCAGCGGAAGACTGTGTCATAGGGGTGCTACTTCATAATACAAAGTACAAGTTATAGAAAACGAACTCTAAATGAGACGTTTTGAAAAGTTACCATTCGATTAATGAATTCAAAGTTACAAACATGAGATTCCAAAGTATGATGCATAAATGTATACAAAGTGTTTTGAATGGTAAATGATAAAAAGCGTAAGTCTTCAGAATATGCAGCTTGACTCTATGTTCCATGCACTAGCTATCGCCTTACTAACCTGAGATAAACATGCTAAAGTGTCAACACAATGGTTGGTGAGTTCATAGAGTTTGTCTTAAAACAGTTGAAAAGCTTTAAAGAATGTTCACACAGCAAAGGCATTGAGAATCCACTCAGTTGCAAGTCCCGCCATAAGAGACTTGCAACCTGTGTGTCTACAACCCACTGCTAAAAGTTAGTTTATACAATGCACCAGATTATATTCACCCAAGGTCAAGAATAGACACAAGGGCGGGGGCATCTTCCCAAATAGTACTACGTCATCCAAGGTCAAGTATAGACACAAGGGTAGGAGGCATCTTCCCATGAGTACTACCAATACCTCTCTGACAGAATAGAGTATTATGTATGCATGTAAATACGAATCTTGTATTTAAATTAAGCAAGTATAGTGTAACAAGTATGTATAACGCAATCAAGTATAATGCCAATCAAGTATAACACAATCAAGTATAAATGTTTAAGAGTATTTGTACAAGTAAGCAAGTAGTTGTGCATGTATCTCCCCCAAAGAGTTAAAACAAGTATGAAAAAGTAGGGGCTATGACTCACCTTAAGCTTAAGTAATGATAAATGAAAGTGGTAGTCGAATCGCGAAAGTCTCTAAGAGCAGCCTATAATAGAACGTTGCGACTTAGGTTTGGAGTAACGTCTAAGAATACGAAGAATTGCCTATATATGTATTGCATAATGTTCATGATGTAGTACTTAGTATATAGTGTAAGTCTTTGAATATAAATGGTTTATGAAACATGTATAGTTTGTACATCTCTTACTACCGTTCGGGCCGACATAATTCAGAAGTCATGGAGTAAACGTTCGAGGAGCCAGGACACTTTAATTCGTAAATCCACAACTCATCTCGACGGCTTACTTAATGAACTCCTCACATGAGGCTCCCTACTATTGTAGTATTTGATAACATATATATAAGTTTTGCCGTGACCTTGGTCATTGTTACCATGGTCTTGAGACTCAACCTTGGCTTTAGCCATGGTTGTGGTCTTGGCTTTAGGTCATTAGACCTCTTGGTCTCATCTAATTATAACCATTATATAGTTACTTTGGTCTAAAAATGGGCTGTTAAGAATTTGAAGAAATTATCACTCAGAAAGCGTTTTCAGGGCTCGAGCTTCTTTGTTCCTGAACGAAAACGTCGTTCCGGACAACTTTCGTGTTTTAACTTTTTGATGAATCGGACCAGAAGTGGGACTTTCAAAATCAAAATTTGATCAGAATGCTATTTAGGCAGTTTTGCCGTTTTGGTTTCGCTAACTTCAAATGGTCATAACTTTTGACTCGTGTACTTGTTTTGGGTGATTCAAATTGCTATGTTTTACTTGTTAAGTACTCTTTAACATTAAGTAAGTGTCAAATATCAAAGTTATACTATTGTGGTCGTGGTTTTCCATAAAAATCACTAGTTTGCTTGTTTGCTTGTCATAAGTTAACATATGTATACCAATACTGGTTTTACTAGTTTTTATACATCATGAACACAATACAAAGACCATATATAGCATGAAAGAAACATAATAAGAATGAAAATGATATTGAGCAAGAAAGTGTATAAGGGTTTGCTTACAACTTTTGGCTTTCAAATAAGAAAGGAAATCAAGTATAAAACTAGGACACTAAACCTAATCTTGTAAACCCTTCACCATAACTCCTGTAACCCTTGCTAGCCTTGATCTAAACCTTGTGAAAACCATTTAACTTCAGCCCTAGTAACCTTGTGTAGCTCCTAATTCAACCATGGAATCACCAAACAAACTTAAGAACTAGGTAGAGAATACTAAGACCTTGAACTTTGTAGTGTAACTTGTATATTGAAGATCAAAGGATCATGGTGCTAGGTATTAAAGGGTGTGGCGTTTGATTTATGAAGAAAGGATGGAATGAGCTCTCTATTTATAGCATGAAGAGGAGGTTAGGAAGGTGTCTAGGAAACTTACTACACTTGGAGACCAAGTGTAATTAAGTATAATCTAAAGAATCAATGGTCAAGATCAAGCCACAAGTGTGAATGCCCCCCCCTAGTGGTGGTTCATAAGTCTTGGGGAGCAAGTGTGGACTTTTGATGGTACTATCCTAAGTATGTAGCTAGTTTTGACTCCGTAAGTTGCTAACCGTAAGTTGTTAAGTCACGAAACGTAAAACCGGGTATCCTAAAAATATGAAACTTATAAATATGGTAGAACTTATCAATATACTCCATAATAAAATATAAAATGAGTGGTAGGTTCTATCGGGTGCTAAAACCCTGCTAAAAACTGGAAACACGGGTCTAAAACGCGTAATACGTAAAACGTACGAAAGTTGCGTAAAATTGAGAAAAGTAAAATGTAACTTTTCTAATAGGATAATAATGACTTAAAATGACTTATAATATCTAGGCTGGGCTCAGTCTAGTGTCGGTTGGTGTTAAATGTCTTTTAAACCTAAAACCGTAAGCCTAAAAATCAAAGAATGACTTATAAAATCAAAGAATGATTTTTGGTCAAAGGAGGAGGGAAAAATATGTTGACTTTTTCTAATAAGTTGAAAACTCAAATCGTCTTAGAAACGCGGTGCAGGTATAGGCTAAGGTTACGGCTGAGTAAAAACGCTTAAAACTGAAAATTCCAGTTTTTCACGGCCGAGGTTTATTTTGGTCATGTTTTTCTCAGTCAGGATTTATTCTCAAATAAATCATAAGTGTGTCAAACATTTTTCTGATACAGGGAAAATTAACGCGACCGAATTTCGTTGTGCGTAGAATTTCTAAATGACGTTTTACCCTAAAACGTGTAATTCCGTGTAATTCCTTAATAACTTTCACGAAAATGATCTAACGAATGTCAAACATTTAATTTGCCATGGAAATGATTTATCACTCGAGAATATGAAATAAAAATCAACTTTCGGGAAAATTTCGGGAAAATGAATAGTAAAAATGAATAGTAAATTTTCCGGGAATAGTAATTAATCCGAAAATGCGAATTGTTACAAAAGTGAAAGCTGAGTACCAGAAACCGTCAGGACTACTTCAACAACCAGAAATTCCACAATGGAAGTGGGAACGTATTACAATGGACTTTGTTACTAAACTATCCAAGACGTCAGGAGGTTACGATGCTATTTGGGTAATTTTTGATCGTCTTACTAAATCAGCACCTTTCATACCCATTAGAGAGACTTATTCCATGGAACAGCTTGCCAGACTTTATGTCAAGGAAATAGTCTCGAGGCATAGGGCACCAGTTTCTATCATTTCAGACAGGGATAGTCGTTTTACTTCAAACTTTTGGAAGTCATTACAAGATTCCTTTGGATCCAAGTTAGATATGAGCACTGCTTACCATCCACAGACTGATAGTCAGAGTGAGAGAATTATTCAGACACTGGAGGACATGCTGAGGGCGTGTGTGATTGACTTTGGAAGTGGTTGGGCTAACCACTTGCCATTAATCGAGTTCTCTTATAATAACAGTTACCATTCAAGTATTAAAGCAGCACCATTTGAGGCACTTTATGGTCGTAAGTGTCGTTCCCCAGTTTGTTGGGCAGAAGTTGGAGAGGTACAATGCACAGGTCCAGAGATGGTTAGGGAAACAACAGAAAAGATAATACAGATTCGAGATAGGCTTGAAACAGCTAGAAGCCGACAGAAGAGTTATGCAGATGTTAGACGCAAACCATTGGAATTCCAGGTTGGAGACAATGTCATGTTGAAAGTCTCGCCTTGGAAGGGCGTGATACGATTTGGAAAACGCGAAAAGCTGAACCCAAGATACATTGGTCCATTTAAGATACTGGAAAGGATTGGTCCAGTAGCTTACAAGCTTGAACAACCATCAGAACTCAGCAACGTACATAACACATTTCATGTCTCAAACCTCAAGAAATGCCTTTCAGATGAGTCTTCAGTTATACCATTAGAAGAGATTCAGCTAGATGACAAGCTTAACTTTGTGGAGGAACCAGTTGAAATCATGGACCGAGAGGTCAAGCAGTTGAAGCAGAGTAGAATTCCGATCGTGAAGGTTCGCTGGAATTCTCGAAGAGGCCCGGAGTTTACTTGGGAACGAGAGGACCAAATGCAACGCAAGTATCCACACCTTTTCACCAAACCTATTACCGAGACCAACACTAGCTGAATTCAGGGACTGAATTCCTTTTTGGGTGGGCGAATGTCACAACTCACCATTTCAGGTCATTTATCATTTCAGGTCATTTTCCCAAACTTCAACTTTTTACTATTCATAAATCACTATTCATCAAAACACTATTCATCGTTTTGCTATTCATCATTTTCGAGGTCAATTTGATATTCTGAGAAACATTTGGGGAATTTACTATTCACTGAACACTATTCATTTCCGGAAAAGTTTTCACTATTCACTTGCATTACTCATTTCATCATAAATTTAGTTTACGGGTATTCAAATTCGCGTAACCGGATTGGTTTAGGTGCGAATTCATTTCATTTGTGCTGAGGACACTGCATACGGACTAGAGATAGTCTGCATATCATTATAACAGCATTTTCATGTTATACCACTCTTAGGATTTTCAAATTTCTATATTCAGTATATTTAACGTTTTACGTATTAAGATTTCTAAATAAACGTTAACACCCGACTAATATATATATACGACGAATATATCTAAATATTCCCACAATGGTCCCGACATATTTTTATATCCATTTTATCATCATAAAAGTTATAACATTCATTTACCCAGTATTTTGGAATTTTATTTTATTTATAACGTAAGCTTATGAATATTACGACGGTTTACGTGAAAACTAAACAATAATCACCCGAACACTCAGTAATTGTACCCAACATATTTTTAACATTTTTACAACTTTATTTAGACCCGGATAACTTCGTGAACATTTATTTCTATTAAACCCGGTACCCAATTTTACTAACAACTCAAAATTTACACATAACTACACTCAAAATTTCTAATTAAATCACAAGTACCCCTACCCCCCTCCTTGTTCACCCCTAACCGGCCACATGAACACCCCTTAACCTCATGCATTAACTTCCTATTACTAAACTAATAAACCTCTAAAACTAATACCTAAACTAAAACCAAAAATCATTCTTACACTTTTTGATAAGAAGAAAAACCATCTCATCTCTTTCTCTCTTCTACCTCACGACCCAACACCAAAATACATGATCAAGTGGAGTTTTTCAAAAGTTTAAAGCATCAAAGTTGTTCATTTTGTGGTTCTAATCAAGATTCTTGCATCAAACACACAAGTAATCCAAGGTTTCTAATCATCTCACCACTTTTTATTTCAAAGTGAGTATTCAAAATTTTTTTCATGTTTTCATCTAATTAACATATGTATCTTATAGTATTCATGCTTAATTTCATGCTCATACTAGTTATACCACTTTATTTTTGTATACTTTTTGAACATACAAACCCTAGATTGTGATTTAGGTGTTCCCTTGTTAAATTAACTTGATTACTAGTCATTAGGAACCCATGGCACCCTAAGAAGGTGTATGGTAGGATTAGATTAGTTTTGTGAAGTTTGCAAGAGTTTTGGTTGAGGTTGGAACTAGTTTTGAACCCTGGAAATGGATTTCTAACAAGTTTATAAACATGCTGTCCCATTTTGGTAAAATCTGGAAAATCAGTAAACACAAATGAAACTTTGGCAAAATTTTTAGAAAATACTTTCAAAAACGAATCCGTAGGCGAAAGAACGGATTAAAAAGAGTTTATAACGAAGAAGTTATGATTTTTGCAAGTTTGTTGACGAAAAGTATTTTTCTGAAAAATAGTTGCTGTTGGACGTTTTTCGTCGGACAAAACAAGGCTTTAGACGTAACCCGGAGGAGCCGAGCTTTCCAAAATATATTACTACATACTAAGACGTAACCGTGGATATGAAGAACAAGTAAAACGGACTTATAACGACAAAGATATTCACGTTTGAATATCGGCAAAACTCATTTCATTTTGACAGCTTTTATAAATATTAACGCCAAAACTACGTAGTAACTCTAGATTTATAAAAATAATACCAAGTACCTAATTTTATAACTAGTGAAGTATTAGTTATTACAAGTATATTTTTATCATTTCAAGGCGTTATTTCAAGGATTTCAACCCGAGGATTTCAACACTAACATGGAAACATACGATATATATATATAAGTATATATATTGCAACTAGCTTTATTTTTCTAATAGCAATATTTTTCCTAATTCTTGGATTATATATTTTTGATAACACAAGTGTTTTTCCAAAGAGTAGAGTGGTATAGGAACATGAGCATGGACATTCATAACATCATTTGGTGATCTAAATTAGATCGTTCATCATTCATATTAGGTTGCGGCAGTTAACCATTCATTGTTGTTCACTTCACTTCATTTCAAGTATCATCACTTAAGGTGAGTTTCATAGCCCCGTTTTAATTCAGTATTTTGATTTCAAATCCCACGGGGGAGAATACATTGCATTACTTATTTTGTGTACATGCCTAAGTATAAAATTCCATACATTGCTTAAGTTGCCTTATTTACCACGTCAGGACAAGTCCCCTTTATTATTTCATGGACCGTTAATTAAGTTCCAAGCGAGAGTGAGTGAATAGATCTATTGAGGGTGACTCCTCCATCTGTGTTTGGGTTGCTCCAATAGAATTACAGATGCATTTCATGTCTTTATTATTAGAGTGTCTGGTAACCACTCATTGGGGCCAAGTAACGTCTAGCTTCGGGGTCATGAGCTTAAGAGCCAATGTATACTTTATTTCCGGACATCCTATTTCTTGACTTTACTTATGGCATATGTACACCAGATTTCAATTATAAACCTATGATTATTCACCAACTTTATGTTGACCGTTTTCGCAATGTATTTTCAGGTAACTAAGAGCATAAACTTCATGGCATGCATGGAGTCATTTTAGTGAGGACCTAGGATGACGCGTCTCACTTTGACACTTTCATGCACTTATGTATAATTATCGTTTGACATGTCTAAACTTATTTCTGTAAACCTTTCATGACTTTTGGGACCTATGTAATATAATCTGAATGTTTTAATAAGTCAAACGATGTGTTTTCAAAACGACACTTTAGGTCGTTCAATATTTCCTTGTTATGGTGCTATGACAGTTACACCCTCAGGCATTCCATTCCGCTGCAAGTCAGGTAAATTGGGGGTGTGACACGCATTCAACTGATCCTGATGATCCACGTCATCCAAAACAAGCAGGATCGGTTTTGATGGCATCATTTTCTTTATCTCCCTAATCCCTTGACTAACATTCCATATCTTCACCGCTCTTGTTTTCATGATGTTATCAATAAGTTGCATTTGGACTTGAGTTGGGTCTTGCTGTTTTCTGACATCTTCACAAAAGCAACCTCCCTCAAAGTGAATATACATTAAGTTGTATATAGCTTTTGCAAAGGTCATCTTTCCTATTCCGCTTATACCACATATTCCAATCATGTTAACCTTATGCGACCCAACGAAGCGTGACAAGTTTAATTTATCTAAAAGGATGTCAACTCCTACAAGGTTCTCACCAACATCTAAGGGTCCATCATGTAACATTTTGAAGATGTCATTGGAGATTTTATTGATGAACTTGGACTCAAACCTGTTGAAAAGAAGAGTGCAAGATTAACTAGTTAGAAGAAAGCAACATGGAAATAAATAAATAAATAAATAAATAAATAAAACTTACCCATTTGTCATGTCCTGTAGATCCCATCCAGATAAGTTATGTTGGAATACGTGAATCATAACAATAATATAAACACATAAACATCATAGAGTACGCAGCAGAAAAGATCAAATACATGTAAATAAATTAACCGAATATAAAAGGATGCGTACCTTTGTGATTTCTAGCAAGAACAAGAACTATAAACCCTAATTAGGGTTTAAATGGGGATCGACTAAAGAGTTAGTCGAATGGGCAATCACCACTTCGTTAGCAAAAGTATGCTAACACTTCGTTCTTGTACACACGTACTATTAGCGTTTCAATTAGAAAAGCTAGGTTCTTGATTCACGAGCAATCCAAACACAATATTTAGAAGATCGCGTAGGAACCCTAGAAGGGTGTAGTTGATCAACTAAACTAGAATGGATTTGAGCTTAGGAAATCTAGTAGGAACCCTATAAGGGTGTAGTTCGATTTCTAGGCTCAAGAAGAGAGAAGAAAAAGAATAAGATTACAAATGAATCAAGGGATGAGAAAATGAATACATGAAGGCATGTATTTATACTCTTCTCATTGCTTGGAGCAAAAGACTCAATCACAAGCCCTAGAGGGCATGGATAGGCCGAACATGGGTCACACAAGCCCAATCCATAGCATTCTTTAATTCAATTTCAAATCTAGTCCTTCATCTTTCGTCTAACGGTCGTTATGTACCGTTAAGTGCTCATTTCGTGAATTTAATAATTATTCGTCACTAAACAATAATTATTAATTAATTGAAACTCATATGTAAAGTGTGCAATCCCGAAGTCTCGTGTTCGAGTTCGGACATATTCATTAATTTTTATCCGTTAAAACTTACAGCTCCCACTCGGATATACAATAATGTAATAATGACAATGGTTAGTCTAGCATAACACACCAATGTCCCCAGAACGACCACGAGTATGGTTTTCCTGGAAAAAACCACATTTGATGATTCATCATCATACTTATCCTTTTGATTCTAATACTATGTTAATATGGATATGGATCGAAGTCATTCCATAATTAACTAGTGTTTCTCGTTATTTATGATCAAGCAAGATTACCAATTCATCTGAACGGATTCCAGATAGACCTTGGGCATGGCCATGCAAACATCTTGTTAATCCTACGAGTGGCCAAACAATATTAAACTTCAAAACAAATTTGAAGGAACCAAATCCTGTATTGACTACAAGCATAACCTATGAACTTCGCATCACCTCTGAAAATAATCCTTATAACTACCAGTTACGGATAGCGTTAGAGTATCTTACAGAAAATGAGCTACATCCACAGTAGTTACCTGGTATCTCAAGTCTGAGGATAAATATTCATGATTTACTATAATGACAACATCCATAAGTATAATCATGTAATTGGGATTTTGTCCTATATTCAATTTATCCAATTATTGAATATCATGTGAATTTGGCATGTCCACGCATCAATATATATTTAAATATATTATACCAAAACTCAGATTTGTCTTAGTTCAATGATACTCCCATATCATTAATTGACAATGGACTATTTAGAATAACTTAAGTTATTCATAGATTAAACATGCAAATATAGGATACAATATTTATAAATGGAAATAAACATAACACAATACTTTATTTCATTTGAATAATTATTGTTTACAATATCCTTTATCCAAATACTAACCACAGATCTATATGAAACTACTAGCTAAACGAAGTCCAATGCCATCAGCATATTGAGTAAGCTTTTCCTTAGATAAAGCCTTCGTAAATGGATCAGCTAGATTGTTATCTGTGTGAATTTTGAGTAAATTGATTTCACCTATATCGACTTGTTCTCGAACATAGTGATATCTTCTAGGAAAATGTCTGGCGCCCTTCATAACTCCAGGTTCATTGGCGAATGTAACTGCGGCAGAATTGTCACAATACATATTAATAGGTAATTCAATTGACGGCATAACACCAAGCCCCGAAATGAATTTCCTAATCCAAACAGCTTCCATTGCAGCTTCCGATGCAACAATATACTCAGCTTCTGTAACAGACATCACAATTGTTGTCTGCTTCTTTCTCTTCCAATCAACTGCTCCTCCATTAATGACAAAGACATAACCCGTCTGAGACTTCGTATCATCTTTATCAGTTTCAAAGGACGCGTCACAGTAACCTGTAACTTCAAGTTCTGCATCTGGATTTCCCCCATACACTAAGCACATATCTTTAGTATTCCTTAAATACTTAAGAATGCTTTTAACAGCGTGCCAGTGCTTTCCACTTGTCTGTTGATAACGACTAGTCATATTTTGTGCAAACGCCACATCAGGTCTTGTGCATCTAACTGCATACATGATAGATCCTACTGCTGAAGCATATGGAACTTTATTCATGAGTGCAACCTCTTCAGGTGTTGAAGCACACAGTTTGCTACTTAAGCCATGTTCTACTTGCATTGGCAAATATCCTTTCTTGGAATTTTGCATATTAAATCTCTTCAATACTTTGTCAATGTAAGCACTCTGACTTAATCCAATCAACCGCTTTGATCTATCTCTGTAGATCTTGATTCCAAGGATGTATGCTGCTTCTCCTAAATCCTTCATAGAAAAACATTTACTAAGGTAAGCTTTAACTTCCTTTAAACTTGGTATATGATTTCCTAAGATTAATATGTCATCGACATATAGGATAAGGAAAGTAACATTACTCCCACTAGCTTTCTGGTATACACATGGCTCATCAAGATTCTGAGTAAATCCAAAACTTTTGATTTCAGCATCAAATCTTTTATTCCATTGACGTGATGCTTGCTTCAATCCATAAATGGATCTTTGAAGTTTGCATACACGGTTTGGAAATTCTGGATTCACAAACCCCTCAGGCTGCGCCATATAGATGTCTTCATCTAGGTGACCATTTAAGAAGGCGGTTTTGACATCCATTTGCCATATCTCATAGTCTTAGTAGGCAGCTATAGCTAAGAGAATCCTAATAGCCCTAATGTCAGCTATAGGAGAAAAGGTCTCCTCGTAGTCAACACCAAATGTTTGAGTATAGCCTTTAGCTACCAAACGAGCCTTATAGGTGTGTACCATGCCATCCATGTTTGTTTTCTTCTTGTAGAGCTATTTACTTCCAACTACCTTAGCATTTGGAGGTAGGTCTACTTCTTCCCAGACTTCGTTGTCTTTCATGGATTGCATTTCCCCATTCATAGCACTCTGCCATTTCTCCCTTTCAAGACCATTCATAGCAGCCTTATAACTAGTAGGTTCATCAAGATCCCCTAGTATTGTTTCCTCACACTCTACGTTAAGACATAGACGTTCGGGTGCTTTCACAGGTCTTGAAGATCTGCGAATGGGTACCACTTCCACTTCAGGTGGAGGACCTAAACTTTCAGGTTCCACAGGAAGTGAGCTAGTGTTTTCAGAAGGTGATGTATCTTCATCTTCTAGATCATAAACTCTCCCACTGAATTCTTGAGATATGAGATTCTTTTCAAAGAAATCTCCATACCTAGCCACAATGACTTTATTCTCTGGTGGAAAGTAAAAGTAGTAACCCATCGTTTCCTTTGGGTATCCTACGAAGATACACTTAACAGATCTTTGTTGGAGTTTATCTGATGAATCACGTTTAACAAACGCGTCACATCTCCAGACCTAGAAGTAAGAAAAGTTGGGAGCTTTTCCCGTCCATAATTCATATGGAGTCTTATCAACCTTCTTAGTTGGAACCATATTCAATATGCGAATTGCAGTTTCAAGGGCATAATCCCAAAAGGATAAGGGTAGAGTTGTAAGATTAAACATTGATCGTACCATGTCAAGCAAAGTACGATTTCTCCTTTCAGATACACCATTTTGCTGTGGAGTATAAGGAGCCGTGAGTTGTTGGACTATGCCACACTCACCTAAGAAATCTTTAAACTCTTTGCTTATATATTCACCGCCTCTATCGGATCGAAGTGCCTTAATCTTCTTACCGAGTTGTAATTCTACTTCACTTTTGAAAACCTTCAAGGTATTAAAGACTTCATGTTTATGTTTAAGTAAATAAACATAACCATAACGACTATAATCATCCGTGAAGGTTATGAAGTAGCTAGCACCGCGTTTTGACACATGTCTAAGTGGACCACATACATCAGTGTGTATTAGTCCAAGTAGTTCAGTTGCCCCTTCCACTTGATGTGAAAAAGGTTTCCTTGTCATCTTCCCAGATATGCAGGCTTCACATTTATCAAATGATTCATCATTGATCTTTTGCAAAAGCCCATCATGTTGCAACTTTTCCATGCGATCCTTGCCTATATGAGCAAGACGACAGTGCCAAAGATAAGACGAATCCAAGTTAGACTTGATTCTCTTATTGCTAATGCTGTACATATAATTATTTCTATTGGACACATGATTTTCCATATCAATTTCAAATACACCATTTATAGGAATTGCATTAAAGTAAAAAAATAGAATTTAAATAAACATAAATTCCATAATTCATAAATGTTTCAACAAAACCATTATCCAATAGAAAAGAAACTGAAACAACACCCCTAACAATAGAGGGTGCGTAATGACAATTATTCAATACTAGTATCAATCCCGAAGGTAAAACTAAATCGAAAGTCCCTATGGCTTAAACTGCTACACGTATGCCATTCCCTACGTACAAGTATCTTTCTCCATAGGCCAGCTTCCTTGCTCCTCTAAGTCCCTGCGATGTATTAAAAATGTGAGTACCACATCCTGTATCATATATCCAGGAATTATTCTTACGAGGAAAAGAAAATAATTCAATCATAAACATACCTGAAGTGCTTGCGACGTTATCAGGCATTTTACTCTTGTTGAGGCGCAACTCATCTAGTAGCAATGGACAGTTCTGCTTTCAATGACCAGGAGTGTTGCAATAGTGACAAGAAGCCATATCCCAGTTGGGGTTTTCCTTCTTCTTAGGAGGAGGATTTTGCTTCTTTGGCTTCTGTTGGTGAGTCGCAACTTGTTTGCCTTTCCCAGTACCAGCACCTTTACCCTTGTTATTCGCATGTTGCGGTTTGTTGGGTTTCATCTTGGTGATCCTACCACCTTGTATCGCCATTACAGTTGGTGTAGGTGCCTTCTTATTCAGGCCTTTCTCATAATCAATAAGCATTGCATGCACTTCACTAACTGTCTTCCCCTTGCAATGCATATTGTAATTGCGTACAAACTCACTATACAGATCCTGATTAAGGGATCGCAAGATGAGACCAATGCACACGCTTTCCTGATATCCATAACCGAGTCGCTCCAATTGATCCATATAATGTTTCATGGAAAATACATGGGCACTCACGGATTTTCCTGCTTCCTGCTTACAATTGTGCAGAGATTCTATTAAATCATATAATTCTGCAGCAGGTGGTTTCTCAAACATTCGTCTGAGTTCATTTATCATGTCCATGGGTCCATAGTTCTCAAACTATTTCTGCAATTGAGTATCCATCCCAACCAACATGAGACAAGCCACATCATTGTGCTTTTCATATGCAACATTGTAAGTATCCTTCTATGCTTGTGTTGCATTATCAGCAGGTTTTTCAGGAAGTGGTTCACGAAGATAATCATATCTTTTGGCCATCCTCAAGGTGATTCTTAAGGATCGATACCAATCATTGAAATTTTCACCAGTCAACTTGTCTCGATCAATCATTTGCTTGAACGCAGAACTCATGTTGCTCATATTAGTGTTTTCAGGTGTAGCCATTTCTACAGAAAAAATTCAAAAGTTAGTACTTTCGACAATAAATTTCAAGAAAATTAAATACCCTTGGTTCATAATCATATAACCATTTAATTTTACATTGAAAAACTAGGATCCAAATTGACATAGGTTCATCACATCAGTTGATCTGCTAGTGATGACGGTATTCAATAAGGTACGAGACGTGTCCCAATTGCCAATATTCAATTGCAATTCCTAGAAAAGATGGGATTTACATATTTGCCAACCGCAGTTGCAATGTAAGCATGTTTTATCCCCATCTTATGCCTTGAGTGATCAGATCCCGCTATCAACTCAATTAAGTTAACCAACTTAAGAAACGTCAAACTTACATAATTCCATCACAGCAGTTGAACTGCTAGTGATGAAATCATTGTAATTTTCCCTCCATTGAAATCTAGCCAAGTTACGCCCAGACGTAGACCCAATTTTAGGTGTTTCCATTTCATTGGATGTCATATAACTTAAATTTAAGGGTAGTAAATTTTGATGTGTGTAATCAAAATATATGTACTAAGATGTCATGCATTCATCTTGTAACATATGTTTTATGTAAAAAAAACTTTACTCATTAGTTTCTTTACGAGCTTAAATCTCCAAAGTTTTGATTGAGGCGTTGAGAAACTTACAACTTTGCCTTAAGTGCTTCGTAGTTATCATGGTTGTTAGGTAAAACTAAATTTGACTCACAGGCGAGCGTTAAGCCAGAATGGAGGCTATCTAAGGCCACAATTTAATGCGATGCCAACCTTATACCCACTTTAATAGTTTGTCAAAATTAGTTTCACCTTCCAACCACTTAATACAATCGCGATCAATCAATCAAAAGTTCAAGATTTTTACAAGCTCAAAACAAGATTTCACCATTATTAAGTCCGTTTAATATTTTATTTATGAAATTACCCTTTGCTTACTATCATGTCACACAACATATAAAAACAAAAGTAATTTAAATAAAATAAACAAACAACAACAATAATGGACATGAAAATTAAATCAATTTAGAAACACACAATTGATTATACACGATTTGTAATAGGGTATTCCCTAATTTTATAATTAATTAAATTTTAGTAATCTGTATTCATAATATTTACTAAAAACGTATCAATTATAATAAAATCGCATAATAAGCATGAAATCAATAAAACTAAATCATCATTATCCAAGACAACACATCAATAAAACATATAATCATGTCAATAATGAAACGCAACCAAAACGGCATATCAAAATATCCATTTAAATACACATAAAATTACATGCATCCTAGGGTTTCTACAAGTTTTATAACAAAATTCCAAAACCCTAATTTATTTTTAAAAAATTCGACATTTATAAAATAAAATAAATAGAAGTCGACATAATTAAAAAAAAATTCTAGGGTTTAAGAAGGATTTAAAAAACATAAGAACACCAAGCATGTAATAATCAAACGATTCAATTTTATGTGTTTCGGTAATTCATTACAATGTATTAACGGCTCTAGATGCCACTGTTGGAAAATGTGAATCATAACAATAATATAAACACATAAACATCATAGAGTACGCAACGGAAAAGATCAAATACATGTAAATAAATTAACCGAATATAAAAGGATGCGTACCTTTGTGATTTCTAGCAAGAACAAGAAATCAAGAACAAGAACTATAAACCCTAATTAGAGTTTAAATGGGGATCGACTAAAGAGTTAGTCGAATGGGCAATCACCACTTCGTTAGCAAAAGTATGCTAACACTTCGTTCTTGTACACAAGTACTATTAGCGTTTCAATTAGAAAAGCTAGGTTCTTGATTCACGAGCAATCCAAACACAATATTTAGAAGATCGCGTAGGAACCCTAGAAGGGTGTAGTTGATCAACTAAACTAGAATGGATTTGAGCTTAGGAAATCTAGTAGGAACCCTATAAGGGTGTAGTTCGATTTCTAGGCTCAAGAAGAGAGAAGAAGAAGAATAAGATTACAAATGAATCAAGGGACGAGAAAATGAATACATGAAGGCATGTATTTATACTCTTCTCATTGCTTGGAGCAAAAGACTCAATCACAAGCCCTAGAGGGCATGGATCGACCGAACATGGGTCACACAAGCCCAATCCATAGCATTCTTCAATTCAATTTCAAATCTAGTCCTTCATCTTTCGTCTAACGCTCGTTAGGTACCGTTAAGTGCTCATTTCGTGAATTTAATAATTATTCGTCACTAAACTATAATTATTAATTAATTGAAACTCATACGTAAAGTGTGCAAACCCGAAGTCTCGTGTTCGAGTCCGGACATATTCATTAATTTTAATCCGTTAAAATTTACAAGTTAGCCGCCTTGGTTAAAGCTTCCCTCCATTTATCCACCTCTGTTCTATTTGTTCTATTTGAAACATCATGTTTGGAAAACGCTTTTGCGTAACTCCTTTTTTGTTTCCTCACAACATCAGGCTTGGCATCATAAAAGATAATCCGAACCTCATGTTTAGGATCTTTAATCTGCTTGCATTCAAGTATTTTGACAAGTTCCCTCAGACACCATGTTGAAGAAGCGTAATTTTTGGAGAAGATAACAATCAGAAACCTAGATTCTTCAATGGCTTTGTAGAGATGAGGAGATATCTCTTCTCCCTTAGGCAACTCTCTATCATCTCTAAAAGCATGAATCCTTTTTTGCTAGAAATCATTGAACATATGATCCATGAAGTTTTTGCGGATATCTTCACCTCTAAAACTAACAAAAACATCATATTTCCACCGATGAGGAATGGATGTAGTAGCCATTATCAATGATGAGATCGAGCTGCGTTCACAAGTAAAGATCATCAGAAAGAGTAGAGCCATTATCAATAATGGTACAAAGAATCCATGACTAAGATTTTTAGTCATCAATCTGCCCTAAAACAAATATATATACCTTGATATAAAGAATGCAATTTCTAAGAAAATTCCTGTTACTAAATATGTGACTCTGGTTCATACGTTGTCTTAAAATGATAGCTACACAAAAACAACATCAATCTGCCCTAAAACAAATATATATAGCTACATGTTGAAAATAATAAAGGCCATTTTGTGTATTTATCTTTTTGATTCTGATAGAGAATCTTAGCAGTTAGGTGCGGTTAAGTTTACAGTCTCTTAAATGATTGAAAGTGGTTGCGGAATGTGTTTTCAATTAAGATTTAGGACTGTTTGGATTTAGTTTTTTCACTTGAAATTGCTTATGAAGTTAAGCTTATGAATTTTAAGAAGGCATTAAGCTCAATTTGAGACATTGCCTTTTCCCTGATGATATCCCAAGGGGCTTAAAGTTTTGCGAAGACAAAGAAGAATATTTTAGAAACTAAGACACTCTTTGTGTGTTTTCATTTGGTGTGTGCTATCTTTATTTTGTATACAGATTGGTGAAGGAAAAGGTGGAGCCTATACAAATTAACAAAGTGTGTTGAAGATCATGGGCTGAAACGTGATGTTGTTACTAATGCCCCGAGCCAAACACTTACCTAAGTATAGTGCTTTTTTAGAGAATTATCCCTAAATTTTAACACAAATCCTACCAATGAAACAACGCCCTGCCGCAACGCACCGTCGCCCACCTCATTATATTGAAATGTTATAAAATGAGACAATATTAAAAGTCATTAGTATAAGAAGAAGACTTACAGTTTACCAGTTGGATGAAAGTGAAGTTTTGGTGAATGAATGAATGAATGCAATCAAAATGGAAGCTCAAGTTAAGTTACAAAGAATAAAGGCAACTTGGTTGACCCCAACTCAGTTTAGAAGTTACAAAGAAATGAAGATGAAATCAAAATGGAAGATGAAATGAAGTTACAAAAGAGTAAAGGCAACTGGGGTTGACTCCAAAGTCAATTTATTTGCATTTCTCGTCCCTCGCTTTTAGATAATATGCAATCTATTGGATTAAGCTACATGTCAAAGTTCAAAAACAATGCAATATAGGCAAATATATCTATGTTACTTAGTTTCAAGTTTCAACCAATGTTTTGTGATAACATTATAGTATCGTCAAATCACATGTCGAACTGAATAATTCAAGAATCATACTTTTTTAAGCGACAAGCTATAATGTGTTTATCATTATTAAAATTTAACACAAATCCTACAAATATGTGTATGTTGGTTAGTGATGCGTGGGAATTGCACCAGGCTTTACCTCTCGAAGGATCTCGAGAAGCTTACAACCCCCACCAGGCAGTGTACCTGATCGTTGTAGTATACTATAGTGACAAGTACCGGGGGATTGATCTTTCAACTCAGGAATAGTGTCGCTAGGATTAGAAAGCCTAAAAAACTAGGTCTAGAGGTGAGGGATGATTGTTTTTGTGTTTTTATATTTTATGAAAAGCAAGTAAAATCTCGGGTTTTGAAAGAGTGGGCGGAATTAGTTGCTAGTCAACTAACCCAATAGCTAAAGATGCAATCAAAATAAAATAACAAAAATGAAAATAAAACTAATTAAACTATTGTGGTGTGAACAATGATAGGTAAAGTTGTGTTTACTTAGATTTCATTACTCCCTAGATATCTTTTACAGGTTAATCATTTGTTACAGTTGCATGGATGACGGGTCATATTCCTTAATACCAGTCGTAGGGCCCTGTACAATATTCCCTAACTCTATAGGATCCTCCTTCACTCCATGTCGAGCCGTTAAAAACTCCTAACATGAGATCATTAAAATTCTCCTACGCATTAAATACAACCTAATATCGTAGTACACCTCCGATCATGTTTTCTAAGACGTTCAAGCATGTTACCAATGGAAGTACGCCAGTTTTCTTAAGCCTAACATCGAATACAATCATCCGTAACAACTATAAACAAACAATCAACCCATAATTAACATCTAGGTTTCACTACATCTAAGCAAACACAAAAGAAATCTAGCCTAGCATGTTAAATTGAAGACAAGCGTAAGATATATTCAAACAACACATAGACATATTGAATGAATTGAAAGAGTACTTATCTCAATTAAATATAAAAGGTTTCAAAGGGTAAAAACCCTTGAAAAAGCTGTAAAATTTGGATCTAGGGTTTCTCTCAAAGTTACACCCTCCAAGTTCTATATTAATGAATGAAAATTGCAAAACTATATATAGATTACATAGGGTGACGGCGTCAAGAAGGAAATTCTGACGCCGTCAACTCGCCGCCCATAATAAAATCAAATTCCCTAGATCCACATCTGACGCCGTCATGTGCATTTTTAGCTCTAGGCCGTCATTCATTCTTGAACCGTGACGGCCTATGGTGACGCCGTCACGTTTTTACTGGGCCGTCACCTCTCCAATTCTTATTTTGCTCTTGATGCCGTCATTAAGAATTTGGTGACGCCGTCAGGTACTGTTCCCAGCAAGGAAAATTAGGACTTTGCCGTTTTCTTCACTTTTATGCTCCAAAAACGTCCAAAATGCTTCCTTTTCTGAATTTCACTCCAAAAGTACCTAAAATGACAAAATGAACGATTTAGGGCAATATTTGATCAAATAAATTCGAATTCGGGCTTAAATAACCCCCTAAAAGCGGTGCATTTTTCGCCTCATCATATACCCTTACACTTGAGATTTGCTTGTCCTCAAGCAAATGCGCTTTTATTCTATTCAAAATACAAGTTAGGGGTCATTTAACACTAATATAAAAGTAATTACAACAAATAATCATTCCACTAAAGACCAAAGACAAGCACGGAGGTCATACACTAGCACCTCACAAATAGTGTTTAGATACTCACATCTCTCGGGTGTAATAAAGGGATATAGAATACACGGTTTTGTTGGATAAAGGCAATCTTTACTGGTGGCGAGTTAATCATCTTGGTTAATTACATGTACAATATGGCGTTGCTAAGCCAAGACTAGACTCCACTTAAGCTAATAAATCAAAAATAACAAAAACATAAAACGGGATGGTGGTTCGTATGTTTTTCTCTTTTCTTTTTTTTTCTATTTTTTTTCTTTTTCTATATATATATATATATATATATATATATATATATATATATATATATATATATATATATTATTATATATAACAGGAGGCGTTACACGCGTATTGCCACCTCATTGCCCAGTCATTGCCATGTAATTCATTTTCTACCATGTCATCAGCCATGTCATCATATTCTGGCCATGTAAGCAATTTTATAATTTATTTTGTATTTTTATAATTAATTAATGTTATTTACTTAGCAATTTCTAATTAATTTTGAAATTTATTTCTTTTGCAATTTTTTTTATTTAATTTCGGACTAAATAACATAAAAAATGACGGTAGAGGGAATTGAACTTGGGGTGTTTGTATCATTAACAAATATAATAACCACTAGAGCAACACACTTTTTGATGTGCATCTTGCAAGGCCAAATCTATAAACTTATACAACCAATTATTCACCATTTTAATGAGATAAGTATGACAATTTCTACAACTTATAACCCTAATCTCATTAAACAAAATCTCGGTTCATTCATAATATAGTTTTTCTACAAACCCTAATGTCATCTTTTCCTCAGCTATGATCTTGACTTTTTTATTTTGTAGTCGATTTGGAAAACCAATACACGCATGACATTAGGCACATTCTACAGCAACAATGACAATTCCTGCATTAATAATTGTAAGACTGTTATTTACATCATCATCTCTTTTTATCATCATCATCTCTTTTTATTAAATTTACACTCTTACGATCTTGCAGAAACCTTAATATCATCAAAAGATATTCGAATAATGAATTAACAATTGGGGTATGTTGTGAATCATCACCTACAGGTTTGTCACTACGTCCTGAATTTTATTGTTGATCCTTTATGTAAAGGAATTGATTTATTTATTTGACTATGGTTTTATTTTATCATGCATCTCAAAGCACACAAATATAACCAGTAGGAGAATGATGATCATGATGATTCACGAATCCTGCATGCCATGTATAACATTAGGAAACTTACTTAACACGCAAATCTTTGTCTTCAAATCCTTTAGGCTGAGTTCAAAGCTAATTGAGAATTCACATTGATATTTTTTGAGGACCATGGAGACCTGTATGTACGTTTCCGCATTATTAATTTCCCTATGTAAGCATTCTATTCTACTAAAAATATACGTTAGTACATGTAATCTGAATGTACTGTTGCAATTATATGCTAGGATGTTTAGGTACAGTTTTGCATGATTAGTTTAGAGTATAGCCTTAAAACTTACTGTCAATCTTATTAATAAATATTCTACAAGAGAGTGTTACTCTTCTAATATTCTGGTAGAGTTCTTTTTGAGACAATGTATTAACGTGAAAGCAAAGTATATCAAACCAACACAAATTTATTAAACTTATAGGGTTAATAAATTAAAGTTTGTGACCAGTAACTGTGTCATTTTTTGAGTAGGGACAGTGACCGAGATCCAGCAAGGGGCCATAATCTCTCACCCAACGGTACTTGAATACAAGCATGTCCAGACTTGCTCATATTCATCTCTACAAATGGTGCTATCTGAATTTGTAAATCTCTCCATCATATCAACTAGAGTATGTCCCGATTTCAGCCATCTCACCTAGCCATCTCACCTGTAATATATATCTTATAATCCCTCGCAGTTTAGCTGATGATAAGCTGCAACCAAAAATACACACAAAGATATTAAGGGACTCCCATTGTTCCACAACTACAGTCAATATGTACGAATATTGATTAGACAATCAACTGGTCCGTATTGATGATTATGGAGGGTAGGCGTGTTACATTATTGATAAACGGGTAAAGGATGAGGTTTTCCCTGTTAGGTTACCCGGGGAGGATGAGTCTTTAACCCTTTCCATGGCCACCCACAATATGTGTACGTACCCATAGACATACCTTCAGGGTGCCTAACCACTAACCACCTTGGTGGTTAGATTCGTGTTACATTATTGATATATTACTTTATAAAGTTTGATTCGTTAGAATTGTGAACATATTTTGAATCTTCTATTGGTTTTCTTTCAGCCTCCCAGAATTAAATCATTCACCGATGGTGTAGTTGCTACACCACTTGAAAAAATCCAGGACCCCTTGAAAAGTTTTGTTTGGGAATTTGAGAAGGTACATACAAAATATATTTTATAACTGATTGATTTATAATTTTCTTTATATCATGATTGATGATTCCAATGGTTGATGCAGGGGGACTTCCATCATTGGCTTGATCTATTTAATCATTTTGAAATGTACTTCGAGAAATATATAAAACCAAGGAAGGATTTGCAGCTTGAGGATGATTTCTTGGAGCCTGATCCTCCTCCGTTCCCGAGAGAAGCTGTTCTTCAGATTCTACGTGTTGTCCGGATTATTCTAGAAAACTACATAAATAAACACGGCAATAGTTCTTATGAGGTAAAGTTTTGTGAACTGATGTTTGTTGATTTAAGCAATATATTGAATAATAATCAGTATGAACGAATGACAATGACTTAATTACTCTTAAACTGAAGAAACGGTTTCTTTGTTTAAGATGAATTATTCACTGAGTATTAAACTAAAGGAAATTATACTTTTCTATGGCATAGGGACTGCGTTGGAAACACTAGCTCAAAATAAGAAACTCATACGAATAGTATCATATAGTAGTACTTTAGAGAAGATAGCAGTTAATGACCTTGATAATTGTCTATCACAGGTGGTTTAATCTCAACAATTGTCTATCACATGGGGAGTCGGCTCCTCAAAGTTAGCAGTTAATGACCTTTATTCGATTGGGTTTCGGCTTGAATAACTTAATAAAAGCTCGGTTCATAGTGTCGATGCAACAGAAGGCAAGTAAACAGGTCAAGTAGTATAGGATTAGTATTGTTTATCTTAGTCAAGAATGCTCATATCCAAGATGCTTTAGGTCTTAGGTGTTACTAAATTTGAGCTACTCTAATTTCAGGTTGGAGATTCGACATTTTCACTTTAAATATTCATTTTGGTTTGCTGATACAAAGGTTGGTTTAGTTGCTTCTTATTTGATGGTTCCAGCTTTGTTGCGCTATAAGTATCGGATATTCGTTAAAATGTGATATGTGCATTGTGTTTTACAATGTAATACGTGTCGAGTGATTATTTGAACTAATAAAAATATCGCTTGCAAGGAAAAGCCACAAAATGAGATGTGTAGAAAGTAGATCGTCTTTTTCACTCTGATTATTTGGTTGCTTAGTTTTAAAATCGTATATTGAATTGCAACTATACCCTTCTTGATCTGCATCTCAGGTTTGGTTTATATAAGAAATCTTATAACTCATTATACTACTTAAATTATTGTATCCTAGGCGACTATGGTTGGTGACCGTTCTACAACTGATGTTGCTAAATTAAGGACACCTAACGGCCGTGATGAGTGGATATACTATCACTATCATATTCATATAGAAAAAAGCAAATATTTTTCTGATCTATTATCTGAAACCTGACCCACATATCAAATTTTTGATTCTCACAATTGTGGTGAAGTCTACTGTCAAGATCATGATTTTGACCGACACATCACGGTATTACGGCTCTTTTACATTATCAAGTCCGTCGTATCTGACATGTGTCATGGTGTAAAAAATGCACTCGGTATTCTCCACTATAGTTATTAGCGGTTCAGGTAATGCTTGATCAAAGTTTGTATTAAAGTTCTGTTTGTAATTAAAGGTTTTTTAGTAACTTAAACTATGATATGGAACCAAACTATGTTTACGTGTTCTCCTTTTTCTAACAATTAAGCTATTTATTGGGACTAAATAAAACTATGTGTCTAACCATACACTTTGGCGAGAATACCTTATGTGTAGAGATTATTCACTTTTTCAAAACTTTTTGAGTATGCTAATCATGTGTAGAAGTATGTTAATTTTTATTGAAAATAATACACACTCATTCTTATTGTCATATGAGTTCATATTTTAGTTACAAAGCGAGAAAGTGTAATCTCATTGTCCTAACAGTTGGTGTAAAGGAGCAGTGGGTCAGACTAACTAGGTAACAAGTCTGAGTAACTTATTAAATTTCATCTGTTTGACCTGACCCATAAGAGAGAGTATAACTTAGATGATATGTTTATTACTGTAGTAAAGAGTTACCAGCAATGGCTTTCATAAATTAGGCCCAGACTGTCAAAATTTTAATGATTAGTCAGGAGTTTGCAGCCACCCATAAGTGTGCGCCAAAGTGCATGGGTTGGAACACCCTAAATGGAAACAAACAAATGATACAGACCCGTATCGACCTGTAAATATTGTGTAGCTGACTTTGGCATGTAACTTAAAAGTTGGTACATGAAGGCTTTCATTTAACAACCGTTTGAGCTCAAGCCTACAAGAGACAAGACTATATGGGTTAAACCACGTTGGATTGAGTTGACACACAAACTGAGTAGTGACTAATATGAGGAAGCCATAAAAGGAGAACCGGTTCTGTGTTTAGTTGATAAAATGATATCATGACAATGTTTGTGAAGCTAATGATCAGTTTAAAATGTAATATTATAATCGAGTTGCGATGTTGCATTTTTACTGCATCAGTTCTTTGAATTGGTGAACCACTCTGCTCAATAACTTAATGAGGGATGAATTAGTCTTTTTATCTGCTTACATAGGTGATGTGTTCTTTTATATATGTTTAAGCAGTAAGATTGTAACCTTTTAGTTTCCTATACCTGCCAGTCACTATAATCTATTTAATACTTAAATAACTTGGAATGTTTCTTAAATAATATATATTGTACCACTTATAAATGCAGCTTCAGTGTTATAGTAAGGGTATTGTGGTCTAATACTAATTCGTCAGTTTATCATATTCGATTTTTCTGGAGTACGAGGCAACAAAAAGTATCTTGATGTTATTAAAATTTCTATATATTCAGGGTTTTCTTATTAGTTGACAAAATAACATTGGCTTTTTTTGAATGTAGGGTGACGAAAGACAGCTCAAGTAACGGGTCAAAAAGGGTCATTTTCAAGGCCAAGTATGCAGGTCAAGCATTGGGTTGAAACAGGTCAGTTTGGGTTTTCGTCTCCTCTAACTTACATCTTCATGTCTAAGTACATTTTTAGCATTCCATGAGCAATGTATGTAGTTGATTGCATTGTTTTTGTCCAATATAACCAAATAAACTAGAACAAATAATCACCTCAGCCGTTATTCATAATCACTGGAAAACAACATGTCTGATTTTTCCGACAACCAGTGTTCATGTTGATTTCTTTTCATCTGAATCAACTAAAAGGCTTTCAAAGGGTTGCAACTTTTTATAACTAATATGTTTCAGGATTGTTGACAGCGGTTTCTATACGATAAAAAGAAGCTAGAATATTTCCAAACAAGAAACTGACATCTTCATGAAGGTATAGTCGCAGGATATTGAGCATTCCATTCAAGCTCACACTTCTGGTGACCTTCAACAGGTTGCTCCTCACTCTCTTTCTCTCTCTCTCTCTCTTACTCACTGATGATATGTGTTAGGAATTAAATATCAGAAGAATCAAAGCAAGTTTTCACTGAAGGTGATTCGTTTCATACTACTGATTGATTCTGCTGCTGATGACTCTGCTGCTGAATCATACTACTGATTGATTCTGCTGCTGATGACTCTGCTGCTGAATCATACTACTGATTGATTCTGCTGCTGATGACTCTGCTGCTGAATCATACTACTGATTGATTCTGCTGCTGATGACTCTGCTGCTGAATCATACTACTGATTGATTCTGCTGCTGATGACTCTGCTGCTGAATCATACTGCTGCTTGATTCTACTGCTGTTGATTCTGCTGCTGCTATGACTGTGCAACTATGACTCATAACAAACAGCTGTGTAGATAAGACCGACTTATTCAACACTTGCATAAAAAGATAATATCTTAGTTCTAGTCATCAAATTGAACACTCCAAGTGAGTTGTTTATCTTAGATACATGATGTATCTTGTATGACTAAGCTAGAATAGTGATTAGTTATAAGCTAGTTATTTGTTGAGTCATGTAGTTTGTAAAAGATATTTCCTTGGACTATAAAAGGAAAATCTTAGATATGTAGAAAAAAAATATAGAGTGACACAAAAAGAAACATGCCATACACAACTCTCATATACAGAAAATAGAAAGAACAAACATAAGATTCAAGGTCTTTGTAACCCTAGTGATAAGCTAAAGATCACTCGTATTATTTTTGAATAATATTGAATCGTTTGGTGTTAACTATTCCATTTCTATAACAATAAACATAAATCTTCTAAGTGTGGTTAAGTAGATTCCGCATACTTAATCATATTCACACAAACATATCTCATACACAAAGAACGAAGGTTTAACCACCTTACCGTGTATCGATCCGAACACCAACAAGTGGTATCAGAGCATCAGGCTGATATTTTTGTTTTAGAAGAAGAAGTTAGAAATGGATGTTGAGTCTATTCAAACAAATGTTGCTGCTAAGTTACCAATGCTCAAACAGAATGAGTTTGAGATGTGGAGGTTAAGAATAGAACAATATTTTCAAGTGCAAGATTATGCACTGTGGGAAATTATTGAAGATGGAGATTCTTACAAGCCTACAACCACTACATCAACAGTTGATGGTAAGGAAGTTGATAAGCTGCAAACCAAGCCACAAACTGCAGAAGATAGAATTAAGAAGAAGAATGACCTAAAGGCCAGAAGCATGCTGATGATGACCATTCCAAATGATCAACTTATAAACTTCAGCAAATTCAAAGATGCAAAGTCACTATTTGAGGCCATTATTGCAAGGTATGGTGGGAATGAAGCCACCAAGAAGACCCAGAAGACTCTTCTTAAGCAACAGTTTGAAAATTTCACATCAACCAACCATGAATCTTTAGACCATATGTTCAACAGGCTACAGAATATTGTGAGTCAACTTGCTATTCTTGGAGTTGAAATACCTCAAGAAGATTTAAACTCAAAATTTCTGAGAAGCTTACCTGAAGAATGGGCTATGCATGTTGTTGTCTGGAAGAACAAATCAGACATTGACACCATGGATCTTATGGATCTGTATAGCAACTTTAAGATTGTTGAGCAAGATTTGAAGAAAACTGGAGGTACTAGTTCAAGCACTGGGAACATGGCATTTATGTCATCTCCTAATAATTCAGTTCCAGTTACTAATGAAAAAGTTCATGATGTTGCAAGTGCTGCAAGTTCATCAAGCAGTACTTTTGGAATTTTGGATGAGAAAACATGTTGTGCTTTCTTCACAAGCAAACATAATGGATCCATGTTAACTCATGAAGACCTTCAAGAGATCAATGATGATGATCTGGAGGAAATGGATCTAAAATGGCAAATTTCTCTTCTTAGCATGAGAGCTAAGAAATTCTATCAAAGGACGGGGAAGAAGATCACAATCAGTAGCAATGATCCTACTGGTTATGACAAGTCAAAGATAGAATGCTACAACTGTCACAAGATGGGACACTTCTCAAGAGAATGTAGAAGGCCAAGACAGCAAGATAGCAGAAATAGAGATGTTGGAAGAAAATCCAATACAGGGGAGATGTCTGAACCAAAAGCTATGGTAGCAATTGATGGGTTAGGTTTTGATTGGAGCTTCATGGATGATGAAGAAATGAGTTCTTCACAGATGGCTCTTATGGCATTTACTACACCTGAGGTACATGATCATAAAACCTGTTCAAATACTTGTACTGCTCTTAAAGACTTAAAAATCTTAATTAAACAGTATGATGACCAAAAGGTTCGACACGCCAAATCTGATCTAGATTGTTTCAATTAGAATCTGCAGAAAGGCAAATCCTACATTATAAAAGGAATGAACTTACCTTTACTGATGCTAAAACTTTACTTGAAAATGATAATCAATTTAAAGATCAAATCATTGAGGCTTTAAAAGAAGCATTGGATAGGGTTAAGACTGAGAAAGAAAATATTCAATTGACTAAAGAGAAGCTTGAACATGCTTCTAAAAATGTAAACAAAATAATAGACAGTCAAGTGAATAATAAAGTTAAGTCTGGATTAGGATATAATGCAGCCCCACCCCCTTATAGAGGTATCCCAAAACCCCCAGGGATAGACCTAGAGCATTCAGGATTACCTGAATTTCAGCTACCTGAGTTACAATATGGAGTTCAACCAAACTCTAACATAGTAGCTGATGAGCCTAAGAAAGAAAGTAAATGTTCATGTAAAACATTACTTTTTCAGGACAAGGTGTCCTTTGTAAATAAACAGGTTATGTCTAAACCTGAAGTGGTTAAGAAAGCAAGAACAAGAGTTCCTAAGATAGTCAAACACAATACTGATAGGCCTAAAACCAATAAAAAATATGTTAGGCAACCAGTTAGATATTGTGAACAATATAGAACCACAAACAAGCCCAGAGGTAACCAAAGAAATTGGAATAACCTCAAGTCTTACCAACTAGGTGATGACTTTGCTTTTCACAATAAAGCTTGTTTCATTTGTGGTAGTTTTGACCATCTTGCAGCTTTCTGTAACCAATGGGTATCTGGGTATGAAAGTAATAGAGTGAACTACAAAAGGCAAACACCTAAATCTCATTTTCACTCTAATTCTAAAAGATCAAAACCCAAAACAGTCACAAAAACTGTTCCTGCTGAAAGGAAAATGGTTTCTGCTGAAAAACCATATATGACTGTTTACCCAAAATCAACAATTAAGGGTGCAAAAACAACTTTCAAACATGCATCTAATATTGTTCAAAGGCCCATTCAAACAAAAGCAGTGGTCCAAAAACAAGTTTGGAGACCAAAGCTAGCAGTTTCTTCTGCTAAGCATACTGCTGCTAAGGGAATCAGGGCAAATGCTGTTAAGGCCTCAGCATGTTGGATTCTTAAATCCAATGTTGCATCAACAGTCCTCAAGAGATTACATTTCATTGATGCAAGAGGCAGATCCAAGTCAGTGTTGGCTTGGATCCCCAAGGAAAACTAATTCTTTTATTTTGTGCAGGAACATTCTCCAACAGATCATGAAGATCAAGGATATTCAGATAGTGGGTGTTCAAGGCACATGACAGGCAACATGTCTTATCTTTCCAACTTTCAATCAATTGATGGTGGATATGTTACCTTTGGAGGAGGAATTGGTGGAAAGATTACTGGTAAAGGTACTATCAAAACCAGTAAATTAGATTTTGAAGATGTGTTTTATGTGCAAGAGCTTAAGTATAATCTCTTTAGTGTCTCACAAATGTGTGATAGAAAGAATAATGTTCTTTTTACTGAGACTGAATGTCTTGTACTTTCTCCTGATTTTAAGATACCTGATGAAAGTCAAGTACTTCTTAAAATTCCTAGGAAGGGCAATATGTACAGTGTTGATATGAATAACATTGTTTCTAAAGATGCTTTAACTTGTCTTGTTGCAAAGGCCACATTAGATGAATCTATGTTATGGCATAGGAGACTTGGTCATATTAACTTCAAAACCATAAATAAGATTGTTAAGAATGGTTTGGTAAGAGGTTTACCTCAAAAACGTTTTGAAAATGATCAAACATGCATTGCTTGTCTTAAAGGCAAACAACACAAAGTCTCTTGTAAGCCCAAGATTTTTAACTCTATCAGTCAATCATTGTTTATGCTTCATATGGACTTATTTGGACCTGTTTCAATAAGTAGTATAATGCATAAGAGATTTTGTCTAGTTGTTACTGATGACTATAGTAAATTTACATGGGTATTCTTTTTAGGAACTAAGGATGAGACTTCTAGCATCCTTAAGACCTTCATTACAGAGATAGAAAACCTAGTAAGCAAAAGAGTAAAAGTCATTAGATGTGATAATGGAACAGAATTCAAAAATAGAGTTATGGATGATTTCTGCAAAGAAAAAGGTATTAAAAGAGAATTTAGTGTTGCTAGAACTCCTCAACAGAATGGAGTAGCTGAAAGAAAGAATAGAACACTAATAGAAGCTGCTAGAACTATGTTAGCTGATTCAAAGTTGCCTATAACTTTTTGGGCTGAAGCAGTCAACACTGCTTGTTATGTTCAGAACAGAGTTTTAATAGTACAGCCTCACAATAAGACATCATATGAGCTTTTTAGAGGTAGAACTCCTGCAATAGGATTTCTTAGACCTTTTGGATGTCATGTGACAATTCTGAATACCTTAGACCATTTGAGAAAATTTGATGGTAAAGCAGATGAAGGTTTCTTTGTTGGATATTCTCTCAATAGCAAAGCTTTTAGAGTATACAACATAAGAACTAAGAGAGTAGAAGAGAGTCTACATATAGAGTTCTTAGAGAACAAGTCTAATGTAGAAGGTCAAGGACCAAAATGGCTATTTGATCTTGAAACTCTAACCCATTCAATGAATTATGTGCCTGTTGTTGCAGAAACTAATGATTTTTCAGGTTCACAAGCAACAGATGAGGCAAGGTTAGACAAGAAGACACATCAAGATTATGTGATGATGCCAATATGGTCAAATACCAATGTGGAATCAACTTCAACAAATGGTGAATCTTCTTCTGGCAAAACTAAAGAAGATGTTGAAGATAAAATCAGAGAAGGAAGAACAGAAGAACAGCAAAATGTTCCTGCTGATGAGCAAAATGTTCTCACTAATGATCAAACAATTCCTGCTGATAAGCAAATTGTCTCTGCTGATAGTCCTTCAGAAGAAACAAAATCAGACTTTTCAGAAGATGAGGTGGATTTGTGCAATATTCCATCTGATTATCAAGTTCCTTCCACTCCACAAACACGAATTCACAAAGTCCACTCCCTAGAAAATGTGATTGGAGATGTACAATCTGGTGTGAAGACAAGACAACAATTGATGTCTTCAGATCAAAAAGGGATTCTTGATGCCCTTTATGCTTCAAAGCAACATGAGTCTTCAAACTCCTGTTTGTTTGTATGTTTTCTCTCACAAGATGAACCAAAGAATATTCATAAAGCCCTAGAGAATTCAAGCTGGTTAGAGGCTATGCAAGAGGAGCTTCTTCAGTTCAAGATTCAAAAGGTATGGGTGCTAGTTGATTTACCTTTTGGAGTAAGAGTAATTGGCACTAGATGGGTTTTTAGAAATAAAAGGGATGAAAGAGGTATAGTGATTAAGAATAAGGCTAGATTAGTAGCACAAGGGTACACACAAGAAGAAGGGATAGACTATGATGAGGTTTATGCTCCAGTAGCTAGAATTGAAGCAATTAGGCTTTTCTTAGCTTATGCTTCATTTATGAACTTCACAGTTTACCAAATGGATGTCAAGAGTGCATTTTTATATGGTTCAATTGAAGAAGAGGTGTATGTTACACAACCTCCAGGCTTCACTGACCCTGACCATCCAGACAAAGTGTACAAGGTAGTTAAAGCTCTATATGGCCTACATCAGGCACCAAGAGCTTGGTATGCAACACTAGCTTCCTATTTATTAGAGAATGGATTTCAAAGAGGAAAGATTGATCAGACACTTTTCATCAAACAGCACAAGAAAGATCTTCTGTTAGTACAGGTGTATGTGGATGACATTATCTTTGGATCTACAAGGAAGGAGATGTGTTTAGACTTTGAAAAACTTATGAAAGATAAGTTTCAGATGAGTTCTATGGGAGAACTTACATTCTTTTTGGGTCTGCAAGTTAAGCAATCATTTGAAGGCATATTTATTAGTCAAGACAAATATGTTGCAGAGATACTTAGAAAATTTCAATTTGCTGATTCAAAAATAGCAAGCACACCAATAGATCCTGAGAAGCCACTTCTTAAAGATGCAGATGGAGAAAATGTGGATGTACATACATACAGATCTATGATAGGTTCTTTGATGTATCTTACATCATCCAGACCTGATATCATGTTCTCTGTTTGTGCATGTGCAAGATTTCAAGTAACTCCAAAGGTTTCTCATTTAACAGCAGTCAAAAGAATTTTTAGATATCTCAAAGGTCAACCAAGGTTGGGATTATGGTATTCTAGAGAATCACCTTTTGATTTGATAGCATTCTCAGACAGTGACTATGCTGGTGCTAGCTTGGACAGAAAGTCAACAACCGGAGGATGTCAATTCCTTGGATGCAGACTTATCTCATGGCAGTGTAAGAAGCAAACAATTGTGGCAAATTCAACAACTGAAGCTGAGTATGTAGCTGCTGCAAGTTGCTGTGGTCAAGTTCTATGGCTTCAAAACCAACTTCTTGATTATGGGTACAATTTCTTACATACCATTATACATATTGATAATAGTAGTACAATTTGCATTATTAAAAATCCAGTGCAACATTCTAAAACAAAACACATTGAAATAAGACATCATTTTATAAGAGATTGCAATGAGAAAAGGTTAATTCAAGTAATGAAAATTGCTTCAGAACAAAACTTTGCAGATCTTCTTACAAAAGCTTTTGATGTTGGAAGATTTCAGTACTTGGTAGCAAGTATTGGAATGCTTAATCTTTAAATTTTTCAATATAATGTGTTTTTGTATATAGATTTTGTTAATGCATCTAACTTTGTTATCTAAGTCCTCTATTAACAATATTTGAAGTTATTCATACAGTTAGTTCTATGATTATTCTAATTCAAGACAAGTACTTTGTACTTTGTTCTTTTGGTTTTAGACTAACAATTTCAGGTATGAATGTTTGAGCTGAAAGGTTATTTCAAGTGAAAGCTGCTGATCATTGCTGCTGAAAGCTGATCATTTCCACTGATATAATAGGTTCATGATAGAAAAGGTTTGGGACTTCAAAAATCCTTAAAACTTCTTTCTTGGAATCTGATTATGATATTTCACTTTGAATTGATAAATTAGTTGATCAGTTAATCACTGATACAACTCACTTTCTATCATTTTATACTCTCAAGTATAATGTGACTAATCTACGGATATCTGATAGAAAGAACAGCGAGCAAAAGTGAATCTAACACTTGTGTTAGAGGTAACAAATGCCACGAGCTGGAAACCCTGTAAAGAAAGCCTTTTGAATAGGTTTATCTATACACAGGCGGTTATTTATAACTGAAAACATTGGTTCTCACACAACCAGAGGTTGCTTTAAACCGAAATTTTGACTAAGTGTCTGTTACACACTTAATCCCTTCAAAATGGTTGTAAGCAGTATGATTTTTCATAATAAAATCATATACATACTGCTAAGGCAAAAGTTTCTTAAAAGGATTTTCAAAAGATGACTTTAAAAACCATCAAATGATGGACCATAAGTCAAAATTGTCCATTGAATCACCTCTCATAGGAGTTAACACACCTAGAAGTGATGAGGACAGAATCTTAAACTCTTAAGGAATTGATGGCTTCATGTACAAATTGTCTGAAAACATGGAAAAATGCTAGATCAGATGATGATGTTATGATTGTGAGAAAATCTTTCAAACAAGGGGAGGATATCAATATAAGATGATATTTGAATCTCAGGGGAGGAAATTCAAGCCCAGTTTAAGGAAGATTAACCAAAAGAAAAGACAAGATCATACAAGATGATGACATAGAGGTTGAAAATGACAAGAACATTCTTAAACGTTGTATTTCAAAGGAGAAAGTTCTATCTAGGTCAAAAAGTTGAAAAGATTCAATTTCAGTTCACTACGTTTGTTCATCACTTGTTGAAAGATCAGAAAGCAGAATAAGTTCCAGAGAAAGATAAGTTCATTCACTCAGAAGAGAAGAAAGTTCAGATCAACCAAATCTGACAATGAAGTGTTTGAAAGATCTTCACAAAGTCCTCATTTAATTCAGAAAAACATGTTTGAATGTGATTCACATGTTTAGGGGAGGATTGTTAGGAATTAAATATCAGAAGAATCAAAGCAAGTTTTCACTGAAGGTGATTCGTTTCATACTACTGATTGATTCTGCTGCTGATGACTCTGCTGCTGAATCATACTACTGATTGATTCTGCTGCTGATGACTCTGCTGCTGAATCATACTACTGATTGATTCTGCTGCTGATGACTCTGCTGCTGAATCATACTACTGATTGATTCTGCTGCTGATGACTCTGCTGCTGAATCATACTACTGATTGATTCTGCTGCTGATGACTCTGCTGCTGAATCATACTGCTGCTTGATTCTACTGCTGTTGATTCTGCTGCTGCTATGACTGTGCAACTATGACTCATAACAAACAGCTGTGTAGATAAGACCGACTTATTCAACACTTGCATAAAAAGATAATATCTTAGTTCTAGTCATCAAATTGAACACTCCAAGTGAGTTGTTTATCTTAGATACATGATGTATCTTGTATGACTAAGCTAGAATAGTGATTAGTTATAAGCTAGTTATTTGTTGAGTCATGTAGTTTGTAAAAGATATTTCCTTGGACTATAAAAGGAAAATCTTAGATATGTAGAAAAAAAATATAGAGTGACACAAAAAGAAACATGCCATACACAACTCTCATATACAGAAAATAGAAAGAACAAACATAAGATTCAAGGTCTTTGTAACCCTAGTGATAAGCTAAAGATCACTCGTATTATTTTTGAATAATATTGAATCGTTTGGTGTTAACTATTCCATTTCTATAACAATAAACATAAATCTTCTAAGTGTGGTTAAGTAGATTCCGCATACTTAATCATATTCACACAAACATATCTCATACACAAAGAACGAAGGTTTAACCACCTTACCGTGTATCGATCCGAACACCAACAATATGATCAAATTAGTTCACATGCAACAACAAATTAATAGATACAATTAATAATTCTTATCTATATAGACACATGGTAAATATGAACTGCAGCAACATCCATGATTGAGGGAACAAAGTTGCAAATAAAATTCGCTCCCATATCAGCAGCTCAAAATTCTGGATTGTTAGTCTTTCTCTTAGGACCTTTAGGACCATAAAATCCTTCAAGACCAACAGTTGCAAGATGCTTATTGTCGATTGATTTTATGAAGGCTCCCATTTCTTCTATCCAATCCTGTAGTTTATATTAGCATTAGACACAAACCATGCCTGGAGTATTAAATTTGTTATGTACAAAAATAACATAACACAAAATGATAAATAGCATGGCACTTATGGACATGTCTTTTAATGAAGTATGGACCCAGGGTTGTAAATGCGACAAACCAGATCTATGCGGCACTTAAACAGAAAAAAATGGGCCCGGTTACTTATAAGTGTTCTGTTACTCATGCAATTAGTTAATCTTTAGGAAGCATTTGGGTTGTTGCTATGAATCAGCTCTTCATCAGGGACCAAAATATAACAACTACGATTTGAACTATAGGTCATCAAAATATTTACTTACATGATGAGAAGGATCCTACATTTATTGGATTCATGACGCAATGATTTTCAGGTAGAAATATCAATGTCATGGTTCTAATAGTTCGTATTCATGTGAAGCTGGCCTCCTAAAACGACGGGTACTAATTTTGTTCTTTTTGGCTGTATGTTTATCGATATTACCTCCCAACACAGTGTCAAAAAAGATAATTGTTCTGGAGTTTCAGATGGAGGTAAACGGTAAATAAATGTGTCTTTTTATTACATGACATGGAATACTTAGTTTTTTATTAGATATTTCTGGTCAATATACAAAAGATACTCTTAAACAAATGATAGCAAGCCAGACCATTTTATTTATGTTAGAAGAGGCATAAACCTGGTCTCATATATTTAAATAATGGGTCAATTTGGGTTTGGTTTCATATCTAGCAATTCAGAAGGGTAAACCCAGAATGAGTTTAAAAGTCAAGTTGGGTGAAATTCATCCAATTTGATTTATAATGCAAATATGAGCAGAAACTTATGAGCATGCGGAGAGTTTGAAGTGGTAGAGATGACGCCAATTATCTTATTTCTTATACAGGCCTTATGGAATTGTGGTGCGGTAGTTCGTTACACCTAAGTAGCGTATTAGTTGTCAAGGTAATGTCATACTTATTTGTTTCACTTGCATTTATGAATGGTTGACACGGTTGGAAATGAAAAAAGGGTGTGATAAGCGTGCCTATTGTAAGGTTGTATAAACTTGAAATTTAAATACTATTTCACGTACTTGGGCAGGAGATAAAGGGTGTTCACTGTGCTAGAGATTTTTTTTTTTTGTGGTATAATGCATCCGGACAACACAACAAATTTTGGTCAGGTACTTAATATATATGTACCTATTTGTGCAAATCATAAAAAAAATCTAACATGTATTCATTCTTAGTATTTGTGATGATAAAAATGATTCAATGCACCATCATAAGCTATTAAATAATGCAGCTGTTGGTTACAATTCAATAATGCAACCTCAAGTTGCTGCGAGTAGATTTGTTTCTTGAAAGAAGCCAAAATTTTGTCACGGAATTCGTAATTTGTGGTTTTGGTGACAAGTACGTCAAATGAGACTTTGTACATGTATTGCTTTCTAGAATAAGTTATTTGAAAAATAGCCACTTTAGAGTACTTCTACCATTTTATTTCATTTACAGGTAATCAATTAAGCATTCTTATAGGACTACAAACTTTGAGTCACTTAAGTTGTCTTTGGTTCACGGGTGGATCAGTAGCCCTAAAAATGCTGTGATTGGAGGTTTTGCAGGTAGTTATTGAGGTCTCAACATGTTATCATCTATGTTATCTACTTAACTCATTTTTATATATGCTCTCCTTTTTCAAGTCAAAATACCCAAGGTCACGTAGCCATTGTGGTCTTCTCAGTTTTACTATTTACTTGATTTGATTGTTTGCCATCATTGCAGTTTCTTCATATATGGATACTGAGACAATATTTGAACCTTGATTTCAGAACGATGAATTTTCCAGAGAGATTTTAGTTGGATGTTGAATAACTGATTGACGATTTCATCTTCATTTGTTTTTTGCAATCAATGATTTTTTACCCCATATACATTGGAAATTCACGAAGTTTGAAGCTTTTCATTATTTAGTTACTTTGTCTCAAGAAATTTGGAATGATGACAATGTAAAAAATGAAATATTTGTTTGAAAAATGCTACTTCATACAAAATCACACATTGCAAACTTGCAATGTTTTGCGAGACATCACAACTATTGCAGCTTTTGCCCTACATAAATAAATAACTAATAATTTTTGGCCAGGGAGTATTGACCTGTTAATTCATGTATACAAGGAACTGTTCAAGAACCTTGGTGGTCATCTTATTGATGTCCAAAATATTAGTGTGTAATGTACCATTTGTTTTACCGATTGCAAAAGTACTGTTTTTTATAGTCCCTTAAGGTTGAGAAGAACAATGAGAGAGATTCTCACCTCTTGCTCACCGGCCCTTACCTGGTAAGAATTATTTTGATGTGAAATAGTTTTATCTATATTTTTGCAATGTATGTTATTGATGAGTCCATGGTGTCTAACTTATAATATATTATATTATGTTGTCTAATTAAAATTATAAATGTTTTAGTAACGGGTCAAAGTCAGGTGCTTCAATGAAATGTGCCGGCTATCAAGGTTTTGGAATTAAAGTGTCAATCAGGCATCTTGGCCAATCTATGATTTAGAAAATGCAATGTTCATGTAAATAAGTTTGTAAACACGAAGGTTTTCAAGCTTTTATATTTCCTTTCATATTCAATAAATGTATATTTTTTTTCGTTCTTAATCCATTCAATGTATAATTTAGTATGTTTATATTTTTATTTTTTGTCAACTTACTTTTCTCAACGATAATCAGTATGAATTGCTTTGGACAACAACTTGGTGTACGTAACCAAGAGATTAATTTTTGACTTCAAGACAACTTGAAATATGATGTTGCAAGATATCATATTGATGGTCATCTATTGTCTGTTTTCTCAGCTCAAAGATCATTCAAAATTGTATGAAGATAGCCCATTTGTGTATTTCCAATTGCTGTAAAAGATATTTAGTATGGTGACTCTTCCTTTTGGTACATATTATTAACTATAGGGTATTAAAGGCACTTGGGATAATTTTATTTTGGCGGCACACGTTATGTATAAGATGAAATGATATTTAAAAGTCAAAAAAATCATGTCTTCTAAATAAAAATATTAACACCATTAAAAATTGTTCAAAATATCCCATTAACTAATACCATAAAAGTATAATTAAGCACTCGTCCTTAAAAATGAATTTCCGTTAAGTAACACCATCAAAAGAAAAATTATAAGTCATGCCCGCCCATCGGGCGGGCTTCGAAATCTAGTATATATATATATATATATATATATATATATATATATATATATATATATATATATATATATATATATATATATATATATATATATATATATATATATATATATATTTTCTTGATTTTCGATTTTTTTTTTTTTTTTTTTTTTTTTTGCATATACTGTTACCCTACCATCCAAAATAATACATCATAGGGAATGAACATTCCCCTTACACTTGAATTTTTACATACTTAACAATAATCTAATGACTCGAATTAAGATAATCAAAATACTTGGAGTACTATTAAGATTAATGCACATATGGGGGTAATAATTAATGTTGTTCCCCATTACTCCATAAAACAAGTACTTTACCCATGAGTCCCAATCGTCCCAAAACAATATGTACAAGATATGACTCGACTTAGCAACCATGTAATCAATTAGATAATTAACTTAAGGGTTTAAACATGTAACAATAATGCACTAAAGATGAGTGCATACACGGAAGGCTAAGGCGATTTGGGTGTACATTTAAGTGGGTTGTAACAAATTCTTCCTTTAAGTAAGATGCTTAAAGTTAGAAACGAAAAGATAGGCTCGGAGGGGTGTACTAGGGGTTTCCTGTACTAAAAATGAGTACAACGCTAAGGTGCGGGAAAAATTAATTGACTTTACTAGCCAAGTAATATGACTTAAATGGTCAAGTAATTATGATACGGGTTTAACACAAGGGTGATCCTAATGCCTCTTATGATGTAGTAAATCCAACTACACGAATGTAGTCTCACTAGCGGTCTCGGGATGCATCACTAACGCAAGTTCTAGAATCTAAATGTTACCGGTACACTCATAAGCACTAATATTAAATGCTTTTCCAATCAAATCTAAAGGCGAACCTCACATATTTGGGTGGAAAATATTTCTGAATGGTACGGTTTTCTGCTAGTCATACAACTCCTATCCATGAGACGCTTGCTATGGCTAAAGTTTCACTCCTAAATGTTGTAAAAAAATTTAAATTTGACGCTAAAATTACACTAACAAGTATTTCTCTTAGTTTTATTACACACCTACCATCAAACAAACAAACTCAAGTGCAATAGTATCCTATAAGGTATCATCATTTACCCTCCCCTTACACTTAGGATGAACATTGTCCCCAATGTTCAATTAAAGAATATAAAAGTGAAAAAGGTAAAAGAATGAAATCAAATACTCCCCTGATTCGTTCGGTGTGGATAGTGCGGTAACAAGGTTGGATCTTCCTCCAAGAAAATGAACATTCAAAGCTTCCCTTACAGAAAAATAAATCATCTTCTTGTCATACATAACCTGTTAAACCTGAGAAAACAAACAAAGCAACCTCGCGTAAAATCGGCGGCAATCTATATATATACTAACAAGTCCTAGAAAACAATGTAAGATATAATGCTTGTGGAATGAATGTTTGCAGATTTCCTGGAGTTTATAAAACTAAAGAATTAACAAAAACTTTTAAGACTCCGTTAGAAAAACAAAACTAGAAAAATTTCCAGAATTTTACACATGACGCCATCAGGATTTAATTCCTGATGCCGTCATAAGTGACCTGCAGAAATCTTTACGTTAAGTTTCCGGAAAATTTCTAGAAAAACTTATGTCCTACTTCCTGGAAAATCCTGCAAAACATCATTATGACTCGATACAAGCATTTGACTTTAACAAATACAAATATACATGTTCATTTAATATTATGGAGAATCATGATCAATTCGTTCTTAGAAACAAATTTGGGGTTTCCCCTTACACTTATCTTTTGCGAAATACCTTTGTATGAAGTTAAGACGAAGTTAAACAACAAAATAAAGCATTTTCACCATTTAGTTTGAAACATGATCTACCAACAATAAAAATTAAGCATGCATACGGAAGCAAATAACAATCAAACAAAATAAAAAAAATCACACAAAACATGGGTTGCCTCCCAAGAAGCGCTTTTCTTTATTTACGAGTCTTGTAGCTAGACTCAAGGTCATGGGCTATCACGTAACCTCGTCGTTGGTCTCATTCTCTAGGTCATCTCCAATCTTAGTTTTGTATTCCGGACCTAGCAGCAAACATTCCTTGTAGAAACTAAGTATTCTATTCATAACATAATCTACTCCTCTACGTCTATCCTCATCATTCCTATAGTAAACCACTTGCTTGTGCTCCTTTTCTATGTTCGAGAGAAGACGGTATTGTTCAATCTTATAGGGCATTTGATAAGCGATCTCGTCATTCTCTTCCTTGAATCTAACTATCCCTAAGGTCGGATCATAACTCATCTTAGAGACCTCAACGAACGGTTTTTCCGAACACTACTTGACTAAGGCAAGAATCTATTACCGGATGAGTATCCTCCACTATCACAAAGTTGGTAACATAAGTAAAGTTTCCTACAAATACATGCAATCCTTTCACTCTCCCTACAAAATTACTTATCAAATTCTTGCGAGGCATCATCCTATAACCAAGTTGCTTCTTCATTACCCAATTATAGTAGGTCCTAGTCATAATGTTTATAGGAGACCTAAGATCGATGTAAGCTTTCCATACATGCATATGCCCAATGTTGCATGGTATGTTGATGTTAGAGGGATCACCTACTTTAATAAGGGGTGAACCAAGGATATATGGTGACTCGGAATCATCGAATAAATCCTTGTGATATTCCCGTTCTTCCTTGGTGGGCAACTTATCAAAGTACTCTTCTACGTTTTCCTCTTCCTCTAATTTTTCTCCCCTAGTAACCTCAACTTCCTTAATCTCATCCCTAGTCTCGGTTTCTAGGTTGGGAATACTCTCATAAGGTTCGGGGCCTAAGAGGTTCTAGTGGAGGGTTTTGTTGTGGTGGGATGACGGGTTCAAGGATGTTCCCATCGTCCATAATGTCGGGTGGTGAAGAGTTACGAACAAAAACACAAAGAAATAAGATAGACTAAAGAAAACCTAAAAATAAAAATAAAATCTTACTAGAAAGGAATCTAGCAAGTAGACCTAATAAAAAGAGATTCTAACCTAGACAATAACTATTCCCCAGGCTACGGCGCCAAAACTTGATATGTGGGAATCGCACCAGGCTTTACCTCTCGAGGGATCTTGAGAAGCTTACAACCCCCACCAGGCAGTGTACCTGATCGTTGTAGTATAGTATAGTGACAAGTATCGGGGGATAGATCGTTCAGCTAAGAATAGTGTCGCTAGGATTAGAAAACCTAAATACTAGTTCTAAAGATGAGGGATGATTATTTTTGTATTTTTATATTTTTTTAGAAAGCAAGTAAAAATCTCGGGTTTGAAGGATTTGGGCGGAATTAGTTGCTAGTCAACTAACCCAATGCTAAAGATGCAATCAAAATAAAATACTAGAAATGAAAATAAACTAAATTATACTAAGGTTGTGAGCAATAAGTGGAGAAGTTGTGTTTACTTAGATTTCACTACTCCCTAGATATCTTTTACACGTTAATTACTTGTTATAGTTGCGTGGATGACGGATTGTATTCCTTAATACCATTCATGGGGTGGCGCACTTAATTCCCCAATCCTATGAGTGCCTACTTCACTCCTATGTCGAGCCAGCTAAGAAGCTCCTAACATGGGATCATTAGAATTTACTCATGCATTAAATACAATCAATAAAACCTAGTGCACGTCAGTTCATGTTTCCTAAGACGTTCAAGCATGTTACCATTTGGAGATCTGCCAGTTTTCTTAAGCCTAACATCGAATTCATTCATCCAATACAACCATAAACAAGTAATCAACACATAATTAACATCTAGGTTTCATTAGATCCAAGCAAACACAAGATAGATCTAGCCTAGCATGATGGAATTAAGACAAGAACAAGATATAGACAACCAACACATAGACATATTGATTGAATTAAAAGAATACTTATCTCAATTACACATGAAAGGGATCAAGGGCTAAGAACCCTTGAAAAACCTGTAAAATTCGTACCAAGTTCGTACTTAGGGTTTCTCCAAACCTTCTCTCTTTTAAATGTAAAAATTAGAAAACTATATATAGGAAATAGGGTCTGACGGCGTCAAGAACAAATTTGTGACGCCGTCATCTCGCCGCCAAAATACTCCTCGGACTGCCTTGATCCTGATCTGACGCCGTCAAGTGTTATGTGTTTCCAGGCCGTCATGCATTTTCCTCTTGATGCCCTACTTCTTGACGCCGTCAAATCTGTACTGGGCCGTCATGCAATTTACTCTTGACGCCGTCAAGATTTTCTTCTTGACGCCGTCACCTACTGTTCCCAGCAAGGAAAATTAAGACTTTGGCGTTTTCTTCACTTTTATGCTCAAAAAATGTCCGAATTGCATCCTTTTCCAGATTTCTCTCCCAAAGTACCTAAAATCACAAAAGGAACGATTTAGGGCAATATTTGATCAAATAAATTCAATTCCGGGCTTAAATGACCCCCTAAAAGTGGTTCATTTTTCGCCTCATCATATACCCTTACACTTGAGATTTGCTTGTCCTCAAGCAAATGCGCTTTTATTCTAATCAAAATACAAGTTAGGGGTCATTTAACACTAATATAAAAGTAATTACAACAAATAATCGTTCCACTAAAGACCAATAGACAAGCACGGAGGTCATATACTAGCACCTCACAAATAGTGTTTAGATACTCACATCTCTCGGGTGTAATAAAGTATAAATTACAATATGGAAACGGAAGATATCTCTCACTACCTGTCATAGCAAAATAGATTACCATAGGCTTGGGAAAGGATCAAACCTCCACCACATGGCGTAAGCACCTAGGATAAACTATCAAAGAGGTCTTTTAAAGGGTTGTAACGTTAGGTGTAGGGATATGAAATACACGGTTTTGTTGGATAAAGGATGTTTTACTGGTGGCGAGTTAACAATCTTGGTCAATTACATGTACAATGTGGCGTTGCTAAGCCAAGACTAGACTCGACTTAAGCTAATAAATGAAAAATAACAAAAATATAAAATGAACATAGAATAAAAAGGAATGGTAGTCCGTATGTTTTTTCTTTTTTTCTTTTTCTATTTTTTTTTTCTTTTTCTTGATTTTTTTTTTTTTTTTTTTTTTTTTTTTTTTTTTTTTTGCATACACTCTTACCCTACCATCCAAAATAATACATCATAGGGAATGAACATTCCCCTTACACTTGAATTTTTACATACTTTACAATAAACTAATCTAATGACTCGAATTAAGAAAATCAAAACACTTGGAGTACTTTTAAGATTAACGTACATTTGGGGGTAATAAATGATGTTCTTCCCCATTACTCCATAAAATAAGTACTTTACCCATGAGTCCCAATCGTCCCAAAACAATATGTACAAGGATATGACTCAACTTAGCAACCATGTAATCAATTAGATAGTTAACTTAGGGTTTAACAAATAACAATAATGCACTAAAAATGAGCGCATACACGGTAGGCTAAGGCGATTTGGTTGTACATTTAAGTGGGGTGTAACAAATTCTTCCTTTAAGTGAAATGCTTAAAGTTAGAAACGAAAAGATAGGCTCGGAGGGGTGTACTAGGGGTTTCGTGTACTAAAAATGAGTACAACGCTAAGGTGTGGGAAAAATTAGTTGACTTAACTAGCCAAATAATATGACTTAAATGGTCAAGTAATTATGATACGGGTGTAACACAAGGGTGATCCTAATGCCTCTTATCATGTAGTAAATCCTACTACACGAATGTAGTCTCACTAGCGGTCTCGGGATGCATCACTAACGCAAGTTCTAGAATCTAAATGCTATCGGTACACTCATAAGCACTAATAGTAAATGTTTTTCCTATCAAATCTAAAGGCGAACCTCACATATTTGGGTGGAAAATTTTTCTGAATATACGGTTTTGTGCTCGTCATACAATCTCCTATCCATGAGACGCTTGCTATGGCTAAAGTTTCACTCCTAAATGTTGTAAAAAAATTTAAATTTGGCGCTAAAATTGCACTAACAAGTATTTCTCATAGTTTTATTACACATCTACCATCAAACAAAACAAACTCAAGCGAAAGTGCATATGTAAGGTATCATCATTTTACCCTCCCCTTACACTTAAGATGAACATTGTCCCCAATGTTCAAGTAAAGAATGTAAAAGTGAAATAAGTAAAAAGAATGAAATCAAATACTCCCCTGATTCACTCGGTATGGATAATAAGGTGGCCAGGTTAGATCTTCCTCCAAGAAAATGAACAATCAAAGCTTCCCTTCCAGAATATAAATCATCTTCTTGTCATACATAACCTGTAAATCCTGAGAAAACAAACAAGGCAACCTCGCGTAAAATCGGCGGCATCTTATATAAGTTACTAAATCCTAGAAAACAAGATAAGATATAATGCTTGTGGAATGAAGTTTGCAGATTTCCTGGAGATTATAAAACTTAATAATTCACAAAAACCATAAGACTCTGTTAGAAAAACAAAACTGGTAAATTTTCCAGATTTTTACACGTGACGCCGTCAAGAGTTAACTCGTGACGCCGTCAGAAGTGACCTGTAGAAATTCTTATGTTAAGTTTTCGGAAAATTTCTGGAAAAACTTGGTCCTACTTCCTGGAAAATCCTGCAAAACTTCATTATGACTCAATACAAGCATTTGACTCTAACAAATACGAATATACATGTTCATTTAATATTGTGGAGAATCATGATCGGTTTGTTTCTTAAAAACATATTTGGGGTTTCCCCTTACACTTATCTTTTGCAAAAATACTTTTAGGTGGAGTTAAGACTAGGCCAAAACAACAAAGTAAAGTATTTCCACTATTTAATTGAGAAACATGATCTACCAATCAACAAAAATAAAGCATGCATACGGAAGCAAATAACAAACAAACAAAATAAAATCACACAAAACATGGGTTGCCTCCCAAGAAGCGCTTTTCTTTATTTACGAGTCTTGTAGCTAGACTCAAGGTCATGGGTTACTACGTGACCTCATCCCTTGAAATGATATACCCCATGTAGTTGTGATTATTACTGTCATGGTGGTAGTGCCTTAACCTATCGATACTTGCAATCACCATTCCGCCTACTTCACTTCTCAAGTTAGCCATCCCATTTTGGCTCAAGCCTTCAATTGTAAAAGGCCCATACCACCAAGGACTTGGTTTATCGGGTGGTATCTTTGTTTCCAAGTGTCTCAAGAGTACCAAGTTCCCTTCCTCAAATGGTACATGATTTTCTGCGGGTTGAGTATGTTCGAATTCGACCTGAACCTTATTGCTTTTGCTTCTTTCATATTTAGCCTCCTTATAGCCTTTGATTCTTGCCTCCCATGCAAGAATTTTATTCTGAACACGAATGGGTGTCGTGTCAATGTTGTTTTTGATCTTTCTACAACTCAAACTCTCATGCCCACTTCGCGGAGTCATGGGGAAGCTAATCTTTCTTTTTCCAGATTTGAGCTCAATTTTCCTACCTTCATACTTAATGACAGCCCTAGCGGTGGCGAGGAATGGTGCCCCAAGGATTATTGGCATGCATGCATCTCCTTTATCATCTATGATCATAAAATCAACGGGATACATGAACCCTGCGACATTAACTAATATATCTTCTGCGATTCCTAGGGGGTATACGTACGAGTGTCCAGTGAGGGACAACCTAACACGAGTAGGGGCTGGCATTTTTGACGTTAGTTGGATGTAAACAGTTAGGGGCATAAGATTTACTTCCGATCCTTGGTCGGCGAAAGCACTAAGATATTTCAAATCCCCGATGCTAGTTGGTATCTCGAAGTTCCCACGTGCTATCTGCTTAGTAGCCACTTTTTGTACCAACAGCCTCTCGAATACTGATACCCCAGGTAACGTATCATACTCATCTTTTGCCTTTTCCTCTTTCTCTGAACCCTGTTTGGAGGGTTGGTTACGCCCATCACCTTTAATCCAATTTGTTATGGTGTTTTCGTTTATATCATGTTTCAGGTAGTGACTCAAGGGTTGGGATTTTGATGGTTTCTCTAAGGTCTGTTTAGCAGGGGTTTCTACCTTCTCGTTATCCTTGTGGACAATTGTGATGGAATTGACAAATTGGGTAGTGGGAGTGGCGCTTTCTTTCCTTAGTAGCATTCTTTCGGGGGTTCTCTGGTTGGCATACTCCTCTAATAGCCTCATCATCTCATTCATTTTCTTCTGCATCTCCTCTTTTTGCTTATAAACTACTTCCTCGAATCTAGCAAGCCGATCTGAGTGAGTTGCCATATATTCTCTCATCCTAGCTTCAAATTCCGAGCTAAGCTCCTCGGGAGGGGAACAAGGTGGGGCATAGTTCTGAAAAGTCTCGACATTTTCTCTAGAGGGTGACTCAGATAATGGTGCCGAAGTTGGTTTCGAGACAGAATTGACAGTAGCCCGTCTAGGACTTAAAGGTCTCCTTTGCCTTTCCTCAAAATAGTCAACTTTTGCCTCGAGTTTGCATAGGAGTTCATCGGGGATTTCGGTGGTTCCTCCAGATGTTGAGACCGCATTGATGGCTGCTTTTATTGTATGATTAAACTCCCACATCTCATGATTATCAGCAGCGAGCTCCTCAATAATTGCCCAGGACTCCTCGGCGTTCTTATCACGCAGTTTACCTCCCGCGGCCCTATCGATTGTGCGCTTAGTGTGATAGTCAACATGGTCGTAGAAAATCTGAACTAATAACCAAAGGTTTATACCATGATGAGGGACCTTATGGAGTAAGTCCTTGAAACGAGTCCATGCTTCATAAAGAGATTCATTTTGACGTTGTTGGAACATCAAGATGTCATTTCTAAGCTTAGTAGTTCTCCCCGGTGGGAAAAATTGAGCAAGGAAACAAGTGGTGAGATCATCCCATGTGGTGATGGATCCCGCGGGTAAACACTCAAGCCATTGACTAGCTTGATCCCGTAGAGAGAATTGAAATAGGCGTAATCGGGTTGTCTCTCTAGTTTCAACACCTAGGTCTATGGAATCTACAATTTTTAGGAAGTCCTTTAGATGTTGGTTTGGATCTTCGGAACCAAGTCCATGGAATGCACATCCGCTTTGCACCAACCGGATGGTGTCGGATCGCAAGGGGGTCACATTGGCTCAGGTGAGCTCAATGGTGTTTCGGTAGCCTTGGTGGCTAGGTCGGGAATACTCTCCTAAGGTTCGGGGCCTAAGAGGTTCTAGTGGAGGGTTTTGTTGTGTTTGGATGACGGGTTCAAGGATGTTCCCATCGTCCATGATATCGGGTGGTGAAGAGTTACGAACAAAAACACAAAGAAATAAGATAGACTAAAGAAAACCTAAAAATAAAAATAAAATCTTACTAGAAAGGAATCTAGCAAGTAGACCTAATAAAAAGAGATTCTAACCTAGACAATAACTATTCCCCAGGCTGCGGCGCCAAAAACTTGATACGTGGGAATCGCACCAAGCTTTACCTCCCGAGGGATCTTGAGAAGCTTACAACCCCCACCAGGCAGTGTACCTGATCGTTGTAGTATAGTATAGTGACAAGTACCGGGGGATTGATCGTTCAGCTAGGAATAGTGTCGCTAGGATTAGAAAACCTAAATACTAGTTCTAAAGATGAGGGATGATAATTTTTGTATTTTTATATTTTTTTAGAAAGCAAGTAAAAATTTCGGGTTTGAAGGATTTGGGCGGAATTAGTTGCTAGTCAACTAACCCAATGCTAAAGATGCAATCAAAATAAAATACTAGAAATGAAAATAAACTAAATTATACTAAGGTTGTGAGCAATAAGTGGAGAAGTTGTGTTTACTTAGATTTCACTACTCCCTAGATATCTTTTACACGTTAATTACTTGTTATAGTTGCGTGGATGACGGATTGTATTCCTTAATACCATTCATGGGGTGGCGCACTTAATTCCCCAATTCTATGAGTGCCTACTTCACTCCTATGTCGAGCCGGCTAAGAAGCTCCTAACATAGGATCATTAGAATTTACTCATGCATTAAATACAATCAATAAAACCTAGTGCACGTCAGTTCATGTTTCCTAAGACGTTCAAGCATGTTACCATTTGGAGATCTGCCAGTTTTCTTAAGCCTAACATCGAATTCATTCATCCAATACAACCATAAACAAGTAATCAACACATAATTAACATCTAGGTTTCATTAGATCCAAGCAAACACAAGATAGATCTAGCCTAGCATGATGGAATTAAGACAAGAACAAGATATAGACAACCAACACATAGACATATTGATTGAATTAAAAGAATACTTATCTCAATTACACATGAAAGGGATCAAGGGCTAAGAACCCTTGAAAAACCTGTAAAATTCGTACCAAGTTCGTACTTAGGGTTTCTCCAAAACTTCTCTCTTTTAAATGTGAAAATTAGAAAACTATATATAGGAAATAGGGTCTGACGGCGTCAAGAACAAATTTGTGACGCCGTCATCTCGCCGCCAAAATACTCCTCGGACTGCCTTGATCCAGATCTAACGCCATCAAGTGTTATGTGTTTCCAGGCCGTCATGCATTTTCCTCTTGACGCCCTACTTCGTGACGTCGTCAAATCTGTACTGGGCCGTCATGCAATTTACTCTTGACGCCGTCAAGATTTTCTTCTTGACGCCGTCACTTACTGTTCCCAGCAAGGAAAATTAAGACTTTGGCATTTTCTTCACTTTTATGCTCCAAAAACGTCCGAATTGCTTCCTTTTCCAGATTTCTCTCCCAAAGTACCTAAAATCACAAAAGGAACGATTTAGGGCAATATTTGATCAAATAAATTCAATTCCGGGCTTAAATGACCCCCTAAAAGTGGTTCATTTTTCGCCTCATCAATTCCGCTATTAGTATCCCTAGTATCCTTCCTAGGTGTCGTTAGCACTTGGTTGTTGAGGGCTTTCAACAAGTTGTCAATCTTATTGGTCATCTCCGTTTGTTGTTGGTTGAATTCAGTTTCAAACCTAGCTATGCGAGCTTCTTGAGATGCCATAAATTTGGACATCAACCCTTCAAGATCATTGGTACTACCATAGTTATTGGAAGGGTTGTTGTTGAAAGTACGGTTGGATGGTGGACCGTTTGGTTGGTAACGATTAGGAGAATTGGAAGAATTGTTTTGGTTTTGTTTCCACCTAAGGTTCGGGTGATTTTTCCAAGAAGGGTTGTAGGAATCACCGTAAGGGTTTGGCTCGGGTTTGAAAGTGTACCACTTGTCTCCCGCTTTGTCGATACGCGAGGATGCGTAGTCCGCAAAAGCTGTTCCTGGGAGTTCCACGCAATCACGAGTGTCATGGGGACCACTACATAATTCGCATGAAGAAGTGATTTTGTTCACTTGGCTTGAGGGCTTAGGAGCTTCGTAGGATTTCATGAGAAACTTGACTTGGTCCTCAAGTTCCATGATCCTACGGTCGGGAGTGCTAGAATTGTTTGAAGGCAAGGATATTGCCTTGACCGTTTTGTTCAAATCACGGGGATCATTCCAACTTTCATTGTCATAGAGAGCAAGATCTTCTATGAGTTCCCATGATTCTTCCGCACTTAGATCACGTAGCTTGCCACCGGCCGATTGATCAATGGTTCGCCTTGTGGAGAGATCGATATGGTCATAGAAAATTTGGACGTGGAGCCAAAGATCTATGCCATGATGAGGGACTTTTTGGAGTAAGTCCTTGAAACGAGTCCATGCTTCATATAGAGTTTCACCTTGACGTTGTTGGAACATCAAGATATCATTTCTAAGCTTGGTAGTTCTCCCCGGTGGGAAAAAATGAGCAAGGAAACGAGTGGTGAGATCATCCCATGAGGTGATGGATCCCGCGGGTAAACGTTCAAGCCATTGACTAGCTTGATCACGTAAAGAGAATTGGAATAGGCGTAATCGGGTTGACTCTCTAGTTGTAACATCAAGGTCTATGGAATCTACGATTTTTAAGAAATCCTTGAGATGTTGATTAGGATCTTCGGAACAAAGTCCATGGAATGCACATCCGCTTTGCACCAACCGGATGGTGTCGGATCGCAAGGGGGACACATTGGCTCCTTGAGTGAGCTCAATGGTGTTCCGATAGCCTTGGTGGCTAGGACGAGAATACTCTCCTAAGGTTCGGGGCCTAAGAGGTTGGTTTGGTAGTGGTGGGTTTTGTAGGTAGTTTTGAATCGGTGGGTTGATGGGTTCAAAGATGTTACCACCTTCTATGATGTTGGATGGTAAAGGTTATGAACAAAGACACGAAGAAATAAGATATACTAAAGAAATCCTAAAAATAAAAACAAAATCTTACTAGAAAGGAATCTAGCAAGTAGACCTAAGAAAAAGAAATCCTAACCTAGACAATAACTATTCCCCGGGCTGCGGCGCCAAAAACTTGATGCGTGGGAATTGCACCAGGCTTTACCTCTCGAGGGATCTCGAGAAGCTTACAACCCCCACCAGGCAGTGTACCTGATCGTTGTAGTATAGTATAGTGACAAGTACCGGGGGATTGATCGTTCAACTCAGGAATAGTGTCGCTAGGATTAGAAAGCCTAGAAAACTAGGTCTAGAGGTGAGGGATGATTCTTTTTGTGTTTTTATATTTTATGAAAAGCAAGTAAAATCTCGGATTTTGAAAGAGTGGGCGGAATTAGTTGCTAGTCAACTAACCCAATAGCTAAAGATGCAATCAAAATAAAATAACAAAAATGAAAATAAAACTAATTAAACTATTGTGGTGTGAACAATGATAGGTAAAGTTGTGTTTACTTAGATTTCATTACTCCCTAGATATCTTTTACAGGTTAATCATTTGTTACAGTTGCATGGATGACGGGTCATATTCCTTAATACCAGTCATAGGGCCGCGTACAATATTCCCTAACTCTATAGGATCCTCCTTCACTCCATGTCGAGCCATTAAAAACTCCTAACATGGGATCATTAAAATTCTCCTACGCATTAAATACAACCTAATATTGTAGTACACCTCCAATCATGTTTTCTAAGACGTTCAAGCATGTTACCAATGGAAGTATGCCAGTTTTCTTAAGCCTAACATCGAATACAATCATCCGTAACAACTATAAACAAACAATCAACCCATAATTAACATCTAGGTTTCACTACATCTAAGCAAACACAAAAGAAATCTAGCCTAGCATGTTAAATTGAAGACAAGCGTAAGGTATATTCAAACAACACATAGACATATTGAATGAATTGAAAGAGTACTTATCTCAATTAAATATAAAAGGTTTCAAAGGGTAAAAACCCTTGAAAAAGCTGTAAAATTCGGATCTAGGGTTTCTCTCAAAGTTACACCCTCCATGTTCTATATTAATGAATGAAAATTGCAAAACTATATATAGATTACATAGGGTGAAGGCATCAAGAAGGAAATTCTGACGCCGTCAACTCGCCGCCCATAATAAAATTGGATTGCCTAGATCCACATCTGACGCCGTCATGTGTATTTTTAGCTCTAGGCCGTCATTCATTCTTGAACCGTGACGGCCTATAGTGACGCCGTTACGTTTTTACTTGGCCGTCACCTCTCCAATTCTTATTTTGCTCTTGACGCCATCATTAAGAATTTGGTGACGCCGTCAGGTACTGTTCCCAGCAAGAAAAATTAGGACTTTGCCGTTTTCATCACTTTTATGCTCCAAAAACGTCCAAAATGCTTCCTTTTCTGAATTTCACTCCAAAAGTACCTAAAATGACAAAAGGAACGATTTAGGGCAATATTTGATCAAATAAATTCGAATTCAGGCTTAAATGACCCCCTAAAAGCGGTGAATTTTTTGCCTCATCAGTTAGGTTGAATTGTACTAATCCAACGTGTAGATAGGACATACATGTTAGTTGCTTATTATAAGAATTTGACAAATGCCGTGAAACAACGCCCAACCGCAACGTGTAGATAGTACATACATTTCGGATTAGGTTGAATTGTACTAATATAACGTGTAGATAGGACATACATACGTGATATCATACTTTTTTAAGCGACAAAAGATAATGTGTTTATCATTATTAAATTTTAACAAAAATCCTACAAATATGTGTATGTCGGTTAGGTTGAATTGTACTAATCAAAAGTGTAGATAGGACATACATGCTAATTGCTTATATATCTTAGAGAATTTTATATAAAAAAAAGCTTGAAAGATTGCATTTCAAAAACAAAATGTGATTTTGCAATTCAATCTTGATAATACTATTTGGGGAGTATAATTGTTCATATTAATGTAAAAATCTGGTATACAAAAACTTGTTGAAATATCGGACTTGAAATATCATTTTTTTCTTTTTGAGATAACAGATGACCCTAAACACTACAACGATCCTAACTTACGAATATAACAGCCCAACAATCCAGGGACAAAACCCAACTTACGTATAAGTTATAACCACCCATATATACGGTCAATTTTTTTTTTTTTTTTTTTTTTTTTTTTTTTTTTTTTTTGCAACTTAAAGTCTCCTTGGTCAATTACTCGGTAAATATTTGACATAAAACTTTCTTGGCTATATATAATTACTACTTTTTGCTTCGTTTTAAAAATGCCCTTTTTTAAAACTTTTGAGAATAGAAATGACATGCAATTTACCGATGGATGGATGGAAATCTAAATCACTGAATGCAAGTTCCAGTTGAGTAAAAGTATTTTGGTTCGTGTGAATGAATGCAATCAAAATGCAAGATTAAATAAAGTTACAAAGAGAGTAAAGGCAACTTTGTTGACCTCAAGTCAATTCAGAAGTTACAAACAAATGAAGATGAAATGAAGTGAGTAAAGGCAACCGGGGTTGACTCCAAAGTCAATTTATTTGCATTTCTGGTCCCTCGGTTTTAGATTATATGCAATCTATTGGGTTTTCAACTTTCAACCAATGTTTTGTGATAACATTATACTATTACGTAATGAAAATATCTATTGGATTTTCAACTTTCAACCAATATCACTAAACATGTAAACATGCTGTAGTAACCACTTTTCATTCTTGCGCAGTTGTGCTAGATAAATTTTTTACATAAAATAAACGCATAAAGGTAATCATCGTACTATACTACTATATATGCGGGAATACGGCAATACGCACATACAAATGCCATTATGTAGAAGTCGATTTTAGTGGAAGTTTCATCCATATGTGATGATATCGGCATACTGCCAGATTCATAAATCAAATCCAAAGTTCCATATGATTAAGGGTGTTATCGGTTCGGGTTGTCGCCTGTCGGGTTTATCGGGTCGCGTTGAGTCAGGTTTTGGAATAAAATTATGTGACCCACAACCGGACCTATAAGGGTTCGGGTTATATAGGGTTAGGTTATCTGGTCAATTCATTTTTTTTAGCAAACGGGTCAATTCTGGTTGACATAATTTTTATACAAAGAAAAAGTATCAAGCCATTTTAGTTGACGGAGAAAAAAAATAAATCGAATAGTTGGAAGTAGCGAAAATTTTACAGATGGTCCAATCCATAAAATTATGTGCTTAAAAAGTAGCAGCAAAAAATTAAAAAAAAAATGGCACATTACGTAGTCCACTATTCTAGTATCACTTGCAAATTGGTTTTCGTTCATTAAAAATTATGAAGAATATAAAACGTTTTTCTTTGTTGTGTATGAAAAATCCAACAATAGGCAAAACACTTTCAAATTCATGTAGTTCATTCAAAAAACATTTAGAGTTAAAATGTTCTTTTTTGATGAATGAAAAATCCAACAGTAGGCAAACTAAGAAGCAAAAAGTAACAAGCAAAAATTCTAAACAGTAGGCGAAAATAAAATCTTCGGGTCTTATCGGGTTGACCTGATAACCCGATTAAGTATATAATAAAACCCTAACCCACCCCTATAATATTTTCGGGTTTATCGGGTCAACCCGATAAGATCCGATAACATCTTGCAACCCGATTCAACCCGACCCTATAAGGCTTATCGGGTTTGGGTCGGGTTGGCAGCCCTACATAGGATGTATTATGTTCTTTTTGACACATGCCGGTATCATAATTCAATACCAATGTTTTCCTCTTTCGACATGCGTAGCTCGGTAATTTTTTTTTTAAGCTCTTATTTTTAATAAATGTTTAATATATAAGGAAAAAATAATTTGATGGTTGGTTTGGTGGACGCTGATGTAGCGCTTAAGTACACAATTACGGCAAGTTTTATAGACATTCAAAATCCAGAATACTAGATATATAAATTAAAATGAAAGGAGATGCATCAACGTTTACTTTCCATTTGTAACAATTCGCATTTTCAGGATATTTACTTTTCCCGGAAAATTTCACTATTCACTTTTACTATTCATTTTTCCCGATAATTTTTCCCGAAACTTGATTTTTATTTCTTGGGCTGAAGTGATAAATCATTTCCATGGCAAATTAAAAGTTTGACATTCATAAGCTCATTCTCGTGAAAGTTATTAAGGAATTACACGGAATTATACGTTTTAGGGTAAAACGTCATTAAAAAATTCTACGTACAACGAAACTCGACCGCATTAAGTGACCCCGCATCAGAAAAATGTTTGACACACTCATGATTTATTTGAGAATTAATCGTGACTGAGAAAAACATGACCAAAGACTTCCCGGCAGGTCACCCAAGCCTGTACTTATCTCACATGAGCACGCTTAACCGTTTGGGCGATTAACCGTTAGACCACAAAACGCGTTTCTAAGACTATTTAAGTTTTCAACTTATTAGAAAAAGTCAACATATTTTCTCCCTCCTCCATTGACCAAAAATCATCCCTTGATGTTATAAGTCATTTCGTGATTTTTAGGCTTACGGTTTGATGTCTAAAAGACATTTAATACCAACCGACACTAAACTAAGCCCAGTCTAGACATTATAAGTCATTTTAAATCATTTATAACCCATTAGAAAAGTAACATTTTACTTTTCTCAATTTTACGCAATATTCGTACATTTTACGTATTACGCGTTTTAGACCCGTGTTTCCAGTTTTTAGCAGGGTTTTAGCACCCGATAGATCCTACCACTCATTTTATATTTTATTATGGAACTTATGAACATGTTTAACAATACTTTCAAATTCCATAATTTTACGACACTCGGTTTTACGTTTTGAGGCGTAACAACTTACGGTTTGCATTTTTCGGAGTCAAAACACACTAGATATCTTGGATAATATCATCCAAAGTCCAACCCTTGTTCTCCAAGGTCTTGAAACCGGCCTAGGAGGGGGGGAGTCACCCCATGTGGCTTCATCTCATGAATATACCCCTAGATCACCATTATATTACAACTTGGTCACCAAGTTTTAGTAATTTCCTAGCACTTTCCTAACCTCCTCATTTTTGGACTATAAATAGCCCCATTTCCCCCCTTTGGTGCCGTGCATCCCCAACCCCCATAACCATCCCATTCTTAGCTCATTTCCTTCTAGTTTCATGCATGGTTCAAGTGATTCTTCAAGGTAGAAACCCTAGATAAGTTATCATTCATCAAACACTTCCATAACTTCATATACTTGGTGATTTCTCTTGAGTTTGAATCCACTCAAGTCACCTAAACCTTCATCATCCATCTTTCAAGAATACCAAGGGTAGAAAGATTGCATGAAGTGAAAAAGGGTTGAAGCAAGTCTATCAAAGTCCTATCCTTACATGTTAACTTCCTTTCATCTTTGAAAGCCAAAAGTTGTGAGCCAAACCCTAACTTGATTCTTGTTAAATAATCATGTTCATGTTATTTACATATTATTCATGCTATATTATGTCTTGTAGTTATGTCCATGATGTATAAAAATGACCAAAACAAGTTATTGTTATTGATTGTTACAACAAGTTACTAAAACAAGTAAACTAGTGATTTTCTTGGAAAACCACGACCAAAATGGTAAAAATATGATGTTGGATCATTACATATTACAGTAGAGGACTTAACAAGGAAACCATAGCAATTTGAACCACCTAAAACGAGTATACGAGTCAAAAGTTATGGCGACTTGAAGTTATCAAAGATTTCCGGCAAAACTGCCTAAACCTTCCTGAATCGCATTCTGACTTTTTGAAAGTCCCACTTCTGGTCCGATTCATCAAAAAGTTAAAACACGAAAGTTGTCCGGAACGACGTTTTCGTTCAGGAACAAAGAGGCTCGAGCCTTGAAAACACTTTCTGAGTAAGATATTTCACAATTTCTTAACAGCTATTTACATATAATAAGTCACTAAGTTATGGTTATACTTTAAAAGGAACAAGAGTTATTATGACCTATAAACAAGACCACCACCATAGCTAGAGCCAAGGTTGTGTCTCATGACCTTGAAACAAGGACCAAAAGTCATGGCTAGGCCATGACGAAATGACCATAACAACTTACATAGGCGTAAACATGAAACAAGGAATTAGCAAGAACTTGAACATACAATTTGGATATATTTCACCTAAAAGGAACCATGAGATATTACAAGGAAAAATGGTCATACAAGACTTATGAAACTATCCCTAATAACAATCTTCATGTACAAATAAACTTTCCTAAGTTTATTCAAATATCGGACATGTAACCTTTCGGATCAAAACTTATATCTATATATTTCATCAACTACTACAATAGTAGGGAGCCTCATGTGAGGAGTTCATTATGTAAGCCGTCGAGATGAGTTGTGGATTTACGAATTAAAGTGTCCTGGCTCCTCGAACGCTTACTAACATGACTTCTGAATTATGTCGGCCCGAACGGTAGTAAACGATATACAAAACATACATGTTTCATGAAATTTTTCCTTTCAAGGACATACAATATACATCATACCACATCATGGACTTAGATGCAGGATATATATATAGGCACTCCGTTATATTACTCCGATCCTAAGTCGCGACATTCTATTATAGGTTGCTCGTAGAAACCTACACGATTCAACCGTTACATTCATTACTTGCTATCTTACTTAAGGTGAGTTCATAGCCCCACTTTACATTACTTCAATGTTTTACAAACCCTTGGGGGGAATACATGCTATTATTTTTCTACTCGAACACAATGCTTTCTACTGTATGCTATTCGACTATGTTTATTATCACTAAGTAACAACCTTGCTAAACCGAGATCCCTTATTATGAACCATTTAATCACTAGCAATAGTGAGCGCAAATATTGTGAATAGGCCTATTGGGATTGACGAATCCCATTTGTATTGACTAAGTTCAAACAAATGCATTAATATTTGAGATTTAGGTATGTTAGCAAAGTACCTACCGGGATAAATCTGCCGATCGATATTGGTACACGTTAACGTTATGGTGTCATAAGCTTAGTGTATAATAACCTTTCCGGGCATATAACAACGTAGCCCATCATTGTTTTCCAAATATTGGTGTGAGTCTATAGCTCACACTACGATTATTGTGTTCAAACGATTTAACTACAAACACTACGATTATTGTGTTCAACGATTTACTACCAACACTTTGTGTTCAAACGATTTAACAAACTCTATGAATATCACTCAACCTTTGTGTTGACCTCTCAAGCATGTATTTCAGGTTCATGACGATCAAGGATGGCACGGAAGGGCACGGATGTTCAAGAGGGCTATAAATTTTATTATCATTCAAAAACTCACTTAATGTGATTTGTAAACATGGAACCAATTGGGACCTCATTTTGTAACCTCTGATATTTATTTAATTTGAATGATACATCTTTTAAAACGACTCAATTGGAGTTCGTTTTCTATTATTGTGACTATTGTGCCGTCAAGTAACACCCAGTTCGAATTCCACTGCAACCATGAATTGGGGGTGTTACAGATTGGTACCAGAGCCATGGTTATAGAGAAACGGGTCTAAGTGAGACCTAAACTATAACTACAATCACAAACAAAATCATTTTATAGCCTTCCGCTCTCCGTGTCTTCCATCCTCCAGACGATTATGGACTTAGTAAGCATGTTATGCTACACAAACATATTAGTATATTCATATATATACCCCTTTTGAGCATTTCCCCGTAAGCATTTTATGCTACATGAACACATATAAGTATATTGATATATACACACTAAGCATTTTATGCTACATGAACACATATAAGTATATTGATATATACACACTAAGCATTTTATGCTACATGAACACATATAAGTATATTGATATATACACACTAGGCATTTTATGCTACATGAACATATTAGTATATTGATATATAAACTCGGTTTATTTTCAATCATTTATCTAAACAATGGACTAAACATATCTGTGTATGCCTATTCTAAGGCATTTCGGCACAGCCACACTCTCCCAAACATGTTCCTACTCCAACATTATATGTCCAAGACATTGTAACTGATTACAATGGTCTCATTCATTTTCCAAGACATTGTGAGATACAATGGTCTCATTTATTTTCCAAGACATTGTGAGATACAATGGTCTCATTCATTTTCCAAGACATTGTGAGATACAATGGTCTCATTCATTTTCCAAGACATTGTATGATACAATGGTCTTAATCATTTCTCAAATGTTTTGAGTCACACAACGGTTTAACCTACTTCCCAGACATTGTGAATTGCACAATGGTCTAACCTACTTCCCAGACATTGTGAATTACACAATGGTCTAACCTACTTCCGAGACTTTGTGTTTTGTGCAAATGGTCTCTAGAATTATTCCATCACATCATCAATATCATTTCTTATGATATCAAAAACCCGTCACAACCTATCGATTTCAAAACAAGAAATATGAGATTTCTAAAGGACAAACTAATCCATCATCGACAAAAGCTGAACTTTCTCTACATTTATCAAAGTTTTCTTATGAAACCTTCATTATTAAAAGTTCGTGATCCTGGCCAAGTATGTTCTATTTTAGAACTACTTAAAGCTTCCTTTCCATACGTATCTACCCGTACTACCTTCTATGCAATGGAATATGAAAACATACGTTACAAGTCTTGTATGGACGGGACTTGCAACTTAAGGGTTTGACATCGCCTTTGTTTAGTGAACAGTTTCCCGAAAGCAACGGACATATCAAAAGTATACCTAGTTTAGGTATTTGAAAATTTTATCGAACCTTGGCTAAATATAGACTAGTCACCTATATTTAACCTAGGGACAGTGGAATATAGTCTGACTAACTATATTCGACTTAGAATTTTCAAATACTGAGAGTAGTTGTACTAGGGTTATGTTCAGATTGATTTCCTACATGAACACGATAAACCACCAGAATACATTAAAACAATCTAGAGACACGATAGTGCCTTACCACTCAGCAAGATCTTAACACCTTATTTGTATGATCTAAATTCATTCTTGAAAATTTTCATTTATGAGATAATCCGAACGACTATCTTGGGATAGTTATCAATTCTTCTCTTCATCCCGTGGAAGTACCATCCTGTTTAGGATACCATTCCGTCATAAACCTTTAAAATCTCTTAAGATTTTTAAAGCAAACTCAACATCTATACCTAAGAGTATTAATGTTAAGCATACACTACACACTTTTGTTCAACAACATATCATAACATTATCTTCACAACCGTTGGAACCACAAGCTCATTAACAGATCTTGATGCACTTTTAAAACTCAAATCATCCTTAGTTACACGACAAGCACCCTTATCAGCTTTACAAGTTTGAATATTCATCTTGTACTTTTGGAACACCAGTATCATCTCGTAATACACTACCTTGTAACTCACCGGCTAAGTATGAATGTTGGGTTGGGAATTCTTAAGTAGGATGATTTGTAATTATTTGAATGGATTGGGATGCCTTTTCATTTAAATAAAGAAATTGTAAATTACCGAACCATAAGTTTATATTCCTCTATTTACATTGTTTGGGATGCCTCTCTATGTAAATAAAGAATTATAAACAAGTGGGCTTATTTGTATCCGAAATAACATAAATATGAAGTCAACCTACATTACATTGCTCGGGTATGGCTTGATACCTACATTACATTGCTCGGGTATGGCATGATACCTACATTACATTGCTCGGGTATGGCATGATACCTACATTATATTCGCCACAAGAAATCCTATCTTTTCACCGACATCGCTTCAAACCATGACATAAACACTAGATACAACAACCGATTACCTACTAGACTATGATTGCGACTACTATCCCAATTTCCATTGATATTCCACTACTATATCAATTTCCATTTATTGGATTCCTATGTAAATTGCTATTGTTGTTCAACTGTTATATCAATTGCTATTGATACTTGACAACTATATCAATTTCCATTTTGATATTTAACTATATCAATTTCTGTACAACTACTATATCAATTTCTATTAATAATCGACTGCTATATCAATTTTCTTTGATATTCGACTATTATATGGATCTCTACTGATATTCAACCATGTTATCAATCTCTATTGACACACCATATTCTGAGACAAATCAAACTACATCACTAGTAATTCCAGAATTTGGTCCTCATAAGTAACCACACATCTTTATCGACACCACTCCAACATATGACACACATAGAACTTCGGGACGAAGTTCCCCGTAAGGGGTAGAGACTGTAACAATTCGCATTTTCAGGATATTTACTTTTCCCGGAAAATTTCACTATTCACTTTTACTATTCATTTTTCCCGATAATTTTTCCCGAAACTTGATTTTTATTTCTTGGGCTGAAGTGATAAATCATTTCCATGGCAAATTAAAAGTTTGACATTCATAAGCTCATTCTCGTGAAAGTTATTAAGGAATTACACGGAATTATACGTTTTAGGGTAAAACGTCATTAAAAAATTCTACGTACAACGAAACTCGACCGCATTAAGTGACCCCGCATCAGAAAAATGTTTGACACACTCATGATTTATTTGAGAATTAATCGTGACTGAGAAAAACATGACCAAAGACTTCCCGGCAGGTCACCCAAGCCTGTACTTATCTCACATGAGCACGCTTAACCGTTTGGGCGATTAACCGTTAGACCACAAAACGCGTTTCTAAGACTATTTAAGTTTTCAACTTATTAGAAAAAGTCAACATATTTTCTCCCTCCTCCATTGACCAAAAATCATCCCTTGATGTTATAAGTCATTTCGTGATTTTTAGGCTTACGGTTTGATGTCTAAAAGACATTTAATACCAACCGACACTAGACTAAGCCCAGTCTAGACATTATAAGTCATTTTAAATCATTTATAACCCATTAGAAAAGTAACATTTTACTTTTCTCAATTTTACGCAATATTCGTACATTTTACGTATTACGCGTTTTAGACCCGTGTTTCCAGTTTTTAGCAGGGTTTTAGCACCCGATAGATCCTACCACTCATTTTATATTTTATTATGGAACTTATGAACATGTTTAACAATACTTTCAAATTCCATAATTTTACGACACCTGGTTTTACGTTTTGAGGCGTAACAACTTACGGTTTGCATTTTTCGGAGTCAAAACACACTAGATATCTTGGATAATATCATCCAAAGTCCAACCCTTGTTCTCCAAGGTCTTGAAACCGGCCTAGGAGGGGGGGAGTCACCCCATGTGGCTTCATCTCATGAATATACCCCTAGATCACCATTATATTACAACTTGGTCACCAAGTTTTAGTAATTTCCTAGCACTTTCCTAACCTCCTCATTTTTGGACTATAAATAGCCCCATTTCCCCCCTTTGGTGCCGTGCATCCCCAACCCCCATAACCATCCCATTCTTAGCTCATTTCCTTCTAGTTTCATGCATGGTTCAAGTGATTCTTCAAGGTAGAAACCCTAGATAAGTTATCATTCATCAAACACTTCCATAACTTCATATACTTGGTGATTTCTCTTGAGTTTGAATCCACTCAAGTCACCTAAACCTTCATCATCCATCTTTCAAGAATACCAAGGGTAGAAAGATTGCATGAAGTGAAAAAGGGTTGAAGCAAGTCTATCAAAGTCCTATCCTTACATGTTAACTTCCTTTCATCTTTGAAAGCCAAAAGTTGTGAGCCAAACCCTAACTTGATTCTTGTTAAATAATCATGTTCATGTTATTTACATATTATTCATGCTATATTATGTCTTGTAGTTATGTCCATGATGTATAAAAATGACCAAAACAAGTTATTGTTATTGATTGTTACAACAAGTTACTAAAACAAGTAAACTAGTGATTTTCTTGGAAAACCACGACCAAAATGGTAAAAATATGATGTTGGATCATTACATATTACAGTAGAGGACTTAACAAGGAAACCATAGCAATTTGAACCACCTAAAACGAGTATACGAGTCAAAAGTTATGGCGATTTGAAGTTATCAAAGATTTCCGGCAAAACTGCCTAAACCTTCCTGAATCGCATTCTGACTTTTTGAAAGTCTCACTTCTGGTCCGATTCATCAAAAAGTTAAAACACGAAAGTTGTCCGGAACGACGTTTTCGTTCAGGAACAAAGAGGCTCGAGCCTTGAAAACACTTTCTGAGTAAGATATTTCGCAATTTCTTAACAGCTATTTACATATAATAAGTCACTAAGTTATGGTTATACTTTAAAAGGAACAAGAGTTATTATGACCTATAAACAAGACCACCACCATAGCTAGAGCCAAGGTTGTGTCTCATGACCTTGAAACAAGGACCAAAAGTCATGGCTAGGCCATGACGAAATGACCATAACAACTTACATAGGCGTAAACATGAAACAAGGAATTAGCAAGAACTTGAACATACAATTTGGATATATTTCACCTAAAAGGAACCATGAGATATTACAAGGAAAAATGGTCATACAAGACTTATGAAACTATCCCTAATAACAATCTTCATGTACAAATAAACTTTCCTAAGTTTATTCAAATATCGGACATGTAACCTTTCGGATCAAAACTTATATCTATATATTTCATCAACTACTACAATAGTAGGGAGCCTCATGTGAGGAGTTCATTATGTAAGCCGTCGAGATGAGTTGTGGATTTACGAATTAAAGTGTCCTGGCTCCTCGAACGCTTACTAACATGACTTCTGAATTATGTCGGCCCGAACGGTAGTAAACGATATACAAAACATACATGTTTCATGAAATTTTTCCTTTCAAGGACATACAATATACATCATACCACATCATGGACTTAGATGCAAGATATATATATAGGCACTCCGTTATATTACTCCGATCCTAAGTCGCGACATTCTATTATAGGTTGCTCGTAGAAACCTACACGATTCAACCGTTACATTCATTACTTGCTATCTTACTTAAGGTGAGTTCATAGCCCCACTTTACATTACTTCAATGTTTTACAAACCCTTGGGGGGAATACATGCTATTATTTTTCTACTCGAACACAATGCTTTCTACTGTATGCTATTCGACTATGTTTATTATCACTAAGTAACAACCTTGCTAAACCGAGATCCCTTATTATGAACCATTTAATCACTAGCAATAGTGAGCGCAAATATTGTGAATAGGCCTATTGGGATTGACGAATCCCATTTGTATTGACTAAGTTCAAACAAATGCATTAATATTTGAGATTTAGGTATGTTAGCAAAGTACCTACCGGGATAAATCTGCCGATCGATATTGGTACACGTTAACGTTATGGTGTCATAAGCTTAGTGTATAATAACCTTTCCGGGCATATAACAACGTAGCCCATCATTGTTTTCCAAATATTGGTGTGAGTCTATAGCTCACACTACGATTATTGTGTTCAAACGATTTAACTACAAACACTACGATTATTGTGTTCAACGATTTACTACCAACACTTTGTGTTCAAACGATTTAACAAACTCTATGAATATCACTCAACCTTTGTGTTGACCTCTCAAGCATGTATTTCAGGTTCATGACGATCAAGGATGGCACGGAAGGGCACGGATGTTCAAGAGGGCTATAAATTTTATTATCATTCAAAAACTCACTTAATGTGATTTGTAAACATGGAACCAATTGGGACCTCATTTTGTAACCTCTGATATTTATTTAATTTGAATGATACATCTTTTAAAACGACTCAATTGGAGTTCGTTTTCTATTATTGTGACTATTGTGCCGTCAAGTAACACCCAGTTCGAATTCCGCTGCAACCATGAATTGGGGGTGTTACACCATTATCCAAGTCGTACCCACTATCAATGTTTTGAAAACCGGGTTTGAAATTGACCCGGTCGAGTCACCGGGCACCAGGTCAACCGGTTCGACCGCCGGGTCAACCCGGCATTCAATTTATTATTATTTTATTTTTTTGACCGGATCAACCGGTTCGACCGCCGGGTCAACTCGAGTTTTTATTAAATTTTTTTGAAAAAATGAAACCCGGCCGGGTTTCGAGAACCGGGTTGACCCGGGTCACTCAAAACCCGGCGGGTCACACCGGTTAACCCGGTTTTAGAAACCCGGGTTGTTTTGACCCCTTTTTTCGGCCAGAACCGGTCGAACCGGTTAACCCGGCCGGGTCGACCAAGGGTTTCAAAACCTTGCCCACTATCCAACAAACAAGTGTTTACTGTTTGTAGTCAAAAAATCAACAAGACCACATGCAAAGCGTTTACTTTTCAATTTTTCATTGGCATATATACAGTTTTTGCATCCAAAACTCTTAGAATACCATCATTTTTTTACTTTACTTCAATGGAATCTTTCAATAATTTTCCATCTTCATCATCATCTGTATCAACCCGAAAATGGACCTATGAAGTGTTTTTAAGTTTTAGAGGCGAAGACACACGAAACAACTTCGTAGATCATCTTTATGCGGCTCTAACTCAAAGAGGAATAAATACTTTCAAAGATGATGACATGCTCCGTAGAGGAAAACCGATCTCACCCGAACTCCTGAAGGCGATTGAAGAATCGAGGTCTGCTGTGATAGTTTTTTCTGAAAATTATGCAAACTCATCATGGTGCTTGGATGAACTTGTCAAAATTATGGAATGCCATAAATTGATGGGACAGAGGGTGTTGCCTGTGTTCTACCATGTGGATCCATCCGACGTGCGAGGGCAGAAAAGAAAATTTGGTTCGGCATTCCAACAGCAAGAAGTGAAGTTTAGGGGAGAACCAAATAAAATGAATAAGTGGAGAGAAGCTTTAGTTACTGCTTCAAACTTAGCTGGCTTCAGTTTCTCACAATCAAATGGGTTAGTATTCCTTGTTCATACGATCTTGTCTGATCATTTCATTAGTATATATATATATATATATATATATATATATATATATATATAGGGTGGGGTTATTCTAAAAAGGGCCTTATAATAAAAAGTGTAGGAAGGATTGTGGGAGTGACATGTGTCACCCCCTTGCCACATCATATGACACGTGTCACCCCCCACCCACCCACCCCCCCCCCCCCCCCCCCCCCCCCGCCGAAAAAAAAAAATTTCCCGCCAAAAAAAAAATTTTTTTTGGGGCAAAAAAAAAATTCCCGCCAAAATTTTTTAGTGCATCACAGTTATAAAGTTACTGCATCACGGTTATAAAGTTACTGCATCACGTTTACTGCATCACAATTATGATTTTACTGCATCACGGTTACTGCATTCATGGTTTTAATGTTACTGCATCATGGTTATAAAGTTACTGCATTATGGTTATACAGAAACTGAATTATCATAAGTTTTATGCATCATATATGTATGTAACTGCATCACAATTAAAATACGATTCTTTTTTAAGTTTTGGTGCATCTTTATTATAAGTTACTGCATCATAGTTAATAGTTTAGTGCATCAGCTATGTTGCAGTAACTTATAACCTTAATGCACTAAAATTTAAAACTGTGATGCAGTAACTTTTATAATTGTGATGCAGTAACTTTATAACTGTGATGCACTAAAAAATTTTGGCGGGAAAAAAAAAATTTTGCCCCCAAAAAAAATTTTTTTGGCGGGTGGGGGGGGGGGTGGGGGTGGGGGTGGTGACATGTGTCATATGATGTGGCATAGGGGTGACACATGTCGCCCTCACAATCCTTCCTACACTTTTTATTATAAGACCCTTTTTATTTTAACACATACCTATATATATATATATATATATATATATATATATATATATATATATATATTTATTTTCAGAACCCTGTTAAATGCGGGAACTGCGAGAACTACAATTTTGCATTAGAAAACATGCATGTTCATATGAAACATGTATGTTTTCTTACATACACCTTAATGCACATACCTACGTAACATACATGTTCATATAAAGCCATGTTAAGTGCAACATATTAATGCAAAATGGTTTTATATGAACATGTATGTTAGACAGGTATGTGTATTAAGGTGTATGTAAGAAAACATACATGTTTTATATGAACATGTATGTTTTCTAATTCAAAATTGGAGTTCTCGTAGTTCCCGCACTTAACAGGGTTCTGAAAATAAAGCCCCCTGTATATATATATATATATATATATATATATATATATATATATATATATATATATATATATATATATATATATATATATATATATATATATGCCAAAATGTATTTCACTACCCTAAATTTGGCTAACATGATCTTCTACTACCCTAAAGTATAAAAGGTACATCATAGTACCCCATAGTTGATAATCTGGTCCATATGCTACCCTAACCATAATTAAATGAGTCAAATGATTTTCACATGGGTTAGTTTTTAACGGAAGTTTGGGGTTAAAATACCTCATGTGACCTTGCTGTTATGTAGCATGTTTTTCCCTTTCAAAATCCATATCAAAATAATATAATAAGCTCCAAAAAAACTCACATAAATTTGATTCTTTACATTGATACTTTATCACTCTATTTTTTTTAATCATAATAGGAGTCAATTTCATGATAGAATTACAATCACAAATTCACGATATAATAGCAAAAACTACATACTTATGGCATTGCAGTTGCTAGTTTGTTCAGTAATATCATTAGGCCATAGACTTATTTTAACTTGCCATATAAATATATAAAATTGTTACACAATCATACTATAAACATATATATATATATATAACAAGCTTAAACAAGAGTATATAGCATGTCAAAAACAAAGTCAATTCCATCGCTAAATGCTTTGGCTTACAAAAGACACTACATGCTAAAGGAAAAATGATGTTGCAGACCTTCAAGAAACAATTCATATCATAATAGTTCTAGTGCTTCTTCATAAAATTGAACATAACTCAAGTACAAATTGACAAAACAAAACAGATAAAATACTGAATTAAGCTACAGGAGCATCGCTCTTGCATGTTCTTTTATTATGTTCCGATGATTTGCAGATTCCACAATGCATGTCTCTTCCATGACGGGAGAGCTTAGTCTTCGATTTTTTCGGTTCAAACTTCCTTTTCCTTCTTGCTTTCCGCGGCCTACCTGGCATTGCTTTTGGGAGAGGTGGCAATAATTCCCCACAGCCACTCTTTGGCCAAAACTCCTCACTTCCAACAACTTCAATCGGATAACTGTATGTGGCAATAAACTTATCCTTTGAATAACATTTGTCTACAAAATCAAACGGATCTCTAGCTCTACTCCTAATTGCTGCAGTTGCATGACAACATGGGATACCAGATAGCTCCCATGCACCACAACTACATGTTCTATTACCAATATGGACACAATGTTGAGTCGTTCCATAATAAACTTGAAACCCCTGATCCCATTCCACTTTATCTTCCATTTACAACCCGCTGTAGAATTTTCATTCACTATATCCCTGATGTTTGGCCCATAATCCAGCCTCCATTTTCGTGCAAAATTAAGCCTTTTAATCCTTCTTTCCATGAGCTACTCTCTAAGATCCTCATTCATAGATATTATGGGCTTACTTCTAGCCGCTATAAGCACGAAATTCCAAGCTTCAATACTATTGTTGTCAATCGAGTCACATTTTGAATGAGTCTTAAAATAAGCCCTACACCATTGTTGAATGGCTCTGTTTTCTAGTGTTTGCTTTGTGTTGGGTTATGGTAGTTAGATTAGCCGATATACAACTAGAAATGTGTGAGCCTATTGGGGGCACACACGTTAATACACGAAGAGTACGTTTATTAAATAATTAATATATATACATGTTATATTTATTAAGTATTTAATATGTTTCACGAAATAATTATTTAATTATTATTAGTTTACCGTTAGACGCACTAACTAACTAATATATGTTAAATATAAAGAGAGGGACTTGGATGTCAGAAAACGAAACTCCCGGACCTCCTTCCAATGTGGCCAGTTTTGAGAAGGTTCTAGAAGGGGAGAAGAATGTTCACTTTATGAAAGTTAAAGAGGTGAAGACTAAAGCTTGGAGAACAAGATTAGTGGGTATTTAACCACCCCTGAGGTCTCACTTTCGGTTGAGATAAAAGAACAACACACGACATTCATTGATAAACATAATAGCAAAGTTATTGTTCTTTTGGTGAAAGATATACGGCAGAAACTAAAAACATCATTGGTTGGTTGTTTTGTTTTCATTCGTCCATAGCAGAAACAATAACTAAAACCATTAGTTTTGGTTTTCCTTTTACTCTTTTATTTAACCAATTCGAATGTATACTCAGTTGAGTATTCGATTGGTTATATAGCAAGAACAAGAACACGTGGTGTTTACTTGTTATACGTGAAGCAAGTGACTAGCATCGTAACGTATTTGTTTGACGTGTTTGTGTGAGCAACCGTAGAGGTGATTGTTTTAATCACTTAATGTTTCATTTGCAGGTGACTACGAGGGTTAGTTTTCTATTTACCTTTCTCGTTTTTTTTTACCTTAAGTTGTTTATATGTGTGTTAATCATAAAAGCTAAACTAGATCCATATTCCGCTGCGTACTTGTAGAGTTAATGGTTAACATGTTATTAAATCCCAACAGTGGCATCACGAGCCATCTCGTTTGGTGTTTTATGAATTGCACACTAATTAAACAAGCTTAGGCTACATGAAATCTAGCTTTATTTATTTGTTTTATAAATTGATATGACAACTATATGCAATACTTGTCATAATTTGATAAATAAATACCTAGATGCAAATGAATTAAAAATTAATGGTTAATAAGATACATAAAATAGCCAAAATTAAATGTTAATAAGTTTGCCATGATTATTTTATGTGTGAATTTCGGCTATAAGACCTACGCAATCATTTTTCTGATGCATGTGGCGATCTAGGCACTTATGAAAACCTAGTGAGGGTCTTATGTATCTCTTTTTGGGGAAGACTTGCTAGAGTTCTCGGATCTAAATGTTTACTTGTTAATATTATTGTCATGTTTTTAGTATTATGTTCTTTTGTGATTTTTGTTTTTAGCCTATATGTTTACACGCCTAAAACTAAAATAAAAGAGGACTAATATTTATAAAAAGATGACATTAATATGGTCTTAATTTACACTCCTAAATATCATGCTCATTGTGACCTGCTATTTGATTCGTGGAAAATTGTTTTTGTAAAATTAAGTGACCTAAATTATTGAAACAAGCTTTCATGAAATTAAAAACTGGACGCTATGTACACTTGGGAAGTACGGCTCACCCGTGAACCATGATGATCACTACAGTGTCATTACTAAAAGTTTTTAATATAAGTGTAACAAAGTTGTTTTGTATGCTTCTTTGTACACGAATTTTACCACATTTATGTGTATACCCTATATCTAAATTTTAAGTCTATGCCAGCCAACCAAGAACACGTGCATTTGGCTTGACCTCTTTGGTCAGACCTTAAGGTCATTCCAACCCATGGCGAATTTTGCTCATTGGTCAGACCTTTGGCGATTTTTGCAAGTTCTTGCTTGGTCGACTTAATTCGAGTATGCTTGGTCAGACCTTGGACCCGAGGCATAAGATGAGAATAAACATGCTCATGACATTATTACTTGTTTACTAATGTCTTGATCAGTCTCATAAGTCTAAGAATTGCATTTCAGGCAATTAACGCTCGTCGCTTACCTCTTGCCTACTTGATTACACGCTGGTCAGACCTCCGGTAATAAGTAGGAGGTCAAGATGGATCTTAGTCTTAATTAGTAATTAATTGGGTAGTTAATTCTTTTAAGAATTTAATTATTGAAAATACTAAAATTGAACTTTCTATGTTCTGATTAAAATTGTGTTGTTGCAACATAATTCGTAAACGAAAGTTTCTTTTTTCTTAAAAGATAAACTTAGTCTCTTTTCCTGGTAAGAAGAGTGAGACTTATTCCTACTTTTCTCCTTAGTTGACAAACTAAGATAAGATTACATTTGTTAAACTCACTTATAATCTTTCATTACCCTTTTTCTGTCTTGAAATAATTGAAAGATAAAATATTTTGTGTAACTAGAAAACATTTTGTCTATAGCTACCAAAATAAATGACATCTTGCACTTGTCACGATGTATGAGTTTAAATCGCATAGAGTAAAGAAATTACTAGCATATTCGCTAAGTTTTTTTCTTGGACTCTCGTTATTCCTTAAATTGCTAAATACCCTTGTGGCTATGTAGACGATAAAGGAGGAATTGCATGCTAAATATTCAAGTTAAATGAAAGCATGAATGGCTAGTCCCTCATCTACATAAGTAGAACTTCATATACTCTATTCAATACCTAAGTACATTGTTACTTGTAGGTATTATAAGAGAATAGGAAAGTAAATAAATTAATATTTGTTTTCAACTGATGATGTAGCATTTCTAATGCTGACAAATCCAGTGGGACCATTGCATTTTACTACTGAAATAACATTCCTGTAATATTGTCAATTTCAGTGGGAGCTACGAGATTTATCTCCTTGTTAGTCACCCATATTATTTCAAACTTGCTTTGAAATCATTCATTACTTTCTGAATATGAACGACCATTGCTTAAAGGAAAATTGCATTTTATTTTATTAGATAACACGTTGCCTTTGTGATGTTGCTTATCTGAAACGTTATCTATAGAATAATAATCCACAATTCCCTATTAAACGTTATGGTTCTAAACCTACTTATAATATCTATGACATTCTCATATTGTTTACACAATTAAGCACATGTTGTTTGTTTTCATAATATGATGTTGTGCCTTACACAAGTGGGAGAAATCTCAAAGTGTGTGCAAGAAACAACATATTATTGGTTTCTCTTGACCGCAAGGTAAGAAAGCTATTAGTTCTACTAGGACTTGAACACATAAGATGTTTGTTGCCCTACTACATTCAAATGTCATGATAAAGTGTAAAGATACTTCAACATTTTGACTACATGTTTTAGTCAATATAATTATGGTTAAATTATAATAATCATAATTTTGAAGTATAAAATTAACTTGAAATTACTACAGAACTCAAGAGTTTGCGTTCATGATTACTTTTATTAGTATAATTATGTTTACATGTTGAGACATAATTATAAAGTCCTTGAATTAATCAATGACTTATAACATAAAGTACATAGTAAAAGTGTTATGTCTTCTAGTTAACACATAAACATGAGGTCTTTAAAGACTTATAATGTATTATTGACATGTTCTGTTTTCTTGTAAACACATGAACATATAATTCTTGAACAGTTCTGTCTTCTTGTGAACACGTGAACATAAGGTTCTTGTATTATTGAAGAAATATACATTATAGCATGCACTTGGTTCGAAAATACTTAAACATGCAATTTGGCTCGACCCAGTTGACAAGTATTTGATCCAAAGAGAATTAAATTATCTATAGAATTCTGATATAGGTTCACAATTCAAATTCTTATAGAATATCACATTATTATGGTATGTCTAATAGGTTGATACAAACAATATCATATTGTTTGATTCTTGATAGTTCTAATTGCTCTACTTCCAAAATCTGTCTAGGTTAGAAAATTGTGTGTGTCATGGATACACTCAATGTAGTTCAAACCTAGAAGGTATTCAAGACAACCCACGACCCTAAACCCTTAGGGATTTTTGGTTTTTCCACTCAAACCAAACGAATCCTAAACCCTTTTGGGGTTTTTGATTTTTCTACACTTCCTAGCTTGAAGATTGTAGTTTTGGTGTTCCTCCTAGCTCGACGAAACACAAAACAATTGCTAAGATTTTTGGTTAAAGAGTGATACAAGAATTAAAGTTTTACTACAAACCCTAATTAGAGTTGTTGGAAGGAATTCCATTATGTCTTGATTTAAGTTCTGAATTTGTTAGAATCTTATGAAGCATTTTATTAACAATCTAGATATGAGAACTTAAAATGTATTTTGTGGTTCCCATAATAAAGAATAATTTATTGTTGCTTAAATACTCAGTATTTAGAGAATTGTCTCTACTTACAAAAGTAAGTGGGAGCATCTACAAATCTTGAAGATATTCAAGAACAAATACATAACCTTCTAAAATCCACTTATTAATGTTATACTAAGGTTAAACATGTAAATGACGACCGAAGTATAATGTTACTCTCATTCATAAATCCGCAAGGATGCCTCATCACTTGAGTGATATTTTGATATCAATGCTGAGGAATATAAGTTAACGGATCATTGTAAATCTGCTAACTGCTAAAATAGATTATCACATCTTGAATCTGATAAATGTCTTAGACCTATGAATGATAAGATGCAGTCCTTAAAAGGCAAATCAATGTTTTAAGCTTGATTGTTATTTTGCCTAAGATTTAGCCTATGAGGTTAGAATGAGTTTCTTTTGAAGAAAGGCTCACAAGGACAGAATTGTATACATATTAATGCATGGTTTATAATAAGAAGTTTTTAATCCTACTCAAGCAATTGACTATGATTAGATTTTCTTATATATACACACATTAATTAAATAAATTAATTGCCATAAAAGTTTCCTGGAATGTGGAATATGACAATTAAGGTTTATAACTCTTTACTTTATGATTACCTTTTGCGCGGACGGTGTGTAATCAAAAGAGTTATGAGTCTATATAATCTTTATGTAGTATACAAGTTTAAGCAATCCAAGTTTGGATTGGATCATGCATCTAGGAGCTGAGATCTTGAATTTAATTACAATATGATTTTATTGAATTAAGATAACTCCTGAGTACATCTGACATTAAGTGGGAGCACTATGTTTTTCCTTAAAATTCATATGTTGTATAACATATTGAAGATATCATTCCATTTAAGCTAGATATTAATCCTTAAGGTTGGAATGAAACTTCACTTAGGATTTAGGGAATAGAACAAACAACATTGGAATAAATGTTTATTTGGAATAAACATATGCGGAAGATTAAGTCCAACACAAATGCAATATGTCATTCAAGCAAGTCTTGAATGGTATATTTCACTTGGAATAATTTATTACATGGATGGAAACCTTATGTTTTTTAACTAAGGATTTGTCATGTATATATTATATTGTGTATGCGACTAGTTGTTACTTTTGCACAAGAGCAAGATGAGCTGACAACAACAATATCTAATTGAGAGTATTTAAATTATTGTTAATACAAATGTTTACGAATTATAAAGCATAGTGTTGTATACGTACAATGATGCTAGAGGATAATTAAAACTAGTTAAAGTACGATTTTATCATTTATGATAAATTTGCTAACTAGATATGCTCAACCAAGAGCATTGTTGCATAACACATTAAGGAATAAGAATACTTACATTTTAAGAAACTGTAAAGATGATTGTCAGTATGTCGTTAACTTCTAATACCTTATGCAAGGTAGGGCGACATCTCCATACTATGAAACTTGCAATAGTATGAGCATATGAGATAAGACACTCATCTTATATTTCAAATCCCTTACTATATGTAAAATTTGAAACTAGTATTCAGAAAGTTTACTCAGATGACTATTTAGTTTTCTTGTAAAGAAAAGTTGAGTATGCTGGAAACATTAGACTTCAACATACTAATTAGTTTCATGCATATTGGTTTAATTAGTATTTGGATAATTGGGATTGTAAGACAATTTTTACCTTATGATGAATAAAGATACTTGGTATTTGTTATTCATTCATATAATAATTGTTATCCTATATTTGCATGTTTAATCCTTGAATCATTTTATCATTCTAAATATGTCCATTGTCGGTTAACAATATGGGAATATTGTTATGCAAGGCAAATGTGAGTGTTGGTTATATTCTATGAGAATGTGGATTGTTCCCGCCAAACTCATATGTATTCACAAGGGATGCATATTGGATACCCCAACTTTCGAACAATTACTTTTGGATCCTTGTCATGAGTAAGATATTGAAAATGGTTTATGAAGTCATCCTTAGACTTGAGATACAAGCAAGTTCTGTTATGTGTGGATATCACTTTTGTAATTATATGTCAAATGCTATCCTGAATAAGGTAGTTATAAAAGCTATTTTTCAGAGTGATGTGAAGCAGCATCCACAACACTTGTAGTCAACAAAGGATTTGTTACTCCACTTGATATGTGCAGAAAGATACCATGGGCCCTCTCCAGAATTAATCAGATAATTGTTTGGCCAAACCCAAAGGGTAATGCAAGATGATTCTTGATTACATTTGGTATATCTGAATTGAATTCTATAACGAGAATCTAAATTGTTAAACTATATGGAATGAGTTAGGATCCATATCCATGGTTTAACGGTATCTATAACAAAGGATGATAAAGGCAAGACATAAATAACCATGCTACTGAGAATATTTTTTTTGAAACTTTATCTCAGGCATTTCTAGTTCAATAACGAATGTGAGTGTTGCTAGACGTTTCCGTCGTTGGTATATGTGGTGTCTGCTACTCCAACTCCCAAGTGGGAGCTGTTGTGTTATGGTAGTTAGATTAGCCGATATACAACTAGAAATGTGTGAGCCTATTGGGGGCACACACGTTAATACACGAAGAGTACGTTTATTAAATAATTAATATATATACATGTTATATTTATTAAGTATTTAATATGTTTCACGAAATAATTATTTAATTATTATTAGTTTACCGTTAGACGCACTAACTAATATATGTTAAATATAAAGAGAGAGACTTGGATGTCAGAAAATGAAACTCCCGGACCTCCTTCCAATGTGGCCAGTTTTGAGAAGGTTCTAGAAGGGGAGGAGAATGTTCACTTTATGAAAGTTAAAGAGGTGAAGACTAAAGCTTGGAGAACAAGATTAGTGGGTATTTTAACCACCCCTGAGGTCTCACTTTCGGTTGAGATAAAAGAACAACACACGACATTCATTGATAAACATAATAGCAAAGTTATTGTTCTTTTGGAGAAAGATATACGGCAGAAACTAAAAACATCATTGGTTGGTTGTTTTGTTTTCATTCGTCCATAGCAGAAACAATAACTAAAACCATTAGTTTTGGTTTTCCTTTTACTCTTTTATTTAACCAATTCGAATGTATACTCAGTTGAGTATTCGATTGGTTATATAGCAAGAACAAGAACACGTGGTGTTTGCTTGTTATACGTGAAGCAAGTGACTAGCATCGTAACGTATTTGTTTGACGTGTTTGTGTGAGCAACCGTAGAGGTGATTGTTTTAATCACTTAATGTTTCATTTGCGGGTGACTACGAGGGTTAGTTTTCTATTTACCTTTCTCGTTTCTTTTTTACCTTAAGTTGTTTATATGTGTGTTAATCATAAAGGCTAAACTAGATCCATATTCCGCTGCGTACTTGTAGAGTTAATGGTTAACATGTTATTAAATCCCAACACTTTGCACCATCTTGAATGTTGTCAATCTCATCTAACCTTTTCTTCAATTGAGCCTCATTTGCACATTTGGCAACAACATAAAATGCAACCTTGAGCTTTTCACCACGAAAATCAGAATACCAATTCGCGTATATGTGGTGTGCACATAATCTATGCTCAGATCTTGGAAAGATGGCTTCAACTGCATTCAACAATCCCTGAAACAAAGTAATCATTAGTAAAATCTAATTAACCAATTTTCATATATGTGACCTGATCCTTTATAAATATGTGACCAAAGAGGCATACCTTTTGTTTATCTGACATGAATGTCCATTCTTGTCCATCTTGAGTATTGATGTCAGCTTTTAGATGTTGTAAAAACCATGTCCATGATGATTCCGATTCAATTTCGACGATTGCCCATGCTAATGGAAACATTTGGTTATTTGGATCTTTACCAACACTGTAAGTAGCATACCCTTCACCACGCCCTTAAGAAAACAACCGTCAAGCCCTAAGTACTTTCTACATCCATCTAAAAACCCTTTACGAACAGCATCCAAGCAAACATACATCCTCTTAAAGTAGGGAGGTATTCCATGACCCATACGCTCAATTTGAATGTCAACTGAAGTCCCTGGATTTGTATTTACTAATGCTCTTGCATAATCATACAACTTTCTATACTCATGTTGCGCATTCCTTTCTAACCTCTTCATCACTTTTGCTTTAGCTTTTTTACATTGATTCTTAGTTACTTCTAGCTCTAATTGTGCTTTAATCGTCTCTTGAATATAAGTTGACTTAATACCTGGGTGAGCATAAATCATGGTCTCCCACTGCTCAGCAATCCATGGTAATTTGAGATGTGAAATCACGAAAACCTTTGAACATGTATGTTTTTCATTCAAGGTTTTCACCAGAAAATATTTTTTACCATTATGTATCACATTTGCAGCATACACTAATCAATTACAGTGAACATCTTTGCATTTTACTCTAACACGGTATCTAGCGTTTTTCACAAAGATATAATCTCTTTTTTCTTGCACCGCATATTTTAGCAAAGCTTTCTTAAATTACATATGATCAGTAAACGATTGACCAATAAGAAAACTTACAGTCTTACAATTTTCATCGTACCTAGGGAATTTCACACGTATCCTCATCATTCCAGTAGTCCCCGTCTTCTAATATCTCTTCATTTAAACTTTCAACATCGGAATTATCAATATAATTCTCCTCACCATCATGAACACTATCTTCATCTTGATCATAACAAATTAATCCTTTTCCATTGTTTTCAACAGTAGGTAATTTGGTTATTTGGTTCAACATTTTATAGTGATTTCTTGCTACTTCCATACTTTCTACCACCTCTGTGTCTTGATTTGGATCAAGTGTTTCATTTATTGTATCAATTTCATCTAAATAATCTCCCTCAACATCACCTTCTTCGGTAGAATTTTCCCCGTCTTCTTCGCCTTCATCTTTGTCACTACTTATTAAGACCAGGTTTTGATTTGGTTGCGTTTCATTTGGAACTCCACCAACCTCACATGTTGCACTTACATAGCTCCTCCCAGTAGTGACGTTAATATCAATCAACTTGTCGTTGGCCCGTAACCAATCCTCACTATGCTCCACATATAGCTCAACCAACCCCGTCCTACTTGCACAAGAGAGCATCTCATATAAGCTAGCTTCATCGTGGATAAGTCTCAAACCATCCGTAAGTGTCTTCGCTGATTGCCTATAGTAAAGACCATTAACATATTCGTCTTTAAAACCTAAACTCCTCAAATCATTGGTGAATGACCACCTACATACACGATTCTGTTCCCTTTCTATATTGATGTAATCAAAATCCTTATATTGAGTCGCCAAACCCCTAACAAGTACACCGCCATAGTGTAGCCTAAATGTAGCATTCCTATCATTTACTTCTGCATGTAAATAAGTAGACCAATAAATAAGGACTCTATAAGCAACACAAAAGAATTGGAATACAACCGCTATACAGTAGATTGTATGTGCAATAACTCAAGAAATAAAAGCTAAACAAAAAATAAAATATTAGTTTCTAGAAAAAACATGTTGTATGATCCATATCATTCAATGGTTAAAAAACACACTTCATATAAGGAAGGAACATACCTTTCTCCATGACGGCTGAGATAATGTTTATGAAGTGTGATATACTGATATGGTGATCTCAAAAGTAATTGGAAGAGAAACTGAAAAGGTGATATAGAAGAAAAAAGAGAAGAAAAAAAAGTCACGTGAGCCCAAAAACTTCCGTTAAAACTAACGATAAAAACCCATGTGAAAATCATGTGACTTAGTTAATTAGTGTTAGGGTAGTATATGGACCAGATCATCAACTATGAGGTACTATGATGTACCTTTTATACTTTGGGGTAGTAGGAGATACGGTTAGCCAAATTTAGGGTAGTAAAATACATTTTGGCCTACATATATATTTATTATTATTATTTTTATTTTTTTTGTAAAGAGTTTCACATTATGAACAACAACACGGGGAATGCAAAACAAAAGGACCTGAAGTCAATGGTAGTGTTTCATTAGTTTGAAATAGAAGTTACATAGTAGTATATAAAATAAATGATAGTGTTTCATCAATTATAATTATAATTATAATGATAGTGTTTCATCAATTATAATCATAATTATAATCAAGTTTCAACTTAAGTATTAGTGTGTTTAATATTAAAACAACATGAGTGTAAGGAAAATGGTCCACTTTAATAATAGAAAATAATCTTTTATATAATAAAGGAATTACATCATTTCATAGTGATTTTGCAAAAGCATTCTTATTAAAAAGAAATTGGACCAATAGGAGAGCTCGATTTTAACACGTATGCGAAATCAAGCAATATGATTGGCCAATAAAAAGTCAAAATTGAATTGATTTTGGTCAAACTTCAATAAATTTGGTGGAGAATTTGGTTGAGGAAAAAAAACACATAAAAATAAAAATGTCAAATTTATGAAAACAAAAACTTAAAAAAAAAGGAGGTAATTAATAAAACTTTAGTTGTTGAATTTTAAATATATTATCTAGAGTTAAGTGTAAAATTATAAGTTTTCATATATTTTTAATAACTTTAGATAATAAACAAATAACACCTTACACTTTATACCCCTAAAATTTATAATATGAACTTTGTTTACAATTACATGATTATTAGTATTAGTTTGAGACTTTCATTCATTTGAATTACAAAATTTTGTAAATATACGAATTAGTTTTAATATATGTTAAATATTTTTTTAAATAAATATTAGTTTTAAACTTTCATCTATATATATATATATATATATATATATATATATATATATATATATATATATAAACGTTAAATAATGACTTATGTTTGATCCTATTTAAAAGTTTAATCTAAACGTACACGGGTTTGAATATTAAATGCGGCTAAATTATTATTAACTGTAATATAAATATCAAATAGTAAGCACGAATTACTGTGATATGAAAATAAATATATGTGATTGTACTTATAACAACGACTCATCTAATTATTATTTAAAGTTTATATACGGATATCAAGAAACATTTTAACTTCATCAATGCTCATTATGTGCTATTAAACTCGCACATTTTGTACAATATAATATCAATAGTTAAAGTTAAAAACTAACATCAACTTCAACATTTATGTTATCAAAACAAAGTTAAATCTTTCATCAAATAAATTTTTTCACAAAATATTAACAGATATTAATACATAATAAAAAAAACTCGTGTATATTTATTAGTTGTACTTACATCACAATTTTAACGGGAAAAGTCTTATATGTCAATATAGTAAACTAAAACTTTAAAATAAATTTGATTTACGTGTAAACCCTGTGCGTGCACGGGACTTATAACTAGTTAGATTTATAAGAAAAAATAGATTGTTAGTTTCTAAATCCCACACGGTAAGATGGATATTGTAGAAACCCTTAGTCAAAGGTGTGATCCTTGAATTTAAAACCAATCCCCTCGTACTTGTTAAATCATATGTTTACATTGAAACTCCGTATGTTTGGCTCGAGCCGACTGACCAATTATATCGGTTAATACTCCCCGCAGTCCGAGCGGCAACATTGTGAAAGCATATCAAACAATGAATGCGATACTTTGTTGAAGAACTTGTATAGGGGCAAAGCAACAAATAACTAATATACTTTAAAAAGGTCCACTATAACTATTATACTTTCAAATTTTAACCAATATGACTAACTACTTGACATGGTAAATGGACCGTTGGTCCTCAATATATAAACAATTGCACCGTTGGTCCTCAATACATAACCAAGCTAGTCCCATATACTTAACCATCGTCACCACAACCCATTACCGCCAACCGCCACCACTTACCACCACCAATCACCACCGCCGCCGCCAAAACCACCCATCACCACCACTTATCACCACCACTACTCCTCACCACCACCACTCCCCACCACAACCCATTACCACCATAACCCATTGGTGGTAGTGATGGGTGGTGGTGGCGGTGGTGAGTGGTGGTGGTGATTGGTGGTGGTAAGTGGTAGTGGTGGTAACTGGTGGTAAGTGCTGGTGGTGGTGGTGATCGTGGGTGGCAGTGATGGGTGTTGGGCGGTGGTTATGTATTTAGGACTAACTGGGGTTATGAATTGAGGACCAACGGTGCAATTGTTTATGTATTGAGGACTAGCTGAGCTATGTATTGAGGACCAACGGTGCAATTGTTTATGTACTGGGGACTAACGTTGTAATTACCATGTCAAGTAGTTAGTCATATTAGTTAATAGTTAAAGTTTGAAAGTATAATAGTCATGGTGAACCTTTTGAAAGTATGTTAGTCATATAACACAAATTGAAAAGTATGTAAGTTATTTGTGACTTTTGTCCTAAATTAAAACCCACTTACCAAACATTTTCTAAAAAGTAACCTTTTAACATTTGAAATACCAATTGGCCAAAAGTTTAAACTAATAATAATTTTTTAAAACGGCAATTAACTATCTCATAATGTAACACCCCCAATTCATGGATGCAGCGGAATTCGAACTGGGTGTTACTTGACGGCACAATAGTCACAATAATAGAAAACGAACTCCAATTGAGTCGTTTTAAAAGATTTATCATTCAAATTGTATAAATATCAGAGATTTACAAAATGAGGTCCCAAATGGTTCCATGTTTACAATGTATAATAAATGTGTTTTTGAATGATAATAAAATTTATAGCCCTCTTGAGTATCCGTGTCCTTCCGTGCCATCCTTGATCGTCATGAACCTGAAATACATGCTTGAGAGGTCAACACAAAGGTTGAGTGATATTCATAGAGTTTGTTTAATCGTTTGAACACAATATGTTGGTAGTGTGAGCTGTAGACTCACACCAATGTTTGGAAAACAAAACAGGCAGGCTACGTTATTATACGCCAATAAAATGTATTATACACTAAGCTTATGACACCATAACATTAACGTGTACCAATATCGATTGGCAGATTTATCCCGGTAGGTACTTTGCTAACATACCTAAATCTCAAATATTAATGCATTTGTTTGAACTTAGTCAATACAAATGGGATTCGTCAATCCCAATAGGCCTATTCACAATATTCGCGCTCACTATTGCTAGTGATTAAATGGTTCATAATAAAGGATCTCGGTTTAGCAAGGCTGGTACTTAGTGATAATAAAACAATCAGGCAAGCATACAATTAAAAACATTGTGCTCGGTTAAAATAGCATGTATTCCCCCCAAGTGTTTGTAAAACAATTAAGTAATGGAAAGTGGGGCTATGAACTCACCTTAAGTAAGATAGCAAGTAATGAATGTAACGGTTGAATCGTGAAGGTTTCTACGAGCAACCTATAATAGAATGTTGCGTCTTAGGCTCGGAGTAAAGAATATGTAGTAGTGCCTATATATATATATATATATCTTGCATTTAGTCCATGATGTGGTATGATGTATATTGTATGTCCTTGAAAGAAAAGATTCATGAACATGTATGTTTTGTATATCGTTTACTACCGTTCGGGCTGACATATTTCAGAAGTCATGTTAGTAAGCGTTCGAGGAGCCAGGACACTTTAACTCGTAAATCCACAACTCAACTCGACGGCTTACATAATGAACTCCTCACATGAGGCTCCCTACTATTGTAGTAGTTGATAAAGTATATAGATATAAGTTTTGATCCGAAAAGTTACATGTCCGATATTTGAATAAACTTAGGAAAGTTTATTAGTACATGAAGATTGCTATTAGGGGTATTTTCATAAGTCTTGTATGACCATTTTCTCTTTGTAATATCTCATGGTTCCTTTTTAAGTGAAGTAGATCCAAATTGCTTGTTCAATATATCGCCAATTCCTTGTTTCATGTTTACGCCTATGTAAGTTTACTTTGTCATTTCGTCATGGCCTAGCCATGACCTTTGGTCCTTGTTCCAAGGTCATGAGACACAACCTTGGCTCTAGCCATGGTGGTGGTCTTGATTATAGGTCATAAGACCTCTTGTTCCTTTTAAAGTATAACCATAATCTAGTGACTTTCGCCTAAAAATGGGCTGTTTAGAATTTGAAGAATTTTATCACTCGGAAAGCATCTTTAGGTCTCGAGCTTCTTTGTTCCTGAACGAAAACGGCATTCCGGACAACTTTCGTTTTTTAACTTTTTGATGAATCGGACCAGAAGGGTGACTTTCAAAAACTCAGAATGCAAGACAGGAAGGTTTGGGCAGTTTTGCCGGAAATCTTTGGTAACTTCAAATGGGCGTAACTTTTGACTCGTATACTCTTTTTAGGTGGTTCAAATTGCTATGGTTTCCTTGTTAGGTCCTCTACTACAATATGTAATAATCCAATATCATATTTTTACCATTTTGATCAGGTCTTACCAAGAAATTCACTAGTTTGCTTGTTTTAGTAACTTGTTGCAATAATTCATTATAACAACATCTTTTACTCATTTTTATACATCATGGACATAAATACAACACATAATATAGCAAGAATAACATGTAAATGATATGAACATGATAAATTAACAAGAAGCATGTTAGGTTTAGGCTTACAACTTTTGGCTTTCTAATAAAGAAAGGAAGTAACAAGTAAGGAAATGGACTTTGATAGACTTGCTTCAACCCTTTGCAATCTTTGATAAACCAAGGTTATTTGAAGATTATAACGACGCCTTCTTGAAGTCCAAAGCTATTTGAAGATTATAACGACGTCTTTTTGGAGACTTTAAAGTTATAACAACTTTTCTTAGAAAATTTCCAAGATTGAAGATCAAACACTAGTTTTCTTTCAAAAACTAGTTAACTTTCTTACAAAATATAAGAAAAGTGCCTTAGGTTTTAGGACTTGAAGGTTATAAGAAGGTGTGGTGCAAGAAATTTCATGTGTTTAGCTTGGTATTTATAGGGTAGGAAAAATAGTTAACCATATATTGGGTTAGAATTTAACCATGGTTAGTTAAGACACTTGTAATGATCTAAAGGATCAATGGACAAGATCAAGCCACACCAAGGTGACTCCCCCCCCCCCCACATTGGCGGTTTGGAATGGGATAAGGTGACTAGATGATGACTCTTGGTGTTTGGATGATAATATCCTAAGTATGTAGCTAGTTTTGACTCCGTAAATCGCTAACCGTAAATGATTAAGCCTCAAAACATAAAACCGGGTATCGTAAAAATATGAAACTTGAAAGTATTGTTAAACATGTCAATATAGTCCATAATAAAATATAAAATGAGTGGTAGGATCTATCGGGTGCTAAAACCCTGCTAAAAACTGGAAACACGGGTCTAAAACGCGCAATTCGCGTAAAACGCTGAACTGAAAAACGTAAAATTCCAAAACTTTTGGAATTGTCATAAAATGATAGAAAATCATATTTCTATTGTTTATAATGTTTTATGGATATATCGGGATGCTGGAAGGACGTTTAAACCTAAAAGTAAATCTCGGACACGGCTTTGTGATTTTTGCAGAAATGATCCGACGAGCGTCAAACTCTCGGATTATCGTTAAAATAGTTTAACTTACGAGAATATGAAATAAAAATTTCTGAGATGAATAGTGAAAAGTGAATAGTAAAAAGTGAATAGTAAAATTTTTCCGGGAATGGTAATTATCCTGAAAATGCGAATTGTTACACATAATATAAATACTACTGAATATCTCAAATGTCTTAAACAAGACTTGAACCCACTGTAAAAATAAGAGGGAATACTGAAAGTATGATGATCAGATTCAATTAACTAATTACAACACAAAGACATTAAATAGAAATGTACAAACCTAACCATAAGTGCAAGACGAGCCTAAACCAATGGGCCTTGCCTACATGCCTTATTAGCTAACACCTCCCCCCCCCCCCCCCCTAAAACTTGCAATGCTGCAAGGGTAAACATTGAGAGTTTCCCAAACAGAAAATAATAAAAACTGAAAATTAAATGAAAAGTGGAGTGTCCTAGAGTGCAAACTAGACGCTAGATGGAGTCTCAATCCGATGCAATCCAAACTATAACAGGGCGACAATAATAATTATGAAATAGACAAACCAAAGTCATTGCAAAACCAAAATCGAGCATAGCAACATAATTACGGAGATGAACGAGAGTAGATTCAAACATGCAAATGCAGATTCAGATAGAAAGATGCAGAGTAGATTCAGGCAAATAGGTACATACAGAGCAAATTCAGGCAGACGGATGCAGACAGAAGTAAATAAAGAGTAGATTCAGACATATGCAAGCAGGTGCATAGCACAATCGGACGGAACCAAGCAAGTGCAAAGCACAAGCCGACAGACAGATGCATAATCAACAGAATCAGAGCAAATTCAGGCGGAACCAACATATACAGATGTGGAACAATTTGTTGATGTCGAGATGCAACACATAACTACTGAACACGTGGTCGGATTAGTTGGGACTGTAGCATCACCATCGCCAACACAAAACCCATTTCCAATTTAATACCAATACCGATGTCAATACAAATATTAATTCCAAATTCCAATACCACAACGAACGATACCATTAACCACCAAAACTCAAACTGAATTTAACAGATTTGTCAAAATAATATGAAGTTTCTATCTCCAAACGAATCAAATATTCATGATATGCTAAACAAACCAAACTTATAAACTAGTTCGACCCGTAGCCTTCTATACGATTTATCTCACTAGTAGTAGTAGCTTTTATATAAAACTCAATAAATCACTAATTTAGAGTCAACAAATACAAATTAAATATTACTACTTTAATTACATAATGAATTAATGCAACGGCAAACGATCATCAACGGAGATTTCGAAATAAACAATTTTTGTTTGCTCTGATGCATGTAAAATCAGAGGAAATACTCAAAATATATTGATGAGATTCAATTGACTAATTACAACACAAAGACATTAAATAGAAAATGAACAAACCTAACCCTAAGTGCAAGACATGCCTAAACCAACGGGCCTGACCTGCAAGCTTATTAGCTAACACCCACAACTATTTGGTTGAAGAGCTTCTCATGTAACAAGGTACCATTGAGATATAAACTCTTTGTATGTGAGTTAGTGGATTAAATTTAATTGATAAAAATTCTAGGTTTAAATTTGTTTTCCATGTGGTAGAGTGCACGAAAAATTACCTACTATGTGTTGGTCATTGACTTAAGAAAATTTGCGTATGCTCAATATTTGCTACAGTATTTTTTATAAGAACTAAGATCTTCTAAAGTTCAATTAAACATATACTTGTAGATCTGAGTAAATACTATAAATATTCTATGTACTTATATTTTTGACTCATCATACTTACTCTATTTTTTTATTGTCATTATATTTATCAAAGTGTTAGATTATTTGTCATTGTGCTTAATTAAATCTCTTTCTTACATTAGAAGACATTAATGCCCCTGATCTTTTTCACCTGTCATCACCACCACCTTTAGCAGCCAAAACCAAGACCACCTTCGGCCGCCAAAACGACAACCACCACATAAAAGCATAATATATTTGCAACTTAATTTTCATTAAGCACCTCAATACTTTTTCACCTACTAACCCGTTACCTCTTACACACCTAAACGATTTTAACATAAGTCCAATTTATTTCCCCTTCTTCTCTTCACGAGAAACTCAAATCACTCAATAGTTAAATGGTGGTGTCAGCCGATGGCGGTGACTGTGGATGCAGGATGAAATGTAGGAGTACAAGATGGTCTTCGTCACTGGTGGTCAGTGTTGCTGATGGTGCAACTTTGTCGTAACCCCACCGTTCGCCAAAAATTTTGATAAAAGTTGTCACTCCGAATTTCCAACAACAAACTTAATCATTTAAGATGTGAAATTTGAGAGGTAAAATTTTTGGATTTGGATTTGGTATATTGTTTGTTAATCTTGGATTTGAGAGGTGAAATTTAGTTGGACGGAATATGAGTTTTTTAACTGGAATTTATGGTGGTTGGCTGGAGTTATACAATGTAGAAGATGAAGATGGATGAAATGACCAAAGCTATCTATAACGGTGATGTATAATGAGTGGTTTACGAATTCAGAAAAAAGAATAAGTATATATTCTTATACATAGAGTATTTATATCTTTTACCATAATAGATCATGTTCACCGATCACAAACAAGTTAAACATATAAAACCTTTTAATTTTAATAAAAATTACGGACTCACTCATTCATTTAAGCTCACAATAATACCAACGTAATTGATCATGCTTGACTCAAAGTTTATAATCTTATTCCTTTTTATAAAATCATAATCTTTATTGGACTATCACTCATTCACTTCCTCAATTTTCAAAAATGCCCAAATAACCTATTTGTTTCGTAAGAGGCTTAAAAGCCATTATTTCATCTTTTCTATTCGTAAAATATTTTTTTAACAAAAGAACCTATGAAACTAAATTTGTTAATGAATTACGTGCTTAAAAAAACAGAACCAACTATTTTGGAGTTTTTTAAGTAACCATAAAAAGTTAATTAAGAAAATACGTACTCTTAAAAATATTTAACATAATACTAGTATACAATTATTTTCTTTTTCATTAAGAAAACCCATGACAGCCCTTTAGCAGCTATCGTCCTCCATTCGCATAGACGTACATCCTCATCTCGTTCACAGGGGCGGAGCCACCTTTAGAGTAGTGGGGGGAATTGCCCCCAACGAAGCTCTCGGAGAGACACAAAATATATAGAAAAAAAACTTGAAATGGTAGGAAAAAAGCTCGTTGCCCTCACCAAAATATTCAAAGTGCCCTCATCATTTTTGATTGCCAACAAGTAAAGTATTATGTGTTGGCCGGAAAATTTTATTTGATGGTCTATCGTCGGAAAAAATGGTGGTATAATGGTATTATAATCTTTGGGAAATGGAAAGTGGGTTAATCGGAAAGTTGACATAGACACCAAGTGAAAAGACAAGTCAGGAGTGGGTTACCACATCCTCTCATTTAATTTATTAATAGTATACAAATAGTACGTGATTCATATATAAATAGTAAAAAATAGAAGTGGTTATATCTTGCAACATTTTGTTTGAACCTTTGACGTTTTATATTTAATCTGTGAAAACCAATTATACAAATAGTACGTAATGCATATATATATAAAGAGTTTATTATGATTTTGTTGTCAACAATAATATAGGTATATAACTTTAATTGTAATTGTTTCTTTCATTTTTTAAAGGTTTTGCTATAATAATCACGTTACTTTTAATAAAATTAATTGCATTTTAAAAAATGCAAATTACATTTGATTTTTCTTTATGGGAAGTGATACTTACACCACTTTTTTTGTTGCATACACCACAATGTTACATCATTAATGCACATGTTACAACATGCTATATGCATAATTGTGGTATGTGCATCAAAAAAAGTTGTGTAAGTATCACTTCCCTTTGTTTATGGGCACCAATATCTCTAATAGTCTTAAACATCAAAGTTGATTTTTGTTTACTTATTCATGAAACCCGACCCGACCCGACAGGATTCAAGTTAAAAAATAACACTTTTCGACATGTTTTGTTACACAATGCCCCCCTTGATTACATATCCTGGCTCCGCCACTGCTCGTTCATCTTGGTAATCACAGACTCTTTGATGTACACATGATTCTGGTGTGTCATCATCCGAGGGAATATTATGTCTTCGATCTCTTGATGACTGAGGGTTTGGGATGTCAACACAATTCCGGCATATGGCCTAGACGAACATGGTAAACATTAGACGGCAACCATCACAACCAATACGATCAATGAAACCAATATCATAACTAACTAGTGAGCAGTATGAAAACCATTGAAATCTTAATGTTCACACGTACGCATGTATCCTACGTTCGTAACTTCGTATTGATTGCGCAAATGCACAGTAAATACCCCTTAAGGAAGTCAATGGAACGTACTTTAAATCACATCGTTAATCGAAGTATTATGTTTTCAATTCTTTGGCTCGTTATATCGGTTTATCCGAGTGATTGGGTCTCACGTAAGAGAAAAGGACAACTAGTAGAAGAAGACGATGGCTGAGTATTTTTGAATTAGTTTATTATTCTTTTTATATTTGATAAAAAAAGGTATCGGATTAAAGACAATAGAGAGTTGAAAACGATGGAAACGATAGTTGGCTAAAAAACTCAGATTTCATGAGATTGTTTGAATTTAAAAAGTAAAAGAAAATTATTAAATATTTTGTTAAATGCTTTTAGAAATACGCATTTTGTTAAATACTTTTTGAAAGTACTATGATGACCCAAAAAACTAACTATTTTGCGGGTGGCAAAGGTAAAAGGTTTGTGGACTTACCAGAAAACTGTAAGACAATGAAACCCGTAGGTATAATTTTATTAATGACCACTATATATAATAGTGAGACTCTAATACCCAAAACCCACAATCCAGGCTTGGGCCTAATTATTCACTAACACTTCCTCGCAGTTCGAGCGGCGAAATCGCGAAAGCTCGAACTGGAGTAGTAAACTAAGAAAGCAAATTAAAACAATAAACCAAAATAAACTAAGAAAACAAATATGACACCAACAAAAGTTGTCTCGGGAATTGATACCCTGGATTTTTTTTTGGGTAAAAGGGTTAATTCACCCCGGTAAAATTAATACCCTGGATTCGACACCAATAAAAGTCATCTCGGGAATTGATACCCTGGATTCGACACCAACATAAGTCGTATCGGGAATTTATACCCTGAATTCGACACCAACAAAAGTCGTCTCGGGAATTAATACCCTGGATTTGACTAAAAAAAAAACAAAAACAAACAATTAAATAACTAATACTTTTTTCTTTTTTTCTTTTTTTTTTTTTTTTTTTTTAAGAAAACAAAAAAAAACCAAATAGCCAAACACAGTGTAGTCTTCCTTGCTAGCTTCGAATCACAACTTGTTCCCTTATTAGCCGAATTGAATAAATGTCCTACACCCTTATATATATATATATATATATATATATATATATATATATATATATATATATATATATATATATATATATATATATATATATATATATATATATATATATATATATATTATTCTCAAAACAATGAGAATAAAATATACTTCTCGTCTCTTGCTTCTTTCGAACCAACAGGAACCAAAGTGAATGTTTTATTTCTTTGCTTGCGTCAACCTAGCAGCCACCAAAGTGGACCGAATATTTGATATAAAGTTTCGTACTTTTTGTGCTAGCTTCGAGCTAAGCGGCACACAAGGACTTATTTGTGAAAAAGATGACATCGGTTAATGTTTAAAGGGAGCCCTCCGAACCCGGATTGTAGCCGGCTGCCGGAGGCGGCAGCGGAAGAGTTTAGGTTTAGGGTTAGAGATTTAGGATCGTATGACTGATACCATGTAAGACAATGAAACCATAGGTATAATTTTATTAATGACCACTATATATAATAGTGAGACCCTAATAACCAAAACCCATAATCCGGGCTTGGGCCTAATTATTCACTGACAAAAACTAGAAAACTAAAATGCGCAAGAAACATGCTTAAAAACAGAACCAATCGAGGTTATTAAATTCTTGTTAACTTTCCAAAAATGTAAAACACAACATTTGTATTAAATTTAGGTGTTCGTGAGGGTATCGTGCTAACGTCCATAATGTGTAAATGACTATGGGTAGAACACACTAATCTGGTGGTGTTATAAGTTATAATAAACACACAGAGGCAAACGACACCATTGATGAATGGATATAACAGTATTTCAATTAAGATGGTTACCTAAGAAATAAGTAGCCATATCGGTAAATAATAAATAAATTTTTATTTTCATATTGATTTTGTTTAGTTGCAAAATTTAAGAATCGTAGAAATAAATACACATATATCCAGACTGGCTCTGGGTTTGGTACTTCTTTAACTCAGGTTGATGCATTGGCCTTTAATCGGTTAGTGTTGCTGAATTGCTGACATGATCAGCGCCTAATTTGGATGGTCTTAACTGAACCTAAATATATCTTACTCCTAGTTACGGATTTTTTTGTTACTTCCTTATGATTATATTTACATGAATAATATTTGTGACGCACGTGGTAACATGCTTTTCATATAATGCAATGAATATGCTATATATATGTATATGTACTGTGGTTTCCTTGTTAATCCAAATACAGCGTAGCTGCCTTGTTATAAGTTTTCCTAAAGTATCTCTAATAACCCAGAAAAAAGTTTCATAAGAACTCATTTTCTCTTTAACATCCAATTAATTTTATATGCTGCTAACAATGTTCTTAAATGTGCAGTGGCGAGTCACATTTTATCAACAAGATCGTTCTAGACATCTTAGGCCATATAAACCCATATGCTATAGAGAACAATCTATTTGGCATCGAGACGCATATAGACGCATTGAATTCCCTACTGGATTTAGATGAAACAGAAGAGGTGCGTATGGTAGGTATATGGGGAATGGGGGGAATTGGTAAAACAACAATTGCGCAAGCTATGTTTCGGAGATGTACGACAAAATTGCTCAAATAAAACAGCAATTTTGTCGTACATCTTTGACCCGGTGATAGGAATTAGCGTTCTTATTGAGAAATCTCTTATAACTGTTTCAAAGAAACGACTAGAGATGCATGACCTCATACAAGAAATGGGTTGGCAAATAGTTCGTGATATGTTCACCAACAGCAGGATTTGGGAACTCGAAGAAATGCAGAATTGCATAATACAGAAAACAGTAATGAATCTCTATCTTTCTCTCTTTTGATTAACCACAACTTTGGAAGGACGTAATTTATGTTATTCTTTTTTCGTATTATTCTAATATGTTAATTAAAGCCAGGTTCATTTTTTCTGTTTCTATTATTTTCTGGCACATATTTGGTCGGAATTGGTATAAGCTAAAATTAATAAGTAGTACATACTTTTGTGGTCTGTAAATTTTTTAAAGTGCATATGGGTGAATTTAGTGAAAGAAGTTAAATACTACATATCATCCCAATTAGTTGGTTTTATTGACGACAATATACCATGCTACATATCATGTTTTGTTTGAAGTTTTTAGAATGATCGACTAGATTAATGTTTTGGTCATTTGTTACAGAAACTGAAATCAGTTGAAGCTGTAGTTTTGCGAGACTACGAATACAACGTTGACCTCTACGATAAGAAGCTAATTAGTAAAGTTTTAAAAAAAATGAAGAATCTCTGGCTACTTGAAATTGACTCAGATTTTCCATCCCACGAACCAACAGTTCTCCCTGATGAATTACGATGGTTTTGTTGGCATGGATACCCATTTACTGCTCTTCCTGTTGCACGTATGCGTTATCTTGTTGGGCTTGAAATGATCAGTAGCGCCATTAAATGTTTATGGAAGGGACAAAAGGTAATCTCGTAAATTAATGAGTTGCTGACTTGCTGAGAAATATAATGAAATTTATTATTATTATTATTATTATTATTATTATTATTATTATTATTATTATTATATTTTTTTGATAGATACTACCAAGATTGAAATTCATTAATCTTAGTGAGTCCCAACACATAACAAGAATTCCAGATGTCTCTGGGTCCCCATATATTGAGAGGTTCATCTTAGCTAATTGTACAAGTCTGGTGGAGGTTCATGAGTCGCTTGGATGTCATCGAAGGCTTGTTTACTTAGATATGAGTGGTTGCTGGAAGCTAAAGTATCTCCCATTGACAATTGAAATGCAATCCCTAGAGACTCTAATTCTTTCCAATTGCCTTAGTCTTAAAAGATTCCCAGAAGTCTCACCATGTATGGTAAAACTTTCAAAGATATATCTTGATGATTGTAATCAAATAAAGGACCTGCCATCATCATTCAGATATCTATCTGGTCTTAGCTTCATAAGCCTAGTGAGATGTGAGAAACTTACGAACATTCGAAACTCTATTTGTAAGTTGAAGAATCTCAAGAGCCTGTATCTTCATGATTGCATTAGACTGGAGATATTACCAGAGGAGCTTGGAAGCATGGAAAACTTAGAAGAACTTTTGTTAGGATTCCATAGGTCGGTCTTTGAAAGCATGATAGAGTCAAGTAAATTTCATACTTTCACAAGTTTGTATTCTTTGAGAAAATTGGATCTTAGATGGAGACAAATTGAAGAGAAGGACTTTCCCCAAAACCTTCACACGTTCTCTTCATTAGTAGAACTAAATCTAAGTGGCAACTCTAAGTTAACACGGTTACCTGCTGGAGTCTCTCATATTTCAAATCTTAAACTGTTAGAGGTAAATGAATGTTCGAGACTACGAATTTTAGATGATCTCCCTTTAGGAATACAGATGCTAAAGGCTGGAGGTTGCAGCTCACTGGAAACAATTGGAAATTTTGCGAAAGATTATGAATGGCTATATAAGGTATGGCTCTTTGATTGCCCCAGAATCCTACAGAAACAAGAGAACGAAAGATCCATCGATAGAATGTTGGGGCTGTCGTTCATTAAGGTGACCAATAGTCTTTCTCTCGTTCTCTCTCTGTCTATCCCCCCCCCCCCCCCCCCCCCCCCCCCTCACCCACCCCGCACTCACACACACACACACACTGACACACACATTGTTCTTACTTATTGTAATATATTCAGACAAGTGAGGGGTATACCTAATTAATAAAGAGATCAAGATATATACATGTTAAAATCAATGGTTAATTAAAATGATAAGAGATGACATGGATAACCCATGTGTTATTATTATTATTTTTATTATTTTTTGGGTACAAACCAAAATTTTTTTAAAACCCATGTGTCATTGATAATCTATGTGTCATACATTCAATAAATCAAGCGTATATCAATTATACAATTAATAATCAACCTTCACTAAAGTAGCTTAGTGGTTAGGTGTGAGATGTCACGGGTTCAAACCTTCTTAGGTAAAATCGGATTTATGGTGAATTGATTTAATTTATATATGAATATAAATTAATCTATATAAATTTTTTTACTTTGTTAAAGTTTACTCCATCCCAAAAACGCCAAATTCCCAAAATTTAGCTAGTTTGGTTATATTTAGTGGCAATGTTTAATAATGTTATAATCTAGGGGATGTCATGTCAGTAATTTAATTTGTTTAACCAGTTTTAATCACCAATATTGTAATGCATGCAATGTATTGACAAAACAAGTCACTCAGAAAAAGTAAGTTCTTGTTTTATGACAATTTTGTGATAATTTTCCTTATTTGCTAACGAGATATAAGTTGGCATATATAAGAATATGCATGCTAGTTCTAGGTAAATATATAAGTATGAATGAACTTCCCTGCTGAATACAGAAATGTGCTGCACTAAATCATCGGTTAAGTATCGGTATTCCTGGAAGCCATGTGCCAATCTGGTTCAAAGAAGCGCGGAATGGGTGCATTACAGTATTGAAGCTACCTCCAAGATGTCATAGAAAAATCATGGGGTTTGCTGTATGTGGTGTGTTTCATAGGGATTGGCATTCACAATATGCATCTCCCAGGATCATCTTCAAGATTGTAAATGAGGAAAAGACGATGGTTCCTATGCCAGAGGTAGATTGGTCTAATGTGTCTGCAGTAGTAGCTGATAGTGGGAACGTGTGGATTAGCTATATACCATTTAGTTTCTTTCAGAAGATGTATCATGATCTTCAACCTGAAGATTGGGCACATATTGAAGGTAATCTAGTCATGACCATAATGAGAACAGACGGTACTCAATCCGAAAGATGCGGGGCACATATAGTGTACAAAGAAGACATGGAATCCGTTCAAGAAAGTAAAACTTGGATCTCTGCTTATGGCAACTTGCTTCATGTTGATGGTGATGGTTACCAAGAACATCCTGATTCTGATACAATTGTCTCGGGAAATACGTACGTGTATGAAGAGAAGTCGTCTAGGAACATTATGGATAGAACAATTACTGTTGTACCATGTAGCTTAGAGGTCCTTACTCAACCTTAAGTTCAAAATATTTTTCTGTTTAATTATGTTTACGTGTTTACTTTTATGTGTGTTGGTGAGCTAGATCGCACGACACGGCACAACCTAGGGTCAAATATACGTTTTATAAGATAATTTTAACGTTTTAACGTAGGGAGGTGATATTTACACGGAGGTTTTTTATTCATCCACATCAAATTAATGTGTTGTGACAATAATACCCCTGGCCTTTTTCTTTACCCAAATTATTTTACCAGTTATGCCTCAACAAAATAGCATCTCTGTTTGGACTTTACCGACCGGAATGATGCATAAAAAGGAAGAAGTATAATTTACATAACACCACCAAACGTAAATCCAACCACTGCTAATTTTGTCGACGACGATGAAAGAAAACACTTAACGTAAAAAGAACCTATCAATCGATCTTTATGTTTCTTGCTTGCCAAACGAACACATCGTATAACCGGTTGAAAGACGGCGGTGCCGGAATCCTCAATCCTCCATCTCGTCCAGAATTGTTGACCAGACAGGGAGGGAGCTTTTTTCGGCATCTTGATATCTAATTCCAAAAAGTGGACGTCAATATCGAATCACATTCAGCAAGACAATACTGAAGTACAGTGAGCATGACGGACCACCGCTAGGTGCTAAATGCCTAACTAATGCTTAATAGGAACAATAAAAGCAGTGTGACATAAAAATAAGTTAAGAAGTAAAGCATAATAGGTGCAATACACACTTTTGAATTTTGAGAAGCCATGCAAAAAGTTAATAACAGCGAACAAGAAATTGAGGCAAGTTTATGGTGACTGATTCTATATCTTGAAGAGAATGTAAAAATATTTCTTTATGATGATATTGTAATTAGCTCAAAGAATTATCACTGTAACATTCAAATTCTTTTTGTGTTTAATAAGGCGTTGTCGAGACACAACAGTGATGGTAGACGGACGGGTAAAAGTGGGGAGGGGGGGGGGGGGGGGGGGGGGGGCTATATAATCAGATATGGAAGAGAAGGTGAGATTGGTTTTGACGTGATGTGACTGTGACTCACTGAGAAGAATGGGTTAAAAGAAATTCAATGGTAAAATAGTCTCAACACATTAAATTTATGTGGATGAATAAAAAACTTCCGTGGAAATATCAATTCCCTTTAACGTATTTATAGTCAACATTATTGGAAAAATAGTTTTAAAGTCCATTGAATAACTTTTAATTACTCGGGACATATTTACGATATTATTATTGGGTCTCGAGGTTGTTTCGTTATTAATAGAGAAAATATTACACTTTAGACCTTGTGGGCAAAGTAATATTTCACCACTAGTCCAACAAAAGCCCTATAAATACCCACTTAAAATAGATCTAAGGTTTCATTACCCTTTCCTCTTTTCTCAGCCGCTCCCCACACCCACCTCACCTCCCATTTTCCGGTTGAAATCCGGCCACATCTCCGTCACAGCCGCGAATCGTAATACACCACCACCACCATCATCTTCCCCACATCACCCTCCTTCTTTTGAGATACATCACGCGCCAATTTACCCCACCAAACGCCCCTCTTTACATCATTTCAGTCACGAATCAACACCAAGACCACCATCTCTTTTCATTTTCTGGATTTTTGAAGGATTTGGTCTTGTGCTTGTAATGGATTAGGATTTATTTGGTTCAAGCTTGGATGTGGGTCTGGTTGTGGAAGAGTAACGATCTGGGTTTAGAGTTAGGAATAGGATAGTAGTGATTTTGGATGTGCTTGTGGGTTGTACGAGTGTTTGGATTGGATTTGGGCGACGGTTCTGGCCGTGAGTGGTTTTGGTTGTTGTTGATTGTTATTGTTTATGTTTTGTTGTTGTTCAAGTTGAGGTCGTCGTTGCCGTTGATGTGATTGTTTGGCCAAGTGGTAGAGCCGAGACCGTTAGGGTCTCGGCAAGGGATTGATTTTTTTTATTGTTGTCGATGAGGTTGTGGCGACGATATAGTTTGACAGAGTCTAGGTTAGTCGGCGTGCCGTAGACGGCCGTTGTTTGTTGTAGTTTGTGATTGCGGATTTTGGATCTTAGACGATAATATTTCTATTGTGATGATTTGAGCCGTGTCGGGCGTTATCGAGACTTTCTAGTCTTGTGTGGCACCCGACGAGTCAAAATGGACCGGAAACGAAGAGTGACCCGTAAAAAGATAATATTGATTAAACTTAAAAGTCTTAAATGACACACATTTTTACATATGTATATACTAAAGTAGCTTTTAAATATTAACTAACGACTAACAATCGTTACTTAATATTTTTAAGCTAACGATGACCATTGAATGACGATAAGAACATTATATAACGTCTTAAATTAATAAGAAATATTAGTTAACGTCGATGACGTTGTCGATATTATTTCTAAGTTAATTCGAAAACGTTAAATAATGATAAAAACGTTATTTTATATTTATTAATAATAATAAGCGAAAAATCAAATAAATATGAACACAAACGGGTTATTAATCGTTTCGAAAGCATGTTTATCGATATGCTAGTCTTAGAGATCATAGGACCTAGTTACTCTTACAAGTCGTTTGAGTTTTGGTCTTTGTCTTGGCGTGCGTTCACTTGAGTCTGGGTCGTGTCTTCACCGCGCACAAATGATACGAAACATTAATAAATGTTTTTAACGATAAATATTGAGGCTAAAATGAGTAATTTTTGGAAATAGTTAACTCTTAAAAGTTTATACGTTTCGAATTAGATACTAAGACAAGTTTATTTTAATAGGTTGTGCCGAGTCCGTTGCGCCGTGACGTTCTATTTACCGTTTTGCTAAACTACTCTTATATCATTGTGTTGTGCGTTGCTTGACTAAGGTGAGTTCTCGTAGCCCTCACTTTTTATATGTTTTTCCTTAGGGGAAAATGGTACTCAATGTTTTTAAATTGTTTTTCATGTTGTGACTAAATGTTTTCATGCTATGTTTTGGACAATTATGTGCGTTTGATTGTGATTATGTGCTATGTGGTATAACTTGATTTCATATGTGCAAGCATGCGCAACTGTTTAACTCCGTTTGGAGCCGAAGCGTTTGATAGTACTATCGGGGTAGCTCCCCTGTGCATCCTGACTGTATGTCGGAAGACCTTTGTGGTGTGTTGTTTCTATTGGCAGGTTCAATTGTCGCAATAGTAACTATTTCGTTTCAAGATGTGCCTATAATTGTGAATCAAACTCACATTGTCCTACGCTATTGTTCACAGCTTCGTGGTTTAACTTTCAAACCTACGAGCTCACCAACTTTATGTTGACGTTTTCGAGTATCCATTTTCAGGTGTTAAGAATGATGTTGCTCTAGAAGGTTGAGTATTGGCCTGGCCTAGCAAGACTTAAGACAAGACCCTCCCGAGTTGTATCTCGGGGAGTTGCATTTTGATATTTCCCTAAGTGATGTTATTTGACTTTGAGACTTATGTTTAGTATTTGGATCTTTTTACTTATCCCGGTTGTGGGAATTTGCGACTATTATCTATATGACGTTATGCATTTAGTACTTCTCTATTGTGACACCTTCTGTTCTTGACTAATAAGTCATACCTCGTAAATGCCTTTCCGCTGCGCCATTTTTGGGGTGTGACATACCACTCAAGGGACCCCCTTTCCCTGCGTCGTTGTCTGTCCCGTAACCGACTCTTCCCGTAACCAAAACCTTAAACGATCATTACCATTTAGTAAAATCAAACGTTAACGTCTTATATTGATTCAAGTCAGTTTCACCCTAACCGACTCTCATGGCAACTTATTGACGGGTCGGGTTTTGCCAGATGAGTTATTGAGGTTTTTGGATATGTTGAGGTGTTTTTTTTTTTTTTTTTTTTTTTTTTTTTTGGGAGGGGAGGGTGTATGATGTGAAACATTTGATAAGGTATTGTGAGAGTTTGTATGGGGGGTCGTGTGGCGAAGACGGTGGATGTGGATTAGGGGTGAGCATGGTCCAAAAACCGGACCGGACCGGACCGAAGACCGAGAACCGGAAAAACCATAGACCGAGACCAGACCGAATGTGGTCGGTCCGGTCTCGGTCTGGTTCGGTCCGGTCCAATTAGGCATATTTTGGCACGTTTTTTCGGTTTTTTGGTCGGTCCGGACCGGACCGACTGGACCGAGGACCGAATTAGCAAAAAAGACTAGACCGAGGACCGGACCGAATGTGGTCGGTCCGGTCCGGTCCGGTCGGTTTTGTCGGTCGGTCCGGTCTATCCGGTCTGTTTGCTCACCCTTAATGTGGATAGGAAGGTTGGGAAGTGTCATGAAAGGGGTTCCATTGTTTGTGGACCACAGAAGTATACTGGGTATTTTTATGGATTGGAGGTTTATTGAAATTATTTCTTTATTATTAAAAAAAAAAAAAAATAAGAAAAAAAGTATTAGTTATTTACTTGTTTGTTTTTGTTTTTTTATATCGAATCCAGGGTATAAATTCTCGAGACAATTTTTGTTGGTGTCGAATCCAGGGTATAAATTCCCAAAACGACTTTGTTGGTGTCGAATCCAGGGTATAAATTCCCGAGACGACTTTTGTTAGTGTCGAATCCAGGGTATAAATTCCCGAGACGACTTTTAATGGTGTCGAATCTGGGGTATGAATTCCCGAGACGACTTTTGTTAGTGTCGAATCCAGGGTTCTTATTCCCGAGACGTTTTTTGTTGGTGTCGAATCTAGGGTTCTTATTCCCGAGACGACTATTTGGGTTGGGTTATCCCGTTTTTATTTTGGTTTATTGTTTTCTTTTGCTTTCTTAGTTACTACTCCAATTCGAGCTTTCACGATTTCGCCGCTCGAACTGCGAGGAAGTATTAGTTGATCTTTTTACACATTTTGGATTTTAATCACATTAAAATGAGTTATAAACTTGAAAAATTGAATCAAAGTTAAAAATACATAGTATTTCAGTTTTCCTAATTTGAATCCTTATAACAGAGGAACTTGACAACTCTATTCTCATAATGCCACATAATCATGAATTATGATTTTGCCCCTTAATTTATTAACCAATGAGGGGGAAAATAATCATAAAACACATAAAAAAGCTCACAAAATCGAGTTTAGTACACATAATAGCAAAAAAAAAAAATTTGTTCGATACATATAAAATGAACAAGTGACAACTATGATACATTTTGGTGCCATTATATTAACCCTTTGATAAGAGATTAAAATTGTAAATTGCAACAAAGTTTGTCATTATAATTCATGAGTTGAGATTAATATATATCTCATATTTGTCATAAATATAATAAATCAATTTTAGCTATCAATTTTTGTATCAAAATTAAAAATAAAAAATTAAAAATTAAAAAAAAAATCATCTTTTTTTAAAACAACATATCTTTCAAACTACAAAAAATATACAATCGTGATGATAATTAAATTATATATCTATAGATATGCACTTCTTTATAATTTCGACATTTTTTTTTCAAAAACTCTGCCCAGAAAAATCACATGTGATTTGTTAAAATCAAATATTTCTTTCGGAAATTTTGAAAAAAAAAAATCGCTGAAAGTATATAGAAATGCATAACGACTAACGGTATAACTTTTTTCGCATAACGACTAACAGTTTTCGAGATACAATCTTTTAATAAAGGGTGATTTTTTTATTTTATTTATTTATTTATTTATTTTTTTTGATAAAAAAATGAATTGTCAGTATTATTAGATTTATGACAAATACAAAATCAAAAAATTACTCATTGTTTATGGTTTAATACGCATCTCAACGCTATTCGGTAAATATTACATAAGACATCAAGTGTTCGATCCACCCCTTGGCAAAATTTGATGGGGTTACCCACTCATCACGGACTGATACTCACGGGTTATAGGTTTCATCACGCCCATTGCCGTCCCTAACTCTTCAATTTATCTACACCTCAATTTTCAAATACTACCTTCGTCCCAATTTATTTGTCCACTTTTGATTTTCAAAGTCTTTTTTTGTTAACTTTGACTTTAAATATGTTTGTTTGTATTATTTAATATTTGATGCAAAATATATGAATAGATTGAGTTTTAAGTGTATTTTTAATTTGTATAATTTTTATAAAGTATTATATAACACAAATAAAAATATTTACGGTCAAAGTTGACAACGAAAGACTCAAAAAGTCAAAATTGGACAAATAAATTGGGATGGAGGGAGTAATATAAAGAGTAAATTACATGGTTCGTCCCTGTGGTTTACTAAAAATCCCTAATTGAGTCCTTATAGTTTCAATTGCACTTTTTTTATCCTTATAGTGAAACTAGTGCACGCCATCCATCCTTATACCCAAACCCAGTTAAGTACCCTCGTTATCTCACCCCACCCCAAGGGTATTTCTGTCTTTCTATCTCTTGCACTTATTTTACTCATAGTTAGGGTTATTAAAACACTCAAACACAAAATAAAATGCACACAAACACAAACACAAGCACCAAAACAACACAGTACAGTGATTCGAAGATGGTTTTTTGTCATTGTGGAAAACATGCAGTTGTTCGTACATCATGGACACCAATGAATCCAGGTCGTAGGTTTTATGCTTGTCCTGATAGGGTAATGATTTTTTATTATTGATTTGGTATTTAGGGTTTGATGATTATTGATTAAAGTGGTTAATTATTTGATATGGTTTTCTTGTATAGAACTCTGATTGCAGGTTTATTGATTTTATGGACCCCCCCCCCCCCCCAATGTGCCAGCGTTCAGTTCAAATCATACCTGGACTGTTAAGGAACATCAACAACCTTCAAGCCAATTTGAGACAAGTTCAAGATGATCGTGATAGGGTCAAGAAATACCTGATTAGGACTTGGATTGGAATTTGCTTGTTTGTTTTGTTCAAGATAATATCTTAGACTGGTAAGATGTTGTAGGTTGTTGGCCTTATTAGTTGTTTGGTCTATGTACTAGATGTAATGTAGGTCTAAGTTGTAACAACAACAACCTATGTTTTGTATTTTGGTAACCTTAATTAATGAATGGGTTGTTATGTAGTTATTGTGTTTGTGTTTACTTATTGGTGAATGAGTTGGTTTAGTATCAATAAGTTGTAAGGGTTACATGGGTTGGCAGGTTTGAAATGGGTCAAATGATGGTTACATGGTTTGGTTGGTTTAAAATGGGTAAAAGATATGTGAATACAAACACACTGCCATCACTTCATTAAAGATAAAAATTGACTGTAAAAAGTCAAATAACATAGCTCTTAGGTTTACATCATCATTATTCTATATCATTCAAGCCTTACACAAAGACTCAGATTAAGCCCTTTTGTTTTTTACATTCCCCTTTGAACCATCTTTTGGAATTTTGGCTACAAATGGCTTGATTTTATGAAATTCACTAGTCTCCTTATTTGGCAAGCCCAAAACCTTCTTCCTCTCAACAAAAGCCATTTTATCAAGCTGTTTTGGGGTAAGGCTGCTGCTAGGTTCAACCTCCTTTGAACTTGACCCGACTTTGGACACAACTTTTGGGAAATAATCAGCCCATGAATCTTGATAGGGTAATGAATCATCACTGGATATGTTAATGATCTCTGTACAAAAATAAATAAATAAATAAATAAAATTAAAAAAAGAAAAAAAAGAAAAAAAAATTATAAAAACTACAAGAATGTTGTGAAAAAAGACCTGGTTTGATTTTATTGTTGGAACTCATGTTTTCAGTTAGTATGGATATGCAAATGACGATTACCAAATGCCTTTTTATAATGCCTATTTCAATTGAAGAAGGAGAAAAAAAATAGTGACTTGCAGAGTACCTACATTGATGGTTCAGCTTTATGTGAAGGTTTTGAAAAAAACAGTGGTATGCAGCTACATTGATGTTGGAGAAAGATAATAGTCCGAATATACATACAGACATAGATGTTGGAAAAAAACAGTGGTCTGCACCAAGTAGATACCCTGTTCTAAGATTCTTCATTTGTCTACATTCACCAAAATGGATACACAAATCTCAGTAAAATGGTAGACTATTTAAGTCAAACATAGAACTTAAAACAGCAGTGTATGTGACTGCATTCACATATCAAAGTAGCAAAATGGAACACATTGTTTAGTTGCATATACTGCAACATTAGAAATCCTAATTTCAAGTACAGACATAGAAAATAAAAAATAGACAGTTACAATAGATAAATTGTTTAGTGCATACACAACACATAAAAAGCAAAGTCTCCATTAGCATAAGTCCTACCAGGTGACTCAGTAAACATCCTAGCATAATGTATTTTCAATGAAAATAGAGCATCTGTATTTCCCTCTTTATTTGCTGCAAAAACAATATCAACAAAAAGGGGAAAATTAGGGTTTTGCTTAGATGCTCAAAATTAGGGCTTTTCTAGTTAAATGAAATATTAACTCGTACATACTTAAATTACATTGAAAAAAACAAAAATTATTCAAATATTCAATAGGGTAACCGTTATCCTACCATAAGCTTCATAAACATCAACATCTTCCTGCGTCCCACGCCTTGTCCATTGTGCTATCGAGGCAACCATTGCATTAACTTGCTCTGATTTTGTTCATCTACTGTAGAAGACGAATGGTTTTGTGCGGGTGGGTGGGTGGGTGAGAGAAAATTGGGGGGAAAGTGAATTGTTATTTTGTGTGTTTTTGTAAAAGACGGTATAATATATCCTTTTTATAAGTGTAAGAGATAGAAAGACAGAAATACCCTTGGGGTGGGGTGAGATAACGAGGGTACTTAACTGGGTTTGGGTATAGGATGGACGGCGTGCACTAGTCTCACTATAAGGATAAAAAAAGTGCAATTGAAACTATAAGGACTCAATTAGGGATTTTTAGTAAACCACAGTAGGGCTGAGCAAACGGACCGGATGGACCGGACCGACCGACAAAACCGACCGGACCGGACCGGACCGACCACATTCGGTCCGGTCCTCGGTCTAAGCTTTTTGGCTAATTCGGTCCTCGGTCCGGTCGGTCCGGTCCGGACCGACCAAAAACCCGAAAAAACTTGCCAAATCTTGCCTAATTGAACCGGACCGACCGGACCGAGACCAGACCGACCACATTCGGTCCGGTCTCGGTCTATGGTTTTTTCGGTTCTCGGTCTTCGGTCCGGTCCGGTCTGGTCTTGGTCGGTCCGGTCCGGTTTTTGGACCGTGATCACCCTTAAACCACAAGGACGAACCATGTAATTTACTCTAATATAAAACATATGCAAAAATAACTCACACCACCCGATGGCCACAACTACCTAAGCCATCCAATTGAGTTGTAAAGATGTTCCACGCATGATCAATGACCACCCCTTAATCTAGTCAACACGCACCCTTTCACAAAAGCGCCACACCCTATCTTAGAGCATGGGGTACGGTGGTGCCATGGCTGGCGCCATGGCCACCAGCCCATTTTGGCCGACGACGCACTACACCGTCGCTCGTGCCATCGCATCTGGCACCGTCCCATCGGCGCTGCGCCATCGTGTATTTTTTTCTTTTATTTTTGGCTGGAAATGGTAAAATTTTTTGAAAATGGGAGCATGGTTCCAAAAGGGAGCTAGTAGTTCTATAAAGATTTCAAAAAAAAAAAAAAACAAAAAAAAAAAATAATAATAATAATAATAAATAAATAAATAAAAACTTAATAAAACATTAATTTCATTAAATAAAAACGTAAAAATTACATAAACATCATACAAAATAAACGAAACGGAATACTTAACATAAAAGAAACGAAACAGAATACTTAACATTACATAAACATCATACAAAAGAAACGAAACGAAATACTTAACATAAAAGACCATTACTCATCGTATCTGTCCCATGCCCTTGTGTTTCTCAGAGTGAACCACACATGTTGGTAATATATCCCTCTCCCATAGCGTTCATAATAAATTTGGTTTGCATTGGTGAGACGATTAGGGTCTTGACTTGTACGCTGCAACTCTTTGTAAATAGCATTATATCTACGACATTCAACGTTCATTCTATTCCATTGAGCCGTAATACTATTTTTATTACGGTGAACACCACTAGTCTGATCGTTAAACTTTCGTGTAACGACATTCCAAAAAAACGTTCAATCAAAAGGTCTGTAGAATCTTGAACTTCAAGCCATACGATAGCTAGCAAGATTTCTTCTTCCATTGACCAACGATTATTCGTTGTGAAATGCTTTAGAAGTGTGTGAAGAAAAGTATTAGATGGTGTGTAATTTATAGGGGATTTTTAAAATTTTCAAAATTCAAATTCAGATGAAGAAGCGGGATTTTTTAAACGTTTAAAATTCAAAATTTGAAATGAATGGGCGGGATTTTTTAAACGTTTAAAATTCAAAATTTGAAATGAATGGGCGGGATTTTTGAGCTTATTTAACACCATTTCAGTTCACACTTAATTCTCACACAATTCACACATAATTTTCACACATTTCTCTTAGACAATGTCTCGCAAAGATTTCTCTCAACAATTTCCAACTCACCGTGACTTCTCCCAACAATTTCCCACTCATAGTGATTTTTCCCAGCAATTCCCAAGTCACCATGACTTTGGCCAGCAATTCCCAAGCTCCAGAATGAATCTGAATGCAACTGCACCTGTGAACACTCCACCACAAGACATCTTTCCGGTATTCACACCGGATAATGAACCAGTGCCTAATCCACATATTGTCCAACAACAACACGATCAACCGGTGAACAATCTACCGGTGGAAAACCAACCCATTTGGAGAGGGATGACTGATGAAGAATTTTTTCAACAAAATATGCAAGAATTGTTACGTGTTGAAGCAGAGGAAGAAAGGGAAGCAAGAGCTCGTGAGCAGCGAGCAAAAGCCAAACAGGATCGTCGAAACCGTCGAGCAGAATGGCGATGGGCAAATGGAATAGACCGTGTGCCAATGAGTGAGGACGATTCGAGTGCCTCCTTTTCGAGTCACGAGGGCTACGTGTCGGATGATTCGTTTTATTGATTCATAGTTTAGTTTAATCGTAGTTTATTTTTAAGTATCCTAATTAGTTTGTATTTTTTTATTGTAATGTGTGTTTTTTTATTTGTAATGTTTGTTTTTAATATTAATGAAGTTTATTTAGTTTATATTGTATATATTTTCATTTAAGTAAAAAAAAAATGGCCGACGGCACCAGAAATTCTGGTGCCAACGGATACCCCTGAAATGTGGTGCCGTGGGATTTCCGGTGCCGTGGAGCCTTTTGCTGACGTGGCAGCAAAAATTTCCCACGGCACCACATCCACGACTTGACTGTACCAATGCTCTTAGCATTCGTAGTTCTTCAAATACTTTCAATCAATTTCTATCCTTATATGCAGTACCATTGAATTTAATTTTGCATATGTTGCAACACACTATAAAAAAATACAAGTGTTACAAAGAGTATTTGTAATGTAGTGTCATGTCATGTACAACTTTATATTACAAAGCTTCATACACCTTGACCTTCTGGAAAAACAAATAAAAAATTGCTCTTCATACCAAAACTACCCTTGCAGACTTATTCAAGTCAACAAAAATACTAGCAGTCTTCGGAACAAGCTAGTTTCCTTCAGATCGAATTACTTGCAATAGCTCAAGGTTCAACTCAAATGTTGTATTCGGCTGCAAAATCAGCATGTTGGAAACATCAGACAATGGGCATTGAAAGTTGGTTTTTCATCAACTCAACAAAAAGGTCTACTTTCTACGACAACCGAAGTTCAAGAATGCGAATTTAATTCACCAGAAGAAAGGTTAACATAAGGGTAAAAACTAAAAAGGGATCTCTATTGTATATCAATTGTCTTAAGGTTTTTGAGTAGAAGTGAACATGTACAAAAAGCAACCAAGAAAGCCATTACAAAACTTTTATGTGAAGCACAGAAAGAAGACTAGCAAGAATGGCGTACCGAGATTTCATTTTGTCCCTTTTTACCATACCCTGCCTCCGGAGGAACTATCACCCTCCTCTGTGCAACAAAACAATATGAATATACGAGTTTTTCTTAAATAGAAGAGAGAATTATTTTGATAATTAAAATAACTGAAGTTTACCTTTCCACCAACTTTCATCCCCTCAACAGCTGAATACATGGCTGGAGGAGGTTTTGGTGCAGCTTGAGCTGAAAATAAACCATTTGGGTTGTCTACATAATCACGTTTTCGTTCCCTTCCAGGGGTAGCTCCAACCTTAAACTCGTAAGGCTACTTAAGGTCATAAAAAGGAACATGTCAGGATACCAAACTATCACCCTCCTCGTAAGGCTACTTAAGGTCATAATCACAATGTCAACAGTATATATAAAGTTAAATCATCATTTTTATGATTATTTGAACTAGGGAAGCGTTCACAAACTTGCGCCGAAAAATAATGACACACCCATCGTCATAACCCAAAAGAATCTTCACATTTGACTGTAAGTGTCAACTGTCAAGTAAGAACTCTTACGTTGGGGGTGTTTGGATGTGCATTTAAGCAGATTATTGCAACTCAAAGTCGCCATTATTGCGTTTTGGAGTGTTTGGGTAGAAGTGATTATGATTTTTAACAGAAAAGTCAAAATGTATTGTCTGCATTAAGAGTGTGAATAAAGAAATTAGAAACAAACCTGTGCGATGGTACGGTTTCCAGCTAAAATTTTAGACTCCCTGCTTGAAACTGCTGTAATTTTGTTATAAACACAATCAAAGTGCACCTGCACAAAATGTACACAAGCCAATATACTAGTAATGAGACCCCAACCCAAAACAACCTATCAGTCACACTAGCCTGGCCTATTTTGATCTGTGCTAAATAAATTGTGTTTCAACCCGAACCCATTACCCAAGAAAAACACAATCGCAATCAAATTTCACATGAAAAATGAATGCTCGACACAAACCTGAACCGTTGATCCCTTTTCAGCAGTGGGACCTTTTCCTTCGATGAGATCATAATATTTCAGCCCATCAGCTGTTTCAAACATCATTAAATTATTAGCAACAAAAATTTCCTTCTTTTTCTTATACGTAATCCTTTATTTAACTTTTAATCGCAAACAAGTAAAAAACTCAAGTAATCTCCCATTTTAAAGTGAGGTCAATGTTATCCATATAATAAGTACAATAGTATTCTATGTTCACATATGATTATCCACTCATCTTTCACAGTAAACAGCTTTAGTACGCATATCCAAACACACAACTAAAATTACATTGTTTTATTCAATTTTAGAAGGATGAAACGACATCATTTGACATTACAGATAAAGCATTAGTCAAAACAAGATTCACAATACATGTAACAGGAAAATATAATGTCTCTTGATTTCCAAAAGTCAACATCATTCACATATTGATTTCCAATATATGATGATAAGGGGGTGTTTGGACATGCGTTTTGAAAGTGATTTTGTAATCATCTACTGTAAGAATCAGATGATTGGCCTTAAAAAATCATCAATATCATTCGCTTAACGAGCAAAGGAGTATTAAAACTTCACAACATTAGCACTATCACAACATAAATAAACACCCATGCACCACATTCCTTAATCTCATATCCTCGAATACGATTTCAAAACAGAATCTAAGAAGAAGAAAAAAAAAACAATTCACTGATGTAATCTAACAAAACAATAAGAAAACAAAATGGGATACATTTATTTATTTATGATATAATAATAAGCTGAAATGTAATTAGGCGAGTAGCAGGCGGGTCTCAGGGTCAGCATCCCAATTGGTCACTGCTAGACTGAACCACTAAACAACTAACAAACCGTTCAAAATAAATAAATAAATAAATAAAATAAAGTAATTACCTGTAGTTTTATAATCTTCAAGAGGAATAATCTGTCTATTACGCCTTTCTCTAGCCAAAGATTCTTGAGGACTTAAAAACAATGGAATGACAGCTGATGATATCAAAATTGCTGATCTTCTTGAAACTGAACTGGGCATTGTTGCTTCATTTTTATTTTCATCATGATAATTTACAATGGGTTTGTAAGAAGAGGAAATTTGAGGATTTTGGTGACTTGTTTTCAGCAAATAAGAAGAAGAAGAAGAAGCCATTGGCATGGCCATGTGATGAAATAAAAAGACAAGAGCCTCAAAAAAAAAGCTATCCACTTTAGTTTACTTTACTTGTACCATAATAATAGTCCCTCCATTTTTATGCCATGGATAACTCTATTTATTTGTTGCCTTTTTATACTACGTGTAACAAATGAGCCCCTACCCCACACATCAATGCAAATTCAGTTTTTTCTTTTTATAATTAACTTTTTTTAAGAGCGTCAATTTTAACTATCTTATAGTACACAGAAAATTTAACTATCCCACAACTTTCAGTTTTGATTAAAGTTACGTAATTACTTAGGGTGTGTTTGTTTCATTTATATGTTTTAGGTCTGAATCTGACTACCACATCTTACTAGTAAAAGGTGGCTGGAACGTCTAAATCTAAACGAAATAATGTTGTTTTTTTTGTATAATTGTCCAAATGATTTTAAGTGCTCGTTTATGCAATTTATTTAAGTAACATGTGTAAATATGAAAAAATACTTTTTATCATAAATATAACATAGTTAATAAACCATCAAATATATTATATTGACACGAGTCTTCAATCTCTCATATCGAGTAAGAGGCAGTAAGACAAGTCCCCCACCTCTTACTGATTAATATATTATATGTCTAACTGGGTCTGACTCAAACGAAAAAACAAAAAAAAAGAAAAAAAAAAAAAAAAGCAAAACGTCTGCCCACCTCTTACTAGTAAGAGTAAGAGGGAGTAAGAGGGCTAGTAAGATTTTTTTTTTCTTAAAAAAAAAAAAAAAAAAAAAAAACCCTTAGTAAGTGCATGATTTAAGTAGTTATTAGCATCTCCAAATGATGAAACAAACTTTTCAGTTTCGATCTTATATTTAAGCATACCGTAATTACTTTGTAAGTACATACATGATTTAAGTATATATTAACTGTAAAACCCTTAAATTCGGAAACCTAAAATTACGTATAAATTTGAAAATTTTAAAACCTTATGATACGTTTATGACTAAAAGTAATTGTTAACCTAGAATAATTAATTTTGTTATATTAAAGTTTTTAATAGTTAAACATCTCATTTGACCTTTTTAAAACAAACATTTAAACGGCCCATTAAATGTTTTTGCTACTACGTATAACCGAATCTCTTAAACAACATTTAAAAGCCCTTGACCACTTTTATACCCCATAAAACCGGATTCCCTTAAATATCCTTTAAAGCCCAAGTTAACTCCTAAATTATGAGCCTTTATAGCCACTTAAACACTAAACGATACAAAATACGTTTCTTTTTTGTTAGACCATAAAAATCGAATGATTTTGGTACTTTTTCTCCTCCAACGTACGAAATAAACAACACCACACAAACACAAATAAAAGTCGACTACTACTGCTATTCTTTTGGATCGAACAAGGGTGGTATTGAATTGTTTTGATTGCGGTTCTTGGTCTTTTGTATCATTCGTGTTTTTGTTCCTTTTTCTTGCTCGATTCTTCACAAGTTAAATCGATTTCCATTTTATTTCTATTCGACTTATGTTTTTTTTTCTATATCGATTTAAAAATTGGCATAATCAGCCATGTTTCTGTTTGGATTTAATGTGTAACTGACCCAGTACTATCGACCATGGTTCTGGTCATTCAAGACCTAATTAAACCTTTGCATACACATTTAATAAAGCCTTATAATCTGGAAATAAAAACCCTAAACATTTTAATTATGAGGCATACACATTAATATAACCGAATTAGGGTTAAGATTTGTTATGAGTTTATGGTGGTTGCTGATTAACATGACTTCTTGCATATGTTAAGTAGTGTTACAATACAGCTTGTGGGAAATATAAAGGTCTCAGGTGTGAGTATCATATGATACAATGGTCTTAAACGGGTTTTGATCGGGGCTGTTTTGTAGTCTGAATTTCTATGCACTATAGCTCGAGTTTCATAAGTGTTAAATTCTGGGTTTATGCTTTTAAACCTAGCTTAATGTCTTAATTAAGTTTTTCAAATAGTTTGAAGTGATTTGGAGTTGATTTGGTCATGTTTTTTATTTTTATGTGATTAAGTGTCAAAGCTGAGTAATCAAGTCTGAAATTCAGTTGACGTTTTTGATTTTTCATTTTCAAACAATAAGGAGTTAAGAGCTCTCCTTTTACAGGGATAATATTTGGGTTATGTGTGACTTCCTGGAATTTTTGTAGATTTTTCTGAAGTGTGGAAATGGGTTAACCAAATGCAAACTTTCAGGGTGTTTCTGCAGTTCATTTTCAGGACCTATATAAATAAACGATTTTTGAAAGGGTATTTAAACTTGGTAATAAATTCTGGGAAAATTCAAGTAGACTCCTAAGACATTAGAGCTTCTGTGAGAATTTTGGTGAATTTTTATTTTGACTTCTGGCATTGTTTGAAAATTCGTTAAGTGAAGGTAAAAGTATACTAAAATCATAAATTTGTTAAGAAACTTAGGTCTTTGTGAATTAATACTTTTTGATGTGTTTTTTATTAACCCTAGACCTAATCATTAATGATTGTAACATAAATAGACACTAATGATATCGTTAAACCCTAAGTTTACCAATGTGGAAACTTACTAAATAGAATGAAACCCTAATACAAGTAATCCTATTAACTAATAAGTATTGTGTGAACCATAATCCGTGTAGATTCGTTGAAGAAGACGTACGTTGTTCCTTGTGTTCATTCATTCGTTTGCTTTATATTCATTTGCATTAAGGTACGGATATTCAATCTTACTTTTAGACATTATTTCATTTGTATTTCGTATTGGTATGGATATTTTGGATACCCATTTTCTTTTACATCGTTATCGGTTGGTTCGTTTGTTTGATTATTCATTTCTCATGATTCGCATTCAGTGACCTTGATTCATTTACTATGATTTGGACCTTTTGTTTATGATCCATTTGTTATGACCTATTTGATTTGAACCATTGATATGATCCTTTTGTTATGATCCATCTGATATGATCCCATTGTTATGACCCCTTTGTTTTGATCCGTTTGAATTGACCCATTGCTCAAGGTACTTTCCCTAGCCATGGAGGTAACATGGCCATGTCATTGAGGCACCAATGGCATGACACTTTCTGTGGTGGTGTGATTGATCCACGGTGTTTCCCTTATCTGTATATGTGGCCATTATCTGAGTATGTATGCTAGCCTTGAGCTAGGGTATGTGCTAATCTATTTTGTAGGGGAGCGTATGGATGCATCCTAGGCATAATGTTCTGTTCTAAAATGATTAGTGATTGGTTGGGCGTGCCATGCACCCCATTTCACTTCTGGGAGCAATCTACTCCATTTGGTACTTGAGAGGTCTCCCCTCCTTGTACAACTTATGAATTGACGGTATAATGAATTGTGAAATGAAATGTTTGATTGATTATTTTGGTACTTGAGCAAATTCTATTACTATCCCTTTTACCATTTCTGGACTATTCTTTGATTGCCATTTTCATATGACCTTTCATATTCTTTATGATATTGTATCTCAGCAGGTTCCCATTAGATTGTTTGTTATGTTTAGTTACCTTTCATATGTTTATATCTGTTCACTGAGCGTTAGCTCAGCCGCATTTTCTTTTCCCTGCGGCAGGTATCAAGCTGGAGACTGGGATTAAGTGATGAGAGTAGGAGATTCTAGTAGACCAACCCTACCTTAGTATTCATGAATTTTATTTTAGATTTTTGTTTTGAATATTTTAGAAGTTGGTTTTGATTGTATTTATTTTATTAGTCCTTCTAGTCTCAAGATTTGTAAATTATTGAGCTAAGTCTTTCACTTGCGTTGTATGATTTGAAATGACACCATAATATTACACTTTAGACCCTTATCTGGTTTGGGGTGTTACAATTATGGTATCAGAGATTAGGAGGATTGGGTAGACAATATGCTTAATAGTAGGGTTACTTATGTTTATTACCTTTACTCCTACTACCAGTAACATCATTCTATATTTGTGTCTTGATCACGAATCTCATCCCTATCATTCCCCCTCACATAAAAAGAACTCACCCTCGAGTTCTCACTGTTAAGGGCTTCATCTTCCCCGAAAACCTTCTCACGACGAACCTTATATTCAGTAGATTTGCGCTTCACATTAACACGAGAACCTTCATATTTTTTAACACGTCTACCACACTCCCATTGATCCACATATGAATTAGAACATCGAGTTATGAACTCCTTATCAATGATCACCAAGTCTTCAATGGCAATAAAATTAACTTCTTTGTTTATAACGGAAAACTTCATTGGATTTGTCATAATCATATTTAAATTTAACCCATAATCAAAATCACAAACCTTTGCATCTTTGATACTTTCGGAATCCATGTTTAGCTCACCATCAAAATTCTTTACATCTTCATCACCATTAAAACCCAGAACTTCTTCTTCATAAGTCTTCAAAGTATCAACTTTATTTGTTGTTTCCAACACGAAAGTTGAAATCTTGTCTTCATGTTGTTGATGGACTTTAGATTCTTGGATTTTCTCAATATGCTCTTCAATAACTTCATCATTTAAAATCTTTTCTTCCATCATAACTTCAGACTTTGGTATTTTAGGTTTGACTTTGGGTGGAATTATAGCAATCTTTTTTCCTTCCCATGAGAAAAGATAAAGATTTTTTTTTGAAAATTATATATGCCCTTAACCTCTTGTACCCAAGGTTTTCCCAACAAAATATCACACTCATCAAAATCATCCACAATACAAAGTATCTCCCTTTTATAATTTTTTCGAATAGTTACCGGAACCCAACAAACTTGGTAACCTTCAATTGGACAAATCTCCATTGGTAGTTCTAAGAAATTTACCAATTTTCTTGAAACCAAATTATTTATATAACAACCATCAATGATTAAAGTACATACCAAATTATTGATTAGAATTCTCGAACGAAAAATCTTGGTTGTAGGCAATCGATCCTCCTTCTTTCTCTCCTGCCATTCTTCAACTCTCTTATTGTTGAATGGGGATTGGTTACACCTACGGTTGTCAATAGATCCACTTATGGTTGGACGAATTCTTGAACCTTCATAATTGCTACCCTCACGATTTTTGTGGATTAATGCCACACCTACGATCATGAAATGTAGTTCTTTTAGCATAGTGTAACAGCTATCAAGTTCATTCATGGATTTGGTAAAACCATGATCCATGTACTCTCCAGACCATACCCCAACAGTATGGGTTTTTAACTCTTCTACACCGTTCATCATTGAGGATACTAACAAGCTCTAGACATTAATTGAAGTAGAACCTTATACACCAATTATCATTAGGATACTAAGAAGTCTCTGATACCAACTGACGCAGGACACGCGAAAGCGTATTTAGATAAACCATAACCCAAAGGTGATAAACAAGGCGCACCTTGCGGGAATAAACCCAAACATGAGATAAACTCTAACAGACAATTTTATTAATAATTTCTAGAATAAACAAAATAAGGAAACTAAAATAAAAAAACAAAAGTCACGGCACAAATAAAATCCAATAGGGTTACTTGTTTGCAGTAACCTCAGTAACCACAAAGTATGTTTAGAAGTAGGGCTACTTGTAGGATTACTTGGAAGTATCAACACAAACAAGTAACCTTAGTATGTTTAGTAATAGGGTTACTTATGTTTAGTACACTTACTCCTACTACCAGTACCCTTACTCGTACTACCAGTAACATCTTATCTCGTTCCCGTTTTTGCCATTTTCTCATGATTTTTGTCCTTTTTCACAATATTCGCACCTGCACATTCATAAACACAAAAACAACATATATTTGGCATATTTGGTCAGTTTTTTGTCTTTTTGGTCCAATTTATTAGGTAAAAGGTATGTGTAAATTAACACATACCAAAAGGGCACCAGGCATTTTCTACGGAAATATCATTATGTTCGACAGCAAGTCAGCATAGGAGAAATCAGACTCTTGAAAGTTCACACAGATGATAACTTAGCTGATCAATTCACTATGGCTTTAGCTAAAGAAAATCTTACTGAACTTGCCCATGGCATTGGACTTGGTTTAGCTAGTAGTTTCATGCATGATTGTGTATAGTATTTGGATTAAGGATATTGTAAACATTTATTATTTTAATGAAATAAGTATTGGTTATGTTTATTTTTATTTGTTAATATTGTTGTCCTATATTTGCATGTTTAATCCGTGAATAAACTAGTTATTCTAAATTGTCCATTGTTAATTAATGATATGAGAATATCATTAAATGAAGAAAAATGCGAGTTTTGATAGAATATACTTGAAAGTATATTGATGCGTTGTCATACAAAATTCACATGATATTCAATGAATTGAATATATGACTTATCCCAAACTACTTGATATTACTTTATGGATATTGTTATTAAGTAAATCATGAATAGTTATCCTTAGACTTGAGATACCAGATAATTATTATGAATGTAGTGCATTCTTTGGAACAATTTAACGATACACGTAACTGGTAGTTATAAGGATTGTTTTCAGAATAGTTACAAAGTTCATGGTTTATGCTCGTAGTCAAGATAGAATTTGTTCTTTCAAATTTATTTTGGAGTTTAATACTGCTGGGCCCCTCGTAGGGTTGACAAGATGTTTGCGTGGCCATGCCCAAGATCTCCCCTAAATATGTTCAGAAGATTTGGTAATCTTGCTCAATCATAATCAACGAGAAACAGAATAGTTGAAAAAAGTATGACTTAGATCCATAGCTTTATTTAACATGCTATTAGTAACAAAAGGATAATAATAATGATGAATCATTAAAGGTCTTTTTCCAGGAAACCTACTCGAGTTTTACTAGAGGCATCGGCGTGTTGCTAGACACTAACCGATGTGATCACATATTAAGATATGTCTAAGTGGGAGCTGTTAGTTTATAGACATAAAATAATAGTCGTGTGTTAGGATCGAACTCGAGATCACGGGATTGCACACTTTACGTATGAAGAGTAAATGAATAATAATTATTTATAATATGTTATATTTAATTATTATATACACAAAACACTTAATGTCCATTAGTATTTAACGGATATTGACTAACGACCGGTAAACGAATAAAAGGAAAGTTTTATATGTGAATAATTGGAAGTCAAGAAGGATCTGGAACACCCCAAACGGTTTGTCTGGTCGTGGGTTTAGGGTTATAACCCAACCCACACAATCTTGAGCTTCAAGTAATTTGTGGAAAACTAGAAGGGGGGGGGGGGGGTTGAATAGTTTTACGTCAATTTTTAGTTTATAAAACCTTTGTTTGCAAACTAATCGATTCTAGTTTTATGTGAGATCAATAAACAACACTTGTACAAACTAATATCTATGAAATAAAATGACAACAATATAAGTAAATAAGTAAAGAGATAGAGATGGAAAGATCGCACCACAAGACAAAGGATTTATAGTGGTTCGGCTACGAAGCTCTTTCTCCGTCCTACTCCACTCCCCGAGCACCTAACTCGAGAGTTTTCTTCACTACGTCAACAAGCTCCCTTATGGCGGAGAAAACCTTACGCAACTTTTGCTTACACCAATTTACGACACTAAGCTAAATGTCGGGTCCTAATAGTAGCTAGAACCAAACTCACACCACAACACACCTTCTTCACAACACACCTTCTTCACAACACTACTACTACACTACTTATCACACCTTCACTACACACCTATATCTTCACTACTTCTATTCACAACTACTAACCCACCTAGATCTATTAATTACACACCTTCTACAATTTTCAAATAATTCACACAACACCTAACAATATACACAAGCCTACAATACTTCTTAACAAGATGTTGGAGGAGTATTCTTCTCTTGCACTTTGAATGATGAAGGATTAGATCACTTGAAACAATAACTAATATGTTTATGATCAAAGGATTTAGGAGGATGATTTGAGAGATTTAGAACAGAAAGTTTTAGTGCAAAAGGTGGGGAAAAAATTCCAAATTTGAGCCAGTATTTATAGGCAAAGTTTCTGACAGAGGAGCGCGGTCAGTCCCCTTAATTGTGGTCGGCCCCCTTAAAATTAAGGGGGCCGCCCAGCTGAAATGGCCAGAAACTTTGTCTTTTTCTGGGGAAAGTTTATTTGGAGAAAATTTAACTGAATTTGGTTAAAATTTTGAATTCAATTAATTATTATGAAATAAACATTTTCTTTAATTACCAAAAATGTTTTTCTTAAATATATAAAATGTTTATACCATTTTATATAATTTGTAATTAGTAAGTAAACCTTCCTTTGATCATAAAATGTATTAGGCACTTGTTTATTCATACCTTAAGTGAATTAGTTGGATATAATGATATTTTGTCACTAAATACTTATTTACGTAATGATTTTACGTTTAATGATTTCTCATTTTGTGATCGTCAAAACATAGGGATATCGATAAATATTAATAACATTTTTACGCATTATTTATATCAACAATCTCCCCCTTTTTGATGATTACAAAATCTAAACTCATTAAATCAAAAATTATTATATATGCAAGTATTTAGTGAGTTTATATCACTACTTCTCCCCCTTTTTGTGAACATAAAAAAGGTTGTCCCGAAGTCGGATGAGCTCCCCCTTGATGTTTACTCCCCCCTCGTTTTAAGGTATATAGACAAATCGAGATATGGAATGCTTGCAAAAATGTTTAGAGCATACAATATATAATACAATAAACTAAACATATAACAAGAGAATATGTAAGAAGCAAACAATAAATCTCAACAAGCATTTATTATTCATGAAAATAGATTATGTTGTTAAACATAATCATTGTTACATAAGCATACATATATGCTTTTCTTAGTAAACTACATTAGATAATACTAAGTTGCCATCTTGAGGTCATTAGGACTTGCTTGGAGATGTGGATCATGGAGCATGGATTTAATGGAGGTAAACATTGGTGGGAATTTTGTTTGGAGAGTTTGGAGTGGTGGATGGTGGTGAGCTTGGAGCGGAAGAGTTGGATTGTTGTGTTTGTGATGGTGGTGGGGAAGTCCTTGTGAGGAGGTACTCAATCCAAGTGAAGTGCTCATTGAGAGCAATGGTTTGTTTTTGGAGAAAAATGCAACAAGGACAATTGTTGACATGATCCTCAAATAGGGACAATGTTGTTGGATGGTGAGGATGTAGGGCAAGGAGTGCACTTAGCTCATGGGCTTCTTTGAGCTACTCAACGAACTTTTTATGTTCGGAGGAAGGTGATGATGGAGGAGTTGGATTGTTGTTGGGGATTGAGTTTTGTGCACTAGACATAGTGTTCATGTCTTGATGGATGTGGTTTTGGGATTGAGAATGTTCCTCAAAGGGATCATTTGGAAGATTTGTGGTGAATGAGATAGTAAGGTTGTCATGTGGAGGTAAAGAGAGGGTATCATTTGGGTGAAGTGAATGTTTAGTAGTTGGTTGGTTGGAGACAACATTATTTATGGATGAGAGTTTTTGACATGTGTCAAGTTTTCTTCTCCACACGGGTTTGACGGTGATTCTAGCACCTCTTGTGGGTTTGGTTCTTGGATGGTTGGGGGAAGACATGATGAATTGAGTGATGGCTTAATGATGAATGAGGGTATTTATAGTGTAATGATTTGGTGTTTATGGAAGGATAATATGTGGTAGATTTGATGGATAAAGAATGTTTGTGAATTTAGGGAAGTGTGGAATCAAAATAGGGTTAAATGGGATAAAAAGCAGAAAGCAAACAGGAAACCACGACCATCAGGTGGCCGGCCCCCTTAATTGTGGCCGGCCCCCTTAAAATTAAGGGGGCCACCCCTTATAATTATGGGGGCCGCCTGATGCTTGGTTCCCAGATTGCCAGAAATGGTTTTTAGCACAGGTTTTTCCAGAAAGATGTTTTTTTTGAGGTTTGGTTTTGGGCAAGTCCATTTCTTTAGGCAACTAAACAAGTATTATCTTGATGAAGTATGCATGAAAAGTATATATATGTAGGCAACTAAGCAAATATGATAGTTTACATGCAAAACAACAATGTAAATAAACAAGTAAGCAAGACATGTATACTAAGGCAACATATAAAGTTTAAGGCAATCTAGGGAGGGAGAAACTAATGATGGAACAAAATAGGATCAAGTGATACTTGACATTTTTCTAGTGTGTGCCTATATGCAACAAATGTGGAGATGCGATTGCTTCGACTCCTAATGCAAAGAAATGTATATATACATCCTAAGAAGCAATCCAAAAACTCCTTGATTCAATTTGCTTAGTCCATGATTGTCAAGAATATATATTGGATTATATATTTTGACACTTCATGTTAACTCTTATGCATGATTTTATAAAAACGTTTTTACCATTATTCAACAATGAGTTTTCCTAATCGTGAGAATGATTTCAAAAAGAATTGAGGTTTTCTTTTGAGAGTATATATGCAAAAACAAAATATCTCAATTCCTGATTTTTGTGCAAAACAGAATCCTAGACTCAGATTTGAGAAGAAAGAAATTTAAACATTTTTATGCTCAGATGGCCGGCCCCCTTAAAGTGAGGCCGGTCCCCTTAATTTTAAGGGGGCCACCCTTGTAGATTTAAGGGGTCCACCCATCTGACAGAAATTTTTTTTTTCAGACTCATGAAATTTTAGAAATAAGATTTTAATCTATTTGTTCCATCATTCCTAATCCTAAACGCAAGTGGTTAAATAATTCACGCTTAAGGGGCTTAGTAAATATATCCGCAATGTTATCTTCCGAGGCTAGCTTTTCTATTTTATGTTACCCTTTTGTACGTTATCCCTAAGAAAGTGATGACGTATTTTTATATGTTTAGTCCTAGAGTGTTGAACGTGATTCTTACTTAAATCTATGGCTCCTTTATTATCACACATTATAGGAATGTTTTCTAACCTAATGACATAGTCTATGAGAGCTTGTTTCATCCATAGTGCTTGTTGACATGCCTTTCCAGCGCTTACATATTCAGCTTCGGTAGTCGAAATAGCAAGAGCGGTTTGCTTCTTGGAAAACCAAGACGTTAGGTAACATCCCATAAACGTGTAAATACCACTAGTGCTTTTTCGATCTACGTAGTCTCCCGCATGATCCGAATCCACATAGACAATGGTTTCTATACCGGATCCCTTAGGATACCATAATCCTAAGTGTATAGTGCCTTTAATGTATCGGAAGATACGCTTAACCGCTTCTAGGTGAGAGGTTTTGGGATCCTCTTGAAAGCGGGCACAAAGGCAAACACTAAACATGATATCGGGTCTACTTGCCATTAAGTATAGTAAACTACCTATCATTCCTCTATACTTAGTATTATCTACGGACTCACCTTCTTCATCTCTTGTGAGTTTCACTTCCGTAGACATAGGTGTCTTAAGGGGTTTTGAGTCTTCTAGGCCAAATTTCTTAAGCATTTCCTTAATGTATTTAGATTGGTTAAAAAATATTCCATCTTTTAGTTGTTTTATTTGTAATCCTAGAAAGAAGTTTAGTTCACCCATCATACTCATCTCAAACTCATCATGCATGATTTTGGCAAATTCATCACACATATCATGACAAGTCGATCCAAATACAATGTCATCGACATATATTTGAACAATGATGATATTTGGGTTGCTTCTTTTAGTGAAGAGAGTGTTATCTACCATTCCCATGGAATAATTATGCTCAACTAGGAAAGCTTTAAGTCTATCATACCAAGCCTTTGGAGCTTTCTTAAGACCATATAAAGCTTTCTTTAGTTTGTAAACATAATCAGGTTTTGCGAAGTCAATGAATCCTGGAGGTTGTGCCATATAAACCTCCTCATTGATAAAACCGTTGAGGAATGCACTCTTCACATCCATTTGGTATAACTTAAAGTCTAGGGCGCAGGCATAAGCTAAAAGGATTCTAATGGATTCTAATCTAGCTACGGGGGCATAGGTTTCGTCATAATCAATTCCCTCTTGTTGATTATAACCTTGGGCGACTAACCTAGCTTTATTCCTAGTTACTATTCCATTTTCATCTAATTTATTCCTAAATACCCATTTGGTTCCTATTATGGTCGTATTCCTAGGATTTGGGACTAGTTCCCAAGCATCATTTGTTTTAAATTGATTTAATTCTTCTTGCATAGCCATACTCCAACTTTCATCTTTTAAAGCTTCATTTATATTCTTAGGTTCTATTGTTGTCACAAAACAAAATAAGTTATTTTTATCTTGAGCTTGTGATCTAAGTGTTCTTTGATTTAGATGACCTATTATATTATCTAATGGATGTGACTTTGATTCTCTAATATTTACAACTTCATTTTCTTCTAAAGTTTCTACTTCAAAATCATTACCTAAGGGTTTAGTTTTACTAACCTCAATAGCTTCATCTTCTAAAACATCGTCATCTTCTAAGGGTAATGTTTTAGGTAGTGGAGGAGTCTCATCAAAGGTTACATTTAGGGATTCTTCTACTTTCATGGTATGTTTATTAAGAATTATATATGCCTTACTATTTTGAGAATATCCTAGAAAAACTCCTTCATAAGCCTTAGGGTCGAACTTAGTGAGATAGTCTTTTGTATTAAGAATGAAGCATTTACTTTCGAATACTCTAAAATAGCCTATATTAGGTTTTCTACCTCTTAATAATTCATATGGAGTTTTTCCTAAGATTCGTCTAATGGAAACCCTATTAAGTATATATGTTGATGTATCTACGGCATGACACCAAAATTTTTGTGGGATAGATTGTTCATTTAACATTATTCTACTCATTTCTTGTAAAGACCTATTTTTCCTTTCTACTACCCCATTTGATTGCGGAGTGCGTGGAGTGAAAAGTTGTGAGATATTCCATTCTTATCACAAAATTTTCCGAATTGTACTTCGTTATCAAATTCTCTACCATGGTCCGTCCTAATTGAGACTATAGAACATCCTAACTTATTTTGTATCATTTTACTAAATATCTCAAATTTTTCAAAGGCTTCGGTTTTATCACTCAAGAACCTAGTCCACGTGTATCGTGAATAATCATCTACTATAACTAAGGTGTAACGATTGCCACCGTAGCTCCGCACAGCAGATGGACCAAAAAGGTCCATGTGAAGTAGTTCTAAGCATCTAGTTGTGGATAACATATTTTTAGCTTTGTGACTAGCATGTGCTTGTTTTCCAATTTTACAAGCATCGCAAAAGTGTTGATCATATCTTAGGCTAGGTAAGTTTCTAACTAGTTCCTTAGAGGCTAAAGATTGTATTTGTTGCATGTTTGCATGACCTAATCTCCTATGCCACAAAGTGGAGTTTTCATTTATAGTAGCTAGGCATATCTTATCTTCTGGTTTGTCTCCTAATTTCATAACATATATACCTCATTGCCTAATTCCTCTACCTATAACCTTTTTATCTTTAATTATTTCACTATCATTTTTGGTAAAGGTAACCCTACACTTATTATCACATATTTGGCCTATACTAAGCAAGTTATAAGTTAGATTATCTACATGCTCAACATTTTCAATAGTTAGAGAGTCTTGAGAAATCATACCTTTGCCTATGATTTTTCCACGACGATCACTACCAAAAATGACATTACCTCCCTTGTATGCCTTGTATGTAGAAAATAGCTTGCGATTCCCCGTCATGTGTCTTGAGCATCCACTATCCTTTATCCACTCATGGGGCTCCAAATCTACTCCTAGACATATTTCATCGGGTGCATGGGCCACGAAACATTTGTGCTTCATTGTTTCATCATCGTCACTCGAAATTCTTCTTCGGGCGGTTTTCCTTTTATCTTGTGCTTTTAGTCGCTTCTTAATAATATTCTTGAATTCTTTAACGACCTTTGCATATTCTTCATCTTCACTTTCGGAACTATAATAGTCATCCATATTATGTTCAATTGTTGACTTTGTACACCCTTCTTGTTTGTTCTTGGTATTACTCATGCGGTTTTCGTCATTATTACCTACACATGCAAAATTTGAACTAGTAGCACTTGTACTCATTTCAACTAAATACTTATCTACTATACTTTCATTTTCAACAATATTATATATAAAATATTCTTTGGCTTGACATTTCTCTTGATGAAAATTTAAGAGACTTTTCCACATATCGTTTTCCGTTTGACAAAAAAATATTCTTTCATATTCAATATTAGGTAAAGCTTTGTATATAATCATTTTAGCAATATCATTTTTATCAAGCACTATTTTGAAATAATTATCTTGTTTTTCAAAAGTGGTTTTTGTTGATTGAAAATTACCAATTGAAATGACACGCCAAAGATCATGATCTATTAATTTCACATAAATTTCGAATTGATTTTTCCATTCAAGAAAACTTGTATTTTCAAAAAATGGTGGTTTAAATGTCATGTTCCCTTCTAAATATTTTTCCGATTCCATAGATCGATTTCAAGTTTTAAAATACAATATATTTTAAAAGTCTTGTTTAACGTAGCTCTGATGCCAATTGTGGAAAACTAGAAGGGGGGGTTGAATAGTTTTACGTCAATTTTTAGTTTATAAAACCTTTGTTTGCAAACTAATCAATTCTAGTTTTATGTGAGATCAATAAACAACACTTGTACAAACTAATATCTATGAAATAAAATGACAACAATATAAGTAAATAAGTAAATAGATAGAGATGGAAAGATCGCACCACAAGACAAAGGATTTATAGTGGTTCGGCTACGAAGCTCTTTCTTCGTCCTACTCCACTCCCCGAGCACCTAACTCGAGAGTTTTCTTCACTACGTCAACAAGCTCCCTTATGGCGGAGAAAACCTTACACAACTTTTGCTTACACCAATTTACGACACTAAGCAAAATGTCGGGTCCTAATAGTAGCTAGAACCAAACTCACACCACAACACACCTTCTTCACAACACACCTTCTTCACAACACTACTTATCACACCTTCACAACTTCTTCTTCACAACACACCTATATCTTCACTACTTCTATTCACAACTACTAACCCACCTATATCTATTAATTACACACCTTCTACAATTTACAAATAATTCACACAACACCTAACAATATACACAAGCCTACAATACTTCTTAACAAGATGTTGGAGGAGTATTCTTCTCTTGCACTTTGAATGATGAAGGATTAGATCACTTGAAACAAGAACTAATATGTTTATGATCAAACGATTTAGGAGGATGATTTGAGAGATTTAGAACAGAAAGTTTTAGTGCAAAAGGTGAGGAAAAAATCCAGATTTGAGCCAGTATTTATAGGCAAACTTTCTGACAGAGGAGCGTGGCCGGTCCCCTTAATTGTGGCCGGCCCCCTTATAATTAAGGGGGCCGCCCAGCTGAAACGGCCAGAAACTTTGTCTTTTTCTGGGGAAAGTTTATTTGGAGAAAATTTAACTGAATTTGGTTAAAAATTTGAATTCAATTAATTATTATGAAATAAACATTTTCTTTAATTACCAAAAATGTTTTTCTTAAATATATAAAATGTTTATGCCATTTTATATAATTTGTAATTAGTAAGTAAACCTTCCTTTGATCATAAAATGTATTAGGCACTTGTTTATTCATACCTTAAGTGAATTAGTTTGATATAATGATATTTTACCACTAAATACTTATTTACGCAATGATTTTACATTTAATGATTTCTCATTTTGTGATCGTCAAAACATAGGGATATCGATAAATTTTAATAACGTTTTTACGCATTATTTATATCAACATAATCTACATTATATATACAAACTCAAGGGTTATTGTTTTGGTACCTTTTGTGCACTCACATAATACCAAACCCTAAAGTTTTCTCTTCTCTTTTCTTTGTTTACATAACCGATCGACTAAATACCCTCTTTGGGTCGATTGTCTTTGTTTTTCTTAAACAAAAATTGTTTCGTGTTATTTACTTGCATTAACATTTACTTAGTATTAGTACGTGTGTACAATAACGTGATTCAAACACATTATTGTTTGGTTCTTGGATTGAATAGCAAACACGGCAAGGGGCAATTCGTTTAATCCTTATTAAACCTAATTAGAATTTATCTCAATTGTTGCTTGGATTGATTCTTGTTTAGCTAGAATCCTACGGTATGCATATTCTTTTACTTTGGCTAATTAATTATGTATTATATGATCCTACATGCTTCCGCTAATACTTTGATCCAATATATGATTGTATTTATGTTTGACATGTTATATAAATTCCAACAACTTTGGTCATCACCACATTGTCAACACACGTAGAAGGGTTGACTGGTTGACCGAAAAGATGAGCAGCCGACACCACACAGTGTACGCCATACACTGAGACTTGTATCATAACACAAGAGACATCATCATGCGTGACTTTCGTTCTAGTTCTTCACATGTCCTCATTACCACAGATCTATTGGCTCACAGTATTCATGTGTAGCAACTTTCTCTTGTTATCAACTAAGATTTGCCGACCCAGCCTGAAAACTATCTACATCGTATTGGAAGAAGTGGAAGATTTGGGATGAAGGGTGTTGCTATTAAATTTGTGACGTTGGGTGACAAGAAAATGCTTGCAAATATTCAGGTTCTATATTGTAGTTATGGAGGAGCTGCCCGAGAATGTTGCTGATCTTATTTAGAAAATATGGTTAGCAAGAAGGGTAAGGATCCAGTGAGAAGAAAACTTAAAATGAGAAGGATGAGAAATAATTATAACCACACATTTGAGATACATCAACTTGATTTAGATGCATCTCTATTCATTTAGATGCATCCCAATTAGTTTCGAAAGTGATTTTGAAGTGAAAACGATGCAAAGTAGTACTAAAACCAAATTTGACCCGCAGAGGACGAAAAATGTATAGGATTCGTCTAACTTGATGAAATGCATCTAATATATGTATATGCATCTAACTTTTTGCTATAAAATATATTATGGTGCATCTAAAACATTAGGGATGCATCTAATTCAAGTCGATGCATCTCAAATGTGTAGTTAAAATTATTTCTCATCCTTCTCATTTTAAGTTTTCTTCTCATTTGATCCTTGGTCTAGCAAGAAAGGTTAAACTGTGTGGTTTAACCTTTCACCCTTTTTGAAATTGAGTACTTTTATGTTTTAAATTACCATTAGGAGGTTTAACTTCATGTCTTAGGTAGTTTTACAATCTTGCTTATTAACGTGAGAATTTTGTTCCAATTTCATAGTTTTAATATGTTACATGTTGTGGTTTGACATTATGTATTGCTTACTTTTGTTAAGAATGGTTTAATATGTAAACTAGTAGTCTTGTTGATCCTTCATGGCCGCGTTAGAAGCCTTTAATCCATAAAAAGTATGAATTGACAGGAACACCCTAATTTCAGGGTCAACCCCGGGTGCGTTAGAGACTTTAATAACATCTACCAAACTATCGACGTACAAATTAGCTATAAACTTGCAAATCCATTCATGGCTAGGTTTGTGTTACAGCTTCGTATTCTTTATTTTTTTGCACAAATCAAACAGGTTACCAATATCTTTTTTGATAAACTAACTGACCACATGAAATACATATGCATTATTTGAGTACTTTATAAGCTACCGAATTTGGGGTGTGCGTCAAATGTAACAATCGAAACAATGTGGATATGTTTTTTTAACCGTGTTGAATCATTGTTACATTATAGTATTTTGACTATTTACACTTGAAAAATCAAGAAATGCATAATTGGATAATTCATAAAATCACTTTAGTTCTAACGCACCTTGACCATAAGCAAGTACGTACATATTGGGGTTAAATTAATAAATGATTAACTTACTTACAATTTTGACTCATTCTGCATAATGTACTTTTTATATTGTCATAATGCTTAATTAAGTTTGTGTTTTTTTTCATTAGGCATAACTAATAGGATTTGTTAAGGGTACTTTGGTCATTTCTTACGTCTTCAACCCCTTGATAATAACACTAGGGTTTGGTTACCCTCTCCTCTCCAAAGAACCACCCCCCCCCCTTAGCATTTCCGACCACCGGAGCTCACACCGTCAACCACCACCTCTCACCGCCGCCACCACCACCTGACTCCTCTCAACCTCTCCGTCATTTCTACATAACACGCGCGCCTTGTAACACCCTCTGGCACCACGAATACATCACCACCGCCGCGTATATCACCACCATCATCCATCTTTGTCGATCTATTGATTTCCGTGTCCAAGAAGGTAAGACCCACCATCCGTGACCTCGTACCGACGGTGAGGAATGCTGAGCTGGTGTAAACGAGTCTTAAATCAAACAAGGGTTTTGGGTTTTTATATAAAATAAATTTTTATAAAAATAAAATTTGTAATCGGATTTGGTATCATTTTTATTATTCGTGTTGTTGTCATGTGGTTTTGTTCGTGTTAATGGGCACGCCGTAAGTTTTAAACTCACGGCCATGGTGTTTAGGTCATTTGGTTTGTAGTCGTGAGTCATGGTTATGGGTTTTGCATCAAGTCGAGTGGTCATGGTCTTGTGGTGATGGGATTTGGATGTCGAGTGTGGATTTGATGTTATTGATGGTAGCCGAGAGTTAGGGTTGGATTTAAGTGCAATGGGTGCTAAAAATCAAACCTTAAAACATGATGTTAGCAAGCGCTGGCACAGAAGGCACTTCAGTGATAAATAGTTTGTTTAGAAATCTGGTGAGGTTATAGTCCAATGTTTTTGAGAAAATCATTTGGTTCTCTATAACCATGGCTCTGATGCCAATCTGTAACACCCCAAAATTTGATAAGCAGCGAAAGTCTAATCGGGGTCATTACAGTTTAGTAAACAGTCATACTCATAGAAAACAATTCAAAAGATAGTCAATATCATTCCATGAAAACTCATAGTAGTCAGAGTTAAAAATATTTTCCAAAATGTTAATTGTTTCGCAAAAGAAATCATGAGTTTGAAAAGAATGATATTATTATTCAAATAAAAGGGAGGTCCTGAATGCCCTTTTCTGCCAGCTCCGTGCCACCGTGCCTGCTAGATACCTGAGATAAACATGCTAAAAAGGTCAACACAAAGGTTGAGTGAATCCATAGTAGTTTAAATAGTAATAGTGTGAACACAAGTCTAGCATTTGAAATAAACAAGTCAAGATAGATAGGTCTTGACTAATCTGGTGTCATATTGCTCCTAAGCCTCACGAAACTCAAGCCTTAACATAGTATCGAAATATCATAAAGATAAAAATTACTTACACCACATGGGTGTAAATAACAAGGGGCCCTCGGTGATGGAAATGTACTCGGTTTCCATGTTTCTTCGAATATAGCACACCTCCTGCCAAATAATCACTTTGACAGAGATGGGCTGCCGTTCCAATAGATCTATTAGCTATATTCGCGCTCACTTGCAAGTGATTAAGGTTCGTGATATGAGGGACTTGCAGTACGGGTGTCAACTTTGGCAATATCAGATAGTAACAGCATACAGAAAAATACTTGTGTTCGGTTTATAGCATGTATCTCCCCACGGGGTTTAGAAATAATTAAAATGTGGGACCATGAACTCACCTGAAAGGTGTGGGTGAATCTCAACGGTGCTCAAAGGTGACGGTGTACTGCTACGACTAGCAATGAAATTCCTCCGACTTGTAACCTATAAATATATTGTCATCGGTGTCTTAGATTCGATTCGTAATTGACATGTGATATGTCACGAGTACGGTGATATCGATTCGGGTGTCTTAAATATTCCAAAATAACTTTACGTAGTTATTTATATCATTGATACGAACCGGTGTTCAATAATGTTAATTTACCCGTGATAATAATAACGTCGATAAAATATTTATAATTAAATATTTTTAGTAAAAAAACATAATTATTTTAAAGTTACAAAGTATATATATATATATGTGTGTGTGTGTGTGTGTAATATTTAATTATATAGAATAATTAATTAATAAAGTATCCTTTGTCAAAATTGACCCTTATCTTTAATAAAAGTTACACTTTTTACCCTTTGGTCAAAACAATTTCATTTTAGTCCTTATTAGTACATTTTACATATTACACCTTGATCTTTGGAAAAATACCGTTTCTACCCTTGATTCCATTTAAAATTTACTGTTTCCAATTTAGTCCGAAAGTTTGGCAGGTTTGACAGTTTTAGTCCCTTAACGACAACCTTTGCAAAAGTAGTCCTTTATTAAGTTTTTGAAGAAAACAAACTTGTGGTACTATTGAAGTAGTAATTATATCTTATATAAATCTTAAAAATCAGTTTTTTACACAACTCGCCATTTCTTAAATTTTTAACCAAAAATTCTCCTTGAAGAACAAAATGGGCTCGTTAGCCCATCCTGGGCCCAAATGGTGTTCTATATGTGTAAAATTAGTGCTCGAAATGGATTTGGTTAAGGTTTAGTTTACGTAGTATAGGATCGAGTATAGTTTGCATGTCTCGTTAGTTTAGTTAAGCGTGAGTCGAAAAATTAGAGTGTCGAGTAGTATATATAGGTTGTACGTATAAAAATGAAATGGTGAGCCCATTCCTAGGGGTGTCGAGGCATGCACTTATGTATTGTTACAAGTATAACAAATGTATATAATTAGATAATAACGCGTGTCGTGTGAAAATTAAACGTGATATGCATGAAATGATTAATGTATGAATTGAAAAGGGTGATGATAACTTACAACACCAAAGAAATGGTGGTGAAGAGTTCGTGTGATACGAGTAAACGAGAAAACGTGGTAGCCTTCGTGTAGTGATCTTTGTTCCAATAACTTAGTTACCCAACTAGTATTCTTGATCCAAAACCTTACTCGTGCCCTAGGTTTTCTCGACGGTAGCCAATGAAAGAATAGAGAGTTTTGTGATTTGAATCTTGTGAATTCTTGCAAGTGTGAGACAAATGTGCATTAAATGTGGTTTATATAGGATAGTAAGAGTAGTTGTGTGTTTGATCTTGTGAGACATGTCTCTTAGTGGTCATTCGAGGGTAGACAACCTTGTCTCTTGTCTTGCTTTCTAGTCTTGTCGAGTTGGGGTGGAAGGAAGCAACAAGGGTTGACTTTGATTAGTAGAGTAATAAACGATTAGTTTAGAGCACATGTTGTAATGGTATGTTGGGAGGATATGAAACACTCGACCCTGTGGTCATTAGTCGATTAGGATAACTAGGTGAATATTGTGTTTGTCCAACGGGTTGACGGCTACAAAAGGTGACTCAATGTCGCAAGATACAAAGTCAAAGGGAGGTTGCATGTTTGTGTCGTGTGAGTAGGGAACCAAGGAAAATAAAACGTGTGTAATATTATTGTTGTACACGAGTTGCATGATATGCTACGCAAAAAGAAGAAAACATAAACAGCCATAAGGACTTGTGAATACATGGCCCAAGGAAACAGAATATATTTGGGTGGGCTTATGGTTGTGTTCGGCCCAATCAGTAGGGCTAGAAGAAAGAAAGAAATGTGTTGGGCTTATTGTGGTACACGGCCCAAAGCAAAAGAAGAATATGTAGTGGGCTTAGGGTGATGATCGGCCCAAAAAATATAGCGAGGTATCGGTGACTAGTGCTCTCGTAACTTTAGTTTCGGTATCAGTGTCGGTTCGTGTAAACCATGAAAATATAAACGGTGTCATTCATACGTATATATATATATATATATATATATATATATATATATATATATATATATATATATATATATATATATATATATATATATATATATATATATATACATATACATATATATATATATATATATACATATACATATATATATATATATATATATATATATATATATATATATATATATATTAATAATATATCGGTGTCTAATCAAGGTGTCTGGTCGCAAGTGGGAGTAACCGGTGTTAACCTCATTGGGTGATATCCAAGAGTGACAATCAGGTGATACCAGGTGACAAACATAGGGTGACCAAAATAATCGGGTGTCAAACAAACGGTGTCTCATATAAAAATTTCAAATTAGCCCGCAAAAATGGCTTAGATTAGAATAGTATCGAAAATTAGCATTAATAAATGACCTGGGATTTTACGGAGTATAACAGTACCCACCCGTTAGATTGGATTCGTCCCGGAATCCAGAGTTGAATCGGTACTCGGGGTTGTCTTATCGAATAGTTGTGGGTATTTAGCACGGATTTGATCCTCGCGCTCCCAAGTGAACTCGTATCCTCTCTTAGAGTTCCATCTGACCTTAACAATGGGAATGCGACTATGCTTAAGTCGTTTGACCTCCCGGTCCATAATTTCGACGGGTTCCTCGACAAAGTTCAACTTATCGTCGATTCTGATCTCTTTCAACGGAATCACGAGGGTTTCATCCGATAAACACTTTTTAAAATTTGACACATGGAAGGTGTTGTGTACTATGTTGAGCTCCTCAGGGAGTTCAAGTTTGTATGCCACGGGACCGATCCTTTCAATGACCTCGAAGGGTCCAACGTATCTTGGGTTTAGTTTTCCACGTTTTCCAAACCTAATCATCCCTTTCCAAGGTGATACCTTTAGCATGACCTTGTCTCCAACTTGAAACTCCATTGGTTTCCTTCGCACATCGGCATAGCTCTTCTGCCGATCTCTAGCGGCTTGTAATCGTTGTCTAATCTTTACAATTTTCTCAGTAGTTTCAAGAATCAACTCGGGACCTGAGAGTTGTACATCTCCAATCTCAGCCCAACAAACTGGTGATCGACACTTTCTTCCATAAAGTGCTTCAAATGGTGTGGCCTTAATACTTGCATAATAACTGTTGTTATAGGAGAATTTTGCTAACGGTAGGTGCTTATCCCAGCCTTTTCCAAAATCAACCACACATGCCCTAAGCATGTCCTCTAGGGTATGAATAGTCCTTTCACTTTGACCATCAGTCTGTGGATGGTAAGCGGTACTCATAACTAACTTAGTTCCCAAGGCTTTCTGTAAAGATCGCCAAAAGTTAGACGTGAAACGGCTGTCTCTGTCGGAGATAATAGAAATCGGCACTCCATGCCGGGAAACTATCTCCTTCAAGTATAAACGTGCAAGAACGTCCATATCATCAGTCTCTTTGATTGGCAAGAAGTGCGCTGACTTCGTGAGACAATCGACAATGACCCAAATAGTGTCAAACCCACTCGATGTCTTGGGTAATTTCATAATGAAGTCCATTGTAATCCTTTCCCATTTCCACATTGGTAGCTCTGGTTGAATCAAAAGACCGAATGGTTTTTGATGTTCAACCTTTACTCTTGAGCAGGTCAAACACTTACCGACATACTCAGCAATGTCAGCTTTCATGTTTGGCCACCAATACAACTTTTTAAGATCGTGATACATTTTGTCCGAACCAGGATGAATGGAATATTTATACTTATGAGACTCATGCATGATGAGGTCTCGTACTCCTCCTTACAATGGAATCCAACTTCTGTCCTTGAAACACAGCCTTCCATCTGGTTTCTTGACAAATCCATTCGTACTTTCTGGCATACCGTAGATCTTCTCGTGTGGTCTATTTTCTTCTTTAAGTGCCTCAGCTTGAACTTCAAGAATTTGTGACGGTAGTGGTGATCTGATTGTCATACCCAATGATCTAACTCTGAGGGGTCTAAGTCGTTCCTTTCGACTTAAGGCATCTGCTACAACGTTTGCCTTCCCCGGGTGATAACAAATCTTACTATCATAGTCGCTTAGTAACTCCAGCCATCGGCGTTGCCTCATATTCAACTCTTTTTTATCTAAAATGTGTTGAAGACTCTTGTGATCGGTGAAAACCGTACACTTGGTTCCATATAGGTAGTGTCTCCAAATCTTAAGAGTGAATACTACCGCTCCTAATTCTAGATCATGAGTAGTGTAGTTCTCTTCGTGTGGTTTAAGTTGTCTAGAAGTGTAAGCGATTACTTTAAATCTTTGCATCAATACGGCACCCAAACCTTGGATTGATGCATCGCAATATACCACGAAGTCCTCACTTCCTTCGGGTAATGCCAATATCGGTGCTTCACAAAGCTTCTTCTTCAAAAATTGAAATGCCGATTCTTGCTCTTCTCCCCAGTCAAACTTCTTCTTCTTCTGGGTTAACTCAGTCAAAGGTTTAGCAATCCTTGAAAAACCTTCAATAAATCTCCGATAGTATCCGGCAAGACCTAAAAATTGGCGTATCTCGGTAGGACTCGTAGGTGACGCCCAATTTTTAATAGCTTCGATCTTGGCGGGATCAACATGAATACCTTTACTATCGATAACATGCCCAAGAAATTGCACCTTTTCGATCCAAAAATCACACTTTGAAAATTTGGCGTACAATTTCTCTTCTTTGAGCAGTGTCAGTATAACCTTTAGGTGTTCTGCGTGCTCTTCCTTACTACGTGAATAAATAAGGATATCATCGATGAATACAATCACAAACTTGTCCAAATAGGGTTTGCACACTCGGTTCATTAAGTCCATAAATACAGCGGGTGCATTTGTTAGACCGAATGGCATTACTTGGAATTCGTAGTGGCCGTATCTCGTCCTGAAAGCTGTCTTAGGGATATCTTCTTCCCTAACTCTCAGTTGATGATAACCTGACCTCAAATCAATCTTTGAGTAAACACTCGATCCTTGTAGTTGATCAAACAGATCGTCAATCCTTGGCAACGGATATCGATTCTTCATCGTAAGTTTGTTCAACTCACGATAATCGATACACATCCTGAAGGTTCCATCCTTCTTCTTTACAAACAACACAGGTGCTCCCCATGGTGACGAACTAGGGCGTATAAATCCTTTATCTGATAATTCCTGCAATTGCTCATATAACTCTTTCATCTCAGACGGTGCTAGCCTATAGGGTGCTCGTGCTACGGGTGCTGCTCCTGGCATCAAGTCAATTTGAAATTCCACTTTTCGTGTTGGTTTAAGGCCAGGCAAGTCCTCAGGGAATACCTCGGGAAAGTCCCTGACAACTGGCACATCCTGAAGTCGCTTCTCCTCCGACTTCTTCTCGGTGACTTGAGCTAAAAATACATGACATCCTCGTTCGATGTACTTCACAACTTTGACGCAAGAAATGATGCTTAGACGTGTTTTACTTCGCTCGTCGCGAACAATCAGGGTTTCGTTATTCAGGGGAATGTGAACGACCTTTTCGTCACAAATGATCTTAGCGCGGTTCTTGGATAGCCAATCCATTCCTATGACAACGTCGAAACTACCAAGTCTAATAGGCATAAGGTCGATGACAAATGGGGTGTCTAATAGTCGCAGGGTGCAGCCCCGGAGTATAGTGTTAGTGCTCACTAGCTTTCCATTGACTAGTTCAATCTCGTATGTGGTGTCTAGTTTGGTCGGTGTAATATTCAGTAGGGGTGCAAGAGAAATAGATACGAAACTTTGATCGGCTCCGGAATCAAATAAAACTTTAACGAGGTGGTTGTTTAGAAAGAACGTACCCGTGACTACGTTCGGATCTTGTTGGACATTTCCATCTCCCAGCATGTATCCTCTCCCACGTGCATTGTTATCCTTGTTAGGGCACTGACGCCTGTAGTGTCCTTTCTCCCCACAAGCATGGCATACTACAGCCACGGGTTGCAAGTTAGCACCTGTAACCTTGCAATCTTGTGTCTTATGTCCAGTCCTTGGACATTTCCCACACTTAGCATAACAGAGTCCAGTGTGATGCATCTTACACTTGTCACAAAATGGGGCAGGTCCAGCATACCCACCATTCTTAACTGGCACGGCAACATAAGCTTTAGCAGCTTCCTGTTGTTGGTTCTGTTGGTTGTGGTGGGTGTTTCTGTCATGGTGGTAGTTGCGGTTGGGGTTATGGTTGTTGTTGTTGTTGTTGTTGCTGTTGTTGTTGTTTGTCTTCCGATCATCAAACTTCCTTTTGTGATCGTTGTTCCCCTGAGCAGAGTTACGCTTAATCTCCCGGTCTAGCAGTCTTTGGGCAATAGTCATTGCTTCTTCCAAAGATTGAGGCTTTGACGAGGTGACGTTTCCCACAATGCTCCTGGGTAGTCCCTCAATGTAATTTTCCAACAACTTCTCCAAATCGGGAACCTTCGAAGAGCAAAGTGTGGCAAGTTCCTGAAATCTCCTATCATAAGCCCTGAGGTCACTCCCTTTTACGACCAACAGGTGAAACTCATCCTCTAGTTTCTTAACTTCTCCTCTTGGACAGAACTTCTTCAACATCTTTTCCTTAAAGTCAGCCCAGGTGATCTGATAGGCCTCCTCCACACCTATCTTCTGAGCAGTCGCGTTCCACCAAGACAATGCGTCTTCCAACAATGTTCCTATAGCAAACGAGACTCGGCTTTCAGCGGCACAACCGCTCCTCACAAACACAGTCTCAGTTCGCTCAAACCATCTAGCAAGTTCTGTTACTCCTTCCGTGCCTTTGAAGTGGGATGGTTTACAAGCAATGAAGTCCTTATAGGTGCACTTCCGAGTCGCAGCGGACTCGCTTTCAGCAGTGGCTCGGTTATTGCTACTAGTTCGCGCCATTGTGGCAGCCTGCTCTTCCAAAGCTGCAGCAACACTGTCGGCGACCAACTTTCTGATAGCAGCCTGGGTCATAGCGGGTGACGAGGTAGCAGTAGCGGTTTTCCTAGGGGCCATAACTCTATAAAATCGCAAGTGTATAAGTAAGAATCCCAAACATCGATCAATAACAAGAGAAATAATATAACCAAACTCATAATAGTCGAGATCATCACAAAATACATCACAATCACACCATACATACATCAATATAAACCATATCATTCATAAATAATCATCATGACATGTAACAACACACATGTAAATTATAATGAATCTCAATATGGGAGCATAATATAAGATCAAACAACTGAATCATCATAAATCAATATCAATACAGTACAATCATAACCAACATAAAGTTTTAATAATTTGAATTCATTGTTACAAAAACAATAAGATACAACATTATTAATGCCACGGGTGGCAAGTTAAGATGTCTCTGAATGTAGTGATATGTCATAGATCTATGAAGGTCCAGGTGTGCCTCCTGATCTCCTCTCTAGCTCTCTGATGATCCGGATCAGCTCCATCATCTCCTCATCTCTGGATCTCTCTCGGGCCTGAATCTCCTCAATCGTGGCTGAAAGAGCGTGAATGGTAGCACTAGATGTGGCCAACTCCTGTGTCTGATGCTCTAGCATCTGCTGCGTGATGATCGCTATCTCTCTCAAATCCTCAGTCTCGTGCCTCTGCACGTCTAGCCGGTGACCAATCTCAGTGATGGTAGCATGTGCCTCCTCAAGCTCTGTCCCCATCATCTCAAATACCATCTCTAGAGTTGTCCTATGTACAACAAGGCTCTCGATATCCTCCCCCATAATCTCAATCCTCTCCAAGGATATATCCTCAATAACGCTGAATAGCTCATCAAGTCGATCCTCATGTCTAACCAACCTAGCAGCCAGTAGAGGGATAATATGGTGTATCGGCTCTCCAGTGACCGGTAACACCGCTGAAGAACTCTCTCCAAGCTCAGCAGCCCTAGGTGACCCCTCAATAAACCTCCATCGACGAATGCACTCTATCAGAAACGACCATCGGCGGGCATCAACCAACCTATGAATGTCGGGTGATGTGGGGGTCTCAACAGGAGTGGATGAAGGTGATGTAATAGGTGACGAAATAGGTGATGGTATCGGCACAGTAGTAGTCTGAGAGTAGAAAACCGTAGGTGGTGGCATGGGTGGCAAAACCTCAAAAGAGTGGGGTGTGGTGTAAGTAGGTAGCATATACGGGTGTGGCGCAGGTAATGGTGATACAGGTGATGGTGATCGAGATGGTGAAGGTGCGGGTGATGCCACAGGTATTAGCTCAGGTATAGAAACAGGTGGTAGTACAGGTGTGGGTGGTGGTACAGATGTAGGTACAGGTGGTGTAATAGTAGAAGCAGGCAAAATGCAGACTCGTTTCCGAGCCGTGCATTTGCGGGTAAAGCTATCATCATGGTATCGAAACAACTCTCCAAAAGGCTCAGGCTCAAAGGGCTCAAGAATCTTCACTCGCTTGCATCGACGAGTCGGTGCAGGCGGGGATGGTGTGTATCGGAGTCAGAAGACTCGTCATCAGCATCTGAACTGGTGTGGTGACTAACAGGTGGTGTAGGACGGTCATCAGCCGCAAGAAACTGCTGACACATGAGATACTGATCATACATGTACTGGTCGTGTGTCATAGGTCCATAGACAGGACGAAAAAGTGGCTGTGTAGCAAAAGAATCAATGGGTGTGGAAGCAACCTCACCCTCCTCAAAGGGCTCAGTATCAGCAGATGGGTCTCCAAATGGAATAGGAGATGGAATGACAGGTGATACAGGTAGGGTGTCATGGTCAGAATCATGGGTGTCTCGGGTGTCCTGGGTGTCATAGTCAGATAAGTCAATAGTATGGTGGGTGGATGATGCCGGCACGACGTCATCGCTGTCAGACAAGATAATAATCGGGGGCGACATGGTACTGTAATATCCCAAAATAATAGTAATATAAGTCATTTAGTCTACATAATGCTACATGCATAGTGATCATGGTGTCATAGTGAACTAAGTGCAATGGGTGCTAAAAATCAAACCTTAAAACATGATGTTGGCAAGCGCTGGCACGGAGGGCACTTCAGTGATAAATAGTTTGTTTAGAAATCGGGTGAGGTTATAGTCCAATGTTTTTGAAAAAATCATTTGGTTCTCTATAACCATGGCTCTGATGCCAATCAGTAACACCCCGAAATTTGATAAGCAGCGGAAGTCTAATCGGGGTCATTACAGTTTAGTACACAGTCATACTCATAGAAAACAATTCAAAAGATAGTCAATATCATTCCATGAAAACTCATAGTAGTCAGAGTTACAAACATTTTCCAAAATGTTAATTGTTTCGCAAAAGAAATCATGAGTTTGAAAAGAATGATATTATTATTCAAATAAAATGGAGGTCCTGAATGCCCTTTTCTGCCAGCTCCGTGCCACCAAGACTGCTAGATACCTGAGATAAACATGCTAAAAAGGTCAACACAAAGGTTGAGTGAATCCATAGTAGTTTAAATAGTAATAGTGTGAACACAAGTCAAGCAATTGAAATAAACAAGTCAAGATAGATAGGTCTTGACTAATCTGGTGTCATATTGCTCCTAAGCCTCACGAAACTCAAGCCTTAACATAGTATCGAAATATCATAAAGATAAAAATTACTTACACCACATGGGTGTAAATAACAAGGGGCCCTCGGTAATGGAAATGTACTCGGTTTCCATGTTTCCTCGAATATAGCACACCTCCTGCCAAATAATCACTTTGACAGAGATGGGCTGTCGTTCCAATAGATCTATTAGCTATATTCGCGCTCACTCGCAAGTGATTAAGATTCGTGATATGAGGGACTTGCAGTACGGGTGTCAACTTAGGCAATATCAGATAGTAACAGCATACAGAAAAATACTTGTGTTCGGTTTATAGCATGTATCTCCCCACGGGGTTTAGAAATAATTAAAATGTGGGACCATGAACTCACCTGAAAGGTGTGGCTGAATCTCAACGGTGCTCAAAGGTGATGGTGTACTACTACGACTAGCAATGAAATTCCTCCGACTTATGACCTATAAATATATTGTCATCGGTGTCTTAGATTCGATTCGTAATTGACATGTGATATGTCACGAGTACGGTGATATCGATTCGGGTGTCTTAAATATTCCAAAATAACTTTACGTAGTTATTTATATCGTTGATACGAATCGGTGTTCAATAATGTTAATTTACCCGTGATAATAATAACGTCGATAAAATATTTATAATTAAACATTTTTAGTAAAAATGCATATTTATTTTAAAGTTATAAAGTATATATATATATATATATATATATATATATATATATATATATATATATATATATATATATATATAATATTTAATTATATAGAATAATTAATTAATAAAGTATCCTTTGTCAAAATTGACCTTTATCTTTAATAAAAGTTACACTTTTTACCCTTTTGTCAAAACAATTTCATTTTAGTCCTTATTAGTACCTTTTACATATTACACCTCGATCTTTGGAAAAATACCGTTTCTACCCTTGATTCCATTTAAAATTTACTGTTTCCAATTTAGTCCGAAAGTTTGGCAGGTTTGACAGTTTTAGTCCCTTAACGATAACCTTTGCAAAAGTAGTCCTTTATTAAGTTTTTGAAGAAAACAAACTTGTGGTACTATTGAAGTAGTAATTATATCTTATATAAATCTTAAAAATCAGTTTTTTACACAACTCGCCATTTCTCAAATTTTTAACCGAAAATTCTCTTTGAAGAACCAAATGGGCTCGTTAGCCCATCTTAGGCCCAAATGGTGTTCTATATGTGTAAAATTAGTGCTCGACATGGATTTGGTTAAGGTTTAGTTTACGTAGTATAGGATCGAGTATAGTTTGCATGTCTCGTTAGTTTAGTTAAGCGTGATTCGACAAATTAGAGTGTCGAGTAGTATATGTAGGTTGTACGTATAAAAATGAAATGGTGAGCCCATTCCTAGGGGTGTCGAGGCATGCACTTATGTATTTTTACAAGTATAACGAATGTATATAATTAGATAATAACGCATGTCGTGTGATAGATTAAACGTGATATGCATGAAATGATTAATGTATGAATTGAAAAGGGTGGTGATAACTTACAACACCAAAGAAATGGTGGTGAAGAGTTCGTGTGATACGAGTAAACGAGCAAACGTGGTATCCTTCGTGTAGTGATCTTCGTTCCAATAACTTAGTTACCCAACTAGTATTCTTGATCCAAAACCTTACTCGTGCCCTAGGTTCTCTCGACGGTAGCCAATGAAAGAATAGAGAGTTTTGTGATTTGAATCTTGTGAATTCTTGCAAGTGTGAGACAAATGTGCATTAAATGTGGTTTATATAGGATAGTAAGAGTAGTTGTGTGTTTGATCTTGTGAGACATGTCTCTTAGTGGTCATTCGAGGGTAGACAACCTTGTCTCTTGTCTTGCTTTCTAGTCTTGTCGAGTTGGGGTAGAAGGAAGCAACAAGGGTTGACTTTGATTAGTAGAGTAATAAACAATTAGTTTAGAGCACATGTGGTAATGGTATGTTGGGAGGATATGAAACACTCGACCCTTTGGTCATTAGTCGATTAGGATAACTAGGTGAATATTGTGTTTGTCCAACGGATTGACGGCTACAAAAGGTGACTCAATGTCGCAAGATACAAAGTCAAAGGGAGGTTGCATGTTTGTGTCGTGTGAGTAGGGAACCAAGGAAAATAAAACGTGTGTAATATTATTGTTGTACACGAGTTGCATGATATGCTACGCAAAAAGAAGAAAACATAAACAGCCATAAGGACTTGTGAATACATGGCCCAAGGAAACAAAATATATTTGGGTGGGCTTATGGTTGTGTTCGGCCCAATCAGTAGGGCTAGAAGAAAGAAAGAAATGTGTTGGGCTTATTGTGGTACACGGCCCAAAGCAAAAGAAGAATATGTAGTGGGCTTAGGGTGATGATCGGCCCAAAAAATATAACGAGGTATCGGTGACTAGTGCTCTCGTAACTTTAGTTTCGGTATCGGTGTCGGTTCGTGTAAACCATGAAAATATAAACGGTGTTGTTCATACGTATATATATATATATATATATATATATATATATATATATATATATATATATATATAATATAACGAAGTATATATATGTTAATTATTACTAAATTACTATTATACTATGACTTATATATACATAGTATAATAGTAATTTAGTAATAATTAACATATATATACTTCGTTATATATATATATATATATATATATATATATATATATATATATATATATATATATATATATATATATATATATATTAATAATATATCGGTGTCTAATCAAGGTGTCAGGTCGCTAGTGGGAGTAACCGGTGTTAACCTCATTGGGTGATATCTAAGAGTGACAATCAGGTGATACCAGGTGACAAACATAGGGTGACCAAAATAATCGGGTGTCAAACAAACGGTGTCTCATATAAAAATTTCAAATTAGCTCGCAAAAATGGCTTAGATTAGAATAGTATCGAAAATTAGCATTAATAAATGACCTGTGATTTTACGGAGTATTACATTATGGTTGTTGTGGTTTGGTCTCAAGTTGGCAGCCGTGACTCGAATGGAGCATTTTTAAAAATGCGGAACTCATGGAGCATTTTTAACTGGATTTTTTGTGGTAATGATGATCCAAGGGTATTTAAGTCATTTTGCATAATAAAGAACCATTTGTTAAGCATTATGACAACTAATACGAACTTAATTAAGCATTTTGACAATAAAAAAGGTACATTATGTAGAATGAGTCAAAATTGTAAGTAGGTTAAGCATTTATAAATTTAACCCTACATATTGTTTTGTAAGAGACGAAAATTAAATCTACTGTATTAACCAAACATAAATTCTGTTAAATTTGGTTTTAAAGGGAAATCTGCTTAAAATGGAAGGACACACTGGTTGATGATGTCATTATGTCGTTTGGGCATTTTGGCATGATATATCAGTTCGACACAAAAGCGGGTTATACCCGATTCCTAAAAGTTTTTTTGGTTTCAAGGTGTTAGGTGTCTCGAGGGCCACTCTCTTTCATGGCGATATCAAGTTAGCTCAACTTACATAAACCATTTAATATCAAGTAAATCAGTATTACATTAAATGACGTTAAAACCAACAGCACTATTACTCAATAATAACTCATAAATCTCTTTACATTGTGTGTGGACATCCAAAAGTATTCAAGCTATTTTGTAAACATAAATAAACTATGCAAATAAGCTTTGCCAAACATTCCTATAACAATGATAAATTTAAATGGAGGATAGACTAAATATAATCAGGTTTCATTTTCATATGAAATGTCTTTAATACCTCAAACCTAACAAAGTACCAATAGTTGAACACAAAAATTTGTCTAAAGGTATTCATTTTTTAATATATTTTATCAAACTTGAGGTTGCTTATATGATTTAGGGTGTGTTTGTCTCATTTAGATGTTTTAGGTCTGAATCTGACTATCATATCTTACTAGTAAGAGGTGGCTAGAACGTCTAAATCTAAACGAAATAATGTTGTTTGTTTTTGTATAATTGTTTGAATGATTTTAAGAGCTCATTTCTGCAATTTATTTAAATAACTTATGTAAATATGAAACAAGACTTTTTATCATAAATATAACATAGTTAATAAATTATCAAATATATTATATTAACACGAGTCTTCAATCTCTCTTATCGAGTAAGAGGCAGTAAGACAAGGCTCCCACCTCTTACTGAGTAAGATGTTATATGTCTAACTGGGTCTGACTCAAAAGAAAAAAAACAAACAAGCAAAACGTCTGCCCACCTCTTACTGGTAAGAGTAAGAGAGAGTAAGAGGGCTAGTAAGACTTTTTTTTTAAAAACAAACACACCCTTAGTCTTGAACTTGGAAAAAAAAAACAACATTCAAGTTGAAAACCATAACACTTCACATAGACTTGTTTCTTAATACTTTCTCAATTTCAGAGACTAGTTAGTGTCTTTGATCTGGCTTCATTCAATGTTTATTTTTATAGATCTTATAATATTTCAAAAGATTATGCAGATTGTATACATACTATCCTATGAACCAACAAGAAAAACAAGACAATAGTGGAATCGATGGAAGGGGTCTCGTTACAACTACTATTGCAGACTCATATTTACCTTTAGAGAAAATTTCCAAATGAGTACAAAAAGTTGAGCCATTTCTCAAATGAGTACAAAAATAATAGCTTTTCCCAAAAGAGTCATGTGCTAATGTGCTATTCCATTAATTTTTAGACACCTGTCCAGACCAATTGTACAAAACCAATCATTTGCAAGTACAGTCAATTTCAATTGTACCTCACGTGTTGTTTGACGTTTATAAACAAATGTGCGAACTTCTAATGTGCGAATGTGCGAACGACGGCTACCCATGTGCCACATTTATTGGGAAAGAACAAAAAATCTTTTACTTTTAGGAACAAAATCTCACCTCTTTGTACTTTGCTAGTACAACTAATATTAATTTTAAAAGACCAAGACTTTTAATACCAAATAAAAAAACAAAAAACCGACCATTATCATCTCCTAAAAAAACAAAAAACCTGACCAAGCGTTTAATTAAAAAAAAAAAAAAAAAAAAAGTAGAAAGAATATGATCTGAAAGTAAGCATAGAGTTTCCTGAACATACAGGTGGGAAGATGGGCGGCTGGATAAAGGGTCAAAATGAGTTGAGGTGGAAACGGGTCAATTTCGGTACGGGATATAGTGAGTAACTTGTTAGTATGATTGATGGTTTTGTATGACAAACAATAGCATTAAAGTGATTTTTTATTCGGTTAAAAAAACATTAACCGATATCCATTTAATATAAAAGTTTTGCAAAATTAAAAAAGGGTGGTGTTGAATAGTGGCGAATATGTGGTGGTGACGGTGGTATTGATTGATGTTGATGGTGACAAAAAAAAAAGATTTTTTCAACGTTCGCACATTAGCCGTAATTGGCATAACCGTCGTTCGCACATCTGCTTGGTTGGGGAGTGTACTAATAGTCAGGGATGTTGGGCCAACAAATAATTTGTATTGTAATATTTATCTGGACACGTGTCAAAAAATTAGTGGAATCGCACATTCGCACATGACCGTTTTGGGAAAGCATGTTATTTTTTGCTTCTTTTAGGAAAAGTTTTAACTTTTTGGCTTCTTTTGGGAATAAACATTTAACTTTATTTGGTTAATCAACATTTATGGATTTGAGTTAATATGTCTATAGACATTGCGTGTATCAAATTTGCTTTTAAAGCTGAAAATGTCAACTGATATATCTATTGACAATCAATAAAAGTGTCTAGTTGGGAGTTGGATGGACGAAATAGTTTTAAATTCAAGTAAGTTGTAACCAAGAGTTCAGGACTGTGAAAGTGGTGTAAGATTGACAACACATTACAACATGAAAACATATAGCAAAATAATCCGCCCCTCATCAAATCTCAAACCAAAAAGAAAAGAACACGTATCATCTCATCATCAACAACAAACATCTAAACTAATCTATATCATCAATCCGAATCATCAAGCCCTTGGCCTTTTCTTTCATTTGTTGCTCGTTTTCAAATCAAGAAGGCGTTAAAGAGACTTTAAGATCCTTGATAGGGTCGCGGGTAGGTTTGATGTTGTTCATTTCGTTTTGATTTGAACGAACCAAGAAAAGAGAAAGTAACAATATCGTTATTTTTCTATTTTTTTTGTTTCGGATATTAATTGAATGAAGCTAGGCTTCAAAAACGATCGATGATGGTTTTAATTACTTTCGTTTGTCTGACTTTTTATGTCACGATATTATTTTGAATTTTACGAAAGTAAAAGACTGAGATCTATTTGTTTTTACAGTATATGTTTCGAGTCTTAGTTTCGTATGAAAGAAAGTATGATTGTGTTTAAATGTAGAATTGGTTGTAATGGTGGGTTGTACATTATGTTTAAATGATTGTAATATTGGGTGTAGGTAGGGGTGTAATCGAGCCGAGACAACTCGGGAGCAACTCGAGATCGACTTGAAAAATACTCGATTCGACTCGATTTTAAATGAGTCGAGCTCGAGCTCGAGCTCGAGCTACTCGTGTAAGATGTCGAGTCGAGTTCGAGTTCTAAGTTACTCGGCTCATGAAGCTCGCGAGCCTTAACGAGCTCTTCTAAAATTACATATATACCCTTTATTTATACATATATTTACTTTCCATTTTATTTCATATAAAAAGGAAAAGTTAAAAACCCTATTACATTTATACCTAACATTTGGTGCCGTCATCTTCTTTATTCTTCCACATCTCAAACCTTTAGGCTAATAGGCAAGGAGCAAAGTTTTTCACCATACACATCAGCGCCACGTCAGCTTTCTCTCTCCTCTCACTCCCCTTCACCACTCTTCACCAATTAGTGGGCAAGGGATATGTTTTTTCACCTTAACTCTATTTTTTTTAATACTTACACAATTAAAAACATAAACATAAAAATATAAATACGTAAACTTCAAATTTAAAAACATACAACGTACGAAATTAAAACGTTAAATAAACTACATAAACTACGATTTTAAACTAAACTACATAAACGTACCAAAAATTTCCATAACAGAGTTACAAAAATGATCAAGACATCGACGAGAAGTTTTATCACCCATCTGCAGATATTCGTCTAAAGCATCAGGAATCGCGCCGTATGCCATTTGACGAATCGCGGAGGTGCACTTCATCAACGCTGAAATGCCTTCTTTCCCGGTACAATCAACATTACTACTAAAAAATGGATTATGAATAGTTACCTCCCGAACTATCCAGTTGAAAAGAGTTCGACTCATTCGGAACCTCTTTCGAAAAGTATCTTCATCGTAGAACGGGTTTTCAGAAAAATAGGCGGCAACTAAACGTTCATGAGCACCATAATGATCTCGATGAAGGCGTTTTATCACGGGGCGATTTGCTTTTCGTCTATTTTTAATAAACGACAACGATCTTGCAATAAAATTCAAATTCTGACTTGTAACTTCTCGTTCTTCTTCTGAGTCGGTAAACATAATTATATCGGAATTCATTTGGAAAATAAAAGGAATGAGATGTATGTTGTTTGAGGTTGTGTTGATTTGAGATTGTGTTTAAAAAATAAAAGTTTGTGGGTATTTATAAAAGAAATAAGTGGTTTTTTTTTACTCAACGTTCATATTTACATTCATATTGATTTTTTTTTTTTAAATTTATTTTTACTCAACGTCAATTTATTTCTACTCAAACGTTCATATTGTGATTAAATGAAATTGTGGGGTCCAATTTTCCTTAGTAACCGGTTGGTGGTCAGACCACCTTAAATGGTTTTGGAATTCGTGCCTAGCGCGTGACTAAGGATAGTGTGCAAGGTTCATAGCGCGTGAGTGAGAGTGAATTGGTGAAGGTTTGACCATCTTGCCTACCAGTCTTATTTTTACTAGGTTCCACTCGTCATCTGATCTCTCAAACATTTTCTTTTTTCTTTTTACTTAACTTCATAAGTTTTATAAAACAATATAGCTAGATTGTGCTTGGATTTGGATTTCTTTAGATGTGGGTTTTTTCTTCATAGCATAAGTAATTTTTTATTTGAGCAAATATATCTAGATTGTTCATAAAAGCAAATATTTAGCAGTGGAAACATATGGATCTGATCTCTCGTTTTTTTTTTTTTTTTTTTTTTTTTTTTTTTTTTTTTTTTTTTCACTCAAAAGTGGCATTTTTCAAATAAAACAGTTGTACTCTCAATTTATTATTTGATTTTTTTTAATATATACGAGCCGAGTCGAGTCGAGTTTCGAGCTTGAGTTTTAGTGATCAAGCCGAGCTCGAGCTTGAATTTTGAGGCTCGGTCGAGCTCGAGTCGAGTTTCGAGCTCGAGTATTATATGTCGAGCCGAGCTCGAGCTTGTCAATACTCGACTCGACTCGGCTCGATTACACCCCTAGGTGTAGGGGTGTTTTTAATGCTATTAATGTATAATTCTAAGGATTTTAGTCTGAATTTCGATTTATGCTTGTTTTTGTTGTACATAATGCTTTGCTTGTTGTAATTATGAAAATCCCTTGCTTTAAAGTGTTGTAAATCTTGCATCTTTTTTTGTACATCTTAATTTTTTTGGAGAAAAAGTCATTCCTCTATTATAAATTATAAGTAGTATAGATTATTATAGAAACATATTTTGTAGTAGGCATCGAAGATATGTATGTTTCTAAAAGTGATAAACTAGCCGGGTTTTCGATGTTCAAAGAATATATTTGGTTTTATGCTGCAAATATTAACATAAAATGCATGAAACATGTTTCATACGAACTACTTTTATTTGGTAAACAAATGGTTCAAATGAGAGGAAACAAGATGTCATATATAGTTTTCAAACAGGTAAAAGAACGAGGTTTTCCTTGTTTGGTAAACACCATTGTTTTGTGTAGTTTTGTTTGTATATATACAACGCCATGTTTTTTGTCAAACGAAAAAGCTTAATAAAGAAAATGTTTTGTTTTTTATTTTCTAAGTAAACACATGCAACTTTGAATCTACTCGACTATTCATGACATTGATTTGGTTACTATTGCATGTTTTGTTTTAACGTGGATGATTAAGTCTTCAAAGGGGTTTTGTTATACCCACCCGTCTGCTCCATGAAGTACAAACCCTTTAGGGAGTACTTTTTCTGATTTTTTTTTTTTTTTTTTTTTTTTTTTTTTTTTTTTTTCATTTTGCTATCTTTATTCTTTATTTTATTTTATTTTATTATTATTTTTTTTACAAAGTAACAAAGTGCTGTCTTTATTCTTTTTTATCCAAGTCTAGTTTTTTGTCCAAGTAAAGTCCAGTTTTGCCAAAGTGCAGATTCACACAATAAAGTGAAGATTCACTCAAAGTGCAGATTCATACAAACACAAAGTAAAACAAAAAGTGAAAACCAAAATAAAATTTAAAAACATTCGTCATCGCCTTATAGGCTCAGAATTTTAGAAGGCTCGGATTTGAAGGTTGCGAAAGTGATAAAAATATCACTCCGCCATCCATTCGGTTTTAAAAACTATTCGTCATCGTCTTGGTTTTAAAAACCATTTTTTTCCTCAAAGTTACAAAGTGCAGTTTTGTCCAAAGGGCAGATTCACTACATTTTACCGACGCTAGACCCAAATTTTACACTTCCGCGTAACCACCCACAATGGAGGTTTTTCTGAGAGCCAGTTGCAGCCGAATGAATAACTTTATATCAACATCGACTAATGGAGTAAATATTATACAGACAAAACATTGTAAATAATTATTGATTTATGTTGTAAATAATTATACCGACAAAACATTGTAAATAATTATTAATTTATGTTGTAAATAACTGTTTGTATTATATAGTAAATAACATTATTGATTGATTATGCAAATTCTTTTGTCAGGTGGGCTGAAGAAATCCTTTCTGGTGTCGATGTGATAGAGGATTTATTATAGAACGGACATCCTGGCAAGACGGTAGTCGTGGGCGACCGTTTTATGCATGTCCTCTTTTGGTGGTAAATAAGCATACGTTTGCTTAGTTATGTAAATAATTTATTTGTTAAAAATACATTTCTTATTATTTTCTTAACATGTAACAGCCAGGTACAAAAGACTATGGGTGTCGATACTTCAGGTGGAAAAATGAATTTGAAGAAGAGTACTTTAATCAAGCCTCTTCTTCAACAACCTCTTCTTCAACGCAGTGCTCAAACTGCGTTGCTAAAGATAATGAGAACAAGTTGTTGAAGACAAGAATAAAGACGTTGGAGATGGAGTTAGAATTGGCAAGGAATCCTGAGGATCACGCTTGTCAGTCGGGTGCAAGGCTCCATGATCTTTTAACCGAAATGAATAATCTTCATATGTCGTAGATATTGTTGTTTTTAAATAATATGTTAACGTTGACTTTTAATTTAATAATAACATTTGTTCTTTTTAAATAATATAAGTTTAGGTGTAAACACTGATCTTGTAGTAGTTTATAAATGCAAATGAGTCAACGTCATATTTTTTTATAACGTCATATAGACAATTATTAATTAAGTATACACAACACAAAAACATTACAAAAAGTTTAGGTGTAAACACTGATCTTGTAGTAGTTTATAAATGCAAATGAGTTAACGTCATATTTTTTTATAACGTTATCTTTTTTTATAACGTCATATAGGCAATTATTAATTAAGTATACACAACACAAAAACATTACAAAAAATATTATAACACAAAAACATTACAAACATTTAAAAAAAAAAAAAAAAAAAAAAAAGTACACCATAACCCTCTAGAGAGGGTTGGGATAAAAACTAGTGGAGGGTCCGGTCAACAGCCTCCTTTCAAAGATGAATTTATGTTTTAGCTTTGATGTTTACAAAAGAAATGATATTATGTTTAAAACTTTTCAATTTAAATAATCAATGTTAGAATACTAGTGTATAATAGTTGCGATATTAGTTTAGGGAAATGATATTATTTTTTTGATGTTTACATAAGAAATGATATTATTGTTTTAACGCGGATGGAGCCGTCCAAACATCACATGTTAAATTTACACCGGTTTCTAACTCTTGAAATACTAAAATCATTTGTTCTTTAGCCATTTTCCAAATTTTTATACAATCACGTCTAAGGTTTATTCGACTTACATGGGTATATCGAGGTTGAAGCGTATCTTGAATAAGTGAGGTCATTCGCTTATTGTCGAAGTGGTCAGAAGGCAAGGTTTCTTGAATCACAAATTGCACCATCCTTTCACAAACACGATCCGGCTCCTATACAAACAACGATCCATCAACCCCTGTTGTTGTTTGATTAGTACTTGAACCCGCTTTAACAACGTGACAACTTTTATTCATATGATTTTTCAACATAGTATTCCAGTCATGTTTGTAAAAAAACCTCACATTTCTTACATCTAGCTCTTTTCAAATTGTCCAGCATCAAACACAAATCGAAGTTTAACCAAATTTTCGGGTTTCTAGGCGTCGATATGATAGAAACCACCGTGAGATTGGTTGAAGAGCTGCCAACTGAAGATCTATGTTTTACCAATTTTTGAGGGAGTTTTTTTTTTTTTTTTTTTTTTTTTTTTTTTTTTTTTTTTTTTGGTTTGGTTTTGTTTTGTTTCCAGTTCCAGAGTATTTTTGTGTTTTTTGAATGTGTAATATAACCTTAACTTAACACGCATATATGGCTGAGCATTGGTCTTAGACCGGACCGAGACCGAATTAGACCAAAACCACGGATCAAGGATCGGACCGAATGTGTTCGGTCCGGTCCGGTCCTTCGATCGATCTGGTCCAAGAAGACGTTAATTGTTGGTTTGTACGTAAGACCGGACCGAACCGGAACGGAACGAGACTGAAATAAGGAAAAAGTTGTGACTGAGACCGGACCGTTGATTTTTCAGTTTGGTCGGTTTTCTCGGTCCGGTCAGTTGTTGGGACTGCGATGCTCAACCGAACACACATATATACTACTAGACGAGTACCCGTGCATAGCAACGGGATTTTATAGCGACAAATAGTTTATTGATAAAAAAAGTTTATAGGTTATAAAGGAAAAATAATAAAAGTTTGAAGACTTGGGAATTTAACATAATGTTTTGAAACCCGGTTCGACCCGAATGGTTCAACCGGTTGAACCGTTCTGGTCGAAAAATGGGTCGATTTAAACCGGGTCAACTTGCTAGGTTGGGTCGAAAACGGGGCATATTAAACTGGGTCAACTTGTCCGGGTTTGAAGCGTCCCTGGTCAACCCGGTTTTTGTTTTAATTGGTTGTATTTAATTTGATAGATATGTTTTTAATTAGTTGTACAATGTGAATAAATCATTGTACTTTTAAGTAATGGATAATGTTTTGAAACCTGGTTCGACCCGGGTGGGTCAACCAGTTGAACCGTTCCGGTCAAAAAATGGGTCGATTTAAACCGGGTCAACTTGCTAGGTTGGGTCGAAAATGGGTCAAATTAAACCGGGTTAACCCGCCGTGTTTGAAGCGTCCCGGGTCAACCCGGTTTGTGTTTTAATTGGTTTTATTTAATTTGGTAGATATTTTTTTAATTAGTTGTACAATGTGAATAAATCATTGTAGTTTTAAGTAACGAGGCGTTTTAATAAGAGTATTAAATGCATTTCAATATTTTCTTATATACATTTTTCAACATTCCACAATATTGACTATTCCACTTTTCACCTTTGACCATTTTTACATTATAGATAGTATAGATAATTGGGTTATACGGAGTAAAAACTGAAGTATTTTTTAGTCAAAAAAGAAAATAAAGGAAAAAACGATTCAAACTTTCAAAAAACAGTGGTTAATTAATATTGGATGGGATAGGACAAAATTTTGGGGACCAAACTTACCAAAGTGTGAAAGTATCAATTAATATTGGATGGGATGGGAAAAAAGTATCAATTAAGAGCAACTACAATGGCAAAAACTAGAATAGCTTTTCATTATTTAGATAAGTCTTTTGAAAGACTTTTTTTTGCATTGCATGAAAAGCTTTTTGAAAAGTTTCTTAGAAAGACTTGGTATACTCCAAGTCTTTCATCAAAGTGGTATGTATTAAATGTGTGTAGCATTAATGGCATTAAATGCTCCAAGTCTTTATGACTTGGTGCCATTGTAGTTGGGCAAGAAGGACATGCTATCAAAAAATTCGGGTACATCCTATCTGTCAAAAATTAATATTGGTTGCATGCTATGTTTTCTTTTAAGAGCATCTACAATAGTTAAAACACAAATGACTTTTTGCATTTAATGCAATTAATGCAAACCACATTTAATACATATCACTTTAAAGAAAGACTTGAAGTATACAAACACTATGTTCTCTAGTTTATTTTAGAGGGAAAGTGAAAGGAATGGAGTGAAACAAAAAAAATTTGTGTTCTTGAGTTTTTTTTGGCTTAGGAAAGAAAGTGATTGTAAGTGGAAATGAAAGAGCACTAGTGCTATTTTTGACTCATCACTTTCATCCCATATTTGAGATGAAAGTGAATAGGACAAAATATTTAATAGTAGAAAGACCAAATCATCCTTGCATCTCTCTTTTATTTTTATTTTTTTGTGAGGACATGATTGTAAATGTATAACTTTCTTTCATTTTCTTTCTTCCTATTTTATTGATACTCAAGAACATAAAAAAATCTCTAGCTTTCTTCATATCCATTCCATTTCTTTTCTTCACTTTCATTTTTTTTACATTTCACTCTTAAATTTAACTCAAGAACAGAGTGAAAGTCTTTCTAAAAAGCTTTTCAAAAAATGAGAAAAAAGCTTTTCAAAAAACTTATTTAAATAGTGAAAAACTATTCTTGGTTTTGCCATTGGAGATGCTCTAATATTGAACCCCTTTTTAGCCCTAGACTGAGTAGATTCCTTTGATTTTTCAATGAAAGCATTCATGAAAGCGGCAGAAGTCTGCATGCTGTATGTCACCACCTATAGTCTTATCGTTGTCAAAATATGAAAAACAAACAAACGGGTTTAAACCTATTTTTTTTAACCGGTTTTCAAACTAACGTCGCAAAAAAAATGAGTAACCGGTTTAAAAAAAAGTCGGGCCGGTTATAGTATACCCAGTTTTCAAACCTGTTATCGATTTTTTTTGGGGGTTCAGGTCAAGAACTGGTTGAAATGTGCTCCTCTAGTCATAAGAGATATTTTTGATTAATGGATTTTGAATTTCTGCACACACTAGTTAGGTAACGAACTTTCAAAAAGTTCGTTAACTAACATTAGAAATTTTTTAAAGTTCTTTACCTATCTGTGGAATTAACCCATTACTGGATTTTGAATTTCTGCACACACTAGTTAAAAGTAACCACTTTTAAGTTTTTTATCACGGTACATGGACGGTTTAAGTTTATACACTTAATAAAATAACACAAGTTTGATACAAGTTCTCACATCATATGTTTTATGTTTTTAAATCAATTTTTATATTCTTTGCATCCCTTTCATAACACTTATACAAAACTTCTAAGTAAAATTTCTTGGCATCTAGCATGTGAGCCGAAAATAGTCAATAAGACCAGGTGTAGTGAGACTGGACAACACATCCTCCCATCACAACTCGGTATTCTCTTATTACACTGCTGCCTTACAACTCAATCGTCAACCAATTTTGCGCATAATTCGGTTCTACATATGGCCGACTTTTCATTTTTTGTTTTGTGCATAGTGAGGTATATATGTTGTTATTTATTTGTATTTTGTTTGATGAAATTAATAGTCTTATTACATATAATTTGTGGTGAAGTCATACAATATGAATGCTAAATTAACGGTGATAAAGCTAATAAACACCAGGCACAGTATAATAAAAGACACACTTGTTCACTAGTTGTTTTGGTATATGACGAAATAACTTTCTAGTTTGAAAGTAAACATTTCCTTCACTATGACAGTTACACACTCACACTCACGTAGCTTTGTATAGAGGAGGTACATAACGAATTTAATGTGGAAAACCACTCACCACCTGCCTGGTAAATATAAAACAATGGATTTATAAAAAACCAATGACAAAAACTACGAGTATATATATGTTAAAGCACCATGCACAACACTTGTCTAAACCCTCAAAAACACATACACATACACACAAGTTTGTTGGTTTTTCATATTTTGAAACAAAAGTGCCTCCAACCAATAACAATTAATGGTGCAACCTTATGATTCGTCAAAGCCAACTCGATCTTGTAAAAGAGTAGAAATTCTCGATTTCAAACGAGCAAAAACAACACCCGAAGGTATTGCCATGTCGTTTTTTGTTATTACAAGTTCATTTTTATTGGTTATTCTTTCAAACTTTCGGATCTTAAAACATATTCCTTCATTGTATAGAGAAGGGTGTCTACTCAATATGATCATCTCTTAAAAGGGCTACCATTTCTCGTAATTCATACACGCTTTATATCTATGTCTGCCGACAAAATTTGTGTGGGCTGTATCCCTTCTACATCCCTCTACATCCCTGAGGTTTGTCATTTTACGATTATATATTTATTTACTTGAAAATCGTGAACAAAATGTTTATTTTCATCATCGGTATATGTTCAAAAAATTCATACTAGTTTTGTTAGTTGATATATCAAAACGTTATTCAGTAGAACCAGTTAGTCTTAAGAAGCATATGTAAATTTTAAGCAAGATTATTGTTTGAGTAATTTATGGTCAAGTAGTATAATGCTCGAAGGACCCTTCGTCTGGACACTTGAGCTCTTCGGTATCTGTAAAAAATAGCAAACGCGTTAGCCTCGCCCAGGGTGTTATCCCAGGACCAAGCTCCGGCGTTGGAGTAAGTACGGGTTTGGTTGTATTGGATGTGTGTGTGTGTGTAATAATCTTAAATGCTCTAAAAACATATGAGTAAATGAGTTCTATTTATACTACCTCAAAATTGTACATGCCCACTGTTCTGACACTGTGCAAGCTACGAGCATGTCACTATTTCTGACATTTAGGGTATATCTTGCCGAGCTACCCTTGTACTAGGGTGTCAGATAGGTTCACCACGTGGCAGACATAGACCCGTAAAATCCGGGATTGTAGACGGCGCTGTCTGGTTCGTCCGGTCGTTGGTTCCGGAGAACATCATCCATCCGGACATTATGTCCGTCCGGTCATATACACGAACATGTCCCCCTCAGTGTCATGTTACAAATTGCAAAATTATGACATGACACTCATTGGTTCGTCCTAAACTGACCTCTGCGTCCCCTATTATCTTACCTTTCTCTATATTATTTGTCGGGTCCTTACTGTTCATTGCGGTTTCAGGCCCAATATTATGATGGGCCAAAGCCCATTATCAGTAATAAGTTAAACATAGTTTACCGTGATGCATAGGATGATGACACGTGTGGAAAGGTCCATGCGTGGACGGCTCAGATTTAGCCACGTGCGGGTCTGACAGATGTGACGTTTTGTCTTTCCCCCAAAGGCCTTGTATAAGGGTTTGTATTTCTCATTTCACAGTTTTACTTTTACCTGTTATCTTTTTATCGCTGTTGTTAGGAATACAAATATTCCTGTAAAAGTCTCGGTCACCTGATTATTGTAAAAGCATTAAGTTAGCTCGTAGTTAGTTTATTTATTAGTTAGTTAGTAGTAGTTTAAGTAACACCGTGGAAGAAGGACGGGTCTTTACCCACTGTATGCCTGATCTACAGCCCGGGTGTGGGCGTATAAGTTGTAAGTATAAATACCCCTCTCCACTAGTGGAGAGGGTTGGACCTTCACTTAATCTCAATCTAATATTTCACTTTTTCTCTCAAGGTTCCATTCTCCCTCTCTTTCTTTATTTCTAACGCCCCACAAATCACAAGAACATCATGTTTCCAACATAGTTAGTATTCTACAATTGGTATCAAGAGCCAATGTTTCATCTTAGGGCCTTGTAGAAGCAAATTTGATGATGTTTTGAGTGGTTTTGTGAGTTTGAAGTCACTTTCTTGGAAAACATCTTGGTTTAATCTTTCTAGTGTTGTTATACATGTTAGTGATGTACTTTTATGTTCATTAGTGTGTGTTGAACATTGTAGTTTAGTTTGTGTTACCATTTCCTTAATCTATTTGAAGTTTGGAGTTGATTTTGGGCGGATTTCTTTGTTGCGGTTAAGTACACTGTTTCATTGCTAGGTTGCAGTTAAGTTCTGATATCTGTGGTTAGCTTGCTGCGATTACTATTTTGAGAATACAAACAAATCGCAACGATAGTGACAGTTTTGGACCATTATCACTGCGATTAGTTAATCTGCGGTTAGTCATTTGCCGTTAACTATTCTGCGGTTAGGTGTTTCCTGCGGTTAGTATCCTTGGTTTGCGGATTACTTAGGTTGCGATTAGATCAGTCTGCGGTTGGGATTTTTCTGCGGTTAGGTGTTGTCTGCGATTAGTCTATTGCGGTTAGTTTTTCTGCGATTGGAAGTTCTCTGCGGTTTGGTACCTTCTGCGGTTAGTGTCCTTGGTTTGCGGTTTGCTCAGGTTACGACTGGATTTTTCTGCGGTTGGAATTGTCTGCGGTTTAGTATTCTCTGCGGTTAGGTCAAGTTGCGGTTAAGTTTTTCTGCGACTAGTACTCTACATTGCGAGCATCTCCCACATTGTGGTTTGGTAAGTTCTATTTTGGTGATGGCGACCTCTTCTGATGACATTCAAGCTGCGGGGTCTGACACCCGACCTCCGATGTTGGATAGAACTGACTATGAATCATGGGCTCAAAGAATTCGTCTGTACTGTCTGGGTAAAGAAAATGGGGTTAACATCTTGAAATCTATCGATGAGGGACCCTTTCAAATGGGTACTACTAGAGACACGGTTACAGAAGCAACTGATCTACTACCGGCCGTACTTGGTCCTGATAGACCTCGTACCTACAATGAGCTGTCTGATGAAGAAAAGAAACACTATGATGCAGACATCAGAGCATCAAATATAGTCATTCAAAGGCTACCCAAAGATGTCTACAAACTTATCAACTACAACACTGAAGCAAATGCGGTCTGGGATAATGTCAAAATGCTTCTTGCAGGGTCTGAGTTAACTAAAGAAGATCATGAGTCACAGCTATACGATGAATTTGAGCACTTCAAAATGAATCCAGGTGAAAGCATCACTGACTATTACGTCAGATTTCACAAGCTGGTCAATGATATGAGAGCCATCAAGATGACAATGCCCAACATACAGCTTAATTCCAAATTCGTGAACAACATGGCACCTGAATGGGATAGATTTGTCACAGCTGTTAAGCTCAACAAAGGTCTCAAGCATACCAATCATGAACAGCTTTATGCATATCTCCAACAACATGAGAAACATGCTGCTTATGATCGGCTAATGCGAGAAAAGCTCAATCCGTCTGCAACAAATGAATCTCTTGCTTTTGTTTCCAATGTGCAACAACCTATTCAAACCTCTAATGATCAATCTCAACCATCACAATCATCCTCCAGGTCTACCCCAACCAATAGTCAATCATCAACTCCCTCACCATCTGCTTTGAATACACAACTTGATTCTGGGTATTCTCACACTGACATGATGATTGATAATCTCTCCAACCAAGTTTCTCTACTGGTCCAACAGTTTAGGGCTGCACTTCCATCTACTAACAACCAACTCAGAATCTCATCTAATCCACATAATCAGGCAGTCATTGAAGATGGTCGGGTGGTGGTGCAGAATGTGCAGGGAAGACAAAACTTCAACCAAAGAAATGCTGGTAGAGAGAATGGGCAGTACAGAGTTGGGAATGCTCTTCAAGCACAAGCTAAGCAGCCGAAATGCTATAACTGCGGAGGGTTGGACCATATTGCTAGGAATTGCACTCTCCCAAAACATCCTCAAAACTCTGAGTACTTCAAAGACAAGATGTTGCTGATGCAGGCACAAGAAAATGGGACACTGTTGGATGAAGAAGCTTTGCTCTTTCTGACCGGTAATGATGGTAACACCTTTGATGCTGATGTGGATGATCAGCCTGTTCAGGACATGGCTCTTAATGACCCGAATATCTTTCAAGTTGAAGAGTGTGATGCATTTGACTCAGACGTGGATGACGAACCTACTGCTCAAACCATTTTCATGGCTAATCTGTCTGCAGCTGCATCCTCTTCACAGCATCCTGATCTATCCATCACATCTGCTATCTCTGAGGTACCAACATCTCCTAATCATGATCTGAATAATCCTACAACTGTACAGGGGGCATGTGACTCTGTACAACTCAAGAATATTGTCAACACAAACATCACTGATATGGGTAATACCAATAATATCCCATATGAAATGTATGTGAATGACAATGGACAGCCAGTTGTACCAAGTGACATGCCGTCTATTGATTCTAGTGAACATGAGGTACATGAGCACATGATATACAACCCTGATGATTCCCTGATCACTAGAATTAACACCCTTAAGGATCAAGTGAATATTTATGAGCAGCGTGCTAAGTTTGAGCTGAATGAACGTGAGCAGAAAATGGAATGGCAACTGCGTACTTACATATCTGAAAACAATTCCAAACAAGAATCATTAAAAAGGGAACTAGTTTCTTTAAAGAATCAATTGGATCAAACCATCAAACAAAAACTAGAGGCTCAAAAAGGTTTGACTTCAATCAAACTAGAATTCAAAGATAAAGAAACTAAATTTCTAAGTGATTTCTCAAAACTAAAAACGTTGAAAAATAAATTGGAAGATAAGTTGTACACACAGGGCCAAACCATTCAATCTGCTCAAATGATGGAAAACCATAGGAAACTTAGTGATGAATTTAGTGAACAAGATGCCTCTAAGCCTAAAGCAAAATACCTTAGAAATGGCATAGGTGCTCAGCCTGCGTTATATGATGCAAACACTATGCTTGAGCCTAATCATGCACCTCCCGAAGTAAGAGATGATAGTGAAACTCAGGAGATTGAAGATAGATCCAGGGGAAAACTTGCTGAATGATTAAAGGATCCCAAGTGCATTGCTAAGAATATTGTGTTTCACTATGATTATGTGAATGACAATCAATCTGCAATTTTTGTTCCTCAAAAGAGAATTCTTCCTGATAAAGTGTTTTGGAATATTGACATTGAGAAAATGCAAGCTGAAAGAGTTATAGGTAACACACGCACTATGTTTAGAATTGCTCACCCAACTACTTACCCCCTGAACACACCTAGGCACCTTGTACCTTTCACTCTTCCCACACACTGTAATACTCTAATTGGGCTATATGTGCTAGGTCAATTGTTCAATGAATTTGAGAAAACCTGTAAAATAAGAATTACACCTACAGGGATTACAGAAGGGGAAAGGGGTTTTGAGCAAACAAAACAGTGTTACCTAACTGAAGTTATGCCATTTTTTAAACTTCTCAAAGAACATTTTGAGGGCCTTAAAAACACCATTAATGATGATGTGACTCAACTGAAAAAGGTTTTTGATGAAGTGGAAAGTGAGGGTAACCAATTAGCTATTGATCTCAAATACAATGAAATTGACAGGAAAAACATTCTCATCATGAATGAAAATTTGATTGCCAACTGCATTGCAAAAGATGTGTTTTATACTGTTACTGACTCTACACTATCTGCTCGACAATTCCATGAAATGTCGGTTACTTTGAATGTCTTCCAGAATCGTGTAATTGAGCTTGAGGGGGAGAATTACAAACTTACTGAAAAAATTCAAAATGACGACCATGATAACATGGTTAGGAATTTCTCAAAACTAGAAGTTGACAATCTGAACCTACAACTAAAATGTCAACATCTAGAAGAAAGCATAAAAATATCAAATTTCAAGACATCCTCGGATGCTCTTGAGTTTGACACATGTTTTGAATTAGCCAAAAAGGATGAAGTAATTCAAGCTCAATCAAACACGATTCGGAAGTTGAAGGTCCAAATTGCACAGTTAAAGTCAAACAAAAGTGACGTGACCAATACCAATTACCAGAAGTCGATAGATTCTCAAAACTTACAGAAACAAGGCATTATCAATGAACTACAACATGAAAATGAGTGGCTTCGTGCTGAAATGTCAAACGCTAAACAACGTTACAAAGAGTTATTTGAGTCTATTAAGATAACGCGTGACCAAAACAATGAAAGAGTCACTTCTTTGTTAAACGAAATTGGGAATCTAAAGACTATGGTGAAGGGTAAAATGCCCGTTATTTCATGTGAACATGCTGTTTCCAATGTACATGCTTGTAAAAAATATGTTAGCGATGCTGTGAATGTCTCTCTTCCCCTTAGGAACAATAGATTAGTTCATAGCAACTATCTTAAACATCTTAAGGAGTGTCTGGCCATACTTAGAGAAACCATCGAAGATGAGAGGATACCTAAACCGCATGATGATGTCATGATTGGTGCTTGCTTTCTCACTAATAGAGCCCAGGAACTATTAGAATATGCTATAGGATCATGCCCCAAGAATGATAACAAGTCGGATAGGTCATTTGTGTCGCACTCTAACAGTGGCAACAAACATGTTACATTAGATTATCCCCAAACCATGTCACAACCCACCATCATGATCACCGGTAAACAACTAGCAACTAATCATACTAATGTTCCCGTCAACGCTTCTACAGGAGTAAAAGGTGTATCTTATGCTAGCAAGTCACAGCCTAGTAGCAATACAAAGAATGATAGGACTTTGCCGGCTAAGAGTACACTCATGAAGGAAGTAGAAGAATCATCTAGGAACAATAAAGTTATGCTTAGTGAAAGGAATCGAGTTAAATCAAACATTTGTGTTAACAATGATGTATTTTATTCGAATTCTGATGCTATTTGTAAGACTTGTAACGGATGCTTATTTTATGGTAATCATGATGCTTGTGTTGTGTCTTTTCTTAAATCCACTATGAAATCTCCAGTTATGAATGTTTCGAATGTTAAAAGGGCAAAACAAGTATGGAATAAAACAAGAAAAGTGTTCACTAATGTTGGTTATCAATGGAAACCCACTGGAAGGAAATTCACCTCAGGCGAAAAGTGCCCAATGATTAGGATCACTAATTCCATGGGTGTGCCAACTAAGAAGTGGAGACCTACAGGTAGAATGTTCCCATTAGAAGTATGTAGTACCACTTATAGTTCTAGTGCATCAAAGTGTGATAATTCCAGTAAGATATCTGTGACATATGATAATCTAATATTTGTGTGTGCTAACCAAACGGACCCCAACTGTTTGTGGGGCTCCAGCTTTTTCAGTTATCCACCATTGTCTGGTTTCAAATGCAGGTCGTACAAATCGTCCTTTGGTATTTGGACTCAGGCTGCTCAAAACATATGACTGGAGATCGCTCGCGGCTCAAGAATTTTGTGGAAAAGTTTATTGGTACGGTTAGATTTGGAAATGATCATTTTGGTTCTATAATGGGTTATGGTGATTACGTCTTTGGAGACAGTGTTATATCCAGAGTTTACTATGTGGAAGGACTTGGGCACAATCTATTTTCTGTTGGTCAATTCTGTGACTCAGATCTCGAAGTCGCTTTCAGAAAACACACCTGTTTTGTTAGAGAATTAGATGGTGTTGATCTTCTCAAGGGGAGTCGGGACACTAATCTTTACACCATCTCCATCGAAGATATGCTACGGTCCTCTCCAATTTGTCTGCTCTCCAAAGCCTCCAAGAACAAATCATGGCTGTGGCATCATCGTTTAAACCATTTGAACTTCGGTACTATCAATGAACTTACACGTAAGGATCTTGTTCGAGGTTTGCCAAGACTTAAGTATGAAAAAGACCATCTGTGTTCCGCATGTCAACTGGGCAAGAGCAAAAAGCACACCCATAAACCCAAAACTGTCAATTCAATCATGGAAGTGCTTCATACTCTTCACATGGATCTCTGTGGACCAATGAGGATGCAAAGTATCAATGGCAAGAAATATGTGCTGGTTATTGTTGATGATTACTCACGATTCACGTGGGTAAAGTTTCTACGATCTAAAGATGAAACTCCAGAAACCATCATCAAACTCATCAAGATGTTGCAAGTTCGCCTCAACAAAACTGTTAGATTCATTCGAACTGATAATGGAACAGAGTTTGTGAACAAACAACTTACTCAATTTTATGAAGGTGCCGGCATCAGTCATCAAAAGAGCATTCCACGTACTCCTCAACAAAATGGAGTTGTTGAAAGACGCAATCGCACCTTAGTTGAAGCTGCAAGGACGATGCTCATCTTCTCTAAAGCTCCTATGTTTCTTTGGGCTGAGGCAATTGCCACCGCATGTTACACACAGAACCGATCCTTGATACATCCTCTTCACTGCAAGACTCCTTATGAACTGGTTCATGGCAGATAACCCGATCTTTCATTTCTACGGGTTTTTGGTGCACTTTGCTATACAACTAATGACAAAGACCTTGGGAAACTCAAGGATAAGGCCGACATTGGTTTCTTCGTTGGCTATGCTCCAGAGCGAAAGGGGTACCGAATCTACAACAAACGTACCAAAGACATAATGGAAACAATCCACGTTACTTTCGATGAGCTGACTGAGCAACCGGTTCCTGGACAATCAAGTTCTGGACCCGTACCTAACCTTTTGTCTCCTGGACCAATTAGTTCCAGGCTTGTACAGAATTCCATTCCTGCTGCTCCTTTTGTACCTCCTACAAGCGAAGATTGGATAAAACTGTTTGACCCAATGTTTGATGAATACTTTGAACCTCAACAGATGAATGCTCCTGAAGCTACAGTGGTTCAACCACCAGATGGGGTGGTGAATATTCAAGTTGACAATAACGGTCCATCCACCTCATTGTCATGGGATTCTGAAGCTCCCACCATCAGTTAATCGGTTAACACTTCTAATGTCCAACCTTCACCTGTACAGCGAGCAACAACTGTAGATAATACATCTGAAGTAAATCCTTTTGCTCCACCTGATAATGAGCCGTTTGTCAACATCTTTGCCCATGAATCGTTAAATGATGTCACATCCTCCGACGAATCTAACACGACCACCTCAGTTCCCTACTCTCAACCCCATGAATACCTTAGAAAATAGACCAATGATCATCCTATAGACAACATTATTGGAAACCCTTCGCGTCCAGTATCTACGCGCAAGCAACTTGCAACCGACGCATTGTGGTGCTTCTTCAATTCTGTCCTCTCTAAAGCTGAACCAAAAAGTGTCAAGGATGCAATGTACAAACACTCATGGTTCACTGCAATGGTGGACGAGATTCATGAGTTTGACCGTCTGGATGTATGGGAATTAGTACCACCCCCCGAGTGTGCTATGATCATTGCTCTTAAATGGATATTCAAGGTTAAACTTGATGAGCATGGAGATGTATTGAAAAACAAAGCTAGGCTTGTGGTAAAAGGATATCGACAAGAAGAAGGTATTGACTTTGAAGAATCCTTCGCACCTGTTGCTAGAATTGAAGCCATAAGAATATTTCTCGCAAATGCTGCAAGTCAAAACATGGTGGTTTATCAAATGGATGTCAAGACTGCATTCTTAAATGGTGATCTAAAAGAGGTGGTGTACGTATCTCAACCCGAAGGTTTTGTGGATCCAGAACGCCCTAATCACGTGTATCGATTAAAGAAGGCTCTCCATGGGCTTAAACAAGCACCTAGGGCGTGGTACGACACCTTGTCTAAATTTCTTCTGGCTAACAAATTTTCCAAAGGCGTTGTCGATCCCACACTCTTTACCAGAAAAACGGGCAAAAACCTTCTGCATGTACAAATCTATGTTGATGACATCATCTTTGCCTCATCTGATCCCTCAGAATGTGATTGTTTCTCTCAAGAGATGAGTTCCGAATTCCAAATGTCTATGATGGGTCATATGTCATTCTTTCTAGGACTGAAAATTTCTCAAAATCCCAATGGCATCTTCATCAATCAATCCAAATACGCCAATGAAACTTTGAAGAAATTTGGATTCAACTTCTGTGATTCAGTTGATACTCCTATGATTGAAAGATCGAAACTAGATGAAGATGATGTGGAATTCCGGTCGATCAAACCATGTATCGAAGCATGATTGGCTCCTTAATGTATCTTACCGCAAGCAGACCTGACCTTCTATTTGCAGTTTGCATTTGTGCTCGGTATCAATCCAAACCCACCAAGAAACATCTGGAAGCTGTCAAAAGAATCCTTCGATACCTCAAAGGTACAATCCACATGGGCCTTTGGTACCCTAAGGAAACTTCTATGGCTCTCACAGCATATTCAGATGCTGATCATGCGGGATGTCAAGACACTCGTCGCAGTACATCTGGGGGTGCACAGTTTTTGGGGAATAAGCTAGTCAGTTGGTCATCAAAGAAACAAATGAGTACATCTATCTCCTCGACTGAAGCAGAATACATTGCCATGTCATCGTGCTGTGCTCAGATCTTATGGATGCGATCTCAACTTTCAGACTATGGCTTCATATGCAATAAGATTCCCATGTACTGTTACAACAAAAGTGCAATTGCACTCTGCTGCAACAATGTCCAACATTCAAGGACTAAGCATATTGACATTCGACATCACTTCATCAGGGAGTAAGTTGAGAAAGGAATTGTGGAACTTTACTTCGTAAGGACTGAGTTCCAGCTTGCCGATATCTTCACCAAAGCACTTTCTAGGGAACGTTTTCACTTCATTCTCCCACGCCTTGGTATGAAGAGTCTCTCACCTGAGGATCTCACTTGTCTTCAGGAAGATCAAGAGGAGTAAAGGGGTTGCTTCACATATCCTTTGTAAAAAAAAAAAAAAAAAAAAAAAAATTACAAAAATACAAAAATATTCTTCTCACGACATGTCTCTTGTGTAATCAATATTATGTACGTTTCTAGAAATGTCATTCAATAATGACACGGAATCATACATATGCTTGAGCAAGAGTTTTTCGGTTTCAAATAAAGTTTTTCTCTAAAACATGTCGTTTCTCAAAACATTCTTAAAAATATGGCTTGTAGTCATTTCAGGCTACAACCCGGACTTCAAAAATATGGCTTACAGTTACTTCAGACTGTAACCCGGACTTCAAAATTAAGGTTTGCTATTACTTCAGATAGCAACCCATTTTTCAAAATGGGGAAAACACGTCGCCAAAAAGACGGTTGTTCCTCTTACCGGGTGAAGTTCATCCGGGCATGGAATACTTTACATCCATGCACCCTCGATCTAATGTACGCTTCAGTGCATTATTTCTTGATCAAGAAGAGAAATCTTCTTTTTATCGCCAAATACTTTCCATTCTATGATTTTTCCGGAAAGTATTTGTGCAAAACTTGGTGGTACCATGAGATTTTGATTGAAAATCAATTTGAACTCAAACTTTGATGAAATTTTTCACTCAATCAATGCCATAACATATTTATGTTTTAACCATCTGTCATTGATTGAGGGGGAGAATGATTTTCAAAAATTTTATGTATCATCAAAACTCCCACTTTGTACAATACAAAAGCAAGATTTGTGATGGTTATGTGTCAGAATGAGTAAATTTTCAAAGAGTGTTCGTTAAAACTTTGAATCTTTTGCAAACTCTTTAAATTTGACACATAACAACCTCCCTCACAGTTTGAGGGGGAGCTAGAAAAAGTTCCTTTTATCAGAAAATATTAAAATTGACCGCATTTCTCTCCCAAAACGCTTTCTAAATTATTTAAATCAATTGAGATCAAAAATCTCGAAAGGTTTGAAATTTTTGATCGGGGGAGAGAACGTGATTTAAATAAGAAATCTGATAATCAAATGTGATCTTTTCGACTCAATAATAGGCTCCCACATATGTGCTAAACACTTTCGAATATCGATGCACATATTGAGGGGGAGCGAAAGGCATTTGTGGAAGTAATACCTAAGACCGACCATTTACTTTAATGCACGGAGTTATAAGGACGGTTAAGGTTAGGTATAAATTCCCATGATCCACCAGAACCGGAAGGATCTTCCCAGGGACAATCCATAGATAGATTAGAAGTCCTTAGGAATGATTGAAAAAAGGAGTAAAGTGAGAAAGGGAAGAGTGCGGACTGAGATAGAGCTAGGACTGAAACAAACCCAACAAGGTTCTAGTGGTGAAGTCTCGGTAAGCACTGAAGGGGTTGAAGAATGAAAACGAAATGAAATGAGAAAGGGTGAAAAGAAATAGCCCTCCAAATATTCAACCTTAGGGCAGAAACCGGGTTCAATTCATAATCTACTGGCGGTTACTAAGGTAACACCGGTATTGAAGACAAGACGTCATGGACCCAGTGACGCACTGCACCAAACTTCCCAACCACTCAAGTTCTCTTAAAAGAGCTTGTTTCAATCTCACGGGGAACCCTGCATAGTGTATCGACCGCTCATTGCGAGCTATGTTGATACCCAAAACAGGAGACACCTCCCCAGTCTCCAGGAGCGGATCAAAATGCACTTTCGAGTCTAGAGCCAAAGAGATCATCCATAAATCTCACTAGGACACATTCCAAATATGCTTATTGTTTCACACAATGTGGAAAATAAGATAAAATATTTAGAGTCCTACGCATTATCCTTGTGGTATTGCCAGAACATCCGAGTGATATATTCACAATGAAGATGGAAATCCTTCTAGAGCGAACATCACTCAAGCTCTTGGTAGGTGACATGTGAGATCATTCAAGGATCAAGCTTGTGACAACTGGAAAGCAACGATGGTGCGATTCAATAATGAATCAAACTTGTTCCAGGAAATGGATTGACGGATACTTTTGCTAAAACCTTTCAATGTGCTCACAAACTAATTTTCGAGCACATTGATTGTGTATAATCTTTCAAACAAAAGTATTTTTGATGGAAATGTGATTCAAAGTATAAAACTCTCGTCGTGTCTAAAAAATGTTTATCATATGACACGCGAGTGATTTCTATAAATCAATTTCTCATCAATCCGTGAATATCTATTCACCGATTCACTCTATCATGCTGTCTGCTTTGAGACGTTCCGGTATGAGAACATGCTTAGTATGAAGATTCTAAAGTGGACTCTTTGGAAAATTCGTTACTACAAGCTGGAAATTCCTGTCAAGGAGAGTCTTCTTTAAAAGAGTCTCTACCTGATCACAGGTCGGTTTTCACAAAACCGGAGGGTAGTTTGTCCTCGCAGAACGAATGACAAAGCCATATTCGTTCTATATCTTTATTGCTAACTGTTTTATTTCAGGGACACACATAAAGATGGCGTTGATGGCCCCTAGTTCCAGCTGAATCGGGTCAATCCATACCTCATCCTCACACATCCTCCTCACTATCAATGACGATGAGAGACTTGCTACAACAAATGTTGAGAGACTACCAACAATGTTTCCGCTACTCTGATGAAAAAGTCTCCTGATCCACAAACTCCAATGCAACGTCTCCAAATACAGATGGGTGTGAGCATGATGGTCCTTTGTCACTACATCACATGAAGGCAATACTGCTATGGATGAGCTTAGAGATTTACTTTGGCTGATGATCTCAAAGAAGCTCAAAAGATCACACAACTCAAAGGAATCCTAAACACAAGTTCGCTTGCTTGAAGTATAAAGTGTGAAGAAAAGTGAAGAATCAGATCCTACGAGCTACATTGACTAAAGAATGCTTAAAGACCAAAGAGCTTAATTTCAAAGGTGACCTCGCTTAGGGGGAGATTGTTAGGAATACAAATATTCCTGTAAAAGTCTCGGTCACCTGATTATTGTAAAAGCTTTAAGTTAGCTCGTAGTTAGTTTATTTATTAGTTAGTTAGTAGTAGTTTAAGTAACACCGTGGAAGAAGGACGGGTCTTTACCCACTGTATGCCTGATCCACAGCCCGGGTGTGGGCGTATAAGTTGTAAGTATAAATACCCCTCTCCACTAGTGGAGAGGGTTGGACCTTCACTTAATCTCAATCTAATATTTCACTTTTTCTCTCAAGGTTCCATTCTCCCTCTCTTTCTTTATTTCTAACGCCCCACAAATCACAAGAACATCATGTTTCCAACATAGTTAGTATTCTACAGCTGTCAACCTCTCCGTTCCCAAGTTCAAGTGCGTTTTCCATCACCACTTGTTTTCTCCTTCGGTCGAGTTACCTTCCCCTCTGTTATAATACATGGCTTCCGAACTCTGCGATGACGGTGCGTCCGGATCCGCACAAGAAGGACCTTCCATTCCCCCAGTGGAGGATGTGGTTCCCAAATTTGACATGCATACTTACACGTCCGTTATGACAAAGAAAGATGTTAGGGACGTGGCTCAGGTTTACGGTATTCCCGATGATCTAAATTCGCGGGCTCCACAAACGCTATAGGGATATATGAGCAGTATTTGGAGTTTTCCGGCATCAGGGTCCCTTTTTCCACCCTCCTTCTACAGATCATCAAATATTTCCATGTGCACCTCTCGCAGTTGGTACCGATCGGTTTGACGAAGGTCATATTTTTCGAGGTGTATTGCAGGAGTTTGGGCTTTTCACCGTATTTTACTTTGTTCTAGCTTTTCTATACCCTGCAGAAGCAAGGGCACTGGTTCTCTTTCGCCCGCTGAACCGGACGGGTTGCCCAGAAAAGAATTTTCAACGAGACCTGTTCAAGTATGAAGCACTAGAAAGATAGGTTTTTTCTTTTCGACCGCCGGGCGATTCCAGATGCCATGGCTTGGAGGCATCAAGATTCGAGTGTGTCCGATACACCTCCGTATGGTGGTTACGAGGAAGAGCATGTGAGATTGTTGACGGAGAAGATTGTTGATATCCGGGCGGTTCATCTGGCGCTTCTGTTTGAGTCTGGTTTAACAAAGATTTGGGCGCACCCAGAACATCATCCGGCCATTAAGGATTATGAGGGGAATGGTAATGCGTCGTTTATGTCACTGATAAGGAAATATTTGTTACGCTTTTAGGGGGTCATTTAAGCATTAAATCGTGATATTATGGCCAAATATTACCTCAAATCGTTAATTTTGTCATTTTAGGTACTTTGGACGAGAATTCTGGAAAATGGTGCATTTTGGACGTTTCTGGAGTCAAAAATGAAGAAAACGACAAAGTCAAGAAACCTTACTGAAAATAATACCTGACGGCGTCAGGAGTCACTAAGTGACGCCGTCAGTTGATGAATCAAGAGGAGGATGATTATTTACACTTGACGCGCTAGAAGACTTTTGCAAGATTAACACGTGACGGCGTCACGTTATATTTTGAGTAGACCATCACGTATTGTCACAAAGAGAGACGGCCCAGAACCATTAACAAGTGACGACGTCAAGGAAGATTTATTGCGCGTCACGAACCCTAGTGATGGCGACTTGACGGCGTCAGGATCTAAAACCTGACGCCGTCACCCCTGTAAATCTATATATAGTTTTCGATTTTTCATTCATTATGGTGTAACTTTTGGGAGATAAACCCTAGACGAATTTTCCAGCAAACTAAGAGTTTTCAAACCCTCTTTTCTTTCATGTTCAATTAAAGATAAGTTTTCCTTTTAATCATTCAATATGTCTTTGTGTTGTTTGATTGATTGGCTATCTTGTCTTTACATTAACATGCTAGCTTAATTCTCTTTGTGTTTACTTAGATCTAATGAAACCTAGTTGTTAATTATTGGTTGATTTTGGGTGATTGATTTTGCGTTAGGCTTAAGAAAACTGGCTATTCTCCTATATGGTAACAAGCTTGAACGTCTTAAGAAACGTAATCAGATGTGTACTATAATGTTATTGGTTGTATTTAATGCATAAGTAACTATTTACGAGGCCTGGATAGGAAGAGATAGAAGCTTATAGAGTGGGGATGGACGTACACAGCCCCACGATTGGTATTAAGGAATACAACCCTTCACCCAAACAACTGTAACAAATCAATTAACCAGTAAAAGATAACTAGGGAGTAGTGAAATCTAAGTAAACATGTTTTACCCATCATAAAAAGTTCACCACTTTTACTTTTCTGTTATTTTATTTTATTTGCATTAGTAGTTATTTTGGGTTAGTTGACTAGCAACTAATTCCGCCCACTCTTCCAATACCAGAGACTTTTACTTTGCTTTCTAAAAAAATATAAAAACTACAAAAAGAATCATCCTTCACATTTAGACCTAGTTTATATAGCTTTCAATCCTAACAACACTATTCCCTTAGAGAACGATCAATCCCCTGGTACTTGCCACTCACTATACTACGTCGGTCAGGTACACTGCCTGGTTGGGATTGCAAGCTTCTCAAGATCCCTTGAGAAGTAAAACCTTTTGCAAGGTTGCAAAACCACACATCAAGTTTTTGGCGCCGCTGCCGGGGAATAGTTATTGTTTAGGTTGAATTTTATTTTTTAGGTCTACTCATTAGATTACTATATAGTGAGATTTTTTATTTTACTTTTTATTAGGTTTTCTTTAGTCTATATTTTTTGTAACACCCCCAACTCAGATATGACAGCTAACATAGCTGGGGGTATTACGCAAAAGGAAACAAGGCACATTTATAGCTAACGACCGCAACACAGGACGTTTATAAATGTTTCAAAACACATCATTCGAATTACAAACCATTTAGAGTACAAGGACTCTTTATCAAAATAGCAGCAGAAAAGTAAATAGAGTTTGCAGTGGAAAATAAACAAAGTTTAGCAGCGGAAGAAATAAAGACACACAAAAGGTTTTATGAATGACATGAAAAATAAAGATAGTAAAGATTGTTAAGCTGCCTTGACAGAAAGCCTCCTCAGTTCAAGCCACTCCACCATGCCCAAAACATTAAGCTCCAAAGCTAATTATTATTAGTAGCAATACCTGAAATACATGCTTAAAAGTCAACACAAATGTTGAGTGTAATCCATAGGTTTAAATAATAAAGTTGAGCACAAGGTTTTAATCAGGTGATATAAGCAACATATGCAAATACCGGGTAATCAAGGTAACATACAATATATAGAGGCATCCCAGTGCATATAATATTGTTGATAATGCTAAGCTCATGACACGCAAAACATTAACCAAACTCATAAGTCAGGTACTTGCCATATACCCAGAAAAATCGAATATAGTACACCATAAATTACCTATCCAGCAAAAGCAATAGGAGTGGGAGGGTCAATTCCTATAGGCCTATATCCCTATATTCGCGCTTACTCGCAAGTGATTAATGGTTCATGATCGGAGGGTCTTGCATTGCAAGATAATCTACTTAGCACATTGGTCAGGAAAGCATACCAATCAGGAAAATCATACCAAAAATATTTGTGCTTAGAAAACATTTAAAAGCATGTATCTCACCCCATGGGTTTATAAATATTTAAAAGATAAAAGCGGGGCTATGAATCACACCTTAATAGCAGCAGGAAATGAGATAAAATAACCAGCAAATAATATGTCACGTCAAGTAATCCTCAGCACAACCTAATCAATATAAATGGCATAACTCATAAACAATACTCGAATATCTCAATAAACAATAATTGAACAAAAGATTTTAGTAACAATGGCATTCGAAAGAAAATAGATTTTAAAAGTCTCGTGTGGAAGACAAGAAAGTTAGAAAATGAAAATTTTGGCGAAATTGACCAAATACCCAAGAAAGACGGAAGCAGACGAAAGATTATCTCGAAGAAAGGTATCGAAAAGAAATGAACAAACACTCGAATAAACAACAAACACGACAGCAAATAGTTTTAGCTTTTACCCGTTTTCCCAAAATATAACGTTGAAAACAATATAAGTTGAAAAGGTTCTTAGATATTTAGCAAATCTTAAACGGTTAAAGTTTACAAATGATTTTACAAAATTTCGGCATGGCCTGCCCGTTTATACAACGTTTTCCCGAGTCAACGACTCTTAATTATCCTATTTATGACTAAACGTCACAAGTTATTATATAATTCAATTGGATATATCATCGCGTATCAATTAATTGTTTAGTTTTATCGACCATTTCGTAGATGTTCGGGTCCAGATATGTTAAATTAGTCAAAGTCCAAGATATCTTTCCGTCTCGAGTACCAAAAGGGTCCATAACGTCCAAATAACCAACGGCGTAAATCCAATACGTCCAATTCGTGTCCACAACATATATCGTCAAAATATAGTAATCCAGATCCAAGTCCAATGTCACAATCAATCCCTAAACTATAACATCTCTTATTTTATGGTTTCGTAATTATTATTTCAAGTTTATTATTATTATCCGTTAAATTTTCCCGTTCCAAATAACTTGCCGAATCCGTTACTACTAAACCAAACAAACAACAACAAAACAACTAACATCAACCCTAGCCGTGACTCGAGACGAGTCACGGCTCGAACCCGAGACCTATTCAATCCGAAACAAACACAAACATTACCAAATCCAAACTATAACCTAAATCCAAAACACAACACAACATCAACAACATCAAATCCAAATCTCCCAAATCCTAAACCTTAACACAAACAACAATCTCAACATCAATAATATCCCACCACACCACCACACGAGCCTCAGTCGCTGCCGAGGAACACATAGGCCCTCAAACAACTACCAACATCAAGAACTATGCTCCCCTCGTCATCTACTACTAGAAACAACAAAAATAAATCAAAACCCTCACCGAGTCACGAGTTGACTCGGTGAGTTGAGACCGAGTCGCATATAAAAAGATCCACACGAGTTTTAACATGATTAAAACATTATCAAAATAGTTTTTATAAAAGATTTAAAAACAAAATCAGTTTAATAAAGATTTTGGAAACTAGGGTTTTGATTCAACTTCAAAAATATTAACGGGGGTGGCGCGTGAGGGGGGGTTTACCATCAGAAAATTTGCAAAAAGGGAGGTGATGGTGTCTCGGTGTGAGTGTGGTGGCGGTGGGAGGTGCGTACGGGTGGTTACGGGGTGATTTGAGAGCTAACAAGCTCCAGAAGTGTAAGGGTACACTGATCTATCGAATCGGCAACAAAAAAGGTTCGCCAAAAAATTTTCCAGCGGTGATCGGCCGGAATCTGTTGGTGTTTTGGCCGGAGAAAGTGGAACGCCGGCGAGTTTAAGAGAAGAGAGAGAGAGAGAGAGAATGGAATTAGTGTGTGTGTGTGTGTGAGTTATATAAATGAAATAAATAAATAAAAAGGGGTATTTATATTATAAAGTATGGGGTAGGTTTTGAATAAAAGGAAGTGTAGGGGTTAAAAGGTAACTATCTCGGGGACCATTCCTGCCAACGTAGCTAAAATTCTCGTAAAAACAGTTCGGGGCTCAAACTACATAGCAAACGGACTCGAAAAATTATGAAACTTGCGCCATTGTTCACAAAATCATTCTTCCCATCAAATCAAGCATAAACTTCAAAGTTTTTCTCAAACTCAATATAATTCAAATAATTTGGCAAATGCAATACGATTCGAGTTTTCTAGGTTGTGCTGAGTCAATCAAGGAATAAAGTTCTCGTTTCCAAATATATCTTACGTTTCTCAAGCCCAAACAACCTGCAATAAAAGTTTAAAAGTATTTCAGGTACGAAAATAGATATTGGGCTAGAAATATGTTTTAGGAAAAGATTATCTCGAAGAAAGGTATCGAAAATATTATCTCAAGTTTTAGGAAAAGATAATCCGGATCCAAGTCCAATGTCACAATCAATCCCTCACCTATAACAACTCTTATTTTATGGTTTCATAATTATTATTTCAAGTTTATTATTATTATCCGTTAAATTTTCCCGTTCCAAATAACTAGCCGAAACCGTTACCACTACACAAAACAAACAAACAACAAAACAATTAACATAAACCCTAGCCGTGACTCGAGATGAGTCACGGGTCGAACCCAAGACCTATCCAATCCGAAACAAACACAAACATTACCAAATCCAAACTATAACCTAAATCCAAAACACAACACAATATCAACAACATCAAATCCAAATCTTCCAAATCTTAAACCTAACCACAAACAACAATCTCAACATCAATAATATCCCACCACACCACCACACGAGCCTCGGTCGCTGCCGAGGAACACACAGGCTAAACGGACCCTCAAACAACTACCAACATCTAGAACTATGCTCCCTTTCGTCATCTACTACTAGAAACAACAAAAATAAATCAAAACCCTCACTGAGTCACGAGTTAACTCGGTGAGTTGAGACCGAGTCATGACCGAGTCATGACCGAGTCGCGTATAAAAAGATCCACACGAGTTTTAACATGATTAAAACATTATCAAAATAGTTTTTATAAAAGATTTAATAACAAAATTGGTTTAATAAAGATTTTGAAAACTAGGGTTTTGGTTAAACTTCAAAAATATTAACGGGGGTGGCGCGTGAGGGGGGGGGGGGGGGAGGTTACCATCAAAAACTTAGAAAAAGGGAGGTGGTGGTGTCTCGGTATGACTGTGGTGGCAATGGGAGGCGCGTACGGGTGGTTACGGGGTGATTTGAGAGCTAACAAGCTCCAGAAGTGTAAGGATACACCGATCTATCAAATCGGCAACAAAAAGGATTCAATAAAAAAAATTTGGCGGTGGTCGGCCGGAATCTGCTATTGTTTTAGTTGGAAAAAGTGGAACGCCGGCGAGTTCAAGAGAAGAGAGAGAGAAAGTGTAACACCCCAACCCGGAAAGGGCTAAAGTGTAACATTACGGTGTCAAATCAAAACATGAGCAATACATTAGTAATACAAGGTTCACCAAACAGTTCTAAAGAAAAGATAAAGGACTAATTCTAAACATTACAACTTCCACACTAATTACAAACTAAGAACCAAAAGGAAATCTCTAAGTCTATCTCTAATCCATGGGGAGCTATCAACAGTGTAGTCCACTAAGCGCTCCTAAGCACTCTTCACCCAACCCAACTTCCTTCTAAAACCTGTCGCAGGAAAGGAAATGCGGCTGAGCTTAAAAAAGCCCAGTGAACAGATATAAACAAACAAAAGCTAATAACAAAAGAGAAACAAAAGTGAATCTGAAATGAATCCAAGCAAACCTGTTGAGACGAATATCAAAGAATATGAAACATATGATAAAATCAACAGGACACTATCAAAGGGAATACGTATAAGGAATATCAAATGAATCAAAGGAAAAATGAAATAAATCATTAAGTGTAAGCAAATGAACTAAGGAAAGCATAAGTCAATAACATTAAATAAGTTAGAATAACAAGGATCACATATATAGTAGAAGTAACAGGAATGCCCAACAATCATATATCAAATTGTACATAGAGCAGCTAGCTCGATGTACCAAATGTGAAATGGAGTGTATTGCACACACATACCCATTCACCAAATTCAAAATGAAACAAAGTAATTAGGATGCATCCATACGCTCCCTGCAAAAACAAATATAAATATACCAAGCTCTAGACTAAGCATACATACAATAATAATAATGGTCATGGTGCTATAGCACAATAGGGAATGTTGTGGACAAAAACCCACCTCCACAGATAGTGTCAATACCACTAGTGCATCAGTGGCAAGGACATGGACTCCCCATGACTGGCTACAATTTAATCAAATAATGGGCAGCATATAAGGGCATAGGAATGCTATAAGAAATGGAATATAGCATACAACAAATATCAAAGCAAATCATAACAGAAATGGATCGATCAAAAATGGATCATACAAAGGGATCATAGCAATGGTTCAAGTCAAAGGTCCAAATCAAAGGTTCATATCATGAGTTTCAAATCAAAGGTTCATAATAGCAAAAGAGTTCATAGCAAAGGTTCAAAATTTGAAGTTAAATAATCAAAAGATGTTAAAGAAAGTCATGAGAAATCTTAGAGAATAAAACAGATTAAGGACTTTAGAAAATTATTTAAAACCTTTTTATCGTAAAAGTATTCCTTTAAAAACACATTTCATAAAAGTCATAAAACCTTCATATAAAACTGGCATCGTATCGTAATCACATAAATAATTCCAAAAATAGTTTTTCTCAAAAGTCATCAGGTTATATTTTTAAAAGGGTCTTCATACGAAATTATACTATCAAATGAACAAAGGATATCAGACGTATAAAGATCAGAAATCATAATAGTGGCAATGAAACGGATCATGAGTCATAAGAAACCTTACTAAAAGGTTAGAATATCTGTACCTTAGACCGCAAGTGCAAACACAACAGAAACGTAAAGATCGGAAGCAAAATCCTTCTTCAGCGACTCTACACGAATTCATGATAGTCTTATTAATAACTTATTTTAAATCAGATTACTCATTTTAGTCGGCTTTCCAATTTTTAGTAACTTTCCTTTTATAGTAGCTTTCCAAAAATAGAAACTTTCCATAATTGGCAGGTTTCTATGTTTAGTAAGTTTCCGAATTATTAAGTTTTTTCCCAATTTAGTAATTTTAACCATGATTATAATTTACACTTAGTTACGTTAAAATACCCAAAATGATCGTTATTATAGATGAGAGTTAATTATGACAAATTATGATAGTTTGGGGTTAAAAGTGTAATTGATCAAAATTAAATATTAAAAGTCAACTAAAATAAATTTTTATTAGGATGATGATTTTAGACCCCGTCGTTATAATTTATATAATTTATTAACGTATCCACGATCTTGATATTTATGCCACGACGACCCAAGGTTTTTATTATTTCAAAAACAAACAAGTCCATGACACCTTCTTGTTAAAAATATGCCGAGATAACCACTTCTCTTGTTGTTTAAATAAGCCGCGACACACACCCTTTTTATATTCATTTCGAATCAAAATAAACCGAACACCTTTTTATTATTTCGAAACAAAACCAATCAGTGACACATTTAGCTAGTTTACGATTTGAAAACAATTGGAAAACAAGCATGCATGTACTCTTATTTTAACTAGTATTTGTTCAGGTTCAATATGTTATGTAATCTTTGTTTAAAACTCCACATAACACACCCACTGTTCCATGCATGCATACATCAAAACATGACCATTCAATCCATGCCTTATTAACGTATAAACAAACGCATGTCTCTCTTCATTTCTTTAGACTTATTTCAAAATTTTAATACATATTTTAGAGATTAAGATGAGTGTCGCAAAGCCGGAATGAAAACGTATATCACCCACAGGCTCACTCTTCTAAAATATATAGAAACATGCATGCACACTTAAGATTATATAGATAATATTCTTTTTAGCAGCTCTTGGATGAACACACATACATGCGCCCCTTTTTAGTTCAGGTTATAACATATTTTTAGTCCTTTCTTGGCAACTCAACTCACGCACATACACACCCTTTCTAATTCATATTAGTGAATCAAAAACAAGACCGAAAGCTCGCATTCATGGATCTCTTTTTTAGGCTCAATATGACTAGGTATAAATATGTTGATGTCGTGTATATATAGGCCAAGATTAAACATATTAAAATCATTCAAAAACAGCAAGTGAATATCGATTAAGTCAAGATCTTGTTCGTTATTCTATGTGAACATGTTTTATGATTTCATTTGAGTTTATTTAACCGATTCATAACAAGAGCAAAACATGCATTTTCCTTTATTTTGGCTCGTTACAGATTTATAACAACAAGTATTTTATGTCGAACGAACAGCAGGTCCAAAACAGAAACATACACGGGTCGAAACAATTATGATGGATCGTTTTAGATTAGTTTTAGGATCGATATTTCATGTAAATTTTATGTGATTTCATGTGAGATAAAGAGTTGTATAACATGCATGTTCTATTTTATTTGGTTCATATATGTTTCATGTAACATGTTAAACGTATGGAATGAATTCAAACGAAAAGAAGAGATCAAGGTTAATACGCGATACCCTTGTGTGAATCGAATGGATGAGAACGAGACCAAGACCAGGACCAAAACTAAGCAACCAAAATCAAACCAAATCCCAAGCTATCCAACACCTTCGAACCAGAAAATACCCATGACTAAAACACCAATCTCCTTGCACTTCTTACACCTTATATTCGAGTGAGAAAGATGAGAGAAAATGCACCAGCCGCACTTGTAGTTTTCCTAGGGTTTTGTTTAAAATTTTCAGATTGTGTGATGTGTTTTAATTTGGTGATTCTCGGTATTAAAGAACCGATATGGAGGGGTGTTTAAGAAGGAAACAAGCGTGATTGAGGGAAAAATTCAAACATAATAATCTCTTAACTTGGGCAAGTATTTCATTAGTATTTTCCCTTTTATTAAAACAGTCAAGGATCGGTTATGCTAGGGACAAAATGATAGCCGAATTCCATGGATCATAAATGACAAATCTCGGTTGTTATACTTTGATTTGAAACGTGTACTAAGTATCACATATTAGGAAGATTTAATTTATTGGTTGAAACAAATGTAATTAAAGATATAATTAGTTTATTTTGTACTTAGCACAAAACATAAAGTATAGGGTTTAAATTAAATTATAACAAAGTCTAGGTAAAAATTCGAAATTATGCGTAAATTAGGTTTTCGAATTTTTGGGTTTTACAGAAAGAATGAAATTAGTGTGTGTGTGTGTGTGAGTTATGTAAATGAAATAAATAAATAAATAAAAAGGGGTATTTATATTATAAAGTATGGGGTAGGTTTTGAATAAAAGGAAGTGTAGGGGTTAAAAGGTAACTATCTCGGGGACCATTCCTGCCAACGTAGCTAAACTTCTCGTAAAAACGGTTCGGGGCTTAAACGACATAGCAAACGGACTCGAAAAATTATAAAACTTGCGCCATTGTTCACGAAATCATTCTTGCCATCAAATCAAGTATAGACTTCAAAGTTTTTGTAACACCCCAACCCGATAAGGGTAGAAGTATTACATTACAGTGACATATCAGAACGAACACAAGCATATGATTTATAAATACATAAGAAATTCAGGGTTACAAATGAAAAATCTGAAACTACAAGGTTACAAAAATAAATACTAAGACTAATAAAATGAAACTTCATCTAATCATCTCTAGTCCAAAGCATAGTCTTCTAAGTCCAGTCACACTCTCTTCCCATAACCCAGCTTCCTACTAAACCTGCTGCAGGAAAAGGAAATGCGGCTGAGCTTAAAAAGCCCAGTGAACAGATACATATACAAAGAAATGATAATGAAACAGAACTGAAATATAGGGCATTGGGGAAATAGGATAAGGAATAGATAAAAGAGTAATAGAATAGAGAGAAGAAAGGATAGTCATCTACCACAAGCCCAGAAACATATCATATCATATAAGCCGTCAATACCATAATTCTTCATAATCATATAGAGGGGAGTCCTCTCAGATAATCAGATAATATGAGGGGTGTCCTCATTCTTCAAATGGGTGGAGTAGCGAACTCCCAGAAATTGTGAAAGGCATGTATAGCACACAGTACCAGTCACCAGACATATATCATAATCATAATCATAATCATAATTAAAATCCACTAAACAGAACAGATCTAGGATGCATCCATACGCCCCCGCAGAAATCATAGTGGCCATAACAAATCATATCATAAAGCGCGCATATCATATAACAGAAAGGGGACGGTGTAGCCAAATCACTAGGGCCATACACTAGTCATGCCAGTGGTGCATCACAGACACGCCTATGTTACCTCCATAGGTAGGGAAACAGAAATGGCTCGGGTATCAAACTAAGAGTCAGGTCTCATATCATACAAAAGGTCATATAGCAAAGGTGTATCTCAGAATCATATCAAAGGTTCATATTAGCAGTTCATAACAAAGGGTTCATATCAGAAATAGTATTCAAGGTCCAATCAGAGTTTATTAGGTCAAGGTTCATATTAAAAAGATCAATTCATGGTTCAGTTCAAAAGTCCGTTTCAAAAGTTTCTATTAAAAGTCCAATTTAAATAATCTTTTAAAACAGTTTTCATAAAAATGGTCTTTCAAAATATAGTGTTCATGAAAGTTAAATAACCTTTCTTTTAAAAAGAAATTTAGCATCATTTATAAACATCTTTTCAAATCGGTTCTTCTCAAAACATTTCCATGGTATCATTAAGAAGGTTTTCATAGCATAGGTTCATAACGGAGGTCATATCAAGTGGGATCAACAGAGAAGGTTCAAGTAAAGGGGATCATAGCAATGGCATCAATTCGGGAACTAACGGATCAGAATATGAAAGAGATCATGAGAAACCTTTTGAGAAATGTCAGAATATTTGTACCTTAAACCGCAAGTGCACACATGACAGAAACATAAAGGTCGAAAGCAAAACTCCTTCTTCAGCGAATCTACACGAATTAATGATCGGCTTATTATTAATAACTCATTCAATTCAGATTTCTCATTTTAGTCGGCTTTCCAGTTTTAGTAACTTTCCATTTAAAGTGACTTTCCAGTTTTAGCAGGTTTCCATAAATAGTAAGTTTCCACTTTTAGAAAGTTCCCATAATTAGAAAGTTGAATCATTATTAATGGAATCAAAGTATCTTTTAACATATTTACACCTTTGGTCCTTAGAGCTTCATAACTTTACCTTTTACACCCTTATATTTCCAAAATTACACTTTAAACCTTTTAGTATACAAAGTTACACTTTAAACCCTTAACTTATCCATTTTTCATAATGAGCACTTATTTTAGGATGTTATACGAATATACCTTCAAGTATTCATAATTTACACCTTAAGTCCTTCAATACTTTTAGTATACAAAGTTACATATTTAACCCTTTAATTTACAATTTAAACTTTTAATTCTTAATAATTACATATTAAGCCATTAATTTACCAAATTAGCACATAATCCCTTGAATACTTTTAAATACTCAAAACAGTTCCAAGTTTCTGAAAATTACATTTTTAGTCCCTCTCTTTTAATTAATTACAAATCGCACCAATTAAATACAATTAATTCATTTTCTTGTAATATTTACACTTAGAACCCTCAAGTTATATTTTTCCCATATTCCTACTGATATATATGATCTTACAAAAATATCCCAGATGTTTCAAAGTTGGCAAAACACACCCTTGTACTTTATTTTCCAATCGGATTTATTTTAAAGTTACCAAAACCAAACCCTAATTTCATAAAATCATTATGCCATCATTATACAATCATTACTCAATCATTATTATGCATTAATTACCAGATCCAAACATAAAAACCCTAACCCTAATTCGATTTAGGGTTTCTTTTATTTTCTTCATTGTTTTCTTAATTAGCCGATTTATAAAATAAATCACAACACGAGATTTAAGCTTCTATAATTCAAACCCACATTTTTATGAGATCATAATTAATATATGAAGTTCATAAAAATTATCATTCATATCCAGAAAATTCATATACAATGATATAGAGTTTTGTTGCGTTTTTAGGGTTTAATTCACTAATAATTCATAGAGCATGCATGGTTCGACTTTAGCATTTTATTTGAGACTTATATGATGTAAGAGACGTGAGAAAAATACCAGACCAGATCTGGAACAAATAGAATAGGCTGGACGAATTACACCTCTCGAATTGGATAATACGACACCAAAAATTTCCACGAGAACAAACGCGACCAACAAACCTTGTAATCATTTTTCGAAGATCATATATGATGTAAGAAACTCAGGAAAAATAGAAAACGAATTTTACAAGGGTCGCAGGGATCAGAATGAATTTTTACCTCACTTGAGAACAAAACTCGACAATGAAAGATTTAGGCTTTTATAAATCGAGTGGCTATTTTTCTTGGCTTCCTAGCATGACAATGAACTCAGGAAAATTAGTCTTGAACCTCCAGAAATTCGTATGAATGAAAGTCGAATTATTTTGTGTTTAGGGTTTACTCGGTTTTTGTAATTCTTTTGGAGCGTGTAATGTATATGTGTGGAAAATGAACACCGGTTCCCTATTTATCTTTGGTGTGGGTTTCGAATGGGCTAAAGGCCCTAGGAAACATGTGGGCTAAGATTCATGGGTCGTGGTTTAAGTTAGGAAGGGTTTTAGTTGATTTCACAAAAGAAAACGGCCCAAAACATTAGTCCACGAAACATATTTAATTTCCTCGTATCTCACTTATGTCATATAATTATTTTGGAGTTCGAAAATATTTAAGGATTTCCAAAATGACATTTCGTTAAAGTTTTATGGATTTATGGTTACTTGTTTAAATTATATTCGCATTTAATTATTCGTATCGTTATTTAGAAAATTTAAAATTGTACGTAAAATTAGGATTACGAAATTTTGGGTTTTACGACTCTTCCCCTCTAAAAAGAAAATTTCGTCCTCGAAATTTGAAGTCGCAAAGTTAGACGAAGTCGTAGCATACCGAAAAAGGTCGTCACAAACATTCTCGCGCCCGGGGAGGTTCTTCCAAAAGATATTCAGACCAACTGGTTTCTCATGACTCGAAATTGTTGTCAGAATAGTTTCAGATTCTCAGAAAGACATATCATACTGAATTTGAATCAAAAGGATAATGTACCAAACGTAACGGATGATAATCGAATTCTCCAGGAAGAGGTATAAAAATACATAGGATTTTCATCGAATTGATTAGGCGAATCAGATGAGAATACATTGAATTGTAGCAACCATGGGGTGATATAAGGTTTACTTCTTCAACTTCTCAAATAGTCTCGACTTTCAGATAACCTTCCAAAAGTATTCTCATAAACAAACAGGTCTCATTTCCTCAAAGTCCACAATCACATATTGTACTCATAGCAGATCATAATGAACAACTTCACGAATGCGAATCGTATACGGACAGAAAGCATATCGTTAGATATCGTCAATGGCAGAAATTTCATAATGGAACCTAAGATTTTTATCAGAAGTTGCAAAGATCAGCAAAACACGTGTCGAGAGTCCAAACGTATCGAATCGTATAACAAGGACAGCATATCAAACGTATAGGTAGAATGAACCTAAAGTCTCACTAAACTCAGATGATCTTGATCAGATGCCAGAATTCTAAAGCTTCTAAGGCACTCCTCGAAATATCACATGCCCACCATAAGTGCACGTTATATGATGTAAGTATTATCACGTTGGCCAGGCGTCATAATACTGGCATCATATACATATGCCCTCATGATGGTCATACTTTATCTCAAGTCGTGAACACACAAACTTATCTAAATCCACCTAGTCCACCTATAGTCTCAGAGGTCACCAAAATCAAACAACGTAACTAAGATAACGAAATTACTCGAAGAGTAACGGAAATCCGAGAATGTCATTCAGAATTAAGGTACGTCATCAATAGCGTCAATCCTTTACAGCATCATCTCGTCTAAACACAATGTCCGCTTCAAAATTCGTCCACTCAAATACAAATTTCAAAATTTCTTCCAAGTTGGGGTAGTCTGTTTACTCTTGTCCATCTTGCCTCATGATTAAAAGAATTTAAAACTCGAGTCTGTTTCCTCCGGTCTTCAGCAGCTCCTCTTGGTAGTGTGGCATCGTAACGGCAGTCTCTGACGTGATCACTGTGGATTCCTCCATCTGCAGGTCTGCTTCTGCTCTCAATTCATCTTAGTACAACTAAAATGAATAGAGAAACAAGACTGCGTGTCTTCGACAGATCTTCTAACATAGTTCCAGGTCTTAAGGGACATGCTGTTGTTGTCGACTCCAGGTTGTGTGTTGAATGGTTCATCTTCTTTGGTCGGGTTGTCTTGATGCCCAAGCTGAAATCTTCACGTGTTGCATGATATATGATTGAGCATTATCCCAATTCCTCTCTCCTTCTTATATGCTTCTTCCATGGCAATGCTTGTCGCAACCATCTTCTACTACTCTTCCACCAGGTTTCTAACTCCGATAACGGTCTTCAATCTCACCCAAAATCTCTATGTTCTTCTTTCGTTTTAGAACACAACACAATGTCATACTATGACAATTTGTCCAAAACACGCGAAAACATGATTATTCTAGCCAACACCATTGGCATCATTCAAACTCACAAATGTGGTAACGAGTGCAAAGGCAACTTCAGAAATCATCTCAGGGAATTTTCACATCGCCTTCTTTCTTCTTCAAGAACTGATATACTTCACAAAGGTTACTCTCGGTTAGTTAACCCCCTTCTTAGAAGTTCTTGTGGTTGCTTCTTCAGTCCTTCAAATCTAAAGTGATGCAATCAGATGCGGAGTTTCAAAGGAAGACCAAATAATTATTGATACGCGGAAACAGATAATGATTAGTGATAGTGGTACGTTTAAGTTCTCGATAGTCGATACGTCATCGCATACTTCTCTTGTTCTTCTTCATAAACAAACGAGAGCATCCAAAGAGAATCACCAAGGTTAACAAAAATCATATTCCATCAGCTCCTTCAACACTCAACTTCTATGGCACCATGGTTTCTTCAACTGAGATTAGTTCAATGCCCACTCTACTTCCTAAGCAGGAAGGAGTACCAAAAGGTTCATCAGAGAATACCGGAAAATCTTCGTATGACAAAATATTTCCCAATAGCAGAACCTTCTAAGGGTTGATAATAATGGTTTTCAGGAAAACTTTGATAATCACATGAGTTCGGGGTTGGTGTTTCCATAGTGGTGGAAATTTTTAGCAGATGTAGAGAGTCATCATAATGAAATAGAGTGAAGCAGATTTTTAAGGTCACATTTCAGATATGGTAGTCTATGGTATCTTCACGAATAGTCATTTAGTCCAAAAGACCGTACAATCAGACATATCAAAGTCAAAGGATTTCATAGAGTGAATACAGTCGTCAAATCATACAGATAGTTCATATATCAGAGTCAAGTACATGGTTCAACAAAAATGTTGGGATGGATAAACGAACAGTTCAATGTGTGGGAATTTCGTTTAGCTTCTTAGCATAAGTAGCAGGTAGGATGTGTATCATTGGTAATACGAACATCGTATAATTGTCAATCGTGAGAGTTACAGAATCTCAGTCATCAGCATCATTATGCTTAGTTAACAAATCCATACAGAGATAGTATTTACATCATGCCCTTCCAAAGGAAACGGTTGGCAGAACAAGGTTCATCATTCAAAGAGAGGAAACAAAACTTCTCATATTCGTGGTTCATAATTACCAAAAATTCTCATAGGAGTAGTAATGGATCATACAGAGTTAAGTAGTATCGGATGATACATTCATACCCAGCATAAGTAATGAATTTACAGAATGTGTCGAACACATTGTGGTTGAATGACCTACGATGTGGTCGAAAAGGTGTCAAACAGCTTATCAAACAAATCGGAGGCGGAGATCAAAATCTGAAGGTGAAACTTAAATGTGTAAGGTGTCCAGGTAGCTTTCCGAGGTATTCCAAACTTACTTGGTTACTAAGCTTAAGTTGTAAAACTTCTAACTTCTGAAACAAGGGTCCTTATAAGGCTTATCCAAGAGCAAAGGCACGATCAGAGTGATACGGAAGCAAATGGTACTTACATGAATGTCTTAGTCTACCCATTCCTCGCCGGTAATAACTTGGGTTCCTATGGGGAATCCTAATGTAAAGTTTCAAAGGTTGTCTTATGAGCGCCTACAGGGAAACTTAGGGGTCCAAACTTCACAGGTCAAGGGTAAATGTATTACGAATCGCAGCCTGGTCTCTGATACCATAATTATAACACCCCAACCCGATAAGGGTAGAAGTATTACATTACAGTGACATATCTGAACGAACACAAGCATATGATTTATAAATACATAAGAAATTCAGGGTTACAAATGAAAAATATGAAACTACAAGGTTACAAAAATAAATACTAAGACTAATAAAATGAAACTTCATCTAATCATCTCTAGTCCAAAGCATAGTCTTCTAAGTCCAGTCACACTCTCTTCCCATAACCCAGCTTCCTACTAAACCTGCCGCAGGAAAAGGAAATGCAGCTGAGCTTAAAAAGCCCAGTGAACAGATACATATACAAAGCAATGATAATGAAACAGAACTGAAATATAGGGCATTGGGGAAATAGGATAAGGAATAGATAAAAGAGTAATAGAATAGAGAGAAGAAAGGATAGTCATCTACCACGAGCCCAGAAACATATCATATCATATAAGCCGTCAATACCATAATTCTTCATAATCATATAGAGGGGAGTCCTCTCAGATAATCAGATAATATGAGGGGTGTCCTCATTCTTCAAATGGGTGGAGTAGCGAACTCCCAGAAATTGTGAAAGGCATGTATAGCACACAGTACCAGTCACCAGACATATATCATAATCATAATCATAATCATAGTTAAAATCCACTAAACAGAACAGATCTAGGATGCATCCATACGCCCCCGCAGAAATCATAGTGGCCATAACAAATCATATCATAAAGCGCGCATATCATATAACAGAAAGGGGACGGTGTAGCCAAATCACTAGGGCCACACACTAGTCATGCCAGTGGTGCATCACAGACACGCCTATGTTACCTCCATAGGTAGGGAAACAGAAATGGCTCGGGTATCAAACTAAGAGTCAGGTCTCATATCATACAAAAGGTCATATAGCAAAGGTGTATCTCAGAATCATATCAAAGGTTCATATTAGCAGTTCATAACAAAGGGTTCATATCAGAAATAGTATTCAAGGTCCAATCAAAGTTTATCAGGTCAAGGTTCATATTAAAAAGATCAATTCATGGTTCAGTTCAAAAGTCCGTTTCAAAAGTTTCTATTAAAAGTCCAATTTAAATAATCTTTTAAAACAGTTTTCATAAAAATGGTCTTTCAAAATATAGTGTTCATGAAAGTTAAATAACCTTTCTTTTAAAAAGAAATTTAGCATCATTTATAAACATCTTTTCAAATCGGTTCTTCTCAAAACATTTCCATGGTATCATTAAGAAGGTTTTCATAGCATAGGTTCATAACGGAGGTCATATCAAGTGGGATCAACAGAGAAGGTTCAAGTAAAGGGGATCATAGCAATGGCATCAATTCAGGAACTAACGGATCAGAATATGAAAGAGATCATGAGAAACCTTTTGAGAAAGGTCAGAATATCTGTACCTTAAACCGCAAATGCACACATGACAGAAACATAAAGGTCGAAAGCAAAACTCCTTCTTCAGCGAATCTACACGAATTAATGATCGGCTTATTATTAATAACTTATTCAATTCAGATTTCTCATTTTAGTCGGCTTTCCAGTTTTAGTAACTTTCCATTTAAAGTGACTTTCCACTTTTAGCAGGTTTCCATAAATAGTAAGTTTCCACTTTTAGAAAGTTCCCATAATTAGAAAGTTGAATCATTATTAATGGAATCAAAGTATCTTTTAACATATTTACACATTTGGTCCTTAGAGCTTCATAACTTTACCTTTTACACCCTTATATTTCCAAAATTACACTTTAAACCTTTTAGTATTCAAAGTTACCCTTTAAACCCTTAACTTATCCATTTTTCATAATGAGCACTTATTTTAGGATGTTATACGAATATACCTTCAATTATTCATAATTTACACCTTAAGTCCTTCAAGTTATCAAAGTTACATATTTAACCCTTTAATTTACAATTTAAACTTTTAATTCTTAATAATTACATATTAAGCCATTAATTTACCAAATTAGCACATAATCCCTTGAATACTTTTAAATACTCAAAACAGTTCCAAGTTTCTGAAAATTACATTTTTAGTCCCTCTCTTTTAATTAATTACAAATCGCACCAATTAAATACAATTAATTCATTTTCTTGTAATATTTACACTTAGAACCCTCAAGTTATATTTTTCCCATATTCCTACTGATATATATGATCTTACAAAAATATCCCAGATGTTTCAAAGTTGGCAAAACACACCCTTGTACTTTATTTTCCAATCGGATTTATTTTAAAGTTACCAAAACCAAACCCTAATTTCATAAAATCATTATGCCATCATTATACAATCATTACTCAATCATTATTATGCATTAATTACCAGATCCAAACATAAAAACCCTAACCCTAATTCGATTTAGGGTTCTTTTATTTTCTTCATTGTTTTCTTAATTAGCCAATTTATAAAATAAATCACAACACGAGATTTAAGCTTCTATAATTCAAACCCACATTTTTATGAGATCATAATTAATATATGAAGTTCATAAAAATTATCATTCATATCCAGAAAATTCATATACAATGATATAGAGTTTTGTTGCGTTTTTAGGGTTTAATTCACAAATAATTCATAGAGCATGCATGGTTCGACTTTAGCATTTTATTTGAGACTTATATGATGTAAGAGACGTGAGAAAAATACCAGACCAGATCTGGAACAAATAGAATAGGATGGACGAATTACACCTCTCGAATTGGATAATACGACACCAAAAATTTCCACGAGAACAAACGCGACCAACAAACCTTGTAATCATTTTTCGAAGATCATATATGATGTAAGAAACTCAGGAAAAATAGAAAACAAATTTTACAAGGGTCGCAGGGATCAGAATGAATTTTTACCTCACTTGAGAACAAAACTCGACAATGAAAGATTTAGGCTTTTATAAATCGAGTGGCTATTTTTCTTGGCTTCCTAGCATGACAATGAACTCAGGAAAATTAGTCTTGAACCTCCAGAAATTCGTATGAATGAAAGTCGAATTATTTTGTGTTTAGGGTTTACTCGGTTTTTGTAATTCTTTTGGAGCGTGTAATGTATATGTGTGGAAAATGAACACCGGTTCCCTATTTATCTTTGGTGTGGGTTTCGAATGGGCTAAAGGCCCTAGGAAACATGTGGGCTAAGATTCATGGGTCGTGGTTTAAGTTAGGAAGGGTTTTAGTTGGTTTCACAAAAGAAAACGGCCCAAAACATTAGTCCACGAAACATATTTAATTTCCTCGTATCTCACTTATGTCATATAATTATTTTGGAGTTCGAAAATATTCAAGGATTTCCAAAATGACATTTCGTTAAAGTTTTATGGATTTATGGTTACTTGTTTAAATTATATTCGCATTTAATTATTCGTATCGTTATTTAGAAAATTTAAAATTGTACGTAAAATTAGGATTACGAAATTTTGGGTTTTACAGTTTTTCTGAAACTCAATATAATTCAAATAATTTGGCAAATGCAATACGATTCGAGTTTTCTAGGTTGTGCTGAGTCAATCAAGGAATAAAGTTCTCGTTTCCAAATATATCTCACGTTTCTCAAGCCCAAACAACATGCAATAAAAGTTTAAAAGTATTTCAGGTACGGAAATAGATATTTGGCTAGAAATAGGTTTTAGGAAAAATACCAGGTGTTACATTTTTCTTCGTATTCTTGTTTGTAATTTCACCCGTTTGTTCTCATGAATAACATCGATCATTTGATCCCTGTTATTCGTGTCTTTCACAGTAGAAACTTTCAACTACCCGTTTTGGCCCCTATTATAGAAGACCCACCAAATCTGACACCCGTCCATCACTTCAACCATAATTTTTATATGGATGAATCTGACCACGACATTGACCATGAAAATGGACCTTTTTATTATTCAGATTATGATGAGGACTTAGGTGATGGTGAGATAGTTGATGATATTAGGAGAGAAGAGGAAGCTGATCCTCTTAAGTATGTTGATCCTAGGACAAGGATTGAGAAAGATAGCCTCTTTAACATGCAATTTCCTTGTAAAATTGGATTTAGAAGCTTTGATGTTTACCTTAACTCGTCTTTACCAATGAACATAATTTCGCGTAATGAATATAACAAAATCATGGTAAATAAGTTAGAATACCAAGGAGATAATATTGTTGCTAGGGCGAAAACACTGCATGTATTTGTTGGAAGCTTTGTTTATTTAGTTGATTTTATGGTCATGGAGAATTTGGAAGAGTTTATTTTTGATAAGTTAACCCAAGTCGTGTTTGGAAAGCCCTTTAAAAGGCTAACTAAATTAGGTGAAAAACTTATAGATGGGTTAATTACCTTCTCAGACGGAGACGAGGATTTCGTCTATCAAATGCCCCGTGCGCACCCTAGATTTAAGGAATTTTCTATTGAGAGATGTAATAAACTTCCCCTTCGCGATATGTTAAGTGAGAATGATAAAAGAAAATGGCTTAAATATCCCCCTGAAAAGAATAAGAGATATTATCGTGGATGTTTAGAGCTTAATGATGACTATAAAAAAGATGAGGCAACAATTAGATGGCTCACACTTGGGTACGTGAGCATTAGTGACACTAGATGAGTATGACTTTGAGTCTAGCTATAAGACTCGTTAATAAAGAAAAGCGCTTCTTGGAAGACAACCCAAGCTTTATTTTATTTTGTTTGTTTGTTTATTTGCTTCCGTATGCATATTTTATTCGTATTATTTATTGTTCATGTATCAAAAATAAATTTTGAAAATGCTTTATTTTGTTTTTAACCTCGTCTTAATTACATATAAAGGTATTTTTCAAAAGCTAAGTGTAAGGGAAGTCCAAATTTGTTTAAAAGAACGAATTGAACATGAACGATAACAATGAGATATAAACATGCATATTAGTATTCGTTTGAGTCAAATGCTTGTATCGAGTCACAATGAATTTTTGCAGGATTCTAGGAATTAAAACATAGTTTTTTCTAGAAATTTTCTGGAAACAAAATATAAAGAATTATGTCAGGTCAATTCTGACGGCGTCAGGGGTTACAACCTGACGACGTCAGATGTTATTTTCTGCAAAATTTTCCAGGTTTTGTTTTTCTGGTGGAATTGCAAAGTTCTGTAAAATCTATAATTTATAAACTCCATGAATCTACAAATATGCATTCCACAAGCATTATATCTTTACTTGCTTTCTAGGATTTACTATTATATAGATTTTACCGCCGATTTTACGCGAGGTTTCGTGTCGTTTTTCTTAGTGTTTAACAGGTTACATTGGACAAGAAGATGATTACATTTCAGGAGTGAGGCTTTAATTTGCATGCTCATTTTCTTAGAGGAGGATTTAACCCTGTTACCACATCATCCACACCGAGCTAATCAGGGGAGTATTTGTTTCATTCATTTTCATTTATCTTTACTTTATTACTTTTTAAGAACATTGGGGACATTGTTCAAGTTAAGTATGGGTGGGGGGGGGGGGGGGTAAATGAGGATACCTTAGAAACTACAATTGCACTTGGTTTTTGTTTTGTTTAATAGTAGATGTGTAATAAAACTAAGAGGAATACTTGTTAGGGCAATTTTAGCACCAAATTTAAAATTTTTTGCAACATTTAGGAGTGAAACTTTAGTCTTAATAAGCATCTCATGGATAGGAGTTATATGACTAGCACAAAAACCGTACCACTCAAAAAATTTCTACCCCAAATATGTGAGGTTTGCCCCTAGATTTGTTAGGAAAAGCATTCATTATTACTGCTTATGAGTGTACCGGTAGTATTTAGATTCTAGAACTTGCGTTAGCGATGCATCCCAAGACCGATAGTGAGAGTACATTCATGTAGTTAAGATTTACTACGTGATAAGAGGCATTAGGATAACCCATGTTTTAAGCCTGTAATATAATTACATTGACTTCATTGGTCAAGTAATTCTCCCACACCTTTGCGATGTACTCATTTTTAGTACACGATACCCCTAGTACAACCCTCAGAGCCTATTCTTTTTCGTTTCTAACTTTAAGCATCTTACTTTAAGGAAGAATTTGTTTACAATCCACCCCCAAATGTACACCCAATTCGCCTTAGCCTACCTTGTATGCACTCATCTTTAGTGCATTATTGTTATTTGTTTAAACCCTTTGTTAATTGTCTAATTGGTTACATGGTTGCTAAGTCGAGTCATATCTTGTACATATTGTTTTGGGATGATTGGGACTCTTGGGTAAAGTACTAGTTTTATGGAGTGATGGGGATGAACATCATTTATTAACCCCATATATGCGTTAATATTTTAAAGTATTCCAAGTGTTTCAATTTTCTTAATTCAAGTTTTTATTTTTTAATTATGTAAAAGCTCAAGTGTAGGGAGGAAATGAGCTCCCTTTGATGTATTATTTTGGATGGTAGAGTAAAAGTGTATTAAAAAAATCATATAATTTTTTTTTAAAAAAAAGAGAGAGAAAAAGTAAAGAGAAAAACATATGAGCTACCATCCGCTTCTTTTATTTATGTTTACTTCAATATAGTGTCTTGAAAAATAAAAAAAGAGTCATAGTTAGTTCAAGTTGAGTCGAGTCTTGGCTTAGCAACGCCGCATTGTACATTGATGTGCGTAGGGATCGCAACAGGTTTTACCTCTCGAGGGATCTCGAGAAGCTTACAACCCCCACCAGGCAGTGTACCTGATCGTTGTAGTATAGTATAGTGACAAGTACCAGGGGATTGATCGTTCAGCTAGGAATAGTGTCGTTAGGATTGAAATTGATCTAACTAGGTCTAAAGGTGAAGGATGATTCTTTTTGTATTTTTATATTTTATTAAAAACAAGTGAAAATCTCGGGTTTTGGAAGAAGGGGCGGAATTAGTTGGTAATCAACTAACCCAAAAGCTACTAATTAAACTAATGTGCAAGAAAACTAAACTAAGGTTCTACAAGATAAGTGAAGCATGTCTACCCATGATATGTTACTCCTTGCTAGCTATCCAATTCTACCTATTGAATTGTAAAACCTTGTTTTAATTGATGGGTTGTATTCCTTAATACCATTCATGGGGTGACGCACTTACTTCCCCAATCCTATAAGCTCCTACTTCACTCCTATGTCGAGCCGGCTTAGAAGCTCCTAACATGGGATCACTAGAATTCGCTCATGCATTAAATACAACCATAAAAACCTAGTACACATCGGTTCATGTTTCTTAAGACGTTCAAGCATGTTACCAATTGGAGATCTGCCAGTTTTCTTAAGCCTAACATTGAAATCATTCAATCAAAACAAGAATCAATAGGAAACAAGAATTATAAACTAAACCAACTAGATCTATTGAAGTTGTCACGCCTTAATTGATGGAGATAGACACACACATCAACAAGCCCTCATTGATGGAGATAGACACAACATCAACAAGAAATCAATGAGATCTAATTAATTATACACAAGTTTCACATAATCATAAGTAGACACAAGGTGAATTAGCCAAGCATAATTAATAAAGGACATGCAACAATAATGATAATTGAAGACATGAATTAAGATAGAATCATCAAACCATTACAAGATGTTTATGGAGTGATTGAAACCCTCTAAGTTGCTGGAAAAACACCCACCTAAACCCAGGAATCGACCTTAGGGTTTAGGGCTTACAAATAATGAAGTTATGTGGTTATATTTATAGGAAAACTTTCTGTCGGCCCATCTTGATGGTGTCAGCCCGTTACTCTTGACGCCGTCAAGAAGCCTTTTCCACCAAATTGTAGATCTTTTCGTCCCGATCGTTTTCTTTTTTGAATTGCTCAAATCTGAGTTCGTATGCAAAAGTTATGGCCAAAACGGTGTCAGCTACTCTGCGCGCAAGTTTTGACAGGTTAACACGTGACGGCCTTGGGTGACGCCTTCACGTTTCTTCTGGGCCGTCACCACTTTTACTCTTGACGCCGTCAAGATTCTCTTCTTGACCCCGTCAGGTACTCTTCTCAGCATGGAAAATTAAGTCTTTGGCGTTTTCTTCACTTTTATGCTCCAAAAACGTCTGAATTGCTTCCTTTTCCAGAATTCACTCCCAAAGTACCTAAAATCACAAAAGGAACGATTTTGGGCAATATTTGATCAAATAAATTCAATTCCGGGCTTAAATGACCCCCTAAAAGTGGTTCATTTTTTGCCTTATCATATACCCTTACACTTGAGATTTGCTTGTCCTCAAGCAAATGCGCTTTTATTCTAATCAAAATACAAGTTAGGGGTCATTTAATACTAATATAAAAGTAATTACAACAGATAATCATTCCACTAAAGACCAAAGACAAGCACGGAGGTCATACACTAGCACGTCACAAATAGTGTTTAGATACTCTCATCTCTCGGGTGTAATAAAGTAATATCACAATATGGAAATGGAAAACATCTCTCACTACCTGTCATAGCAAAATAGATTACCATAGGCTTGGGAAAGGATCAAACCTCTACCACATGGCGTAAGCACCTAGGATAAACTATCAAAGAGGTCTTTTAAAGGGTTGTAACGTTAGGTGTAGGGATATGAAATACACGGTTTTGTTGGATATAGGCAATCTTTACTGGTAGCGAGTTAACAATCTTGGTTAATTACATGTACAATGTGGCGTTGCTAAGCCAAGACTAGACTCGACTTAAGCTAATAAGTGAAAAATAACAAAATCATAAAATGAACATAGAATGAAACGGGATGGTAGTCCGTATGTTTTTCTTTTTCTATTTTTTTTTTGCATACACTCTTACCCTACCATCCAAAATAATACATCATAGGGAATGATCATTCCCCTTACACTTGAATTTTTACATACTTTACAATAAATTAATCCAATGACTCGAATCAAGATAATCAAAACACTTGGAGTACTTTTAAGATTAACGTACATATGGGGGTAATAATATAATGTTCTTCCCCATTACTCCATAAAAAAAGTACTTTACCCATGAGTCCCAATCGTCCCAAAACAATATGTACAAGGATATGACTCGACTTAGCAACCATGTAATCAATTAGATAGTTAACTTAGGGTTTAACAAATAACAATAATGCACTAAAAATGAGCGCATACACGGAAGGCTAAGGCGATTTGGGTGTACATTTAAGTGGGGTGTAACAAATTCTTCCTTTAAGTAAGATGCTTAAAGTTAGAAATGAAAAGATAGGCTCGGAGGGGTGTACTAGGGGTTTCATGTACTAAAAATGAGTACAACGCTAAGGTGTGGGAAAAATTAATTGACTTAACTAGCCAAGTAATATGACATAAATGGTCAAGTAATTATGATACGGGTTTAACACAAGGGTGATCCTAATGCCTCTTATCATGTAGTAAATCCTACTACATGAATGTAGTCTCACTAGCGGTCTCGGAATGCATCACTAACGCAAGTTCTAGAATCTAAATGCTACCGGTACACTCATAAGCACTAATAGTAAATGCTTTTCCTATCAAATCTAAAGGCGAACCTCACATATTTGGGTGGAAAATTTTTTTAAGTGGTACGGTTTTGTGCTAGTCATACAATCTCTTATCCATGAGACGCTTGCTATGGCTAAAGTTTCACTCCTAAATGTTGTAAAAAATTTTAAATTTGGCGCTAAAATTACACTAACAAGTATTTCTCATAGTTTTATTACACATCTATTGTCAAACAAACAAACTCAAGCGAAAGTGTACATGTAAGGTATCATCATTTTACCCTCCCCTTACACTTAAGATGAACATTGTCCCCAATGTTCAAGTAAAGAATGTAAAAGTAAAATAAGTAAAACGAATGAAATCAAATACTCCCCTGATTCGCTCGGTATGGATAATAAGGTGGCCAGGTAATATCTTCCTCCAAGAAAATGAGCAATCAAAGCTTCCCTTCCAGAATATAAATCATCTTCTTGTCATACATAACCTGTAAATCCTGAGAAAACAAACAAGACAACCTCGCATAAAATCGGCGGCAATCTACATAAGTTACTAAATCCTAGAAAACAAAGTAAGATATAATGCTTGTGGAATGAAGTTTGCAGATTTCCTGGAGATTATAAAACTTAATAATTCAACAAAAACTTTAAAACTCCGCTAGAAAAACAAAACTAGTAAAATTTCCAGGTTTTTACACGTGACGCCGTCAAGAGCAAGCTCTTGACGCCGTCAGATGTGTTCTGCAGAAATTCTTGTGTTAAGTTTCTGGAAAAACTTGATCCTACTTCCTGGAAAATTCTGCAAAACTTTATCATGACTCGATACAAGCATTTGACTCTAACAAATACGAATATACATGTTCATTTAATATTGTTGTGGATCATGCTCAATTTCATTCTTATAAACAAATTTGGGTCTCCCCTTACACTTAGCTTTTGCAAAATACCTTTATATGTAATTAAGACGAAGTTAAAAACAAAATAAAGCATTTTCACAATTTACTTTGAAACATGAGGCACAAACAATAAAAATAAAGCATGCATACGGAAACAAATAAAATCAAACAAAATAAAATCATACAAAGCATGGGTTGCTTCCCAAGAAGTGCTTTTCTTTATTTACGAGTCTTGTAGCTAGACTCAAGGTCATGGGTTACTACGTGATCTCATCGTTGGTTCCACTCTCTAGGTTATCTCCTATACCAGTTTTGTATTCCGGACCTAATTGCAAACATTCTTTGTAGAAACCAAGTATCCTATTCATCACATACTCTACTCCTCTACGTCTATCCTCATCATTCCTATAGTAAACCGCTTGTTTGTGTTCCTTTTCCACGTTCGATAAAAGGCGGTATTGTTCAATCTTATAGGGCATTTGGTAGGCAATCTCATCATTTTCTTCCTTGAATCTAACTATGCCTAGAGTCGGATCATAACTCATCTTAGAAGCCTCAACAAACGGTTTTCCGAACACTACTTGACTTAGACAATCATCTATTACCGGGCGAATATCCTCTACAATCACAAAGTCGGTAACATAAATAAAGTTTCCTACCAACACATGTAATCCCTTTACTCTCCCTACAAAGTTACTCATCCAATTTGTGATAGGCATTATCCTACATTCGAGTTGCTTCTTCATTACCCAATTATAATGAGTCCTAGTCATGATGTTTACAGGAGATCTAGGATCGATATAAGCTTTCCATATATGCATATGCCCGATGTTGCATGGTATGTTGATGTTAGAGGGGTCTCCCATTTTGATAAGGGGTGTGCCAAGGATATATGGTCTCTCGGGACTATCAAATAAATCCTTATGGTATTCCCGTTCTTCCTTGGTGGGCAACTTATCAAAGTACTTCTCTATGGTTTCTACTTCCTCTAACCCTTTTTCCTTATTAACCACAACTTCCCTACTTTTATCCCTAGTTTCGGTTTCTACTCCAACTTCATCCTTGTCACTTCCTTCTATCTCTTTATCTATTGGCTTAATGGTGACAACATTGACAAAGTGAACATGTTTAGATGTTGAGGGGTCCTTAATTTGGATTCCGTTATTGGTGTCCCTAGTGTCCTTCCTAGGTGTAGTTAACGCTTGGTTGTTGAGTGCTTTCAACAAGTTGTCTATCTTGTTGGTCATCTCCGTTTGTTGTTGGTTGAATTCGGTTTCAAACCTAGCTATGCGAGCTTCTTGAGATGCCATGAACTTAGATATCAACCCTTCAAGATTGTTGGTACTACCATAGTTGTTAGAAGGATTGTTGTTGAAAGTACGGTTGGAGGGTGGACCGTTTGGTTGATAACGATTAGGCGGATTGGAAGAATTGGGTTGATTTTGTTTCCACCTAAGGTTTGGGTGATTTTTCCAAGAGGGGTTGTATGAATCACCGTAAGGGTTTGGCTCGAGTTTGAAAGTGTACCACTTATCTCCCGCTTCGTCGGTACGCGAGGATGCGTAGTCCGCAAAAGCTGTTCCGGGGAGTTCCACACAATCACGAGTGTCATGGGGACCACTACATAATTCGCATGAAGAAGTGATTTTGTTCACTTGGCTTGAAGGCTTAGGAGCTTCGTAAGATTTCATGAGAAACTTGACTTGGTCTTCAAGTTCCATGATCCTACGGTCGGGATTGCTAGAGTTATTCGAAGGCAAGGATATTGCCTTGACCGTTTTGTTCAAATCACGGGGATCATTCCAACTTTCGTTGTCATAGAGAGCAAGATCTTCTATGAGTTCCCATGATTGTTCCGCACTTAGATTACGTAGCTTACCACCGGCCGATTGGTCAATGGCTCGCCTCGTGGAGAGATCGATATGGTCATAAAAGATTTGGAGTTGGAGCCAAAGATCTATGCCATGATGAGGGACTTTTTGGAGTAAGTCCTTGAAACGAGTCCATGCTTCATAAAGAGATTCATTTTGACGTTGTTGGAACATCAAGATGTCATTTCTAAGCTTAGTAGTTCTCCCCGGTGGGAAAAATTGAGCAAGGAAACGAGTGGTGAGATCATCCCATGTGGTGATGGATCCTGCGGGTAAACGCTCAAGCCATTGACTAGCTTGATCCCGTAGAGAGAATTGGAATAGGCGTAATTGGGTTGTCTCTCTAGTTTCAACATCTAGGTCTATGGAGTCTACGATTTTAAGGAAGTCCTTAAGATGTTGGTTTGGATCTTCGGAACGAAGTCCATGGAATGCACATCCGCTTTGCACCAACCGGATGGTGTCGGATTGCAAGGGGGTCACATTGGCTCCGGTGAGCTCAATGGTGTTTCGGTAGCCTTGGTGGCTAGGTCGGGAAAACTTTCCTAAGGTTCGGGGCCTATGGGGTTCTAGTGGTGGGTTTTGTTGTGGTGATGTTCCCATCTTCCATGATGTCGGGTGGTGAAAAGTTACGAACAAACACACAAAGAAATAAGATAGACTAAAGAAAACCTAAAATTAAAAATAAAATCTTACTAGAAAGGAATCTAGCAAGTAGACCTAATAAGAAGAGATTATAACCTAGACAATAACTATTCCCCGGCAACGGCGCCAAAAACTTGATGTGCGTAGGGATCGCAACAGGTTTTACCTCTCGAGGGATCTTGAGAAGCTTACAACCCCCACCAGGCAGTGTACCTGATCGTTGTAGTATAGTATAGTGACAAGTACCGGGGGATTGATCATTCAGCTAGGAATAGTGTCGTTAGGATTGAAATTGATCTAACTAGGTCTAAAGGTGAAGGATGATTCTTTTTGTGTTTTTATATTTTATGAAAAGCAAGTGAAAATCTCGGGTTTTAGAAGAAGGGGCGGAATTAGTTGGTAATCAACTAACCCAAAAGCTACTAATTAAACTAATGTGCAGGAAAACTAAACTAAGGTTCTACAAGATAAGTGAAGCATGTCTACCCATGATATGTTACTCCTTGCTAGCTATTCAATTCTACCTATTGAATTGTAAAACCTTGTTTTAATTGACGGGTTGTATTCCTTAATACCATTCATGGGGTGGCTCACTTACTTCCCCAACCCTATAAGCTCCTACTTCACTTCTATGTCGAGCCGGCTAAGAAGCTCCTAACATGGGATCACTAGAATTCGCTCATGCATTAAATACAACCATAAAAACCTAGTACACATCGGTTCATATTTCTTAAGATGTTCAAGCATGTTACCAATTGGAGATCTGCCAGTTTTCTTAAGCCTAACATTGAAATCATTCAATCAAAACAAGAATCAATAGGAAACAAGAATTATAAACTAAACCAACTAGATCTATTGAAGTTGTCACACCTTAATTGATGGAGATAGACACACACATCAACAAGCCCTCATTGATGGAGATAGACACAACATCAACAAGAAATCAATGAGATCTAATTAATTATACACAAGTTTCACACAATCATAAGTAGACACAAGGTGAATTAGCCAATCATAATTAATAAAGAACAAGCAACAATAATGATAATTGAAGACATGAATTAAGATAGAATCATCAAACCATTACAAGATGTTTATGGAGTGATTGAAACCCTCTAAGTTTCTGGAAAACACCCACCTAAACCCAGGAATCGACCTTAGGGTTTAGGGCTTACAAATAATGAAGTTATGTGGTTATATTTATAGGAAAACTTTCTGTCGGCCCATCTTGATGGTGTCAGCCCGTTACTCTTGACGCCGTCAAGAATCCTTTTCCACCAAATTGTAGATCTTTTCGTCCCGATCGTTTTCTTTTTTGAATCGCTCAAATCTGAGTTCGTATGCAAAAGTTATGGCCAAAACGGTGTCAGCTACTCTGCGCGCAAGTTTTGACAGGTTAACACGTGACGGCCTTGGGTGACGCCTTCACGTTTCTTCTGGGCCGTCACCACTTTTACTCTTGACGCCGTCAAGATTCTCTTCTTGACGCCGTCAGGTACTCTTCTCAGCATGGAAAATTAAGTCTTTGGCGTTTTCTTCACTTTTATGCTCCAAAAACATCTGAATTACTTCCTTTTCCAGAATTCACTCCCAAAGTACCTAAAATCACAAAAGGAACGATTTAGGGCAATATTTGATCAAATAAATTCAATTTCGGGCTTAAATGACCCCCTAAAAGTGGTTCATTTTTCGCCTCATCATACATGTAATTGACCAAGACAATTGACTTGCCACCAGTTTAATATCCCTTATCCAACAAACCGTGTTTTTCATATCCCTACACCTAACTTTATAACCATTTGAAAGACCTCTTTGATAGTTTATCCTAGGTGCTTACGCCAAAGTGGTGCAGGTTTGATCCTTTCCCAAGCCTATGGTAATCTATTTGCTATGACAGGTAGTGAGTGATATTTCTCCATTTCCAATTATGATATATATAAATTTACAACACCCGAGAGATGAGAGTATCCAAACACTTAATGTGAGGTGCTAGTGTATAATTTCCGTGCTTGTTTTGACAAAGGTAGAATGATCATTTGTTGTATTTACTTTTATACTAATGTTAAATGACCCCTAACTTGTATTTTTATTGGTGGAAAAGCTCATTTGCTTAAGGACAAGAAAATCTCAAGTGTAAGGGTGTTTGATATGGAGAAATTTGTTATGCTTTTAGGGGGTCATTTAAGCCCTAAATTGTGTTTTTATGATCAAATATTACCCCAAATCATTTCTTTTGTCAATTTAGGTACTTTGGAGAAGAATTCTGGGAAATGGAGTATTTTGGACGTTTTTAGAGCATAAATTGAAGAAAATGACAAAGTCAAGAATCCAAGCTGGAAACAGTACCTGATGTCATCAAAGGTCACAAGGTGACGCCGTCACATGTTGATCAAGAGGTGGATAATTGCTTTACACTTGACGTGCCAGAAAGAAAATGGGAAGATTACACATGACGGCATCACGTTATAAAATGCCAAGGCCGTCACGTATTAACTTAAAGAGAGACGGCTAAGAACCTTTTGAACCAGAGGGCGTCAAGAATGGATCTAGGCAATCCGAGAAAATGTACGGCGGTGACTTGACGGCGTCAAGTCCCAAAAGGTGATGCCATCAAATTGTAAATTCTATCTATATTTTTGGATTTTTCATTCATTGGGGCGGAACTTTTGTGCTACAAACCCTAGACGATTTTACAGCCTTCGTAAGGGTTTCAAACCCCTTCTTTCATCCATGTTTAATTGAAGATAAGTTATCCATTAATTATTCAATATGTCTATGTGTTGTTTGATTATCTTGTATGCTTTTCTTTCTATTAACATGCTAGCTTAGGTTATTTGTGTTTACTTAGATCTAATGATACCTAGTTATTGATTATTGATTGTTGGTTTGTCATTGATTATTGTGGGTGATTGATTTTAGCGTTAGGCTTAATAAAAATTGGCTAATCTCCTATATGGTAACTTGCTTGAACGTCTTAAGAAACGTAATCGGATGTGTACTACGGTTTTATTGGTTGTATTAAATGCATAAGTAACTATTAATGAGGCCATGATAGGATACTAAACGTGTCGTCATAGGAAGAGATAGAGGCTTATAGAGTTGGGGAAGATCATACACGGCCCCACGGATGGTATTAAGGAATGCAACCCTTCATCCACGCAATTGTGACAAATCAATTAATCAATAAAAGATAGCTAGGGAGTAATGAAATCTAAGTAAATACACTTTTCTCCATATAAGAAGTTCCTACAATTTATTTTCTTGTTATTTTATTTTTATTGTTTAAGTAGTTATTTGGGTTAGTTGGCTAGCAACTAATTCCCCTCACTCTTCCAATACTCGAGATATTTATTTGCATTCCGAAAAAAACATAAAAATACAAAAAGAATCATCCCTCACCTTGAGACCTAGTTAGATTAGTTTCAATCCTAACGAACACTATTCCCTGAGAGAACGATCAATCCCCCGGTACTTGCCACTCATTATACTACATCGGTCAGGTACACTGCCTGGTGGGGATTGCAAGCTTCTCAAGATCCCTTGAGAAGTAAAACCTTTTGCAAGGTTGCAAAACCACGCATCAAGTTTTTGGCGCCATTGCCGGGGAATAGTTATTGCTTAGGTTGATTTTATTTTGATTAGGTCTACTCACTAGATTCCTTTCTAGTGAGATTTTTATTTTATTTTTATAGGATTTCTTTAGTTTATCTTATTTCTTTGTTTCTTTGTTTGTAACCATTACCATCCGCCATCTTGGAAGGTGGTAATATCCTTGATCCCGTCATTCAACCAAACCCACCAAACCACCAAAACCCACCCGAACAACCTAGAACCTGCACTTTAGGAGAATACTCCCGTCCTAGCCACCAAGGCTATCGAAACACCATTGACCTCACTCAAGGAGCCAATGTGTCTCCCTTGCGATCCGACACCATCCGCTTGGTGCAAAGCGAATGTGCATTCCATTGACTTCGTTCCGAAGATCCTAATCAACATCTCAAGAATTTTCTTAAAATCGTAGATTCCATAGACCTTGATGTTGAAACTCGAGAGACGACCCGATTGCATCTCTTCCAATTCTCTCTATGTGATAAAGCTAGTCAATGGTTGAGCGTTTACCCGCGGGATCCATCACCTCTTGGGATGATCTCTCCTCTCGTTTTCTTTCTCAATTTTTCCCACCGGGAAGAACCACCAAGTTAAGGAATGACATCTTGATGCAAGGACTTACTCCAAAAAGTCCCTCATCATGGCATAGATCTTTTGCTTCAAGTCCAAATATTCTATGACCATATCAATCTTTCCACAAGGCAAACCATTGACCAAGCGGCCGGTGGTAAGTTACGTGATCGGAGTGTGGAAGAATCATGGGAACTCATAGAAGATCTTGCTCTCTATGACAACGAATGTTGGAACGATCCCCGTGATATGAACAAAACGGTCAAGGCAATATCTTTGCCTTCCAATAATTCAAGCATTCCCGACCGTAGGATCATGGAACTTGAGGACCAAGTCAAGTTTCTTAAGAAATCCTATGAAGCTCCTAAACCTTCAAGCCAAGTGAACAAAATCACTTCTTTGTGTGAATTATGTAGTGGTCCCCACGACACTCGTGATTGCATGGAACTCCAAAAACAAGCTTTTGTGGACTACGCATCATCGCGTACCGACAGAGCGGGAGATAGGTGGTACACTTTCAAACCCGAGCCAAACCCTTATGGTGATTCATACAACCCCTCTTGGAAAAATCACCCAAACTTTAGGTGGAAACAAAACCAAAACACTCCTCAAAACAATTCTTCCAATCCACCTATTCATTTTCAATCAAACGGTTCATCCTTAAACCGTACTTTCAACAACAATCCTTCCAACAACTATGGTAGTACCAATAATTTTGAAGGATTGATGTCCAATTTTATGGCATCTCAAAAAGCCCGCATAGCTAGGTTTGAAGCCGAATTCAACCAACAACAAAATGAGATGACCAATAAGATTGATAATTTGATAAAGGCCTTGAATAACCAAGGGGTAACCCCAGCTACAAAAGCGGTAAAAAACTCTAGTGTTGGAATTGAGGTTAAAGATCCTTCATCATCTAAACATGTGCACTTTGTCAACATAGTTACCAATAAGCCCGTTGATAGAAATTACGAGGACGATGAGGGAGGTACGACTGAAATAGGAAGTAATCCTAAGAATGATGTTGAAGAAGAAATGGAAGAGGCAGAGGATTATTTCAACAAGTTTCCCACTGAGGAAGAGCTTGTGTACCATAAGAATCTATTGGATGATCCTAAGCCATCAATCTATAGAAACCTTCCGATCATTCGAGCTGGCAACCCAAATCTCATAAACATACCATGCAAAATTGGGCATTTTCATGTATGGAAAGCTTATATTGACCCTAAGTCCCCCATAAATATCTTGTCTAGGACATTTTACAATTGGATTATGAAAAAGTAATTAGCTCCTAGGAGAGACGACAACACGGGAAGAACGAGTAATTTTATGGGGAGAGTTAGAGGGTTGCCCGTTTATGTAGGGAACTTCACTTATTTTATAGATTTTGTGGTCTTAGAAGATGTTAGCCTGGTGGTTGACATAAATTTATCTAATGTGGTGTTAGGGAAATAGTTTGTAGAAGTCTCTAGGATGATCTATGACCCGACCTTAGGGCTAGTTAGGATTAGAGACAAGGATAGTGAGATTGCATATCAAATGCCACATAAGATAGAGCAGTACCAATCCCTTACTTGTTTGGAAAAAGAATTTAAGCAGTCGGTATATTATAGGAGTGATGAGGATGAGAGCAAAGGAGTAGACTACGTTATGAGAAAAATATTGGGGTTCTACAAAGAATGTCTACAACTAGGTCCGGAGTACAAAACCAAACCAGAGGATGACCTAGAGGACGTGATCAGAGATGGAGTCACGTAATAGGGAATGAGTTTGAGTCTAGCTACAAGACTCGTTAATAAAGAAAAGCGCTTCTTGGGAGGCAACAAAAGCTTTATTTGTTTGTTTTTGTGTTTATTTAATTTTATTTGCTTCCGTATGTATGTTTTATTTATATTGTTTATGGTTCATGTTTCAAATTAAGTTGTGAAAATGCTTTATTTTGTTTTTAACTTCATCTTGATTACATATAAAGGTATTTTGCAAAAGATAAGTGTAAGGGAAATCCAAATTTGTTTTTAAGAACTAGTTGAACATGAACGATAACAATGTTAAATTAACATACATATAAAACTTGTTTGAGTCAAATGCTTGTATCGAGTCATAATGAATATTTTGCAGGAATTCCAGGAATTAAGGCATAGGTTTTTCTGGAAATTTTCCGAAAACAAAATATAAAATTTCTGTCAGATCAATCTCCATTTCAACCTGACGACGTCAGGTGTTAATTTTCTGAAAATTTTGCAAATTTTGTTTTTCTGCCAGAATTGTAATGTTTTGTAAAATCTTTAACTTTTAAACTCCCAGAATCTGCAAATATTCATTCCACAAGCATTATATCTTTACTTGCTTTCTAGGATTTAATTTTATATAGAATTTACCGCCGATTTTATGCGAGGTTTTTCGTGTTTGTTTTCTCATATTTAACAGGTTATATTGGACAAGAAGATGATTTACATTTCTGAAGAGAAGCTTTTCTATGTTCATTTTCTTGGAGGAGGATCTAACCATGTTACCACATTATCTATACCGAACGAATCAGGGGAGTAATTGTTTCATTCTTTCATTTTCTTTACTTATACATCTTTTAATTGAACATTGGGGACAATGTTCGGCTTAAGTGTAAGGGGGGGGGGGGGGGAGGGGGGGGGGGGGGTAAATGAAGATTCCTTAGAGACTACAATTGCACTTGTTTTTTGTTTGTTTAATAGTAGACGTGTAATAAAACCGAGAGAAATATTTGTTAGGGCAATTTTAGCACCAAATTTAAAATTTTTTGCAACATTTAGGAGTGAAACTTTAGTCTTAATAAGCGTCTTATGAATAGGAGTTATATGACTAGCACAAAAACCGTACCACTCATAAATTTACACCCCAAATATGTGAGGTTCACCCCTAGATCTTTAGGAAAAAGCATTTATCTTTAATGCTTGTGAGTGTACCAGTAGTACTTAGATTCTAGAACTTGCGTTAGTGATTCATCCTGAGACCGCTATTCTGACTACATTCGTGTAGTTAGGATTTTCTACATGATAAGAGGCATTAGGATAACCCTTGTTTTACACCTGTAATATAATTACATTGACTTCATTAGTCAAGTAATTCTCCCACACCTTTGCGATGTACTCATTTTTAGTACACGATACCCCTAGTACACCCCTCAGATCCTATCTTCTTCCTTTCTAACTTTAAGCATTTTACTTGAAGGAAGAATTTGTTTATAATCCACCCCCAAATGTACACCCAAACCGCCTTATCCTTCATAGTCTGCACTCATCTTTAGTGCATTATTGTTACTTGTTTAAACCCTTAGTTAATTGTTTAATTGATTACATGGTTGCTAAGTCGAGTCATATCTTGTATATATTATTTTTGGACGATTGGGACTCATGGGTAAAGTACTAGTGTTATGGAGTAATGGGGAAGAACGTCAATTATTACCCCCATATGTGCATAAACATTTTAAAGTACTCCAAGTGTTTTAATTATCTTAATTTGAGTCATTAGAATAGTTAAATGTAAAGTATGTAAAAGTTCAAGTGTAAGGGGAATGTAAAATTCCCTATGATGTATTATTTTGGATGGTAGGGCAAGAGTGTATGCAAAAAATAAAAATAAAAAAATCGAAAGAATATTTTTTTTAGAAAAAGAAGTAGAAAAACATACGGACTACCATCTCGTTTCCTTTTATGTTTTTCTTAGTTTATGATTAGCTTAAGTTGAGTTAAGTCTTGGCTTAGCAACGCCGCATTGTACATGTAATTGACCAAGATGATTAACTTGCCACCAGTAAAAATATCCTTTATCCAACAAACCGTGTTTACCATATCCCTAAACCTAACATTCACTACAAAAAAAAGTGGCTTTTTAGGACCCTTTGTGTGGGACGGTATGATAATGGAGTCCTAAAAAACTGTTTAATAGGACATATGAGCGTTTAGGGTCCTTTTTAAATATTTGCTACTTAGGCGATGTCCTAAAAATTTATATATTAGAATGGTCGATGATTTGGGGTCCTATTATCATATAACTTAATAGGACACTTAAAATATGGATCATAATAAATTACCTTTATAGGACGTTTATTCATTATGGTTTTATTATAATACACCATAATAGGACACTTGAGTTTTGAGTCATAAGGCATCAGTTAGTTAAAACGCTTATTCACAAAAAGTTTTATTATAGCAAAATTTAATAGGACCTTTGACACGTGGGTATTATAACGTTAACCTTTATAGGACGCTTATGTACAATGGTTTTATTATCGTACACCATAATAGGACATTTCATTTTTGAGTCATATAACATCATTTTTTTAAAACGATTATTTGCAAAAGTTTTATTATAACAAAACTTAATAGGACCCTTAAGACGTGGGCATTATAATGTTAACCTTTATAGGACGCTTATGCATAATGGCTTTAGTATCATACATCATAATAGGACATTTTATTTTTGAGTCATAAAATATCAGTATTTTAGAACGTTTATTCGCAAAAGTTTTATTATAACAAAACTTAATAGGACCCTTAAAGGATGCATATTAATTATGGTTTTATTACAATACACCATAATAGGACACTTGATACATAAGTCATAAAACATTAATTATTTAGAACGCTTATTCGCAAACGTATTATTAAAACATAACTTCATATGACAGTTGACACTTGGGTCCCATAGATTGATACACCATCATAGGACACTTGATATTTGAGTCATAAAACATCGGTTTTATGGAACGCTTATTCGCAAATGTTTTTTATTATAAGAAAAGTTAATAGGACCCTTGACAATAGCGTCGTATAACGTTAACCTTTATAGAACGCTTATTCATAATGGTTTTTTTTATGATACACCATAATATGGCACATCTTTTTAGAGTCGTAAAACATCCGCTTTTTATAACGCTTATTCAATTTTATAGAACGCTTAGTTGCAAAAGTTTTATTTTAACAAAAATTAATAGGACCCTTGACACCTGTGTCTTTTAACATTAACCTTTATAGTATGCTTATTTGTTGTGGTTTTATTATCATACGCCATAATAGAACACTCCTTATTTGAGTCATAAAACATCAGTTTTTTAGAACGCTTATTTACAAAAGTTTTATTTAAACATTAGTTAGTATGACACTTGATACTTGGGTATTAAAACTTGATACACCATAATAGGACACTTGATATTTGAGTCATAAAAGATCAGTTGTATGGAACGCTTATTCACAAAAGTTTTATTTAAACATTAGTTTTATGCCATGTAGGATTTCCACTAAATCCTTATTATAATAATACTTCCCCTATTATTTCTTCCCCAATTATAAACCCTAAATCAATTAAAACCTAAAATGTCTTCCTCCTCCAATCGAAGTTATCGGCCACCACCACCAACACATTGTGAACATGATCAACCAGTAATTAGACAGACTTCGCGGACAATTGATTCCCTTTAAGGCATTTTCTTGGATGCGTTGAGTATTATAATGTAAGTTATTTGTACATTGTTTAAAACTGAAAGTAATAAGTGTTGATATTAGTGATGTTTGTTGTTTGTACCATATAGGGTTCAAAATGTAAGACATTTTACTGGCTAGATCCTGAGTTGCCTAATGACTATTACAAACAAGAGGTTTTTAAGTTGATTCAAAAGGAAAAACGTTTGAAAGAAGACAAGTACTCATTCAATGGAAAAATAAGAGATTCGGAAAGGGAGATTGACTTTCAAAAAGCAACTATGGAGAAGGAAATGTTTCTGCTGCAATTGGAGTTGAAAGAAAGCAAGTCTAGTGTGGTTTTTTTTTTAAAGAAAATTGTTGTTGTTTTGTGTTTGGTTATTGTTGTTATGTTGTTGTCAAAAATGTGAAATGAAATGCTTGTTATGTAGGTTTGATGTAATGACCTTTTGTGTAATGAAATGCTTGTTATGGGATATATGTGTGGCTGCATTTACAGTTGTTGATGTTTGCTGAGATAGTAATGGGTAAAAACAGAATAAGTCAACAAGTAAAAGTCAATGGGTTGAGACCTAAATGTGTCTAACAACCAGCCATTAATGGCATTTACTTTGAAAACCTAATTGACCCTATTTATACAACCACATTATGCAGTCAAACAATAATGTAGGTCACACAATTCCAAAACAATGAGCTCTACTAATCAACAAGGTATCTTTGTAACTCATCATCTTAAAAATTTTATGGTCCATTCTCTGAATTATAAGTGGTCCTTTTACTGATAATGAGTATTATTTTGTTGCAGAAGTGATAACCATTTCAAGCTCTAAATCATCACCTATGTCAAGCTCTGAAGATGAGTTAAGCTCAAAATCATCTTGGGCTGATTACTTTCCACCTAATTGGAAATTCAAAGGATTAACAAAATCAGAAGCCAAAAAGTCAAAAGGCAAGAAGTCAAAAGGCAAAGATGTTGAACCAGTTGAACAAGTTCCTAGTAAAAGGATACAAGTGTTAGGTCTTGCTAACAATGTTACTTGGGATGCAATAAAAAAGAAGACATTTGGAGTCTAAAAACCATCAGGATAATGGGTTATCTGTCTTTGTATTATTATCTGTCTTAATCTTTTGGAAGTTTATGTATGGGTTATTTGTCTTTGTATTGTCCTTATCTATCAATGATAATGGTTAATTTGGTGCATTATTGCTGTAAAGTGAATAGACAGTCAGAATTGCACTCACAAAATAAACTAGGCTTGATTCAAAAACACCAGAATAAGCTACTATACTAAGCCATGAGCACTGATTACAATGAATAAGCAAAAAGGACTGAGTGCAGGGCATCTCAGTCCTACTAGGGTGATTAGCAGACCAAATTAAAGCAACAAGATAAGATCTAGAATCCCAATTAAGCTCAGAATTCTCAAGTCAGTAGTATAAGCTACTAAAGGATACAAAAAACAGAAGAGAAACAACAGTGAATAAGCAGAAATTAAGCTCTTAATATGGGCATTTAGAGAATAACTATCACCTAGACTGCTGCAGACTGATCTAAAAACTTAACAAAGTATTTGCAGCCCTTTCAAACTCAACCAACTGGGTTAAAGTGAATATAAAGAACACAAAAACAAGCACCAATTGATCTTATGGCTGTAAGGGCTTATTATAGATCAGCAACTACCTTACTTGTGCACTAAAGAACTCAAATCTTACAAATCCTTAAAACAGATAAATAGAAGCCACAAACACCTTATCTAGATCATATAAGGCAAGATTGAACTATCCTAATGTGCACATGAACAGTGATAAGCCATATTGACCCGTTTGACCCATTTGAGCCAAACACCCCTTAAGCAGGGCTGTTTTGAGATCTTAAAGTGAAAATATAAATAATAAGAAGCTAAAAAGTTAAAATTACCTAAATTTAAAGAAAACTAGATGACTAATAATACACTAAAAGGACAACCAAGCCACAATAGGGGAAATAAGAAATGTATAAGAAAGAGTTATACAAACAGTAATGAGGATTGTCATTGATTCTTAACAACTAATTTTACATAAAAACAAGGAGTATTACTATTTAGCTAATTGAAATCATTAAGCTGCTTCAACTGGATCTTCTTCATCGGCAATAACTAAGTCATTGTTGTCCACAACGGTTCCATCAAAACCACCTCTAACCAATTCAATATCCATTGTTTCGTCATGTTGAGGACCCATAAATGAGTCACCCTGCAAATGTGTTTCCACGTCATCAAGACTTGTTTGTTCATCCATGTCATAAACATGTCTGGGCGCTGTCTTGATCACAACTTGCCATCCTTTGTCAACACTATATGCAACATAAAATACTTGCTGTGCTTGAGAAGCTAGTATAAAAGGCTCGTTATGAGCCTTCAATCCTTCAAAATTCAATAGAGTAAACCCGTTGTCATCTTCTTTTTTCCTTGAACCATTCGAAATCCAATCACAATCGAACAAAACTACTTTCTTGTCAATAGCATACTCCAACTCAATGATACCATTCAAAACCCCGTAGTAAGTTACATCTCCCGTGATAGGATTGTTATCTGTAGCACTCGAGAAACTGTTTGTCATGGCCTGAAGCATAACCCCACTATTATGTGTTTTCCTATTATGTTCTACATGTTTTGTGTGAAATCGGAAACCATTTATGATAAATCCCCTATATTTTTTCACAAACTCAGATGGACCACTTGCCAAGTTCCTTAGACTTTCTATGATTCTGTGATCGCCTCTAGCATGTAGCTCCTCAACCCGAATTAAGGCAAGATGTGTTAATTGTTTTGTTATACACACGTGTATTAGTAGGTCGAAAATGCTATGTCATTATAATTATTTTCCAAAAGTAATAAACCTGTGTATATTCCTTACATGATCTTGAAACCACGACTCAAAAGTCTCACTATGTAAACGTTGAATGTCATGCTTACGTTTTCTCTGATTTTCATGATGAACCATCGCCAGATGTTCACTATAGTGTTAATAGATGATAATGATGATAACAACGACAACTATTAATCGTATAATATAATTTATGAAACTCACAACTAATATAATTACTTTCGTTCGAAATTCATCAACTTCACTACAATTGAACAACACATATGAATGTGCTTTAGCCAAAATGTCAAGTTCCATTATTTCTACCTTTGTAGCACCAATCGGTCAACCCGCCATAGAAAAGATAGGTAAAACATCCTTGAAACCATCGTCATCATAATTTCGACTTGTCTTATTATGTACGGTCTCAACATCACTGGATAAGTACAATGAACAAAACGACATACACTCTTCAGCTAGATATCCTTTTGCAATGGAACCCTCCGGGTTATTCCTGTTTCGCACATAAGATTTTAATGTAGATAAATACCTGAGATATCAAAACCAAAAATTTTAGATTCAATAATATTTGTTAATAAAGGTATTTACTAAAATAGTAATGTGCACCTCTCGATTGGATACATCCAACGGTAATGAACTGTCCCTCCTAATCTGGCCTCTGAAGCAAGATGAACCGAAAGATGAACCATGACATCAAAGAATGATGGCGGAAAAATCCTTTCTAAATCACAAAGTATTTTTCCAATCTCGGTTTCCATTTGAACCAAATCATTTGGATTAAGAACCTTTGAGCATAATTGTTTATAGTAACAACATAGCTTCATCACAGGATAGCGCACGTGCTTAGGCAACACATTTCGCAAGGCAATGGGAAGCATCTGCTGCATCAAAATATGGCAATCATGACTTTTAAGTCCAAACAGTTTTGGAGGTTTTAACTCTACGCATCTTGATATATTAGCTGCATAACCATCTGGAACTTTCACCTTCTTAAGCACATGACAAAAAATATCTTTCTCTTTTTTATCCATTGAGAAACAAGCAGGCGGCAAATAAACTTTGTTGTTATCTTGAACTATAGGATGAAGTTCAGGTCTAATGCTCATTTCTTGTAAATCTAGGCATGCTTTTATATGATCCTTGGTCTTCTCATCCAGATTCATTAGCGTTCCAAGGACACTGTCACAAACATTCTTCTCAATATGCATTACATCTAGATTATGGCGTAGCAAGTTATCTTTCCAGTACGGTAACTAAAAATAAATACTTTTCTTCTTCTAATTAAAAGGTAAATTTGGGTTGCTCTTCACAAGTTTTCCAAATTTAATTTCAAAACCATCTAACTCATCAAGTACTTCTTGTCCTCTTAAGCCACCGGGTTGCCTGTCTAGTTCTTCTGTACCATCAAAAGAGTTTTTATCTCTTCTAAAAGCGTGATCAGTAGGCAAATATCGACGATGTCCCATAAAACATTGTTTTTTGCCATGAGTCAAAAAACATTGTTTTTTGCCATGAGTCAAGCGTGTTGATTTTGTATGTTTATGGCAGTTAGGACATGCAAGTTTACCTTTGGTGCTCCATCCGGATAAATTTGCATAAGCAGGAAAGTCACTGATCTTCCATAACAAACAAGCACGCATCCGAAAGTTACTTTTTGTTGATGCATCATAAGTGTTTACTCCTTTAAGATCCCACAATTCCTTTAGCTCAGCCACTAACGGTTCCATATAGACATCTATATTATTCCCAGGAGCAGATGGGCCAGGTATAAGTAAAGTTAGAAAGAAATAAGGTTTCTGCATGCACATCCAAGGAGGTAGATTATATGGTGTCAAAACAGCAGGCCATGTACTATGAGAAACACTCATTGTTCCAAAAGGGTTAAACCCATCACTCGCTAAACCAAGCCTGACATTACGAGATTCATTGGCAAACTTATCATACTTAAAATCAAATGCATTCCATGCTGGGGTATCTGCAGGATGTCTCAAGTAACCATCTTTCGTGCGACTCTCTTCATGCCATCTCATGGAGGCGACTGTTTTAGATGACATAAATAACATTTGCAATCGTGGTATGAGTGGAAAATGACGCAACACCTTTGCTCCAATCTTCTTACATGTATCAGCTGTGGTTGACTCATCTACAGAATCATCTTCACTTGCTTTATACCTTGACGTATGGCATATATCACATTATGTTTTATTAATATTTTTTTTCCAGTACAGCATACAATCATTAGGACATGCATCAATTTTATCATAACTAAGTCCCAACCCTAGAATTATCTTCCTTAGTTCATACAATGACTTTGGTATAGAAGCATCGGGGAAGGCTTCCCTCATTGTATCCCGCATCATGCTGAAACCATTATCACTACATTTCCCAACACACTTACCATGAAATAGTCTAATGATAAAAGAAAGAACTGATAACTTACACCCAGGATATAGTGGTTTCTTTGCCTCTCCCAACACTTTATAAAAAAATTTCGCCTTTAGGTTTAGCATACTCATACTTTCACTTTGTGTTCCCATGTCATCGGTTAGTGTGTCATCACCAAACCGATGGAAGGCATCATTCACCAACCCTTGCATGTCATCTTCAGCATCCAACATTGGAGCATCACTTGATTTGGAACTGAAAGGAGGAATTGTATAACCTTTCATAAACCCGACACATAGCAGATGTGTTGTAGCCTCCGCCTGATCTACCCATATCTGATTACCACAATCAATGCATGGACATGAAATTTGTCCATTTTTACCCTCATTATAAAATATATGATCAAGAAAGTCGTCAAGACCTTTTTTATATTCAATGGTAAATCTTGGTAAAGACATCCAACTCGTATCCATCTTAAACCTAATTCAATTAACCACAGAAAACCACATATAATTTCAACAAAAAGAAAGGGAGCCTAATTCAATTAACCAAATATTTTGTTTCATAAAAATTTAGCAAAAACGATTAGGGTTTTAATTATGAGGTATTACCTGGTCTTGATGATGGTGCTGATTTCCGGTTGTCAGATATCAATTGATGGAGATGATGGTGGTGAGTCCTGCTGGAAATTTTGGATGGTGGAATGATGTGTATTTTGATCTAAAAATTATAAATATTTTAACAATTTATTTTTAAGCTATTTCTTAATTAATTGCTTAATTATTAATTCAAAGCTAGATAAACTAATTTAAATCTAAAAATTAGAAATTAAAAGTGAAAATTGCAAAAGTAATTTTTACAGAAGCTTAATAACTTATAAAAGTTATAAAAATTATAAAAAGTTATCTGGGATAAAAATTAAACACTAAAACTAATTTATTTTTGGCCTTTTAATTTAAACTAATTTAATTAAAATTAAATCTAAAATTACCTAGTTAATAGTAAAAATTATGGGAAAATTACTAGGAATGCTACAAGTTACAAGGAACTTAGGAAAAATATGAGGAGGGGGAAAATGGTACGGATAAACTGTTAAATAAGCTAAATAGCAAAAATAAGCTAAAAGGAACAAGGACTATATTAAGTATATAGATTATGCAATAACAAACGGAACTGGTGCCCCAGAGCAATTGGAAGGGGGTTGTGGTATTGTGCATGTATGCTTGAGGTCCCAGGTTCGAACCCCACTTTTTGCAATTTTTCCATTTATTTTATTTTTTTGATTTTCTTTTTACAAAACTTTTTTATTACTAATTATAAGTAACTTTTGTGAAAACACTTTTTTCAAAACTCAAAAATAAGCTCTCTATGAGCTTTTTAGCTTAACAGATGCTTTTTTAAGCCAAAATAGATTTATAAAAGGAAATAAGCTACAAATAAGCTACAATAAGCTAAATAAGCTGTAACTACATGAGTTGTACCTACATTAAGCTAAAACCTACCAGATAAGCTAACGGAATAAGCTGTAGACCACAATAAGCACTTGGCCAAATATCACAGGCCAAACAGGCCAAAACCAAGAACCTTGCAGCCCTTGTGGGGCCCACTAGGGTTTACAGGGATCCAAAGTGAGACTTGATATGAAAAGGTGACTTATTGAGGTTTCTAAAAAGCTAGGACTAAAGGTTTGGGTCCCACAGATAAGCACTTGAGGAGGGCTTGAACTTGGGTGGTCAACACTGATCACTCAGTGTATGGGTGGAATTGGACAAACAAAAAGCTAACTGCAGCCCTATCTAATAAGCTCAAAAGTTTGAAATAAGCCCTGAACCATACAGATGAGCTTATTGGCTTTCCAAAATCCAATAAGCTCACTGTGGGGCCCAATAATGAAGAAGCTAAGGCACATGGAAAGTTGGGGTTTTGAGCTGATGCCCTGGTGCAGGGCAATGTTTGGCCCTGCAGGCCACTTTGAACTATCACCTAAGCCAGAAAAAAAATCATAAAAATAAGCTAACTGCAGGATTCAAAAGCTTAGATGGGGAATTTCAACATGTAAAAAGCCCAAGACTTGAATCTCAACACAAAATTCACAAAAATTCTCCCAAGATCTGACTTTCTGACTAACATACCATTTTGACTTTTTGATTTTGAACTTAAACTTTGACTTTAATGAAACTTGTTTGATCCCTATGCACTAATTATGATTATTTATGCTATGATAACACTAATTTAAGATACATGAACAAGATTTAGACAAAGTGGGTGAGATTTGATCCTCACATGTCCCAACAGTGGACTGTGAGAGTGAAGGTATTTTGATTTTGACTTTCTCTAGTGCAAACCTTGGTTTTATAGTTTTACTAGTTCTAATATCACCTAAGAGGTCAGAGTGTGCAGAGAAACAAGTGAAAAGGCAACTACCACAGTTGAAACAACACAGAACCAAACACCCCTTAATAATTGATTTAACAAATTTAAAAGGAAAATGAGCAATCTAAATCATAATACAGATACATAAGCTTGTACTAGGCTAAATTAAACACATATAAACAAAATCAAACAACATTTAACAATAACAACTAACAATCACAGATTTATGAAAAATTACACTAGAAATTGGAAATTGGAACAAAAGAATGATACCTTGACCCTAGGCTCAACCAAGGGCTCTTGAAACAGCTACAAGCTCTAGCTTGTTGCATTATAATGACCTAAGAGAGCTTATGTGAATGGTTGGAGTACTAAACAGGATGTAGACAATATTTTACCAAAGAAACTTTAAATTTCCATTACTACTAGAAATGGTACAATACTGAAATTTAAGCTGTAAGTACTTTCATTAACTTAAAGATAACAAGTTTTTAAAAAAAATTACAACAAATCTCTCTTCTCCAACCCCCTAACATAATCAACATTAGCACATACAAATCTCTCTTTTCCAACACCCCAACATGATCATACAAAATTGTGCTGCTAAACATTTCATCAAAGCACATAATAAAACAAACGTCCAGTAACCATAAATATGTTCATAACATTAAAATATTAAACATTGTAGACAACATAAACATATAATAAAGTTCATAAACCATCCCCTACACCTTGTTCTTCATCCAAACAACTACATAACCATAGGTACCCATACGCCTAAACAAAATTGTTCTAGGGTAAATCCCTAGAAACAGGTACCCAAACAACTACCTAACCCAAGAACATAAGACCAAAAGACCAAAAAACCACAAAAGACCCAACTACCTTCAGTCTTCATCATACTTCTCCAGCAGCTCAATGGTCTCCTTCTTCAATGCTATCAACCTCTGAAAATCAGCCACAACACTTGCAAGAGATTCTACCAAACGTCTCTCAATGATCTGGACTTCATGGAGTGAATCATAAACATCCTCAGCAGCCTGTTCTTCATCAAAATTTAGCTCAAACACCTCGCTCATACGTTCGGTTCTCTTATCCACATTCATACGCATGTCGTCTCTCACAGCCGCCACATTTCTCATGTTCACCTCATTAATAGGTATCTCCTGAATATTCAGAAATGTAAAACACTCATGAAGCTTATCGGAACCACAAAGATCTGTCAGTTCCTTCAAGTAGGGCTTCTCAGACATTTTCAAGTAGGGTTGTATATAGAGAAAAAGTTAGGAACTGAAAAAAGTAGATACATGAACTGAAAAAATAAAAAGAAAACCAACATATATATAGAAAAAAGGGTACATGCATGAACTGAAAAAATTAAGAGAGGTATTAATGAGAAATGAAAGAATTAAAACAAGTAATGATGAGAACTGAAAAGACTGAAGAAAATAAATGGTCGAGAAAATACTTATGCATTCCCATAATATATTTTAATTGGGATGACTCAAACTTCACCCAATTCAGTTTCAGTTTGAAGCATTTCTAGAAAGAGAGGAACTACTAACTCGGGGTATGGGTGGCAATTCGGGTTGAGTCTAAATATATTTCGGGTCGGGTTTGGGTCGACCCATCTAACCCGTTTATTAATCAGGTCAGGTTCGGGTTGTGAATAAATTAAGTGGGTCGACCTGCCAACCCGTTTAGGCTTTTTTTTCTTAAATTAAAAATTATTTATATTTTATTATATGGGTTAAATGGGTTAAACGGGTCGACCCGCAAATCCATTTAACCCGTTTAACCTATTTAACTCGTGTAATATGGCAACTTTTGTATAAAAAAAGGTGTGGAAAACTAGAAGGGGGGTTGAATAGTTTACCGTTTAAAATCTTTTTAACTTGTTTAATTATCTTTTGAAACTTTCCGTTTGATCAAAGATATATACACAAACACAATATAAAACATGCAAGTATAAAGAAAGAAACGATCAAACCACAACACGAGTATTTATCGTGGTTCGGCTACAAGGACTCTATTTCCTTGCCCTACGTCCACGCCCCAAGTATCCAACTCGAGAGTTTCTTTCACTAGTCAACAAGCTCCTTTCACAGGCGGAGAAAACCTTACACGTCGCTTACAAGATTATCGACACTAAGCTAAATGTCGAGTTCTTTTTCAAGGGTACAACCACTCCTGTTAGTTCTTTTACTAGGGTACAACAACTCCCGTCACACTTTGTATTTTGAGGACTAAACTACTAACCGATCACTACTGAAAATACACAATCAAATGAAGTGTAAACTACACAAGTCTACACAATGCTAAGCTAACAAGTCTTGCAACGTTGTGTTGAATACTTGTAACTTTTTATGAACTCGTGAACTTCTTTGCTACAAAAAGAAACTTCACATATGAAATAAGATGTTAAAGGGTTAGATGAAAGAATGAATGAATGTGTGTGAAAATATGATGTAGAGTGATAAGCCCAAAATTCAAACTTGTGGCTTAGTATTTATAGCAAAACCTTCTGCAGGTCTGGCGGATACGACAGAACCCTCAGATGGGTTCCGCCCGTGTACCCCCAGGGTTCCGCCGGACTTGCAGTTGGTTTTGCAATAAATCTTGCAAACCAAACAATGTCACATCTCATTACACCTAGTCAAACACAAAACTTGTGCAAGCAAACATATTGTTAGTCAAACACACTTTCTTTCCATAAATGTATATTGACAAAACTTGCCATAAATGTGATGTGACATTTCTATTTTAAGAAATAAAAAGTGTTGTGTTTTATGAAATGTAAAATGTAGCAAATGTCTAGTTTATGCAAGTCTTTAAAACTAGGATTATGTTTTACTTAGAAACTAAAGTTTACATTTTGTCGTTAACAAAACTTAGCAAAGATCGTAAAATATAAATAACGTTTTTAGGCGATATTTGTATTAACAATCCCCCTTTTTGTTGATGACAAAACATAAACTTTGTTTTTAAGTAACTCACAAAATCTTAGTGTTTAAGACTTAAAAAAAATTATATTAAACTTGTTTTACTTAAGTGATGAAAATCATATTAAGTTTAAAGGTTTAATATATTTCTCCCCCTTTTTGTCGAAACAAAAAGTAGAGTAGCGAAGCGGAAATAATGCACGTGCTCCCCCTTGGTCGATACTCCCCCTAAAAGGAGTGCCAAGATGGGAAACATGGATTTTGATCCTACAAAAAAAAAATGGTTAGTTGGTGATATATATGATGAAGCATGTAGTTACCACACACATTGCAACCACAATGACAACTTAAAAAATGATCAACCAACAATGCAAGTAAGTAAGTAGAAAAAGATATCATTCCAAGTAAAATTTGACTTGTAAAAAGTCAAAGACAAGAAATGAAAGAGATCCTACTAATTCTAAATTGAAAAATAACCAAGAAATATAAAAAATTCAAATCCTACTTTCCTAAATGGGGCAAAAGGCCTCCAAAGGTTGTCTAGGATTTGTTTGGGTGGGAAAGAGCATCCAAACGTTGTATGACGTGTTGGAATGCAAAACGGGTTTCTTCTTGAAATTGGTGAAGCAACAATTTGATGCTTTCACCCATTTGCTCACAATGTGAGCAAACATGGGGATGAGTGGGTGGAAATGGGTTGGTTTTGGTTTCTTGGTTTGAGGGTTGGTTGGTTTTTGGTTCTTGGTTGGAGGATGGGTTTGGTATAGAGTCAAGCAAGGAGGTTTGAAATTCCATTGCTTGATGGAGGTGATTCTCGACCATGTTATGGATTTCCTCATAGGAAGGAAAGAAAGACTCAAAGGTTTGGACTTGAGAATGTGGTGGAGTTGGGTGATCATGGTTTTCAAAATTTGGTTCTCCATAAAGAGGACCATGGATGTCATGGTAGATAGGGTGAAACAACAATGGTTTGGGTTGGTGGTGTTCTTGTTGTGGTGGTTGGTTGTGGTTAAAATGATCATTTTGGTCAAGAATTGACCTTGGTGTTTCATTTTCAAAATGTGGTGGTTGTGTTGGTCTTGGTGGAAGATCATTGAGATCTTGGACAAAAGGGTGTGGTGATGTTGAAGGAGACCCAAATAACTCCATAGGTTCAAGTTTGGGTAATGGTGATGGTGATGGAGTTTTGGATGGTTGGGTTGGAGCACTTGGTGGAGTTGGGTCAATGGGTGATTTAGTTGGTGGTGGAGTGAGCTCATTGGGTTCATTGGGTGATGGAGATGGAGACGCAAGGTTTAGAAAATGTTCATTTTTGATTGGTGAAGTGAATTCATCCGAGGATGAGGAGCTTATGTTGATGGATTGGTTAGACCAAATTGGTTTGACACTTATCCGGGTGGTTTTCCGGATGGGTCTTGATGATTGAGAGGTGATAGTTGACTTAGTCATTGTTAAAATGGTTGAAAGATTAGAGATTGTGATGGAGAAGGTGTGATTTGATAGTGTTGAGGATGGTTTAATTTATAGTGATGAAAGAGTGTTGGAAGTATTGTTTGGATTTGATGTTTGGCCATACAAAAATGGAGGTTCCTAATGATTTGGAAGACTAATGTGGGTTGTCAAATCATGGAAGTCAATCCAATGAAAATGGTGAAGTGAGAAGACAATATTTGCACTAAATGCTTAGTGGTTTTGGCAAATTTGTTGAAGATATATGTCTCAGGGATTTCAAGGAACCTTTGGAAGGGTTCCTTCCTTTATGTGTGAAGGTTCCTTGAGGTTGTTATGGCTATTTTTGAAATTTGGCGGGAAATGGTTTTCTTTGAGTTATAAGGAATGAGAATTATCCTATGTTGTTTAGCAAATTGCAGGAAAGAGGTTTCTAACTAAAAGGATGATATGTGGTTGAGTGGATGTTGAAATGTTGAAAACTAACAAAAAAATTCTGCAGGAAATCTGGTGGAACCTTCAGAATACACAGGCGGAACCCGTATGAGGGTTCCGTCCGGTCCGTTGGGCCATTTCTGGGTTGCCCAGAAATTACACCGGCGGAACCCATTCTAGGGTGCTGTCAGATCCGCCAGACCTGAAAAACTATAAAGTCCGCGATTTTGACCCGCGAGATGATTTTCAAATTTTTCAAAAACTCCTAAAATAAAAAATATAATGCATATCTTGTCACACCCCCAATTTACCTGAATGGCAGCGGAATGGAATACCTGGGGGTGGCTGTCATAGCACCATAGTTTACCGTTATATTGAACGACCTAAAGTGTCGTTTAGAAAATATAGCGTTTGATCATCAAATCATTCAGAGTTTACAAAGCTTAGGTCCCAAAAGAGTTTGCCAAAATAGTTAAAATAAGTTCAACAAGATCAAACGTTTCATAAGTGCAAAAATATAGTGAGACGCGTCGACTCCGCGACTCCATGAAGGTCCAAATGTATGCAACATGAGCTACTTTAATAACCTGAGAAATACATTGCGAAAACGGTCAACATAAAGTTGGTGAATAATCATAGGTTTATAAGTTAAATCGTATGTACAATAAGCCACAAGTATAGAGTAAAGTACTAAAATGTCAAAAAGCTACATTGTCTCTTAAGCTCATGGCACCGAAGCTCGACGTACTAAAATTGGCCCCAAAGGAGTGTTTATCAGGCACTCGTACTATAATCAGACATGAAATGCATTCGTTTTCCTTATGGAGCAACCCAAACACGAATGGAGGAGTCACCCTCGATAGATCTATCCACTCACTCTCGCTTGGCAATATAATTAACGGTCCATGATAATAAAGGGGACTTGAAGTGATAGTACTACCAACTTAAGCAATGTATGAAATTTAATACTTGGGCATGTACAAAAATAATTGTGCAATGTATTCTCCCCCGTGGGATTTAAATCAAATAAGTACTAAAAACGGGGCTATGAGAACTCACCTCGAAAGGATGGTACAACGATGGTACAATGCTGTAAAAGTAGTCGGGACAATGAGGCGCGAACACTAGCCGCAACCTAAATGAATAATCGCGATCTAATTTAGATCAAGCCGAATTGAAATGAATGCACATGCACATGATACTCATACCACTCGTAATTTGAAAATACTAGTTATCGTCGTAGTAAAATAGATTCCATACTTAGGAAAATAAGTCCTTATATAGGAGTATATAACTTGTCGTACTATCTCGTTAAAAAGTGTTAGCGTTAAATTCCTTGTATTGAAAACCTTGAAATACGTCGTTAAGTCGTATAAGTATTCCCTTGGATCATACGTATTCGTTTGATAAGAAAATAGTCCTTAGTAATATTTTCTAGAAAATATACCGTTTAGTACGTACGTTATTATTTTTATTTGGGACTATATATATATATATAGTTTTGACGATGTTAAAATGGGTATAACTCGGTCGTTTTAAGCTCGTTTTCCTTGTTCTTTATGTCCACGGATTCGTCTTTGTATATACGAGTATATTTTAGATAACTCGGCTCTTTTAGGTTACGTTTAATGCTTCAAAATACCCATCGTATTCTGCCCAACAGCAAGCAGTTTTCTGGAAAAGTAGTTTTCGTCGTTAAGTTTGCAAAAATCATAACTCCTTCGTTATAAACTCGTTTTAATTGATTCTTTCGCCTAAAGTTTCGTTTTTGAATGTATTTTCTAAATCTTTGGTCAAAATTTAGTCATCATCTACTGATTTTCCCACGAATTTAAAATAAGGACAGTAGGTATTTCAAAAGTTTCAAAAATCATTTCCAAGTCTCTAAACTAGTTCCATCATCCATCAATCCACTTTCAAACACCACAAGACTAATCTAATCCTACCATACACCTTCTTAGGGTGTCATGGGTCCTTAAATATCATCAAACCACTAGGTCTAACAAGAGTTTCATATGTTTCCATTTCTAGGGCTTCAAAGTTAATATATACAAAAATGAAGTGGTACAAGATGATGCATGTAAAAGATCTTATAAGAAAATTATATAAACATAATAATAACTTGTAAAAATCATAAAAATGAGTTTGTATACTTACTTGATGGTTTAGAGAGTTTAGATGATAAAAAGCTTACTAATCCTTGAGTTTTTATTTCAAAACTCTAACAAGGATGATTATACTAACTAGTTTGTAATATGATCTTGTAAAATTTACCCTCCTTGCTCCTTGTTTACCCCAAATCGAACCAAACACAAGAGAAAATGAAGAGAAAAGTTGCTAGTTGTAAGTAAAAGTGATTTTTATGTGATAAATGTGAGAAAAAGTTTAATATATACTAGAGACATAAGTTAGGTGTACCATTAAGAGTGTTGGTGAGTTATTAAAGCTTGAAGACTTTTAGGGGGGGGGTTGGCCGGTTTTAGGGAGGGAAATGGGGGGATATGTTTGGTGATTAATTAGTAAAATTAGTGTTAGTAGTAAAGTGTAGTTAGGTTAGGTTTAGGTTTAAGGTTTAATCGGGTACCGGGTTTGTTAAAAATAAGTTTTGTTGAAGTTATTCGGGACGTAATAAAGTTATAAAAGTTGTAAAAATAAGTCGGGTACAAGTACGGAGAGTTAGAGTGATTATCGTTCAATTTTGGTGAAAACCGGCGTTACTAAGTTAAACGTACGATACGTAATGGTTAAATTTCCAAAATACCGGGTAAATTAATATCATAGTTTTTATATTATAGAAATGAGTATAAAAATGTATTAGGATCATAATCGGGAGTGTCGGACATGTTAGACACTTTTATAGTTCGCGTATTAGCGTTTATTTGAAATAAACGTACGTAAATCGTTAATCGTACCAAAAGTATAAATTTAAGTATCCTACGAGTGGAATAGTATGCAAGTGCCCAAATGATGATATGCAGACTATTTCTAGCCTGTATGAAATGTCCCAATTGATAATGCATGGATTCGCTCCTGAACCAATACGGTTACGCGAATTTGAACACTCGTAAACAAAATTTACGATGACATGAATAATGCACGTGAATAGTGATTTTCTCTCGGAAATGAATAGTGTCAAGTGAATAGTAAAATTTCTGAATATGACTCGGAATGTCAAATTGACCTCAAAAACGATGAATAGTGATCGATGAATAGTAAATGATGAATAGTAACTTGTGAATAGTAAATTGTCGAGGTTTGGAAAATGATCGGAAATTACGAGTTGTGACAGTCTTCCCCACTAACAGGGACTTCGTCCCGAAGTTCAGTTTTGGTTGGTTTCTGAAGTATATTTGGTCAAAAGACGTGGATACTTGAGTTGCATTCGGTCCTCTCGTTCCCAAGTAAATTCGGGTCCTTTTCAAGAATTCCAGCGAACTTTCACGATAGGAATTCGACTTTGCTTCGACCGTTCGACCTCACAGTCCATGCATTCTAATGGTTCTATTACCAAGTTTACGTTTGTCTCAAGGTTGGATTCCCTTCTAAATGGGATTATAATTGACTAATCTGAAAGTCATTTCCTGGATTTGATTAGGTGAAACATAGTTGTGTAATCCGGCTGTTCCTTAACAAGGCTCAAGTCTGACGGCCACTAGGCCTACTCTGTCCGAACTATTAAGTGTTCCAGTGTATATCGGCTTTAACTTTTCAAATATTTCCGAATAATATCATGCCTTTCCTAGGCAGAACTTTCAACGAAATCTGGCTACCAACTTGAAGTTTTAGTGGTTTACAACTTATAGAATTTGTAATTGATCCTTGACTTGTAGGAAATTTCTGGTTATTTCATGAATGCCTATTGGAATAGTGAGCTTGGCTTTTTCCGAGTTCGGTTCGTCAATAGATGATCAGTGCTTCTTCAGGTTTATAATGTAATATGGATAATATATGTTGCTGAACTCTGTCAGAACTCAAATCTTATATGTCAGCTGGTCGATTCCATCATGAATCTGAAATGGTCCAATATACTTAAAAGTTCAATCTCTCGTGTTACCAAAATCGTATCATGCCTCTTCAAGGCAAAGCTTTCAATTTAGTTCGTTCTTTCACGTGAATCTAGTAAATTTTCTTGTTCAAGGATACCCAATCCGTATGATGTGCGTCATGTACCAACATAACTCCTACCAGTTTCTCGTTGCTTGTAACCGATTCTTGTCTTGTGAAATTTCCTTTGTTGTTCCATGGTTTGGTTCTAGACCAGTGAATTTTTAACTTTCCGATTTCAGTTTGTAAACGGGTAATTGGTACTTCGACCATAAAGTGCCTCAAATGGTGTAGTCTCTATGCTCGCGCGATAACTATGGTTGTAAAAGAATCCAATTTATGGTAAATGGTTAGTCCAACCATTTCTAGAGTCAATCACTCATATTCTGAGTATAGCTTTCCTATGTTTGAATCGTTCTCCCGTTATGACCATCGATCTGAGGATGATAGGCGGTGTTCACATCTTTATGAGGTTCCGAAGGAAATCTTAAAATGATTGCTAGAAGTCCAAGGTGATTCGATCACCTTTATCAGGAATAATTGAAACGGTACAATAAATCTTGTGACTAAATCCACAACGTTACGTCTTTCGAACACGGCGTTATACGAAGAAGATAGAATACGGTTAACAATATTTGATTCCTTGTGTTTTGGTCTAATGGATTGCTAAGACATGTGTCATTCTTTGCCTACTGTGCTTGGTCTCCATTACTGACGTTTAATGCTTCTATGATGTTCCTCCTAATTTCCTTCATCACCTATTCCAATATTCCTTATTGTCAAGTCACAAAGCCCTAAATGCACAAGCGATATAGCATGGTGATTTGTTTCCAAATTTATCTCGCGATTTTTGAGTTTTTGGTCGAAATCTTTTTCTGAATAAACAATTTTAGAAAATGGAACAAATGGTATACTCAATATTAGCTTTATTGATGATTCAAAATTTAATAGTTATGAAATGTGACGCGGTTTTCAAACATGTTGTGAATAGAACTATTTACCAAAGTTTGATGTTTAAACATTTCTCATTGTATAATGGTTCAAGTAAATACTGGCTAAAAAGGGTCGTATTTATTCAAAATAGGCAATTCAAAATTATTTTCCACGAGATATGTGATTTGTATGGACAAAATTTTGAAATCCACTTCATTTAAAAGTAAAAATACTAGCAAGGATAAAATGGTAGGATCGGAAATATTCGCATAAATGCATAGGTGTCTAACCTTCGGTTCCTGACATTAGAAAATGCCTATTGGCGATTATTCGACAAAACTACAAGTCTAGGTATCCAACCAACTTAAGTCCTGAGATGGTTTATCGTTGAAATTGTTATCATGTTGGCAATATGAGGGTTTCAATTGATACCATGTCGATGAATTTCCGTATTGTCTTCACATGTAGCTGGGGAGGTATTCTTGAGTCTGATGCCTTTCTCGATGTATAGGTGAGGTTATCCAGAAGTTCTAAAGAACATAATGCTTTAGGGGAATCTATATCGGTATCCATAATTCGAATCAATCATTCTTGTCGTAAACTCACTGCAGGGAAGTTTGCGTATGGATGAGACCATGTTAACTCAAAACACTTTACAGTATCGGTTAGGAGGCTTGGTTTATTCCCATGGTGTTGCTTAGCGTACCTTCACAATGTGTTTGATCCCGTAGATCAGTCTAGCTAGTACCTTTGAATAATAAAATCGGACAACTAGGTCAGAGATGGTGAGTCGGATGTTCGCTTGGTATCTTAAGATTGTTGTTGAGTTATAAATTTTTCTCAGTCTAGGTATAATAGTTCCGTAATCCTTTTATTGTTTTTCTTGTATCAAGGCATCCTCCTAGTACTTGATATGGTAAGTCTCTCCTAAAGAAGTCAATGGAACAATCCAACTTAATGGCTAAGTGGGTGACAGGTGGGGTAAGTATCCAGGGAGAGTTTGTCAGAAAGAGACATTTATAAAAGAGTTTATTTGTTTAAAACGTTTTTGGATGAAGATTGTTATTAACAATACTTTATAAAGTAACTATTTCCTTCATGGCATAATCTTTCCTGAAGTATACATAGGTGATCAGGCTATGTATAGTTGAGGACTAATGATGCGATGCTTGATTTAATCAAAATAATATTATTTTTCTCAAAAGCTTTAGATGGTGTTCAACGTTTTGTTTCGAAGAATGGTATTCTAGTCATTTCCTTTCAAAGCAATATAAAAATTGTTTCGCGTAATAATAGTAAATATTTGGCGTAATATCGGAAAAATCAGTTTATAGTACGGTAACAAAACGACTTATTTTAGAAATTCGGTAAAAACAAATTCCCCATAAGGTAGTAAAATAGTTTGAAATAAAACTCGTTGAATGGTTTATTGGATACATAGGTAAATACTATGGATTGGTAATAATCTACTAATCCGTCAATTACGAAATCGGTCAAATCCTTAATAAAACAATGGCATAATGTTACGAAACGATTGAAAATTGAACGATTGGGATAGAAAGCGGAGTAAACGAAGGTTATGGTTATCATAGAGGTAACAAAAGATAGTCATTACATTGGATAGGAAAGTGCTTAATACAACTAGGTTACATCAACGTACTTATGGAAAGTACCAAAAGAAAGTACAACCCTAGAGGGCTCGAACTATGGTTTTAAAACATGAACTGCTTCCTCCAGTTCCGGTCTCTCAACACCGGGCATTCACTCTTGAAGTGTCCCACTACTCCACATTCACGGCAGATTACCGTGAGTTCCTGATGCTTTGTGAGGGTGGGAGTCTTGCAATCCTTGGCTTTCTGTCCGATTTTCTTACAGTTGCCACATGGTTCCGGGCAACGTCCTTTGTGATGAAACTGACACCTGTTGCACTCGGGTAATTTACCTACATATCCTTTATTTTGGCTTGACCCAGCAGTAAAGGTCTCCACCACTTGTTGTATCTTAAATGGTCGTTGAGTAGCATTAGCATCCTGATTACCGATCTCTTTTCTCTTGTTGTTATTATTGTCTCCCGATGTCTTGTCGCGAACTATGAGTTCCTTTGTTTCGATTGCCATCTGGATAGCTTCAGACATGGTATTGGGTTCACATGCGATGACCATCCTACGAATTTTAGGAGGTAGTCCTCCTACGTACCTTTCAAGTCTCTTGCTTTCCGGTTCATCCATTGCAGAGCCTAGTCGAGCAAAATCATAAAAATAAGCAGTATACTTGACAACGTCATTTCCTTCCATGGTAAGGTTTAGTGTTTCTTGTTCAATTGCTTGTAATTCGCTTTTCACACAGAACTTCAAACTCATCATCCTTTTTAGTTTCTCCCAAGAGTGTGAGTAAGCAGCATCAACTCCTACTACCTGGACATACTTAGTCCACCATTTCTGGGCATGCTTCTGAAAAGTGCAAGTGGCGAACTTAACCTTGTCTTCCTTACGACAGTCACCACTTTGAAAGATTGTTTCTAATTCTTCGAACCATTTGAGAAATTCTTTTGTGTCTACATTTCCGCTAAAGAAGGGGGGATTACAACCCATAAATTCCACGTGAGTAAGTTCCTTGGTGAGGGCGGTAGTTGCGTTCCTGGCAATGAATTGTCCAACAGCGGCTTGCGTCATGCTTGGAGTGGTTTGCTTAAATCTATTTCCATCAAATCATGAGAGTCCATGAGAATTTATCGGTAATAACAATCATCATATTCATAACACATGAATATAATACATGAAGGTTTCGGTCTATCTGGGCCAATATCATAGATGGCACAACCATTACCTTATAGTAGAGTCAATACTTGGTGATTCCGTTTGTTCATCAATCAAAATACTACAAGTTTCTTCGAACTATGCCACACCTCTCGTGGCTAGGGTAATAGTAAAAGCTAGTAAAGATATAATTCTAGTCTAAAGACTTCCTGTAGTCCTTCTAGGTGAAATCAGGTTTTACGGCATCATAAGGTCGGGATAGTCCTGAAGTGGTGTCTGTAGTTGTACATCGATCAAATTCTAGATAGCGTAGGTTCTAAACCATTCTTGAGGAACCTGCGGATGTTCCTGTTGAGTCCGTAATCTTGGTATTATCCACAAGGTGTTATCTAATTCGTGGCAAGTGAAAATGGGAAAGGAAACTGACAATGATGGTATTCTAAAGGATGAGAATAATATTGATGACGATGAAATCCCAGTGATGAGTTAAGAGATAATGGTGATAATAGTGAATGGGATCCTACCCTCTTTCGCGCAATCTCGCGACATCTAAGAGGTAAAGCTGAAGTACGCACTATGGGACGACCAATAGTGTAATAAGTAACCAACGGTGGTGGTAGTACCTAGGTAGTAAGCGTCCTACTAGTGAAGGAAATAAAACATGCTATCTCCCTTGTAATAAGCATCCAAATAAGTCCATTAAAATTAAGTCTGAATACTCTACCAAACGGCATTCTATGTATAGGCTGAATGAGAACCTCGCTCTTATGACAATTCAATAGTGCTAATGGTGGTGTACGTGTAACTGGTGGTATAATGGTAGTGGAAGATGACAAGGCATCTTCAATGTCGGAATCCGATGAAAGGATAACAGTGTGGGTATCTGAAGACATGTCACTTGTGAACCAGGTCAATATAATCATATATATATATATGAGTATGGGTATGAATAACTTGCACAGTGTGTGCGTAAAACAACATGTATAGCGAATATGCACCTATGATGAAATGATGAGATGCTATGATGATGTGGTTATAGTCTAGGGTCCAAGATACATCCTAGTTCGCTATAACCTTAGCTCTGATGCCAATCTGTCACACCCCCAATTTACCTGAATGGCAGCGGAATGGAATACCTGGGGGTGGCTGTCATAGCACCATAGTTTACCGTTATATTGAACGACCTAAAGTGTCGTTTAGAAAATACAGCGTTTGATCATCAAATCATTCAGAGTTTACAAAGCTTAGGTCCCAAAAGAGTTTGCCAAAATAGTTAAAATAAGTTCAACAAGATCAAACGTTTCATAAGTGCAAAAATATAGTGAGACGCGTCGACTCCGCGACTCCATGAAGGTCCAAATGTATGCAACATGAGCTACTTTAATAACCTGAGAAATACATTGCGAAAACGGTCAACATAAAGTTGGTGAATAATCATAGGTTTATAAGTTAAATCGTATGTACAATAAGCCACAAGTATAGAGTAAAGTACTAAAATGTCAAAAAGCTACATTGTCTCTTAAGCTCATGGCACCGAAGCTCGACGTACTAAAATTGGCCCCAAAGGAGTGTTTATCAGGCACTCGTACTATAATCAGACATGAAATGCATTCGTTTTCCTTATGGAGCAACCCAAACACGAATGGAGGAGTCACCCTCGATAGATCTATCCACTCACTCTCGCTTGGCAATATAATTAACGGTCCATGATAATAAAGGGGACTTGAAGTGATAGTACTACCAACTTAAGCAATGTATGAAATTTAATACTTGGGCATGTACAAAAATAATTGTGCAATGTATTCTCCCCCGTGGGATTTAAATCAAATAAGTACTAAAAACGGGGCTATGAGAACTCACCTCGAAAGGATGGTACAACGATGGTACAATGCTGTAAAAGTAGTCGGGACAATGAGGCGCGAACACTAGCCGCAACCTAAATGAATAATCGCGATCTAATTTAGATCAAGCCGAATTGAAATGAATGCACATGCACATGATACTCATACCACTCGTAATTTGAAAATACTAGTTATCGTCGTAGTAAAATAGATTCCATACTTAGGAAAATAAGTCCTTATATAGGAGTATATAACTTGTCGTACTATCTCGTTAAAAAGTGTTAGCGTTAAATTCCTTGTATTGAAAACCTTGAAATACGTCGTTAAGTCGTATAAGTATTCCCTTGGATCATACGTATTCGTTTGATAAGAAAATAGTCCTTAGTAATATTTTCTAGAAAATATACCGTTTAGTACGTACGTTATTATTTTTATTTGGGACTATATATATATATATAGTTTTGACGATGTTAAAATGGGTATAACTCGGTCGTTTTAAGCTCGTTTTCCTTGTTCTTTATGTCCACGGATTCGTCTTTGTATATACGAGTATATTTTAGATAACTCGGCTCTTTTAGGTTACGTTTAATGCTTCAAAATACCCATCGTATTCTGCCCAACAGCAAGCAGTTTTCTGGAAAAGTAGTTTTCGTCGTTAAGTTTGCAAAAATCATAACTCCTTCGTTATAAACTCGTTTTAATTGATTCTTTCGCCTAAAGTTTCGTTTTTGAATGTATTTTCTAAATCTTTGGTCAAAATTTAGTCATCATCTACTGATTTTCCCACGAATTTAAAATAAGGACAGTAGGTATTTCAAAAGTTTCAAAAATCATTTCCAAGTCTCTAAACTAGTTCCATCATCCATCAATCCACTTTCAAACACCACAAGACTAATCTAATCCTACCATACACCTTCTTAGGGTGTCATGGGTCCTTAAATATCATCAAACCACTAGGTCTAACAAGAGTTTCATATGTTTCCATTTCTAGGGCTTCAAAGTTAATATATACAAAAATGAAGTGGTACAAGATGATGCATGTAAAAGATCTTATAAGAAAATTATATAAACATAATAATAACTTGTAAAAATCATAAAAATGAGTTTGTATACTTACTTGATGGTTTAGAGAGTTTAGATGATAAAAAGCTTACTAATCCTTGAGTTTTTATTTCAAAACTCTAACAAGGATGATTATACTAACTAGTTTGTAATATGATCTTGTAAAATTTACCCTCCTTGCTCCTTGTTTACCCCAAATCGAACCAAACACAAGAGAAAATGAAGAGAAAAGTTGCTAGTTGTAAGTAAAAGTGATTTTTATGTGATAAATGTGAGAAAAAGTTTAATATATACTAGAGACATAAGTTAGGTGTACCATTAAGAGTGTTGGTGAGTTATTAAAGCTTGAAGACTTTTAGGGGGGGGGGTTGGCCGGTTTTAGGGAGGGAAATGGGGGGATATGTTTGGTGATTAATTAGTAAAATTAGTGTTAGTAGTAAAGTGTAGTTAGGTTAGGTTTAGGTTTAAGGTTTAATCGGGTACCGGGTTTGTTAAAAATAAGTTTTGTTGAAGTTATTCGGGACGTAATAAAGTTATAAAAGTTGTAAAAATAAGTCGGGTACAAGTACGGAGAGTTAGAGTGATTATCGTTCAATTTTGGTGAAAACCGGCGTTACTAAGTTAAACGTACGATACGTAATGGTTAAATTTCCAAAATACCGGGTAAATTAATATCATAGTTTTTATATTATAGAAATGAGTATAAAAATGTATTAGGATCATAATCGGGAGTGTCGGACATGTTAGACACTTTTATAGTTCGCGTATTAGCGTTTATTTGAAATAAACGTACGTAAATCGTTAATCGTACCAAAAGTATAAATTTAAGTATCCTACGAGTGGAATAGTATGCAAGTGCCCAAATGATGATATGCAGACTATTTCTAGCCTGTATGAAATGTCCCAATTGATAATGCATGGATTCGCTCCTGAACCAATACGGTTACGCGAATTTGAACACTCGTAAACAAAATTTACGATGACATGAATAATGCACGTGAATAGTGATTTTCTCTCGGAAATGAATAGTGTCAAGTGAATAGTAAAATTTCTGAATATGACTCGGAATGTCAAATTGACCTCAAAAACGATGAATAGTGATCGATGAATAGTAAATGATGAATAGTAACTTGTGAATAGTAAATTGTCGAGGTTTGGAAAATGATCGGAAATTACGAGTTGTGACATATCTGGTTAGGCAATGCAAAAAATAGACATGTAAACACGCATACCATTGGACTTTGACCGGGGGATAGCGAATTTCACTATACTTAGTGAAAATTTCATAAACATGAAAATTTGACAACTTGCCAAACGTTGTCTCCCTGCATCATAGTTAGTTAAGACATGTTCCAAACAGTATCACAAATTGTACTAACATACAAATACATGACAACCATTGTTTAAACAACCAAATTGTTCAAATAGCACCTAGTGCCAAACACTCCTACACACCCGCACTCATTGACGGTCAATCTTGTTCTTGAGCTTTCCAAGAAATCTTCCAAGATTCTTAAACATCCCCTTTGTTTTCTTGAACTCCGTCGACTCATTTGGAATATCCAAAAGTTGTTAGAGGTATTCTAGAGGTGGGAGCCTAGAGTTGGGCAAAGTGTCATCTTCACTAATTGAGGAAGATGATGAGGAGGTAGGAGGATGAGGACATTTTCCTTGGGCTTTGTAAACTCTCTTATCACTAAGTGGGACAAAGGTGTGTGGAATGAAAGAGTAGTCAAGACGAAGACCGTTTGGAGTTGGTGGAATGGGAGAGATGAATCTAAAGAGACGGGTCAAGAGCATTCCATACGGCATAGCCGTTGTGCCATGCACGGGAATGTCGGCCATTCTCTTGGCCATGTAGTAGGCAAGGTTGAAGGGTTGCCTAATGGACAAAGAGTAGAGCATGTAGAAAAGGCAAAGATTTATATGGTCTCGGTTTCCTATGGTGCTAATGACATTTGCTTTAAGGACTTCCTCCCATTTCTTGAATTGGGGCTTGAGTTCATTAAGTTCCATTCCATATGGGTCCTTATCAACCTTATTTCCCGTACGAGTTCTCCTAGTGTTGGTTGTTCTAATAAAGAGGTGATCACGAAGTTCATCTTTGGACATAAGAGGGGTGTCATAGGGATGGATGCGGTCAAGGAGTGTGTCAAGAGTTGAGAGGGAGTGCAAGTCAGAGTAGATGCAAGTACCACGGTTTGGGACACCTATGATTTGAGCAAACTCCTCAAGAGTGAAGGAGTATTAATGACCACTAGCCCTAAAGTTGATAGACATGTGACCATACTCATCCGTGGAGAGAGTGACGGATGCATAGAATTCTAGAATGAACCTAGGACAAATAGGCTCGTCGATTTCTAAAAGACACTCAAAGTTGATTGTGGCAAATTCCGTGTAGAGGTTTGTGCCTTCTAGGAAGGACGGGTCAATGGTTCTACCCTCATGGACATAATGTTTTTCTAAGGCTTTGAAAACATTGACTTGATTTGGGGTAAGGCCTTTGGTTTTGTGGTGTTTGGGTAGGTACTTAATGGTGTCCTTGTGGTCGTAGTGGGTTAGAGGAGGCATGATGATTCCTAGAAAACAAAATTTCACATTTTAGTTTAAGTAAACTACTATTGTAATGTGGGTGTTCTAGTGTGTGCCTAAATGAAAACAATATGGAGGTGTGGTTATCTTGACTCATTTTGATGCTTAAAAAAAACGTTTTATAGTGCAAGTTTTGTTATAAAACAAAAGATAACCCAAACGCTCCTAGTTTAATGTAGCTTCGTTTGAATGTACCCGAAAATACATATTGGTTATGTATTCCCTTTAGCATTCAAGAGACATTATGCAAATGATGTTTTAAACATAACGTTTTGATTTTGTATTCCCAATGTGAGACGAAAAAATATTTGTCCTATTTGTGAGAAATTTTTGGAAGAATTTGACATGGGGTGTTTTAGCAAACATGTTTACACTTAGTAAGAATGCAATTCCTAACTATGGGGAACATGATTTGTTTTGTAAAACATCTAATTTCATGCATGAGTTTCTCAAGTTAATGCATAACCCCAAGTTTTTGTTTTTGTGCAAAAATAGAATTCCTAGACTCAGATCAAGATTGTAATCAAGTTTAGAATACTTACAATGATGATTGATTTGTAATGTGAGCGAAAGGAAGACCAAGAAACCGCAGGTATGGATGGATGGTAAAGTGAATAGTAGCAGTTTGGAAGTGGTGGTATGAGATAATGGGTGTTTGGTTTAATATAAACAAAGAAAATGGTTCTGCAGGTCGGCGGATACGGCGGAACCTTATATTGGGTTCCGTCCGTTGTGGCTGAGGGTTCCGCCGACCCTGCTGAGAAAAAGAGTTATGGATTTGTTTTGATTTTTGTGATTTTTGTCTAATGTCTAGAACTACAACGTAGGTTCCATGAGTCCTAAGCCTAGCCTAAGAAGGTTAAAAGGTTCTCGTTTAAGGGGTTTTGTGAGAATGTCGGCTATGTTGTCTTCGGAAGAAACTTTCTCAATTGAGATATTTCCTTTTTGAACGTTGTCACGAAGGAAATGATGACGGATTTCAATATGTTTGGTACGAGCATGTTGAACCAAGTTTTTGCTAAGATCAATAGCTCCTTTGTTATCACAAAGAATGGTGATGTCGTTAAGTTGAATTCTGTAGTTGACAAGAGCTTGCTTCATCCAAAGAGCTTGTTGACATGCCTTTCCGGCCGAAACGTACTCGGCTTCAGTTGTTGAGATAGCAAGAGCTGTTTGCTTCTTAGAGAACCATGAGGTGAGACAATGTCCAACAAAAGTACAAATACCACTTGTGCTTTTTCTATCAACATAGTCACCGGCATGATCCGAGTCGGCATACACTATGGTGTCTATTCCCGTTCCTTTGGGATACCATAAACCTAAATGTGTAGTGCCCTTAATATACCTAAAGATCCTTTTAACGGCTTCGAGATGAGTTGTCTTAGGATCTTCTTGAAAACGAGCACATAGACAAACACTAAACATAATGTCGGGTCTACTAGCCATTAGGTAAAGTAGACTTCCAATCATACCTCTATATTTAGTGCTATCTACGGATTCACTTTCCTCATCCTTGGTGAGTTTAGTTTCCGTGGACATGGGTGTTTTGATTGGTTTTGAATCTTCTAATCCAAATTTCTTAAGCATGTCCTTAATATATTTAGATGGGTTAAAGAAGATACCATCTTCTAGTTGTTTAATTTGGAGTCCTAGGAAAAAGTTGAGTTCTCCCATCATACTCATTTCAAACTCGTCATGCATGATTTTTGAGAAATCCACACATAATTCTTGACAAGTTGATCTGAATATAATGTCATCAACATAGATTTGGACTATGATAATATGTAAATCTTTCTTCTTAGTGAAGAGAGTATTATCAACTAAGCCCATGGTATACTTATGGTCAACTAGGAAGGTTTTAAGTTGATCATACCATGCTTTTGGAGCTTGCTTAAGTCCGTAAAGAGCCTTTTTAAGTTTGTAAACATGATTTGGTTTTTCAAAATTGATGAAGCCCGGTGGTTGAGCAACATACACTTCTTCATTTATGACTCCGTTTAGAAATGCACTTTTGACATCCATTTGAAATAGTTTAAAATTGTGTGCACATGCATATGCAAGTAAGATTCTAATTGACTCGAGCCTAGTAACCGGAGCAAAATTTTCATCGTAGTCAATGCTTTCTTATTGGTTATATCCTTGTGCAACTAGCCTAGCTTTATTTCTAGACACAATTCCATTTTCATCCATTTTATTACGAAAGACCCATTTTGTTCCAATTATAGTTTGGCTCTTTGGTTGAGGAACTAATGTCCATACATCATTCCTAACAAATTGGTTTAACTCTTCTTGCATTGCAATTACCCAAGACTCATCTTTAATGGCTTCATTAATGTTTTTCGGTTCAATGGTTGACACGAAACAAAAGTAGTTGCTTTCATTTTGAACCTTTGATCTTAGAGTTCTTTCATTAATGTTGCCTATAACACCATCTAATGGATGACTTTTAGATTCTTTGACATTGACAAGTTCTTTGTTTAATAGTTCATCTTCCTTGTCATTTCCTAAGATCTCTTGACTTTCTATTGCTTGGCTTTCAACTAAGTCACCATCTACCAAAGGTGATGTCTTAGAGGGAGGTGGACTTTCATCAAATGTTACGTTCAATGATTCCTCGACTCTTAAGGTTTCTTTGTTCAAAACAATGTAAGCTTTACTATTTTGTGAATATCCAAGAAATATACCTTCATAAGACTTTGGGTCAAATTTGGTGAGATAATCCTTGGTGTTAAGAATGAAACATTTACTCCCAAACACTCTAAAGTAACCTAATGTAGGCTTTTTACCTTTATATAGTTCATAAGGAGTTTTATTCAAAAATGGTCTAATTAAGACTCGATTTAAAATGTACGTTGATGTGTCAACGGCATTACACCAAAACTTTTGTGGAATGTTTTGTTCATTAAGCATTGTTCTACTCATCTCTTGCAATGTTCGGTTTTTACGTTCTACTACACCATTAGATTGAGGGGTACGTGGAGCCGAAAAGTTATGAGTAATACCATTAATATCACAAAAGTTTCCAAATTGAAATTCATTATCAAATTCACGACCGTGATCCGTTCTAATAGACACAATATTAGACCCTACTTGATTTTGAATTTTCTTACTTAGAATTTCAAATTTATCAAAAGCTTCATTTTTACTTTTCAAAATTTTTGTCCAAGTATATCTTGAGTAATCATCAACTATGACCAAAGTGTAGAAGTTACCTCCATAACTTTGTATAGTGGATGGACCAAATAAATCCATATGCAAAAGTTCTAGACACCTAGATGTAGAAACCAAGTTTTTAGCCTTATGGCTACTATGGACTTGTTTACCGACTTTGCAAGCATCATGTAGGACCTAAAAACTATCATCTTTAACACAAATATAAGCACTAGATGAAGTAAGGATGGTGACTTGATGAATATAAGATGTGGCGTTAACACTAGAGAATAAGAGATGAAAAATGAAGAACTTTTATTAAGAGGCACACACACTTACACACACAAGCACACACCTCAAATGAGCTTTGAGGTGTATTTATAGTACATGAGAGATGATGCCCTAAAGGCTTTCTATGGGCTTGGGCTTGAACTTGGTTTACATGAAACATTACAAGGCTTACTAACTTAACTCTTAACATATTAGCTTACCAAGTCCAATGCCCATTGACTATTCTAATAACAAAAACTACGACACATTACAACGTTACAATAAATGAGAATGACCATCACTTCTAAATGCATTTTTAATGCTAACAATCTCCCCCTAAGGGGTGGTCATTCGAATGATGCTCCACGTGATTAGGTCTTCTTTGTTCTTTGTTGTTGACCATTGTGTGTCTTAGTAGAATAGTCATTAGTCTTTGTTCCTTCATGCTTTGTGATCTTTGATAACTGATTTTTCATCGTTCTTTGTTCTTTTGAGCTGTGGAGTTATCTGCCTTTTGTCACTTCTGTGTCTGTGGTGGTTGTACGCCATTCCAACATGCTCATACGTCTTTAGTCTTTGTGATACATGCATTTGCTATTCCCGTTCTTTCACACTGATCTTTGTCACTTTACTTACGTAGATTCTTTCACATTGCGTAGAATCTTTCTTTGAACCTTTCTTTGCTTTGATCTTTGTGAGAATTTTCCTTTGACTTTGAGATGTATGTATGAGCATGTGGAATCTGTCGCTATGGAGATGATGTGTACCTGCGGGTAAACTGTTAGCAATAAATCAACCGGTACTTACAGGTTCGAATTAGAGATCGTCAACAACATAGTGTGAAGACTCCTTCTAACTCTTACCAAAGCCGTTCCCATGTCAGATACTCTCGAGAGAGCTTACGAGACCTACTTAGTAGCTCAATGACTGGGTGAGTCGCTGGGGATCACTCCACGACTGTAGACCATTAAGAAACCACCGCGAACACTAATTTCCATTCAATCATTGAGAATCACAAGTGTGAATTTTCTCATAATTGTTCTGGCAGATTGCTAAGATATGCGTAGGACTCTAAAGTTTACATCTGGCGTCCTTAATGATGAACAACCAGTGTAGAAATATCATGTGTTCCTATGAGATCTTTTGATGAATCTCGGGGCTCTAGACTCGATAAGTGCACATTTGGTTTCCTATGCGGAGATTAGGGAGAGGTCTCCAGTTTCTAGATTACACCGGTTCCCCGTGAGATGAAACAAGCTCTTTTAAGAGAACTTGAGTGGTTAAGAAGGTTAAGTGCAGTGCGTCACTGGGTCCATGACGTCTTTATCTTCAATACCGGTGTCACCTTAGCAACAACCAGTAGCATACGAATTGAACCCGGTGTCTCCCCTAAGGTTGAACATATGGAGGGCTATTTCTTTTCACCCTTTTTCATAACTTTTCTTTTTACTTCTTCAACCCCTTCTTTCTCCTTTCTCACAATTGTTCAACATCTTTGATCACATTTTAATCATGTCTTCTCCCCTTCAAAAATAGCATATCGTGATATTTTTTATATCAACTGATTAAGAAAAAGCTTTTTGGAGAGAAAGACAGATTTCTTTTTGCATGAATTCGGAACATTTTTATTTTTATACTCCCCTTAATGAGAGCTCATTTTAAAATCAATTAAGAGTTTGAGGGAGTTTTCTTGAGTACTAATTTTGAGAGATTTTGAGAAATCTTTTGAACAATCTTGAAAAAGTGCTCAAGAATTTGGTTTTGAAAACGAGTTTTTGTTTGAAATTTTTTTCGTTTGTTTAGACTCGAACTTTTTGAAAAAGATTTCGTTTTTGAACGTACGAGTCCTTGATTTGAAAATAATCAGAAGTCATCGTTTAAGCACGGGTTTCGTACTGAAGTATACGAAAGCCATAAAGTTTTTAGGATAAGTGCACAAAAGATATTGGAAACCAGTATTTTGATTTAAGCACTTTCATTTCTTTGAAGAACGAGTCCTTAGCTGAAGTACTAAGAAGTCATTGTGAAGAAACTTTTGATAAACGACATGTTTTAGAAAAACTTAAAAAGAACTCCCATTCAAGCATCTGTACATATCCGTATCATTGTTGAATGACATTTCTAGAAACGTACAGAATATTGATTTATACGAGAGACATGTCGTGAGAAGAATGTTTTTGGATTTTTTGATTTTATATTGTTTTTGTATTTTTTGAAAATTTTATATTTTTGTATTTTGATTTTGTTGGTTTTTCAAATTTTGTATTTTGTTTTTTCAAAAATATTTACAGCGAAGCGATTTTGGAAAAATATTTTTCAAGAAGATTCGAGAAGACGTTCTAGCTCCTCAGGAGTTAGGCTTCGCATGCCGATTCGTCGAACTAAATAATCAAACCGTTCTTTTGGAAGGGCTTTAGTAAATAGATCGGCGAGTTGGTAATCAGTCTTAACGAAAAATAATTCAACAGTACCCTCTTCTACGTGCTCTTTGATGAAATGGTAGCGGACTTTGATATGCTTCATCTTTGAGTGGTGTACGGGATTGCACGAGATGGCTATGGCACTTTTTGAGACACAATACATTGGTATTCTGTCAAAAGTAAAGCCATAATCTGTGAGCTGTGTCCGCATCCAAAGAACTTGGGCACAACACGCTGATAGAGACACATACTCGGCTTCGGCGGTTGATAGTGCAGTACAATCCTGTTTCCGTAACGACCAGCTTACTAGCTTTTGACCCAAAAATTGTGCTCCATCTGATGTACCCTTTGCTGTAACTTGATCACCAGCATGGTCTGCATCTGAAAATGCTGTTAGATTAAACCCCGAATCCTTCGGATACCAAAGTCCCAAGTTAATGGTGCTTCGTAGGTACGAAAAGATCCGTTTAACCTCTTTGAGGTGAAGTTCGGTAGGCTTTGCCTGAAACCGTGCTAATAAACAAACAGCAAATTGAATATCGGGTCGACTAGCAGTTAGGTACATGAGAGAACCAATCATGCTCTGATATTTCTTCGGATCGATGGGTTTCCCAAACAAATCAGCACCTATTTTTGGTGAAGTGACCATTGGTGTACCAACAGAATCACAATTTTCCATTCCATGTTTTTTCAGAATCTCTATTGTATATTTAGCTTGATTGATAAAAATACCACGAGGGGATTGATGAATTTGTAAACCAAGAAAGAATTTTAGTTCCCCCATCATGACATTTCAAATTTGCTTTTCATGAGATTTTCAAAATGTTTTGAATGGTTAGGATTGGTTGATCCAAAAATTATGTCGTCCACGTAAATTTGAACGATCAAAATGTCATCTTTGAATTTTTTGATAAACAAGGTGTCATCAACCGTTCCTTTGGTGAAATTGTTATTGAGCAAGAAAGATGATAGTTCGTCATACCACGCTCTTGGAGCTTGTTTTAAACCATAAATGGCTTTCTTAAGCTTGTAGACGTAGTCTAGATGATCTTTGTCGATGAATCCCTCTGGCTGACTCACATACACTTCTTCTTTCAGAGTTCCATTCAAGAAAGCTGTCTTAATGTCCATCTGATAGACTGTGGTGTTTTTGTGAGCTACATAGGCTAAGAAAATCCGGACTGCTTCAAGTCTAGCTACAGGCGCGAATGATTCTTCGAAATCTATCCCTTCTTTTTGTGGATAACCTTTAGCCACGAGATGAGCTTTGTTGTGAATTACAGTCATTTCCTCATCCAGTTTGTTCTTCCACAACCACTTAAGATCAAGAACACGTTTATCAAGTGGTCGTTCAACAAGTTCCCAACTATCATGTAACTGGTATTGAAGAATTTCATCCTGCATTGCATCAATCCATGGGTTTTCTGCCATTGCTTCCCGAATGTTCTTTGGTTCTTTGAGGCTGATTGAGCAAATATAAATGCACAATTCAAGATCAGTGGCAAGTTGTCTCCTCGTCTGAACTGGCTTTGAAGGTTTACCAATAATGTGTTCAATTGGATGGTCTTTTGTCCATTTGAGTGTAGAAGGGTACCTTGGGTTTAACGTATGTATGTTAGATGGTTCTTGTAACCTTGAAGAAGATTCAGCAGAGTCTGATGCAAACGGGTTTTCAAATACTTCTTCTTCTTCTAACGCAACATCGTTTGAATTATTTGTTGGTTCTTCTTGAAAATTTGTGTTTTGATTTTGCTCATCAACTCATGGTAGAACAGTTTCAATAACTGGAGTTACTGGAGTAGATGTTGATAATGTTGATGTCATTGGTGCTTCAACTTCGACTGTTGTAGATGCATCTTGTGATGGTGGTGGTGGTTGATGGTTTTGAGCGGGTGCAGCGGAATGTTGTTGAGATGCATTTGTCGAAGTTCCACCATAGTATTCATCAAACAACAAGTCGAAGAAATTTTCCAGTTCTTGTTCTGTAGGTTTGTCCGTGTTTGTTGACTGAGCTGCATTAGGCACGAGTCCTGAAATGATGTGTCCAGAAGTCTGCTGGTTTGGTGCGGGTCCTAATCTGTTTTGATTAGAAGCCATCGGATTAACCGCGGGTTCTAGAGCGAGTCTCTCAGAAGCCATTTATGAAATCTCGTCAAACTTCACATTCATCGTCTCCATTATCCTTTTCATTCTTCTATTATACACCCTGAATGCCCTCGAGTTTTCTGAATATCCAATGAAGATTCCAATATCACCCTTAGCTTTTAACTTCCCTAGATCTTCTCTGTCATTCGTCGGATAGCACAAAGCGCCAAACACGTGAAGATAAGAGATGTCAGGTTTACGGTTGTTTACTAGCTCATATGGGGTTTTATTGAATCTTGGATGTACTAGGGATCGGTTTTGAGTAAAACAAGCAGTGGCAACAGCATCAGCCCATAAGAATAGTGGTGCACTAGAAAAAATTAGCATTGTGCAAGCAGCTTCCACAAGAGTTCGGTTTCTTCTTTCAACTACCCCATTTTGCTATGGAGTTCTAACAACTGATGTTTGGTGAGTGATTCCCACATCTTCAAAGTAGGTTCTTAACTCCTGATTAATGAATTTTGTGCCATTATCTGTTCTTACAATCCTTACTGGAGCTTGAAGTAGAACTTGGATACGCTTCAGAAAGGTGATGATGGTACCTGATGCTTCGTCTTTTGACCTCAAAAACTTTACCCATGTATATCTTGAATAATCATCAACAATAACAAGAATATACTTCTTTCCATTAATGCTTTCAACTCTCATTGGGCCACATAAGTCCATGTGCAACATATGTAACCTTGCTTCCGAAGTCGGTACGGTTTTGGGTTTATATGATGCCCTTTTACTTTTTCCTTGTTCGCATGATGGACATAGATGTTCCTTGGTGTATTTGAACTTAGGAAGACCGGTGACGATGTTGTCTCTGGCTAATTTGTTGATTGTGTCGAAATTGAGATGGGATAAACGTCTATGCCACAGCCAGGACTTAGTTTCGGTTGCCCTTGTTATAAGACAAATTGGTGATGTAGAAGCCATTTGGTTGATGTCGATAGTGTACAAGTTTGTGCCACGATATCCAGTTAAGAGATCATCACCAACCAAATTTCTAATAAAAACCGTGTTTCTCCTGAATGCAACTTCTAAATCAGCATCACAAAACTGCCCAACTGAAAGCAAATTGTGTCCCAACCCTTCGACGTAGTAAACCCGAGTGATTAAGAAATTCCCAAACCGAAGATCTCCATAACCCAGAATAGCTGCTACATGATCATTACCAAAGCGTACAGTACCCATGAATTTCCAGACAAAATTGATCAGCAGCTTTAAATTTCTGGTCATGTGCTTCGAGCAACCCGAGTCGACGATCCAAAGACATATTTCGATAACCTGCCAATAACAGAAAAGTTTGTATTTGGAAACCGTTTGAAATTTGGTTCCATGGGGTTAGGAGTAAATTCCGAATCACACACATCAAAGGTTGCTACATTATTATTTTGAACAACTTCCAATTTGCCATTCTGAAGAATGAACTCTCTACCCGTTGGTATCCACATACAAAACTTAAGGTAGTTCCTAGGCATTCGACTACTAGTGGTAGACCTAAAGCATGCAACTAATCTTTCTAAAGATCTAGATCTAGCACTAGTTCCTTTTGGAACTTTCTTCTGTTCAGGCGTAACATACACATTCTTAGAAACACATTCATCATGATCATTATTAATTAAACATTCCTTTTGCATTAAACAAACAGAGTCATTACATGCATTAGAAACAGTACTTTTGACATTACATTCAGATGAAACATGTCTCTTATTAGAAAGCGATAAATTCCTAGGGTGTTCTTCTACTTCTTCAACTTTATTCTTGCTACTACTCTTAGATGCAGGCGAGACTCTATTGTTCCTTGTATTGCTCCTAAGCTTTAGTCTGCTGCTCTTAGAGGTGCTTTCTAGTCCTGTAGAAGGTAAGGCACACGCGTTAGGATTTATATTATTGTCCTTTTTAGCATCACTAGACTCTTTAGAATTATCCTTTTTGCACGCATTTGTCTTAGATGTTGAGGCAGACGCACTAGCGGGACTAATCCTAAAAAGACCAGGAGCTATCACTTTTGTTGTTTCGACAACCGCTTTTCCTTTATCAACACTGATGAGGCGAAAAATGGTCCACTTTTAGGGGGTCATTTAAGCCCGGAATTGAATTTATTTGATCAAATATTGCCCTAAATCGTTCCTTTTGTGATTTTAGGTACTTTGGGAGTGAAATCTGGAAAAGGAAGCAATTCAGACGTTTTTGGAGCATAAAAGTGAAGAAAACGCCAAAGTCTTAATTTTCCTTGCTGGGAACAGTAGGTGACGGCGTCAAGAAGCCCATTCTAACGGCGTCAAGAGCAATTTGCATGACGGGCCAGTAGAAACCTGAGGGCGTCACGAAGTAGGGCGTCAAGAGTTAAAGTCATGACGGCCTGGAAACGCACAACACATGACGACATCACAAGGAGATCAAGGCAGTCCAAGAATTATTTTGGCGGCGAGATGACGGCGTCACACACTTTGTCTTGACGCCGTCAGACCCTATTTCCTATATATATTTTTCTAATTTTTTACCCTAAGAGAGAGAAGTTTTGGAGAAACCCTAAATACGAACTTGGTGCGAATTTTACAGGTTTTTCAAGGGTTCTAAACCCTTGATACCTTTCATGTGTAATTGAGATAAGTGTTCTTTTAATTCAATCAATATGTCTATGTGTTGGTTATCTATATTTTGTTCTTGTCTTAATTCCATCATGTTAGGCTAAATTTATCTTGTGTTTGCTTGGATATAATGAAACCTAGATGTTAATTATGTGATGATTACTTGTTTATAGTTGTTGTGGTTGAGTGAATTTGATGTTAGGCCTAAGAAAACTGGCAGATCTCCAATGGTAACATGCTTGAACGTCTTAGGAAAATTGAACTGATGTGCACTAGGTCTTTATTGGTTGTATTTAATGCATGAGCCACTGTTTACAATCCCTATGGTTGTGCTGGGCATGGCATAGGAGGAGATAAGAGCTCATAGATTGGGGAGTTAAGTGCGCCACCCCATTACCGGTATTAAGGAATACAATCCGTCATCCATGCAACTATAACAAGTAATTAACACGTAAAAGATGTCTAGGGAGTAGTGAGATCTAAGTAAACACATTTTCTCCACTTATTGCTCACAACCTTAGCTTAATTTAGTTTATTTTCATTTTTAGTATTTTATTTTTATTGCATCTTTAGTATTGGGTTAGTTGACTAGCAACTAATTCTGCCCAAATCCTTCAAACCCGAGATTTTTACTTGCTTTCTAAAAAATATAAAAATACAAAAATAATCATCCGTCACCTTTAGAACTAGTATTTAGGTTTTCTAATTCTAGCGACACTATTCCTAGCTGAACGATCAATCCCCCGGTACTTGTCACTATACTATACTACAACGATCAGGTACACTACCTGGTGGGGGTTGTAAGCTTCTCAAGATCCCTTGAGAGGTAAAGCCTGGTGCGATTCCCACGTATCAAGTTTTTAGCGCCGCAGCCTGGGGAATAGTTATTGTCTAGGTTAGAATCTCTTTTTATTAGGTCTACTCGCTAGATTCCTTTCTAGTGAGATTTTTATTTTTATTTTTAGGTTTTCTTTAGTCTATCTTATTTCTTTGTGTTTTTGTTCGTAAACTATCTCGATGGATAACAATAGCATTGATCATATGATTCCTGTTATTCGTGTTTTTCGTCGTAAAATTTTCCAATTACCCATACCAACCCCTGTAGTGGAAAATGAGAACCCACCTAACCCCTCGCCTGACCATCACTTTGGTAATAATTTTGAAATGGAGGAGTCCGATCATGATGACGATCGTAGGACTAGCCCTTTTTATTGTACGGACTCCGATGAGGATCTTGATGATGGTGATGTCATCAATAATGATAGGATGGATGTTGATGTGAACCATCTTAAGCATGTTGATCTTAGGACTAGAATTGAGAAAGATGGCCTCTTTAACATGCAATTCCCTTGTAAGATTGGATTTAGGAGCTTTGATGCCTACCTTAACTCATCTTTGCCAATGAGCATAATCTCGCATAGTGAATATAATAAAATCATGGTAGATGAGTTAGAATACAAAGGAAATAATGTGATCGCTAGGGCAATGTCATTGCATGTGTTTGTAGGGAGCTTCGTTTATCTAGTTGAGTTCATGGTTATGGAGAATCTAGGAGAATTTATTGATAGTAAGTTAACCCAGGTTGTGTTTGGGAAACCTTTTAAGAGGTTGAGCAACCTTGATGAAAAACTTATAGAGGGGTTAATTACATTCTCGGATGGGGATGAAGATTTTTTCTACCAAATACCCCGTGCACACCCTAGGTTCAAGGATTTTTCCATGGAAAAGTGTAGTAGGTACCCGCCCCTAGCGATGCTAAGTGAGAATGATAAGAGAAAAGGGCTTAAATATCCTCATGAAAAGAATAAACGGTATTATCGCGGATGTTTAGGGCTAAGTGATGATTATAGGAAAGACGAGGCGACTATTAGATGGCTCACCCTTGGTTATGTGAGCATAAGCGACACACGATAGCCCATGACCTTGAGTCTAGCTACAAGACTCGTAAATAAAGAAAAGCACTTCTTGGGAGGCAACCCATGTTTTGTGTGATTTTATTTTTGTTTGTTTGTTATTTGCTTCCGTATGCATGTTTCATTTTTATTGTTGGTAGATCATGTTTCTCAAATAAATAGTAGAAATACTTTACTTTGTTGTTTTGGCCTAGTCTTAACTCCACCTAAAAGTATTTTTGCAAAAGATAAGTGTAAGGGGAGACCCCAAATATGTTTTTAAGAAACAAACCGATCACGATTCTCCACAATATTAAATGAACATGTATATTCGTATGTGTTAGAGTCAAATGCTTGTATTGAGTCATAATGAAGTTTTGCAGGATTTTCCAGGAAGTAGAACCAAGTTTTTCCAGAAATTTTCCAGAAACTTAACATAAGAATTTCTGCAGGTCACTTCTGACGGCGTCACGAGTTACCTCTTGACGGCGTCACGTGTAAAAATCTAGAAATTTTACCAGTTTTGTTTTTCTAACGGAGTCCTATGGTTTTTGTGAATTATTAAGTTTTATAATCTCCAGGAAATCTGCAAACTTCATTCCACAAGCATTATATCTTATTTTGTTTTCTAGGATTTAGTAACTTATATAGGATGCCGCCGATTTTATGTGAGGTTATCTTGTCTATTTTTTTTCAGGAATTACAGGTTATGTACGACAAGAAGAAGATTTATATTCTGGAAAGGAAGCTTTGATTGTTCATTTTCTTGGAGGAAGATTTAACCTGGCCACCTAATTATCCATACCGAGCGAATCAAGGGAGTATTTGATTTCATTCTTTTTACTTTTTCACTTTTACATTCTTTACTTGAACATTGGGGACAATGTTCATCTTAAGTGTAAGGGGAGGGTAAAATGATGATACCTTACATGTACACTTTCGCTTGAGTTTGTTTTGTTTGATAGTAGATGTGTAATAAAACTATGAGAAATACTTGTTAGTGCAATTTTAGCGCCAAATTTAAATTTTTTTACAACATTTAGGAGTGAAACTTTAGCCATAGCAAGCGTCTCATGGATAGGAGATCGTATGACTAGCACATAACCGTATATTCAGAAAAATTTTCCACCCAAATATGTGAGGTTCGCCTTTAGATTTGATAGGAAAAGCATTTACTATTAGTGCTTATGAGTGTACCGGTAGCATTTAGATTCTAGAACTTGCGTTTGTGATTCATCCCGAGATCGCTAGTGAGACTACATTCGTGTAGTAGGATTTACAACATGATAAGAGGCATTAGGATCACCCTTGTGTTAAACCCGTATCATAATTACTTGACCATTTAAGTCATATTACTTGGCTAGTTAAGTCAACTAATTTTTCCCACACCCTTAGCGTTGTACTCATTTTTAGTACACGAAACCTCTAGTACACCCCTCCGAGCCTATCTTTTCGTTTCTAACTTTAAGCATCTTACTTAAAGGAAGAATTTGTTACACCCCACTTAAATGTACACCCAAATCGCCTTAGCCTTCCGTGTATGCACTCATCTTTAGTGCATTATTGTTATTTGTTAAACCCTAAGTTAACTATCTAATTGATTACATGGTTGCTAAGTCGAGTCATATCCTTGTACATATTGTTTTGGGATGATTGAGACTCATGGGTAAGTACTTATTTTATGGAGTAATGGGGAAGAACATCATATATTACCCCCATATGTGCGTTAATCTTAAAAGTGCTCCAAGTGTTTTGATTTTCTTAATTCGAGTCATTAGAATAGTTAATTGTAAAGTATGTAAAGATTCAAGTGTAAGGGGAATGTTCATTCCCTATGATGTATTAATGTATTATTTTGGATGGTAGGGTAAGAGTGTATGCAAAAAAAAAAAAAAAAAAAAAAAAAAAAAAAAAATCGAAAAAATAAGAAAAAGAAAAAAAAAGAAAGAAGAAAAATAAAAAAAAAGAAAAGAAAAACATACGGACTACCATCCCTTTTTATTCTATGTTCATTTTATGTTTTTCTTATTTTTGCTTATTAGCTTAAGTCGAGTCTAGTCTTGGCTTTGCAACGCCATCTTGTACATGTAATTAACCAAGATTGTTAACTCGCCACCAGTAAAAACTTCCTTTATCCAACAAAGCCGTGTATTTCATATCCCTACACCTAATGTTACAACACTTTAAAAAGACCTCTTTGATAGTTTATCCTAGGTGCTTACGCCATGTGGTGGAGGTTTGATCCTTTCCCAAGCCTATGGTAATCTATTTTGCTATGAAAGGTAGTGAGAGATATCTTCCGTTTCCATATTGTAATTTATACTTTATTACACCCGAGAGATGTGAGTATCTAAAGACTATTTGTGAGGTGCTAGTGTATGACCTCCGTGCTTGTCTATTGGTCTTTAGTGGAACGATTATTTGTTGTAATTACTTTTATATTAGTGTTAAATGACCCCTAACTTGTATTTTGAATAGAATAAAAGCGCATTTGCTTGAGGAAAAGCAAATCTCAAGTGTAAGGGTATATGATGAGGCGAAAAATGGTCCACTTTTAGGGGGTCATTTAAGCCCGGAATTGAATTTATTTGATCAAATATTGCCCTAAATCGTTCCTTTTGTGCTTTTAGGTACTTTGGGAGTGAAATCTGGAAAAGGAAGCAATTCGGACGTTTTTGGAGCATAAAAGTGAAGAAAACGCCAAAGTCTTAATTTTCCTTGCTGGGAACAGTAGGTGACGGCGTCAAGAAGCCCATTCTAGCGGCGTCAAGAGCAATTTGCATGACGGGCCAGTAGAAACCTGAGGGCGTCACGAAGTAGGGCGTCAAGAGTTAAAGTCATGATGGCCTGGAAACGCACAACACATGACGGCGTCACAAGGAGATCAAGGCAGTCTGAGAATTATTTTGGCGGCGAGGTGACGGCGTCACACACTTTGTCTTGACGCCGTCAGACCCTATTTCCTATATATATTTTTCTAATTTTTTACACTAAGAGAGAGAATTTTTGGAGAAACCCTAAGTACGAACTTGGTGCGAATTTACAGGTTTTTTAAGGGTTCTAAACCCTTGATACCTTTCATGTGTAATTGAGATAAGTGTTCTTTTAATTCAATCAATATGTCTATGTGTTGGTTGTCTATATTTTGTTATTGTCTTAATTCCATCATGTTAGGCTAAATTTATCTTGTGTTTGCTTGGATCTAATGAAACCTAGATGTTAATTATGTGATGATTACTTGTTTATAGTTGTTGTGGTTGAGTGAATTTGATGTTAGGCCTAAGAAAACTGGCAGATCTCCAATGGTAACATGCTTGAACGTCTTAGGAAACATGAACCGATGTGCACTAGGTCTTTATTGGTTGTATTTTAAGCATGAGCCACTGTTTACAATCCCTATGGTTGTGCTGGGCATGGCATAGGAGGAGATAAGAGCTCATAGATTGGGGAGTTAAGTGCGCCACCCCATTACCGGTATTAAGGAATACAATCCGTCATCCATGCAACTATAACAAGTAATTAACACGTAAAAGATGTCTAGGGAGTAGTGAAATCTAAGTAAACACATTTTCTCCACTTATTGCTCACAACCTTAGCTTAATTTAGTTTATTTTCATTTTTAGTATTTTATTTTGATTGCATCTTTAGTATTGGGTTAGTTGACTAGCAACTAATTCCGCCCAAATCCTTCAAACCTGAGATTTTTACTTGCTTTCTAAAAAATATAAAAATACAAAAATAATCATCCGTCACCTTTAGAACTAGTATTTAGGTTTTCTAATCCTAGCGACACTATTCCTAGCTGAACGATCAATCCCCCGCTACTTGTCACTATACTATACTACAACGATCAGGTACACTGCCTGGTGGGGGTTGTAAGCTTCTCAAGATCCCTTGAGAGGTAATGCCTGGTGCGATTCCCACGTATCAAACACGCTTTTCATTTTCACTTTTCTTGGGCAAGGGTGTTGGAGTGACTGGTTTTGTCAAATCCTTTTTCTCATCGACTTTTGGAGCAAACCGTGAAATTGACATTTTTGGTTTTTGAACCGTGTTTGAAACATTTGGTTTGTTCGAAGTGGATGGTTTTGCAAGCTTAGTTTCCTCACCCTTCCCTTTTTGACTTTCAAGCTGAGCCCTCAAAAGATCATTTTGCTCTTTCATGTTTTTGAAAGCACGCTCATACGACAGTTTGTCATACTTGCATTCTTCCTTTTTTCGATCAAGTTGTTTAAAACATGACACATTTTCTTTTTCAAGCTTTATAAGCACATTTTCATATTTTGAAACAATTTCGGAGGTCTCAGCTCTCAGTCTTTCATCGTCTTGAACCGAATATGTTTGTATGATGATAGACATTATATCAGTAGACAGAACTGCTTCGAAGAGAGAATCATTTAACCTTTCCAAAACATTCATGTTTTCACGAGTAACATTAGCTTCGTTTACCAGGGATTTGTGGTCCTTGACAAAGTCGGCTGTTTCTTTCAAAAATTCTCGCTCAAAGTGGATTACCCTCGCACTGATGTTATTCAGTGGGATAATAATTTCATTTTCAAAAACCTTTTTCTGCTCAATATGAAAACTGGAATGCCAGTTGTTAATACTGATTGTAGTTTTAGACTCAACAATGTTTTGAAGTTCTTGAATTCTCTTTTTAACATCATCCAGAATGTCTCTAGCCTCACTTGTATTAAAAGTGTTGTTAGAAGACATTTGTTCCATTTTTGAAAGAGATTTGGAAGCAATTACTTTCTTAGAAAACATTTTTGAGAATGGTCGTTTTATCGGAAACACAGATGGTTCTGTTTGTGGAACAAAAGTAATTCCCGAAAGTTTGTTCAATTTGTTGTAATTAATGGGTTTCAAATCCTTTTGTTTCATTTTAGCAATGCTCTCTTTGGCAAGTTCCATCATTTCCACAGAATCCCGAACAACAGGAGGATCATGTTTGGTGTAAATCACATTACCATTATACAAAACATTCTGTTCTTGCTGAGCTTTCTTGAGATTACAAGGAGTTTTGTTACCAAGAGCCATTTTATGTTTCGTATGGTAAATCGGATTAGTTTGATTTGAAATCATTTTCATTGTTTGAGTTGACTGACCCGACTTAACCACTAATTCTTCTAAATGTGCAATCATGTGTTCTGACTCTACAATTTCTTCCAAAAGTTTGTCTTCTTTCTTTGCAAATTCTTTTTTCAACTCATCCATTTCTTTTTCAAGATTTGAATAAGCTGATTTTTGTTTAAAGAGTTGGTTTTGCAAATCAAAAATTTCCGCGTTTAAGGCTTTTATCTTTTTGAAAGAATTAACATCTAGTGTATCAAACTTGATTTGCAAAAGTTTTTCCCTTGAAACGGAATTTTGATAACCAGTTTCTAATTCAGACAATCTTTCGTTATGAAACTCAAAAGCTTTAACGTTTTTCTTGTAACTCTCAAGCTCAGTGGTCAATTTAACATTCGCGGCCTTAACATCGCGATTGACCTTTTGCACATTTTCAATTTCAATACGACAATTATTCAATAATGATTCAAACAAAGCACGTGTTTCCTCATCATTCTCAGCATGCTATGAAACGAAGCCTCCATTATGATTCCTATCTGGAGTTGCTGAAGGAGTATTGCTACTACTTGGCGTGTCCAGATATGTATCATAACTGGTTGCTAGCTTCTCAGAATGTTGTTTCTCATGAGGAGACATATCAAATATATCATTATTGTGACATGTGTTGAAGTTTGATACCTCAGAAACTGCATTGATGTCATAAACCGGAGGTGTGTCAGAATCAGTGTCATACTTAGCCTCCTGAAGATTTGCCATAAATATGCAGTTTGCATCGATATCCTCTCTGTCTTCCATGTCATCCATGAGTGCCAGAAAATCATTTTCCTCTGCATTCAACTGAAACCTTGCCTTTTCCTTTTGCACCAACAACACTACTTTCTGCAAGTACTCTAGATCTTTCTTATTCGGCTTAGTAGGACAGTTCCTTGCCATATGACCTACACCCTGGCAGTTGAAACACTTTACCAGATTACCCTGATTCACATTTCCCAGGTTCCCAACAACTGGAGCTGCAACATTCCGATTACCCATTGCCTGATTACCAACATTCTGACCCCTCTGATTTCCAACAATCTGACCCATCTGATTCCCTGCATACTGACCATACTGATTTATCTGATTCCCTGCATACTGACCTGCATTCTGCATATTCTGATTACCCATATGAAATCCAGTCGCATATCCCTGCTGATTCCCATAAACTCCAACCATTTGGCCTCCATTTCCCATATTGAAACTCGGCTGAGCAATCTGCTTGTTGCGAGTGTTCGATGATATCCTTTGGTTGTTGTTAGTTGGTGTAGAATAGCGTCCTTGGAAGGCCTTTGTCAGAAAAGCAAACGCTTGAGTCAAGGCTGCAGTAGCTTCATCATTTACAGTGAATTCTGGTTCTTGAAATTGTGGGTATTGCTGTTGTGGAATAACATGTTGTTTTTGCTGTGGGTAGAACTGTTGTTGGTAGACCGGTGTTGGTTGTTGAATGAATGATGGTTGCATGTAGTTGTGAGTGGAAGATGATGATGGTTGTTGTGTATTCACTGGTAATGGTGTTGGTGTAGTAGCAATTAATGCGAGAGGATCATGCTTTTTAGCCAATCTTTCTTTCCTTACTTCATTAGCCTCAGCTTGGTTTTGCTTCAGAAAATCATAGAGTTGATCATAATTCACCTTATGCAAATCCTTTGTTTGGTTGACAATTGTAACATAACGACCCCATTCTTCTGGAAGGTTGTTGATGAATTTGATGTTTGTTGCAATTGTTCGTGGTGTCAACTTGTTTCTGATTAGCTCATTCATCATTGTTCAAAACCTTGTGTAGTAGGATTCAATCTGTTCACCTTCAGTGCTTTTAAAGTTCTCCCATTCAGTTAGAAGTTTGTTCTCAACGTCTTGTTGTCCAATCTCTGTTCCATGACATATCCTTCTAACGCGTTCCCACATATCATAGGCAGTTTCACAGCTGTCGACTGCAGCAAAGATCTCGCGTGGTAATCCAAGTTGGATTAAATGCATTACCATATCATCAGCGGCGATCTGCTTCTTGTCTTCATCCGTGTAGTCTGCTTCTGTTTTTTCATGCACGAATGGTTGAGTGGGAGGTGTTGTATTTGGATTACCTTCAATTTGAACTTGTCTTGGCTTAAATGGACCCTTTTCAATGGATTTGATCATTAGTTTACCATCAGGCTTTGTTTTGATGTAACGAAGCATGCGACTTATCCATGGAAGATATCCACCTTTTTCAAGCATTGGAGGTCGGTTTTTTGCACTGGTTGCATGAATATCTTGCTGAGTTGCCATTGATGATGCTAGGATCGATTCAACGAAGTAGGAGTTGTGATTAGTGTAAGTTGATGCAAGTTTTTATGGTGAAAAATTTGATCTAAAACCTTGAAACCTCAATAACTTCCGTTCGGAGTGGATTTGGGCCTCGAAGCTTGGCTTGAATGATCTTTAGATGATTCAACGTGTCCTTCTTCTCCGTCACACGGTCGTTTTGACAGCAAATTCGTCGAAAACGGAGTTACGGTTCAAAAGTTATGGTCGTTTGAAGTTTGGTTGTCAAAAGTCAAATTCTTATGCATAAAACCTGAACTTATGCGTAAACAGTGAATCTTACGCGTAAACTCTGAATCTTATGCGTAACATGGATCTTATGCGTAGGCTTAGGTTATGCGTAAAGAGTAAGGTTAAGCGTAAACACAAAGTTTATGCGTAAACTTGAACTTTACGCGTAAGCTATAACTTATGCGTAAGATTTTTATGCGTAAGGTTAAAAACCAAACAAATCTCTCAAACTTGTCGAAGCTTGAAAGATATCCCGTGTCGAAGTATTTCACTAACTTGTCCAAGCTAGGAAAGTACTGAGTAACCTCTGATCGTTGAAGAAAACTTATGCATAGAAACTTAAGCGTAGGATCTTAAGCGTAGAATCCAATGTTATGCGTAGAATCTCAACTTAGGCGTAGGATCTTATGCAAAGACTTCAACTTAAGCGTAAAACACCAATCTTATGCGTAGAAAATCAATCTTATGCGTAAGAAGAGGGTTTTGACGAAGCTTATGCGTAGAAAAGGGGTTTTGACCTCAAACTTATGCGTAAACAGTACTATTTCTGCGAAAATCAAGGGTAGTGCTTGTCCTTTCGTACAAGTTACGCGTAAGGTTGCCAAAAACTTCAAAAAATCCGATTTTTTCACTAAAAAACTTGATTTCCACTTGATTCTTTTGATCAAAACTTTCCCAAAACACTTAGAAACACTAAAACTTCAATAAAAACAACAACTTTAACACTAAAACACTTAATAATCAAAGCTTTTAAAAAAGCCCACGTTTTTTATGAGAAAAACGCAACTTTTAAGGAAAAAACTTGATGAAAACGATTTCCACACACTCCTAAATCATTGTTAGGCGAATGATACCACTTGTAGGACCTAAAAACTATCATCTTTAACACAAATATAAGCACTAGATGAAGTAAGGATGGTGACTTGATGAATATAAGATGTGGCGTTAACACTCGAGAATAAGAGATGAAAAATGAAGAACTTTTATTAAGAGGCACACACACTTACACACACAAGCACACACCTCAAATGAGCTTTGAGGTGTATTTATAGTACATGAGAGATGATGCCCTAAAGGCTTTCTATGGGCTTGGGCTTGAACTTGGTTTACATGAAACATTACAAGGCTTACTAATTTAACTCTTAACATATTAGCTTACCAAGTCCAATGCCCATTGACTATTCTAATAACAAAAACTACGACACATTACAACGTTACAATAAATGAGAATGACCATCACTTCTAAATGCATTTTTAATGCTAACACATCACAAAAGTGTTGGTCATATCTCAACTTAGGTAGGTTTCGAACTAAGTCTTTGGAGGAGAGGTTTTGAATTAGTCTCATGTTAGCGTGTCCTAAACGTCTATGCCATAAAGTTGAAGATTCATCTAATGAGGTAAGACAAAGTTTGTCTCTAGATGTTGGATCCATCTTCATGACGTATACGTTGTTCTTAAGAACACCTTTGGCAATGGTTATTCCATCTTTAAGTATTTTACTTCCGTTTTTACTAAAAAGGACATTATACTTATTACGAAAAAGTTGACTAATACTAAGAAGATTAAAACCTAAGTTATCAACATGAGCTACATCATCTATAGAAAGGGAGTCATGAGAGATTGTACCTTTTCCGATGATTTTGCTCTTAGCTTTACTACCAAACATAACGTTACCTCCATCACATTTGTGATAAGTAGTGAAGAGGTTTTTGTTACCCGTCATGTGCCTTGAACAACCGCTATCTTTAATCCATTCATCCGGTTCCAAACAAACTTTGAGGCACACCTCATTTGAGTTGTGAGCCATGAGAGCAATATCATCATTCTTTGGCTCATCGTCATCTCCTTCATAGTCACTCCAAGCACCACCTACAAAAGCTTGTTGAGGCTTGCTCTTGGGTGGTTTTGGACATTCTCCTACTAGATGACTTGTGTCTCCACACCTATAGCATTTCCTTTCAACCTTTCCTTTCCTATCATCACGATCTTTTCGGAAGGTTTTCTTGTCATCTTTAGGTTGCCTTACAAACTTTCCTCGTCTACAAAAGAACTTCTTGAATTCTCTAACTAATTCCGAATCTATTTCCATTACCATTTCATGAACTTTGAGGTTTCCAATTAGCTCGATGCTTGAAAGATCTTTGGATTCTTCAATTGCCATCACTTTTGCTCTCCACTTCGGATGGAGTGCTCTAAGGAATTTCCTGACAAAATTCTTACTACAAAAAGAATCATCAAGTGCTTTAAGTGAAGTAATAATAGTGTTAAACCTAGCAAATGCATTATCAATAATCTCATCTTTGGGAATAACAAATTGTTCATATTGTTGAACAAGAAGATCAATTTTGTTATCCTTGACTTGTGAGTTTTCTTGATGAGTGACTATTAAAGATTGCCAAATATCTTTGGCGGTTTTACACATAAAAACTCTTTCATATTCTTTCTTAGGTAAAGCATTGTAAAGCATCATTTTAGCTTCATTATTTTTAGCAATCAATTTCTTTTGATCATCATCTTTAGTATTAGAAGCTATATTATCACCATCAATGATTATATACCACAAATCTATATCTTTAGATTTCACGTAAGTTTCAAAACGGTTTTTCCAATATATAAAACCATTTGCTTCAAAAAGTGGTGGTCTTTGCATAGATTGCCCTTCTTTGTAATTTTCAAAATCCATGGATCGTTTCAAGTTTTTAAAACACAATATATTTTAAAAGCTTGAGTAACGTAGCTCAGATACCAATTGTGGAAAACTAGAAGGGGGGTTGAATAGTTTACCGTTTAAAATCTTTTTAACTTGTTTAATTATCTTTTGAAACTTTCCGTTTGATCAAAGATATATACACAAACACAATATAAAACATGCAAGTATAAAGAAAGAAACGATCAAACCACAACACGAGTATTTATCGTGGTTCGGCTACAAGGACTCTATTTCCTTGCCCTACGTCCACACCCCGAGTATCCAACTCGAGAGTTTCTTTCACTAGTCAACAAGCTCCTTTCACCGGCGGAGAAAACCTTACACGTCGCTTACAAGATTACCGACACTAAGCTAAATGTCGAGTTCTTTTTCAAGGGTACAACCACTCCCGTTAGTTCTTTTACTAGGGTACAACAACTCCCGTCACACTTTGTATTTTGAGGACTAAAATACTAACCGATCACTACTAAAAATACACAATCAAATGAAGTGTAAACTACACAAGTCTACACAATGCTAAGCTAACAAGTCTTGCAACGTTGTGTTGAATACTTGTAACTTTTTATGAACTCGTGAACTTCTTTGCTACAAAAAGAAACTTCACATATGAAATAAGATGTTAAAGGGTTAGATGAAAGAATGAATGAATGTGTGTGAAAATATGATGTAGAGTGATAAGCCCAAAATTCAAACTTGTGGCTTAGTATTTATAGCAAAACCTTCTGCAGGTCTGGCGGATACGGCGGAACCCTCAGATGGGTTCCGCCCGTGTACCCCCAGGGTTCTGCCGGGCTTGCAGTTGGTTTTGCAATAAATCTTGCAAACCAAACAATGTCACATCTCATTACACCTAGTCAAACACAAAACTTGTGCAAGCAAACATATGGTTAGTCAAACACACTTTCTTTCCATAAATGTATATTGACAAAACTTGCCATAAATGTGATGTGACATTTCTATTTTAAGAAATAAAAAGTGTTGTGTTTTATGAAATGTAAAATGTAGCAAATGTCTAGTTTATGCAAGTCTTTAAAATTAGGATTATGTTTTACTTAGAAACTAAAGTTTACATTTTGTCGTTAACAAAACTTAGCAAAGATCGTAAAATATAAATAACGTTTTTAGGCGATATTTGTATTAACAAAAGGGTTAACTGTGTCAACCCAAAACCCGTTTAACCTTTTCAACCCGTGAATTTCAAAAAGATCCCGCCCATCTTTATTAATGGTTATAATTTGAATATTATTTTTAAAATATTCATGATTATTATTTTCAAATTCAATGAAACCAAACTAACCGAACAACCCGATAGTACACTTGGGTCATATGAACCGGTGATATTGCCCTGTTGTCGTCCTTGATGAACCTTAATGACGAATCTTTGATATGATTCCTTTTGCTATGAACCTTAATGACGAATCTTTGCTATGAAACTTTGATTATGAACCTTTGATATGCTTTTCTGAACCATTTGATATGACCCATTTGTTATGAACCTTTTGGATATGAACCTTTTGATATGACACTCTGATTATGATATGATATCTGACTATCAGTTTGATACCCGAGCCATTTCACTAGTCATGGGGGTTCCATGTCTGGGTCATTGATGCACCAATGGCATATATGACTCTAGTGTGGTTGAGTGATGTTCCACACCATCCCTTATATGTTACATGTTATGAGCTCAAGTATATGTTTGGCCACTATGTTATTTGCAGGGGAGTATGGATGCATCCTATATCTGTTATCTACAGTTAGTGGATTATCTGTTATATGATATGATATGTTATGTTTCTGGGCTCGTGGTGGATTACTGTCCTATCTCTCACTTCGGGCAGTAAGATACAACGGAGACTGATTAATTCAACACATTGATATTGTTGTATGACCTGGGAAGTCAGAAAAACGAATGTCAAATCCACAGATCCTGCGAAGCAATACATTCAATCATAATAGTCGGCACTTTATGATCACCTCGCGTATATTGGCCTCGTAAATGCCTAGGACAATTCCTCCATTCAATATGTGTACAATATAGGCTACAAAGCATCCCCGGAATGTGACGTCATGGGAAGTCGGCTTACGTAAGAACTCTTGACGATATAAATGAATGACAGCATCTGTTGAGAGTTATTCATATTAGCTTTTTCAAAGTTTTTAATTTTCTTATCTTCTAAATAGTTTCATAATTTTCTGAATAGTTTTGCTATTTTTCTTGATTTAATTTCTTTTATTTATCTTTTAATTCATAAAAAATTAAATAACAATAAAAAAAATATAATTATTTTTTCTAAAAATTTATTTTACTGATTAGAATTTAAGAAAATTAATTTTGCATCCCTAGAGTTATTATTTCATAAACTTTACATTTTAACCAAATCAATCCCGAATCCAAATTAACACCCACCAACCAAACGGGCCCTTAGTTGATAACCCGAGCACCAACCAGGTAATACTCTAGTTCTTTTTTAGTTTCAAATACAATAAAATACCTATACCTATATATTATATATATATACAATAATATAATACTTTTCATATACTTTATACTAGGTAGTATTAATTAATTTAATTATACATCAAATTATACCCTATCACCGATTAATCCCGCCCAGACCGATTACAAGCTACAAGGTGGTCGACCGCCCGACTACTGATTCGCGATTTTTGCAACATTGGTTATGAACCTATTGGATATGAACCTTTTGATATGACACTCTGATTATGATATGATATCTGACTCCCAGTTTCAAACCCGAGCCATTTCACTATTCATGGGGGTTCCATGTCCGTGTCATTGATGCGCCAATGGCATATATGACTCTAGTGTGGTTTACTGTCCTACATCTCACTTTATCTTTCTTGTCAACTGGATGTGGATACGCTTTAAATAACGTAGACCACTTAGGATAAATCCCTTCTGTAAGAAAATAGCCACGTTTTAAATAACGCCCGCGTAAAACAAATGAACTATCTGGAGCCGCTCCATTTCGGGCAGTAAGATACAATAGAGACTACTGATTAATTCATCACATTGATATTGTTGTTTGACCCAGGAAGTCGGAAAAACGAAGTCCAAATCTACTTCATTCTTAGTTTCAAATATAATAAAATACCTATATATTATATATACAATAATATAATACATTTCATATACTATATACTACTATTAATTAATTTAATTATAAATCAAATTATACTCTAAAATTATGGGGAAAACTTACCCACCCACGTTCACATGTTATTCACATAAACCCGCTTAAAATTTTTGGGGAAAAATTTAGATTAATAAATAAGTTTTGGCGCTGCGAAAATCAAGCATATCTTTTCGGAAATCAAGTATTTGATTCGATTTTATTAATGGAAATCATTTTTCACATACGGTTAAAATCTCAATTTTGGTTTAAGGTTGTACGTGGGCAGCAAAACAAGGATTGTGGGTTTTCACTTTTGAATGAAGATCTGACTCAACAGGTAATGGAAACCTCTGTTATTGTTATTATTATTGTTTTTGTTATTATTATTATTATTATTATTATTATTATTATTATTATTATTATTATTATTATTATTATTATTATTATTATTATTATTATTATTATTATTATTATTATTATTATTATTATTATTATTATTATTATTGTTGTTATTGTTATTGTTATTATTATTGTTATTATCATTGTTATACATTGTTATTGTTATACATTGTTAGTGTTTGTTTAACCTTTGTGATGAGTCTTAAGTGTGGGAAATGGTGGGTTCGGGTTTGTGTTTGGTTGACCTCTTGTGATGAGTCTCATATGTGATCATAAGTGCTGCTTTTTTGTGATGTGGTACAAGTTGTATTTTAGTTGCGGATGACCATTTTCCAAAATCTTTTTCTTATTTGGATGCTATTAGTGGATAACCACAATTCTTTGTAATGTCTTTTAGGCTGTCGTGTGTGGTCATCCGTACTTATTTTACACATGTTGTATAATCTCTGGTCGAAGGTACTTTGTAATGTCATCTAAAGATTGTGTTTCGTTGTGGGTGTTGATTTTATATGGCTGATTTCATATGTGATGGTAGGGTGGTTGAGTGTGAAAGTAAATTGTCTTAGATTTTTCGTCACGAGCGGTTTTTTCCTAATGTTGTTTACAGTCGGATATTTGGTTCTAAGTGGTAGCTTTTAAGGCTGTATATAGGTTGTGGCCATGGATGTTGGTTTAATGCTTGCTACAACTGTTTAATTTAAATGAATGTTGGTATACCTGTGTAAAGTTGGGTCAAATGATTTGGGTAGCTAACACCAGCACCAACCCATCCATCACCACCACTGGTTTTAAAGATAGTGATAGTGATAGTGATTTGATATCAGTTTGTAGATAATGTATTTCATTATGTGACATGTAACTGAAGGATTTGAGTCTATTTTTGTTTGTAGATAATGTATTTCATTCTGTAACATGTAACAGATAGTGATTTGATTTCAGTTTTGTTGTTCTCAAATGACTATTGTTCTTTGCAATCTCATCATAATTTTATTTGTTTTGTGCACCAGTAATGGAAAATAAAAGGATGCAACGCCAAGTCTCCACGAGAAATACGAATGATTATGAAATGTCTAGAAGGTCAAGGATTCAAGAAAACCAACAGAGATTACAAGCTTTGGGAGTGAAAAATCTTGCTAAGTCTTTGACAAGTCTAGTAGAGAGTGACAAAACAAAGAAAAAGAAAAAGAAACCAACGGATACCAGTGAGAAAGATGCAGATTATATGTCTGGTTCAGACTTTCATCTTAATGCTGAGGAAGATAACCCAGAAGAAGCGGCTACACAAACAAATAAAAAGGTACTAATAATAAATTCGGCTACTATATTTTCTTTATGTTTGTTTTCTAACAATTCTAGTTGCATGAAACAGCATCGAAAATACATTGCTCCAATGTCCATGACTAGATATAAAAATTTAGCACAAAAATGAATGAGTGCTCCGAATGTCTCCCATGGACTAACATCTTCAGAATGTCAATCGCAAAAGGGACAACATATTGATACATGGAGGGGAATACATAGTAGGGTACAGGAGTCCGACCAAGTCCAAACGAGAAATGATCAACCAAATTCTGTCAAGAGAGGGAGATTAACTGCAACTGAGAGAAACTTAGTTGCAATTGACAACGATGATGACCACGGGGAGTGTGACTTGTGATCTGATGGTAACTACACATAAATTTCAAATATTATATATATGATATTAAATTGCTATTAAGTGTATATTCAGTTAACTGTTTTCGATGCTTACTTTTTTTTTTATTATTATTTTTTTTTTACTCTAGATAACAATGAAGACCTTTATGATGTTGAAAATGATGATATCGAAGACATACATATGAATGAAGATATTGAAGAACAAGCTACTTCAGAAGATGATGTAGATAAAGACATGGATGATTTGGAGAATGAGAACGATTTAGCAAATGACGGCGATGATCTAGTCGGAGAAGAGATTCAAGCTCAGCAACCTGAAAATGAAGAAAACCATGAAGTTACACAAGCTCGAAATGAAACAGGTTAACCTGATCTACTTGATTGCATCGTTTTAAAAATCATATATCATATATTGTGTCATATAAGAAGAATATATAATAAAGTTAAATTAAAACAAGACAAAATACAACGCTAAGATATTGCCTCCATTTCAATTTATTTAGTATTTTAAATGTATACGTATATATTGTAAATCATGTTCACTTTTTGTAGTTCGGATTGTAAGCAAAAGAAAGAGAGGACCAACACGTATGGCAAAAGTTTGGGCCCAAGAAAAAGGGGATAGAATTCCTATTTTAGTTAATGAACACGGACAACCTATTAACGACAAAAGTAGTCTTGTGACTCATTTCATGGGAACCCTTTCAAGGAGTGGAAAGTATTGTCCGATTTATAAACCATGGAATAAAGTTGGCGCCGCAAAAAAAAGCTTTACTTGAACTCTTAAAGGTACACAATGTTAAATTTGTATATTAATGAATAAAGTATTTGTTTTCTAATGTGAGCTATTACATTTTTTAGACAAAATTTGATATTCCGGAAGCTGGAGAAAAATGAATATTGCAATCATTTTGGCGGAAGGTGAAGAACTGGAAGGCAAGAGTTAAGGAACACTACCATGATCTGTCTTTGTCAGTTAAGCAACAAATAAGCTCTAGGCCAAAGCAAGTGCAAAAAAAACAATGGAAGAAGCTTGTGAAGTATTGGAATAAAGAAAACACTAAGGTGTGAAATACTCTTCCACTTTAAATAACATTACTTAATTTCCCACTATGATATTTTACTTTCCTGCTGCAGAGTTTAAGTGAAAAAAACAAGGCGAATCGGGCAAAAAAGAAGATGATCCAAAGAACCGGTAAAAAAAGTTATGCTCGCAAAAGGGAAGAGTTAAAGGTAACTGTATGGAGAAAGTGGGATTGTTAATGTATCCTGTCGATATCCACTGTTAATATTCATTTTCTTTTTACTCATACAGACATCTTTGGGACGAGATCCAAGTCGATTGGATCTTTTTAGTGCATGCTTCTCAAAAGATGGAAATACCAAAAATGATGACACTGCAAATGCGATTGTAAGTAATATGCTTTTATGTTTGGAAAAGTGTATTAATAGCAGAAGTTAAACACAATATGCTTTTTTCGTAATACATGCCTTTCCTATATGTTGTTCAGGTTGATATAAAATGCAGGATGAAATGAAACGACTTAGTGATAATCTGCTCGAGGGTTCGATTGATAAGCCTGGACCAGATGATATTTTTTCTACAGTTATGGGTAAAGATCGAAATGGTGATGCAGGCATGTATGGTCTAGGTGTTCGTGCGTCTGATGTTTGGGATGTAATACCAAGTCGTTCAGCATGTCATAGACAAAACAATGAATTGAAGTCTAGATGTGGAGAACTTACTAGTGAAAATGAACAGTTATGAGCCCAGTTATCAGAGAAGAATGGGTCGACGGATAGTTCCATTGTTCCACCTCTTACATCACAACATTCTCCTATTGTAACCAATGAACCTCTACGCTTACGGGTATGTTTCTATTATAAATCGTTCCTTTATAGTTGTTATAGCTTATTTTATCTTTGATTGCTAATGAACCTAGCCTACAAGCTTATGTATCAGTATTATGATTTAGATTGCTCATTTGCCTTTTAAATTTGTTAAATCAGTTATTAAGGGGTGTTTGGTTCTGTGTTGTTACAACTGTGGTAGTTGCCTTTTCACTTGTTTATCTGCACACTCTGACCTCTTAGGTGATATTAGAACTAGTAAAACTATAAAACCAATGTTTGAACTAGAGAAAGTCAAAATCAAATTACCTTCACTCTCACAGTCCACTATTGGGACCTGTGAGGATCAAATCTCACCCACTTGGTCTAAATCTTGTTAATGTATCTTAAATTAGTGTTATCATAGCATAAATAATCATAATTAGTGCATACGGATCAAACAAGTTTCATTAAAGTCAAAGTTTAAGTTCAAAATCAAAAAGTCAAAATGGTATGTTAGTCAGAAACTCAGATCTTAGGAGAATTTTTGTGAATTTTGTGTTGAGATTCAAGTCTTGAGCTTTTTACATGTTGAAATTCCCCATCTAACCTTTTGAATCCCACAGTTAGCTTATTTTTATGATTTTTTCTCTGGCTTAGGTGATAGTTCAAAGTGGCATGCGGGGCTAAACATTGCCCTGCACCAGGGCATCAGCTCAAAACCCCAACTTTCCATGTGCCTTAGCTTCTTCATTAGTGGGCCCCACAGTGAGCTTATTGGTTTTTTTAAAAGCCAATAAGCTCATCTATAAGGTTCAGGGCTTATTTCAAACTTTTGAGCTTATTAGATAGGGCTACAGTTAGCTTTTTGTTTGTCAATAAGCTCATCTATAAAGCCAATAAGCCTCCATACCTGTAGTATTACACTGATCAATTTTTGACCTCCTTTGTATACACCAGCCTCCATACCTACAGTATTAGATCTGTTTAACCTAATACATGTGTCTGACTATAAATTGATAAATGTTTGTTGAAAACTGAAATCTAGGTCGGGGATGAAGTTGTCCTTAAAAGCATTCTAAACTCAACCGAGACTGTAGCAAAAGGATGGGTGAGGAGCTTGAACCCAAATGATATAGTTGGTGGTACAGAGATTGGACGAGGATGGTGTGAGGTAAACGTTCAAGTACCAACAAAAACAGATGAAATGTTGGTGAGACCATATGGGTTATTTGCCACAATTGAAGACTATGTTGGTGCAACCATAGCATGGCCTTGTCCCTTTATCTCGGTATGTCTTTGTTAATCTTGTGATACCAATAATTTTACTAACATGGAGCTTAATGCTTATACATGGGTGTTTATTTGTAGGTGGTCCATGAGGATTGAGAGAGGATGCATGATGACCACGGACTAAGCTTCTTGTTGCTTTAATTTATTGTTTAATGTTACAAGAGTTTATGTTGGATACTGTCTACCTTATTTATGTTTAGTGCTTTTGTTACGACAATTGCTAATTTGAAATACAATTTCGTTTTATTCATTTAATAATTAGTTGATGTTTTATTCATATCGTAATAATAGAGTGTGCATGGTGAAAATAGCGTCCTATCATATGACTTGTCAGGACTTTGAAATTGTCCTATTAAACTTATTAACTGTCCTAATAATTAACTTAACATTGTAAAAGTGTCCTAATATGTTGTTATTAGGACGTTATTTAGGTTGTTAATAGACATTTATACGACCAAAAAATTGGTTTCATAATCTTCTTTAAGATATTAGAACCCTTTTCTTGGTGCTAAATTAGCTATAATGTTATATGATAAGCGTCCTAACAATTATCTTTTAAGTACGCTTGTATGTGTATCAAAAGATTAAAATTAGGTAACAACGTTTTACAACATCGTAAAAGTGTCCTAATATGTTGTTATTAGGACGTTATTTGGTTGTTCATAGACATATTATGCGACCATAAATTTGGTTTCATAATCATATTTGGGATATTAGGACCCTTTTCTTGGTGTTAAAGTAACTATAATGGTATATGATAACCGTCCTAAGAATTAACATTCAAGGACGTTTGTATGTGTATCAAAAGATTAAAAGTAGGTTACCACATGTTAGACCATTGTAAAAGTGTCCTAATATGTTTTTATTAGGACGTTATTTGGGTTGTTTATAGACCTATTATGCGACAATAAAATTGGTATCATAATCTTATTTGAGTTATTAGGACCCTTTTCTTGGTTGCTAAAATAGCTATGATGTTACATCATAAGCGTCCTAACAATACTTTTAAGGACGTTTTTATGTGTCTCAAAAGATTAAAAGTAGGTAATCACATGTCAAAACAATGTAAAAGTGTCCTAATATGGTTTTATTAGGACGCTATTTGGGTTGTTCATAGACATATAACACGACCATAAAATTGGTTTCATAAGGGTATTTGAGATATTAGGACGCTTTGGACCTATTACAACCGCCTTACATGAAACGCTTTCATCCTTGGTCCTATTAAATGAAAGGTCCTAAAAAGTACCATTTTATGATGCTTATGGGGGTCCTAAAAAGCCACTTTTCTTGTAGTGTATCACAACCCTTTAAAAGACCTCTTTGATAGTTTATCTTAGGTGCTTACGCCAAAGTGGTGGAGGTTTTCGATCCTTTCCCAAGCCTATGGTAATCTATTTGCTATGACAGGTAGTGAGTGATATTTTTCCATTTCCATTCGTGATATATACATTTATAACACCCGAGAGAAAAGAGTATCCAAACACTATTTGTAAGGTGCTAGTGTATGATTTCCGTGCTTGTTTTGATTAAGGTGGAACGATCATTTGTTGTAATTACTTTTATATTAATGTTAAATGACCCCTAGCTTGTATTTTGATTGGAATAAAAGCTCATTTGCTTAAGGACAAGCAAATCTCAAGTGTAAGGGTATTTGATAAGGAGAAATTTGTTACGCTTTTAGGGGGTCATTTAAGTCTTAAATTGTGTTTTTATGATCAAATATTACCCCAAATCATTTCTTTTGTCAATTTAGGTACTTTGGAGAAGAATTATGGAAAATGTAGCATTTTGGACGTTTTTAGAGCATAAAGTGAAGAAAACGACAATGTCAAGAATCCAAGCTGGAAACAGTACCTGACGGCGTCAAAGGTCACAAGGTGACGCCGTCACATGTTGATCAAGAGGTAGATAGTTGCTTTACATTTGACGCGCCAGAAAGAAAATGGGAAGATTACACGTGACGGCGTCACGTTATAAAATGCAAAGGCCGTTACATATTAACTTAAAGAGAACGGCCCAGAACCTTTTGAACCAGACGGTGTCAAGAATGGATCTAGGCAATCTGAGAAAATGTACGGCGGCGACTTGACGGCGTCACGTCCCAAAAGGTTACTCCGTCAGATTGTAAATTCTATATATATTTTTGGATTTTTCATTCATTGGGGAGGAACTTTTGTGCTACTAACCCTAGACAATTTTACAGCCTTTGTAAGGATTTCAAACCCCTTCTTTCATCCATGTTTAATAGAAGATAAGTTATTCATTAATCATTCAATATGTATATGTGTTGTTTGATTATCTTGTATGCTTTTCTTTCTATTAACATGCTAGCTTAGGTTATTTGTGTTTACTTAGATCTAATGAAACCTAGTTATCGATTATTGATTGTTGGTTTGTCATTGATTGTTGTGGGTGATTGATTTTAGCGTTAGGCTTAAGAAAACTGGCTAATCTCCTATACGGTAACTTGCTTGAACGTCTTAAGAAACGTAATCGGATGTGTACTACGGTTTTATTGGTTGTATTAAATGCATAAGTAACTATTAATGAGGCCATGATAGGATACTAAACGTGTCATCATAGGAAGAGATAGAAGCTTATAGAGTTGGGGAAGATCATACACGGCCCCACGAATAGTATTAAGGAATGCAACCCTTCATCCACACAATTGTGACAAATCAATTAATCAATAAAAGATAGCTAGGGAGTAATGAAATCTAAATAAATACGCTTTTCTCCATATAAGAAGCTCCTACCATTTATTTTCTTGTTATTTTATTTTTATTGTTTAAGTAGTTATTTGGGTTAGTTGGCTAGCAACTAATTTCGCCCACTCTTCCAATACCCGAGATATTTACTTGCTTTCTAAAAAAAATATAAAAATATAAAAAGAATCATCCCTCACCTTTAGACCTAGTTAGATTAGTTTCAATCTTAACGAACACTATTCCCTGAGAGAACGATCAATACCCCGGTACTTGCCACTCACTATACTACATCGGTCAGGTACACTGCCTGGTGGGGATTGCAAGCTTCTAAAGATCCATTGAGAAGTAAAACCTTTTGCAAGGTTGCAAAACCACGCATCAGTTAGGATTAAGAAAACTGGCTATTCTCCAATATATGGTAACAAGCTTGAACGTCTTAAAAAACGTAATCAGATGTGTACTATGATGTTATTGGTTGTATTTAATGCATAAGTAAATGTTTACGAGGCCTGGATAGGAAGAGATAGAAGCTTATTAAGTGGGGAAGGACGTACACAACCCCACGACTGGTGTTAAGGAATACAACCCATCATCCAAAAAACTGTAACAAATCAATTAACCAGTAAAAGATAACTAGGGAGTAGTGAAATCTAAGTAAACATATTTTTCCCATCAAAAGAAGTTCACCACTTTTACTTTTCTGTTATTTTATTTTATTTACATTAGTAGTTATTTTGGGTTAGTTGACTAGCAACTAATTCCGCCCAATCTTCCAATACCCGAGACTTCTACTTTGCTTTCTAAAAAAATATAAAAAATACAAAAAGAATCATCTTTCACCTTTAGACCTAGTTTAGATAGCTTTCAATCCTAACGACACTATTCCCCTAGAGAACGATCAATCCCCTGGTACTTGCCACTCACTAAACTACATCGGTCAGGTACACTGCCTGGTGGCGATTACAAGCTTCTCAAGATCCCTTGAGAAGTAAAACCTTTTGCAAGGTTGCAAAACCACTCATCAGTCATTATTTCATTATTTATCCCCTTCCCACTTTTTTTTTTCTTTTTTTATTTTTTTTGTTTCGCTTACCCTTCTCTGTTGTGCTCTGCAGTTGTCTCTATGTCTCGTTATCTCAAGTTTTCTCGGACGGAGGGTTCTAGGATTGGCAAGGGGACTCCTCTGGCCGAAGGCGAGGTTATTCCGCAGCATACCACTCCGGCCTTAGAGGCGGACAAGACCTTTCCAAAGATGAATGGACTGCAAAAAGTTAATGAACGAGCTGACCAGCGAGTAGTGGATGTACGGCTGGCCAAGGAGAAGAAAAAACAAAATGCCCCTCCTCCTCAACCTGCTAAGAAACGCCCAGCCGGTGAATCCTCTCGCCCGGGGTAAAAGAGAAGAGTGGCTCCCAACGTTGTTGTAACACCCCCAAAATTTTACAACGCAGCGGAATACCAATTTTGGTGTCACTTCATAATTCATAAAAACAAGTTACATAAAACGACCTCAAAAGACACGTTTAATAAAATGTCACATTCGATTTGATAAATCAGAGTACAAAGGTCCCAAAAATTTTTTATTCAAAACTTTAAGTTTCAAGAGTTCAAACATGACTCATTTGCATATAAAAAAAAAATAATAATCGAATGTTAAGAAAACAAGTCTTCCAATATTTGATATCCACGCGACTCCGATTTGCTCCCAATGCTCAGCTAGCAAATAAACCTGGGAAAATACATGCTAAAAAGTCAACATAAAGTTGAGTGAATTCATAGAGTTTAATATGGAATGAGTTGAATACAAGTATAATTCATTATAAAAGACATATAACAAATACATGTCGGGAAATCAGATTATAGTATTGAGTTCATGAAACCGAACCTTAACGTAATTTAATAATGCCCCGGAGAAGGTAAAAATTTTGCCATTTACCACAATTCTAACTATTATGTGTCCGTATCCCGAACAAGGCCCGCCAAGCCTAATATGCATATCCATAATACTAGCGTTTACTACTCGAGTAATTAACGGTTCATGAGGGGACTTAAATTGGCAAAAAGCATTCAATATCTATGATCATATAATCGGGTCCAGCATACCAAAAACTACTTGTATTCAGTTTGTAAAAACTAGCATGTATCCCCCTCGCGAGGTTTGTAAAACATTTAAATGAGTAAAAGCGAGGCTATGAACTCACCTCGAAGTGAATGAGCAACCAACATAAGCAGATAAACAAAGAGAAAGGCACAACGGCAACCGAACTTCGCGATCTTATGCAACGATGAGAAAATATAAATATCAACGAAGAAAAGAATGAAGGCGTGAAGCCTTAGTCGCGACCTAAAATAACGACGCTATTAGAAGAATGAAATATAGATATAAACTGATTCAGAAATCATTTCCTCAAAATCAGATATTCCCAATCCCGAACGTATTCCATTTAACTTTCCAAAAATATCCATTTCTCGAATTATATTCATATTAATTTGAAATTCGACGTTTGGTATCCATATGGGTGGAGGGTCGACACAACACAAACCAAGAAGCCACAACGAAAAGAAATAATAAACCATCTATAGGCCTAACATTAGCCCAATATATTAATTAAATAAATCATCGAAATTTATCAAATCCTTCGATTTGGTAATCCCCATATTTATTTACGTAATATATCACTCCAAGATTATACCCAACCTAAATCACATAGCACAAAGAATACTATATGGTATATATCATAGTCCAATAAATTCCCTATATATATCGTCCAATTTGCCAAATTCATCAACTTAGCCAATTCCACGAGATATATAGTAATTTATTATCCTAATACACGTACCATAACCTATGGGCGTCGTAGGATACGATGCCCATTAATATACTCATCTCATATAGCTAATTAACTCTATTTAACCCGTCGATTAAATAAGTTACGTAGTTATAGAAAATAGATATATTAATCGTCATATATCCGTGACAACACAAAAGTCACATAATAAAGCCCACTTGGACTTAAGTAACCACAACTCGTATAACTCGATAAGTTTACCAAATTTATAAAAAGTCATGTTTTATTTATTTATTACCCAACGTATTAGTTTCCATCATTATTTCTAGTTATTTATTTATAATAATACTCCCGACATTTATTGCACCATTCGCATAGTACAATATTTATCGTTATATTATTATAACGTTTACTAGTGATCATTTTATTATTAATATACGCATTTATATATATACATACGTTTATCACGTCTATATACGTATATAAACGATTATATTATCAATAAGATTATTACGAGTTTTTATTATAAATGTTTGATTACAAAGATTATCGAGTCACACGAATTGGTCACATGTCCGAGTCATAACTCTCGGCTCATTGTCCAAGTCCAAACAATAATAAGTAACACAATCAAGTAATCAATCAATAAGTATACCATAAATTCTCGGCTCTCAAGCAAACTACAATAACATCAACAATGCCAATGCCAAAGTATGCCACAACAACAATAGTGAACAACTTCAACATCAATAAACAGCAACAATAATAAAAAAAAAAACAACAATAGCAACTAATATTACTAACAACCAACAAGAAAAAAAAACATCAAGAATATATATGTGTTCCGGGTCGATTTTACCAAGTCAAACCCGGGTTAACATATGCTCAAAACATGATACGGGAGCCACACCCGAGACCCATAGGCCTCGGCTAGCTCCTTGAGCCCAAACCGAACCAAAACAGCCCCCTAGGGGGTGTCGGCCAAGAATACCAACGACCACAAGGGTCCTCCTCATAACCAAGAACAACCAATCATCACAAATCGATAACCAAAGATCACAAATACACCGAATGGTCAAGAAAAACATCACAATAATCAACCAAACCGAGAGCATAAGCTCTCGGTCGAGTCTCGACCCATCGAGAAGCATAAACCCGGATACCAAACCTCCTTTTAAATCATTTTTATTAAAAACCCACTTGATACATGTATCAATAACCATGAAACCCGAAAAAGAAAATGAAATCCGTGACCCTAGGTCACGGTTCGAACCCAAAACACGAGTCAAAACTCGACCCACCTTCAAACTCCAAGGCCAATTCGAATGGAACTCTAAAAAGATACGAAAAATGGTGATGAATACGTAGTGATTAAATTCGAAATAGGTGTTATAGTGGTCCAAAACGCGCGTGGTTTGCACCAATAGATAGATCGGAAGAAAATGGTTAAGATGGTGGTGTTAGATTTAATGTAGGGTCGGCGGTGGTGGTGCTATGGTGGTAATAAGGGTGCGGTGGTGATGGTTGTGTTTGAAGAGAGAGAGAGAATAAAAAGTTGGTGAGGGTGGTGATGTTTGTGTGTTATGTTACAGCCACAAGGACGATTTTTATTTACTCTTATTACAAAAAAAAAAAAAAAACTTTTGATAATAATACTAATAATATTGAAGGTGTAGGGGGGTTTAAGTTACCCGGTGTAAATACACGGGCCAAACTCGAAACCTTAAATAACCAAACAACTTTCTCAAACCGAACTCGTTCCAAAAATAATAATATCCGAACCAACATTTAAAAGAATTAAAATTGTTAGGTTATCCTATTTTGTTTTCTTTTTAAGTGTACACACGGTATCACGGGTATGTTTGGTCCGTAAAAATATAAAAGAACCCAAAAATTTGCATTTATAGAAAACGTTCTTATAAAATAATAAATAACTTATTTTAATATGTTTATTAAAATAATTTATGATAATTAATATATAAAATTAATTATTATCATGCCAGTACGCGCTGTGTGTAGTTTTTCACTTATTGCGAGATAATTTATCGTTTTCAAATCGAATGAGTTTGGAACAGTTCAAAAATGAAATATAAGTAATAATAAGTATAATTTATTATTAAAATGCTTCCGAAAAATTACGGGTATGCGTTACGACATACGCGGTTAGATTCTCTTGGTAAAAAAAAATATAGACGTAGAAAATGGATAGGTATTCTTTCATTAGAATATTATATTAATTTAATTACCAGGCGAAATTTACCAATGGTTACAGTTGTGGAGGAGCTCGATGTTGATTCTTCGTCGGGGGAGGACGATACTCAGACCTTCTCTCCTACGCCCATCAACATTCATCATCCAAAGGGTTCGCCGGTGATCAATGAACAGGTTGATGAGAATGTTGAAGAAGTTAGGATTGAGACGGATGTGGGAAATGGAGGTGACTTTATGGTGAGGATGGTGGCAATGGTCCCGTGACCGAAGGGCATGATGAGGAGCTGACTGGCCCGACCTGGGAGGTTCCTAATGTGGAGCGTCCTGCTTATGAAGGTATTACTTATTTTGTGACTTAGAGAAAAGAATTATCTTTTTCTTTCTTCTCTCTTCTCCCTTCTTTTTTTTATAGTTTAGTGACGCATATCATTTTTTGTTTTTGTTTTTGTTTTTTTAGGTTTCCATGCTTCTACTTCTACAGGACTTCATACTCAGGCTTCTAGGAGGACGGGTTCCAGAGGTATTGTTTGTCCCTCAGTGTTTAGATTTCGTTTCGAATTCTCCAAACCAATTGTTGTCGTTCGCTCTCTTTTTTTTTGTACTTATATTTATTTTTCAGGTGATTTTTTCCGGAGGGGTGATACCTCAGCCGAGCCCTTCGTGCTGGGCTGGAACTTGATGGCAGGGGTAAGCCTGAACGATGCGGAAGTTTTTCGAGAGTTAATGGTCCATCTTGCCCCTCCCTCAGTACGTGCCGAACAGTCAGACCTGACAGACTATGAGGTAACTCAGAGGGTCTGGTTCGAGTTATATCAAAGCCATCTCGCACAGGCTAACGTCCTTTAACGCTTCAAGAATTTAAGCTATCACTATGCCAGGTGAACGAGCTTGAGTCCCGTCTTTAGGTGCAAGATAAGGTTGTTGAAGAGTTGACCAAGTCCAACAGGGAGCTTCATCAAGAGCATCAGGGTTGTGCCAATCGAGAGGCTGACTTATCCGGCAAGTTGATTTCTGTCGAGAGGGAGAGGGACAATTTACTGGAGAAGAATGGGGAACAAATCACCCGGATCAAACAGTTGGAGGCAGAGTTAGTGGGAAAGGATGCAACTCTTGTTGATTCCGAAAGGAAAAATGTTGTGTAGGCGAAGAAAGTGGAACAGCTTACTGTTGAGACCAGCCAAGCGGAGATTCCCAGGTTTAACTATGTTAGAAAGCTTGGCCCTACAGTCATCAAGAGACTCCGGACCAGTGAAGAGTATCAGATGGCTTAGGCCGAAGCCTTCAATGCTTCCCTTGATGCTCGATGGTTGGAAGGGATAATGTATGGTCGAACGGACGAGGAGGTGGATGCTATTATTACTGCCACTAAAAGCTTTGAGTTGTAGCATGCTCTCAACTTCCGGGCCACCTATGATGGAATGTTGAGTGTCAGTTCCCTTATGTTGAGAAGATTGCATCTTCTTTCCGGTTGCCCCTTGCTGATCTTATGAAAATCCTGCCCGCCAGCGAAGAAGTCACTCCATGAGCCGGAGCATCCGGGAACGCCCCTTCCACCGAAGATATTTCGGAGTCTTAGTTGTCTATCTTTCCTTATGGTGGCTTTAAGCCGATGTAAAAAACAATTTTCTGAACAATTTATATATTCTTTTTTGGGGGCTGCGGCCTGTAGTTAGTTATATTATTATTCGTCTTGCATGTTGTTATAAAATGTATCGCCACATGGTTGCAACTTGTCATTTATACTTGTCGATAAATTTGTATTCATTGGTAACTTTACCGTTTGGAGGAAGTCACGCCGTTGCAGTGTTTTTTGACGGACGGTTGTGTTTGGGTTCTTGCCTTCACGAATGTTGTACTCTTTGACAGAGGAAAGTCCTCTAGTACTTTTAGCACTTTTGGGACTTAGGTCATATTTAGACTTTTGCCTATAACACTGTAGTGCTTTTGGGACTTAAATTTCATTGATATTTTTGCCTCTAAAGCCGTAGCGCTTTTGGGACTTAAATTTTGTTGATATTTTTGCCTCTAACACCGTAGCACTTTTGGGACTTAAATTTTGTTGATATTTTTGCCTCTAATGCTGTAGCGCTTTTGGGACTTATATTATGTGCGGTATTTGGACGGAGGTAGCTAGTCTCCTTCCGAATTTCCATGTCACTTGCTCGTTTAATAAGTCATTAGCGAAAATTGCTTTCCCCTATGTCTGGGGGAGGCATACTTAGGATCTGCATTAATAAACATTCAACAAAATGGCTTATCAGCCTTACATTTGGAATTCAAAATAGAATAGAGATTATAAGTAACATTTTCGGAGATTGACGGCATGCCATTTTCGGGGGACTTCCTGATCGTCCATCGTCTTCAACTTATAAGATCCATTCTGATATGCTTCCGTCACCTGATACAGCCCTTCCCAGTTTGGGCCTAACTTTCCCTGATCCTCCTGTCGACTAGCTTCATTCCTTCAGTACACAAACTCTCCCGGCTTGAAGGCTACCGGATGGACTCTTCGGTTGTAATATTTTTCTATCTTTGTCTTATATCGAGCTTCTCGTGCCGCTGCCTCTTCCCTTCTTTCCTGCAGCAAGTCGAGATTTAAACGTATTTCTTCTTCATTCATCCCATTTTGTATCATCATGGTTCGGTACGCGGGCATGCCAATCTCGGCCGGTATCACCGCTTCACTTCTATACGTGAGGCTGAAGGGAGTTTCACCATTACTCGTTTTGAGGGTTTTCCGATGAGCCCATAGAACATTTGGAAGCTTGTCTACCTATCCGGCCTTCTCCCTCCCTAGTCTTCTTTTTATTCCTTTCATCAGACTTTTGTTCGCTGCTTCGACTAGTCCATTAGCTTGTGCACGAGCCACTGCCGTATTTATTTGCCGGATGTTCAATCGTTCACACCATCCTTTGAACGGATCATTGACAAACTGCGTGCCATTGTGTAACACCCCCATTTTTCACTGATCGGAGTAGATTAAGTGTTTGGGGTATTACTTCATAGAATCATATTTACAGTAATAGAAAACGACTCGAAAAGAGACGTTTTGGAAATTTAGTTATCATTGATAATTATCAGAGTTTTAATTATAAAAGATATACTTTTATTTTTGATGAGGTCCCAAAAATCTAGGAGTTAGGTTATGTTTGAATGATAACCATGAAAAGTCCTCCGAGTTCAATACCTCCTTCTGCCATGGCTCCATAGAAGTAATATACCTAGAATACTTGCTTAAAAAGTCAACACTAGGTGTTGAGTGAGAATCATAGGTTTAGGGGTTAGTGAATACAAGTTCCTTGGGTTCAGTTGTTACACCCATCTGGGAAAGTGTAGGTTATGTGATAATTGTGATGCATGCACAATTATCAAGGGTGGGGTATGTTGAACTAAGCTCATGAATCACACCTTAACAATCCGGGTCATGTGGGTTGCAGACCCAACATGAGGGGATGGGAAGGATAACTTGCCAAAGTTATTCCTTCAGTGGATTCAAATATAGTACTTATTGGTACCACCCAGTGAGGTGTTAATACCAACGGGAGTTGTCAAACTCCAATAGATTTATCAACTATATTCACGTTCGCGTGGGTAAAATATCCCAAACGATTAGATTCATGAATTTTAGTTATGTAGTGGTGGCAGTTAGTTTACTCGTGCAACAACGAAAGAAAAAGACTTGTATTCGGTTTTAAGTAAAACATTTAGCATGTATCCCCTTCACAGGGTTTTGTAAAGCATTTAGAGTGAAAGCATTTTAAAAAGTATGAGGCTATGAAACTCACCTGGGCTTAGAGTAATCTAAGTGATGCAAATAGTGACTCAGAAACTAGACCGCCTTACTCACGTATCCAAGTGTGTTGTTGGTTTTGGATGTATGTCAAGCTTTAGTTATCTTGTTTATGTCTCTTAAGTTATTGTTTTTAGGTTTGTTAATGTTTTAGATATAACATAACACCGTTCAGGCCATTGTAATTCAGAAGTATATGACTCCTCACATGAAGCTCCCTACTATTGTATTATGTTATCAACATAATACCGTTCGGGCCATCATAATTATGAAGTTAATACTCCTCACACAAAGCTCCCTATTATTGAGTTATGTTGTTATTAGGGTTTAGTTATAATCATAACACCGTTCGGGCCATCATATCTCAGAAGTATATGCAATAATCGTTCGAGGAGTCAGGACACTTTAATTCGTAAACACAACAAACTCGTCAAAATGAAATATCCACATAGTACTCCTCGCAGGAAGCTCAATAATATTGTGTTATGCTTTTAACTTTATTTAGGTTTTATACTTATATGATATTTTCACTTTATACCCTTATAGTTTATATATTTACGTTTTCTACCCTAAACTTTGATGTGCGGGATTGCGCCCTCACAAAAGGTTTTACCTCTCAAGGGATCTTGAGAAGCTTGCAATCCCCGCCAGGAAATGTACCTGATCGTTGTAGTATAGTATAGTGACAAGTACCGGGGGATTGATCGTTCAACTCAGGAGTAGTGTTCGCTAGGATTAAAAAGTCTACTAAACTAGGTCTAAAGGTGAGGGATGATTCTTTTTGTATTTTTATATTTTTTAGAAAGCATGTAAAAATCTCGGTTTTTAGAAGAGTGGGCGGAATTAGTTGTTAGCCAACTAACCCAAATAACTAAGATGCAATCAAAATAAAATAAAATGAAACTAAAACTAATTTGTGGTGGAAACAATAATGAGATAAAATGAAACTAAAACTAATTTGTGGTGGAAACAATAATGAGATAAAATGTGTTTACTTAGATTTCATTACTCCCTAGATATCTTTTACCGGTTGATTAGCTTGTTACAATTGCATAGATGACGGGTTATATTTCTTAATACTAGTCGTATGGCCGTGCACAATATTCCCTAACTCTATAGGCTTCCACTTCAATCTAGGTCGAGCCGACTACTAGCTCCTAACGTAGTATCACTAGAAGTTGCCTACGCATTAAATACAACCAATAAATCGTAGTACACCTCCGATCATGTTTCTTAAGACGTTCAAACAAGTTACCAAATGGAAGTCTGCCTGTTTTCTTAAGCCTAACATCGAATTAAATCATCCAAAACAATTATAAACAAACCATTAACCAATAATTAACATCTAGGTTTCACTACATCTAAGCAAACACAATAAAAACCTAGCCTAGCATGTTAAAGAAAAGACAAGCATAAGATATAATCACACAATACATAGACATATTGAATGATTTGAATAAAGACTTATCTTCAATTGAACATGGAAGAATCAAGGGGTTGAAACCCTTGAAAAGGCTGTAAAAATCGTTTAGGGTTTATGCCCTAATATCCACACAAAGCTCTCCTTAATGTTCCAAAATTGTAAACTCCCGTAATTTTTCCCTATGAATAGTAAAAGTTAATCAAAGACTAATATATCATTACGTTAATTTATGACGTTTTTACCAATAATAAAATTTTTGTTTATCAAATATGCTATGTTACTCAAAATCACTACGATGTTTATGATCCCCTATTTTTCTCGGAACGATGCTCACACATGTACCACTATAGTCTAAAATCGCGAGAATATTAAACTTTTACCATTTACGAACTTACGTAACATATTTTAACCAAACGCGTTCGACAACTTCCGGACTCACGTAAACGTTTCACTAAATATTCACTAAACTTTCACTAATCACAAATTAAAGATTTTACTAATCCTAATCTCCTTCAAACGGACCCTTAATTAAGTTACTAAGCCCAAATCCACATCCGGCATGTTACTATCCACAGCCCACACCTTTCAAAGCCCATTTTCCTTTCTTTTTAATTTTTGTAATACTCGACTAGAATAGGTAAGAAACGCGTCTCGTACTCCCTATTCTTACACACGACACATACATATTTTCACACTCCCTCATTTCTCACCTAGCCAACTTCGAGTATGTCAAATCTCACCTTTCCATATCGAGTCTAGCTACATTTTTACGAGGCAAAGTATCTTGTCCAAAAACAATTCATCCGATTTTAACTAATCCAAAAACTAAACCGTTTTGAACCCCGCTTGTTTCTATGAAGTTCTAAAAATCATTTTTAACACAATCTCAAGTTTAAATGTCACATTTGATCACTGTTAACCAAATGCTACACGATTTCTAAACCATGCATGGTAAATAAATAGTGGTCGACATACATCTTTAAAACACAAGGAGTACTCCCACATTTCATGCACTCATAATGTATATTATATGTCCCTAGGCAAGTACTACATGCATTTTTAAAAACAAACTAAAACGTACCATCCCATTTTATAATTCAAGTCACACGTTTTCTTTGAACTAAAGAGTATGTCAACTAGCTAGAAACAAACGAGGAGGAACATGTTGCTTCTTACACTCACAAAGACTTTTGAATACATGTTAACATCCCATCTCATAAATTATGCTCACTGGAATACTCAAAATCTCATATATATAACCCTTGCATGCATGCACTCGTTTCCTACACTCATGCAAATCAAACTCTCATAAAAACTAAGTCCTAGCTTTAATTGCTACTCCAAAACGCTTTGGCAAAAACACAAGTATTTCAAATCGGGTCTAGAAGGAACAAAACTTTGTTTGTGAACCTTGGTTGAGTCGACATTCACGCTACACTCTCGTACTCTCTTTTCTTCGACTCTACGAATCGTTTTACCCTACCATCTTGGTGTATTAAGTCTCATATGACCTTTTTCCATTCTTACTTAAACGCGTATATTAATTTCCTTCGTATATATCACTATCACTTGCACTAAAATTCTCGTAATCTAAATAAACAACACATAGGTATTATATTTTCGTCTATATATTCACTACACTAGTAATCAAGGTATATAAAGATTTGAACCATAAAAGTCACGTATAAACTATTTTTGGATACCTTTCTAACGTATAACAAACTAGTCGTGAAACACTTAGAAAATTCTAAGTCTTTTTACTTAACAATTCGTCCCATGCAACCCATAAAACGAATGTATACTTTTGAAATTTACTTAACGAGCACACGATTTTATGTCACAAACAATTAAACCTCCAAGCGGACAATCAATTTCATGTAGAACATTTGTAGTGAAAATTATGTCTTAACCTCTTAAATGATACCAAGTATCGTGACATGAAACTGTTTTTTAAAACAAATACATACCGATTGGGCCTTAAAGCCCAATCCGTTGAAAATAAGCTAACAAAATAAGCTGTTGATATAAGCTGTTTCGAAATGTTTTTAGCATTCTAAAATAAGCCCGAAACCAAGCCCAAAACTTTTGTAAGCCCAATGGATTTAAATAACTTAACGGGCCTAGTCTTTTTTGTTTAAAAGCCCATTAAGCTACAAATAAGCTCTTTCGGAAAAATAAGCAGTTTAGAAAGTCCAATAAGCTGTTTTTAACTTATTTCATAAATAAAGCACTAAGTTTCAAATTTGGTGAATTTTGGACTAAGTTTGCAAAATTTATAACTTTCGGGTTAAAAGTGTCAATTTTATAAAATTAAAGTAAAAACTGTCATTTTTCAAACTAAAGGGTGAAAAACTAATTTTATAAATTTTGGATGAAAAGTGTAATAATTATAAACTTTTGTACTTAAAACGTAAACATATTTAACATTGTACTAACGGTGTAACGCTAACGCCGTTAGGGTAAAAAGTGTAAAATCTGGAAAGTACAAGGACCATATACTATAATTAACATTTTCATTTTACGATTTCGCATCACGACGTTTACATCTTATTATTTCAAACTATTATTATTATTATTAACTTTACGTTATATATATATATATATATATATATATATATATATATATATATATATATATATATATATATATATATATATATATAATTAGATTAAACTTATGATATTTTATCAAACCACAAGTTTTGCTATCGTTGAACCAACAACTCACGTATTCAAAAACTACTCGCGATTAGACCATTTAGACTATCAAACACTAAAACTTACTATATATTATTTAGGTCGTGTGTGGAGCCGTTCCCTTAATTCAAACTGAGTATCGATACTTTTTACCACCATACCACTAAGGTGAGTTCATAACCCACTTTTATATAAATGTTTTCGTGGGGAGATACATGCTACAAAAACTGAACACAAGTATTTTCTTGGTATGCTATGATTGATATTATTATTGCTTAAGTAACTTATTGCCAAAAAGTCCCTCGTGTCATGAACCTTAATCACTTGTAGGGTGAACGTAAATAGTTGTGGATAGATCTATTAGGGGCTGACGACCCCCATTTGGTTTAGCTATGATGAGCGACCAGGCGCACTTTATTTAAAATTTATTAGGTGTAATGGCAAAACCTACCCGAGGGCCATTGTTACTTTACCATCATGTGTGATTGATGTGACTAGTTAATCCTTGCATGTCATGAGCTTAATGCAAATATCAACTTATTTCAAACTTGTTAATTATAAATCGATGCAATTATCCCTTGTTTTCAACTACAAATTTTAAACCTATGAATATCACTCAACTTTTGTTGACTTTTAGCATGTATTCTCAGGTAACCTTTAAGGAGGAGCACGCGACAACGGAGTGGGCAATAATTCCCGTCAAGGGTTTAATAAACATCTTATCAACTTTTATTATTCATATCTTCTATGATATGTTAAAACTTTGAAACAAACTTTTGTACTCGGATAAATTTTGGTTTTATTGAATGATAAATAATAAAACGCCTCTTTTGAGTCGTTTTCTATGATGTTGACTTCAATCCACTAAGTTACAAATTCTTCCGCTGCTATTGTTGAAATTTAGGGGGTGTTACAGATTGGCATCAGAGACAAGGTTATAGAGAACCAAATTTATTTTAAAAACATTGGACTATAACTACATTTTTTAAAACGGACCATTTTTACACAAAATCACTTTACGCCCTCCGTGCCTTTGTGTCTCCAACAACGGTTAAAAAATGTTGTTTAACATTTGAATTCTTTATAATGATTAATGTATGCCATGACTATATTAATGACTTGCATTTACTATTCGGGAAAATTACAGTACCATGTCGTCCTCTTCCCATCCTATCACCTTTTCGTCTGACTCCGACTCAGAGACTTATTTTCCACTACCACCTCCATCACCTGCACGAGTTCGCAGGCATAGGCATGTACGTCAACTTCAGATCTACGAACCAGAACCTTTTGGTCAACCCTTCCGAAGTTACGGAGGCGGTCCTGTCCAAAAACACACTCCTCGGAAACGTGTTCTTACGACACCTACTCCACTAGTACCACCACCATCTCCACTCATACCTACTCCACTTGTGCCACAAGCACCATTGATATCTCCGACATCACCTATGACCGGAATAAGGCCATCACCGTCTTCATCTCTTGAACACCCTAGAACCATACGACTATCACCAATTCCAACACCCACTATCTTTTACCAACAGACCACCACTGTACCCCTACCAGCACCTAGTTCGCCAACCATTACCTCACTATCAGCTCCACCTCGTAGGAGACCTCGCTTAGTGGTTTCATCCCTATCCGACCCTTGTGAGCAAACCATAACCGAGGCTACTTCTCGCCCAAAGACCCGCAGGAGGGTCGATGCACGTAAATGGTCTTTCTTGCTTCTACTCCTTCAGTATTGAAGATCTCAGGAAGGTGCTCCTAGTGCTAGAGAATTAGGAGAAAATTCATCCTCAGCTACTCCTAGGATTCTTCCGGTTACCGGAGAGCCTATCCACCACACCATACCTTTACTAGCTGCCAGGATAGCCCGCCATGAGGATCGTCTTGACGACATTGTGAGAGTTATCGATGATTTCCCACTAGAGCAGGTGGAGGCTATAGGAGAAGATGTATGAAACCTTGAGATTGGTCAGTTGGCTATGGAGGAGAGTTTTGAACTAATGAGCACACGTCTACAAGAGGCTATTGAGACTATACGTACCTTGAGCGGTATTGCTATCATGATGCAAGGAGAGATCGAGTCACATGATGACGAGATTGACAGGATCAGCATTCAGGCCCTGAACCTGAGGAGTATGATTAGAGACTCCCATGCTAGAGAGAGAGCCAGAGACTTGACGATAGAGACCATGATGACTATGATTGGAGACCTTCAACGCCGACTAGAGGATGCACCAGGGAGTTCATAGATCAGGGATATGTCATTATAAGCTATCTTAGCTTGCTAATGTGGCATTAATAAAGGAATCATGTATTGTTATGTTTTCTTTGTAAAACGAATGAACAAGAAATTATTAATATTATGTTGTCAGTTACGATGTATTATATTGATGTTGATCTATGTTTCCATGGTTGTTTCCTTATATTCATATGCGTTGTTGTGCTCTCACATATAATTGTCACAGGGAATATCGGCTCATATGAACCAAACCAATCATTTACACTTCCATTGTGTGTTGTGATTTATTTAAGCATATCGTGAAAATTATTTATACCACTATAAATTATACTCGATTGTCTTGTTAAAATACCCCAACATAACATGGTTAAATGTGCTATTGATAGAATAATGGCAAGAACAAGGAAAAACCCCGCGACTACAACACCTGGAACTGCAACATCAGCACCCACTATGACTCTGGCTGACATCAAGAAAGCAATTGCTGACGGTGTCATCGCAGTTCTGGAAAGACAAGCCGAAGCGAATGCTCGCACCAGCGGCACTAGCATACCACCAGGAGGAAGTGGAACCTCTGTACCCCGCATATGTACCTATAAGGATTTTATGGGTTGTCAACCGACATTCTACAAGGGTACAGAAGGAGTGACCGGACTTGCTCAGTGGTTCGAGAGAATCGAAACAGTCTTTTAAAGAAGTGGTTGTATGGAAGATTGTAAGGTTACCTTTGCTACTGGAACTCTGCTACAATATGCCCTATCATGGTGGAATGCCATTACCCAAGCTATAGGAATGACTGAAGCATTTCAACTCACTTGGGTTGAGTTCAAAGCAAAGATACTAAAGAAATACTGCCCCCGTGCTGAACTGAGAAAGCTGGAAGATGAATTTCACGATTTAGTAGTGAAAGGGGTTGATCTTAAGACATACAACAGAAGATTCTTGGAATTATCGGCAATATGTCCCACCATGGTTCCAGATTTCAAAAAGACATTGGAAAAGTATGTCGAAGGACTTCCGCGATGCATCAAAGGAGATGTGACTTCATCAAACCCATCAACCACAGAAATGGCAATGACTATTGCTCAGAAACTGTTGGACCGTGAGGTCAAGTGTAACAATGAACTCAAGCGAAAGCTTGACGACAGAAGGACCACCCACACCAACAGTAGCAATCACTACAACAACAACAACTCCCACAATAATCACCGGAACAAAAATCAGAACTGCCACAACACCCACAACCGCAACATTCAGCAGAGCCATAGGAAAGAACCCGCTAAAGCATATACCGCCACTGGAGGCAGAGAATATGCAGGTCAGAAACCTCTGTGCAACAGATGCAAGTTACACCACCATGGGCAGTGCTCCATTAAGTGTACAAAGTGTCAAAGAATGGGTCACCAGACAAAGGATTGCAGGAATCCCGCTACCGGGAGCAATTTACAACCCATGACACCAACTTGCTACTCTTGTGGAGAGATCGGCCACTTCAAGAATGAATGCACCAAGGGAAATGGTCAGCAGAGCACCACTCGTAGGAGAGCATATGTGATGGGAGAAGGAAATGCACCCTAGAACCCTGACGTGGTCACGGGTACGTTTTTACTCAATCATCATAATGCTAAAGTATTATTTGATTCGGGAGCCGATAAGAGTTTTGTATCTACTTCCTTTGCCCCCTTACTTAACATAGCCCCATCTAAGTTAGATACTACCTACGATATCAAAATGGCCAATGGAGATTTAATTGGCATTAACACCAAAATTCGGAATTGTACCATAACCCTAGAAAACGAACCTTTTTCCATCAACCTCATGCCTACTCAACTAGGAAGTTTTGACGTAATTGTTGGAATGGATTGGTTATCTAAACACCATGCTAGAATCATCTGTGATGAAAAAGCAGTCCATGTTCCATTCAACGGCGAAACTCTAGTTATCCATGGCGATAAGAGTAAAACTCGACACGGTATCATCTCGTGCGCCAGAACGGTGAAGTACATGAATCAAGGTTGCCAAGTATTTACGCCCTAATATCCACACAAAGCTCTCCTTAATGTTCCACAATTGTAAACTCCCGTAATTTTTCCCTATGAATAGTAAAAGTTAATCAAAAACTAATATATCATTACGTTAATTTATGACATTTTTACCAATAACAAAATTTTTGTTTATCAAATATGCTATGTTACTCAAAATCACTATGCTGTTTATGATCCCCTATTTTCCCCGGAACGATGCTCACACATGTACCACTATAGTCTAAAATCGTGAGAATATTAAACTTTTACCATTTACGAACTTACGTAACATATTTTAACCAAACGCGTTCGACAACTTCCGGACTCACGTAAACGTTTCACGAAATATTCACTAAACTTTCACTAATCACAAATTAAATATTTTACTAATCCTAATCTCCTTCAAACGGACCTTTAATTAAGTTACTAAGCCCAAATCCACATCCGGCCTGTTACTATTCACAATCCACACCTTTCAAAGCCCATTTTTCTTTCTTTTTAATTTTTGTAATACTCGACTAGAATAGGTAAGAAACGCGTCTCGTACTCCCTATTCTTACACACGACACATACATATTTTCACACTCCCTCATTTCTCACCTAGCCAACTTCGAGTATGTCAAATCTCAGCTTTCCATATCGAGTCTAGCTACATTTTTACGAGGCAAAGTATCTTGTCCAAAAAAATTCATCTAATTTTAACTAATCCAAAAACTAAACCGTTTTGAACCCCGCTTGTTTCTATGAAGTTCTAAAAATCATTTTTAACACAATCTTAATTTTAAATGTCACATTTGATCACTGTTAACCAAATGCTACACGATTTCTAAACCATGCATGGTAAATAAATAGTGGTCGACATACATTTTTAAAACACAAGGAGTACTCCCACATTTCATGCACTCACAATGTATATTATATGTCCCTAGGCAAGTACTACATGCATTTTAAAAACAAACTCAAACGTACCATCCCATTTTATAATTCAAGTCACACGTTTTCTTTGAACTAAAGAGTATTTCGACTAGCTAGAAACAAACGAGGAGGAACATATTGCTTCTTACGCTCACTAAGACTTTTGAATACACGTTAACATCCCATCTCATAAATTATGGTCACTGGAATACTCAAAATCTCATATATATAACCCTTGCATGCCTGCACTCGTTTCCTACACTCATGCAAATCAAACTCTCATAAAAACTAAGTCCTAGCTTTAATTCCTACTCCAAAACGCTTTGGAAAAAACACAAGTATTTCAAATCGGGTCTAGAAGGAACAAAACTTTGTTTGTGAACCTTGGTTGAGTCAACATTCACGCTACACTCTCGTACTCTCTTTTCCTCGACTCTACGAATCGTTTTACCCCACCATCTTGGTGTAGTAAGTCTCATACGACCTTTTTCCATTCTTACTTAAACGCGTATATTAATTTCCTTCGTATATATCACTATCACTTGCACTAAAATTCTCGTAATCTAAATAAACAACACATAGGTATTATATTTTCGTCTATATATTCACTACACTTGTAATCAAGGTATATAAAGATTTGAACCATAAAAGTCACGTATAAACTATTTTTGGATACCTTTCTAACGTATAACAAACTAGTCATGAAACACTTAGAAAATTCTAAGTCTTTTTACTTAACAATTCGTCCCATGCAACCCATAAAATGAATGTATACTTTTGAAATTTACTTAACGAGCACACGATTTTATGTCACAAACTTTTAAACCTCCAAGCGGACAATCAATTTCATGTAGAACATTTGTAGTGAAAATTATGTCTTAACCTCTTAAATGATATCAAGTATCGCGACTTGAAACTGTTTTTGAAAACAAATACATACCGATTGGGCCTTAAAGCCCAATCCATTGAAAATAAGCTAACAAAATAAGCTGTTGATATAAGCTGTTTCGAAATGTTTTTAGCATCCTAAAATAAGCCCGAAACCAAGCCCAAAACTTTTGTAAGCCCAATGGATTTAAATAACTTAACGGGCCTAGTCTTTTTCGTTTAAAAGCCCATTAAGCTACAAATAAGCTCTTTTGGAAAAATAAGCAGTTTAGAAAGTCCAATAAGCTGTTTTTAACTTATTTGAGAAATAAAAACACTAGGTTTCAAATTTGGTGAATTTTGGACTAAGTTTGCAAAATTTATAACTTTCGGGTTAAAAGTGTCAATTTTATAAAATTAAAGTAAAAACTGTCATTTTTCAAACTAAAGGGTGAAAAACTGGTTTAATAAACTTTTGGATGAAAAGTGTAATAATTATAAACTTTTGGACTTAAAACGTAAACATATTTAACTTTGGACTAACGGTGTAACGCTAACGCCGTTAGGGTAAAAAGTGTAAAATCTGGAAAGGACAAGGACCATATACTATAATTAACATTTTCATTTTACGATTTCGCATCACGACGTTTACATCTTATTATTTCAAACTATTATTATTATTAACTTTACGTTATATATATATATATATATATATATATATATATATATATATATATATATATATATATATATATATATTATATAACAGGAGGCGTTACACGCGTATTGCCACCTCATTGCCCAGTCATTGCCATATAATTCATTTTCTGCCATGTCATCAGACATGTCATCATATTGCCGCCATGTAAGCAAAGCTTCCAAGGCTTAAAATCCGGATTTTATTACTTTAAAAAATTCAGTTATGAGGATCGAACCTATGGTTTTTGTAACATGAACAAGCATGATAACCACTAAACCAACATATTTTTTGATTATATCTTGCAAAACCAAATCTTTAAACCTACACAACTAATTATTCACCATTTTGATTAGTTTGAAAAGGAATTTAATTATCTCCAGAAATTATATAGCATATATTTAACCTAATCTTATATGACGTATTTTTTTACAGATCGAAAACCCTAAATTTCCCTCAACCATCTTCCCTAATGATCGATAATTATTATTTTTCTTCTTTAATGCTTTATTATGTTCATAATTGTTGTATAACTTTTGTGCATATTATATGTGTTTGAAGGTGAGTCTATTATCAAGTCCCAGCAAGGCTTAACTCCACAAAATGCAAGGAAGATTGAATTTACGTGGAGTTGTACATGTGTTTGGTTTTTCTCCATATAATACAATCTTCATATCTATTTGATCTTACTATAGTTATTGAATGGTAACCATACAAATATGCTTTTGCAACAGATTATGATCATAGATACATTGATTTATCTAATGGCTGATGAAAGTGATAAGGTTGATGATGATGTTAGGAAGAAGAAGCTGTCCCTTGAGAAGCAAGGTTGTTTTCTAATTAGTAAATCTTTTATTTAGATGTATCTTCATGATTTACATGCAGTGTGGAGTTACAAGAGGTTCTATATGCTGAAGATCAGACTGTATCGAATGAAAAGTTCTGGTAGCTATGTTATTGTGATTCACTCATCTCTGTTATTTTCAGGTTTTTTATAATGCATGCTTCATCAATCAAAAAATATTACAGTTGACATGTATAGATGCGACATCATGCAGATAATGAAAAAAAAGTTATTATTGGATGCCTATATTTGTTTTAACAATTAAATCGTAACAGATAATGTTGATTTCTCCTTCCATGGCAAAAATCTGTTGGACCAGTCTCTTAAGGATGTTGCTGCATTACTTAAATATCTTGAACAGCCTTGGAAAGGTAAGAACAAATATCTGTAGTTTAGGGTTCTTTGAAGCATGCACATTTTTATATTTTTATGTTTGATTAGCCAGCAACTACTTAGTTGATTAGCCAGCAACTATAATTACGAAGGTGAGTTAGCTGACCTATATTTCATGGAAACATGATGCATTGGTCTTTTTATTTTTCTTAACATAGTAATACATTTATCCCTAGCACATAACTTGATGCACTAACACATAACTCTGTGTAGTTTGTAGCACCCTCTTCGTTAACTGTGATTTAAGCGGTTGAACAAAGCTAATTGTGATTTTAGAGGTTCAAAAAGGCTAACTGTGATTTTATAGGTTGAACAAGGTTAATTGCCATTTTAGCAGTTGAACAAAGTTAACTGTGATTTTAGAGGTTAACAAGGTTAACTGTGATTTTAAAGGTTGAACAATGTTAAGTGTGATATTAGCGGTTGAACAAGCTAGGTAACTGTGATCTTAGCGTTCAGCAAGGTTAACTGTGATTTTAGCAAAACTCACATACTCTTTTAAGTTGCTGTCTTTTGTTATTATTTTTATTTTAAGGTGCATAGTATGTAGTTTTTTTTGGCAGATTAGTTTAGTTATCGTGGTTCAATATTGAGAATTTCAGCTTCTTTATTTTTAATGGTTCACCCAGGTTGTCTATCTGATATGGTAATGTGTAAAACTTCTAATTGAGATTCTTAGTGGTCAAGGGGTTTGATTTGCTGTGGCAAACAAGGTTTATAATTGTGTCTCACAGTCTGAAATTGTTAAATTACATTCTATAAGTGTGAAAAGGTCAAGAAAGATAAGTTATGCTGGTGAAAGTAGCTATTTAATCTGTCAAAATGTACTCCTAAATGATGGAATGTAATATCTTTGTTATAAAAAGGTTTTGTGATGGTCATATATAAGCTCATTGGAAGGAAAATTCAATAGGCCGGTCAATGAAGAATAAACTGTAGTGGTACATGTCAAGTAAGTGTGGTTAATGTACACTCGATGGAGTATCTATTACAAACTATCTTATGAAGAAGGCCAATAGTATAATTTACCTTCATCTTAGTTTAGCTAACGTGTCCCACAACTTGATTTTGTCTGCTACTACTGGCCAAGCAATTAAGAGCCAGAGAGTTGGCCATACCTTGAACATGCATTCTTGAGAGCCACCCCTCCATATGATTAAAACTAATATTATTTTTGCTTAAATAACAAATTATAATTTTAGTAGCAAGATAAAAAAAAAAAGTTGGAACACGTTATGAATATGCTTGTGCTGTTTGATACATAAGTAATTAACCATCAGTGATTTGACATTTGAAGACACGGGACTTGGAAGATATGTGTCCTCTTTTTTTAGTCAAGCTGCTACATAAAAGGGTGTTTGACAGATGCAAAGACAAAACATATCACTATATAATGTCATGATTTTTTATTAGTTTTTGTCAAGTTCTTGTGAGATTCCTATATTTTCACTGAGATTGTTCATTTTCGCAAAGCAAAACGGCTACCTTAAATAGGGAATTAAAGAAACTTAACACGAAGTTAACTGTGAATTTTGCGAAGTTAACTGAGAATTACCATGGTTATTATAGATGCTTACTGATGGGTCAACAATTGTTTGTGAAATATTAATTTGTTTCAGAAAAATATGGTGGATGGCCTCATTACTATAATTTTGATGGGTGAATAGATTTCATTAAATGGGTTAATGGGTGAGGTTATATTGAGTAAATAGCCACTGGCTCCCCCCGCGATGAGTAGTGATTTAGAAACATTCATGGCATGGGTAGATCAAGTTAGGCGTCTCAAGGTATTCGCTATGACCAAAATGGTTTAGTATCACATACGTTTTTCACGAGTTATTCAATGTGTATCAGAGATTTGGAACTAAACTTTTTTTCCCTGGTATTTGAATAGGTTGTCGCTAATGCTGATACACTTACGTTCATAAATATGCGGTAGCTTTTAACTACAGTAGTTTGTTTTAATATCACATGTAACATTTTAAAATTTCATGTAAAGTAGTTTTCTCTATTAGTTAGTGTCTTAGAGGAATCAGGTATCCCACTGAGTACTGAGGCAACTAACGTTTACTCATAAATGTGTGTCTTATATAAATGCATACACAAGAACTCGATAAGCAGAAAAAATCGAGCAGCTTTGCTGCCTAAAACATCAAAGCATGATCATATTTCAATCCTTGGAGATACAACTGATCAAAAGTATTCTATTTATATGCAAGGTATGATAGTCAAACCATCTCAATATATATATATATATATATATATATATATATATATATTATATATATATATATATATATATATATAGAATCATTATTCACATGTTAATGATATCTAAATTGCAAATTTACGGGTCTGACCCTTTACACATTATGTACTGTTGTGATTGATTTGCATGAAAGAATGCTGTCAACTATTCCTCTTGGTCTAAGTGGTGCCACAAGGTAATTTGCAGTCTGACGGAACGTGTAAATTGCAGAATACATGCTCAATGATCGACATGATTCCTCTTGGTCTAAGTGGTGCCACAAGGTAAATTTTTTTAACTTAAACTATTACTGTAAAATTTAAGTTTGTGTTTTCACATTTATTTCAAACTATTTGCAACATAAGTGTTTCAAATGAATTAGGTGCTGGACGGGCACAAACAACAGGTTAGCGATAGTTGTTTTTTTTTTTTTTTTTTTTTTTTTTTTTTTTTATCTATTTTTTTAAGTGACTCGCGTTTTTGGTTCCATCACCTTGACTTTTAGGACGAATACTATGGGGGTGGGTATTATTATAGTAGTGAAAAAGAAGTGGTTAGCTATATCGCACAGAATCTCACGTAGTCAAAGCAACTCAAACTGTATCAAATATTAGAGATTCAAATAAAAAAGGGATGATGGTGCAAGATGATCAAGTGGACGCAACTAGAGCCACACGCCTTTATTAACTTAATTTTTCAAAGCGATAGTTATAAGTCATGCCCGCTCATTGTAAGAATTAATGTAAGATTGTAAAGTACAAACCTCATCATCCAGGGGTGATTGTGATGGTGGACGGTGGTTGCCCACACCTGCTTGGTCAGTGTGTGGTAGGGAGTGTCGATGAGTTCACTCATGCTAAGGTACGTAGTAGTATTGTAAGACATCATGCCTGAGTTTTGATATTATAGCTATAGATGTATTAGCTTCTGAAAAAGAAATAACTTATTTAAGTCTATAGATTGATAAGCTCATAAGACGTTAAGAATGAGATTATTGAATTGATGAATTCTAAATTAGCAATGGTCGTCAAAAAAAAGCTGTCACGTAACTGTTGTCGTTTCAATTATTTGCTATTAACTATGTTTGTTTTGTGCAGGTTTAGTGTCGCTTGAGATATATAGCTTTTTAGGTTCAAGAAAGGTATTCACTAAAGTTTAAAACTCCTTCATAAGTATGGAAATTAGAATGATACATCAACTTTCTCCAGAGGTTATATCTCACCAAGCTACAATTAATATCGGTAAGTTATTCTAAATTTCTTTAAATTTGGATGTCTTTGTCAACCCTGCAATTGTAGTACTAATACTTTTGTTGTCCGTCTTAATAGGTACTATTGGTCACGTGGCACATGGAAAGTCTAAAGTTGTAACGGCATATCAAATATTTGTGTTCTTATAGTATTGTATACCACCTTACGTGATTATGACTGCATACTCAATTGTATTCGGGGCATATTGAAGTGGTAAAGAAGATAGTCCTCTTTGTTATGCGCCCAGGTGTGAGAAGTGTAAGATGACCTTGATAAGACATGTGTCATTTGTTGACTGCCCAGTAAGTAATGATCGAGCTTCTAAACTTAGTCTTCAATGTTACATTTATGGTTTTGTGGTTATTTTTAACCATCTATATAAAATGGGCATAGAAAGTTTAGATAACAAGGTTTTATATCTATAGATCAAACGGCTAAACTAAAATATAAAGTTTAGATTACGGGTAAACTAAAATAGAACTATACCTTACATTGGTTTATTTGATAAGTTCCTATTGTAGGTAGCGTATTTAAGAGCGAAGAGGATTCCATTAGTCTTGACCATTTGTCGTCGAAGGTAAATTCAAATAATCAGTTTGCTTTAATTCAGTTTTCAAAACCTGATATGGCCATATTTTTGACCGTACAAGCTTATCAAAATTTGACCAACGGGCAAAATTTTTAACCTGAAGTTGATAAACACATAAGCAGAAGGAAAGAATCTGAGATATTTGTTGCTGTGATTTGTCGTTTCCAGTTTAGCCACACATAAATTCTCGAGCTGTACTAGCAGCCCAAAGATGTACACATGTATAACCTGATATGTATTTGAAACTTAAATTTTCTCTCTCTGTATATAAAAAATAAAAGCCTTTTTATCTATACATGTAGTTCATACTCTCTATTTAGAACTCTAATTAGATCTCATCAGATTATTGACTTATACTCATGGCCTAAAGTTTCTAAGATCGTAACTCATTATTTATTTTTCAGTCAATTGAAAGTTATTCCAGTGGACAAATATGGTTTCAAAATGGTTGCTCATACTCACAAAGGTTTACATTATTTTCAGCTGGTTTTGAAATTGTTGCTCATACCTCTAGCAGCAGTAGTGACTACCATCGTAGCTGCCACAGCTAAAACTGCTGCTGCAACTGGTAAACTTTGTGTTTCTTCAAATTTTTTTATAAATATTTATATATAGGCCACATGTACATAGAAACACCTGAAAGGTGAGTTTGTACTCTGGCTAATGCGTTCACGAGTGTTCAAGTTTTTCAAGGAACACAAACCACTTGGAGATATAGTATCAGGTGCACATAATTTAACTTTAGATAATCATACTCAATTCCTATTTGCTAAATTTTATACTGTATGTAATGTTATTTTGCTGATTCTTTAATATTTGATTAAAAGTATTGCCATATGTAAATATTAAACTAAACTGATTGAACTACCAAAATTCAAATGGATTTAATTCTATCCATTTATTGTTTCACTATTACAAAAAGAAAATACACCTTAAGTATTCTTTATATTGATTCGTTAATGTATTTATTGATTGTAGATTTCAATCCTAATTCACATAAGTCTAGCCCGTTAATTGTTTGTTTTAAAATGATACAATATTTGCTGGAAGAATGTTTACGTTATGGAAAAAAAGTTACCCTATTTTAAGGTAATATGCTCAAATATTTCGTACAGATTATTGGATAAGTTATTGAATACGGTGACCTTCAAGTTTAGGATCAAGCACGAAAACAAAGTTACACTTTTAATGTAATTTGCGAAAACAAAGCTACACTTTTAATGTAATTTTTTCACAATTATACATACAGTAGTTGTTTGACTCAAAAATAGAGATTGGAAAGTGATAAAAAAATGATTGCAGTATGAAATTTGGGTCCACTTTACTAATTTTTTGTTTAGCAGCCCATATATGTACGTTACTGTAGCTCCAAATGTTTTAAAAAATATCTACCGTTAATTGAATATTGGTCATAATTATCGTTACTCTATGCAGGAAATAGCATAAAATGATCGGATATTCTTTGTTGTCATAAAGTTGGTAATTACGCAAAATCAACAACAAACATTGTATACAATGAAACTTTATTTTGCATTTGTGTTTATTTGGTAGTATATTTTGTTCTTGTGGACCACTTTGTAACTTTTTTCTCTCATATTCGATAAACATATATTTCTTTTTGTTCTTAATCCATTAAATATATAATTTAGTATGTTTATAGCCTATTTTCAATAACTTAGTTTTTTCAATGATATTGATAAGTGTAGCCCGCTTGAAGATACAAGAAAACATGGTCAAAACCCTTTCTAAGCATATGACAACTTTACCACAAACTTAATTTCCTTTTTTAAGCTTACAATCATCGTTCTAAAATAACTCGCAAAAACAGATAAATAAAAATGTATATATGCATGTCTCTTTATCAATACATAACATATAAAAGTCATTGATATCCGAACATGAATGAATTAAAATGTAAAAATACAAGTCTTGGCCATGTCGGGTGAATCCATAATAAATAACTATAAAAGATCATTGATATCCGTAAATGATCAAATTAAAATGTAAAATTACAAGGCATGCCTGCCCATCGGGCGGGCTTCGAAAACTAGAATATATATATATATATATATATATATATATATATATATATATATATATATATATATATATAACTTGATTAAACTTACGATATTTTATCAAACCACAAGTTTTACTATCGTTAAACCAACAACTCACGTATTCAAAAACTACTCGTGATTAAACCATTTAGACTATCAAACACTAAAACTTACCATATATTATCTAGGTCGTGTGTGGAGCCGTTCCCTTAATTCAAACTGAGTATCGATACTTTTTACCACCATACCACTAAGGTGAGTTCATAGCCCACTTTTATATAAATGTTTTCGTGGGGAGATACATGCTACAAAAACTGAACACAAGTATTTTCTTGGTATGCTATGATTGATATTACTATTGCTTAAGTAACTTATTGCCAAAAAGTCCCTCGTATCATGAACCTTAATCACTTGTAGGGTGAACGTAAATAGTTGTGGATAGATCTATTAGGTGCTGACGACCCCCGTTTGGTTTAGCTATGATGAGCGACCAGGCGCACTTTATTTAAAATTTATTAGGTGTAATGGCAAAACCTACCCGAGGGCCATTATTACTTTACCATCATGTGTGATTGATGTGACTAGTTAATCGTTGCGTGTCATGAGCTTAATGCAAATATGAACTTATTTCAAACTTGTTAATTGTAAATCGATGCAATTATCCCTTGTGTTCAACTACAAATTTTAAACCTATGAATATCACTCAACTTTTGTTGACTTTTAGCATGTATTCTCAGGTAACCTTTAAGGAGGAGCACGCGGCAACGAAGTGGGCAATAATTCCAGTCATGGGTTTAAATAAACATCTTATCATTCACTTTTATTATTCATATCTTCTATGATATGTTACAACTTTGAAACAAACTTTTGTACTCGGATAAATTTTGGTTTTATTGAATGATAAATAATAAAACGCCTCTTTTGAGTCATTTTCTATGATGTTGACTTCGATCCACTAAGTAATACCCCACAAAGTCTTCCGCTGCTATTGTTGAAATTTAGGGGGTGTTACGACAATTTACAATGAAAATTTGGAAAAATATATATAGATAATACATCCTGACGGCGTCACGTTTTGGCTTGTGACGCCGTCAACTCGCCGCCAAATTATGGGTCGTATTGCCTAGATCCATTCTTGACGTCGTCATGTAGAAATATTGCTCTGGGCCGTCACTTGCAAAGTGACCCTGACGGCCTTGGTGACGCCGTCAGACATTTTATACTTGAAATAGTTCTGGGCCATCATGTGTAATCTTCATATCCACCTCTTTTGCCAAGCTTGACGCCGTCACTTGTAAAGTCATGACGTCGTCAGGTACTGTTCCCAGCAAGGATTTTGAGACTTTGCCGTTTTCTTCACTTAATTGCTCCAAAAACGTCCAAAATGCTTCATTTTCCAGATTTCTTCTCAAAAGTACCTAAAATGACAAAAGGAACGATTTAGGGCAATAATTGATCAAATAATCACAAATTCAGGCTTAAATGACCCCCTAAAAGCGGTACACTTTTTGCCTTATCAAATACCCTTACACTTGAGATTTGCTTGTACTCAAGCAAATGCGCTTTCATTCTAATCAAAACACAAGCTAGGGGTCATTTAACACTAATATAAAAGTAATTACAACAAATAATCGTTCCACTTAAAACCAAAAACAAGCACGGAGGTTATACACTAGCACCTCACAAATAGTGTTTAGATACACACATCTCTCGGGTGTAATAAAGTATATATCACGATATAGAAATGGAAAACATCTCTCACTACCTGTCATAGCAAATAGATTACCATAGGCTTGGAAAAGGATCAAATCTCCACCACTTGGTGTAAGAACCTAGGATAAACTATCAAAGAGGTCTTTTAAAGGGTTATAATGTGAGGTGTAGGATATGATAAACACGGTTTTGTTGGATAAAGGCAATATTTACTGGTGGCGAGTTAATCATCTTGGTTAATTATATGTATAATATGGCGTTGCTAAGCCAAGACTCGACTCGACTTAAGCTAATCAAAACTACAAAACTATGAAACAAACATAAAAATGAAACGGGATGGTAGTCCGTATGTTTTTTTTTTTTTTTTTTTTTTTTTTTTTTTTTTTTTTTTTTTTGCATACACTCTTTCCCTACCATCCAAAATAATACATCATAGGGGATTTACGTGCCCCTTACACTTGAACTTTTACATACTTTACAATCAACTACTCTATTGACTCGAATCAAGATAATCAAAACACTTGGAGTACTTTTTAAATTTTAACGCACATATGGGGGTAATAATTGATGTCTTCCCCGTTACTCCATAACACTAGTACTTTTCCCATGAGTCCCAATCGTCCCAAAACAATATGTACAAGATATGACTTGACTTAGCAACCATGTAATCAATTAGACAATTAACTAAGGGTTTAAACAAATAATAATAATGCACTAAAGATGAGTGCATATAAGGAAAGCTAATGCAATTTGGGTGTACATTTGGGGGTGGATTGTAACAAATTCTATCTTTAAGTAAGATGCTTAAAGTTAGAAAAGAAAAAGATAGGCTCGGAGGGGTGTACTAGGGGTATCGTGTACTAAAAATGAGTACAACGCAAAGGTGTGGGAAAAATTAATTGACTTTATAGTCAAATAATTATGACTTCATTGGTTAAGTAATTTATGATACGGGTTTAACACAGAGGTGATCCTAATGCCTCTTATCATGTAGTAAATCCTAACTACACGAATGTAGTCTCACTAGCGGTCTCGGGATGCATCACTAACGCAAGTTCTGGAATCTAAGTACTATCGGTACACTCGTAAGCACTAATAATGAATGCTTTTCCTAACAAATCTAAAGGCGAACCTCACATATTTGGGTGGAACATTTTTCTGAGTGGTACGGCTTTTGTGCTAGTCATACAACTCCTATCCATGAGACGCTCGTTAAGGCTAAAGCTTCACTCCTAAATGTTGTAAAAAAAAATTTAAATTTGGCTCTAAAATTGCCCTAACAAGTATGTTTCTCAGTTTTATTACACACCTACTATCAAACAAACAAACTCAAGTGCAATTGTATCCTCTAAGGTATCATTATTTACCCTCCCCTTACACTTAGGTTGAACATTATCCCTAACGTTTACTAAAAAGATGTAAAAGTAATGAAGGTAAAAGAATGAAAGCAAATACTCCCCTGATTCGTTTGGTGTGGATAATGTGTCAACAAGGTTAGATCTTCTTCCAAGAAAATGAACTTTGAAAGCTTCCCTCCAGAAATATACATCATCTTCTTGTCCAATGTAACCTGTTAAACCTGAGCAAACAATCAAGGCAAACCTCGCGTAAAATCGGTGGCAATCTATATATACTAAAAAAAAAATCCTAGAAAACAAATTAAGATATAATGCTTGTGGAATGAATGTTTGCAAATTTCCTGGAGTTTATAAAACTAAAGAATCAACAAAAACTTTAAGATTCCAGTATAAACAAAACTCGCCAAAAAGAATTTCAGAATTTTTGTACCTGACGCCGTCAGGTTGTAACTCCTGACACCGTCAGAATGTTCCTGCAAAAATCCTATGTTAAGTTTCCGGAAAATTTCAGGAAAAACTTATGCCTTACTTCCTGGAAAATCCTGTAAAACATCATTATGCCTCGATACAAGCATTTGACTCAAACAATTACTAATATACGTGTTTATTTAATATTGTTGTGGTTCATGCTTAATTTCATTCTTATAAACAAATTTTGGGTCTCCCCTTACACGTAACTTTTGCAAAATACCTTTATATGTAATTAAGACGAAGTTAAAAACAAAATAAATCATTTTCACAATTTATTTCGAACCATGATCCACAAACAATAAAAATAAAACACTCATACGAAAACAAATAGACAAACAAACAAACAATCAAACAAATAAAACTTGGGTTGCCTCCCAAGAAGCGCTTGTTTTTGTTCGAGTCACGAGCTTGACTCTACCTTTATTTATCGGAAATAGGGGAGGTTTTTCCTACACTTAGGATTAAGTGCGAGTGAAAGTAGCGATACACACCCTTAGGGTGGAAATGTGCCACGTGAGGTGAAGGGGGTGAGTGAATGAGGAAAGAGTCTACCACCTTCATTTTTAGGTTACCCGAATCCTTTGGTTTGATGGGTGGATTTGAAGTTAGAAGAGTTTTATGACAAAGATTCGAGCTCTTGCCATTTTCATAAATAGTATGCTCTAACGGTTCTTCATCCATTCCGGTTCCAATCTTTTTTATTTCAACTTCATCTTCATCTTCGTACTCAAACTTGCTTTCATCAAAGAAGTGAAGTGTTGGCGTTTTGAAGTTGGAATGTTGGAAAGAGATTTTATAGGTAATGGGTTTGGTTTGAGAAATCATCGAGACCCTATGCATCAAAGTTAGTTTAAGTGATTCAGAGGTTATGTTATAGGCGTGAGAGTTCCCTTTCTCAAAAGGAAGCTTATGAGAATAGAAGTTATTCTGGGTTGAACACACAGAGAGAGGTGTTTCATTGTGCCCATCGCTGCTTGTTTCATTAGGGATTTAGAGTTCAAAAATCTTTTCGATCTTCTTGGGTATAGCTTCTTCCCTAATTTTCTCCTTAAGCCTTGATATAAACTTATCTGCCAAGTCCATGAAAACACTTCGGGTGTTTTCCATGCGGGCTTCTAATTGTTGGATTTGCCTCTCTTGGTTGTTTACAAAAGTCAGCATTATCCCTTCGAATTCCTCTTGTCGTGAATATTCAGGAAACGTATATTTACTGTCTGCATTCACATATCCAAAGGGATTAGCCATGGGCATCTCAGCTCTCAACAATTCCTCAACCTACCTTTTGATGTTCTCAAATAACTGTTCTTGGGTTGCATTCATGTAATCTAAACTTCCTTCCTCCAAGAACATTGGATCCTCCCATTCTTCTTCTTGGTATTGTGCTAAGTCCTCAATGACCTCCCAACACTTATCAACACTGAGCTCGCTCAGTCTACCATTGGCAGCGTGATCTATATATTTTCTAGTTTGGTGATTAACTCCATCATAAAAGATTTGGATTTGAAACCAAAGATCGAGGCCATGATGGGGGACTTTGTAGAGTAGTTCCTTGAAACGAGTCCATGCCTCATAAAGAGTTTCACCTTGACGTTGTTGGAACATCAAGATGTCATTCCTTAGCTTGGTAGTTCTCCCCGGTGGGAAAAATTTAGCAAGGAAACGAGTGGTGAGATTATCACAAGTCAAGATAGATCCCGCGGGTAGACGATCAAGCCAATGGATAGCTTGGTCACGAAGAGAGAAATGGAAGAGACGCAATCGGGTAGTATCTCTAGTAGCACCATTAAGGTCAATGGCATCTATGATTTTAAGAAAGTCTTTAAGGTGTTGAATTGGGTCTTCGAACATATGTCCGTGGAATGCACATCCGTTTTGCACCAACCAGATGGTGTCGGGTTGCAGGTGGGCTACAATGGCTTCTTTGGGAAGCTCAATGGCATTTTGGTAACTTTTGTGGCTTGGTTAGGAGTACTCTCCTAGGGTGCGGGCTCTAGGAGGATGGTTTGGTTGTTGTGGGTTTGGTTGTGGTGGGATGATGGGATCTAAGATATTACCTCCTTCCATGATGGCAGATAGTAATGGTTACGAACAAAGAAACGAAGAAGTAAGATAGGCTAAAGAAAACCTAGAAATAATAATAATAATAATAATAATAATAATAATAATAATAATAATAATAATAATAATAATAATAATAATAATAATAATAATAATAATAATAATAATAACGGTTCTCTCCTTTCTAGGGGCGATTCATGACGATTGTTTCCTGAGGGATTGCTGAGGTTCGTTTCTTTGTGGGATCATCTTGATCTCGATCCTTTATCATTCTTTCAACACCCACTGTTGAAATCACAGGTTTCTTTTATCTATTACTTAGTTTTTTTTAGGGTTTCGTTTTACCTTCTTTTAGGGTTTCGTTTTGAAAAACCATCTCTGGTTCCTGGGTTTGTTGTTGTGGTTTGTTCTTCACATAACAGTGGTGGCAGATCCTTTCACAACCCCTGGTTTGTGGTAGTTGTTTGTGGTAGTGGTCTGTGGTAGTGGTTCCTGGTTATGTACAGTACGTGGTTTCTGGTTGGCTGTAGTAGTTGGTTTGTTGTGGTGGTTTGTTAAGGCTGTTTTGGTTATCATAGCATCGCTCGGGATACAGATTGTGGTTCCTGGGTTCAAATACAGTACGTGGCCTGCTGTAGTAGTGGGTTTGTCGTGGTGGTTCTTTTATCATTGCATCGCTCGGAATACAAATCACTAGGCTAGTTGGGTAGTGCATGGTCATACAGTTTGTGGTTCCTGGGTTCAAAAACAGTACGTGGCCTGCTGTAGTAGGCTGTTTGGCTATCATTGCATCGCTTGGGATACAAATCACTAGGCTGTTTGGTTATCGTTGCATCGCTCGCAATTCAAATCACAGGTTCTGCAGGCAGTTTTCGGGTTCGTTTGCGATTGTGGTTGCTTTGTTTTGTCTCGTTTCTGCTTTTAGTTTATGCTGTGGTACTGCCATGAGTTTGTTTTAGCTATCTACATGACTGCTACAGTACTGTTACATTGGTAAGTGGTTTGTTTTTGGGTGTTGATTTGGAGTTTTTGGTGCCTTCACTTTTGGTGCCTAGTTACATTGGAATTTTTGTTACTGCTGATTACATTTGTAAGTTGGTGATTCCTTTATAGCATTTCAGTTGGTGTATTAGACTAATTTCCTATGCCTATTACGAGATTTCATTGCCCCTTCGCGGGTCTTAGTGGGTGTCGTGATGGGGGTGGAAATGGGCTTACTAAGACGTATTTGATCACACATCTCCATGATCGACACTTTAGTGGTGAAGCGCAAGCTATCACTAGACATTCCCTCTTGTCAGATTTGGTTATTTTTTAAAGAGCTGAGGTTACACTTAAGCGTATGGGATTATGGTTATGTGGTGGTTGTTTCAAAACGCATACTTTCCGGGCTAAGTGTCGGCATGGTAGGGGGTCTGATTTTGTGTCACCCCCTGATTGTGGTGATGGCGTTGTTCGGTTCATTTTGTATGATCTCACCAAACCACAGGTTCCTTCTAATGTTACTCTTGTTGAGGATTTGGTTTCTGATGAGTTTGGTGGTTTTGATTTACATCTCCTTGATACTCTACTTTCTAAGGGGTTGCGTACTGTCAAATCCATCCCTCCTAAATGTCGTTTGGGGTTTTCTCGGGTTTTGAAAGGAGCTCTTGATAAGGTGGTTTGTTCGCCTGACGACATTTCTTGCTGGGTTGGTTTGTTAGTCTTGCCTCTTTGCCTGCTTAAAACTTTTTGCCCGAGGAGTAATCAAGAGTGTAGGTCTGCCACTAAGCGTCAACGACAGGAAGAGTATATTGTTAATGCGATTTCATCTTGGGGTACACCTGGTGGCAGTTTACAGATTGTGCGTGAGGTTTTAGCCGAACCCTCCCCTTTATGGTCTAATATTGATGAGGATAACTTAGACTTGGGTGACCGTAATATCAAGCAGTGTAAGAGGAAGATTTGTGATGGCCATTATACTGCTGCTGTCAGAGTTCTTTCCTCTTCGGGTATTGCGGCTTATGATAGTACTACTCTTGATGATTTAAAAGCTAAGCACCCTTTTCAGTCTGCTCCCCTTTTGCCAGATATACCTATTGATCATCATCACCTTTCAGCATCTCCTGCTATGGTTCTTGATATGATTAAGAGTTTCCCTCGTGGTACTTCTTGTGGAAGGGATGGTTTGCGTGCTCAACATCTTTTAGATTGTTTAAGTGGTGCTGCTGTTGCCATCTCCGATGAGTTAGTCGCTTCTATCACCCAGGTGGTGAACCTTTTTCTTGAGGGCAAATGCCCCAAGGTGTTGGGAGAGTATGTTGCTAGTGCACCTCTCACGCCCTTGGTTAAGCCAGGAGGGGGGATCCGTCCTATCGCTGTTGGGACTGTTTGGAGGCGTTTAGTCTCCAAGGTTTGTGCTTCTATGATTGGCCATTCTTTGGATGGTTATTTTGATGGTTTGCAATTTGGTGTGGGTGTTTCGGGAGGTGGGGAGGCAATCCTTCATGCTGTGAACCATTTGATTGAAGACCGTGGGGGTGATGTGGGTTTATCTATGTTGTTGGTGGACTTTAAAAATGCTTTCAATATGGTGGATCGGGCGGTTATGTTACGAGAAGTTCGCCTTCGTGTTCCGGCTATTTCGCGTTGGGTGGAATTCTGTTACTCCAGTCCTGCTAGATTATATTATGGTGAGCATACTTTATGGTCGCACCAAGGGGTGCAACAAGGTGATCCGCTTGGGCCTCTTCTTTTTTGCTTTAGTGTTACATCCCTTGGCATGTAAGATTCGAGACTCCTTCACTCTTTCTCTTCAAGCTTGGTATCTTGATGATGGTACTATTATTGGGGATACTTTGGTTGTGGGGAAGGTTTTGGAGTTGATTATGATGGATGGACCTAGTTGTGGTTTACACCTCAATGTTGATAAAACTGAGGTTTTTTGGCCGAAGGAAGACCCCAGGAGCAGGTATGTTGGTGTTTTTCCCCCTAATATTTCTCGACCTTCGCATGGTGTTAAATTATTAGGGGGCCCCGCCAGTGTGGATTTTGAGTTTAGTAGTAAGCTTGTTATGAAAAGGGTTGCTAAAACTATTGAGCTTATGGATGCTGTTGCTAAGCTTAATGATCCCCAGTGTGAGTTGTTGCTACTGCGTGCATGTGCTGGTATTTCCAAGTTATATTTTTCCATGCGCACATGTCCTCCTCGGGTCTTTGAGAGGGCTCAGGTTTCTTTTGATGCAGCGCTCCGCTCTTCTTTGGAACGTATTGTCACTGCTTCTGGACCTGGGTTTGGTGATTGGCAATGGAGACTTGCCACCCTACCTTTTGCTCTCGGGGGACTTGGGGTGTATTCTGCAGGTGATGTCTTGAACTATGCCTTCCTTGCTTCTAGACTTCAATCTGCCAGCTTACAGACTAAGCTTCTCCGTAGTTCTGGTATTGTGTCTACTGGTCCCTCTTTTGATGATGCATTGTGTACTTTTAATGTGAATATGGATATTAACCTTATGAGTAACCCTAGTGAGATCGCTGCCCCCAAACTTATGAAGAAATTGGCAGATATATATTTCGCACGTGTTGCCCAAACGGTTGAATCCACTTTCCATTTATCCTCTAGACAGATGGCTTTATGGAATTCTTTAAAAGAGGATTACACATCAGATTGGCTTAGGGTGACACCGATATCTGGATTGGGACAAACTATGAATGCCAGGACTTACCGATGTGTGTTGTGTTATCGGTTGGGTGTTCCTCTATTTACTGTCCAGGTGCCATGTTCAGCTTGTTCTAAGGTTTTTCCTGGAGATATTTTTGGAGATCATGTTGTATCGTGCGTAGGCTTAGTTGGTATTAAACATCGGCACAATGTTGTGTGTGATGTTCTTGTTGATATATGTTCTCAGTCTGGAGTTTCAGTTCGTAAGGATGTGGATATTGGGCTTCGTGGAGAGAGGGACAAAACCTTACGTCTGGCCGATATGTTACTTTACTCTTGGGATGGTGGCCTTGATGTTTGTGTTGATCTTACAGGATCGTCACCTTTGACGCGTTCGTGTATGGTTGATTTTACGCCCGGTCGGGCGGTTATTGAAGCTGCACAACGTAAACGTGTCAAGTACGCTGCTAAATGTGCTGATATCGGATATGGGTTCCTCCCCTTTTCATTCTCTTCTTTTGGAGAACTTGAAAAGGATGCAGTGACCTTATTAAAGCGCATTAGACGATTCTCTATGACCCAAGACTTTGGAGCACGTGCTGCTCCACATATTTTTAGTAGGATTGGTTTTGCTGTAGCTAAAGGTGTGGGGGCTCAGTTAGTATCTCGGCTCCCCACTAATTTCTTGTAAAATCCTATTTGTTTCTCAATAAAGTGATGTTTATAATAAAAAAATAATAATAAAATAATAATAATAATAATAATAATAATAATAATAATAACAACAACAACAACAACAACAACAACAACAACAACAACAACAATAATAATAATAATAATAATAATAAATCTCACTAGAAAGGAACCTAATGAATAGACCTAATAAAATTAAAATTTCAACCTAAGCAATAACTACTCCCCGGGCTGCGGCACCAAAAACTTGATGTGCGGGATTGCGCCCTCACAAAAGGTTTTACCTCTCAAGGGATCTTGAGAAGCTTGCAATCCTCGCCAGGCAGTGTACCTGATCGTTGTAGTATAGTATAGTGACAAGTACCGGGGGATTGATCGTTCAACTCAGGAGTAGTGTTTGCTAGGATTAAAAAGTCTACTAAACTAGGTCTAAAGGTGAGGGATGATTCTTTTTGTATTTTTATATTTTTTAGAAAGCAGGTAAAAATCTCGGTTTTTAGAAGAGTGGGCGGAATTAGTTGCTAGCCAACTAACCCAAATAACTAAGATGCACTCAAAATAAAATAAAATGAAACTAAAACTAATTTGTGGTGGAAACAATAATGAGATAAAATGTATTTACTTAGATTTCATTACTCCCTAGATATCTTTTACCGGTTGATTAGCTTGTTACAATTGCAAGGATGACGGGTTATATTCCTTAATACTAGTTGTATGGCCGTGTACGATATTCCCTAACTCTATAGGCTTCCACTTCTATCTAAGTCGAGCCGACTACTAGCTCCTAACGTAGTATCACTAGAACTTGCTTACGCATTAAATACAACCAATAAATCATAGTACACCTCCGATCATGTTTCTTAAGATGTTCAAGCAAGTTACCAAATGGAAGTCTGCCACTTTTCTTAATCCTAACATCGAATTCAATCATCCAAAATAATTATAAACAAACCATCAACCAATAATTAACATCTAGGTTTCACTACATCTAAGCAAACACAATAAAAACCTAGGCTAGCATGTTAAAGAGAAGACAAGCATAAGATATAATCACGCAATACATAGGCATATTGAATGATTTAAATAAATACTTATCTTCAATTGAACATGGAAGAATCGAGGGATTAAAACCCTTGAAAAGACTGTAAAAAACGTCTAGGGTTTATGCCCTAATATCCACACAAAGCTCTCCTTAATGTTCCACACTTTACAATGAAAATTTGGAAAAATATATATAGATAATACATCCTGACGACATCACGTTTTAGCTTGTGACACCGTTAACTCGCCGCCAAATTAAGGGTCGTATTGCCTAGATCCATTCTTGACGTCGTCATGTAGAAATATTGCTCTGGGCCGTCACTTGCAAAATGACCCTGACGGCCTTGATGACGTCGTCAGGCATTTTATACTTGAAATAGTTCTGGGCCGTCATGTGTAATCTTCATATCCACCTCTTTTGCCAAGCTTGACACCGTCACTTGTAAAGTCTTGATGTCGTCAGGTACTGTTCCCAGCAAGGATTTTGAGACTTTGCCGTTTTCTTTACTTAATTGCTCCAAAAACGTCCAAAATGTTTTCTTTTCCATATTTCTTCTCAAAAGTACCTAAAATGATAAAAGAAACGATTTAGGGCAATAATTGATCAAATAATCATGAATTCGGGCTTAAATGACCCCCTAAAAGCGGTACACTTTTCGCCTTATCAAATACCCTTACACTTGAGATTTGCTTGTCCTCAAGCAAATCCGCTTTTATTCTAATCAAAATAGAAGCTAGGGGTCATTTAACACTAATATAAAAGTAATTACAACAAATAATCATTCCACTAAAACCAAAAACAAGCACGGAGGTTATACACTAGCACCTCACAAAATAGTGTTTAGATACTCACATCTCTCGGGTGTAATAAAGTATATATCACAATATGGAAATGGAAAACATCTCTCACTACCTGTCATAGCAAATAGATTACCATAGGCTTGGGAAAGGATCAAATCTCCACCACTTGGCGTAAGCACCTAGGATAAACTATCAAAGAGGTCTTTTAAAGGGTTATAACATGAGGTGTAGGGATATGATAAACACGGTTTTGTTGGATAAAGGCAATATTTACTGGTGGCGAGTTAATCATCTTGGTTAATTACATGTATAATATGGCGTTGCTAAGCCAAGACTCGACTCGACTTAAGCTAATCAAAACTACAAAACTATGAAACAAACATAAAAATGAAACGGGATGGTAGTCCGTATGATTTTCTTTTCTCATTTTTTTTTTGCATACACTCTTGCCCTACCATCCAAAATAATACATCATAGGGGATTTACGTCCTCCTTACACTTGAACTTTTACATACTTTACAATCAACTACTCTATTGACTCGAATCAAGATAATCAAAACACTTGGAGTACTTTTTAAATATTAACGCACATATGGGGGTAATAATTGATGTCTTCCCCATTACTCCATAACACTAGTACTTTACCCATGAGTCCCAATCGTCCCAAAACAATATGTACAAGATATGACTCGACTTAGCAACCATGTAATCAATTAGACAATTAACTAAGGGTTTAAACAAATAACAATAATGCACTAAAGATGAGTGCATATAAGAAAGGCTAAGGCAATTTGTGTGTACATTTGGGGGTGGATTGTAACAAATTCTATCTTTAAGTAAGATGCTTAAAGTTATAAAAGAAAAAGATAGGCTCGGAGGGGTGTACTAGGGGTATCGTGTACTAAAAATGAGTACAACGCAAAGGTGTGGGAAAAATTAATTGACTTTATAGTCAAATAATTATGACTTCATTGGTCAAGTAATTTATGATACGGGTTTAACACAAGGGTGATCCTAATGCCTCTTATCATGTAGTAAATCCTAACTACATGAATGTAGTCTCACTAGCGGTCTCAAGTGTGATTATCTAAGCGGTTTACTTGTAAAGTATTTCTTAAACTATTTTAAAACGGTTTCCTTATTTACCACTTTTAGCTATTTTAAAATGGTTTTCTTGTAAAGTATTTCTTAAACTACTATAGGCAGGTTCATTATCTAACTTATTATTATGACCTTTTTCTATCTTCTCTAAGAGATCAAGAAAAATTTCATCAAAGTTATTTAAAATTTCCTCTAATTGGTTTTCCTCATCTTCTAGAGTTAACCTAGAGAGTTTTTCTCCAAATTCATATTTCCAAGATGAAATGGGAGGGTTTACTAAGTAAGATGTAGGTTCTAAGGTGTAGGGTTGCCTAAGGTCATATCTAGGGGTATAGGTAGGGATAGGGTTTTTAGGTATATATGGTTCTCTCGGGAGAAAGAAACCATGGGGTTCTAATCTAGGGGTTGGGAAAGTGGATGTATAATAGGGTTTAGGGAAGTTAGGGGTGATGTCTTAGCATAGAAATCTCTTATGTGTTTTAAATGAGGGTTATCTAAAGAAGGGGTATATCCTAAGGGTGAAGGTCTATCTAAACTATTCCTAGAGTCTTATAAGTTATTGGGGATATAGGGTTTAGGGGAATAATCTAGTACATTCGGAGAGGAAAGATCATTCTCCGGATGTAGGCTAGATGAGACAGGGATAGAGTAGTGGGGAGTAGACATAACTATATAATAAAGAAAAATACTGTAAATCATTTAGCAGTTAAGCAGGCAATTATTATAGTTACCTTAGCACGTATGGTTACGGAGGATGGCAGAGGTACTGAGGACTTTCTCGGGTTTAGGAAAAATAGTTGTAGTTTAGGTTTTGACCTTGTTCTCTACAACTGAAGCTCTGATACCAATCTGTAACACCCCCATTTTTCACTGATCGCAGCGGATTAAGTGTTTGGGGTATTACTTCGTAGAATCATAGTTACAGTAATAGAAAATGACTCGAAAAGAGACGTTTTGGAAATTTAGTTATCATTCATAATTATCAGAGTTTTAATTATGAAAGATACACTTTTATTTTTGATGATGTCCCAAAAATCTAGGAGTTAGGTTATGTTTGAATGATAACCATGAAAAGTCCTCCGAGTTCAGTAACTCCTTCTGCCATGGCTCCATAGAAGTAATATACCTAGAATACATGCTTAAAAAGTCAACACTAGGCGTTGAGTGAGAATCATAGGTTTAGGGGTTAGTGAATACAAGTTCCCTGGGTTCAGTTGTTACACCCATCTGGGAAAGTGTAGGTTATGTGATAATTGTGATGCATGCACAATTATCAGGAGTGGGGTATGTTGCACTAAGATCATGAATCACACCTTAATAATCCGGGTCATGTGGGCTGCAGACCCAACATAAGGGGATGGGAAGGATAACTTGCCAAAGTTATTCCTTCAGTGGATTCAAATATAGTACTTATTGGTACCACCCAGTGAGGTGTTAATACCAACGGGAGTTGTCAAACTCCAATAGATCTATCAACTATATTCGCATTTGCTTGGGTAAAATATCCCAAACGATTAGATTCATGAATTTTAGTTATATAGTGGTGGCAGTTAGTTTACTCGTGCATCAACGAAAGAAAAAGACTTGTATTCGGTTTTAAGTAAAACATTTAGCATGTATCCCCCTCACAGGGTTTTGTAAAGCATTTAGAGTGAAAGCATTTTAAAAAGTATGAGGCTATGAAAACTCACATGGGCTTAGAGTAATCTAAGTGATGCAAATAGTGACTCGGAAACTAGACCGCCTTACTCACGTATCATAGTGATAAGGCGAAAAATGAACCACTTTTAAGGGTCGTTTAAGCCCGAATTCGAATTTATTTGATTAAATAATGCCCTAAATCGTTCCTTTTGTCATTTTAGGTACTTTTGGAGAGAAATCTGGAAAAGGAAGCATTTTGGACGTTTTTGGAGCATAAAAGTGAAGAAAACGACAAAGTCTTAATTTTCCTTGCTGGGAGCAATACCTGACGGCGTCACACTTTCCTTAATGACGGTGTCAAGAGTAACACATGAGGTGGAAGTGGATAAAATCCGTGACGGTCCAGTGAAAACGTGACGGCGTCACCCAAGGCCGTCATGGTTCAAGAGTTGGTGACGGCCCAGAACTAAATTACACATGACGGCGGCACAATTGGATCTAGGCAATACGATTTCATCTTAGGCGGCGAGTTGATGGCGTCACAGATTCCTTCTTGACACTGTCACCATGTAAAATCTATATATAGTTTTCCAAATTTTATTCATAAGGGTGTAACTTTGAGGGTGCAACTTTAAGGAAAACCCTAGGTCGAATTTTTCAGCTTTTTCAAGGGTTTCAAACCTTTGAATCCTTCATGTTTCAATTGAGATAAGTACTCTTTCAATTCAATCAATATGTCTATGTGTTGTCTGAATATAGCTTACGCTTGTCTTCAATTTAACATGCTCGGCTAGATTTCTTTTGTGTTTGCTTAGATGTAATGAAACCTAGATGTTGATTATGGGTTGATTGTTTGTTTATAATTGTTACGGATGATTGTATTCGATGTTAGGCTTAAGAAAACTGGCAGACTTCCATTGGTGACTTGCTTGAACGTCTTAAGAAACATGATCGGAGGTGTACTACGATATTAGGTTGTTACGTAGGAGAATTCTAATGATCCCATGTTAGGAGCTTCTAACGGCTCGACATGGAGTGAAGTAGGATCCTATAGAGTTAGGGAATATTGTACACGACCCTACAACTAGTATTAAGGAATATGACCCATCATCCATGCAATTGTAACAAATGATTAACCTTTAAAAGATATCTAGGGAGTAATGAAATCTAAGTAAACACAACTTTTCCTATCATTGTTTACAGCACATTAGTATAATTAGTTTATTTTCATTTTTGTTATTTTATTTTGATTGCATTAGTAGTTATTTGGGTTAGTTGGCTAGCAACTAATTCCGCCCACTTCTCCAAAACCCGAGATTTTACTTGCTTTCATAAAAATACAAAAAGAATCATCCCTCACCTCTAGACTTAGTTTAAGAGACTTTCTAATCATAGCGATACTATTCCTGAGTTGAACGATCAATCCCCAGTACTTGTCACTATACTATACTACAACGATTAGGTACACTGCCTGGTGGGGGTTGTAAGCTTCTCAAGATCCCTTGAGAGGTAAAACCTTTTGCAAGGTTGCAAAACCACGCATCAAGTTTTTGGCACCGCAGCCCGGGGAATAGTTATTGTCTAGGTTAGGATTTCTTTTTATTAGGTCTACTTGCTAGATTCCTTTCTAGTAAGATTTTGTTTTTATTTTTAGGTTTTCTTTAGTATATCTTATTTCTTCGTGTCTTTGTTCGTAACCTTTACCATCCGACATCATGGAAGGTGGTAACATCTTTGAACCCATCAACCCACCAATTCAAAACCACCCACAAAACCCACCACTACCAAACCAACCTCCTAGGCCCCGAACCTTAGGAGAGTATTCCCGCCCTAGCCACCAAGGCTACCGAAACACCATTGAGCTCACCCAAGGAGCCAATGTGTCTCCCTTGCGATCTGACATCATCCGGTTGGTGAAAAACAGATGTGCATTCCATGGACTTCGTTCCGAAGATCCTAATCAACATCTCAAGGATTTCCTAAATATCGTAGATTCCATAGACCTTGATGTTGCAACTAGAGAGTCGACCTGATTATGCCTATTCCAATTCTCTCAACGTGATCAAGCTAGTCAATGGCTTGAACGTTTACCCGCGGGATCCATCACCTTATGGGATGATGTCACCACTCGTTTCCTTGCTCAATTTTTCCCACCGGGGAGAACTACCAAGCTTAGAAATGATATCTTGATGTTCCAACAACGTCAAGGTGAAACTCTATATGAAGCATGGACTCGTTTCAAGGACTTACTCCATAAAGTCCCTCATCATGGCATAGATCTTTGGCTCCAAGTCCAAATCTTCTATGACCATATCGATCTCTCCACAAGGCGAACCATTGACCAATCGGCCGGTGGCAAGCTACGTGATCTAAGTGCGGAAGAATCATGGGAACTCATAGAAGATCTTTCTCTCTATGACAACGAAAGTTGGAATGATCCCCGTGATTTGAAGAAAACGGTCAAGGCAATATCTTTGCCTTCGAACAATTCTAGCACTCCCGACCGTAGGATCATGGAACTTGAGGATCAAGTCAAGTTTCTCATGAAATCCTACGAAGCTCCTAAGCCTTAAATCCAAGTGAACAAAATCACTTCTTCATGCGAATTATGTAGTGGTCTCCATGACACTCGTGATTGCGTGGAACTCCCCGGACAAGCTTTTGCGGACTAGGCATCCTCGCGTACCGACGAAGCGGGAGATAAGTGGTACACTTTCAAACCCGAGCCAAACCCTTACGGTGATTCCTACAACTCTTCTTGGAAAAATCACCCGAACCTTAGGTGGAAGCAAAACCAAAATATGCCCCAAAATAATTCTTCCAATCCACCTAATCGTTACCAACCAAAGGTCCACCATCTAACCGTACTTTCAACAACAATCCTTCCAATAACTATGGCAGTACCAATAATCTTGAAGGGTTGATGTCCAAATTTATGGCATCTCAAGAAGCTCGCATAGCTAGGTTTGAAACCGAATTCAATCAACAACAAACGGAGATGACCAATAAGATTGACAACTTGTTGAAAGCCCTCAACAACCAAGTGCTAACGACACCTAGGAAGGATACTAGGGACACTAGTAGCGGAATCCAAATTAATGACCCCTCATCATCCAAACAAGTCCACTTTATCAATGTTGTCACCATTAAGCCAATAGATAAGAATATAGAAGAAAGTGACAAGGATGAAGTTGAGACAGAAACCGAGACTAAGGATGAGGGTAAGGTAGTTGAGGATATTAAGGGAGAAAAATTAGAGGAGGTAGAAAACATGAAAGACTACTTTGATAAGTTACCCACCAAGGAGGAACGAGAATATCACAAGGATCTATTCGATGATCCCGAGACACCCCACATCCTTGGTTCACCCCTTATTAAAGTAGGAGATCCTTCTAATATCAACATACCATGCAACATTGGGCATATGCATGTGTGGAAAGCTTACATCGATCTTAGGTCTCCTATAAACATCATGACTAGGACCTACTATAATTGGGTAATGAAGAAGCAACTTGAATGTAGGATAACGCCTATCATGAACTGGATGAGCAACTTTGTAGGAAGAGTGAAAGGATTGCATGTCTTTGTAGGAAACTTCACTTATGTTACCGACTTTGTGATTGTGGAGGATATTCGTCTGGTACTAGATTATTGCCTTAGTCAAGTATTGTTCGGAAAACCGTTTGTTGAGGCCTCTAAGATGAGTTATGACCCGTCCTTAGGGATAGTTAGATTCAAGGAAGGAAATGATGAGATCGCTTACCAAATGCCCTATAAGATTGAACAATACCGTCTTCTATCGAACCTAGAAAAGGAGCACAAGCAAGCGGTTTACTATAGGAATGATGAGGATAGACGTAGAGGAGTAGATTATGTCATGAGTAGAATATTCGGTTTCTACATGGAATGCTTGCAACTAGGCCCGGAATACAAAACTAAGATTGGAGACGACCTAGAGAATGAGACCAACGACGAGGTCACATGATTGCCCATGACCTTGAGTCTAGCTGCAAGACTCGTGAATAAAGAAAAGCGCTTCTTGAGAGGCAACCCATGCTTTATTTTTATTTGTTTGATTGTTATTTGTTTCTGTATACATGCTTTATTTTTATTGTTGGTAGATCATGTTTCGAACTAAATTGTGAAAATACTTTATTTTGTTGTTTAACTTCGTCTTAACTTCATATAAAGGTATTTTGCAAAAGCTAAGTGTAAGGGGAAACCCCAAATTTGTTTATAAGAACGAAATTGATCATGATTCTCCACAATATTAAATGAACATGTATATTAGTATTTGTTAGAGTCAAATGCTTGTATCGAGTCATAATGATGTTTTGCAAGATTTTCCAGGAAGTAAGACATAAGTTTTTCCAGAAATTTTCCAGAAACTTAACGAAAATATTTCTGCAGGTCACTTCTGACGGCGTCATGAGTTAACTCCTGATGGTGTCATGTGTAAAATTCTGGAAATTTTGCGAGTTTTGTTTTTCTAACGGAGTCTTTAAGTTTTTGTTAATTCTTTAGTTTTATAAACTCCAGGAAATCAGCAAACATTCATTCCACAAGCATTATATCTTACATTGCTTTCTAGGACTTGTTAGTATATATAGATTGCCGCCGATTTTATGCAAGGTTGCCTTGTTTATTTTCTCAGGTTTAACAGGTTATATATGACAAGAAGATGATTTATTTTTCTGGAAGGGAAGCTTTGAACGTTCATTTTCTTGGAAGAAGATCTAACCTTGTTAACGCACTATCCATACCGAACGAATCAGGGGAGTATTTGCTTTCATTCTTTTACCTGTTTTACTTTTACATCCTTTAATTGAACATTGGGGACAATGTTCATCTTAAGTGTAAGGGGAAGGTAAATGACGATACCTTATAGGATACAATTGCACTTGAGTTTGTTTGTTTGATGGTAGGTGTGTAATAAAACTAAGAGAAATACTTGTTAGTGTAATTTTAGCGCCAAATTTAAAAATTTTTACAACATTTAGGAGTGAAACTTTAGCCTTAGCAAGCGTCTCATGGATAGGAGTTGTATGACTAGCACAAAACCGTACCACTTAAAAAAAATTTCCACCCAAATATGTGAGGTTCGCCTTTAGATTTGATAGGAAAAGCATTCATTATTAGTGCTTATGAGTGTACTGGTAGCATTTAGATTCTAGAACTTGCATTAGTGATGCATTCCGAGACCGCTAGTGAGACTACATTCGTGTAGTAGGATTTACTACATGATAAGAGGCATTAGGATCACCCTTGTGTTAAACCCGTATCATAATTACTTGACCATTTAAGTCATATTACTTGGTTAGTAAAGTCAATTGATTTTTCCCACACCTTAGCCTTGTACTCATTTTTAGTACACGAAACCCCTAGTACACCCCACCGAGCCTATCTTTTTCGTTTCTAACTTTAAGCATTTTACTTAAAGGAAGAATTTGTTACAACCCACCCAAATGTGCAACCAAATCGCCTTAGCCTTCCGTGTATGCACTCATCTTTAGTGCATTATTGTTACATGTTTAAACCCTTAGTTAATTATCTAATTGATTACATGGTTGCTAACTTCAGTCATATCATGTACATATTGTTTTGGGACGATCGGGACTCATGGGTAAAGTACTTGTTTTATGGAGTAATGGGGAAGGGCATCAAATTATTACCCCTATATCTGCGTTAATCTTAAAAGTATTCCAAGTGTTTTGATTATCTTAATTTGAGTCATTAGATTAGTTTATTGTAAGTATGTAAAGATTTAAGTGTAAGGGGAATGTACATTCCCTATGATGTATTATTTTGGATGGTAGGGTAAAAGTGTATGCAAAAAAAAAAAAAAAAAATGGAAAAATCAAAAGAAAAAGAAAAAAAATATAGAAAAAAAATAGAAAAAGAAAAAGAGAAAAACATATGGACTACCATCCCGTTTCATTCTATGTTTATTTTTAAGTTCTTGTTATTTTTGATTTATTAGCTTAAGTCGAGTCTAGTCTTGGCTTAGCAACGCCTTATTGTACATGTAATTAACCAAGATGATTAACTCGCCGCCAGTAAATATTGCCTTTATCTAACAAAACCGTGTTTTCCATATCCCTACACCTAACGTTATAACCCTTTAAAAGACCTCTTTGATAGTTTATCCTAGGTGCTTACGCCAAGTGGCGGAGGTTTGATCCTTTCTTAAGCCTATGGTAATCTATTTTGCTATGACAGGTAGTGAGAGATGTTTTCCATTTCCTTATTGTGATATGTACTTTATTACACCGGAGAGATGTGAGTATCTAAACACTGTTTGTGAGGTGCTAGTGTATGACCTCCGTGCTTGTCTTTGGTCTTTAGTGGAACGATTATTTGTTGTAATTACTTTTATATTAGTGTTAAATGACCCATAACTTGTATTTTGATTAGAATAAAAGCGCATTTGCTTGAGGACAAGCAAATCTCAAGTGTAAGGGTATTTGATAAGGCGAAAAATATACCACTTTTAAGGGGTCGTTTAAGCCCGAATTTGAATTTATTTGATCAAATAATGCCCTAAATCGTTCCTTTTGTCATTTTAGGTACTTTTGGAGAGGAATCTGGAAAAGGAAGCATTTTGGACGTTTTTAGAGCATAAAAGTGAAGAAAACGGCAAAGTCTTAATTTTCCTTGATGGGAGCAGTACCTGACGGCGTCACACATTCCTTAATGACGGCGCCAAGAGTAACACAAGAGGTGGAAGTGGATAAAATCCGTGACGGTCCAGTGAAAACGTGACGGCGTCACCCAAGGCCGTCATGGTTCAAGATTTGGTGACGGCCCAGAACTAAATTACACATGACGGCGTCACAATTGGATCTAGGCAATACGATTTCATCTTAGGCGACAAGTTGACGGCGTCACAGATTCCTTCTTGACACCGTCACCTTGTAAAATCTATATATAGTTTTCCAAATTTTATTAATAAGGGTGTAACTTTGAGGGTGCGACTTTAAGGAAAACCCTAGGTCGAATTTTCCAGCTTTTTCAAGGGTTTCAACCCTTTGAATCCTTCATGTTTTAATTGAGATAAGTACTCTTTCAATTCAATCAATATGTCTATGTGTTGTTTGAATATATCTTACGCTTGTCTTCAATTTAACATGATCGGCTAGATTTCTTTTGTGTTTGCTTAGATGTAGTGAAACCTAGATGTTGATTATGGGTTGATTGTTTGTTTATAATTGTTACGGATGATTGTATTCGATGTTAGGCTTAAGAAAACTGGCAGACTTCCATTGGTGACTTGCTTGAACGTCTTAAGAAACATGATCGGAGGTGTACTACGATATTAGGTTATATTTAATGCGTAGGAGAATTCTAATGATCCCATGTTAGGAGCTTCTAACGGCTCGAAATGGAGTGAAGTAGGATCCTATAGAGTTAGGGAATATTGTACACGGCCCTACGACTAGTATTAAGGAATATGAACTGTCATCCATGCAATTGTAACAAATGATTAACCTGTAAAAGATAACTAGGGAGTAATGAAATCTAAGTAAACACAACTTTTCCTATCATTGTTTACACCACATTAGTATAAGTAGTTTATTTTCATTTTTGTTATTTTATTTTGATTGCATTAGTAGTTATTTGTGTTAGTTGGCTAGCACCTAATTCCGCCCACTTTTCCAACACCCGAGATTTTACTTGCTTTCATAAAAATATAAAAATACAAAAAGAATCATCCCTCACCTCTAGACTTAGTTTAAGAGACTTTCTAATCCTAGCGACACTATTCCTGAGTTGAACGATCAATCCCCCGGTACTTGTCACTATACTATATTACAACGATCAGGTACACTGCCTGGTCGGGGTTGTAAGCTTCTCAAGATCCCTTGAGAGGTAAAACCTTTTGCAAGGTTGCAAAACCACGCATCACCTAGTGTGTTGTTGGTTTTGGATGTATGTCAAGCTTTAGTTATCTTGTTTATGTTTCTTAAGTTATTGTTTTTAGGTTTGTTAATGTTTTAGATATAACATAACACCGTTCAGGCCATTGTAATTCAGAAGTATATGACTCCTCACATGAAGCTCCCTACTATTGTATTATGTTATCAACATAATACCGTTCGGGCTATCATAATTCAGAAGTTAATACTCCTCACACAAAGCTCCCTATTATTGAGTTATGTTGTTATTAGGGTTTAGTTATAATCATAACACCGTTCGGGCCATCATATCTCAGAAGTATATGCAATAATCGTTCGAGGAGTCAGGGCACTTTAATTCGTAAACCCAACAAACTCATCAAAATGAAATATCCACATAGTACTCCTCGCATGAAGCTCCCTAGTATTATGTTATGCTTCTAACTTTATTTAGGTTTTATACTTATATGATATTTTCACTTTATACCCTTATAGTTTATATATTTATGTTTTCTACCCTAAACTTATAATAATTATATTATTTATACTTATAACTATCTATACTTGACAAAACTAGTCCCTAGACTTCTATATTTTTAGTAAATGAAATAACTAACCTTTTTAACTTATAAGTTTTCTATATTTACTATTTAGACCTTTAACTTTATAATATTTACGTATTTAGTCCTTTTTTTAGTTTATAACTTATTTTAATATCTATCCTAAGGTTTTAATGTTTTGCAAAACTAGTCCTTACACTTAAAGCTTCTAGGAAATGTCAAAAACAGTCCCTAGACTTTATAAATTCAGGAATTTACGTTATATACCCTTATGCATGTAAAGTTTTGCAAAACTAGTCCTAAATGCATGTAAATCATATTTTTATCTTAGCAACTAAGTTTTCTAGCTTATGTTTAACTTATTTTAGCTTATCTAGGTTGCCTATAACTAGTTTATGATTTATAGAAATGACTTATAGCATGCATGCAAGTATACGACTCAATCTAGGGTTTAGAAATAAAATCTAAATAGTTCTAGCATTCAAGGCTTAGGCAAGGTATCCTATGGGTTCTAAGGCAACCTAAATCTATCCTAGGGTTGTTCTATTTTTTGGGTAAAGGGGAGTAATCCTGCACCCTGGTAAAATATATTAACCACAAAAACATTGAAGTACAATGGATAAGAGTGAGTCCCTCACCTCGGTCCCTTAGGACACTTACAGACTCGAATACAAGAATGACACACCATTCTTATAACTTACAATAAAATAAACCTACCAACAATGACAAAAGTACATAAAAATTAACAATACTACTCAAGAAAAACACTTGAGCCTTCTATATCACTATGGCGGTCCACCTTAACTTCCATGAAGAATCCACGAAGAAACATCCAAGCGATCTTCAACAAAAAATCTGTTTGTAGTAGCAAAAACACCACAAACAAAACCTCCACCATACCCATCATACACTAAATCCATAAGCTACTACCCGAAGATGTGAATGTGAACAGTAGCAGCATGACATAGCGTAACAAAACAAATAGGGTTTAAGAAAACCCTAACAACCATGCAGCGAACTTTGATAATCATGAATGCGTGCAGGATCAAGTCGCACCAACCGATCAATAGAGTTTTTGAATAAGAACTCTTAAAACTTAACTTCCATAACATTCAGCACATCAATCAGTAGACCCATAAAAATAACAGTACACACATGTCCTTGAATGATGAACCGTGTTAAAAACCAATATCCCACATTACTTCCAGCATTATCGATCAACAGCAGCTAAGTAAAACGTTTAACGATCATGTATATAGCAGCAATATCACGCATAAGCACTAAACTAGGGTGTAAAAACCCTAACATTCCAATATGCAGTCGATCATCAAACACAAACCACTCCATGATAGCAGCAATTCATCATCGATCAACCACATAAATAGGGTTTCGCACAACCCTAACACCACAATGATCAACACAGACCGACTATATTAACATATAACGACCATGTCTGAGAAGATCCTTAACATCCATTAACATGACTTACACTCTCTCCAAAACCCACAAATCCATACTTACATTTGATAAAGAACAATCAGTAAATGAACCAAACCCTAATAAGGGTTACATTCAGAGGAACCACAGCGAATAAAGAATAAACATGAAACCCTAAAATTAGGGTTTCATGCAATCATTGAAGCACCAGCGAAAACTCCAGATCTGATAAAATAAACCACAAGGTTACTAATAACGAGCAGATCCAGAAGAATAACCCAATATCGTACCCACTAAGAAACCATTTTAATATCATAAAGATGATTAAAACTGACATAGGAACATGTACCAGCATACGATCATAAAAAGAAAAACCCTAAAAACGATCACAAAAAGTAATCGTTTAGGGTTCATGAAATCATCCCTTATATATGTAATATCAGTAATAAACTGACATATGATAAAGAATAAGAGGGACGATTTAAAACAACGAAACCCTAAATAAAAGATCATAAAATTCAATTGGTTAGGGTTATGGCCACATGATAGGGACGATTTCAGAAGCACCTCTACCCAGAAATTAATGAATCAACTAAACCGATTGCATATCACTCAATAAAGAATGATAGAGAGGCGGAATAGTGGTTGTTATTTGGCCGAAACAGTAGGGATAGGGCAACCGGAAATCTCCCCTAGGGAGAGAGAAAAGTAGGGTTTTTTCCAAGGGTTATTCTAAATCTAAAGAAACTAAAATGTAAAACTTACTTGGTTATGGAAGGTTTTACGTGGGTCGATTAGGGTTTCTAGGGAAAAAATACTTCGACAAGCATGCAAGACCTATACCACTCGACTTCTAAGTTTCCTAGAGCTCTTGTACTACTACCAAGACCAGAAATATTGAGGTGGTGAAGTGAGGAGAGGTGTGATTTGGAAATGGAGGAGGGTCGAGGGTATTTATAGGCTCGATGGCCTTGGTGCCCAAGAAAATGGAGCATGAGGTGTCGAGGGGGGGAATGAGTAAGTAAGGCTAGTAAGTGATGTGGTGAGGCTACATGGTGATGAGGACAAGCTAGGGAGGTCTATAGGCAGTTTGGAGGGTGTTTGTGGTAGAGGTGAAGCCGCGGGGTGAAAGGGTGACAAGGTGGTGATGCACCACCTTGCTTGGGTGCTTGGAGGTGCTTGTAAGCGGCTTAGGTGGTTTAGTGGTAGTTTAGGGTGATTAGGGGTGGATTATTGGTGATTTAGTGGTGGTTTAGGGTGGATTAGTTAAGTAGGTGACAATTAGGTGATGGAGGTGTGTGGTAGGGTGCTTGGTAGTGACAAGATGGTGTGTAAGCTGCTAGGGAGTGGTGGTAGAGTGCTTGCTTGCTTATGTTTAGGTTTTACTAGTTTAAACTTAAGTTTAGGCCTAGGTTTTACTTAATGAGTGTTTAGGGTTTTACCTAAGATTTAGTGCCTAAGTTAAGTTCCTAAGAGTGTTTAGTGACTAATCCTAAGTCCTAAATGGGTTATACTAAGTGAGGGTAACTTATGGGAAAGATTTGGGAAGGTTTGACCTAGTTTTGTAACCTAAATGACCTAAGTGTGTTTAGTGAGAGACTAGGGTCTATCCTATGGTTTTGTGCCTAGATTAGTGTCTTATGAGTGTCTAATAACTATTTCTAAGTCCTAAGAGGCTTATACTAAGTGGTAGTGACCTATGGGGAAGTTTTGGGATGTTTTAGACCTAATTCTAATTAGTTATAACCTAGTTATGGTTTTGTGCTTAAGGGGTTTGTACCTAAGTTCTAAAGGGTTGTACTATTGACCTAAGGGTTCTAAGATATCCTAATGTTCCTAAAGAAACTCATACTTAATATGCTTAGTTAAACTAAGCATATAGGTTCAAATAAGCACATAATCCTACTTAAGGTTTAGTTAGTATTTATTAGTGTTTTGTGTTATTTTTAGTGTTTTAGATTGGTGAATTACTTATTATGGTGTTTTTATGATATTATGCTTGATATACCTGGGGTTTATAGGATGTGAGTGTTGAGTTATTTGGCTTGTGTAGATACGTGAGCAAGTCTAGTGAGTCATGCAAGTAATAAAAGCACATAAAAAGCAAAAATTTACCTGTGAAATACCTACTATAGGTATTTATAATGGGAATGATAGTAATGGGTTTTGGTGGGTTGTTATACATTGTCTGTGACTATTATTCCTGGAAGGCCAAACCTGCAAACAATATTATCCCAAGTGAACTTCTTGACTTCATTCCCGGTTATCCGTGCCAGCAGTTTTGCCTCTATCCACTTGGTGAAATAATCTAACGCGACTATCACAAATTTGGCTTTGCCGATAGACTGCTGTAAAGGACCCAGAATTTCCATCCCCCATTGAAAGAATGGCCATGGAGCCATTATGGACGTCATTGTAGTTTTCGGCAGTCTTGGTATGGAGGCATGGATTTGGCACGAGTCACACTTTTGGATTTCGTCATGGGCATCCCGATGCATAGTAGGCCAGTAGTAACCCTGTCGCATAGCTTTAGCAACAACTGTCCGTGGCTCGGAATGCATACAACAGGCACCCATTTTGATTTCCCGAAGGACATAATTGGCCTGTAAGGGACCAACACACCGCATCATCGGCATGAGATATGACTTTTTTAATAGAACCCCATTTTCCATCACATATTGATTGATTTTCATCCTCAAGGCTTGTGCTTCATTTTTTGAATAGAAACCCATTTTCCATCACATATTGAGGAGATAGAGGCCTTTCTCCAAAGTGATTCAGTTCCCGTTGGAATTGATCACCAAGAGATTGACCCGGAAGGGGATATATTTCTCCTTGAGAAATTATTGAACAAAGATCCCTCTCCCTCTCCTGTTCTACCTCAGCAACTTCATAACGCGGAAATCAAATATGTTGAAAAAAATGATGATTTCCCAGAGGTCGAACTTAAGGACCTTCCTCCTCATCTGGAATACGCATTCCTGGAGGGTAATGATAAATTACCCGTCATCATTGCGAAAGATTTAAACGATGAGGAGAAAACTGCCCTCATAGAGGTCTTAAAGGAAAACAAGCAAGCAATTGCTTGGAAGCTCTCCGATATAAAGGGTATTAACCCAGATTTTTGTACGCACAAAATCTTAATGGAGGACGACTTTAAGCCTGCAGTACAACATCAGAGGCGGGTTAATCCAAAAATACATGAAGTTATTAAGCAAGAAGTCCTCAAACTTCTTGAAGCTGGATTAATTTACCCAATATCTGATAGTCCTTGGGTTAGTCCCATACATTGTGTTCCAAAAAAGGGTGGCATAACTGTTGTCACAAATGAGGAGAACGAGTTGATTCCAACTCGTTTGGTTACTGGGTGGCGTATATGCATTGATTACAGAAAATTAAACGATGCCACCCGCAAGGACCACTTCCCTCTGCCCTTTATAGACCAGATGCTTGAAAGATTAGCAGGGAATGACTATTATTGCTTCCTTGATGGTTTCTCAGGCTATTTTCAAATTCCCATTGATCCACAAGATCAAGAGAAAACTACCTTCACATGCCCTTACGGGACGTTTGCCTACCGTCGCATGCCATTTGGCCTATGCAACGCACCTGGCACGTTTCAAAGGTGCATGATGGCTATTTTCCACGACATGATCGGGAAAACCATGGAGGTATTCATGGATGACTTTTCTGTCATTGGGAATTCTTTCAAGTCATGCCTCTCCAATCTAAAAAAGATGCTTCAATGTTGTAAAATATAAATCTTTGTCTAAACTGGGAGAAGAGCCATTTTATGGTCAAAGAGGGCATTGTCCTCGGCCATAAAGTTTCAAAAAATGGGATTGAGGTCGATAGGGCTAAAATTGATGTTATTGCTAAACTGCCTCATCCCACTACTGTTAAAGGCATAAGGAGTTTTCTAGGACATGCCGGGTTTTATCGGAGATTCATTCAGGATTTCTCCAAAATAGCCCGGCCTATGACTCACCTTCTTGAAAAAGAAGCTCCTTTTATCTTTTCCTCCGAGTGCATCGAAGCTTTTTCCACTTTAAAGAAAAAGCTTACCGAGGCACCGATTCTTGTTGCCCCCGACTGGGACTTACCATTCGAACTTATGTGCGATGCTAGCGACTTCGCTATTGGTGCAGTTCTGGGGCAACGCAAATCAAAATACTTTCAGCCAATACACTACGCTAGTAAGACCATGACAAAAGCTCAAACGCACTATACCACCACAGAAAAAGAGCTGTTAGCTGTGGTATATGCCTTTGAGAAATTTAGGCCTTACTTGATCTTAACCAAATGCGTGGTGTATACGGATCACTCAGCTTTGAAATACCTGTTTGCTAAACAGGACGCAAAGCCTAGACTGCTCCGTTGGGTCCTGCTTCTACAGGAGTTTGACATTCTCATAAGAGATAAAAAAGGAGCAGAAAACCTTGCAGCTGATCACTTGTCCCGGTTAGAAAATCCTCATCAGGATATTCTCGAGAGAAAAGAAATTAATGAAACTTTTCCTCTAGAGACTCTAAATCTAATCTCTACCCGGGATGATACCACTACCCCATGGTTTGCCGACTTTGCAAATTACCGTGCGGGAAATTTCGTTGTGAAAGGGATGTCGTCCCAACAGAAAAGAAAATTCTTTAAAGATGTAAAACATTACTTCTGGGACGACCCCTACTTGTTCAAAATATGTGCGGATCAAGTCATCCGACGGTGTGTCCATGGCCAAGAAGCCATGGAAATTCTTAAAGCTTGTCATGATGGACCCACGGGGGGACATCATAACCCAAACTACACCGCCAAAAAGGTGTTTGATTCAGGATTCTTTTGGCCCACGATATATAAAGACGCCCATGAACTTATCAAAACCTGTGAGGCTTGCCAGCGTCACGGGAATATTTCTAAAAAGAATAAGATGCCGCAAAACGCCATCCAAGTCTGTGAAATATTTGATATGTGGGGCATTGATTTTATGGGGCCATTCCCGTCTTCACGAGGGAATAAGTATATACTCGTGGCTGTCGACTATCTGTCAAAATGGGTTGAGGCAAAAGCCTTACCCACCAATGATGCCCGAGTAGTTGTTAAATTTTTAAAGTCTCTCTTTGCTAGATTCGGGACTCCTCGTGCCATTATCAGTGATCGTGGCACGCACTTTTGCAATGAACAATTTGCAAGAGTGATGCTGAAATATGGTGTAACTCACCGTCTTTCTACAGCATATCACCCCCAAACAAGTGGGCAGGTGGAGGTCTCAAATCGGGGTATTAAGAGAATTCTCGAGAGGACGGTTGGTGAAAACCGTGCCTCTTGGTCGGATAAGCTGGACGATGCATTATGGGCTTTCCGCACTGCTTACAAAACACCCATCGGGTGTACTCCATATAAGCTAGTGTACGGGAAAGCATGTCATCTTCCGATCGAATTAGAACATAAGGCCTATTGGGCCTTAAAACATGCAAATTTCGACCTTCAGACAGCGGGTGATCACCGTAAAGTTCAACTAAACGAACTAAATGAATTACGTGATCAAGCTTATGAAAATTCTTTAATCTATAAAGAAAAGACTAAGAAGATACATGACTCTAAAATTAAGAACCGCGTTTTCAACGTTGGTGACAGAGTTCTTCTTTTCAATTCAAGGTTAAAAATTTTCTCGGGAAAACTAAAAACCCGTTGGTCTGGACCATTTACTATAACAAAAGTATATCCATATGGAATTGTTGAGTTATTGCAACCCGACGGTCCCAATTTTAAAGTAAATGGTCATCGATTAAAACACTATTTTGGAGGGGACATACAACCAATGGTTGTCCCGGATCTCCAAACTTACCCCATGGACCAATAAATTCGGGGTCGAGTCAAGCTAGCGACTCGGTTAACAAAAACAAGTTTCCCCAAGGACAATTTTAATTCGGGGTCGAGTCAAGCTAGTGACTCGGGAATCAAAAACAAGTTTCCTCAAGGACAATTCAATTCGAGGTCGAGTCAAGCTAGCGACTCGGTAATCAAAAACAGTAGCAATATGGGTCGTCACCCATATTTCTGTCTTCTCATCCCTTTCTAACACCCTAGTGTGGGGGAGACGAACCACATGTTGTACATATGTAAAATATTTTTTTCAAAAAAAAAAAAAAAAAAAAATTAAAAAAAAATGGTATAAGACAAATAAAAAGAAAAAAGTGAGTTTGTATGTCAATAAAGTAAAATAAAAAGGTTAATAGTATTGCCTCCTTACGTTCTAAGTCTTGGTGGGACACCAAGTACTGTGAATATTGAGGGCAATATTCAGTTCTAAGTGTGGGGGAGCGTTCTCACGAATGCAAAACACATGTTCCATCAAGAACCCCCATCTGATCAAAATTACCAGTTTTTTCACACTTAGAAATGCAAATAATGGTATCAATCCTCCATGTCTAACCCACAACAGGATTGGCTAGTCCAGGAGCAAACGGCTCTTGGTAAAGACATCTCAAAACCGTTGATGGCTTGCAATTTGCCAAAAATTGTATGGTTCCTCAGCTCCCCATATCCCATAAAGCGAATGAGTTGGCTAGCCCGCAAGATTATGGCTTGTGGTAAAGGCCGTGGAAAAACCATTATTGGTAATCAGCTCACCAAGATGTTGACTATTCCATCAAGAGTTGGCTAGTCCAGAAGTAAACGGCTTTTGGTAAAGACAAATCAAATCCGTTGACAGGTGGTGATTTGCTCAAAATCACACGGTTATCAGGTGTGCCACAGTTCTTACACCTGGCTACTCCAGAAGTGATGGCTTTTGGTAAAGAGTAAAAATCCATTAATTTTTTCTCAATAGATTGCTAGGGACTAGCAATAGTTTAGTGTGGGGGATTGATGAGTGTCTAAATATTCATCATTTTATACCAATCTGAGCTGCCAAAACATCTAAAAACACTCAAATATGCATCATAATACTTAAAATATCTTAGAAGTGTGTTTTATATGTTTCAAATGCAAAATATGCAAAAACAGATGAAAAACGTACAAAGTTTGCATAATTGGCAGTTTCAGTCCCTCAAGTTTCAAAAAATTGTCAAATCTAGTCCCTGGTAAATCAAAACATGAAAAATATCATCAAAGGTCCTTAGGGATTCATAAGTTGTCAAGTTTAGTCTTTTAAAGATAAAAATTACAAAATGACAACTTTAGTCCCTCAAGTTTGAAAAATGTCAAAATTAGTCCTTAAGGTTTTAAAAATGGGAAATTAATAAATAAACCTTGAACTATTCTTAAATGGCAAAATTGGTCCTTATGATAACATTTTGAGAAATTACAACCACAGTCCCTTAAAAATCCAAATTTATGTGAAAAGTTTGGAGGAATTGCAAATAGGTCCCTCAACTTTGCAAGTTTGGCAGAAATAGTCCCTGGGAAATAAAAAATGGAAAATTATCAAATACTACCCTTGTACTATTCACACTTGGCAAGAAAAACCCTATGAATAATTTTGGAACAGTTGCAACTCACACCCCTCAACTTTCAGCAAATTACAAAAATGGTCCTTGTTTACTACACTTAACCAACCGGACCCTTATTTATTTTATAAACCAAAACCAAATCCAACCCAACACAAAACCAATACCCAGCCCACCCCCTTTGATTTTCCTTGGCCCATACCTCAGCCCAATCCACACCCTTAATATTATAACGGGTCAAACCCCGTTGACCACCCCAAACCGCCAAAACCACACACACTGTACACCTTTCTCCCCCTCGCCTGAAACCAGCAAAACTAGGTGGTTTTCCCACCACCACCTCACCTCTCCACCTCACCCCCTACTCCCCTAAACCTTCCTTTCCACCTCACAGCAAACCCACACCTCATTAAATGCTATTCCCACAAATTTTCACCCCAAACCATGTCCTCACCTCTGTTTTCTTCCATTAAGCCCCAACTTGCATAAAAATCATCCTAATGGTCTCCTGCCACCTCCACAAAAATCCACAATTCTTTAATTGCAGAACGTTGGCTCCAAGTTAACTTGGAGACTTTTGGCGCCAATTTCAGTTTAAACGGCTGAGATTGATTCAGAGCATTGAATGGCTGTGATTGAAGTGGTATATACTCAGAGCACTTCAAAGAACCCTAATATGGGCTTATAAAAGGAAGAGAAGAGCAGAAGAGAAATATATAGTTTATTTTAGCAAAAATAGTCTCGTTTAAATTGTAACTTGTTATCTCAGTTAGTTTTCAAGCTTTTAAGCTCTGTATTAGTCAATTAAGGTGTAATCTAAGCTTTTGTGATAATCAAATTTAAGTTTCAAGTTATATCTCAGTTGATGCAATTTTTTACTCTCATTTCAAAATTCTAAATAAACCGTGTTGTTGTTACTGTATGGTTTCATGGATTGAATAAGCTCATATAAGCTCCCATAAGCTCAATAAAGCTTTTAGTAATATACTAATCAGTCTAAAATAAAAAATTCCATAAATATCAAATTGGTCAAAGAAAGTCAACTGTGGCACTTGGTTTTGATTTCTTGGTTTCAGAAGAGATTTGGAAGCATACAAAAAGCTTGGAGTTGGGTTTAGATTCTCAGGGAGGAAATAGGTTGTTCTTGGTTCATGTTTCAAGCAGGAAAGCACCTTGTAAGTTTTTGAAATTTCATAACTGTCTTTGTACTATAGTTTGGTTCATTGCTTGCTTTTCCAATTGATTAATGCTTATTCAGTCCTAAATAATGATAATAGAACACTAAATTAGTATCTTGTTGTTGTAATTCATAGTTACTAAAAAGTAAAAATTCCACAGTCAAAATAGTATAGTAAGTAATATTGGTTAATTGTTGTTATTTTATGTGTTTAAGTGTTTATTTGTACTTAATTAGTCATCATAAGTTGATCTGTATCTGTGTAATAAGCTCTTATAACTTGTTGCTCCATAAATCTTAAAATAGTAAATCTTAGGGAGTGTTTGGAATAAGCTTGTGAGCTTAGCTCTTATTGTCATTTGGTGTTTATTGGTGTTTCAATAGTTTGCAGTAGTGTCACTTAGGTTAATTAAGGCATAAATGTTTAGGTCTAAACCACAAATAGTCAAAATCACAAGTAATACATCACCACAGTTAACTGTGGTGATATTGGAGTCCAAAACTCATTAAGTCCACTCATAAGTTAGTGATTTAGTTTATTTTAGTCTTAGTATAGCTTGTTATAACCTAATCATTCAGAAAATTAAGGTAGAGTTTCATTAAAGTCAACTGGTTGCATAATCTTAAAAAGTCAAAAAGTTCTTGTTCAGATTTTCATCAAAATGGCAATAATTTTCATGAATTTTGTGTTTTGATTTGGGATCTAAAATTTGTTGTGAGTAAACCCTACCACCTGAACTTTAGATTTCCACAAGTTTCATAATTTTGTGATTTTTTTACTTGGACTAAATTGCCCCTTGAAGTGGGCTGCAGGGCAAGGTAACTGCCCTGTCTCAGCAGACCTAAGCCACCCAACCAACTTTTGTGGTAATTTGTGGATCACTCAGTGGGTCCCACACCTCACAATTGGGCTCTTACAACCCCCCTCCTACCCAGGTTCAATAGTTGACCCTTAGTTTGACCACTAGATCAGTGGACCCCACCTGAACTTGTCCCCAAACTCTGTCCCATTTTTGAGTCAGAAACCAAATAAGCAATTGCTTATTTGAGCTTTCCAGCTTATCCTAGGAGCTTATCTTACCACATCTAGCTTAAATAGGTATAAATAACTTAGGTAAACCAGATTTCATTATAGTGGACTCCACATAACCTCAACTTAGCTTATTTCTTAGTTTGGTCAACCTTAGTCAACTGTATAAGCAAATAAGCACTTACGGTGCTTATTCTTGATTTCCAAAGTAGTTGTCTTTGTAAAAGTTTCATTATTTAAGTATTTAAGTAGTTTTATAAAAGAAAAACCAGAAAAAGGAAACTTTAATTATAGTGATAGCTTCTATTTAATAGAAATTGTCTATTTAATTTTCTTATTAGCTTATTAATAAGCACTTATCCAATTTTATAATTTTATAAATTTCTTAGTACCTTAAAGTAGTTAAAATAATTTTCTTAGATTTTTCCTGATTAGTTTACTAATTATTAGATTTAAAACTAGTTTAAATAATTAAATAGGTAATATTAGTAATTAATTATTTTTCTTTAATTCTAATTAACAAAAGTAGAATTTTATATTTTTCCTATGCTTTATAAATTAGTTAAGACTTTTAGAAAATAAATTTATAAATTCCACTGTTCATTTCCTAATTTTCTTATTTAATTTAGTTAAAATAGGAATTAATTAATAATTAAGTAATTAATTAATAAATTAGTCAAAATATAATTATTATAAACTTTTCATAATTTTTTAGGATTCATATAATAGTTAATTAGTTTTATAAATTTTCTCATAATTTTCTAAGTCATTTTAGTAATATTAGTAATTTAAAATAGTTTAATTAGTTTAATTAAGATAAATAGTTTTTAATTAATAGAAAACTCATAAAAAGACAAAAATATTTATTTTCAATTTTTTATACTTTCTTCAAGTTCTAATTAAAATTTAGAAATTATTTTTGCAAATTTTTAGGTTAATTTGTAATCCTTATAATTTTTAGTTAATTAAAATTAGATTTTTAAATAGTTTTATTAATTAAATAATATTTAAATATTATAATAATCACTTTTATAATTTCATTTTCATTTTCAAATTTCTTTTTAATTTTAAGTTTTTAAAAGTTTCAAAAGCACCCCCTGTAGTTTTAATTAGTTTAAAACTCACCTTTTTCCTAGCACGCATACGTATCTGTTTTAAATTCAGCTTACGTGTTTACATATCTGATTACTGTGCTTGTTATATATTAATATCCAAATAATTCCAGTAGTGTAAATCAAATCAAAATCATCTTGGTTACTGTCCTCAGTACCACTCATTCCCACAAACATTTTCAAACTCAATTTCAATCTCGTCGGGACTTAACGACCCGGGGATTTCCCTGTACTTCCACGGTTAATAATATACTTGACTTTTTCTCCCAGGTGGACCTATCAGCTGCACACGGTTGACTGGTTGGTTTGGGAGGAGTCATAAGTCTTCCGCTATTATTCGAAATTTTGGGGGTGTTATAGATTGGCATCAGAGCCACGGTTATAGTGAACCAAGTGTTTTTGGAACATTGGACTATAACTACGCTTTTAAACGGACCAAAAAATTTTTTTATAAAATACCACCTTACGCCCTTCGTGCCTGAGCATTCCTATAACTGGTAAAAAGTATTATTTACTTTATGGCATTTTAAATTGATTATGATTATGCTTACATTTACTAATCGGGAAATTATTACAGTGTCATGTCTTCGAACACCCATCCTATCAACTTGTCATCGAATTCAGGAACTAAACATGTTACTTCAGCCTATACTACATCACCTATGCCTATGTCTCCTGCAATGGACAGTTACATGCAAAGCCAGCAGTTTATGCCCGCATCTGACTCAGAGGCTCTTTCTTTGGCTACATCTGGTCCAATTCGCCGAACTCGGCAAATTAGACAACTTCAGCCGTATGAATCAAGTACTGTTGTAGCACTACCAGCTCTTGTCATACCACTTGAATTAGCTGTGCCATCACCACCTGCACCATCTGTGATACCACCACCTGCATCATCTGTGATACCACCACCTACTGTCTTCTTCAGCCAAACCACTACTGTACCACTAGCATCATCTCCACCATTAGCATCACCACCTGCTGTTAACCGTAGTACTCCCGTGTCACCTCACCAAAGGACCTACCCGATCCGCCCAATAACTTCAGATTCTTGTGTTCACCGCAGACGTAGAAGGACCCATAAACGAGTGGACGCTCGAAAATGGTCATTCTTATTACCCATCCTACACTACTGGAGATCACAAGAGGGTTCACTAACTTCAAGAGAGCTTGGGTAAAGTTCTTATGCTGCTTCTTCATGAGTTCTCCCAGTCACCGGGGAACCTATACATCACACCATACCATTGTTAGCAGCAAGAATGGTTCGTCACGAAGATCGACTTGATTCCATTGCTAGCATACTCAACAAGATCCCTCATGAGCATCTCGAAACCTTTGAAGATGATATGAATAGTCTTATAATTGGTCACCTTGCTATGGAAGATAAGGTTGAGAAATTGGATTCTCTATTCTGGGAGTCAATGGAATTCATAGGAGCACTATGTGCGGCTAACACTTCAACAGAAATAATGATGATAACTTTGGACTGAGAACTTGAAAAGATTAGCACTGAGAACCTACATCTTAGGCAAGCCTTGCTAGAATCCCGAGAGAGGGAAAGGGCTAGAGATCAAACAATGGAAACCATGTCCATTGCCATCCAAGAACTCCAAAATCGCCTAGACAAAGCCTTAGGGAAACCATGAGACCATCGACTTGTTAGTATAATCAATGTCCTACCAATAAAAGAACCTTGTCATGTTTTGTAAACATTAGCACAAGTATTGATAAGTGTTGTAACACATTGACATTGATCTATGGAATTTATTTTATCTTTATTTACGTTGAGACCTTATGCATTATATCATAATATATTGGTTTATGCAGGTCAGACTTATTCGTAATTCCTATGTATGTCATTCCAACATACGATAACATATTATGACTTAGACCTTTTCAATGATCAAATCATTGTAACTATGACCTATAATTACTATTTATTACTCGATATATTTCAACGTAATAGGATTATTATAAATATTCTAATGATATACCTTCTTTTATAATAGCAACATGGCTAGAACTAGGAGAACAACCACAACCGCTACACCAACAAACCCCGAAGTTATGACCCCAGCAGCAATACAGCAAGCAATTACGGATGGTGTCAATGCCGTTTTAGTTGAACAAGCCTGCCATGGAAGTGCTGGCACACAAATGGCTGGAAACTTGGCACCTGCACCGCGATACTGCACCTATAAGGACTTTATAGCATGCCAACCCACATACTTCAAAGGAACCGAAGGAGTGTCAGAATTAGCTCAATGTTTTGAAAGAAGTGAAACAGTTTTCCAAAGAAATGGATGCTCGGAAAACAACAAGGTTAGCTTCGCAATGGGAACCTTGATGCAAGATGCTCTATCATGGTGGAACTCTACTATTCAAACACTAGGAACAGCGGCAGCACATCAACTTACATGGACGAAATTCAAGGCTAAAATACTAAAGAAGTATTGTCCCCATTCCGAGCTACGAAAACTCGAGGATGAGTTCCATGCTTTAATAGTGAAAGGCGTTGATTTGAAAAGTTACAATAGGAGATTTCAAGAGCTCAAAGTATTATGCCCTTCCATGGTACCTGATCATGAGAAGACATTAGAGAAATATGTTGAAGGACTCCCTCGGAGTATTGAAGGAAATGTCATCTCAGCTAACCCGCCAACCTTAGAAGCAGCGATGGAACTTGCTCAGAAACTTCTGGACCGAGAAGTTAAATACAATGAGCTTAAAAGGAAGTTAGATGACAAGAGAACCACCCACCATCACAACAACAACCAACAAGGTAACAACAGCCATCACCGCAACAATAATCGGAACCACCAACAATACCACAACGATCGGAACACTCACCACCGACAACAGAATCGAAGACAAGAGAACCCCCGAGTCTACGCCGCCACAGAAGGTATAGGATACAACGGTCAGAAACCCCAATGTCAACGATGCAAACTTCATCACGAGGGTCGTTCTACCGTCCGGTGTGACCAATGTCGTAAGATTGGTCATCAAACCAGACATTGTAGGATTCCAGCTACAGGAAGCAACACACATGCTGTATCACCCACTTGTTACGGATGTGGAGAAGTAGGACACATCCGGAGAAACTGCCCAAAAGGAAATGAACAAACCAATGCTCAAGCTAGGGTATACCTCCTCGGAGATGGAAACGGACCTGATGTAGTCACCGGTACGTTTCTACTAAACCATCATGATGCTAGAATATTATTTGATTCGGGCGCAGATAAGAGTTTTGTATCAGATATGTTTGCCCCTTTACTTAATGTTACCCCCTCTAAGTTGAACCCCACTTACGAAATCGAGATGGCTAACAGGAATTTAATAGATACCAATACTGTCATGAAAGATTGTACCCTAACCCTATCAGAGAAACCTTTTGCCATTGATCTTATGCCGGTTCAACTTGGTAGTTTTGATGCTATCGTCGGCATGGATTGGCTATCCCATCATCGTGCTAGGATTCACTATGACGAAAATCCCGTTCATATACCACTCAAGGATGAAACACTCATTGTCCAAGGCGACAAAAGTAAACCTCGATATGGAATTATCTCATGTATGCGAGTGATAAAATACATGAATGAAGGATGTCAGGTATTCATGACTCGTGTTACGGAAAATAAGTCATCAGAAAAGCAGCTTGATGACGTTCCTATCGTTAGGAATTTTCCTGAAGTATTCCCTGAAGAATTACCTGGTATTCCACCCGCACGTCAAGTATAATTTCAGATTGAACTAGTGCCTAGAGCGGCACCAGTGGCCAAAGCACCTTATAGGCTAGCGCCATCTGAAATGGAGGAATTGTCAGAACAATTAAAGGAATTGTCCGAAAAAGGGTTTATTCAACCGAGCTCATCACCATGGGGAGCTCCAGTACTATTCGTTAAGAACAAAGATGGATCATTTCGAATGTGCATCGACTACCGGGAGTTGAATAAACTTATGGTAAAGAATCGATACCCATTACCTCGAATTGACGACCTATTTGATCAATTGCAAGGATCGAGTGTGTTCTCAAAAATTGATCTGAGATCGGGATATCATCAGTTAAGAGTTCGAGAAGAGGATATCCCGAAAACTGCATTCAGAACACGCTATGGTCACTACGAGTTTCAAGTAATGCCATTCGGTTTGACCAATGCACCAGCAGTCTTCATGGACTTGATGAATCGAGTATGCAAACCTTATTTGGATAAGTTTGTAATAGTATTCATCGACGATATTTTGATCTACTCTCGCAATGAAGAGGAACATGCGGAGCATTTGCGAATCATTCTAGAACTACTCAAGAAAGAAGAACTGTACGCTAAGTTCTCCAAATGCGACTTTTGGATTCGTACCGTGCAATTTCTAGGGCACATCATAAATAGTCAAGGCATTCACGTAGACCTTGCAAAGATTGAGGCTGTAAAAGGTTGGTCGTCTCCTACAAACCCTACGGAGATACGTCAATTTTTAGGTCTCGCAGGTTACTACCGAAGGTTTATTGAAGGTTTTTCCAAGATTGCAAAGCCTTTGATTAAGTTAACCCAAAAGAACGAGAAGTACATCTGGGAAGAAAAGGAAGAATCAGCCTTTCAGTTGTTAAAACGAAAGCTTTGTGAAGCTCCAATATTGGCCCTCCCACAAGGAAATGAGGACTTTATAGTATATTGCGACGCGTCATATCATGGATTAGGATCAGTTTTGATGCAAAGAAGCAAAGTGATAGCTTATGCATCTCGACAATTGAAGAAACGTGAGGAAAACTACAAGACTCATGACTTGGAGTTAGGAGCTGTAGTGTTTGCACTCAAGTTTTGGAGACACTACTTGTATGGCACCAAATGTACCATGTACACAGACCACAAAAGTCTCCAGCATATTTTGGATCAAAAGGATTTAAATATGAGACAACGTCGCTGGTTAGAACTACTCAGCGATTATGATTGTGAAATACGTTACCACCCAGGAAAGGCTAATGTAGTAGCAGATGCGTTAAGCCGGAAAGAACGATTGAAACCACTCAGAGTTAGATCACTAGGGATGACTATTCACTCACCCCTTCCAACCCAAATCCTTACCACGCAGAACGAAGCTCTTAAGGAAGAAAACCGACCCAAGGAAAAGATTTACGGCATGCCTGAAAATAAGAACAGTTTCGTGAAGAAATCCGATGGAACGCTGTGTTTTAAGGACAGAAGTTGGATCCCTCTTGTTTGAAGTATTCGTGAACTCATCATACATGAGTCCCACAAGTCAAAATACTCCATTCACCCAGGTTCCGACAAGATGTATCAGGATTTAAAGAAACTATATTGGTGGCCAAACATGAAGGCTGACATCACAGAATATGTCGGTAAATGTTTGACGTGTTCAAGAGTAAAGGCGGAACATCAAAAACCTTCAGGTCTACTTGTACAACCTGAACTTCCTATGTGGAAATGGGAACAAATCACTATGGACTTCATCACCAAACTTCCAAGAACTTCATCCGGATACGACACGGTATGGGTTATTGTTGATCGTCTCACAAAATCCGCTCATTTTCTACCCATCAAAGAAACCGATGAGATGAATACACTTGCTCAGTTGTATGTGAAGGAAATAGTCACTCGACATGGAGTGCCAATTTCAATCATCTTGGATCGAGATAGTCGTTTCACCTCTCATTTCTGGAAATCCTTACAAAAAGCCTTAGGAACTAAACTAGATATGAGCACCGCATACCACCCTCAAACTGATGGTCAAAGTGAAAGAACTATTCAAACCTTGGAAGACATGCTCCGAGCATGCATAATTGATTTCGGAAAAGGTTGGGATAAGCACTTACCATTAGCAGAGTTTTCATACAACAATAATTACCACACCAGCATAAAAGCAGCACCATTCGAAGCACTTTACGGTCAAAAGTGCAGATCGCTCGTTTGTTGGGCAGAAGTTGGAGAAAGAAAACTTATAGGACCAGACCTTGTTCGAGAAACTACTGAGAAAATCATTAAGATTAAGAAACGTTTACAAGCAGCCCGAGACCGACAGAAAAGCTATGCCGACATAAGAAGGAAACCCATGGAATTTCAAGTAGGGGATAGAGTCTTATTGAAAGTATCTCCCTGGAAGGGAATGGTACGATTTGGAAAACATGGAAAGTTGAACCCAAGATACATCGGTCCATTCAAAATCCTGGAAATGATAGGACCCGTGGCTTATAAGCTCGAATTACCCGAAGAACTTAGTCGGATTCACGACACCTTTCATGTGTCAAACCTTAAGAAATGTTTATCCAATGAATCTCTCATTATTCCGTTGAAAGAAATTTGACTAGATGACAACCTTGTCTTTACCGAGGAACCTATTGAAATCATGGATAGAGAAGTCAAACAACTCAAGCAAAACCGTATTCCTATCGTCAAAGTTCGTTGGGACTCCAAGAGAGGACCGGAATATACTTGGGAGTGCGAGGATCAGATTCGCTCCAAGTACCCACATTTCTTCACCTAAAACACCCTAGGCAACTATCTTAGACTAGAATACCGGGATGGAATTCCCTGTAAGAGGTAGGTAATGTAACCTCTCGTAATTTTCCCTTACGATTAGTAAATGCTCACGAAGAAATAAAATGATGTTACGATAACTTAACACCACTTTTATGGGTAACAAAAAAAAATTTAACAACTTGATATTGGAATCACCACGATAACTGTGATTGACTGTTTACCTAGGAACGATGCTTACACACAACCTAGGTAATCTATATTTATTGCGAACTAAAAATATATAAAACGTTTATATCTATAACTATACGTTTCGTCCAAATACCATATACTATTTATACATTTCCCGAGCCTACGAAAATTCCCGAGAATGATCATTAATATTTTTTAACTTCGACACGATACCCGAAACACACCATGTGGGCCCCCATCACCCAATGGGCCACGTAAACCAAGTTACAAACCAAATGGACTCTTTTTCTTTCTTTTCTTTCTTTGGGCCGAAACCAAAACATAAGCCCACCAGGCCAAGCCCAAACCACACCCTTAGTTTTATTTTTCTTTCTTTTGTTTCTGTCACGACAACCATCCAAACGCACCCTATTTTCTTACGATTTTTATACACGACACATACATATTTTTGCTTGTCTCGTTTCATCTAGTACCCAAGAGTCATGAACCATAAAACTTACATACTACTTTTCTCGTTTACTACCCTAGAAACCACCCAAGTGAAACATCAAACGCTCCATTTGAAGGATAAGTCCAAACGTGGCATAACATTCCTTCCATGCCACCCCTGCTCCCCAATGGCAAGTAATCGATCACTATGCACAACATGAATTGTCAGGAATGAATAGGATGATATCTCACAAGATCTAAGCCTTGTACAAACTCGATTGGACAAGAAGTGTGGTGCTACTATTCGCTTAACATGCCACCCTCCACCCTTGTGAACTTACCTTGTCTTTACACTTCACAAACGCACTATATAAGCCATCACATGCAAGCTCAGCTGCCTCATGCACTCATACGTACCAAATTACACCAAAAATAATGAAAGGAAGGAGCATTGAAGGACGATTGGATTGCCCAAGTGTACCACGTCTCAAAGCAGCCTAGGACTTCAAGCTTGACGTCTCTTGAACCTTTGGTGAAACGTGAAGTGAACCACGAAGCTCTCGTACCCTCACACGATCCCTACATCACGTTTTACTCCACCTTTTAGAGGTGAGATGAGACCTTGAACTTATTTCCATTTTTAGACATTTACTCGTATGGTTTTTGCACCAACACTTGCAATATATAACTCGTAAGTTATAAAAACAACATGTACTTATTATATCTCGTATCATTTGTTAGCTAGGTCGTTAACGAGACCCTATAAGTATTTTGAACTCATATTAAGGTATAAGCTTAAAAATCACACGTTTCTAAGTAAATTGGACCTATACGATTTCTACTAAAACACTTAGAATTATTTTGAGCTTTTATATGGTTTTGCGTTATGATTTTAACCGTATACTTTGGCCTCACCATCTTAAATTTTAACACACGACCACCCTATATTCGAACGTGAACTACTTAATCAACTGGGAAACTAATGAGACTAATAAATAACTAGGTCTAACAACTTGATTTGATCACCTAAACGAGCCTAAAGCATGTCGCGATTTCATAAGATTTTTCAGGAAATTAAATCACTTATGGGCCGTTAAGTCCAAAAAGCTATTTTTAGCTTATTACAATTAGCTGAGCGTAAAAGCTCTTTTGAAATGATTTTGTAACTTAAAATGATGGATTTTGATAAACCTAGTGTTCCCCAAACCCTTTTCGATCATAAAACGTTAATGGGCTTTAAATTTGGATCGATAGGCCCATTTAATGAAAAATAAGAAAGTTAAGCTAATAAGCTGTTGAAATGAGCTATTTTGAACCTTCTGAGCTTATTGGAATAATAAAAATGTTAAACTTTAAGTTTGGTAATTTTTGGACTATTTTTGCAAATTTTCGTTAACGAGGGACTAAAACTGTCAAACTTGTAAAGTTTGGGTAAAAACTGTCAAAAACTATTTTCTGAGGTTATAAACTGTTAATATTGAAACTTAGTATTAATAAATGTAAATATTGATATTATTGGACCTAAAATGTAATAATATATAACTTTGGACTAACGATGTAAATATATTCCGTTAAGGGTAAAATGTGTAAATTTGAGAAACATAAAGGATTGAATTGTAATATTGATTTTGAATAATAATTTTATATATAAATATATTTAAATATATTAAGATGATAAAAGTATAAACGTATCTTATATATATATATATATATATATATATATATATATATATATATATATATATATATATATACGTATAAAATTCGTATAACTATAATTAAACTTTAGACGATAAAACAATACGTAATTATTTTTCTTTTACATCTACGACGTAACACATCACCTATACACATTATGATTTATTCATGACTAATAATTAATGTTCGCAATAAAACGAGACTTAGAAACTGAAACTTGCCATATCTTTTAGGTTGTGTGTGAAGTCGTTGTCTTGCATCGTTGAGATTACGATTATTCGACTGTACTACTAAGGTGAGTTCATAGCCCACACTTAACTTGTTTTTGTGGAGGGGATACATGCTTAAAAACCGAACACAAGTCTTTTCTTGATATTGTTATTGCTTAAGTAGCTATTGCCAAAAGTCCCACGATCATGAACCTTAATCACTTGCAGGGTGAACGTAAATAATTGTGAATAGATCTATTAGGGATTGACAATCCCCATTTGGTTGTTAGAGGAAAGTCACCAAATGCACTTTATTTGATATCATAGGTTACTGGAAAATACCTATCTTGGGGGCAACTTATTTCACATCATTATTATGGATAATTTTGATGTCTGTTGAATCGTTGAGTGTCATGAGCTTAAGGCAATAATGGATGTGATTTTCAACTTGTTTATTTGTATCGATATTACAATAAACATCTATCTCTTGTGTTCAAACTCTTAATTATAAACCTATGAATTTCACTCAACTTTTGTTGACTTTTAGCATGTTTATCTCAGGTAACTAATTGGAATGGATGGCGAAAGGCACGGAGTGGGCAATAAAGAAATGTTTAATCTTTCTTGAAATAAGAAAATGTTGTTGAATTATGAAACATCTTGACAATTTGAATATTTGGTATTTTATATAAAAAGGTTAAAACGTCTCATTTGAGTCATTTTCTATAATTGTGACAAAGATCCTAGATCCGAAAGTTTTCCGCTGTTAATAATAAGTCTTCCGCTGTTATTTGAATTTTTGGGGGTGTTATAGGTATACTGTGTAATTGTGGATATTTACAAAAATTTTTTGGTCAGTTATATAATTAAGGGTTTGAATTGAAAATTATAAGGTTTAATTCATAAAATATAAAAGTTAAGGGACTAGTTTGGATAATATGTAAGACTTGTGATAATTATATTTAAACCCCTGTACTTTAATATAATTACATTTTAAACCATAAACTATTTTACTAATCATAATTAAACCCTAAAACCATATTAATAATTTATCTAAATACTTAATCTAATATTTATGTGAAAACTTGTTAAATAAGTAAACCTATTAATTAAGGAAACTTTCTAGTTATGGAAAATTACTAATTTTGGAAATCTGCTAAAAATGGAAAGTTACTAAAAGTGGAAAGAAAACCTAATATGAAACATGAATAAGTAAATGAATGAGCAAACTATTAATAACGAATACTACATGTGTAGATTTCTGAAGAAGAGTGTTATTCGTCCTTTTGATCCTTTCTGTTTCTGTCAACTTTGTTATTGTTCAAGGTACAGATATTCTGACCTTACTCTTAAGGTTTCCTTTGTGATTACAATCCTTTGATATGAACCATTGATATGTACCTTTGATATGAACCTTTGATATGAACCTTCTGAATTGGACCTTTGATATGATAAACCTTGTAATTGAATCTTATGATATGACAACTCTGTTTTGAGCCTTTGTTTATAAACTTTTTGTTACCTGAGCTTCACTAGGCGTGTGGGTTCCATGTCCATGTAAGAGATGTACCTTTGAAATGACTCTAGGGTAGTAGAGTGATGTTCTACCACGTCCCTTTAGTTGGTTGTACATATATTATTGTTATATGTTTTGGGTAGGGCGTATTGATGCATCCTAGATCTGTTTCTTATATGTTATGATATTATATTTGTCTGGTGAATGTGGTTGTATGTGCAATACATGTCCTTCACAATTCTGGGAGCTAGCTACTCCACTTATGTTGCCTTATTTGTGATTATGATATGTTTCTGATATGTTTCTAAGCTCATGGTATTCTGATTCTGTTTATACAGGTGACTGTATAGATTCCTTACTTAACCTACACATTATATTTATGTACTATCATTTATTCCTATTTATGATTTCTCATATTATATCATTTATACCTCAATATTTATATTTCAGTTCATTATTGTTATATCCGTTCACTGGGCTTTTTAAGCTCAGCCGCATTTCTTTCTCTGCGGCAGGTATTCAAAATAGCTTTTGGGAAAGCTTTCTGGGTTTGAGAGTAGAGCTGAGTGAAGATTTGGCTATAGTCATCTTAGATTAAAGTTTTTATGTAAGACTTCCACTTTTGTTTAGTTATGGATATTCTGATGTGAAACAATATTATTGTGACATCTTTACCCTTGTCGGGTTGGGGTGTTACACAAGTAGCATAATGCTCGAAGGACCCTTCGTCTGGACACTTGAGCTCTTCGGTATCTGTACAAAATAGCAAACGCGTTAGCCTCACCCCGGGTGTTATCCCAGGACCAAGCTCCGGCGTGAGAGTAAGTACGGGTTTGGTTATAATGGATATATATGTGTGTGTGTGTGTGTGTAATAATCTTAAATGCTCTAAAAACATATGAGTAAATGAGTTCTATTTATACTACCTCAAAATTGTACCTACCCACTGTTCCGACACTGTTCAAGGTACGAGTAGGTCACTGTTTCTGACATTAAGGGTATGTCTTGCTGAGCTACCCTTGTACTAGGGTGTCAGATAGGTTCACCACGTGGCAGACATAGACCCGTGAAATCTGGGATTGTAGACGGAGCTGTCTGGTTCACCCGGTCGTTGGTTCCGAAGAACATCATCCGTCCGAACATTATGTCCGTCCGGTCATATACACGAACAATTATTTATGAGAAATCCAAACAATACACCGCTCACGGCACTGTGCTTTTATTTTATAACACGAGCAAAAAACCCTTTTATTGTTAAAATAGGTGATCTCAAAAGAATCATAAACATATAATCTCACCATCTTTTCTTATTATTATTTATTTATGGGAAAATGATCCCTGTTGTATAAATCAGGGAGTATATCAGCTGTATAGTGCAAAAAAAGGTCCCTAAGTAACACAAATGGTCCCTAATAACATGTCTGATGTGCACAAATACCCCCTGAGTTAGCCCTTGCAGCAGATATACTCCCTAATGTAAACAGCATGGAACATTTTCCCTTTATGAATATCTTGGTAGCTCATCCTCACTAATATATATAAAAAAATAGTGACTTTGAATAGGCTAATGTTATTCTGAAAGATGATATGAATGTGACCTTACAATATTTTTGTGCATTTGAGAAACTGTCATTTATTGTCTTTCAGTATTTCAGTGTTGTTGGTTGCCCTTACTCATTCTCTCGACATCTGAATAATTATGAGATGAAATGGGTTGCAAAAAGATTTACAAGGAATATGTTGTTTCTGAATCTTCTGATAACCATGCCCAATGTAAATGCAAGATTCAAGATTAATTTTACTTGAAGATAAATGTCGTTACGTTTTTATTGTATATGATTATATGGTTTGATAATATATTACATAAGTTGCATAGTAGCCTGATTATCGGTTGTCACAAAGGGAAATATAACGGGTCCACCCGACCTGACCCAACCCATTTGACCCATTTAACCCAGTCTTAAAGTATGACCTGTTCGACCCATAACCTCTTTGACCCATGACCCGCTTGACCCGACCCGACCATTTACCACATCTAGTCATAGCTCTGCTGCATTTGGGATTTTGATGATTAATCTTTTATGGTTATGTAGATGATTTGCGTCAAGATGAAAAATCATATTTTGTCTCTTCACGGGTCAAGAACACACGCATGGACTATTATTCTCGTACGATTCCTTCAAGAATAAAGAACTCCCAAAATATCTTCTTCTGATATACGAGTCTACTGGTGTTAGGGATTTTTTGAGAAGACTTATCCATGAAGAGTAAGAGTCTTGTCCCTTAAAATATGTATTTAATTATTTAGCCCAAACCTATTAGTTATAGAATTTACTGCACATTTGATATAAAGACTCGCCTTTCCATAACCTAACCTTGTCCCTTTACCTTGGCTTGACCTCAAAAGAATGAATTGTTTTAGATAACTTGATAAACATGATTTGTAATATGTGCCTTTGTTGATTTTTTCTATAGATCTACTACAGCTTTAGATGCAGTGAACCACACCGCATTATGGTCTCAAAGAAAGGATCTCAATTTTGTCCGCATGATTGTAGACCGTTTGGAACTCCATGAAAATACACTCATAGCATTAACTGACAACGCCAACTCCGATATTTTTGATAAAGAGAAAGGGTGGGGTGAGCGGTTTCCTCGAGCCTTCCTTGATTTAATGGAAGCTAGCAGCATTCATACAATAAGGAGAGATGGAAGCGTTTACAATTATTGGAGCATGTATGATCTTTTATCCATAATTAGACGATTAGCAACTCACGAAGAGAGGATAAGACATGACTATACAAAAAATGAGATAAAAAAAAGGAAGGACTCTCAACCCGAGAGTAAAAGAAGTGTTAGGGAGTGGGATTTCAGATATCAAGAGGTATATCCGAAGTAAGTTCCCCAATCTAGTTATACCCTGGATTCGACACCAATAAAAGTCGTCTCAAGAATTGATACCCTGGATTTGACACCAACAAAAGCCGTCTCGGGAATTTATACCCTTGATTCGACACCAACAAAAGTCATCTCGGGAATTTATACCCTAGATTCGATACCAACAAAAGTCGTCTCGGGAATTAATACCCTGGATTCAACATAAAAAAAACAAACAATTAAATAATTAATATATTTTTTTTCTTTTAGTATTAAAAACAAATATACTGAAAAACAAAAACTATAACCTACGACCTTCAATTTTTGACTTCACATCCCCTTGTTGGTGGTTATTAGCCCAGAACAAGGTGAAGATAATCAATAGCCTAACTACGTACCAATTGAATGGTTACCGGATATCACTTGGAATCGTGTTATCACTTTCCAAAGTAAACTATTCGACCCTAATGCCTTGGTATCACGAATATCTACTTGGGATAAGACCAAATGTTTGTTATTGAATTAGGCACAAATAAACAACCCTTTGCATTTGAGTGTTATGTATTTTTCTGTATATCTCCATGTATGCTTTTGATTTACCTATTTATAGGTAAAATTACTCAACCCTAGTCAATGGAATTAAACGTGATTAACGGCCCATTAATCCCACTTAATTAGCCTCCATAATAATAGGTATTAGTGGTTACATGACCAATTAAACGTGGTCATTAATACAGTTATAACTGCCACTTGAATAGGTTAAAGCAGTTACAAGCCAAGTTTGAATTCAGTCCAGTGAGTTCGTTATTCTCGCTGATGAGCTAGTCCCTGAAAGGGTTGCTCCCTGAGTGTGGTCACTTAGAAGTTCACTTACTGATGACATGAACTCTCTGATGACATTACTCCCTGATGAGATCCATCAGCTTATTACTCATAGAGTACAAAGTCAAACTCACCAGCCTGATGAATATTATTCAGTCCAGAGTGTCACTCACTGAAGAGTGAACTCACTGAAATTCATCATACACGGAATAACACTTAACCACTATCTAAGACAGGGTGCTCAGGGACCTCATGGGTGTACACTCCGTACCTCCTGACCCATTACCAGGTTTGAACTGATCCCTCAAGTGCAACAAATTTTCCAACAATCCTCCCCAAATTTAGTTCACTTCCTTTGCATGAAAAACAAACATTAAACAAAACATATGCATAAACGAAAATATCTTGAGGATTGAATTTCCATCTTAGTACATTACACGTTCAAATATTCAAGAATCAGGGTGTTCCAAAGAATTTAACCCTTCAACCCATTTGAATACCTGAAGATAAAATATACATACATTTTCAAACACTAAAACGCTCCTGACACTTTACAAGCCATGTGTCCATATCCAATTCATAAATGTTGTAAGAGCCAAAAGTCCAAAGCTCCCTAAAGCAGCAAAACTTCATCATTCACATAGGTGGTTCCTCTTTATTCATGCTCCAGCCAAGCACTTTTTCAAAGAAAATTAACCATTAAGAAGTAATGACTTCATCCTCCTTTCCAGCAGGTTCTGAGCATAAACCTTGGGATGATTGTAAAACATGTGCTCTAGTACACTGAATGTTCAGCTTTCCACATTGAACTCAGCTCCCAAGTTTCCTCAGGAGGGAGTTGGGTGTCTTAGCATTCAATGACTAAGTTGGACTTTAAACCCATCCCTTTAGCAGACTTTATAACCAAGTCTCTAGCCAAACCCTTTGTCAAGTGATCAGATAAATTTTGTTGAGATCTAACAAACTCTATAGATACCACCCCATTCATGATATGTTCACGAATCATGCTATGCCTAACACCTAAGTGTCTAGATTTCCCATTGTACATCTGGCTATAAGCCTTTGCTAATGTAGCAGCACTATCAAAACGGATAGAAATAGGTGCTATAGGTTTAGGCCACAATGGAATCTCAAGAAGCAAGTTTTTCAACCATTCAGCTTCTTTACCAGCAGCTGCTAAAGCCACAAATTCAGATTCGATTGTTGAATTGGTGATACAAGTTTGTTTCTTGGATGCCCAAGAAATTGCACCTCCACCAAGTAGAAATACCCAGCCACTGGTAGATGAATTGTCTTCAGTGTTACTGATCCAACTTGCATCAGTGTATCCTTCTAACACTGAAGGATAACCAGTATATGAGAGACTATAATCCATAGTTCTCTTCAAATACTTCAATACCCTCTAAATAGCTTGCCAATGCTGAGCACTAGGATTACTAGTATACCTGCTCAGTTTACCCACTACAAAAGCAATATCAGGTCTTGTACAAGTCATGGCATACATCAGGCATTCAATCACCCTAAAATACTCAAGTTGAGATACAGCTTTGCCAGTATTAGGCATAAGCTTCTCAGTGGTATCCAAAGGAGTACTCACTCGAGTACAATCAAAGTAATTAAATTTCTTCAGTACCTTCTCAATATAATGAGACTGAGAAATTGATATACCATTACTTTCATGTTTGATCCTTACACCAAGGATAACATTTGCCTCCCCCATGTCCTTCATGGAGAACCTTGATGACAAAAATTTCTTTGTCAGGTCAACCTGATTTTGGTCAGTGCCAAAGATCAGCATGTCATCAACATATAGACAAATGATGACTCCTTTACCAGATTCATCAAATTTGCTATATACACATTTGTCAGCCCGGTTAAGAATATAACCATTAGACAAAATCACTTCATCAAATTTTTGATACCATTGCTTAGGTGTCTGTTTTAATCCATATAAAGACTTAATCAGTTTACACACCTTATTTTCATTGCCAGGCAAGATGAAGCCCTGAGATTGGTTCATATAAACCTCCTCATCTAATTCACCATTCAAGAAAGCTGTCTTCACATCCATCTGATGAATAGTCAGATTTTGAATTGATGCCAAAGCAAGCAGCAATCTTATGGTACTGATACGTGCCACAGGAGCATAAGTATCAAAGTAGTATATCCCAGACTTTTGTCTAAAGCCCTGAATAACTAGTCTAGCCTTGAACTTTTCAATAGTTCCATCTACTTTCATTTTCTTTTTGAAAATCCATTTGCAACCTAGAGGTTTGCAACCTGGTGATAGATCAACCAACACCCAAGTGTTGTTGCCCATGATGGAGTCAATCTCATCATTTATTGCTTCTTTCCAGAAAGCAACATCCTGGGAATTCATTGCTTCTTCAAATGTTTTATGATCATCCTCAACAATGAAGCAATAGGAATATTGGTCAGAGACCTCATTCCTTGTACCTTCAATTAAGTATAATTGAAACTCAGGTCCAAATGACTTTGGAGTCCTGACCTTTTTGCACTTCCTGAGCTCAGGTTCAGGTTGTTGGACCACAACCTCATCAGGGGCTTGAGATGATAATTCATCAGGAACCTCTGATATACCAATGTCATCAGTTCCATTTGGAATCCTCTGACTTAGTCTAGGGACTGATGAGAACCTGTTCTCATCAAAGAGTGCATCCCTTGATTCAATTATTGAGTTAATTGAAACATATTCATTAGGTTCAATAACATAGAACCTGTATGCCTTGGAATGCTCAATATATCCAACAAAGATGCATTCAATGACTCTTTTACCCAAAGTTTTCAATTTTGGATCAGGGAGTCTTACAACATCCCTACAACCCCAAACCCTGAGATAATTCAGGTTAGGTTTCTTTTTAGTCCAGAGTTCATAAGAGGTAAATTTGTTCCTTTTGTTGGGAACCCTATTTAATAAATAGCAAGCTGTTAACATAGCTTCACCCCAGAACCCTTGACTCAGTCCTGAGTAGGACAACATAGAATTAACCATCTCCTTCAGTACCCTGTTTTTCCTTTCAGAGATACCATTTTGTTGAGGAGTATAGGGAGCAGTCATTTCATAGATTATACCAACAGACTAAAAATACATAGTATCCATGTACTCACCTCCCCTATCAGTCCTGAACCTTTTGATCAGGGACCCAAGTTTCAATTCAACTTTAGTTTTAAATTCTTTGAATTTATCTAATGCTTCATCATTGGTATGTAACAGATAGACATAACAAAACCTAGAAGCATCATCAATAAATGTCACAAAGTACTTCTTATTCCCCAAAGAGGGAGTGGCATGCAAGTCATAGATCGCTATGTATAAGCTCCAAGAGCTCAGTATCACGTTTAACACCCTCGAAAGGTTTCTTAGTAATTTTGGTCAACATGCAAGATTTACAATTTTCAGTGTCCATGTCAAATGCTGGGATTAACCCATCCTTAGACATATCTTGCATCCTTTTATAGTGTACATGGCCAAGTCTAGCATGCCAAAGGGTAGAGTCATCCAGTTTAGAGGTTGACATAAAGTTTGAATTAGTAATATCAGTGACAATATTAAGCCTGAACATTTGATTACACAAATAGCCAAAACCAATAAACACACCGTGGTTAGACAATATAAATTTATCAGATTCGATAACTTGTTTATATCCATGATTATTCAAAACACTACTTGAAACCAAGTTTTTCCTTAAATCAGGAACATGAATAACATTAAACAAAGTTACAATCTTTCCAAAACTAAAACTAAGATCTACACAACCACGACCATGTACCAAGGCTGTTGACTCATTTCCCATGTGAAGAATAGAACCATCATTCAGTGACTCGTAAATCTTGAACCATCTTCTATATTTGCACACATGAACAGTTGCTCCAGAGTCAACCCACCACGCAACATCATCATCCTTTAAGTGAGTTGGAAGAAACACCACTCCCTGAACCACTAGTGCCTGAACCATTGGATTTACCTCCAATCTTAACACCTTTGTAATCCCTTTTAATGTGACCAGATTTGCCACATTTCCAACAAGTAGGTGTTGCCTTCTTGTTAGGATCAGCCCTTGTGTTATCATGATGTTTACGTTTGCCTTTGTTGTCATTGTACCTGGTGGAATTGTTATGTTCCACCATATTGACAATAGATGCACCAGTAGCATTGCTACTCTTTGGCTTGTCATTATCCTGCGCCCTGAGGGATTCCTCAATACGCAAATGACTACCCAACTAAACAAGTGTCAGTTCTTCCTTCTTATGTTTCAAGGTATGCTTGAAATCTTTCCAAGAAGGAGGGAGTTTGTGTTGGGTCTGTTAAAACCCAAGCTCCTTAATCTAGGATTTGAACATAAAATATCCCAAGCGTTTTATAACCGAGAACACTAAACAAGTCACTGAATGCATAGTTGTTCAGTGAGTCATCCTCAAGAAGCTTAGGGAGAGTCTATGAAGAAAGATTCATCATTCAGTGAGGTGGTTCTCAGTGAATGACACCTGAGACAAAGAAGAGGATGATGGACTCAGTGAGGGATGACAATATCTCACTGAGTTCCATGACTCCTCACCAACTAAGCACACTGAGTGAACAAAGACTGAAGCCGAGAAGACTGAAGTAAAGGCGGGACTAGGCGGGAAGAGTTTGAATGGATAAGGGATTGTCCCTATCATGCAAGGGTCAAACTTTCCCTGAAAGAGTATAACACCAAGACTGGTGTCAAAACTGAAGATTAGAAAGCATCCTTGTCCTTTACTACTTATAGACAATTGTAACAGTGACAAAATACCTATGTATTTTGTCCAACTTAGGCTGTTGTTATATTGTCGTATAGTCTTTGTCCTTTAGGTAAGTGTTAAGATTTACTTGTGTATAAATAGAGAATAAGTGAGAGAGGTAAAGATTATGTTTGTGCAATTAATGCTTAGACATTCACAAACCAAATCTTTACTCTCTCCAAAGAACAACACAATCCCTGAGTTAACTCAGTTGGATCTTAGTTGTCACTCAAACTTAGTTTGGGTTTAGTGAGGAGTATACCATACTTGTCATTTCAATCCCAAGTGTTGTTCCGCAAACACTTGGGTAATAATTCTTTTGATTGATTTCTAATAAGAATTAAACGTTGAAAAACTTTGTGTCTTTACTTTATGTTTATTTACTTTAGCAAATTAATCATACTTCGCTTCATCATGGAACTTGGTTAGATTAACATTATTGTTAACCTTCACCAAGTAAAAGGGTCCAACAAGTGGTATCAGAGCCTCAGATTTGTAAAACTTTTCAAAACTTTTCAATCAAAAGAGTGCTCAAAGTTTTTAAAATCAAGATCCCTCCATGGCTGATAGCGATGTACCCCAGCTAGTTGACAAAAAAGGGAGGTGGCTATTCAGCTGTAGCTCCTAAACTAGAAGCTGGTAAATTTAGCAAGTGGAAAAACGTATGCTTTGCTACTTGACTGGTATGGAACCATACTACATCAAGTATCTTAATGAAGGTCCCTTTGTCCCAACGACTGCTCAAGGTTTACCTAAACCTGAAGCACAATGGACTCCTGATGAGAGGAGGGTGGTCAATCAGGACCAACGCCTGAAAAGCATCATTATATCGTGTCTCCCTGACGATACAATGGAATCAGTCATTAACTGTCCAACAGCCAAACAAACCTGGCTTGACTTGGTTCATAGCTTTGAAGGCCCCTCAGATACCAAGGAAAACAAGATCATGGACCTGAAACTTGAGTATAACACTTTCAGGGCCAAAGAATCTGAAAGTCTCTCTCAGACCTATTCCCGATACAAAACCTTGCTCAATGAGCTCTCTAATGATGGTGTAGTACTGTCTAAGCATGAGATCAACGTTGGATTTGTCAACAGTCTCCCTGATAAGTGGTTAAACTTCTCTCAGGGTCTCAGGAATGCCAATCACATTCAGAATCTTGAACTACCTCAAATTTATGGGAAGTTTGTCTATGAGGACAACTTAATTGCAAGGCGATACCCTGAAAAGGCTCAAGAAAGCAAAAAGACCCTGACTGTCTCACCCATATCCACTGCCTTCTATTCTAATGGTGTTGTGCAGGATTTTCAAGATGATTCAGATGATGAAGTTGATATGAGAACTAGTGAAGAATACCTCAGTGATCTTCATGTTGAATTTCAAGAAAGGACTCTTTTAGCTAATTCAAAAAGTTTTATCAAAAGAAACAAGTCTAATTTTAAAAAAGCTAAAGCAAATGAGTCCATTGAATGTTTCAACTGTGGTAAAAGGGGTCACTTTGCTAAAGACTGTTTTTCAAAAACAACCTCAGACCCTTCATACAAACCTTCTGGTAGTAACTCTTCCTCAGGAACTAGCAAGTTTCAACCAAAAATGCTTCAATCCATTCAACATTTTCAAAGTGCAAATATTCAAAAAGATTTTGAAGCTAAATATAGAAAAGCAAAAGCTAAACTTGCTCTCCTTGAGACAACTCCCTCAGTACCTCAGGCTCCATCCACCAAAACTACTCAAGGCAAGAACAAAGTACTTGTCGCTGAAGCCTATGATTGGGATGAGGAAGATGTCTCCTCTGATGAAGAAGTAAGGGTCAGTGCACTGATGGCACTTTCTGATGACAACAAGATGGCTGTTGGAAAAAGCCATGCCAGGAATGGAGAATGGGTCAACATCACCATGAAAAAGGTAAACATTTTGTTATCCATGGATGATGATGCTGATTGGCAATCTTACTTAAACTACTTAAATGTAGATCTTAAGTTCGTTGAAGAGCAAAGATTAAATCTTTTTTCAAAGTTCAATAAGCTTGCCTCTTAATTAAACAAGTGTAGAGATGAATTATTAGTTTTAAAACAAGCTAAACTTGAGGCTGTTACACTTCAAATTCAAAATACTGAACTAGTTAAACTTAATCATGCTCTTCAAGATGAACTTAATAAAGAAAAAGATGTGATTAGTAGTTGGACTCAGAAAAACCCTAGAGTTTTTGACTCAGTGAGTCTCACACCAAGTAGCAGGAAAGCTATTATAGGTGAAAATCAAACCACTGAGTCTTCAAGTGAGAGTCATAGCGAAAAGGCTTTTCTGCCTTCAGGCATGTCCTTTAACAAGGAGATGGCACCAAAACCCAGTGACTGGATTGAGAGAGTTAATCCTGATAGCAAACTACCTAATTTTAACACTGGTAAAATTTTGGAACCTGAAAGTCAGGCCATCAAAAACATGCTTGGTGTCACTGATGAGTCCAGTCCTCCTGAATCTATCAATGAGTCTGAACCTATATCACAATGTCCACTCCCACCACTGAAAGTTTTTCAGGGAGTTGAACCTAGCTCAGAGTTAAAACCTATGGTATATACTCAACACTCTCCTAGAGAGAAAGCTGGTTTAGGAAGAACAATCTTGAAAAGACCTCTCCCTGAAGCCTCCATCACAACCGTTGACTCCACAACCTCAGTATCAAATGAAGTCATCACTAACAGCCCTGATTCCAAATTTGATCAGTTGGCTGAACTTGTTAAGAAATTAAGTGATAAAATTGAGTCATCTGAGAAGAAAACCCAACCACCTTTGGAGAAGGAAATCAAACCAGCCTCCTCAAGTTCTGCCAAACCCAAGGCAACATCTAAACCAAAAAGAAGATGTGAACTATGTAACTACACAACCCATGCCACTGATGACTGCTATAGGATCCTTTTTTGCATGATATGCAAAAAAGATGATCACAGAACCTCTGATCATCTACCCTACACAGTCTCATCAAGCACTGTATCCTACCACAATGCTCAGTCTCATGACTATGGCTCAGGATCCACACAGATAAGGCAGAAAGCCAAACCCTTCATACCTTGCATTCATTGTGGATTCAATGATCATCTTCCTGATGATTGTTTGATGTATCCATGTTGTGACATCTGTGGGGATCCTACTCATGACAATTCAGGACATGAACATGTTATTGAGTCTAGAAGAGGAAATACCAAACCAACCCAACAAACCACTCCTTTACCCAGATGCAATATCTGTGGAAGCAACATTCACACCACCACTGATCATGGATCAATATCCAAATTCAAAAAGGCCATTAAAACCAAACCCACCAAAAATTGGGTTCACAGGAAAAACTAACTCAGTTCACATTTTTGTGCAGAAACATGCCAGAAATCTTGTTTGGCATCTTGATAGTGGATGTTCAAGAAGCATGACTGGTGTGAAGGAATATCTGCACAAATATGTAGAAGAACCAGGACCTAAGGTGGTATTTGCTGATAACTCATCTTGTCTCACTGAAGTTATGGTTCAGTAAACTGTAGTGGAATAGTTTTTACCAGAATTGCCTATGTTAATGGTCTTAAATACAATTTGATCAGTGTCAGTCAACTATGTGATGCAAAATACATAGTTCAGTTTGATGATAAGCAAGGTACTATCTTCAATGCAAACAAAGAAGTTGTTCTTATTGCACCAAGAAGACAGGATGTCTATGTGTTGGATATGTCTACACTCACTCAGAATGGAACTTGTCTTTTTGCTAAAGCCACTGAAACCCTCAATTGGCTATGGCATAAAAGACTTTCCCATCTGAACTTCAAAGACATAAACAACCTGGCAAAACAAATAAAATTCCTTGGCTTTCCATCACTTGTGTTCACTAAAGATAAACCCTGCTCTGCCTGTGAAAAAGGCAAACACCATAGGGCATCTTTTAAAACCAAACAAAATTCCTCAATCACCAAATGCCTACATCCACTTCACATGGATCTCTTTGGACCCGTCAGTCCAATGGCCATCCATCATGAGAAGTACACTCTGGTCATTGTAGATGAATACTCAAGATACACTTGGGTATATTTTCTGACCAAAAAGAGTCAGGTTGCTGAAACAATCATGTCCTTCATCAGGAAGATTGAAAACCAAAATGACATCAGGGTCAAACAAATCAGGACTGATAATGGTACTGAGTTCAAAAACAATGACCTTGAATGTTTCTGTGATGAAAAGGGTATCTCCCAAAACTTTTCTTCTCCATACAGCCCTGAACAAAATGGAGTAGCTGAGAGGAAAAACAGAATTCTCATTGAAGCTGCCAGAACAATGCTTAATGGATCTGCTCTTTCCAAACATTTTTGAACTGAGGCAGTTAAAACAGCCTGCTATACACAAAACAGGTCCATCATTGTTAAGAGACATAGCAAAACTCCCTATGAGTTGTTTAAAGGAAGGATTCCAGATATCAGCTATTTCCATGTGTTTGGATGTCCTGTGTTTATCCATAATCATAAGGATCATCTTGGAAAGTTTGATGCAAAAGCTGATGATGGATACTTTCTAGGGTACTCCCTTGTCTCTAAAGCCTTCAGGGTATTCAACACGAGGAGACAACAGACTGAGGAAACCTTTCATGTCACCTTTGATGAGAGTACTGAAGCTGTTAGATTTTCAACCTCTACTGTGGAGGAAATTGGTATTGATAACTCATCAAGATATCCTCCTAATGTATTTCATACTGAAAACAGTCATTCCACACAATATCAAGCTGATGCTGATGTCTCTTACTACATCAATCCACACAACCTACCTCAACCCACCATCAGTGAGTTCATAGAAACTCAACCAGTCTCCAATGAGGCTACCACCAGTGAACCTGTTGTTCAGGATACCTCAACTCAAGTCAACCATACTGAGGCTACTGAAGATCTCAATCTTAATGTATCTCAGGCACCCATGACTGACCCCACTCCTTGTATACATCAGGCCTCTACAAGTTCAAATTCCTATCCTAGACCTCAGGATAGCTGGACCAAGTCCAAAACGATTGAACTTGTTAACATCATTGGTGAACCCCTTGAAGGAATGCTTACAAGAAGCATGGATGCCAAACTTAAAGCAGCCTCTGCCAATGTTTGCCTGTATGTTGACTTTATCTCATAAATTGAACCTAAAAATGTCAAGGAAGCTTTTAAATATGAGAGTTGGGTCCAGGCCATGCAGGATGAGTTAGAACAGTTTGATAGGAATGATGTCATGACCTTAGTTGAATGTCCTCAGGGAGTGTTTGTTATAGGAATGAAATGGGTCTTCAAAATCAAAACTGATGAGTCAGGTACAATAGTCAAAAATAAAGCAAGACTTGTTGCAAAAGGATACAATCAACAAGAAGGAATTGACTATGAGGAAACCTTTGCACCTGTTGCTAGAATGGAAGCCATCAGGATCTTCCTTGCCTATGCAACATACATGAACTTTAAAGTCTACCAAATGGATGTCAAAAGTGCATTCCTAAATGGTACCATTAAAGAAGATGTTTATGTGCAACAACCACCTGCCTTTGAAAGCAGTGAGTTTCCCAACCATGTTTACAAGCTTAACAAAGCCCTTTATGGACTAAAACAAGCTCCCAGGGCATGGTATGAAACTCTTTCAGCCTTCCTGATACAAAACAAGTTTATCAGAGGAAAAATTGACAATACCTTGTTCACCTATAGGACAAAGGAGGATGTGATTCTAGTCCAAGTATATGTGGATGACATCATATTTGGCTCAACAAGTTACAAACTTTGTAAACAGTTTGAAAAACTGATGACAAGGAAATTTGAAATGAGTATGATGGGTGAACTCACATATTTTCTTGGACTACAAATCAAACAAACTGAGAAAGGAATTTCCATAAGTCAAGAAAAGTACACTAGGAACTTACTCAAGAAGTATGACCTCAGTGACTGTGCCTCAGTGAAAACTCCTATGGTACCTCCCAACAACTTAGGGCCTGACCTTGCTGGAAAACCAGTCAACCCTACTATATACCGAGGCATGATTGGGTCACTGATGTATCTTCTTGCCTCAAGACCTGATATTCAATTCTCAGTATGCTTGTGTGCAAGATATCAGTCTGATCCAAAGAAATCTCATCTCACTGCTGTCAAAAGAATCCTGAGATACCTTAAGGGCACTTGTTCCCTTGGACTCTACTATCCCAAATGTTCAGGGTTTGATCTCAAAGGGTACTCAGACTCTGATTATGCTGGGTGCAACATGGATAGAAAGAGCACTTCAGGTTCCTGCCAATTTCTTGGAGGAAAGCTGGTTTGTTGGAGTGCTAAAAAGCAACAATCAGTTGCAATGTCCTCAGCAGAAGCTGAATATGTTACTGCAGCTGGTTGTTGTGCAAATGTGCTATGGATGAAAAGTCAACTCAGTGACTATGGTTTTCATTACAATATGGTACCCATCTTCTGTGATAACACAAGTGCAATTTCCATTTCCAACAATCCAGTGCTTCATCAAAGAACTAAACACATTGATATTAGATATCACTTTATCAGGGATCACATCATGAAAGGTGATATAGAACTACACTTCATCCCCACTGAGTATCAGCTAGCTGATATCTTCACCAAACCTTTGGATGAACCTACTTTCACTAGACTGAAAGCTGAACTAGGCATGTTAGATATTGATAATCAGGTCACTGATTAAGATATCTCACATGGTGTATATTCTTGTCCCTGATAATGAACCTTCCTCAGTGTAACCCTCAACTTCACCAAATATCATTTGCAGGGAGTTTCTCACATCGAAATTGCTACTCACTAGTCTCCCTGCCTTAAACATATCACACTGAATGAATACTCATTCAGGGGGCTCAGGACATTATACTTATGCAATTTAATGCATAACTAAATGCTTCAAGTATCTAGTTAGTAAATGTCCTATGTTGGAAACTGAATTTCTATTTAATATAGGAATATATGTCTCTGCCTTACTGGCATCCACACCTTGAGCCCTCACATACTCATCAAAAATCCCACTTGGCATTAAATGCCTTCCCTTACAAATAATATCCTAAGATATTTTGTGAGGTCATGCCTGCAAAAAGTGCATTTTTGCTCAGGCCCTTTGCACTGTTTACGACGACAGTTGCGAAAAACTTGGGTAAATGGAGTGGTGGAAGTTAATGCGGATTCCAAAACGGTTATTCATTTTGATTTTCAAAATTTCATGACCAATGGTATTCCTCACCCTCTATAAATACCCCTTTCAAAATCACAATTCACACACACACAAAATTCTTAAAGAAACTCTGCAAAAATTTTCTTCATTGCAAAGTTGTGTGTAAATTGTTTCAAAAAACAAACAAAAGGCATTTTCAAAATCATCTTTTGCAACAAAAACGCTTCCTGTTTGGAATCATTTTGATTTTCTGCCATAAAATCTTCAAAATCCTCTTTAAACCTAAAAATGGCAGAAGAACAAGAAATCATATTTGCACCACAATGGGCAAAAATGACACTGGCCGATGTTCAATTCAAAACAAACAATGTTGTAGGCAACTTTAACCACCCACCCAATGTTCCTGCCTACAAGGAAATAATAAAGTTTTTGTTCAACTGTCCTTTGAAAACCGCCTTCACCTCCACACCCTATTTTCAGTATCATCACCTCCTCAGGGAATTCTGGTGCACTGCACAGGCCACTGACCCGACACCCAGTGTTGATGAGAACGAACTCAGGCCACACAAGGAATTTCTCATCAACTTCTCTGTTTTAAATGGGAAAAGAAAATTTGTCCTGGATTTCAAAACTTTTTGCTCAGCAACAGGACTTGATTACAACAAAGGAAAATATGTTGCACACCCTGACCCAAGTGATGTTAAATCAGGGTTAGAAAAAATTGCTTTGGATCCAAAATATTTGGACAAGACCCCTGTCACCAAGAGCTCTTTTCCCATGGCTTGGAAGATCCTGTTCACTTTTGTGATTCAGGTTCTCGGTGGGAACCATTCATCCACTGAATAGATTAACTCTGTTCAGATGATGATGGCCTATTGCCTAATGAATGGGGTCACTGTCGACATTGGAGAGATCATTTATGGTGATCTTGTAACCAAGCTACTGAATAAATCTAGGTTGCACTATGTGTCATATCCTAGGTTTATCTCATGTGCTCTACAAAGGTTACTGGGTTGTGACTACACTCAAGATGAGCACTCAAGTGCTTTACCAGCCATCCTGAGTTCTTCAAATTTTTCAAAAGACCCATCCTCAGTCTCCAATATTGAATTGACGGCCCATATGGTTGCCATAAACAACCGGAGGGACTCAGTGTACCCACCTTCCCCTCCTAAGAGGACAGGGAAGTCTCAGTCTGTGCCAAAAACCAAACCAAAGGCACAGGGCCCTGAGACTTTAGGGACACAGGCTTCTAAGCCAAAAAGAAGACCTAAGCCCAAAAATGTCACCCGTGACCAAGTACCACCACCCCCAGGGACAACGAAGGTCACTGATACATCACAGTCAGTGCCCTTGGTCCAAACTACTACTCCCCAAGATCCAGAGGGAAATACACAACCTGTTGGTAGGGGAGCGCCTTCCACATATCCTGTTAACGTCTCTGGTACATCACAACCAGAGTCTCAGGGAGTAACGGCCCCTATATCTTCGACAGGCCAAAACAAGCCTGTTGGAAAGCGGGACCTCAACATCTCACCGATTCCTAGTGATGCCACTGAAAAACACCCGTCAGTGTCTAAAGGAGTCACAGGGGATAAAGACTCAGGGGGATTAAAACCACCCACGGATACGGAACCTATACCCCCTCATGGAGCTGATCATTTTTCGCAAACTGACCTTGAGGACCAGACAGACACAACCCAGTCTGTTGGATTTGAGAGGTCAGGGATCGACCACAACCAAAGCAAGTCTTCAAATGAAGAGGAGCTGGCTAACCCTATTTTGCAGTTTAACTCAATGGCTGCTTTTCAGGCTGTTTTTGATTCTGATGATGATGAGAGCAAAGTCAGTGAGGAAGAACTGTTTGAGGCTGGTGAAGACATGGAGACTGATGCAACTACCACTGAACAGTCTCCTTTTGCTCAACAAGAAGATGAACCAACACCTTCCTCTCCTGACAAATATGCCAAGTATGATGACTCCAGGCCTCTCACTGAAAGGAAGCTAATGAAGTTTTTGAAAAAGACCTGCAAAGTCATCTACAATGATATCACTGAAGATGTGTTTGATATGCATACAGAGTAGGCTATTCATATCTTCAACCTCAAAGATGCTGTTGAGGACTACAATAAGGATGTCAGGGAACAAAATTCCTCAGTCACTCTCACCCTGACACAGGTGATCTCTCGCCTCAACGAGTTCCTTGAGCCTCTCACCAAACTGGCCACTGAGGTTCAGTCAATTCAGGAATCCGTTAAGGAGGACCCTGAACTCAACAAAAGAGTCCTTCACGCTGCAGAAACCTACCAACAGAATTCTGCTCACTTCACTGAGTTGGTAGAGGTGTTAAAAGCTGTAAATCTTCAGGGTCTTACTTCTTCAGTGACATCAATCTGCTCTTCAATCAGTCTCATGGAGAAAAACTTGGCTGCCTGGGCTAAATCTTCAAACTCCTTGGCTTGGAATCTTGGGCCAAGGATGTCTGCCATTGAGTCATCTCAGGCTTCCCTGGATACCAAAGTGTCTATCATCCAAAAAGACACTGCTGATATCAAAAGCATGCTCTCAGAACTTTATCAAGCCTACAAGGGTCCTCCAGTGGCACCAACTCTTGCTCTCACTGATGCTACGGCAACAGTTGGGGGGAGAGATCCACTGAAGTCCCTCCTACAAGTGTCCCTGAGACCTCCACCAGCCAACCCTCCTCTCAGCATGAGGGGGAGCCAATAGTTGAAGCCATTCCCATCTCTTCCTTCCAGTCTCCCGAAGCAACCGTTCAACAATCTAACCAAATGGATAGGGGCAAAAGCATTCTCACTGATGCGTCTGAACCTAATACAAAGTTGGCTGCTGCTTCCTCAGTCATCAGACCGGATCCTGATGCACCTGTCAGGATTCCTTTTCAGATAAATAATAACACATACATGATGACTAACGAAGAAATCCAAGCCCACATGGATAGAACGGAGAGTCTGAAGAAAGTTTCCATGGAAGAACAAGCAAGCAAGGTTGTTCTCACTGAAGTAGTAAATAAGGAAGGCACAACTCTTGGACTAAAGCCTCAGGACCTTGAAAAGGAAGAAGGTGGAATCAAGTTCAAACAGGCTCAGGATGCTGCTCTATTGGCTCTGAAAGAACAAAAGGAGGCTAAGCTGAAAAGATCTGCTGAGATCAGACAACACAACATTGAGAAGTATACATGGATCATGACACAGAGACTGAACCCAGAAACCATCACTGATGTTAAGATTCACCAGAACACCAGTCCTGCTTCTATCACTGTCTACAGGGGTCAGGACAAACGAAACTTTAAAGTTCATGATCCCTTCAAGTTTACTGATTTTGGAATCACTGAGCTTGATGAGCTAGGTCCAATAATCGCAAAGAAAAACAATGTTGTTGTCAGGAAGCTGATGAAGTCTCTAGAACTCAGATACAATGTGCTGACCAAAAAGCATGAGGAACTTGGGATCCCTTCACTGCTACCAACATCAGTATCTGCTACTCAGCCTCCTCCTACTCAGTCCTCTAGAAGAAAAAGGAAGAAGATAGAGGCTGAAACTGAAGTCAGTGCTCCTGGTCTAAACTGCAATAGAGCTCTTCCTGAAGGTGTTACTTTTGTGAACAATCTAGTCATTGAGCAGCCTGAAAGAGGCCTCTTCTTCGTAGATGAATATGGTGATCCTGCCTTTCAAAGATGGTCTGATATTGATCAAGCTGGGATCAAGGCAATGGCAGGCTACCTCTTCATGGCCAAACCTATCAAGAATGAGGCAAATGTAAGATTCTGCTACGACTTAAACAACAAAATCAAAGTGCATCCTGATAAACACCTGCTGAGCTCAAAGAGAGCTAAACTTGAATCCATGGGTCTGAAGTTTTGAAGCCTGAGCATATCTGCAACACCAACTATCTTTATTTACTATTGTCTTGTTTAGGATTGTAATAATTATGAATAATATTGATGTTTTGTTTAAACATTCAGTGTCCTAAACAATACGTAGTGACTAAGGATTGTAGAGATAATACCTTTGCTATCTCTCACAAAACCTTAAAAACACTCAGGCTATTTGTATATCCAAATAGGGGGAGACTGTTGGGTCTGTTAAAACCCAAGCTCCTTAATCTAGGCTTTGAACATAAAATATCCCAAGTGTTTTATAACCGAGAACACTAAACAAGTCACTGAATGCATAGCTGTTCAGTGAGTCATCCTCAAGAAGCTCAGGGAGAGTCTATGAAGAAAGATTCATCATTCAGTGAGGCGGTTCTCAGTGAATGACACCTGAGACAAAGAAGAGGATGATGGACTCAGTGAGGGATGACAATATCTCACTGAGTTCCATGACTCCTCACCAACTAAGCACACTGAGTGAACAAAGACTGAAGTAAAGGCAGGACTAGGCGGGAAGAGTTTGAATGGATAAGGGATTGTCCCTATCATGCAAGGGTCAAACTTTACCTGAAAGAGTATAACACCAAGACTGGTGTCAACACTGAAGATTAGAAAGCATCCTTGTCCTTTACTACTTATAGACAATTGTAACAGTGACAAAATACCTATGTATTTTGTCCAACTTAGGCTGTTGTTATATTGTCGTATAGTCTTTGTCCTTTAGGTAAGTGTTAAGATTTACTTGTGTATAAATAGAGAATAAGTGAGAGAGGTAAAGATTACGTTTGTGCAATTAATGCTTAGACATTCACAAACCAAATCTTTACTCTCTCCAAAGAACAACACAATCCCTGAGTTAGCTCAGTTGGATCTTAGTTGTCACTCAAACTTAGTTTGGGTTTAGTAAGGAGTATACCATACTTGTCATTTCAATCCCAAGTGTTGTTCCGCAAACACTTGGGTAATAATTCTTTTGATTGATTTCTAATAAGAATTAAACTTTGAAAAACTTTGTGTCTTTACTTTACGTTTATTTACTTTAGCAAATTAATCATACTTCGCTTCATCATGGAACTTGGTTAGATTAACATTATTGTTAACCTTCACCAAGTAAAAGGGTCCAACAGTTTGTCAATGATACAAGAGACTGAAATAGCCTCATCCATGTTCATTTTGTGTTGTGTAAACCTTCCAAGAAGTTCATTGTATTGTTCCATGACTTGTCTTGAATCAGTCATTTTGTAATTTGTGAAATTACTTACAAGAAACTTCTTACTTGATGCATCCTCAGCCATATATTTGGCTTCCAAAGAGTCCCAAAGTTCTTTGGAGGATTCAACATTCTAATAAATGTCAAAGAGAGAATCAGACATACCATTGAGGATTAAACCTCTGCAGACGTAATCATCATTCTCCCATTTGCTTCTTTTCCTTATCTGTTCCACAGTAGCATCATCCCCATGATCTTCAGGAATAGCAGTGCTTAGAACATACACCACATTCATACTTGACAACAAGAGGTGCATCTTCTTTTGCCATCTTCTGAAATCAACACCTTCAAACTTTTCCAATTTGGAAAAATTAGCAGCCATATGCCTCATAGCAGCAGCTATTGATTATCACAAAATAGTTTACTTTGATTGTTGGTGGTTATTAGCCCAGAACAGGGTGAAGATAATCAATAGCCTAACTACGTACCAATTGAATGGTTACCGGATATCACTTGGAATCGTGTTATCACTTTCCAAAGTAAACTATTCGACCCTAATGCTCGGGTATCACGAATATCTACTTGAGATAAGACCAAATGTTTGTTATTGAATTAGGCACAAATCAATAACCCTTTTTGTTTGAGTGTTATGTATTTTTCTGTATATCTCCATGCATGATTTTGATTTACCTATTTATAGGTAAAATTACTCAACCCTAGTCAATGGAATTAAGCGTGATTAACGGCCCATTAATCGCACTTAATTAGCCTCCATAATTATAGGTATTAGTGGTTACACGACCAATTAAATGTGCTCATTAATACAGTTATAACTACCACTTGAATATGTTAAAGCAGTTAGTAGCCAAGTTTTAATTCAGTCCAGTGAGTTCGTTATTCTCACTGATGAGCTAGTCCCTGAAAGGGTTACTCCCTAAGTGTGGTCACTGAGAAGTTCACTTACTGATGACATGAACTCTCTGATGACATTACTCCCTGATGAGATCCATCAGCTTATTACTCATAGAGTACAAAACCAAACTCACCAGCCTGATGAATACTATTCAGTCCAGAGTGTCACTCACTGAAGAGTGAACTCACTGAAATTCATCATACATGGAATAACACTTAACCACTATCTGAGACAGAGTGTTCAGGGACCTGATGGGTGTACACTTCGTACCTCCTGACCCATTACCAGGTTTGAACTGATCCCTCAAGTGCACTAAATTTTCCAACACCCCTTTGATAAGTCCGGGCACGTGTATGAATAAGTAGCAGTTTTCACCATCTTCATGCCTCTCACAGAGGGGAGTGATCTCGTCTTCGTCCCTAATATCAAATGTCGTATGATAGCTCCTTCTTCCAAAGGTAGGTGAGAATCGATCAAACACTTTTGTTGCTATGGTTGGACGAGACAACGAAACTAAGAATTTGCCCAGAAGATTGGAAGCGAGCAGCTGCTTCATAATAACTAGCCGGTAAACCATCACATCTACAATTATTATTTTTTTTAATTTTTTTTATATGGATGTGATGGCTATTTTTTAGGGTTGACGGGGCGGCCTAGGATAGGCGGCTCAACATAGCCACCTAGGTCTTATCCACGTGCTCCGATACCATGTTAGACAATGAAACTCGTATGTATAACTTTATTAATAACCACTATATATAATAGTGAAACCCTAATACCCAAAACCCACAAACCGGGCTTGGGCCTAATTATCCACTAATAAATACACCATGCGATGAAAGCTCGTTTTGGGAACGAGGATAAGTTTAACGAGTTTTATAAAGAACGTCTATTATAAATTCAGAGTTTTGTACTACACCTAATTTTCTTTTATGCATTTCAAGATCTGGGAAGAATCATTAGTAATAACAAGATGGTTGTAATAATTGATAAAGATGGTTGGGTCGGTTGGGTTAGGTAACATGTCTAACATGTATGATCTTTTATCTATAATTAGACACTTAGCAACTCACGAGGAGAGGATAAGACATGACTATACAAAAAATGATTAAAAAGAAGGAAGGACTCTCAACCCGAGAGTAAAGAAGTGTTAGGGAGTGGGATTTAAGATATCGAGAGGTATATCCGAAGTAAGTTCCCCAATCTAGTTAATGCAATACACCATGCGATGAAAGCTCATTTTGGGAACGAGGATAAGTTTAAGGATTTTTATAAAGAACATCCATTGTAACTTCTAGAGGTTTGTACTACACCTACTTTAGTTTCTGCATTTCAAGATCTGGGAAGAATCATTAGTAATAACGGGATGGTTGTAATAATTGATAAAGATGGTTGGGTCAGTTGAGTTAGGTAACACGTCAAAACAGGTTATAAACTTGTAACAGCATGTTTGCACTTGATCAACTATTTGATGAGCGAATACTGAAGTTCATTGATTTAAGGATGGATGTGATGCTTGGTTGACAACACTTTCACATAAATTTGATAAATATTTGGCACCCGGTGTCCTCGACAATAAAGTGAAGTTGACAAATATTTATCAAATTTGAGCTTTAACAATAATGCGACCTGGATTTTTTGAGGCGAGAACCGGCCCGGAATGTTGGAAGTGAATTATGTAAGTCAATAGTTGACTCATAAATATTATTACCCGTAGACATGTGCAGATAATTGTATACCTTGTATAAGAGTACTTGTAAATTTAAGTTGAATATGAACTTTGAAATACGAAGTTAAGTAAAAAATACGCAATTCCAAACACTTCTTTTAAATTGTTAGCGTAGTTTTAGGGGTGATTGTTAAAGCTTATTTTTTGGCTTATGAGCTTATATTGTTTTGGCTTGTATTCCATAGGTGCATATTTTTTTTGGCTTATGAGCTTCTCATTATTCAAAGATGGAATATAAGTTCATAAGCTGGAAATAAGCCTAAAGGTGAACTCGTGAAATATAGGTTCATAGGAGCATATTTTTTTTGGCTTATGAGCTTCTCATTATTCAAAGATGAAATATAAGTTCATAAGCTGGAAATAAGCCTAAAGGGAACTCGTGAAATATAGGCAGAAATCATATAAGTTCATATGCCTATATATAAGCTTAAACAAATACTGCTTTTATATTTGTCAGTTTACTATCTTGAACCATGACTTTTCTTTTTACAGCAGAGGGAGGCTTCAGGCTACCACTGCAGTAACGTTGGACAACTATTGTGCACATCTCATTTTAACGCAACTGTAACTCATTTCACTCCCTTATCTCTTTTAGCATATGCACAATTGATACATGCATAAATGTTTATATGCTTAACTTAGTTTTGAGTTTAGTTTTGATCCAAATTGGACTAGTTGTACTAATAATGATGTTGAGTGGTTTGCTAAACGAGTCATAGTTACATTTTTTAGGCCTACTTTTTGAGTTTTGTTAACTTGTTTACAAATGGGATCAGAGCATGCAGTTAAAACAGTATTGGTTGTCTGAATTCATTTAAATGATGTTTATCATAAATTGTTGAATTTTTGTATCGAAGGACTACTGCTCAACTATAATTGAGTTTCCATTAAAGTATCGACCAAGTATCATCAGAAGATCTAAATATGTTTTTTGCTATTTAATAGAAAACTTTGGAATATGTCAGAATTGTTTATTTGATGATTAGTAGCTGTTTTCAGATTAAGCTTTTTGTGATTCATTCTATGAGTGAGGTTGTGTTTTTAAAAAATCGTTGTTTTGTGAAAGTGACTAGTAAAAATCGCTATACAAATACCTTAGAAAGCAGTTCTTAATGAGATTACAGAATGTGATGCTTTATTCAGTTTAAATGTTTAATTTGAGTTTATGAGGTGTTTTTAACTTTCAACATTAATTGGACCGTGATTTAATGCCAAAATGTATTTCAGATGGAAGAACTTTTAAGAATGCTTAAAAGTTTGCTCTTAGCCGTATCTGCAATGCTGCAAGAATGCTTCTCACTCTTGAGCAGAAGGACCCACGTAGAATCTTTGAAGGTGAAGCCCGTATGAGGAAAATGAACATGTATCGGTTGTTGGATGAAATCCATAACAAGCTTGATTATGTGCAGGCTCTTACTGTGGAGAATTTTCTTGAGCGTCGCAGACCCTCGTGCTCAAAACTTTTATGGCCAAGTCCATCGATCATGCTAGAGTGTTCATTAAGCAGCGGCACATAAGATATTGCTATTTCATATGTATAACCATGATTTCTACTTGTGATCTTGTTTTACCCGTGAAATTATTTAAAAGAAAATATTTCAGACAGCAAATTTTTGGTGCTAATTGCTTTATTGCATGTCAATAAGACAAAATCTCACTTTTTTTACGGAGTGCTATGTGATTATTACATTTATGTTTGTATTTTTGATGAATAATCACTTTTTAAGTTATGATTATGGGCAGAAGTTTATTTTTAGTGCTTATATGTTTTAAGCATAAGCTAAAACATTGTTATCGCACACACCCTCTAAAGTAGCTTCAGCTGGTTCGTAGTACTAAACCTCGTTGGTAGTGGCCATTTTGACGACTTCACTTGTGAATAAGTGGTTTTGGTATTTGTTTGTCTATAAAAAGTAACCAAAAGAAATTGGCTAAGCCGTTACCTAACCTGACAACCCTTTTCATATTTGACTAGCGTCTTTGCTTTATTATGGTTATACATTGTGATGTTGTATGTACTTGATTGTGGCTGTGGATACAGGGTTGGAAGGCAAGTTGTGAAATCATTCATGGTGAGACCTGGCAAAGTGAAGCGAAATAACCAAAAGGCCGCTGCTAAGATGGCAGCCGGCGGGTATGCTGATAAAGATGATGAAAAATTTAGCTACCGGTTATCTCTTAGATCATATCTTTTTTCACAATCTCTTTATTGTTAGGAAGTTTTTGATGCTTTTGTTCATGTTGCTAAGAATTTCTCAATGTATTATGATCTAATGTCTTGAGTAAACAAGAAGGTATTACATTATGGAAATTGATTTGTTTACTTTCTGTTAACGTCGAATGACTGTTAGTCCTTTTTTCAAAATACGAATTTTGCTTTCTAATTACGTAAGGATTTTTTTTTCTTTTTTCTTTTTTTTTATTATTTTTTTTTGGACCGTATTTGCAATTGTAAGTGCACCACGAGGGTCTTTTTTTTGCTATACTTTTGCCATTTTTGTTTGATTTTTACTATTTGGCAAATAGTAAACATTTTACAAATGTTTGTACTTAAAATAAAATAAAATAAAAAATTTACATATTTATTATTATACAGATAAAAGTATTTGTATGTTATTATTCACTTAAAACCTAGTAAACACTAGCTAATATACCAAGACTTGAAAATAAAGTCACTCGCTATAAACCAAAAGACACATTTTTCGTCTCAAAAACAACTTTTTTGTAAAGCTTGAGTATAAGTCTACACATAATGATTTCCAGCAAACCTGCCTTTGATGCACTATATAAAACCCTGTGTACTCACCGACTATTTTCAGAGTTGACCCGTTTTATCATGCATTTAAGGTGATTGAGAGTAAGCATATTTCATGGAGGCATTTGCATAAAGGAGTTTTCACGTGTCATCTTTGTTGCTATGTAATAAAATGCCATCTTTTGGAGACAAAACTTTATGTTTCAATTGCCAACGTCAGCTAAAACAATATCATAACAATGTGTTAGCCCATATTATGTTATATACATTTGTAGCGGGCTCAAGCCAGATTCTAGAACATACTATCTATCTATATTTATATGTACATTGTATTGAAGGAAATCAATAAAAATCAATCATTCATAATTAACATCAATCATGGTATCACAGCCTCATTAACCGATCCATCAAACCCTGCCGTCCCAAAACATTTTTTTTCCAGCCACTAAAGTTATTGTTCTTGTTTTACGTGTTGGTGATTTGAGCTAAGGTCTCCAATCCACACATCATTGTTATGGTGTTTGTTCGTGCTTAGGTCACGAGCTTTGATTCTTGTGGTATTCGTGCTTCGTCACGAATCAGTTATCGTTATTCGTGCTCGGTCACGGATTGTTACTTTGTTACTATCATTCTTCACTTGTCACATAAACCTAAATCCTACCACCCTACGTCAACATGACAGTCACTAATTGGCATGCAAAAAATGGTGTGAACAATTCAATTGGAAACAAAAAGGAGTCTACTGATGCTTTGTTAGCAAAACTATTAAGTAAATTAGGCATGACCAATCACAATGGGTCTTCAAGTGGGACACAACCAAAAGAAACAAAAACCTTCCCTGTGCCACTCGTTAATCCAACCGCATACTTCACCACTCCTAATACGGGCCCAGTTTATTCTACCCAACAAGCCCACCAAACTGGCCCACTTAACTATCACAGTCCACCACCTGGATTTGGTTTTACTCCTTATGCTGCTACGATAACAGCCCAACACCCTGGTCAATTTTTTTATGCTAGACCCCCTACTCCAGTTGGGTTTACGAGCACACCATTGGCCCAACAGGCCCAACCCGGGACAACCACTGCCACAGTTGGATCATTGGGACCCACAATTATGTCGGGACAAGAAACTACACTCCCGCATGCCTTCACTGTCGATACACTTCATGATCTCGCAAATGGCGCTTGGAACATGGACACAGGTGCGAGCTCACATCTTAATGCTTCAGTTAATAGTCTTAGCAATGTTTTTAATACTTGCATGTATCCGTCCGTCTCGGTTGGTGATGGGCATTCTATTCCTGTCATCAATACGGGTCATAGTATTTTGCCAACTCCCTTTCGACCTCTTCACCAAAATAATGTTCTTATTACCCCGCATATTGTCAAAAATTTAATATATGATCGTCAATTTGTTCGTGAAAATAATTGCACTGTTAAATTTGATCCTTTTGGACTTTCTATTAAAGATTTCATGACACGTCGGGTGCTTCTCCGATGTGATAGCACGGGGGACCTTTATCTAGTCACAACTCCGTCTCCCATTCCTCGAGCTCTCCTAGTTAGTCAACATACGTGGCATAAGCGTCTTGGGCATCCAGGAAGCAAAGTGTTACGTCGTCTGGTTTCCAATAATTTCATTTCATGTAATAAAGAGAAGCATCACGTGCTTTGTCATGCCTGCCAGCTTGGAAAACACATTAGACTTCCATTTGCTAGTTCCAATACTGTCGTTAATGCTTGTTTTGACATTATTCACTCGGATGTATGGACTTCACCAATTCTAAGTCTTTCGGGTTTCAAATATTATGTATTGTTCCTGGATCATTATTCGCATTTTGTTTGGGTTTATCCTTTAATTAACAAATCTGATGTTTTGTCTAAGTTTGTAATATTTTGTAATTATGTTAACACTCAATGTAAGTGTGAAATCCGGTCCTTTCAGTGTGATCATGGTGGTGAATTTGACAACCGTAACCTACATACATTGTTTGTCGACAATGGCATTCAGTTTTGATTTTCATGCCCCAAAACATCACAACAAAATGGCAAGTCTAAACGGATGATTCGCACCATCAACAATCTCATTCGGACCTTGCTTTTTCAAGCCAACCTTCCACTAACATTTTGGGTTGAAGCTCTCAATATGGATGTTCACTTGCTCAATATCTTGGCCTCAACTGCGATTGCCAACGAAATCCCTTATACCCGACTGTTTGGCCAAAACCCGGATTATAGCCTTATACGCACATTTGGTTGCTTATGTTACCCACACTTATATCCTAATCACAAACTTGAACCACGCGCCACACCTTCCATCTATTTGGGTCAAGCTTCAAATCATTGTGGGTATCGTTGCCTCGAGTTAAATACCGATAAATGCTATGCGTGATGAATACACTACACTTATTAAGAACAAAACTTGGACTTTAGTACCTAGACCCATGGACACCAACATTATTCCCTCCATGTGGCTTTTTCGCCATAAGTATTTGGCTGATAGCACTCTTAGTCGCTACAAGGCTCGTCTTGTGGCGAATGGTAGTAATCAAATAGAGGGGGTTGATGTAGATGAGACCTTCAGTCCGGTGGTTAAACCGGGCACTATTCGGACTGTTCTGAATTTAGCTACTTCTCGACATTGGCCGATTCATCAGCTTGATGTCAAGAATGCTTTCTTGCATGGTGACTTATCTGAGACAGTTTATACACATCAGCCTTCGGGGTTTCAGGATTCTGAGCATCCTGATTATGTGTGTTTATTACAGTTGTCTCTGTATGGACTGAAGCAGGCCCCTAGAGTTTGGTTTCAGCGATTTGCCTCTTATATCACTCGGGTTGGGTTTTCTCATAGTCGTTGTGACTTGTCATTATTTATATACAGACAAGGGATGGATACTGCTTACCTATTATTATATGTTGATGATATTGTTCTCACGGCTTCTTTTGAGAGTTTGTTGCAGCGGATTATTGGATCTTTACATCAGGAGTTTGCTATGACAGATTTGTGTCCACTTAATTACTTTCTTGGTATATCTGTTACACATGATTCTACAGGGTTGTTTTTATCTCAGAAGAAATATGCTATTGAGGTTTTGGAGAGAGCACATATGGTTAATTATAATTCCAGTCGTGTGAAATCGTAGAGGGGGGGTGAATACATTTCCATTTAAAAATCTTTAAACTTGTTGTATCAAATATAGTATAAACCATTGAGTCAAGTTTCGCCATTATTAGTCCGGTTTATATTTCTTTTCTAAAAACATCTGTAATACTAATTACCACTCAAGCTTGTTGTAATATGAATAATACCAATTATAGTCTTATGACTAATGTAAAGCATATGGCATAATAAGTTGTCACACAAGCATACACATCAAATCACAACACAAACAATAATAAAGTGCAAGTGTAAAAGTAAAGAAAGTGCAAACCAAACATGAGGATTTATAGTGGTTTAGTCACGGATCTCCTCTCCGCCCTACTCCACTCCCCGAGTACCCAACTCGAGAGTTACTTCACTAGATCAACAAGCTCCCTTCTTGGCGGAGAAAACCTTACAATCGTCGCTTACACTTTTTCCGGTACAAAGCTAAATATCGGGTTCTTTTACAAGGGTACAACCACTCCCGCTAGTTCTTTTACAAGGGTACAACAACTCCCGCTAGTTCTTTTACAAGGGTACAACAACTCCCGCTATGTTTTGTGGCCCAACATAAAAACCTTGTGTTTTATGGCACAAACACATAAACCATCTAATCTATATTGTGATGTTACAATGATGATCCATGACATAAAAGTCCAATGGATATAAATGCCTAATCTATATGAACTTCCATTGATCAGAAGCCTTCAATCATTGAGGATGTCAAGTGCCCTTGAATCTTCATATGTTGATATGCTTTGGTGGATGATGATGAGGTAGATCTCCAAGCTTCTTTGGTGGATCAAGATGTATGATATGCTTACAACAAAGATGAATGTTAGAAGCATTATGATCATGATGATAAGGATGATTGATTGTGTTTTCTACATGGTTTTCTATTGATCTAAGATCTATGCAAAGGGTAGAGAGAAATATATCTTTTTCATCAACATCATGAGTAAACCATGGACTTCTATTTATAGGTAAACTAACAAAGAGGTTTTCCAAAACCATGTCCTAAAACTAGTAAAGATATAAACCATGTTCCAAAACCATGTTTCAAATATCTTACTATATTTATCTCTAGTCACATCAATATCTTCTAATCACATCAAGATCTTATGGAAAGTCAACTTCTAGATTTAGAAATCTTTCCATATGTGTAAGAACTCTTACACATGATGTCATATATATATTTCTATTATTAGATTAAGATATATATGAAAGTAAACTTGTAGAATGTATATATTTCCTAAGTAATATTGTTTTAGTAAGTTAATGAGTTACTAAAAATGTTTGATTCCTAATGTCATCACATTTTTATCATTTATAAAACTTACTAATATTACTTTAACACCTAAAGTGGCACCTATTCTATTTTTCACCTAAAGTGCACTTTGACACCTAAAATACTTAAAGACTCTAAAAGTATTTTAGTCATTCTAAATGGTTGGTCAAGGGGTTTGATCATAATGCCACATAACAAACATGTATGAACCTGTGTTGTAGCATACGAGGACTCGAGACGTTGAGAGGTGTTGAATGTATGTTGAGACAAAATAAGATTACAAGTAACTTGTACATTTTACGTTATGTATCAAGTTATATGTTTGTCATCAATCAAAACAAACGAGACTGTGTAGATTAAATATCGTAATATTTGCACTAACAATCTCCCCCTTTTTGATGATGACAAAATATGTAAACGTGAAGTTACTTGTGTTCGTATAACTTACTTGTATCTGCAACACCTTCTACATTTCCTTCTACACCTTCTACATTTCCTTCTCCGTTTACACTCTTCTCCCCCTTTTGTCGAAACAAAAAGGGTGTGTCCTTGGAGTTAACTTCATTTCTCCCCGAAAAGGCGAGCTTGCATCATCCCTAGTGAAGTTTATTCTTCAACTCCAATTTCCTAAGGTTGTTGCGTCCCTTAGGTTATTAGCGGATCCATGGATCGAATAAAGTTCCTTAACCTACATCAAGGTTAGTGTTGTGCAACATAAAAATTATACGAAAAATGCATGATGAATGAAATGCATGTTGGACTATGTTGACTTATCTCCTTCTTTTTGTCAAAACACCAAAGAGTGTCGAAGAATGAGAATAAAGATGAATGTGTGCATGCTTCCCCTAGATTGTAGCTCCCCCTTGATCAATAATCCCCATTGCTAGGGTTCCAATATATAAGATACAAGAAATAAGAAAGCTACACAAGAATAAAGGTTAGTTCATGATTATCTCCCCCTTGATCAATACTCCCCGTTGCTAGGGTACCAACGTATATGATGCAAGGATGAAGAATCCTACAAAATAAAAGTTAGTGTAAGACAATAATTGTCCTATAATTAGTATGTGATATATAACAATGCGTGTGTATGATGCAATAAAAAAAATGCTTGACGGAAGCTCCCCTTACTTTAGGGCGTCAAAATGAACCTACAAAACAAATATTAGTATACTAGAAGCTTTGTTAGTAGACACGTATGTCATATACAACCAAGTGTATAGACGATGCAATATGAGTGCTTAATGAAGATTCCTCCTTGTTCGAAGGTACCAAAAAGCATCTAAAATAAGAGAATAATTGATGCAAAAAACATCCTTAGATGAGTATGCTATATACGAAGAAGTATATATGATGAACCTACAATGAAAAGATTAGTGCAATATATTTCATCTTAAAGAAAAATAAGGTGTATTCTTCTAACAAGAAATACAATGAAAGAAAAATGTGAATATAATATGATGAAATCCTACAAGATAGTGCCTCGAAGGAAGATATGAAGTGAGGTTGGAATATTGATAGTTAGAGTGAGTGGTGCTAGTGTTGGTATTGGTTTACTAGAAGGATTCATGTGGTGATAACTCGATAGATGAAGGATTGATAAAAGTAAATTTTCACTAATTCATGGTTGAAATGATTAGTGAAAGTGTTGGGAATGACAGGATTAATATATCGATTGCACTGACAATGACGTACATGATATTTTTTGAGTACGAAAGGATGAGATCCTATGATGGTGTTCTAGAAAATAAAGTTGTGAAGTCCTAATTTAAGAAAGATCCTAGACTCCATTAGTTGTTGGTTGTGGAGATGAAGAACTTTGTCAAACACATGATGTGTTTTTCACTTGATGAGATATTGGTACAAACTAGTGATGTTGGGTTAAAAAGGCTTGAAACACTTGTTGTTTTGTGAACCGATTTTAACTAAATGGTGTGTACCTATGTGTTGGTATTTTAGGGTGCAAGAAACATGAGAGATGTTCTTTAAATACATTTTTACAAAATACAAATATGTGAATGAATTTCTCTCCTCCTTAATCGGTGGACATCCAACATATTGTGTAATGCATCGTATAAAGAATGACAATAAAGTGTTTGGGAGGTTGAAGGTTAATGAAAGCGATGAGCTTAGTAATGTTTATGCGGATGTTGGTTAGCATACAAAGAACTTCATCCATGAAGTCACGTAGCTTTTCTCTATCAATGCGAGATGATCGCATGACGAGGCATGTGGTTTTCTCAGAGGAGGTGGAACGGATTAGAGTATTGTTATAGCTAAATAGTGATGGAAGTGATTTTTGGAAAGCGGAAGCTATAATGCGATTTGGAAAGAGGTCGGTTGAAAGATACCCAAACTTAAATTTCAAATCTCTAAGACTCAATCCTATTAGTATTAAAACTATATGCAAGTGAAGGGATTACAGTTATGCGAGATGAACATATAAAAGCTAGAACGAAGTGAGATGGCAAATGATTAGTTCTCAATCCACTAAACAAATTTGTTAGTGAGAAGCGATGTCAACAAGATAGAAAAAAAATCATCTTATTCAAACAACACATTCGACAACTAGATATAAAGTTACCGCATAGCATCAAGACAAACAATCATATTACGAGAGAGCATGACATTGTTTGAGACATTTCATTGTGAAGTTGTTTTGTTGTTTAGGTTTAGACATTTAAGAATACTTAACCATTAATTAGCATAATGATCTATGTGATTAATTAGTAGGATAAAAAGACTTCTAAATGTTAATCATACCAAAAACACATTGACAAATTATAGGTGCACACGTTGCAAAGAAACAGTGTGACAAGGACACAAAAGAAGCAAGATGAAAGATTCATGTAAACAGTGTTTAAAAGATAACATTTTGGAGCATGCGTCATTAAAACATCCTATGTATATGTTTAATTGAGTGTCAACAAAAGACAAGAGCATTAAAACATAGATACAAAAGAATCATGTATCAAAATTGCATATCATAAGTTAACAAGTAATGTGTTAATCTTGCAAAGTATCATACAAATCATGTTAACATTTTGTTGCATGAAACATATAAGCATGCAGACAAAACCTTTCCAAGGTTTACATATTACTCAATCAAATAGTTATTATGTCAAGATACTCAATCATATCAAACAAATAACATTTAATCGACACATATATGTGTAATGCAAGTGATTCTTAATAAACTAAAGAGAAACTCAACTCTACTTCTTGTTTGAATAATATTTCTAAGACAAGATAATTAATACATGATTTAATGAGACTCAACTATATTTAATAAAAATAAGGTGATGAAGATGTCATGTTTTATATGGAAATTTAACAAATATGTGTCAACAAATTTTAATCTATGTAATTAATTTGTATGATAAAACGAATTCTAAATGTTTATCATACCAAAAGTACTTTGACAAATTATAAGTGCACATGTAGTGAACAAATAGTGTGACAAAGAAACAAGATGGAAAATTTATGCAACCCATGTTTAAATGACAACATTTTAGAGCATGTATTATATAGACCATCCTAAGCATGGATCTAATGAATGACCGAAAAAGACACAACCATTCAAATATATAAATATCATATAAAGACATCATGTCTCAAAATGACATACCATGAGTTAACAAGTAACACGTTAATCATGCAAAACATAATATACATAAAGAATGAAAATATCATATAAATCATGTTAATATATAGTAACACGAAACATATAAGCATGCAGGCATCAAAAATAAATAACCAAGGTTTACACATGAATCAATCAAATAGTTATTATGGTTATGTTAAGATGTCCAATCATATCAAACAAATAAAATGTAAATGACACATGTATGTGTAATGCAAGAGATTTTAATCTTTGTGTTTGGAATCTATGGTTGAATGATCTAAAATGGGACATCTTTAAGCATGTGTTACGCAAGTGATTTGGTCATCCAAGACCAAGAGATGAGTTTTTGTGTGATAATAGAATATGATAAGAACGTTCTCAAGAAAGCTCTTTGGAACAGGAATCTAAGTGAAGTTTCCAACTTCAATAGACCTTGTGTATGCTCTAGAGATAGGGTTTGAACTAGGTTATGAGCAAGGTTTGGTTATGATGGACGCTTGAAAGGAACTAGACACAAATAGTGTCTTTCAATAGGTAGAATTATTACGTGGAATAAAGTCGTCATGCTTATGAAAACAAGAATGACAAGATGATGGGGAAGCTCTAGTTCATAGAACTTGCAGATGTTTATTTAAGATCATTTACCTGATGAGGTAAAATGAAATCTCTTGTAACACAACCGTTCATGTCGCAAGGAGAGAATGATGCATAGGATATACAATATCCTTTTTAACAGGATAAAAACTTAACGCATGATTTCTTAGGCATAATGTCTTCTAAAACATCATGTTTTCCTAAATGAAGATATGAAGCCAAGGTGTTTGAATCGGATAGTGCTATCTAAATATACTTGGTCTCAAGATTATACTAGATGATGACAAGAGGAATTAACTCGAGTTTCTTATGTATACTCCTCAAGAGTCATTGTTGCTCGGGCTACATGAGGTTGGCTTTGAGATTTCATTTTAACATATGTTGTTAAGATGTTGATTTAAAGTTTAGTGAAACTTATGCAAAAGTTAAAAGGATTACTAATACTTTGATAACTTGTGAAGGTGGTACTACTTAAACCTAGTGTAACTGAATGTGAGCTTAATGCTCATTTGATGGTAAAGGTTCTAATCCTATAGTTGGTAAGGTATGGTTGAGTGTTTGGACAAAGGGCTTAATGCACTCAATGAATTCAAACGATGGTAAGAATGATGGATTGGTTGATCTTGGTGGTAGGTCTTCTAATGTGTCTTAATAAAGATGTGGTAATGTAGAGGTTTGTTGTGCTATGGAAGTACTTAAGTTTCATAGATGTTGAAAGTAAAATGGATGGATACTAATCCTTGTGGTCCATAACTATTAAGTGAAGTTCTTGTGGTTTTGATTATGTTTATGAAGCTTAGGGGCTGAGATATATCATAGAAGTGAATGAGATGATGGTGAACGGACAAGTGAACTCAAGTACTCAATGTTCAATGATGAAGACCTATTATCATTTGTTTTATCCCTATTGATTGAGAGAGTGTTAGGATACGTGTTTTAACATATGTTGTTAAAATACTTGGGTGTAGATTCTTTCGAATGTGACTTTTAATGACTACAATCGTAAGTCAGATTTACTTGAATATTTCGGACGAAATACTTAAGTTGTCAATCCTACTTTGTTGAGATTGGATAGCACTAAAGGATAGCAAGACTTGATAATACATCTATAACTTAAGTGTAAGTTATGACTTGATGTAAATCCTTATCGTCTTGAAGGACGACACATTACTTTCATGCATGTTAACCAAGTGAGGTAACATATGTAGATACAAGACAATATCTATAGTCACAAGTTAGACTTGTGATTTTGATATTATATGTAATCTTTGTAAGTAAAGAGTCCGGATTAGTTAGGAAGTTGTCAAGTGATATGTGGGAATCGCACCAGGTTTTACCTCTCGAGGGATCTCGAGAAGCTTACAACCCCCACCAGGCAGTGTACCTGATCGTTGTAGTATAGTATAGTGACAAGTACCGAGGGATTGATCGTTCAACTCAAGAATAGTGTCGCTAGGATTAGAAAGCCTAAAAACTAGGTCTAGAGGTGAGGGATGATTCTTTTTGTATTTTTTATATTTTATAAAAGCAAGTAAAATCTCGGGTTTTGGAAGAGTGGGTGGAATTAGTTGCTAGCCAACTAACCAAATAACTAAAGATGCAATCAAAATAAAATAACAAAAATGAAAATAAATCTAATTAAACTAATTTGGTGTGAACAATGATAGGTAAAGTTGTGTTTACTTAGATTTCATTACTCACTAGATATCTTTTACAGGTTAATCATTTGTTACAATTTAATGGATGACGGGTCATATTCCTTAATACTAGTCGTAGGGCCGTGTACAATATTCCCTAACTCTATAAGATCCTCCTTCACTCCATGTCGAGCCGTTAAAAACTCCTAACATGGGATCATTAGAATTCTCCTACGCATTAAATACAACCTAATATCATAGTACACCTCCGATCATGTTTCTTAAGACGTTCAAGCATGTTACCAATGGAAGTCTGCCAGTTTTCTTAAGCCTAACATCGAATACAATCATCTGTTACAATTATAAACAAACAATCAACCCATAATTAACATCTAGGTTTCACTACATCTAAGCAAACACAAAAGAAATCTAGCCTAGCATGTTAAATTGAAGACAAGCATAAGATATATTCAAACAACACATAGACATATTGAATGAATTGAAAGAGTACTTATCTCAATTAAACATAAGAGGTTTCCAAGGGTAAAAACCCTTGAAAGAGCTGTGAAAATCGGACTAGGGTTTCTCTCCAAAGTTACACCCTCAAAAGTTACACACTAATGAATGAAAATTGCAAAACTATATATAGATAATACAGGGTGACGGCGTCAAGAAGGAAATTTTGACGCCGTCAACTCGCCGCCCATAATGAAATCGGATTGCCTAGATCCACTTTTGACGCCGTCATGTGTATTTTGGTCCTGGGCCATCACCAACTCTTGAACCGTGACGGCCTATGGTGACGCCGTCACGTTTTCACTGGGCCGTCACCACTTCCAACTCTTGTGTTGCTCTTGACGCCGTCAGGTACTGTTCTCAACAATCATAAAATCAACGATATAAGTAAAGCTCCCAACAAATACATGTAGACCTTTAATTCTCCTGATAAAGTTACAAACTCCACCGGGGTATTTGGGATCTTTTCTAGGTCCAAGTCTTGTTTTCACTATATCATTATAAACACTTGAGGACATAATGTTGATTGGGGATTTAAAGTCAATGTAAGCGTTGTCAATGTGCTTGTACCCAATCATACATGGTATCTTAACATTCTTAGGATCGCCTCTCTTGATCTTAGGGTCAATCTTAGAAAAAGGAGGCCGAGGGTTATCAATAAGATTATTATAGTACGCGGTTTCCTCCTTAGTGGGGTATAGATTGAAATAGTCATCTAGCTTTGGATCTATCTCCCCTTCCTCAAGTTCCTCAACTACATCCTCAAAATCATTAGGTCCTAGGTCCTTATTTGAATACAAGGCGGTCGCTAGGTCGCTAAATGCATGATCGAGCTCAACATTAATTAACCTATTAAGCTCCCTAAGTTCCCTGATCTCATTCTCAATCTGTTCACGCAACAAAGCCACTTCACTAGGGAAAAGAGGTGGATTCGCGTTTTCCATAATGATCAACGGAATAGTCAATGAATTTAATTTACTAACAAAGGCACGAAGAAAAAAGATAGACTAAAGAAAACCTAAAAAAAATAAAAACAAAATCTTACTAGAAAGGAATCTAGAAAGTAGACCTAATAAAAAGAAATCCTAACCTAGACAATAACTATTCCCCGGCAGCGGTGCCAAAAACTTGGTGTACGTGGGAATCGCACCAGGTTTTACCTCTCGAGGGATCTCGAGAAGCTTACAACCCCCACCAGGCATTGTACCTGATCGTTGTAGTATAGTATAGTGACAAGTACCGGGGGATTGATAGTTCAACTCAGGAATAGTGTCGCTAGGATTAGAAAGCCTAAAAACTAGGTCTAGAGGTGAGGGATGATTCTTTTTGTATTTTTTATATTTTATAAAAGCAAGTAAAATCTCGGGTTTTGGAAGAGTGGGCGGAATTAGTTGCTAGCCAACTAACCCAATAACTAAATGTTGGGATTCTTGATTTGATGTGACAAAATAAATAAAAGAATGAAAACAAGAGGGACTTAATGTGACAAAGGATGAAACTTCAAATGCAGGAAAAAGATTACTACAGATCTTTTTATTATTTAGAAATATTCTTTGTAAACCTAATCCTCTAATATATAAAGAGGATACAGGTCGTATGTTTTATTAAGTCTTCCACAATGTAAATATCATAAACGTGTGTGTGTGTGTTCTAGGGCGTGTAAACTATAAACGCCTAGAACTAGTTAGTGTTAGTTCGAATCCTTCAAGGTCTGAGGTGTCTTAGATCCTTGTTACAATAGGTAACACATTATTATTCTGATCAAATAATAATTGGAGGTGATTGGGAAAAACCTTGTGTCAATAACAATTAATTTGTTTTAATCCGCTGTGCATAATTGTTCATTGTTATTGTTGAACCCTAAGGCTCAAAACGATCTAAGAAACTATATATATTACCACGTCTTTAGTTTCAACACTAAAGATGCAATCAAAATAAAATAACAAAAATGAAAATAAATCTAATTAAACTAATTTGGTGTGAACAATGATAGGTAAAGTCGTGTTTACTTAGATTTCATTACTCCCTAGATATCTTTTACAGGTTAATCATTTGTTACAATTGCATGGATGACGGGTCATATTCCTTAATACTAGTCGTAGGGCCGTGTACAATATTCCCTAACTCTATAAGATCCTCCTTCACTCCATGTCGAGCCGTTAAAAACTCCTAACATGGGATCATTAGAATTCTCCTACGCATTAAATACAACCTAATATCGTAGTACACCTCCGATCATGTTTCTTAAGACGTTCAAGCATGTTACCAATGGAAGTATACCAGTTTTCTTAAGCCTAACATGGAATACAATCATCCGTAACAATTATAAACAAACAATCAACCCACAATTAACATCTAGGTTTCACTACATCTAAGCAAACACAAAAGAAATCTAGCCTAGCATGTTAAATGGAAGACAAGCATAAGATATATTCAAACAACACATAGACATATTGAATGAATTGAAAGAGTACTTATCTCAATTAAACATAAGAGGTTTCCAAGGGTAAAAACCCTTGAAAGAGCTGTGAAAATCAGACTAGGGTTTCTCTCCAAAGTTACACCCTCAAAAGTTACACACTAATGAATGAAAATTGCAAAACTATATATAGATAATACAGGGTGACGGCATCAAGAAGGAAATTTTGACGCCGTCAACTCGCCGCCCATAATGAAATCGGATTGCCTAGATCCACTTTTGACGCCGTCATGTGTATTTTGGTCCTGGGCCATCACCAACTCTTGAACCGTGACGGCCTATGGTGACGTCGTCACGTTTTCACTGGGCCGTCACCACTTCCAACTCTTGTGTTGCTCTTGACGCTGTCATGTAGAATATTGTGACGCCGTCAGGTACTGTTCCCAGCAAGAAAAATTAAGACTTTGCCATTTTCTTCACTTTTATGCTCCAAAAATGTCCAAAATGCTTCCTTTTCCAGAATTCACTCCAAAAGTACCTAAAATGACAAAAGGAACGATTTAGGGCAATATTTGATCAAATAAATTCGAATTCGGGCTTAAATGACCCCCTAAAAACGGTTCATTTTTCGCCTCATCATCAAGTCACCAAATAAGTGAAGCTAATGGATGAAGGATGAGTTAAGGATGGAATAATGTAGTAACCGTGGGTAATGACTACAAAACATTTGTGGTTAGGGACCCACGGATGGCAAGGAACCAAATAAAGGGTTCCTTGGGTGAGTTTCATTTAAATTGAATTTTTAGCGGGAAATGGTCTCCTAATGGTTATAATGAGTAAAAATGGTCCTTATATGCTTAATGAATACTGAGGAAAATGTTTCTCACTACAGTGAATGATTTGATGTAGGAGTGGTGATTACGTTGGTATTGCGAGATTTTGAAGATGGTGCTGGAGTAGCAAGGTTGAGGACGTTTTTAACTTTGATGGGTGAGAAAATGTTGAGTGATGAATCACTTGATGATGATGAGCTTAGTTGAATGGTTTTGTTGAAGCAACATGATTTTACACTAATCCTAGCGGTTTTCCTAATAGGTCTAGATGATTCGGATGAGGTGTTGGATTTAGTCATTTCAAGACTTTGGTTAGCTAGAATTATAAGAATAAGAGAAGTGATGATGATGGTGTGAATTGGAAGTATGAATGTTGGTCAATTTATAGGAAGAACATGTTATGAAAAGTAGTGTTTGGATTAGATGTTGTTCCATACACATTTGGAGGTTCCTAATCATTTGAAGTCAATCCAATCGAGTTGGGTGGAGTGAAATACTAACTTATGCACTAAGTACTATGTGATCATGGAAGATACATGTTGTCAAGTTGTTCCACGGATTTGGAGGAACCAAAGGAAAGGTTCCTTCCTTGTATCAGAAAGGTTCCTTGGGTAAGTTTAGCCAAATTTGAAATTTTGGCGGGAATGATGATCCTATTGTTTAATGTGTGTTAAGAGAGCTCTAGAATTATTGATAAATACTAACTAGCATGTAGGAAGCAAGTTTGGAACCTAAGGATTACTAGAAAAATTCAAAAAATTCAAAGATGAAATTTTACTGTAAGGCTGGAGGAACCAATCGACAACAAGGACGGAACCAAAAGTTTGGTTCCGCCATATCCGTGGAGCCTCAGAATTGAGATAGAATACTATTTCGAAGCAGTAAACGTTTTCCGATTTTCCAAATTTTTCCTAAAACTTAAGTAATTAATTAGTTGTAGGTAGGAGATACAAAAAATGCGGGTAAAAACATGCTTACCGATAGAGATCACGAGAGCGATCCTAACTTACACTTTTTAAGCGAAAAGTGGAAAATAGCATAGCACTAAAAAATTATCCCCTGCAAATATTGTTAGTTCACACATATTCCACAGACATAATATCATCCTACAAGATCATAAAAACACAAAATAACGTGGTATCAACGATCAAATTGTTCAAGTTTCAAGTTGTGCCAAACACTCCTTAACAAAGGACATTTATCGACTTCCGAAACCCGCTCAAACATCCTAATAATACTAGGAACATATGCACCTAATTAGACGTGATAGATTAAAACCAAAAACACATATTCTAAGACATGTTAGCATATAGATCAAGCCGAGGATTATGATCTTACCATAAATGGAAATTAAGCCAAACACGGAAAATTGATAACATCAAAATGTTATCATCCAAACATGACATGGTTAGTTAACATGATCAAGCAAAGATGACTTTCTATCATATAGTATGACTCATTCATTAAACATCATAGTAGAAGCATATATATACCAAACACCATTTTACAAGACTACTATATGTTTAAAAATGTAGTGACTCATTTAGACACATGACCATATTTCAAGATACTTAATTAGCATCACTCAATACTCATTCCTAAGTGAATTAAGCAAAATAATCACTTAACAAATGCAAAGATGAAAATCTAAGACTATAAGTAATACAAAAGCAATTAATCAACTTGGTGCACAAGATCTAATCAAAAGTCCTATCAAACAAGCAAATAAAATAACAAGGCAAGATTGACACTTATGTATCAAAAATAAGCAAGTGTAATCCCAACTTAAAACAAGCAAACAACATGTATGCAAACAACTAAAACAAGTAGTCATATTAGCATAGCATAATTAGCGAAACATTTTTCATATTATATTCCGCTTCAATGGTAATTTGATACATGGATCGTGCTCTATTTTAAAAACCATTTGTTTTGAAAATATGAGCTACAAAGCTCTGATGCCAATTGTGAAATCGTAGAGGGGGGGGGGGGGTGAATACGTTTCCGTTTAAAAATCTTTAAACTTGTTATATCAAATATAGTATAAACCATTGAGTCAAGTTTAGCCATTATTAGTCCGGTTTATATTTCTTTTCTAAAAACATCCATAATACAAATTACCACTCAAGCTTGTTGTAATATGAATAATACCAATTATAGTCTTATGACTAATGTAAAGCATATGGCATAATAAGTTGTCACACAAGCATACACATCAAATCACAACACAAACAATAATATAGTGCAAGTGTAAAAGTAAAGAAAGTGCAAACCGAACATGAGGATTTATAGTGGTTCGGTCATGGATCTCCTCTCCGCCCTACTCCACTCCCCGAGTACCCAACTCGAGAGTTACTTCACTAGATCAACAAGCTCCCTTCTTGGCGGAGAAAACCTTACAATAATCGCTTACACTTTTTCCGGTACAAAGCTAAATATCGGGTTCTTTTACAAGGGTACAACCACTCCCGCTAGTTCTTTTACAAGGGTACAACAACTCCCGCTATGTTTTGTGGCCCAACATAAAAACCTTGTGTTTTATGGCACAAACACATAAACCATCTAATCTATATTGTGATGTTACAATGATGATCCATGACATAAAAGTCCAATGGATATAAATGCCTAATCTATATGAACTTCCATTGATCAGAAGCCTTACATCATTGAGGATGTCAAGTGCCCTTGAATCTTCATATGTTGATATGCTTTGGTGGATGATGATGAGGTAGATCTCCAAGCTTCTTTGGTGGATCAAGATGTATGATATGCTTACAACAAAGATGAATGTTAGAAGCATTATGATCATGATGATAAGGATGATTGATTGTGTTTTCTACATGGTTTTCTATTGATCTAAGATCTATGCAAAGGGTAGAGAGAAATATATCTTTTTCATCAACATCATGAGTAAACCATGGACTTCTATTTATAGGTAAACTAACAAAGAGGTTTTCCAAAACCATGTCCTAAAACTAGTAAAGATATAAACCATGTTCCAAAACCATGTTCCAAATATCTTACTATATTTATCTCTAGTCACATCAATATCTTCTAATCACATCAAGAAATCTTTCCATGCCTTATCCCTACCCGTACCAAATTACTTTATCTATCCGGATATAGTAATGGCTTTGTGAGAATATCAAGTGCAAGAATATTGTAGTGACCATCCGGTTTTTGAGTAATCAAGAATTCGCGCCAGTAATCTATTGTGTTTTTGTATGAGATGTTTGAACATAAGCCTGGTACAACCCTGAAGCCTTACATTACAACCCGAATAAAAGACCTCTTTGATATGTAGACTTGGTGCTTACGCCATTTCGGTGTAGTTTTGTTTCTTGTACAAGTCTATAGTAATAATTAGATCATGACTGAGCAATGAGTGTGATTTATCATATACACTACCCATATATGAGTTTTATGAGTGAATTATATCTTATTCTTCTTTCGTGAGGTGTTTTAGAAATGTTAATCAAGCAAGAAAATCATTGGGTATTGTCAAACATCTCGGTTTTTCACCACTAAAGCTTAAAAATGATGAATCTTATCTTGTACTTGTACTAGGTGGATTTGCATTACATTTTTTCTAATCATTCTTGGTTACTATGTGGATATTTAGTTTTCTTCTAGATTTGCTTGAGGACAAGCAAAGTTTAAGTGTGGGGGATTTGATAACACTCAAAGTTAACATGTTTTTATAAGTGTTATTAGTGTTTTTGTGTATGTTATTTGGTTGTTTTTATATGCTTTTGCCAGTAAATCATATCAAAGTATGTTTTTGTAGCATATGTAGCCAAATGTAGGAAAATTGGAGAAAAAGTGAAGAAAATGAAGTATATGCGATTACACGAAGATTCCCAAGCTCAAAAGTCCAATCTGTGACGCATTTCATATGGAGAACCTAAGTTTTGTCATCTCAAAGTTCCAAGTTCAGAGTTAATCAAGTTTGGATAGTGCATAAAGAACTACATAAGGAAAAGACAAAGTCCAAAGCAACCAGAATCATCCATCTGATCGGTTGGAGTATAACCGATCGGATAGCCATAATGACCACATCCATCCGATCGGTATCAACCCGCAACCGATCGGATGGTCATTTCTACCTGTTTATACCAACTTTTGTGCACGAACCTTGGTCTTTTGTCCCATGGTTCTAGGCCCTTCTTAGTGTCTTATTGTCCAAGTTCCAGCATTTAAGTCCCTATTCATTACTAGGAGTATTGGACAAGCCTATAAGGACCTTAAGAGTACACAATTGAAGACACCATTGAGGAGACCATTTACTCTCATTACTACTCTCAATTATTATCATCATTTAGCTCTCAAAGAAGAAAAATTCGTGCAGAAAGAACCATGACCTTTGGAGGACCAAGGAAGCAACATTTGGAGGCCGAAAATCTCAAGAAATCATCACCAACACTTTGGTTATCAATACTTTGTCATTTGTTATCAATTCCAAAGCATTGTAAGACTTAAAACCATGGATTCTAATGTTGAATATTCTGAGTTTATTTGCATGTTTGCTATGAGTGGCTAGTAATCTTTTTACACTTGTTTTGATGATGTTTTATGCTTAGTGATAGTTATGATTGTGATAACATGTTTAATTCAATTTCAAGTCAATCCTTAGAACCAATTGTACCTTAAGTTTCATCGTGACATTTGTTTAGCCAAGGTTAACTAATTGATAATAGTTTCAAGGGTCGAAAGATTTGTTATTATTCAACTAGTTATAATCATTTGTCTATGAATGATTGTTTTTCACCATAATTATTCTTGACTAAACAAAGAAACAAGAAGTATGATTGTAATGAGAATGCTTTTATAACATCAAATCGGATTGTTGTAAACCTTTAGTTGGATGAAAGTTTAGATGTTTATAAACAATTGTAACGTTTTTGTCTATGAATGGGTTACCTTTTGTAATGACCATTTCCTAAGAGTATTTGATTTGTAATAAGAGTTTGTTCTTGTGTTTAAGATATTCACCATACCTTATGAACCTTGGATGGATCTTGAATTGATTGGTTTACACCTAAAGCTTGTTTTTATGAACTAAAATCTTGACGAAGGTTTAACTTGTAGAAACAATAGATTAGACCACCATCTAATTATCACAACCAACATGTTATCAAAAGTTATCACAATCATGTGTGTCATTAAGTAGAAAACTAGTTTAAACAAGTGTAGTTTTTAAATTATTGAATTTGCTTATTATCTTATTTGCGTACATTAGATATTTACTTTTAGACTTATATTTTGATTCACTCACAAATCCCTACGAACGATCCCGACTTACCATCATATCTTGCTATAACGGATGAGTACACTTGTTCGTATGTGTTATTTCTAGATTTGGTAATTCACCCTTATAAATTTAAAACTTGTACTAATAAAACGCACATCAAGTTTTTGGCGCCGTTGCCGGAGATTTTGATTGTGTTTCTTTTAAGTTTTAAAAGTTCGTTTCTTTTCGTGTTCGTTTTCTATATATATATATATATATATATATATATATATATATATATATATATATATATATATATATATATATATATATATATATATTCAGTGTCATCTAACCGATCGGATAGACATCCAACCGATCGGTTTTCCCAGTTTTTTTTTAGTTTTTAATTTTTCCGTAGCATCCATCCGATCGGTTTGGTATCCAACCGATTCGGATAGACTTTTCTGTTTTCGAAAATTTTATTTTCTCGTTCTTTTTGTTTAGGTAATTGACTCGATTCTCTTGGTAGTTGTATGAACACTCGTTCTACTACTGAAAAGCTTAGTTCACCTTTATCCAATCCCGAAAGTTTGTTTCGTAAGAAGAGATCTTCATCTATTTTTAATTGGTTTGATAATCTTTCCGAAGAACATCCAATTTCCGATCTTTTTAAACCAATACCCATGGCTGACGATCAACCCATGTAGGCCGCCAATCGAACCGTAGCACCTACTCCTGGAGCTGCTATTGTTGTCGCCGACCTTGGTGAAAACTTTACCGTTAAAGGTCACCATCTTTCTATGATCAAAGACCGTCAATTTGATGGCCGTTCGTGGGCCGATCCGCATAAACACATTGCCAAATTCATTGAAATTTGTGGCATGTTTCGTTATGGAAATACCAATGTCGATGCTATCAAGCTCAAACTTTTTCCATCATCACTCGCCGGAGATGCCAAAGTATGGTATAACTAATTAACCCCAGGAACTATCAATACTTGGGAGGAGATGAGGCAAGCTTTTGTAAGCCGATTCTTTCCACCTGCCATATATGATAGATTAATGGGAGAAATCCGTGCTTTTTCACAAAATCCTAATGAATCTCTTGTTGAAGCTTGGCTTCGCATGAAAGATTTGCTTCGAAGTTGTCATGGTCATAATTTAGGACGAGGAACAATAATCCAAATCTTTTATCATGGTCTTGATGAAGCATCACAAGCAATCCTTGATGCCGGAGGAATTTTTCTTTACAAAACACCTAACGAGGCATATCAACTTCTCGAAGATCGAGTACTCCTTAAACTCGATTGGTCAAAAGATTCCAAAACCAAACCCCTATGAAAAACCGTTGATTTTTCCGAAAGTTCAGATAATTCAAAACTCATGGACAAAATAGAAGCCTTGTCTTCTAAAATCGACTCGCAATACAAAGATATTAAAGGAGAAATGAAAGAAATGCGAGATGGCTTTAATAATTGTGGAGGAAATCACACATCATCCGAGTCTGATGACCAACCTATGAATAGACCCAATGAAGGGGAAGCCAATTATGTCCAAGGAGGATATCGTAGAGGAGGTTTTCGTGGTAATTATTATGGAAGAAGTTCTGGAAATTGGCAAGACCGCCAACAAAGGGATAACAACTGTGATTTTCAACCTCGAACAGACAATCCAAACCCACCAAATTCAGATAAAAAGGAAGAATCTGATTTCGAAAAAATGATGCGAGATTTCGTAACTGCTCAAAGAACTACAAATGAGTTTGTAAAAACTCAATTTTTCAATCTCAAAACCAAAGTTGAGCAAGGTCAGAAAAATCATCAAGCTTCTATCCAGGATCTTGAACAAAAATTTGGTAGACTTTCTAATCAATTTTCTTCTCGAATTCCTGGTACATTACCAAGTAACACTCAATCCAATCCAAAACCGTCTGGATCAAACGATAAGAATTATCGTCCACCACAAAACAGAAATGAGCATATCAATGTTGTATTCACTCGAAGTGGTCTATCATATGATCCACCACCCGTTCCTATAGATAATACTATTATTCAAGATGAGGAGGAGGAAGAAGCTGAAGAAGAAGCAGCTGAAGAAGAACCAACACAAATACCAACCAAAGAAAATACCGTTCCACCAATAAAACCTTATACACCGAAAATACCATATTCACAAGCCCTAAGAAAAGAGAAAAGAGAGGAGCGAAATAAAAAGTTTATATAGATGATCAAAGAAGTTAGAATTAACGTACCCCTCGTTGATGTTCTAGCTGGAATGCCCAATTATGGGAAATTTTTTAAAGAACTTCTTAATAATCGAAACAAGTTGGAACAAATTTCCGCTACCGTTCTCAATGAAGAATGCTCTGCTATCATTCAAAACAAAATTCCACCAAAACTTGGAGATCCCGGAAGTTTTCTTATACCATGTACATTAGGAAACAACATCACATGCGATGCTTTAGCCGATTTAGGTGCAAGTATCAATTTGATGCCCTATTCGTTGTATTCTAAACTTTCCATCAATACATTGAAACCTACTAATACGAGTATAAGATTAGCCAACCATACATACCAATATCCTGTTGGGGTTGCTAAAAATATGCTTGTTCAAGTTGGTAAATTTGTTTTTCCTGTGGATTTTGTTATCTTAGAAATGGAGGAAGATAGTCGAGTACCCTTAATCTTAGGAAGACCTTTCTTAAACACTGCTGACGCCATGATTAAAGTCAAAGGCAGAGAACTCAATCTTGGAGTAGGAGAAGACCGAATCACATTCTTAATCGATAAAGCAATGAAATATCCAAATTCCAGTGATGACACATCTATAACATCGATGTCATTGATGAAGTCACCGAAGAAGAATTGGATGCATTACTTGACGATTCAAAACCATTCATGACTACTTCAGAAAAGATCAGTGAAACAGATTCTGATAAAGAATTTGAGGAATTCATGGAAGTAAAATTATAAGAAGAAGAAGAAGAAGAGAAATTTGAAGATATAACTGAAAAAGATCAAATGAAAATCAAATCATCTCTAGAAGAACCACCCACTGATTTGGAACTCAAACCCCTTCCCAATAATCTCGAATATGCCTACTTAGAAGAAAATTCACTTCTTCCAGTAGTCATATCGTCGTTGCTCGAAACAAATCAAAAAGAAAGACTCGTTTCTGTTCTTAAGAAGCATAAACGCGCTTTTGCGTGGAAAACTTCTGATATTCCAGGAATTAGTCCAGATTTTTGCAAACACAAAATCAATTGTGAAGAAGGTACTAAACCCGTTGTAGAAAGACAACGTTGACTCAACCCCAATATGAAAGAAGTTGTTAAGAAGGAAATCATCAAACTTATTGACGCAGGAATTATTTATCCTATCGAGGATAGCCCATGGGTGAGTCCAGTTCATTGTGTTCTGAAGAAAGGAGGAATGACTGTAGCGACCAACGAAAGGAATGAATTAGTTCCTACTAGAACTGTCACTGGATGGCGAGTCTGTATTGATTACATAAAACTTAACAAAGCCACCAGGAAAGATCATTTTCCTCTACCATTCATGGATCAGATGCTCGAAAGATTAGCAGGAAACAAATACTTTTGCTTCCTTGATGGTTTTTCGGGATATTTCCAAATTCCTATCGATCCAGCCGATCAAGAGAAAACCACATTTACATGTCCTTTTGGAACCTACGCTTACAGGCATATGCCCTTTGGTCTATGTAATGCACCTGCAACTTTTCAAAGGTGTATGATCGCAATATTTCAAGACATGCTTGAGACATCTATGAAAGTTTTCATGGATGACTTTTCAGTTTTTGGTGATTCTTTTGAAACTTGTCTTTCCAATCTTGATAAAATGCTTGAGAGATGTGAAGCTGCACATCTAGTTCTTAATTACGAGAAATGTCATTTCATGGTAACTGAAGGAATTGTGTTAGGACACAAGATATCAAGTTCAGGAATGGAAGTAGACAAAGCTAAAATAGATGTTATCACCAAATTACCACCACCAACTAATGTTAAAGCCGTTAGAAGTTTTCTAGGACATGCCGGTTTTTACCGCCGATTTATCAAAGATTTTTCAAAAATATCACGTCCTATGACTAAACTTTTAGAAAAGGATTCTGTATTTGATTTCAATGCAGACTGCATTAAAGCTTTCGAAACGTTGAAAAGTAAATTGACTATTGCCCCAATTATGGTTGCACCTAATTGGTCACTACCATTTGAACTCATGTGTGATGCAAGCGATTTCGCTGTTGGAGCTGTTTTAGGACAATGTGAAGGAAAACATTTTTGTCCTATATACTTCGCTAGTAAAACACTCAAAAATGCTCAACAAAACTATACGGTTACGGAAAAGGAATTATTAGCCGTAGTTTTTGCATTTGACAAATTCAGAACTTATCTCGTGCTTTCAAAAACGATAGTTTTTACAGATCATTTCGCACTCAAATATCTGTTTACCAAACAAGATGCAAAACCGCGTCTTATCAGATGGATTTTACTACTGCAAGAATTCGATATCGAAATAAAAGATAAGAAAGGAGCAGAAAATCTTGCAGCTGATCATTTGTCACGTATCGAGAATCCGAATTTGGAAGAATTAAAAGAAAATGAAATTAACGATTATTTTCCAGATGAAACTCTCATGACGATAGATAAAGATGATGATGAGGAAATACCATGGTTTGCAGATTATGCAAATTATCTTGCAGGAGATATTCTTAAAAAAGGGATGAGTCACTACCAACGTAGTAAGTTCTTTTCAGAACTAAAACATTATTATTGGGAGAAACCTTACCTTTTTAAAATGTGCAAGGATGGAATGATACGAAGATGTGTTTCGGGTGCCGAAACAAGAAAAATTCTTGATGAATGTCATCATGGCCCAACTGGGGACATTATGGTCCTTCCACTACAGGTAGAAAAGTTTTTGATGTTGGATTCTATTGGCCTACAATTTTCAAAGAAGCATATACTCTCATTCAAAACTGCGATGCGTGCCAAAATCTGGTAACCTTTCTCAAAGAGACGAAATGCCTCAAAAGAGCATTCAAGTCTGTGAAATATTCGATATTTGGGGAATTGCTTTTATGGGACCCTTCCCTAAATCACAGAAATACGAATATATCCTCGTTGCAATCGATTATGTTTCCAAATGGGTTGAAGCTGAAGCTCTTCCTACTAACGATGCACGAGTTGTTGTTAACTTTCTCAAAAAGGTTTTTGCTCGCTATGGAATTCCTAAAGTTTAATAAGTGATAGAGGATCCCATTTCTTTAATAAACAAATGGAGAAAGTAATGAAACGATATGGAGTTCATCATCGTTTTGCTACAGCTTATCATCCACAAACTAGTGGTCAAGTCAAAAATACCAATAGAGCTATAAAAAGAATACTTGAAAAAACGGTTAAGGACAATCCTTCCGTTTGGTCAAGGAAATTAGACGATGCTCTATGGGCATTTCGTACGGCATATAAGACACCAATTGGTACAACACCATACAGACTCTTGTATGGGAAAACATGTCATCTACTGTTCGAACTTGAGCACCGTGCTTACTGGGCGTTAAGAAGCTGTAATCCTGATCTAAAAATAGCTAGAGAAAAGAGATTTTTGCAATTGCATGAATTAGATGAGTTAAGACTTCAAGCTTATGAGAACTCCAAGCTATACAAAGCAAGAACCAAAGCATACCATGATAGAAAGCTGAGAATTCGAAAACAATTCAAAGCTGGAGATAAAGTTCTGCTCTTCAATATGAAATACAAGTTTAAAGCTCCGAAACTTAAGCCAAAATGGTTTGGACCATATGTAGTGAAACATGGATTTCCATCAGGTTATGTTGAACTTTATGACAAGCATGGTGGAAGTTTCATTGTAAATGGGCACCGAATTAAACTCTATTATGATAAAGAGCAATTAAACGTAATTTCTAATGAAGAAATTTGATCTGAATTTGAATATGAAGCTATCACATTCATGGCTCCACACAAGGGAATGGTCCCTTGGGCACACAATAATGGTTTTATCTATGATGCTCTTCCTAGAGCATGGGAAAAAGTTACATTGGAAAACATAGATGAAACAGGGGAGGGAATTGTGATAGGAAATGTGTTGTATATCCCTAAAAGGAAAATTAACACTACAACTACATAATATATTCGAAGTTTGAGTCCGGCTGAGGACTCGTTAATAAAACAAGCGCTTCTCGGGAGGCAACCCGTGTGTTTATTTTTAATTTTTCAGTGTCTATACCCCAAAGTTTTACCACTTGGTCAAACTTAAGTGTGGGGGTGTGCCACTAATTTAAATAAAACTACAATGCTTTTTGTTTGTTTGTTTTTGTTTCTAATAATGCAGGTGTTGATTGCAAGAAACAGAAGATTGGATAGGAAGATAAAACCGGATATCATGGTTTATTTTCTCATTTTCCCTACTTTCATACTTTTAAGTTCGTTTATCACATTGAGGACAATGCTTAACTTAAGTGTGGGGGGGTGAGTAGGTAAAATAAGAAATTAAGTCTAATATCGATTTAATTTTTAAATTTTGTTTGTCCTTATAATCTAGTTATTTTCACACTTTTAGGAGTAATTTATTAGAATAACTGGATCTATCCACTGGTAAAATCAGTAATTTTGAAAAAATCGAGATGTGTCCCGATTAATATTGCAATCCACTTTTGGATCGATAACATTTGCTAGCACACATTATAACCCTTTCCACTAAATTGTGAGGATTTAAACCTATTTCATATATAGCATACATCTTATATGCTTGAATCTTTTGTTATGAGTGTGCCGGTGATTTTATTTATTCTAGAACTTGTACTTGTAAATCATTACGAGACCGTTGTAAGATTACATTTTTGTAATATAAGTATACATACGTGATAAGAGGCAACCTTAGGATTTTAACCAAATAGCCTTCCTTATTGATTTTTAGCTAGTCACATTGATTAGTTAAATTCCAATTTTTAAACCCTCTTGTTAGCGTTCATCTTTAACGCTAGATACCTTTAGTTACACCCTCTGAGCCATCCTTTTCATTTTGTTAAATCCATAAAAATACAAAAAGATTTTACACTTTAAACCTTAGCCTAACCCTTGTCAAAGTCTAAATGGAGGGTTGCTAGTTGCTTGGTATGTTGGATTGTTTTTTATGATTATTAGTTAGCCACACTTCACCAATCATGTGTGTGCCATTCCGACAAAGACGGAGACTGCAGCTTCTTATTTGTATTTTTGTGGTGATGCTTATGCGAAGTGTGGGGGTTTTATAAAAAAAAATAAAATAAAAAATAAGTCATCGCAACTATAAGGTGACAATTATAGCAAATGTGCTATATGTGAAGATGAAGTTATGTGATATGTTGTTAGCCAATGTGCTAATTATAAAGAATATTGTTATGGCGAATCGATGTATCTATATGTGGTATTTGAAGAGAAGGAAGTTAACTATAATCATTTATGGGTTCGCGGTTTGTTCGTGATTAACAACAATGGACATAGACTTGACTTTATTTTTCTTTTAAAACCAATTTCATAAATATTCCCAAGCCTTATCCCTACCCTTACCAAATTACTTTATCTATCCGGATATAGTAATGGCTTTGTGAGAATATCAAGTGCAAGAATATTGTAGTGACCATCCGGTTTTTGAGTAATCAAGAATTCGCGCCAGTAATCTATTGTGTTTTTGTATGAGATGTTTGAACATAAGCCTAGTACAACCCTGAAGCCTTACATTACAACCTGAATAAAAGACCTCTTTGATATGTAGATTTGGTGCTTACGCCATTTCGGTGTAGTTTTGTTTCTTGTACAAGCCTATAGTAATAATTAGATCATGGCTGAGCAATGAGTGTGATTTATCATATACACTACCCATATATGAGTGTTATGAGTGAATTATATCTTATTCTTCTTTCGTGAGGTGTTTTAGAAATGTTAATCAAGCAAGAAAATCATTGGGTATTGTCAAACATCTCGGTTTTTCACCACTAAAGCTTAAAAATGATGAATCTTATCTTGTACTTGTACTAGGTGGATTTGCATCACATTTTTTCTACTCATTCTTGGTTACCATGTGGATATTTAGTTTTCTTCTAGATTTGCTTGAGGACAAGCAAAGTTTAAGTGTGGGGGATTTGATAACACTCAAAGTTAACATGTTTTTATAAGTGTTATTAGTGTTTTTGTGTATGTTATTTGATTGTTTTTATATGCTTTTGCCAGTAAATCATATCAAAGTATGTTTTTGTAGCATATGTAGCCAAATGTAGGAAAAATGGAGAAAAAGTGAAGAAAATAAAGTATATGCGATTACACGAAGATTCCCAAGCTCAAAAGTCCAATCTGTGACGCATTTCATATGGAGAACCTAAGTTTTGTCATCTCAAAGTTCCAAGTTCAGAGTTAATCAAGTTTGGATAGTGCATAAAGAACTACATAAGGAAAAGACAAAGTCCAAAGCAACCAGAATCATCCATCCGATCGGTTGGAGTATAACCGATCGGATAGCCATAATGACCACATCCATCCGATCGGTATCAACCCGCAACCGATCGGATGGTCATTTCTGCCTGTTTATACCAACTTTTGTGCACGAACCTTGGTCTTTTGTCCCATGGTTCTAGGCCCTTCTTAGTGTCTTATTGTCCAAGTTCCAGCATTTAAGTCCCTATTCATTACTAGGAGTATTGGACAAGCCTATAAGGACCTTAAGAGTACACAATTGAAGACACCATTGAGGAGACCATTTACTCTCATTACTACTCTCAATTATTATCATCATTTAGCTCTCAAAGAAGAAAAATTCATGCAGAAAGAACCAGGAACTTTGGAGGACCAAGGAAGCAACATTTGGAGGCCAAAAATCTCAAGAAATCATCACCAACACTTTGGTTATCAATACTTTGTCATTTGTTATCAATTCCAAAGCATTATAAGACTTAAAACCACGGATTTTAATGTTGAATATTCTGAGTTTATTTGCATGTTTGCTATGAGTGGCTAGTAATCTTTTTACACTTGTTTTGATGATGTTTTATGCTTAGTGATAGTTATGATTGTGATAACATGTTTTAATTCAATTTCAAGTCAATCCTTAGAACTAATTGTACCTTAAGTTTCATCATGACATTTGTTTAGCCAAGGTTAACTAATTGATAATAGTTTCAAGGGTCGAAAGATTTGTTATTATTCAACTAGTTATAATCATTTGTCTATGAATGATTGTTTTTCACCATAACTATTCTTGACTAAACAAAGAAACAAGAAGTATGATTGTAATGAGAATGCTTTTATAACATCAAATCGGATTGTTTGTAAACCTTTAGTTGGACGAAAGTTTAGATGTTTATAAACAATTGTAACCTTTTTGTCTATGAATGAGTTACCTTTTGTAATGACCATTTCCTAAGAGTATTTGATTTGTAATAAGAGTTTGTTCTTGTGTTTAAGATATTCACCATACCTTATGAACCTTGGATGGATCTTGAATTGATTGGTTTACACCTAAAGCTTGTTTTTATGAACTAAAATCTTGACGAAGGTTTAACTTGTAGAAACAATAGATTAGACCACCATCTAATTATCACAACCAACATGTTATCAAAAGTTATCACAATCATGTGTGTCATTAAGTAGAAAACTAGTTTAAACAAGTGTAGTTTTTAAATTATTGAATTTGCTTATTATCTTATTTGCGTACATTAGAGATTTACTTTTAGACTTATATTTTGATTCACTCACAAATCCCTGCGAACGATCCTGACTTACCATCAAATCTTGCTATAACGGACAAGTACACTTGCTCGTATGTGTTGTTTCTAGATTTGGTAATTCACCCTTATAAATTTAAAACTTGTACTAATAAAACGCACATCAACAAGTCCGACTCCTATTGATATTGTGTTTAAACTGGGGGATGATGGTGATCCAGTATCTGATCCTACTTTATATCGGAGTCTTGCAGGTTCTTCAGTATCTCACCTTTACTCGCCCAGATATATCTTATGCAGTTCAGCAGGTTTGCCTTCATATGCATGACCCTCGAGAGCCTCATTTCTCGGCTCTCACATGGATTTTGCGGTATGTTCGGGGTACTTTAGACTATGGGTTACAGTTGTTTGCTTCTTCAACTTCATCACTGGTTGCCTATTCTAATGCGTATTGGGGTGGTTGCCCTACTACTAGGAGATCGAATTCAGGCTACTGTGTCTTTCTTGGAAACAACCTTCTATCTTGGTCCTCTAAGCGACAACCAACTCTCTCTCGTTCTAATGCAGAAGCAGAGTACCGTGGGGTTGCCAATGCTGTTGCTGAAACTTGTTGGTTACGGAATTTACTTCGTGAGCTACACACACCTTTATCTTCCGCTACGCTTGTCTATTGTGATAATGTTAGTGCAATCTACTTATCTTGTAATCCGGTTCAGTATCAGCGTACGAAGCACATTGATATTGATATTCATTTTGTTCGAGACCTAGTGGCTACGGGTCAAGTTCGGGTTTTACATGTTCCTTCATGTTATCAATATGCAGACATCTTCACGAAAGGATTACCATCTGCTCTGTTTGAAGAATTTCGCACCAGTCTGAGCGTCCGGTGTCCTCCCGCTCTGACTACGGGGGAGTGTTAGCCCATATTATGTTATATACATTTGTAGCGGACTCATGCCCGATTCTAGAACATACTATCTATCTATATTTATCTGTACATTGTATTGAAGGAAATCAATCATTCATAATTAACATCGATCACAATGTACTATGTCCTTTAATTTTAATTATGGTATTTTACTATATCTCTTTTGCGATGTATATCGATTGCGTCGCACCTCGCGTTTCCGCCTTCGGCATGGTATGACAAAAGCAACCTTTCTTATGACAAAAGCAACCTTCGGCATGGTGTGACAAAAGCAACCTTCGGCATGGTGTGACAAGTGCACTAAATTTTCCAACAATCCTCCCCAAATTTAGTCCACTTCATTTGCATGAAAATCAATCATTAACAAAACATATGCATAAATGAAAATATCCTAAGGATTGAATTTCCATCTTAGTACATTACATGTTCAAATATTAGAGAATCAGGGTGTTCTAAGAATTGAACCCTTCAACCCATTTGAATACCTGAAGATAAAATACACATACATTTTCAAACACTTAAAAGCTCCTGACACTATACAAACCATGTGTCCATATCCAATTCATAAATGTTGTAAAAGCTAAAAGTCCAAAGCTTCCTGAAGCGGCAAAACTTCAACATTCACATAGGTGGTTCCTCTTTATTCATGCTCCTGCCAAGCACATTTTCAAATAAAATTTACCATTAAGAAGTAATGACTTCATCCTCCTTTCCAGCAGATTTCAAGCACAAACCTTGGGATGATTGTAAAACATGTGCTTCAGTACACTGAATGTTCAGCTTTCCACATTGAACTCAGCTCCCAAGTTTCCTCGGGAGGGAGTTGGGTGTCTTAGCATTCAGTGACTAAGTTGTACTTTAAACCCATCCCTTTAGCAGACTTTAAAACCAAGTCTCTAGCCAAGCCCTTCGACAAGTGATCAGCTAAATTTTGTTGAGATCTAACAAACTCTATAGATACCACCCCATTCATGATAAGCTCACAAATCATGCTATGCCTGACACCTAAGTGTCTAGACTTCCCATTGTACATCTGGCTATAAGCCTTTGCCAATGTAGCAGCACTATCACACCGGATAGAAATAGGTGCTATAGGTTTAGGCCACAATGGAATCTCAAGAAGCAAGTTTTTCAACCATTCAGCTTCTTTACCAGCAGCTGCTAAAGCCACAAATTCATATTCCATTGTTGAACTGGTGATACAAGTTTGTTTCTTGGATGCCCAAGAAATTGCACCTCCACCAAGTAGGAATACCCAGCCACTGGTAGACGAATTGTCTTCAGTGTTACTGATCCAACTTGCATCAGTGTATCCTTCCAACACTGAAGGATAACCAGTATATGAGAGACTATAATCCATAGTTCTTTTCAAATACTTTAGTACCCTCTGAATTGCTTGCCAGTGCTGAGCACTATGATTACTAGTATACCAGCTCAATTTACCCACAGCAAAAGCAATATCAAGCCATGTACAAGTCATGGCATACATCAGGCAGCCAATCACCCTAGAATACTCAAGTTGGGATACAGCTTTGCCAGTATTTGGAATTAGCTTCTCAGTGGTATCCATAGGAGTACTCACTAGAGTACAATCAAAGTAATTAAATTTCTTCAGTGCCTTCTCAATATAATGAGACTGAGAAATTGATATACCATTACTTTCATGTTTGATCCTTATACCAAGGATAACATCTGCCTCCCCCATGTCCTTCATGGAGAACCTTGATGACAAAAATCCCTTTGTCGGGTCAAACTGATTTTGGTCAGTGCCAAAGATCAGCATGTTATCAACATATAGACAAATGATGACTCCTTTACCAGATTCATCAAATTTGCTATATACACATTTGTCAGCCTAGTTAAGAACATAACCATTAGACAAAACCACTTCATCAAATTTCTGATGCCATTGCTTAGGTGCCTGTTTCAGTCCATATAAAGACTTAATCAGTTTACACACCTTGTTTTCATTGCCAGGCAAGATGAAGCCCTGAGGTTGGTTCATATAAACCTCCTCATCCAATTCACCATTCAAGAAAGCTGTCTTCACATCCATTTGATGAATAATCAGATTGTGAATTGATGCCAAAGCAATCAACAATCTTATGGTACTGATACGTGCCATAGGGGCATAAGTATCAAAGTAGTTTATCCCTGACTTTTGTTTAAAGCCATGAATGACTAGTCTAGCCTTAAACTGTTCAATAGTTCCATCTACCTTCATTTTCCTTTTGAAAATCCATTTGCAACCAAGAGGTTTGCAACCTGGTGGTAGATCGACCAACACCCAAGTGTTGTTGCCCATGATATAGTCAATCTCATCATTTATTGCCTCTTTCCAGAAAGCAACATCCTGGGACTTCATTGCTTCTTCAAATGTTTTGGGATCATCCTCTATAATGAAGCAATAGGAATATTGGTCAGAGACCTCATTCCTTGTACCTTCAATTAAATACAATTGAAACTCAGGTCCAAATGACTTTGGAGTCCTGACCCTTTTGCTTTTTCTAAGATCAGGTTCAGGTTGTTGAACCACAACCTCATCAGGGACCTGAGACGATAATTCATCAGGGACCTCTGATACACCAATGTCATCAGTTCTATTTGGAATCCTTTGACTTGGTCTAGGGACTGATGAGAATCTATTCTCATCAAAGAGTGCATCCCTTGACTCAATTATTGAATTAATTGAAACATATTCATTAGGTTCAATAACATAGAACCTGTATGCCTTGGAATGCTCAGCATATCCAACAAAGATGCATTCAATGTCTCTTTCACCCAAAGTTTTCAACTTAGGATCAGGGAGTCTTACAACTTCCCTACAACCCCATACCCTGAGATAATTCAGGTTGGGTTTCTTTTTAGTCCAGAGTTCATAAGGGGTAACCTTGTTCCTTTTATTTGGAACCCTATTTAATAAATAGCAAGCTGTTAACATAGCTTCACCCCAGAACCCTTGACTCAGCCCTGAATAGGACAACATGGAATTAACCATCTCCTTCAGTATCTTGTTTTTCCTTTCAGAGATACCATTTTGTTGAGGAGTATAGGGAGCAGTCGTTTCATGGATTATAACAACAGACTGAAAATACAAAGTGTCCATGTATTCACCTCCCCTATCAGTCCTGAATCTTTTGATCAGGGACCCAAGTTGCAATTCAACTTCAGTTTTAAACACTTTGAATTTATCTAATGCTTCATCCTTGGTATGTAACAGATAGACATAACAAAACCTAGAAGCATCATCAATAAATATCATAAAGTACTTCTTGTTCCCTAAATAGGGAGTGGCATGAAAATCACACAGGTCACTGTGTATAAGCTCCAAGAGCTCAGTCTCACGTTTTACACCCTGAAAGGGTTTCTTAGCTATTTTGGTCAACATGCAAGTCTTACACCTTTCAGTGTCCCTGTCAAAAGCTGGGATTAACCTATCCTTATACATATCTTGCATCCTTTTAAAATGTACATGGCCAAGTCTAGCATGCCACATGGTGGAGTCGTTCAGTTTAGAGGTTGATATAAAGGCCGAATTAACAATGTCAGTGACAATATTAAGCCTGAACATTTGATTACACAAATAGCCAAAACCAATAAACACACAATGTTTAGACAATATAAATTTATCAGATTCAATAACTTGTTTATATCCATGATTATTCAAAACACTACTTGAAACCAAGTTCTTCCTTATATCAGGAACATGAATAACATTAAACAAAGTTACAATCTTTCCAGAACTAAAACTAAGATCTGTTGGCATGAATATTACGATATTTAATCTAAACATCCTCTTCATGTTTTGATGATGACAAAGATGTAAGTTACAACATATAACGTAAAGTGCTTAAGTTACTTGTGATCACAATTCATCTATGCATTCATACGTCAACAAGCCTCGACATCTCAACGTCTCAAGTATGCTTCAACAATCACTTAAGGTATGTACAAACAAATGTCTAATATATTTTATGTTCAAAATGATTTTATTTAGACACTACAAATTTTATAAAATGTTATAAACATCTTATATATTTTGAAAAACACTTTTGGTATATGAAGGAAAATTTTTAATTCATTATATATATATATATATATATATATATATATATATATATATATATATATATATATATATATATATATATATATATATATATGAATCCAAATTTTTAGCCAAAAACAATTAAAATTTCACTAGATAAACCTTCCCCAGAAAAGACAAGAAAAACTGTCGTTTTCGTCTGGGCGGCCCCCTTAATTTTAAGGGGGCCGGCACACAATTAAAGGGGTCGGCACACGCTCCATTTTGTCAAAATTGTCAGAAACTTTTGCCTATAAATACTGGTTCATTTCTGCTATTTTTCTACCTCTTTTGCATGAAAATTTTCAGTCCCAGTCCTTTCTAAACACACTTCTAAATCCTTTGATCATAAGTTTATTAGTTTTTGTTTCAAGTGATTCAATCCCTCATCACTCAAAGTGCAAGAGAAGAATCCTCCCTATCATAAAGCTAAAGATGTATTAGAGTCTAGTTAGTGTTGATGTAGAGTTGCGAGTTTTGTATGTATATGTAATAAATAGATCAAGATGATCTTACTTAGTAGTGAGTAAATGAGTGAGTAAGAAGTAGTGGGAAGAAGTAGTAGTGTGGAGAAGTCATGTAGTTGTGAAGATGTAGGTGTGTGAATAAGTAGTGGAGTATAGAAGAAGTTGTGAAGTAGTGAAGAAGTCGTGAAGTCGTGAAGTCGTGTAGAAGTTGTGTAGTGATCGAAGTCGTGTCGTGAGATTGGTTCTAGCTACTATTAGAACTCGACATTTAGCTTAGTGTCATAAATTTGTATAAGCAAAAGTTGTGTACGATTTTCTCCGCCAAAAGGGAGCTTGTTAAGTAGTGAAAAAAACTCTCGAGTAGGTGACTTGGGGAGTGGAGTAGGGCAAGGAAGGTGTCCTTGTAGCCGAACCACTATAAATCTTCGTGTTCGGTTTGCATTTCCTTTCTCTTATCTCTTTTCATTTATTCTTGCATTTATCACTTTACATCTATGCTTGCCCATATGTCTTAGTTGTTGCTTATATAGTTGTGATGATTGATTGTGTTGTACATAGAAGTTAATATTGTAATTGTGTGTATAATTATATGATATGGTCAAATAGATTATTATTCACACTTCTCATATTAAGTTTAACTTGATAGATAATTTGATACAAAACGTTTGAAGATTTAAAAGGAAAATGTATTCACACAAAGATCGACCAAAGCTCCATTCATAAAAACTAAGTTTTGAAAACTAATTCAAAAGCTCACATATATAATTGATCATATTGATTATATGATGTTTTCATACTAAACTCTAATTGAAGGTTTTTCAAACAAACAATTGAATAAATTCTAATCAACATTTTGAAACAAAAAAGAGGGAAAAACTATTCAACCCCCCCCCCCCCCCCCCTTTTCTAGTTTTCCAAAATTGGTACCAGAGCCACGTCGCTCTAATTTTCAAAACAAATGGTTTTAAAAATTGAGTACGTTCCATGTATCAAATTACCCATTAAGGAGGATTAAATATGAAAAGTGTTTTATTGATTAACTTGTATTAGTTTTGATATTATATACACTAATTATACTAGCTCGAGATAAGATTATGCTTAAAACAAGTGTTATATGTTCGTTATTAAAATCAGAAAGTTACACACCTTTTCACAAAGTCAGAAAAAAAAATTGCAAAAAAATGAAATTTTGAGTACCAGATGGGCGACCCCCTTAATTGTCTGGGCGGTCCCATTAATTATTTAAGGGGTCCGCCTGTCTGTTCGCAGTTTTTTTTTCAGAAACTTTGAAAAATCATATAAAAATAACTTTAACTCTATAGAAGTCGTGCCACCCGGCATTTTAAAGGTAATTGAGTCTACTTTCATTTAAAAATACTTAAAAGTAATCATTACAAACTTAAATAAGTTAGAAAGTTAAAATACTACATGGAGGTCAAAAATTTGAGTCTTGTTTAACGTAAAACTTGTATTTTACCTTTTTCCTTTGAGTGAGGTATTCCTAGCCGGTATATCTTTGAAAAATTAAGTATTTATGCTTTCAAAATATTGATCTTAATTAAATTTTAAAATGGGTAGGAAACTATCTTATTTTTTAATAAAATTGAGCTAAGTAAACATTGGTATATATAATACACAAAACGACGACAAGTGTTTTATGTGCTATGTGAACTCATTTGTGATTTTATTTTGTTAATAGAGTATATTAGATAATCGTTGCTATTTGTAATTTAGCTATTTGAATATCTTAGCATATGTGCCATGTATTCTATTAGTTCGTAGCTAGTTGTCAGTTTTTGCTTAACTAGATCTTATGCTAAATTTCTTGCGTTAAATTTGCATAATTATTCTTGCATTGCATATAGGTATAGATGGCTTAATGTTACTTAAACATCTTGTAAATGAGTTAAATCTAGTTACCTAAATATTTCAAACAATCTAATTTATTTTCAACAAACGCTTAAATATTTTCAACAAATTACCTTGTTTTACCTTAGGTTGTTTAAACAAGAGAAATTGGATCATTTTAGTTATATAAAAGAAAAAGTATTTTCAAAATCTAAATGTGTTTATTACACGTAACAATAAATAGTTTTTCACATAAACAAAACATATAACAATCATGAAATAATAAGTCAACTTTCAATCATTCACTAATCTCACTCATAAATAATCTTAGGATTAATGGAACACACTATCAAAATGTTTATTTATTTTAAATGAGTGTTCGTGAGGGTCAAGAAAGATTTTGATATTATATCAATTCATTATTCTAATTATGATTGATATATTCATCAAATCTAATTGACATGTTTTTTAGTGTGGACAAGAAATTGGATTGTTATTTGTTTAGTTTCAAGATTATATCAAAGTATAACAAAAGATATATTCTTGAATCTACATACTCAATCACACACTAGATTAATATGAAAATATTTACATCCTTTGTAGATGAAAAGAATATGCATTAGATCATAACTCACACTTGTGTTGATAATGTCATATTGAATCTACTTGTCCAATAGTTGTGTTCCAAATATTAGAATAACATGTTTAACACATGCATAAAATATACAATGAAGTAGGATTGACAACTTGGATGTTTCGTCCAAAATATTCAAGCAATTTACATTGCAATGCAATGGATAAATGTGTCTTATCCGAAAAACCAAACATGAGCAAACTAACAACATATGTAAATTTTGCTCACACTACTTAAAATCATCACTTCAAGATAAAATACATATTTAAGAATAATACACACTATATATTCTATGTATTTCGTTTTCTTTGTAGCATGAATGGTTGTGTTACAAGATAATGCACTACACTTTCCTTTTTGAAATAAAATAAGTTATTAGAATTGAAAAATAACTTGTCACAATCCATAAACAAGTAAAATTTATTTTTCAAATACTAGTTAAATTATGATATATAACAATGGCAAAAATCATAGTAAATAATATTTGTTTAAGAATATATTAATGTCTTGTTTTGATATTATTTGAGAATCACAAACTCATTTAAGATAAATAATCTTAATGAGATTCATTTCACAAGAGATGCTAAGGTTCACTCTTAAGTCTAGCACATTTATTAAATCAAGTAAGATGCCATCAAAACCAAACAACCGGTAAATCATGAACAAAAGATTAAAACTTTTTGTTTACTCTTATCTAAACATTCAACACGTCTCTATTGGGATCGTGAATAAAATATATCATCTAGATTTACCTTCATAAAAACATGACGTTTGAGTCGCATTAAGCCAAGCATTAGCGAACCAAGCAAACTTCATATTTGGTACTCTTCGATAGGTAAATTTAGGAATTTAATTTCTTCTAAAAAGAGAATGACTACTAGAGAACCTATTGTCTAGAAACTCAATTTAACCTAACGGTTGAATTGCTTCTATGTGAGAAGTTAGGTGTGTGTAACCCGTAAAAATGGTCATGTTTAGCCTTAATTGAGCACCACTAGTAATAGTCTCATACTCATTCTCCAACTTGATTAAATTGCTATTCCTAAATATACCTAACGCTAAGCTTACTTTTATGAACTTTGCTTCTCTTTAGATGCTTTCATTCCTAGATTTATGGTAATCGCATATTTGTTGTTTCTAGATGTTTATTTGCTCCTATGTGATTTGATTGTATTCCTTTACATGCTTGACTCTATATGTCTCATTCATCTAGGTATATATTTCTTTTCTTTAGATCTTACACCCTTATTACATGAGAACCTTAATGTCACAATCCGATAGGTCATAATAGTCTCAAAATTGTCTTAGGTGTTCTAGAGTCTCCATGCATAGTCACTCCCTCATTCATCATCTTGTTTCCTTCCAAACAATTCATTCCTTTGTCAAGAGATAGTTAGATTGTAATCTAATACCTCTCTAAGTTGATGTGACAACTTAAATATTTCATCCGAAATGTTTAAGTATTTTTAATTAGCAAAATGCAAATTAAAATGTCACTCATTATTCATGTCCACTTCTTGAGTCATGACTCTATTATTATATAGATGTCAAACACCTTCCTTCCACCTTTAGGAAAACCTCCTTGTATGTTATCCTTCATCCTTCGTGTCATTATCAAGATTATCGCTTTCATGTTGGTTTGTCTTTATTTGTGTCACACTCTATGTCCGGATGAGCATGAATTTAATGGGAAGGGAAATCACACTCACTCACATATATCCTTCTACCTCACACCCAAAACCGAGTCATCCTTTGTACTACCAATCTCGAGTCATCCACCATTTCCATACCCTCAAAGAAACCAAGAATCAATATCATACCTCCTAAACCACTCCTCATTAATTTAACACAAGATAACACCAACACTGTATCACCACCACCTCAATGCTCATTTCCTAGTGCTCCTAATGCACCTTCCAAAACACCATCAACTCATGGAACCTCTACCTCCTCCATATCATCATCATCATCATCAATCAATCAATGACTATATCAACATCTACTTGTCACCTCCGCCAAGAACCACCATCTCCAACAAAAACTTGTCATCATACCACCAAAACAACTCTTCATTGACCTTACTAATGAAGATGACACCACTCCATCCATCAATGGATATATCAACTCACAATTGTCTCCACCACCAAAAGTATCACCAACACCTCCTACCCAAGAAATTCCTTCCTTGAACATCACTCTTTCGCTTCCACCTAGTCATCTCCACTTGATCCTCATTTCCCATCTTCACAAGAAGATTCAACCATGTAACCATTCCCTAAGTGCGTCATCACCACCAAAACTTAAATCCTTGAAAGTCAAGTGAATTTCATTATGAAATGCATCCTTTCCACTTTCTAGCAAGTGAAGAACACAAAGAAGATATCCAAGCTTCAAGTGTTGTCGAGTCATCACCACCTCATCCAAGTGAATTTCATTACGAAATGTGTCATTTCCACTTTCTAGCAAGAGAAGAACACAATGAAGAAATCCAAGCTTCAAGTGTTGTCGAGTCATCATCACCTCATTTCACATATCCACTTTCGGTCGTCAACCAACAAAACACCTACAAATCCCATGATTCCCTATCATCCACCTTTGTCAAACGATATATTAATCTAAACCATAATTGCCAACCCTTTGTCATCACCTTCCCTTTACATTCACGCTCATCCTTCCTCATTTTTCTATGTTTTTTTAAATAGAACGTATCATTCTAATCTTCATTTCCCTTTAACTCTTTTAGAGTATATATTTTTTTGGCATCTTTCGGTCGAATCTTTGCATTAGGTCCTAATCAGTGTCATGTCTTAAGCGTTGGTCATATTATTTTTTTTGGAATTTAGGTTGTTGTTTCTAAAACAATAATTGCATGTGTCATATTTTTTAGTCCATATACCTTAGACATCCATATCTAGTTCCCCAATAAGTGTCATGCATATATCTATCATCATCATTATGTATATGTGCATTCTTTTTCAACTAACTTTGCCTTGTAGCACTCTTCCGTTGCTTGATTTCTTGATGCCTCAAATAAGGGGGAGCATACACCTAGGGGGAGAATACACCAAGGGGGAGCATTGGTGTTGTGTATTACATCCCTATCTATATATATTTTTGTTGCAGGAAACTAACCCTTGATGCAGGTTATAAGTTTGCAATCTATTTGATCCATGGATTCGCTAGAGTCATATTTTAGAGGTTGTTATGATCAAGGCTTCACTTACGATGATGCAAGCTCGCCTCTTTATTTCAAGAATTGAAGTTTAGTTGAAGTCTCGTCTAGGAGTTCACCTTTTTGCTTCGACAAAAGGGGGAGAAGAAGTGTAAACAAGTAACTTATACATTTTACTATAAGTTATAGTTTACATAGTTTGTCATCATCAAAAAGGGGGAGATTGTTGGCATTAATATTACGATATTTAATCTAAACATCCTCTTCATGTTTTGATGATGACAAAGATGTAAGTTACAACATATAACATAAAGTGCTTAAGTTACTTGTGATCACAATTCATCTATGCATTCATACGTCAACAAGCCTCGACATCTCAACGTCTCGAGTATGCTTCAACAATCACTTAAGGTATGTACAAACAAATGTCTAATACATTTTATGATCAAAGGGATTTTATTTAGACATTACAAATTTTATAAAATGTTATAAACATCTTATATATTTTGAAAAACACTTTTGGTATATAAAGGAAAATGTTTAATTCATAATATATATATATATATATATATATATATATATATGAATTCAAATTTTTAGCCAAAAACAGTTAAAATTTCACTAGATAAACCTTCCCCAGAAAAGACAAAAAAACTGCCGTTTTCGTCTGGGCGGCCCCCTTAATTTTAAGGGGGCCGGCACACGCTCCATTTTGTCAGAATTGTCAGAAACTTTTGCCTATAAATACTGATTCATTTCTACTATCTTTCTACCTCTTTTGCACGAAAATTTTCAGTCCCAATCCTTTCCAAACACACTTCTAAATCCTTTGATCATAAGTTTATTAATTTTTGTTTCAAGTGATTCAATCCCTCATCACTCAAAGTGCAAGAGAAGAATCCTCCCTATCATAAAGCCAAGATGTATTAGAGTCTAGTTAGTGTTGATGTAGAGTTGTGAGTTTTGTATGTATATGTAATAAGTAGATCAAGATGATCTTACTTAGTAGTGAGTAAATGAGTGAGTAAGAAGTAGTGGGAAGAAGTAGTAGTGTGGAGAAGTCATGTAGTCGTGAAGATGTAGGTGTGTGAATATGTAGTGGAGTATAGAAGAAGTTGTGAAGTAGTGAAGAAGTCGTGAAGTCGTGAAGAAGTCGTGTAGAAGTTGTGTAGTGATCGAAGTCGTGTCGTGAGATTGGTTCTAGCTACTATTAGAACTCGACATTTAGCTTAGAGGGAGCTTGTTGAGTAGTAAAGAAAACTCTCGAGTAGGTGACTCGGGGAGTGGAGTAGGGCAAGGAAGGTGTCCTTGTAGCCGAACCACTATAAATCTTCGTGTCCAGTTTGCATTTCCTTTCTCTTATCTCTTTTCATTTATTCTTGCATTTATCGCTTTACATCTATGCTTGCCCATATGTCTTAGTTGTTGCTTATATAGTTGTGATGATTGATTATGTTGTACATAGAAGTTAATATTGTGATTGTGTGTATAATTATATGATATGGTCAAATAGATTATTATTCACACTTCTCATATTAAGTTTAACTTGATAGATAATTTGATACAAAACGTTTTAAGATTTAAAAGGAAAAGGTATTCACATAAAGATCGACCAAAGCTCCATTCATAAAAACTAAGTTTTGAAAACTAATTCAAAAGCTCACATATATAATTGATCATATTGATTAAATGTTGTTTTCATACTAAACTCTAATTGAAGGTTTTTCAAACAAACAATTGAATAAATTCTAATCAACATTTTGAAACAAAATTTTTGAAATGAAACAGAGGGGAAAACTATTCAACCCCCCCCCCTTTCTAGTTTTCCACAAGATCTACACAACCACGACCATGCACCAAGGCTGTAGACTCATTTCCCATGTGAAGAATAGAACCATCATTCAGTGACTCGTAAGTCTTGAACCAGCGTCTATCTTTGCACACATGAATAGTTGCTCAAGAGTCAACCCACCACGCAACATCATCATCCTGCACATAGTTAGATTCAGATACATATGTAACATAATAAACCTGAAAAGATTTATTAAACATATTCTGACTTTTCAGTGAGTTGGAAGGACTACCACTCCCTGAACCACTAGTGCCTGAACCATTTGTTTTACCACCAACCTTAACACCTTTGCAATCCTTTTTAATGTGACCAGATTTGCCACATTTTCAACAAGTAGGTGTTGCCTTCTTGTTAGGATCAGCCCTTGTGTTATCATGATGTTTACGTTTGCCTTTGTTGTCATTGTACCTGGTGGAATTGTTATGTTCCACCATATTGACAACAGATGCACCAGTAGCATTGCTACTCTTTGGCTTGTCATTATCCTGCGCCCTGAGGGATTCCTCAATACGCAGATGACTACCCAACTGAACAAGTGTCAGTTCTTCCTTCTTATGTTTCAAGGTATACTTGAAATCTTTCCAAGAAGGAGGGAGTTTTTCAATGATACAAGAGACTGAAATAGCCTCATCCATGTTCATTTTGTGTTGTGTAAACCTTCCAAGTATTCCAAGAAGTTCATTGTATTGTTCCATGACTGGTCTTGAATCAGTAATTTTGTAATTTGTGAAATTACTTACAAGAAACTTCTTACTTGATGCATCCTCAGCCATATATTTGGCATCCAAGGAATCCCAAAGTTCTTTAGAAGATTCAACATTCTGATAAATGTCAGAGAGAATCAGACATACCATTGAGGATTAAACCTCTGCAGACATAATCATCATTCTCCCATTTGCTTCGATTCCTTATCTGTTCCACAGTAGCATCATCCCCATGATCTTCAGGAATAGCAGTGCTTAGAACATAGACGACATTCATGCTTGATAACAAGAAGTGCATCTTCTTTTGCCATCTCCTGAAATCAACACCCTCAAACTTTTCCAATTTGGAGAAGTTAGCAGCCATATGCCTCATAGCAGCAGCCATTGATTATCACAAAATAGTTTACTTTGATTGTTGGTGGTAGCGAGCCCAGAACAGGGTGAAGATAATCAATAGCCTAACTATGTACCAAATGAATGGTTACCGGATATCACTTGAAATCGTGTTATCACTTTCCAAAGTAAACTATTCGACCCTAATGCCTGGGTATCATGAATATCTACTTAGGATCAGACCAAATGTTTGTTATTGAATTAGGCACAAATCAATAACCCTTTGCATTTAAGTGTTATGTATTTTCTGTATGTCACTTCATGCATAATAGAATTCCTATAAATAGGAAAATACTCATGGCTTAGTCAAATGGAATTATGAGAATTAATCGGCCCATTAATCTCTACATAATTATCCCCATTATAGCCAAAAATAGTGGTTACATGACCAATTAAACGTGTGACATTTAGTGATAGTAGTGATGAACTGATGTGGAAAAGCAAAAAAGGAATAACGGGGAATTTTTCTATTAAGCAAGTGTATAATGATCTGCAGGTTGAGGAAGAAAGTGTAAGTTGGACTAAACTAGTTTGGTATACTCAGAACATTCCCAAACATACCTTCATATTATGGTTAGCTATTCAAAACAAGTTGGTGACTCAAGATAAGCTTAAGAAATGGGGAACTTATGATATGATGATTTGTACTCTATGTTATGAAGCTATGGACTCACATCAACACCTATTTTTTTACTGCAAGTATGCAAAACAGTTCTGGTTAAAAGTATGTTTGAAGATGGGTTTGTCTTGGGAGGAGATGGAATGGAATGACACTATTAGTTTCTTTGCAACTATGGATAATGGGAACACTATTAAAAGCATTGTGAGAAGATTGTGCCTTGCTGCAAGTGTCTATATGTAGGACCTTAGATACTACAACTTTATCACACAATGTAAGCACAATATGAAGTAGAGATTGAAAGATGGTGACTTGTAGATGTCGTGTATGTGTAGAGAGAAGGAGATGAAAATGGAACTTTATTCAAGAGAGGCACACACAGAAAACACACACAAGCACACACCTCAAATGAGCTTTGAGGTGTTTATATAGTAGGTTACATGATGCCCTAAAGGCTTTCCATGGGCTTGGAGATGGATTGGGCTTTTTACATTCATATCATCTTGACATACATGGACTAGCTTAATATAAATATTAACCTATTATCTTAGCCCAATCCATGAGCCCTTTTACTATTCTAATAACCAAAACTACGACACATTACAATGTTACAATAAATGAGAATGACCATCACTTTCTAATATAATTTTAATGCTAACAATCTCCCCCTAAGGGGTGGTCATTCGAATGATGCTCCACGTGATTAGGTCTTCTTTGTTCTTTGTTGTTGACCATTGTGTGTCGTAGTAGAATAGTCTTTAGTCTTTGTTACTTCATGCTTTGTGATCTTTGATGACTGACTTTTCATCGTTCTTTGTTCTTTTGTGATGTGGAGCAATCTGCCTTTCGTCACTTCTGCGTCTGTGGTGGTTGTCTGCCATTCCAACATGCTCATACATCTTTGGACTTTGAATTTCACACGCACGTAGTTCCCTTTCTTTCACATTGATCATTAGTCTCTTTACTTTGTAGATTCTTCTTTTTGGCGTAGAATCTTTCTTTGAACTTTGTGTTTTATAGATCTTTGAAGGAGCTTTCTTTAACCTCCAGATGTATGTATGAGCATGTGGAATCTGTCGTCATGGAGATGATGTGTACCTGCATGAAAACAGTTAGCAATAAATCAACCGGTACTTACAGATAAGGAATTAGAGATTGTCAACAGCATAGTGTGAAGACTCCTTCTAACTCTTATCAAGGCCGTTCCCATGTCAGATACTCCCGAGGGAGCTTACAAGACCTACTTAGTAGCTCAATAACTGGGTGAGTCGCTGGGGATCACTCCACGACTGTAGACCATTAAGAAACCACCGCAAACACTAAGCGTAACCCACGAGGAGTTACCGAAGTGACCTGCTGTCAAGGCTGTACCCTGGCAGGATTTCCGTTCAATCATTGAGAATTACTTATGTAAATTCTCTCATGAACGTTCTCGGCAGATTGCTAAGATCTGCGAAGGACTCAATAATTTACAGCTGATGTCCATAGATACAGAACACCAGTTGTATAAATACTAAGTGTTCCTAAGAGATCTTTTGATGAATCTCATGGCTCTAGACTCGATAAGTGCACACTTAGGTTTCCTATGCGGAGACTAGGGAGGTGTCTCCAGTTTCTAGATTACACCAGTTCCCTGTGAGAATGAAACAAATTATTTTAAGAGAACTTGAGTGGCTAGAAGGTTAAGTGCAGTGCGTCACTGGGTCCATGACGGCTTTATCTTCAATACCGGTGTCACCTTAGTAACAACCAATAGCATACGAATTGAACCCGGTGTCTGCCCTAAGGTTGAACATTTGGAGGGCTATTTCTTTTCACCCTTTTTTCATAACTTTTCTTTTTAATTCTTCAACCCCTTCTTTCTCCTTTCTCATTTCTCCTTTTTTCAATCATACCTAAGGACTTCTAATTCTAATCTATTGGAATTGTCCTTGGGTAGATCCCTCCGGCTCTGGCGGATCATAGGACGGTTTTTCCTAACCTTAGTCACCTTATAACTCCATGACTATCCTATTGTTTCCATGAAACCATTTATTGAAAATCTCTCAAAGTGTTTATGATAATAAAACACATTGTTGTTACCACTTTGAGAGTTTTGCAATTTTTGAAGGACTCCCCCTTCACATGTGCTCATGGATAATTAAGAAATTTGCACATGTGGGAGGAGTTTGCACTTTTAGAATTGATCCACCTTCAGTGAACAAGACCACTTCGAGACACATTTACATCACTAGTTATACTAGCTTGAAATTATTACCCGGCCTAGTCAAGTCCAAAGAAAGTTTCTCGAATTGGTACATTCTACTTAGACAAGTCCTATTTGAGACACGTTTACATCACTGGTTAGACCAGCTTGAAATTATTACCCGTCCAGGACAAGTCTTTTCGATTACTGACTTTTAAGTTTCGTCAATTCGAGGGTAATATCTGAGTCGAGCTCTTTTGAGATTCATTCACAAACATTAAACATCTTTGATCACATTTTAATCATGTCTTCTCCCCCTCAAAAATAGCATATCGTGATATTTTTTATATCAACTGATTAAGAAAAAGTTTTTTGGAGAGATAGACAGATTTCATTTTGCATGAATTTGGAACATTTTTATTTTTGTTTTTGTACTCCCCCTTAACGATAGCACATTTTAAAATCAATTAAGGTTTTGGAGGGAGTTATCTTGAGCACTAATTTTGAGAGATTTTGAGAAATCTTTTGAACAATCTTGAAAAAGTGCTCAAGAGTTCAATTTTGAAAACGAGTTTTTGTTTGAAATCTTTTTCGTTTGTTTATACTCGAACTTTTTGAAAATGATTTCATCTTTGAACGTCCGAGTCCTTGATTTGAAAATAATCAGAAGTCATCTTTTGTGTCCGGGTTTCGTACTGAAGTATACGAAAGCCATTGTGAAGAAACTTTTGAGAAACGACATGTTTTAGAAAAATATTAAAAGAACTCCCGTTCAAGCATCTGTACATGTCCGTATCATTATTGAATGACATTTATAGAAATGTACAGAATATTGATTTATACGAGAGACATGTCGTGAGAAGAATATTTTTGGATTTTGATTTTAAATTGTTTTTGTATTTTTTGAAAAAAATTACATTTTTGTATTTTGTTTTTGTTGGTTTTTCAAATTTTGTATTTTGTTTTTTCAAAAAAATATTTACAGCGAAGCGATTTTGAAAACATTTTTCAAGAAGATTCGAGAAGACGTTCTAGCTCTTCAGGAGTTAGGCTTCGCATGCCAATTCGTCGAACTAAATAATCAAACCGTTCTTTTGGAAGGGCTTTAGTAAATAGATCGGCGAGTTGGTAATCAGTCTTAACGAGAAATAATTCAACAGTACCCTCTTCTACGTGCTCTTTGATGAAGTGGTAGCGGACTTTAATATGCTTCGTCTTTGAGTGGTGTACAGGATTGCACGAGATGGCTATGGCACTTTTTGAGTCACAATACATAGGTATTCTGTCAAAAGTAAAGCCATAATCTGTGAGTTGTGTCCGCATCCAAAGAACTTGGGCACAACACGCAGATAGAGACACATACACGGCTTCGGCGGTTGATAGTGCAGTACAATCCTGTTTCCGTGACGACCAGCTTACTAACTTTTCACCCAAAAATTGTGCTCCACCTGATGTACTTTTTGCTGTAACTTGATCACCGGCATGGTCTGCATCTGAAAATGCTTGTAGATTAAACCCCAAATCCTTCGGATACCAAAGTCCCATATTAATGGTGCTTCGTAGGTACCGAAAGATCCGTTTAACCTCTTTGAGGTGAAGTTCAGTAGGCTTTGCCTGAAACCGTGCTAAAAACAAACAGCAAATTGAATATCGGGTCGACTAGCAGCTAGGTACATGAGAGAACCGATCATGCTCTGATATTTCTTTGGATCGATGGGTTTCCTAAACAAATCAGCACCTATTTTTGGTGAAGTGACCATTGGTGTACCAACAGAATCACAATTTTCCATTCCATGTTTTTTCAAAATCTCTATTGTATATTTAGCTTGATTGATAAAAATACCACGAGGGGATTGATGTATTTGTAAACCAAGAAAGAATTTTAGTTCCCCCATCATGGACATTTCAAATTTGCTTTTCATGAGATTTTCAAAATGTTTTGAATGGTTAGGATTGGTTGATCCAAAAATTATGTCATCCACGTAAATTTGAACGATCAAAATGTCATCTTTGAATTTTTTGATAAACAAGGTGTCATCAACCGTTCCTTTTGTGAAATTGTTTTTGAGCAAGAAAGATGATAGTTCGTCATACCACGCTCTTGGAGCTTGTTTTAAACCATAAATGGCTTTCTTAAGCTTGTAGACGTAGTCTGGATGATCTTTGTCGATGAATCCCTCTGGCTGAGTCACATACACTTCTTTTTTCAGAGTTCCATTCAAGAAAGTTGTCTTAATGTCCATCTGATAGACTGTGATGTTTTTGTGAGCGGCATAGGCTAATAAAATCCGAACTGCTTCAAGTCTAACTACAGGCGCGAATGATTCCTCGAAATCTATCCCTTCTTCTTGTGGATATCCTTTAGCCACGAGACGAGCTTTGTTGCGAATTACAATCATTTCCTCATCCAGTTTGTTCTTCCACAACCACTTAAGATCAAGAACACGTTTATCAAGTGGTCGTTCAACAAGTTCCCAACTATCATGTAACTGGTATTGAAGAAATTCATCCTGCATTGCTTCTATCCATGGGTTTCTGCCATTGCTTCCTGAATGTTCTTTGGTTCTTTGAGGCTGATTGAGCAAATGTAAATGCACAATTCGAGATCGGTGGCAAGTTTTCTCCTCGTCTGAACTGGCTTTGAGGGTTCACCAATAACATGTTCGATTGGATGGTCTTTTGTCCATTTGAGTGTAGAAGGGTACCTTGGGTTTAACGAATGTGTGTTAGACGGTTCTTGTAACCTTGAAGAAGATTCAACAGAGTCTGTTGCAAACGGGTTTTCAAATACTTCTTCTTCTTCTAACGCAACATCGTTTGAATTATTTGTGGGTTCTTCTTGAAAATTTGTGTTTTGGTTTTGCTCATCAACTCTTGGTAGAACAGTTTCAATAACTGGAGTTACTGGAGTAGATGTAGATGATGTTGATGTAGTTGGTGCTTCAGCTTCGATTATGGTAGATGCATCTTGTGGTGGTGGTGGTGGTTGATGGTGTAGAGCGGGTGCAGCGGAATGTTGTTGAGATGCATTTGTCGAAGTTCCACCATAGTATTCATCAAACATTAACTCGAAGAAATTTTCCAGTTCTTGTTCTGTAGGTTTGTCCATGTTTGTTGAATGAGCTCCTTCAGGCACGAGTCCTGAACTGATGTGTCCAGAAGTTTGCTGGTTTGGTGCGGGTCCTAATCTGTTTTGATTAGAAGCCATCGGATTAAGCGCGGGTTCTAGAGCGTATCTCTCAGAAGCCATTTGTGAAATCTCGTCAAACTTCACATTCATCGTCTCCATTATCCTTTTTGTTCTTCTATTATACACCCTGAATGCCCTCGAGTTTTCAGAATATCCAATGAAGATTCCAATATCACCCTTAGCTTTTAACTTTCCTAGATCTTCTCTGTCATTTGTCGGATAGCACAAAGCGCCAAACACGTGAAGGTAAGAGATGTCAGGTTTACGGTTGTTCACTAGCTCATATGGGGTTTTATTGAATCTTGGATGTACTAGGGATCGGTTTTGAGTGAAACAAGTAGTGGCAACAGCATCAGCCCATAAGAATAGTGGTGCACTAGAAAAAATCAGCATTGTGCGAGCAGCTTCCACAAGAGTTCTATTTCTTCTTTCAACTACCCCATTCTGCTGTGGAGTTCTAACAACTGATGTTTGATGTGTAATTCCAACATCTTCGAGGTAAGTTCTTAACTCCTGGTTTGTGAATTCTGTACCATTATCTGTTCTTATAATCCTTACTGGAGCTTGAAGTAGAACTTGAATACGCTTCAGAAAGGTGATGATGATGCCTGGTGCTTCATCTTTTGATCTCAAAAACTTTACCCATGTATATCTTGAATAATCATCGACGATAACAAGAATATACTTCTTCCCATTAATGCTTTCAACTCTCATTGGGCCACATAAGTCCATGTGCAACATATGTAACCGTGCTTTCAAACTAGGTACGGTTTTGGGTTTATATGATGCTCTTTTACTTTTTCCTTGTTCGCATGATGGACATAGATGATCCTTGGTGTATTTAAATTTAGGAAGACCGGTGACGATGTTGTCTTTGGCTAACTTGTTGATCGTGTCGAAATTGAGATGGGATAAACGTCTATGCCACAGCCAGGACTTAGTTTCGTTTGCCCTTGTCATAAGACAAATTGGTGATGTAGAAGCCATTTGGTTGATGTCGATAGCATACAAGTTTGTACCACGATTACCAGTTAAGAGATCATCACCAACCAAATTTCTAATAAAAACCGTGTTTCTCCTAAATGCAACTTCTAAATCTGCATCACAAAACTGCCCAACTGAAAACAAATTGTGTCCCAACCTTTCGACGTAGTAAACTCGAGTGATTAAAAAATTCCCAAACTGAAGATCTCCAAAACCCATAATAGCTGCTACATGATCATTTCCAAAGCGTACAGTACCCATGAATTTCCAGACAAAATTGATCAGCAGCTTTAAATTCCCGGTCAGGTGCTTGGAGCAACCCAAGTCGACGATCCAAAGACATATTTCAATAACCTGCGAAAAACAGAAGAGTTTGTATTTGGAAACCGTTTTGAATTTGGTTCCATTGGGTTAGGGGTAAAATCTGAATCACATTCATAGAAGGTATCTGCTTGTCCATTTTGAACAACTTTCAATTTGCCATCCTGAAGAATGAATTCTCTACCCATTGGTTTCCATTCACAATACTTAAGGTAGTTCCTAGGCATTCGACTACTAGTGGTAGACCTAAAGCGTGCAACTAATCTTTCTAAAGATCTAGATCTAGCACTAGTTCCTTTCGGAACATACTTCTGTTTAGGAGTAACATTCACATTCTTAGAAACACATTCATCATGAACATCATTAATTAAAGATTTCTTGCATATTAAACCAAAAGAGTCATTACATGCATTAGAACCAGTACTTTTGACATTACATTCAGATGAAACATGTCTCTTATTACAAAGCGATAAATTCCTAGGGTGTTCTTCTACTTCTTCAACTTTATTCTTGCTACAACTCTTAGAGACAGGCAAGACTCTATTGTTCCTTGTATTGCTCCTAGGCTTTAGTCTGCTGCTCCTAGAGGTGCTTTCTAATCCTATAGAAGGTGAGGCACACGCGTTAGGATTTATATTGTTGTCCTTTTTAGCTTCACTAGACTCTTTAGAATTATCCTTTTTGCACGCATTTGTCTTAGAAGTTGAGGCAGATGCACTAGTGGGACTAATCCTAAAAAGACCAGGTGCTATCACTTTTGGTGTTTCGACAACCGCTTTTCCTTTATCAACAATCTTTTCATTTTCACTTTTCTTAGGCAAGGGTGTTGGAGTGACAGGTTTTGTCAAATCCTTTTTCTCATCGACTTTTGGAGCAAACCTTGAAATTGACATTTTTGGTTTTTGAACCGTGTTTGAAACATTTGGTTTCTTCGAAGTCGATGGTTTTGCAAACTTAGTTTCCTCACCCTTCCCTTTTTGACTTTCAAGCTGAGCCCTCAAAAAATCATTTTGCTCTTTCATGTTCTTGAAAGCACGCTCATACGACAGTTTGTCATACTTGCATTCTTCCTTTTTTCGATCAAGTTGTTTAAAACATGACACATTTTCTTTTTCAAGCTTGATAAGAGCATTTTCATATTTGGAAACAATTTCGGAGGTCTCAGCTCTCAGTCTTTCATCGTCTTGAACAGAATATGTTTGCAAAATAATGGACATAATATCAGTAGACAGAACTGCTTCGAAGAGAGAATCATTTAGATTTTCCAAAACATTGATTTGCTCAAAAGATTCATTAGCCTTCTTTATCAGGGATTTGTGATCCGTGACGAAGTCAGCTGTTTCTTTCAAAAATGCTTGTTCAAAATGAATTACTCGAGCATGGATGTTATTAATTTGAGGAGCAAATTCACTTTCAAGAATCTTTTTAAGCTGTAAATGAACCGTGGAATTCCAGTTGATCTCATTAAGTCTCGTTTTAGATTCTAAAGTTATTTTAAGTTGCCTAATTCTAGTTTTAATATCATCAAGATATCCCCTTGCAGCACTTGTGTTAAAAGTGTTGTTTGAGGAAATCTGTTCCATGTTTGAAATTGATTTGGAAGTAAATAACTTTTTAGAAAACATTTTTGAGAATGGTCGTTTTATGGAAAACCCTGATGGTTCTTTTTGTGGAACAAAAGTAATTCCCGAAAGTTTGTTCAATTTGTAGTAATCAATGGGTTTCAAATCCTTTTGTTTCATTTTAGTAATGCTCTCTTCTACAAGTTCCATCGTTTGCACAGAATCCCGAACGACGGGAGGATATTGTTTTGTGTAAAACACATTACCATTATACAACACATTCTGTTGTTCCTGAGCTTTCTTGAGATTACAAGGAGTTGTGTTACCAAGAGCCATTTTATTTTTCGTATGGTAAATCGGATTAGTTTGATTGGAAATCATTTTCATTGTTTGATCTGACTGACCCGACTTAACCACTAATTCTTCTAGATGTGCAATCTTGTGTTCTGACTCTATGATGTCATCCAAAAGTTTATCTTCTTTAGTTGCAAAGTCCTTTTTCAACTCATCCCGTTCTTTTTCAAGATTGGTATAAGCTGATTTTTGTTTTGAAAGTTGGTTTGTTAACTCAGAAATCTCTTGTTTTAAAGAGTTAATGGTTTTTGTTGAACTAATTTCAAGATTATCAAACTTGTTTTTCCATTCCCTATCTTTAACAAGTAACTTCTTATAACCAATTTCAAGTTCTGACTCGCGTTCTTTGTCAATTTGAAAACTTTTTGCATTTTCCTTGTATCTCTCAAGCTCAGTGGTCAATTTCTCATTCGCGGCCTTAACTTCGCGATTGACCTTTTTAACTTTCTCAATTTCAATACCACAATTGTTTAATAATGATTCAAATAAAGCACGTGTTTCCTCATCATTCTCAGCATGCTGTGAAACGAAGCCTCCATTATGAGTCACATCTGGAGTTGCTGAAGGAGTATTGCTACTACTTGGCGTGTCCAGGTATGTATCATAAGTGGGTGCTAGCTTCTCATAATGTTGTTCCTCATGAGGAGACATAACAAATATATCATTATTGTGACATGTGTTGAAGTTTGATACCTCAGATGGTGCACTGGTGTCATAAACAGGAAGTGTGTCAGAATCCGTGTCATACTTAGCTTCCTGAAGATTCGCCATGAATATGCAGTTCGCATCGATATCCTCTCGTTCTTCCATGTCATCCATAAGAGCCATAAAATCATTTTCCTCTGCATTCAACTGAAACCCTGCCTTTTCCTTTTGTGCCAACAGCACTGCTTTCTGCAAGTACTCTAGATCTTTCTTTTTCGGCTTAGTAGGACAGTTCCTAGCCATATGACCTACACCCTGGCAGTTGAAACACTTTACCAGATTACCCTGATTCACATTTCCATTAATCCCAACAACTGGAGCTGCAACATTCCTATTCTGATTACCCATTGCCTGATTACCAACATTCTGACTCCTCTGATTTCCAACAAACTGACACATCTGATTCCCTGCATACTGACCATACTGATTTCCTGCATACTGACCCAACTGATTCTGCATATTCTGATTACCCATGTTAAATCCAGTAGCATTTCCCTGCTGATTCCCATAAACTCCAACCATCTGGCCTCCGTTGCCCATTGATGTGCATAGGGATCGCAACAGGTTTTACCTCTCGAGGGATCTCGAGAAGCTTACAACCCCCACCAGGCAGTGTACCTGATCGTTGTAGTATAGTATAGTGACAAGTACCGGGGGATTGATCGTTCAGCTAGGAATAGTGTCGCCAGGATTAGAAAACCTAAATACTAGTTCTAAAGATGAGAGATGATTCTTTTTGTATTTTTATGTTTTTTTAGAAAGCAAGTAAAAATCTCGGGTTTGAAGGATTTGGGCGGAATTAGTTGCTAGTCAACTAACCCAATACTAAAGATGCAATCAAAATAAAATACTAGAAATGAAAATAAACTAAATTAAACTAAGGTTGTGAGCAATAAGTGGAGAAATTGTGTTTACTTAGATTTCACTACTCCCTAGATATCTTTTACACGTTAATTACTTGTTATAGTTGCGTGGATGATGGATTGTATTCCTTAATACCATTCATGGGGTGGCGTACTTAACTCCCCAATCCTATGAGTGCCTACTTCACTCCTATGTCGAGCCGGCTAAGAAGCTCCTAACATGGGATCATTAGAATTTACTCATGCATTAAATACAACCAATAAAACCTAGTACACATCGGTTCATGTTTCCTAAGACGTTCAAGCATGTTACCATTTGGAGATCTGCCAGTTTTCTTAAGCCTAACATTGAAATCATTCATCCAATACAACCATAAACAAGTAATCAACACATAATTAACATCTAGGTTTCATTAGATCTAAGCAAACACAAGATAAATCTAGCCTAACATGGTGGAATTAAGATAAGCACAAGATATAGACAACCAACACATAGACATATTGATTGAATTAGAAGAACACTTATCTCAATAGCACATGTAAGGTTTCAAGGGATGAAAACCCTTGAAAACCCTGTAAAGTTCGTATATGGTTCGGCCTTAGGGTTTCTCCAAACTTGTTCCTCTTTAATGAATGAAAATTATAAAATATATATAGAAAATAGAGGCGGATGGCGTCAAGAAGAATCTTGTGACGCCGTCATCTCGCCGCCAAATTAATTCTCGGACTGCCTTGATCTACATCTGACGCCTTCAAGTGTTATATTTTTCCAGGCCGTCATGTTTTTAACTCTTGACGCTCTTCCTTGTGACGCCTTCATTTCAGTACTGGGCCGTCATGAAATTTACTCTTGACGCCGTCAAATTATTACTCTTGACGCCGTCACACACTGTTCCCAGCTTGGAAAATTAAGTCTTTGGCGTTTTCTTCACTTTTATGCTCCAAAAATGTCCGAATTGCTTCCTTTTCCAGATTTCACTCCCAAAGTACCTAAAATCACAAAAGGAATGATTTAGGCAATATTTGATCAAATAAATTCAATTCCGGGCTTAAATGACCCCCTAAAAGTGGTTCATTTTTCGCCTCATCATATACCCTTACACTTGAGATTTGCTTGTCCTCAAGCAAATGCGCTTTTATTCTAATCAAAATACAAGTTAGGGGTCATTTAACACTAATATAAAAGTAATTACAACAAATAATCATTCCACTAAAGACCAAAGACAAGCACGGAGGTCATATACTAGCACCTCACAAATAGTGTTTAGATACTCACATCTCTCGGGTGTAATAAAGTTTAAATTACAATATGGAAACGGAAGATATCTCTCACTACCTGTCATAGCAAAATAGATTACCATAGGCTTTGGAAAGGATCAAACCTCCACCACATGGCGTAAGCACCTAGGATAAACTATCAAAGAGGTCTTTTAAAGGGTTGTAACGTTAGGTGTAGGGATATGAAATACACGGTTTTGTTGGATATAGGCAATCTTTACTGGTGACGAGTTAACAATCTTGGTTAATTACATGTACAATGTGGCGTTGCTAAGCCAAGACTAGACTCGACTTAAGCTAATAAGTAAAAAATAAGAAAAAACATAAAATGAACATAGAATGAAAAGGGATGGTAGTCCGTATGTTTTTCTTTTTCTTTTCTTTTTCTATTTTTTTTTTTTTTTTTTGTGCATACACTCTTACCCTACCATCCAAAATAATACATCATAGGGAATGAATATTCCCTTTACACTTGAATTTTTACATACTTTACAATAAATTAATCCAATGACTCGAATCAAGATAATCAAAATACTTGGAGTACTTTTAAGATTAACGCACATATGGGGGTAATAATATGATGTTCTTCCCCATTACTCCATAAAATAAGTACTTTACCCATGACTCCCAATCGTCCCAAAACAATATGTACAAGGATATGACTAGACTTAGCAACCATGTAATCAATTAAATAGTTAACTTAGGGTTTAACAAATAACAATAATGCACTAAAAATGAGTGCATACATGGAAGGCTAAGGCGATTTGGGTGTACATTTAAGTGGGGTGTAACAAATTCTTCCTTTAAGTAAAATGCTTAAAGTTAGAAACGAAAAGATAGGCTCGGAGGGGTGTACTAGGGGTTTCGTGTACTAAAAATGAGTACAACGCTAAGGTGTGGGAAAAATTAGTTGACTTAACTAGCCAAGTAATATGACTTAAATGGTCAAGAAATTATGATACGGGTTTAACACAAGGGTGATCCTAATGCCTCTTATCATGTAGTAAATCCTACTACACGAATGTAGTCTCACTAGCGGTCTCGGGATGCATCACTAACGCAAGTTCTAGAATCTAAATGCTACCGGTACACACATAAGCACTAATAGTAAATGCTTTTCCTATCAAATCTAAAGGCGAACCTCACATATTTGGGTGGAAAATTTTTTAAGTGGTACGGTTTTGTGCTAGTCATACAATCTCCTATCCATGAGACGCTTGCTATGGTTAAAGTTTCACTCCTAAATGTTGTAAAAAAATTTAAATTTGACGCTAAAATTGCACTAACAAGTATTTATCATAGTTTTATTACACATCTACTATCAAACAAACAAACTCAAGCGAAAGTGTACATGTAAGGTATCATCATTTTACCCTCCCCTTACACTTAAGATGAACATTGTCCCCAATGTTCAAGTAAAGAATGTAAAAGTAAAATAAGTAAAACGAATGAAATCAAATATTCCCCTGATTCGCTCGGTATGGATAATAAGGTAGCCAAGTTAGATCTTCCACCAAGAAAATGAGCAATCAAAGCTTCCCTTCCAGAATATAAATCATCTTCTTGTCACACATAACCTGTAAATCCTGAGAAAACAAACAAGACAACCTCGCATAAAATCGGCGGCAATCTACGTAAGTTACTAAATCCTAGAAAACAAAATAAGATATAATGCTTGTGGAATGAAGTTTGCAGATTTCCTGAAGATTATAAAACTTAATAATTCAACAAAAACTTTAAAACTCCGTTAGAAAAACAAAACTGGTAAAATTTCCAGGTTTTTACACATGACGCCGTCAAGAGCAAGCTCTTTGACGCCGTCAGATGTGTTCTGCAGAAATTCTTATGTTAAGTTTCCGGAAAATTTCTGGAAAAACTTGGTCCTACTTCCTGGAAAATCCTGCAAAACTTCATCATGACTCGATACAAGCATTTGACTCTAACAAATACGAATATACATTTTCATTTAATATTGTTGTGGATCATGCTCAATTTCGTTCTTATAAACAAATTTAGGTCTCCCCTTACACTTAGCTTTTGCAAAATACCTTTATATGTAATTAAGACGAAGTTAAAAACAAAATAAAGCATTTTCACAATTTACTTTGAAACATGAGGCACAAACAATAAAAATAAAGCATGCATACGGAAACAAATAAAATCAAACAAAATAAAATCACACAAACAAATAAATAAATAAAGCTTGGGTTGCCTCCCAATAAGCGCTTGTTTTTGTTCGAGTCACGAGCCTGACTCTACCTTTATTTAACGGAAATAGGGGAGGTGTTCCCTATACTTAGGATTAAGTGCGGGTGGAAGTAGCGATACACACCTTCTCGGTGGAAGTATGCCTCGTGAGGAAAGAGTGGTGGATGAATTTTATGCTCAAAGATGCGGGATCCTATCATCATAACCTTACCTAATTCAATTGGGTCAGTAGGCGGATTAAGATTTTCTCTTAGAAAGGGATCATCTTCTATCAACTTCGAGAGACTCCTAGTTGGGAATCCATCTTGACCTAATAAACCTGGTTTAAACCCATAATGTTTCTTATGATCAATCATGAATGGGTGATGTAAGCATGTAAGGTTATGTTCCACTCCTATATTGGCTTCCTCTCTACATGGCTTAAAGTCTATCACCTTTATCCTAAGACTACCCGGACTACATGGGTTGATGGGTGGATCGGGACCTATTTCAATTCCTAAATTTTCATTCAAGGATGGAAGATTAGGTAACGATTTTGGTTGAGGCTCCAGTTCATCAAAACTAGGAACTTCCTTAGGAATAAAAAGAAAGGTCATCACTACAAGTGTTAAAACCTATATTCTCTAGTTGTGCTTGGTCCAAGGGTTCTACCTCTATTGGGGTTCCTATAGTCTCTTCTACTTCTTCCGGGTAAGTCACGGGTGGTGTGGGTGCCTCAAATGATGGTAGGACTTGTGGGGTATTTGGCGGGCTTGGATTTTCTACTTTATCATCCATCTTATCAAGATCACCTATATCCTCAACATGTGTTTCATTATAATTCAACCCTAGCATTTTCCCAAGTATCTCAAGTGCTTCTCTAGGCATCTTAACTTCTATATCCGAATCATAAGGATCATCCTCAATATTATGACTACTATACACAAATTGCCCAAGAGATTCATCATCTGTTTCTTGAGATTCATCATCATCGATCATAAAACCTAGGTCTTTTTTATCAATGTGATCATGTTCGGCTAAATCCTCCATCACATCAAGGTCACCTATGTGTTCATCCTGTATTATGGTAGGGCCTAACCATGACATGCAGCTAGGTGGCTCATACGAAACTATCCTAGGTGAAGGCTCATACGGAGCATAGATTTCACTAAGTGAGGCATTTTGAGGGGTTGATGGAGCTCCTAAGGTGAGTTCTTTAAAAGTCTTATGCGCTTGGCCTCTTTTCTCAAGGTACTCAATAAAATCAATATAAGATCCTGTCCGCCTCATTTCATTCGTCCATCTAGGTATATCCAAACTGGTGTAATTATATTTTTTCTGGTAAAATTCCAGTGTCGGACTTGGTGGATTCACGTTCTCCATAATGGTGAACGGAAGAGTCAATGGAAAGGTTTTTACGAACAAAGACACGAAGAAAAAGATAGACTAAAGAAAACCTAAAAAATAAAAATAAAATCCTACTAGAAAGGAATCTAGCAAGTAGACCTAATAAAAAGAGATTCTAACCTAGACAATAACTATTCCCCAGGCTGCGGCGCCAAAAACTTGATGTGCGTAGGGATCGCAACAGGTTTTACCTCTCGAGGGATCTCGAGAAGCTTACAACCCCCACCAGGCAGTGTACCTGATCGTTGTAGTATAGTATAGTGACAAGTACCGGGGGATTGATCGTTCAGCTAGGAATAGTGTCGCCAGGATTAGAAAACCTAAATACTAGTTCTAAAGATGAGAGATGATTCTTTTTGTATTTTTATGTTTTTTTAGAAAGCAGGTAAAAATCTCGGGTTTGAAGGATTTGGGCGGAATTAGTTGCTAGTCAACTAACCCAATACTAAAGATGCAATCAAAATAAAATACTAGAAATGAAAATAAACTAAATTAAACTAAGGTTGTGAGCAATAAGTGGAGAAATTGTGTTTACTTAGATTTCACTACTCCCTAGATATCTTTTACGCGTTAATTACTTGTTATAGTTGCGTGGATGACGGATTGTATTCCTTAATACCATTCATGGGGTGGCGTACTTAACTCCCCAATCCTATGAATGCCTACTTCACTCCTATGTCGAGCCGGCTAAGAAGCTCCTAACATGGGATCATTAGAATTTACTCATGCATTAAATACAACCAATAAAACCTAGTACACATTGGTTCATGTTTCCTAAGACGTTCAAGCATGTTACCATTTGGAGATCTGCCAGTTTTCTTAAGCCTAACATTGAAATCATTCATCCAATACAACCATAAACAAGTAATCAACACATAATTAACATCTAGGTTTCATTAGATCTAAGCAAACACAAGATAAATCTAGCCTAACATGGTGGAATTAAGATAAGCACAAGATATAGACAACCAACACATAGACATATTGATTGAATTAGAAGAACACTTATCTCAATAGCACATGTAAGGTTTCAAGGGCTGAAAACCCTTGAAAAACCTGTAAAGTTCATATATGGTTCGGCCTTAGGGTTTCTCCAAACTTGTTCCTCTTTAATGAATGAAAATTAGAAAACTATATATAGAAAATAGAGGCTGACGGCGTCAAGAAGAATCTTGTGACGCCGTCATCTCGCCGCCAAATTAATTCTCGGACTGCCTTGATCTACATCTGACGCCGTCAAGTGTTATATTTTTCCAGGCCGTCATGTTTTTAACTCTTGACGCTCTTCCTTGTGACGCCTTCATTTCAGTACTGGGCCGTCATGAAATTTACTCTTGACACTGTCAAATTATTACTCTTGACGCCGTCACACACTGTTCCCAGCTTGGAAAATTAAGTCTTTGGCGTTTTCTTCACTTTTATGCTCCAAAAACGTCCGAATTGCTTCCTTTTCCAGATTTCACTCCCAAAGTACCTAAAATCACAAAAGGAACAATTTAGGGCAATATTTGATCAAATAAATTCAATTCCGGGCTTAAATGACCCCTTAAAAGTGGTTCATTTTTCGCCTCATCACCCATATTGAAACTCGGCTGAGCAATCTGCTTGTTGCGAGTATTCGATGAAATCCTTTGGTTGTTGTTAGTTGGTGTAGAATAACATCTTTGGAATGCCTTTGTCAGAAAAGCAAACGCTTGTGTTAAGGCTGCAGTAGCTTCATCATTGTCAGTGAATTCCGGTTCTTGGAATTGTGGGTATTGCTGTTGTGGAATAACATGTTGTTGTTGCTGTGGGTAGAACTGTTGTTGGTAGACAGGTGTTGGTTGTTGAATGTATGATGGTTGCATGTAGTTGTGAGTGGAAGATGATGATGGTTGTTGTTGTGTGTTCACTGGTAAAGGTGTTGGTGTATTAGCCATTAATGCTAGAGGATCATGCTTTTTAGCCAGTAATTCAGCCCTTACTTCATTAGCTTCATCTTGATTTTGCTTCAAGAAATCGTACAGCTGATCATAAGTCACTTCATGCAAGTTCTTTGTTTGATAAACAATAGTGACGTATCTTCCCCATTCTGGTTGTAACTCATTCAGAAAATTGGTGTTGTTAGCAATATTTGTCTGACTGAGGTTGTGTCTCGATAAATCATTCATGATCTTACAGAACCTGTGGTAGTACGACTCTATCGATTCACCAGGAATTGAAGTAAACTTGCGAAATTCCTTGAGCAATTGTGTTTCCATTTCCTGTTTCCCGATGTCTGTCCCATACATTAACCTCTTAACTCTTTCCCAGACTGCATGAGCACTTACTTCACTATCAACAGTAGCATAAGTTGTTTCTGGTAAACCAAGAACGACGAGATGAAACACTTGATCATCAGCTGCAATTTGTTGTCTATCTTCCTCAGTGTACTCAGTCTCATTCTGATCTCTGTAGTATGGTTGTACTGGGGGGTTCCATTTGGATCACCAGGGTCTAGTACTTGTCTTGGTTTGAAGGGTCCTTCCACAATGGATTTGATAAGAAGTTTTCCATTTCGTTTGCTCTTAAGATAGCGCATCATACGACTAGCCCACTGTGAGTATCCACCCTTTGACAACATGGGAGGTCGGTTTTCTGCACCAGCTGCATGAATATCTTGCTGAGTTGCCATTGATGAAGTGTTGATGGATAAAGTTGATTCTAGGATCGTTCCAACGAGATAGGAGTTGAGTTTTGGTGAAGGTTGATGCAGGTTTTTGTAATGAAAATTTGATCTAAAACCTTGAAACGTCAATAACTTCCGTTCGGAGTGGATTTGGGCCTTGAAGCTTGGCTTGAATGATCTTTAGATGATTCAACGTGTCCTTCTTCTCGGTCTCACGGTCGTTTTGACAGCAAATTCGTCGAAAACGGAGTTACGGTTCAAAAGTTATGACCGTTTGAAGTTTGATCGTCAAAAACCTCACTGTTGTCAAAATTCGCGAAACTTTAAGGTGTTCTCGAAACTTTGGGATTGCGAAACTTTGTGATCTCGAAACTTTTGAGTGATTGCGAAACTCTAGATTGCGAAACTCTGAGTGATTTCAAAAATTTTAGAGTGATTTCGAAAATTTTGCAGTGTTCTCGAAAATTTTGATTTTTTCGAAAATTTTGCAGTGTTCTCGAAAATTTTGATTTTTTTGAAAATTTGGCATTGTTCTCGAAAACTTTGATTTTTTCAAAAACCCAATCACACAAAGAAATTTCGAAATTATACAATTTCGAAATTTAGCCAAAAGTCGAAGTAATTTCTTTCTTATACAAGAGAGAAAAATACCGAGTATCCAACTGTGAGCACGAACGAAACCTTTTCTTGTGTTCTCGAAAAACAGTCAAAAGGGATTTCGAAATTAGAGAGGTGATTTTGAAATTTTGACAGTTTTTTGAATAAGCTTAAAGCACACCCAAATGAAGTTTGTAATCCAAGATTCTTGTACTTCTAGACTTAAAAACACCAAAACTTGAAGAAAGTTGAAAACTTGATGATTTTTATGAAAGTTTTTTGTGTTCTAGAAAACAAGTACAAAAACCAAATCGAATTTTTTAAACTTTAAAACTTCAAAAAGATTGAAACTTTCTTGTTAGAAAAGGTTTATAACACTAGTTTGTAATCAAAAAAGTGTTAAAGACCAAGAAAAACAAGAAAAGTAAGGAACTTTTTGGTAAAAAAACGTGTAGAAAGCTAAAAAAATCGAACCAAATAAACTCCCCACACTCCTAAATCATTGTTAGGCTATTGATACCACTTGTAGGACCTTAGATACTACAACTTTATCACACAATGTAAGCACAATATGAAGTAGAGATTGAAAGATGGTGACTTGTAGATGTCGTGTATGTGTAGAGAGAAGGAGATGAAAATGAAACTTTATTCAAGAGAGGCACACACACAAAACACACACAAGCATACACCTCAAATGAACTTTGAGGTGTTTATATAGTAGGTTACATGATGCCCTAAAGGCTTTCCATGGGCTTGGAGATGGATTGGGCTTTTTACATTCATATCATCTTGACATACATGGACTAGCTTAATATAAATATTAACCTATTAGCTTGGCCCAATCCATGAGCCCTTTTACTATTCTAATAACCAAAACTACGACACATTACAATGTTACAATAAATGAGAATGACCATCACTTTCTAATATAATTTTAATGCTAACACTATATGATTTGGAAAGAAAGGAACTACAGGCTGTTTAAAGGTGTTCAAGGAGACTGTTAGGCTTAGATTGGCAGGTTTAAAAGCTAAGCCTACTAGTTCAGTGTTCAAAGTGCAAGATGATTGGAATGTGCAGATGGTAACAAAGTCTAATGTAATAAATTAGAGAAGCATTGTATTTTCAGTATGGAAGTGGAATATGGGGTGTTTGGGACATCAATTACCAAATTATCCTGTGTGATTTTCTACATTGAGGAGTGTTTGGTAACATGTTTAACAGCAGGCTATTTCTCAAATAAGTGTTGTTGATCTAATTGCAGGCCATTGAAAGGAAGATACCTTGTAATTTAAGTTCTAACTAGTGGGCTATACCTATGGTAACCACTTATATTGTTTCAGTCTGGCCTAGGGGGGATGAACATATATGTTTTGGCTAAATAGGAGGCCTAAGTAGTATGAATGTACCATAAAGTAGGGTCTACTTTGTGAAGGGTAAATGGCTTGGGCAGCCTATGTTTGATGAGAGGAATAGCGAGGAGTGAAAGATGAACCTGCATAGTCCTCTCAATACATAGGTATAGGAGGTAAGGGTGGTCGTCATGGTGGGTGTGTTCCCAAGCAACTAAAGCCTTCTATTTGAGAGGGAAATGTAGGTTGATTTGGCAGAGCCCCCCATGGATGGGTTATGGGTACCTAGTGATGCCATCCTCTATTTCCATCTCGTCTACTGTGGTGGCAGGATGAGTAGCTTGATGGAATAGAGTGGTGGAAATGTAGCTAGATGGGAGGTGCATAAAAGGTGAATTGGTGCATAAGTATGGATGGCAATGTAGAAAAGTTCTATTGTTGGTCTATTATGATACTAGGTCTATTAGACATCATTGATGTGTTGTCTGATAATGGATAGTTATAAGGTGTATTGCTCTTGTTTTGGTTAGTATGGTTTCGGTATGTAAAAGGTTTGAGGTATTGTCCAAAACCTTTGGTAATATTCTTATGATGTACATTTTTTGGAGTTTAATATAAGATTCACCTTTGCACCAAAAAAAAGATATAACTGTCATTTAAATAGGTCAAATCAGTTACATTCTCATCAGTAGAATCTACTTTGCACTAGCAGCAGAATCAATGCTCAGCAGCAGAGTCATACTACTAGCAGCAAAAACCACTATCAGCAGGAACCACTAGTAGCAGGATCCACAATCAGCAGGAACCAACACTAGCAGTAGGATCCTGCCCAACCACTATTGAGTCAGGGTAATCAGGGACTTGATGGGTGTACACTTCGTACCTCCAAACCCATTTCCAAGTATGATTTGATCCCTCAAGTGCACTAAATTTTCCAACAATATCCGAGTCTATGGACTCAAGAATGAAAGCCCCACCCACTAGACTAATGCCCTAGTGGTTTGAGGTTACTTATATAATATATTCTTGAACTTGGTAAAAAATTGATAACCGTATGCAAATGCAACACTTCACATACACTTGTTTCTTAATACTTTCTCAATTTCAGAGACTAGTTAGTGTCTTTGATCTGGCTTCTTTCAATGTTTGTTTTTATAGATCTTATAATATTTCAAAAGATTATGCAGATTGTATACATATGTATACATACTATCCTATGAACCAACAAGAAAAACAAGACAATAGTGGAAATGATGGAAGGGGTCTCATTACAATTACTATTGCATGACTCATATTTAAACTTTATTTGGTCGATCAATATTATTTATGGATTTGAGTTAACATGTCTATAGACATTGTGTATTTGTGTGTATCAAATTTGCTTTTAAAGTTGAAAATGTCAACTTTGCTTTTAAAGCTGAAAATGTCAACTGATATATCTATTGGCAATCAATAAAAGTGTGTAGTTGGGAGTTGGATGGACGAAATAGTTTTGAATTCAAATGTAAGTTGTAACCAAGAGTTCAAGACTGTGAAAGTGGTGTAAGATTGACAACACATTGCAACATGAAAACATATGGATTGATCAAGCCAAAAATAATCATAAATGTAAGTAAAGAAAGGAAATTAAATATGAAAATACAGATGGAGAAAAGGATACAAAGAAAAAGAAGATAAATTAAATGATTTTGGAAGAAATCCAACAAAACGGTTTCTAGAGCGGAACCACGAATCAAGAACTACTCCAACAAGACCTCGGCAAAGGGTTATGATCCCTTAATGCCGAGTGACACCAACACATACGAGATATTTTACACTCAAACGTTTATTAAACGTGAGCAAGAAAAGAAGGTACAAATAAAACCTCAGCCCCTCATCCCTATTTATAGAGAATGAAGGGAGAGAAACCTAATCCTTGGTGAACAAGGATTCTACAATTGAGGAGGTTAATAACTTTCCTAATACATGACTAACCTCCTTAAGTTTGAGCTAAACTACAACTAGCCCCCTAAACTTATATCCTAACTATTACATACTAATATTCTAATAATTTCCACCTTAGTGGTAATAGTTAGCCTTCTCCGATACGCATCAGCTTTAACTAGTGCTGGAACCTCGGACCGGGGACCGCCTTCGTCAAGGCACCAGTAGCAATACCCGCTACTAATCTTAGCTCAAATCCTAACTCTGTATAGAGTCCCTTTAGCCATGTATTTTAATGTACTTGATGGTATGTACTAGACCGGATATTGCATACGCTGTTAGCATTGTGAGCACGTATTTGGCGAATCTAGGTAAAAACCACTGGGAAGCAGTGAAGCGGATTTTGAAGTACTTGAAGGGGACTGCTGATGTAGGTCTAGTATATGGTAGAGATCAAGGGAAACACATAGATGTTGACGGTTTCGTGGATGCAGATTATGCTAAAGACCCTGACAAAGGTAGGTCGATAACTGGGTACGTGTTTATGGTACATGGTTGTGTTGTGAGTTGGAAAGCAACTCTGCAGCATGTTGTTGCATTATCTACTACAGAGGCGGAGTATATGGTGCTTACGGAAGCTGTTAAGGAAAGCATTTGGCTTAAAGGTCTACTAATCGAGCTGGGAATAAACCTAAGGTCAGTGATTGTGAATTGTGATAATCAAGGGGCAATTCATCTCTCAAGAAACGCAATGTTTCATGAGAAGACGAAGCATATCAATGTGAGGTATCACTTCATCAGGGAGATCGTTGAGTCTAAAGAGATTGAAGTGGCAAAGATAGGCACTGAATATAATGTAATTGACGCATTTACAAAGGTGGTTCCAGGTCCGAAGTTCAAGTATTGCATGGAGATACTTGGTGTCGGGGTTAACTAGTCTTGCCACTAAGGTGGAAATTGTTAGTTTTATTGTCAAGTCTAGTTACGTTATGTTATGTCGATTATGTAGAAGGTAGCTAAGTGTATTTTTCATTATGTTTGAGTCGGTTGTGGCTTGCAGCCCATGCTTAGGTCGGTTCCCCTTATCTCTATAAATAGAGATGAGGGGTGAAGGTCTCAAACACGCATCTTCTTATTCTTTCCTTTGTAACCGATTGAGGTGTTAATAAAACGTAATCGTTCGGTTATACTTTGTGGGTTTCGGTTTGTTTAGGGTTCTTCTTATAAGTCAGTCGACTTTAGCTTGATCTTGTGCGACTAACATCAAGTTTTCTCAATTCCGTGTTTCGACGTTTCGGGTTTGTTGAAGATCGATTCCAACAAATGACTTGCTAGTACATGAATCCATATATATCCATTGATAATCAAAATATGTAATGTTTAATTATTATAGAAACATATTTTGTAGTAGGCATCGAAGATATGTATGTTTCTAAAAGTGATAAACCAGCCGGGTTTTTTATGTTCAAAGAATATACTGTAGTTGGTTTTCTGCTGCAAATATTAACATAAAATGCATGAAACATGTTTCATACGAACTACTTTTATCTGGTAAACAAAAGGTTCAAAAGAGAGGAAACAAGATGTCATATATAGTTCTCAAACAGGTAAAAGAATGAGGTTTTACTTGTTTAGTTTATCAAAGGATGACGAGCCTTTTAACTCAGATGTATGTGGTCTCACCTGATTAAATAACCCCTATGGCTAAATAAAGGTTGATCATTGTTCATCTTAAACCATACGAAATAAGTCTAGTTTTATTTCAACTTCATCTCCTTCCTTTAAAATTAATTCACTTAAAATAAAACACCACAAGCTAGAATAGTATGATACAAGTTCTCACATTAACCATCGGTTCACTTTGTGTTTCTAATATTAACTTGACCGACACCCTACACTCCAATGTATCAGTTTGGTTTGGTTCAGTTTGGTGTGTGAATGTGTATGAAGTAAAAAGTATCCAAGAATTCCTAATTCAATAGTAAAGGTTGTTTCAAACATAAATAGTCAAAATACTATAATGTAACAATAAGCAACCAGTTTGGAAGAAGCATTTTTAATAATTATTGAGAAATTGTTTATATAATGTATGAACATGAAATAAACAGTTTTTATGAGGATTCCAAACACCCGACAATAGGTGACTACTTGACTATGTTGTTTATGTAGAAGCTTGTTGTAGGATTAATGGACCCTAATTCATTTCACCTGCTCAAGTTCTAGGTATTTGACCATGTTCCAATTTAAAGAAACAACTTCTATCTTCTTTTGGTAAAGATAAAAGGAGTGTATCAAAAAGGATTTTTTTGGGGATGTTAAAAAAGATTTTTTTTCCCCTTATATAAAATGCAAATGATATTTAGTCATATATCTCGACATGCTATTTCATTGTTTTTAATTTTGTTCTTAGGGTTGATGAGAGAATGCATAGTCCTTGAATGAATTGTCTTTACAGTGTTGTAATAAAATCATACTAGTAATAATCAATTAATCAGTAGTAAACTAGTAATACTTCATTAAATCTTATATCTTAACCACGTGCGTGTACGGAACATCCTTTTGAACTGATATATAAGGGGTCTTCTAAATACACCGATATGATTCTTTAATCATTGACTTTGTTATATGAAAAAAGTAATTTTACTCATTTCAATGCATGTACTATTGTACCATGGCCTACATAATAAATGAGAGGTACCCTAAATGAGTTACAATAGTGGTTGTCATTTTCCATTCTGTGTATTTTTTACTTTTCAAGTTTTTAATATGTATTTACTATCTTTTATTTTTGTAACGGTTGTCATTTTTCATTCAATGTATACGTTGCAGTGGTTGCCATTTTCCATTTGATGTATTTTTAACTTTTGTATGTTTACTTTAAAAATTAATGTAATACTTAATAAATAAAAGTAAATAGTTAAATTAGTAACCTGAATTGTACGAGTTGCTACAACATCTAACTCCAACACCATATCAAACCGGATACGGGCCACCGATCTTGAGGGAAACCATCGCGACAATAATTTTTTTTTAATTTCTTTAGACAGACACTACGATATACTTTCGACGAATTAGTTTTAAAATTGGGTTTTTCTAACATGTGCCTTTAGGCACATGTTAAGAAGTGGGCTCATGTGTCCTTTTTGCCCAGGGATCCACAAATAGGATTCACTAAATTATTTTTTTATTTGAAAAATGACAAAAACTTATAAAAAATGACACAATGGCCCACTTCTTATCATGTGCTTAAGGGCACAAGTTAGAAAATCCTTTTTGCATATGAAAAAAACCACATTTGATTTGTTATGTTAGAAATCAAGTGTGATTTCACAAATCACATGTGATTTCATAAAATCACATGTGATATTAAAATAAAAAGTCACGTGTGATTCTTTTAGACGTAAATTTCAACATTTACAAAAAGAGTCGGAAAAAAAATTTGTCGATAGAAGTGCCCATCAATAAAAAGATTATTTGAGTCTTGTCACCATGATATGATTCTTTTCGTATAACGATTATTGGTTTGTGAATATTTAAATGAGTTTAAAAAAATGAAAATGTGGGTTTTTTTTTTTTTTTTTTTTTGATGAAGAAATGAATAGTCGAAATTTGTTAATTGATATATAATCAACAAGCAATAGAATCAAATATTATATAAAATTTTGCCTATGCAGCTATGGATTGGAGATGTAACGTATTGAATCTATTCGATCAAGCTATTGTCTGAATTAATTCTTTGATTATATGTGCTACAATTGGTATGAAATATAATATTATGATTAATTTATTAAGAAATATGTAATGACGTTATTGAAAATAAGCTGAGAATTGTTTGAAACTTGCTCATTTATAAACGCAAAATCAAATTTATAGATGCGGAAAAACGAAAAAGAGATATGTATATTAGTGGGATTTCTATTTAAGGAAAAAAAAAAGTATATTAGTGGAATTAAATGTGTAACGTAAAATTGTATTAGAAAGGAAAGAAAAAAAGCCTTTGTTGTGAGTTGCAAGTCTTTGGTTGTAGAATACGAGAAACAAAAAATACAGGTCCACTTTAATTATTATGTTGTAGAATATACGAGAAACAAAAAATAGCACAATCATCAATGTAAATATTAAAAGCTCTTCGGTGTATTTAGTAGCTCCCTATAAGGTTAAATGTAGTTGAGTGTTCTTAATTGAAGATTGCTATCCTTAAAAAAAAAAAAAAAAAAAAAAAAAAAAAAAAAAAAAAAAATGTCCCACACTATAAGTGTTACGAAAATATTTCATGAAATGAGAGAAGTTATAAGCAGATATACTTTGACCTTATTTTTTGTAATTGTATTGGATGTTGAAATTGTTTAACAAGTGAATTGTAAGGTCATGGTTTACACCGTTAGACAAGGGAGTGGTCACCAACTCCTCACCATACACATTAGCGTCATCTTAGTTTTTTCTCTCTACTCACTTCCTCTTATTTCCTCTCACCTTTCACCCGTTTTGGTCACCTTCCTCTCACATTTCATTAAAATACTTCTTTATACAAATATAATCCACTAAATATCTCACACACTCATAAAACAAATAAATAAAACATTTCTTTTGGAATTGGTCCCACATTTTTTTTGCACTCTCACTATGGTGAGCCAGTCACCAGTGTATGTGTGTTTTTTTAGTGTGTGCCGCGTGACTTGTGCTTACGTTTTGGAGGTCGCTCATGAGTTGAGGCATCACCGGGTGAGGCTCACGCCCACTCCGGTTAGCCTTAGGGCCGATTTGCTTAAAGTGGTAGATTCTTTGTAGTAGTTGCTCGAGCATAGCCACACATAACGACACATGGACTTATCGTCGTGGTAGATAGCAGTGATGTTTATTATTTCCATTTTCAGCTTTTCATATTTGATGTACTTGTGAATCATAAGAACATTTGCTAATTTATGTATGATTATTTATTTTATACGGAGTATGTATATATGAATAATTTGACTTTTTAAGTGGCATGCAATGTCGCAACTTTGAAGAACTAATATCATATCAAGTACTTATGTCTTAATTACATTAGCAAAATTAATGCAAAAGCCTGGCATCTACGCGGGATCTTAAAATAGTTTATGGGTATAGAAAAGAAGTTTTATACTTGTCCAAGTAAAAGGAAATGCAGACAAAAAAAAAATCAATCCCATACAGGGATGTCAATCGGGTTATTGGGTCGAGTCTATCAAATTTTATAAATATTAACTTGAGCTCAAGCCTATAAGTTATTATGTCTATCGGGTTACATGCTAATCTCATCCCACAAATTACTTTATTCACTAAAATTACCTTTCAAACTAGTAGGGTTGGATCAGTTGGAAAATTCTTTGCCTCTCAATCTAGAGGTCAAGGGTTCGATCCCTACTCCCTACAAAAAGGCTAGAGGTCATTTTCTACTTAGTAGAACCTTAACCAACTGGGCTAGCTACTAAATATGAAACAATTACTTTTTCTTGAATGACTATTGTTCGAGTAATCTACTATCATGGGTGTGTTTGGCAAAAATAGCAGTACAGTAAACAATAGCAGTGAGCTGTAGCGATAAATAGTTAGTTGTATTTCTTTATAAAAACGTTTGATAACGTAGCTGTAATTGTAATTATAATATGTAAAATAGCTCCTAAATGCTCAACGCTCCCGATTGCTAATTTAAACCATAGAAATATAAGACACTCACAATGATAGCCTTTGTAAATACAACCCTCATTTTTAATCAATGTATTTTTATTAGTCTTCTAAAAGGCGCGCAAAGGCCTCGCGAAGGCACGAGGTGTCACCTCCATGCCACGCAATAGACCAAGGCGTCGTCTTAAGGCTTGGCATGAGATGAGGCGCGATAAGGTGTACTGGTATTTGAGACGTTTAGGGGATTTACTAGTAATTGGAAATTAGGCATCGTATTTGAGGTTTACTGGTATTTGGCGTTTAAGAGTTTACTAGTATTTGAAAACGATTACAAATGTAAAGAGAGTTTCTTAACTTTATTGCTTATGTATAACACTTTTTGTAAACTCGATGTATATGAAATATGATATACTAATGAAATATAATATAAATCTATAAATACTTTTTGCTTCACACCTTAAAAACGCAATACCGCCACGCCTCACGCTAAGACTTGAGGCTTAACTTTGCCGTCACGCCTCACGCTATTTATAACCTTGATTTCTATGATCTAACCAAATACTCCACCTTCTCTCACATAACAACACACACCAAACAAAAACACTCTTATCTCACCACTCAAATCACAGCCCACCACCATCATTGATGGTTTTTGAGATTGTTTTCTAGTGTTTCTTTTATCCTTTTTTTTTTGTTTTTCATTATTATTATTATTATTTTCATGTCATAACTTTTTGTTCTAAAACCTTTTTTTTTTAGATTTGTTGTTGCCATTTTACTATAACATGTTTGTCGTGTATGGTTTATGTTAGTGCAGTGTGAACTTGTGTTTTTGTTTTGTGTTCTTAAAAGAATGTAATATGCTTTTTTTTTTTTTTTTTTTTTTTTTTGGGTTAAATAAATAACTCTATTTGTTTGTGTGGAACTATGGATTTATCTAGAGAAATGGTTTTTTTTTTTTTTTTTTTTTTTTTTTTAAGGCTCATTAATCTATCTTTTTTTTAAAGCATGTAATGTTTTTATAGAAAAATAATTTATACTTTTTTTTTTCTTTTTTTTTTTTGTGAAAAATAATGTATGTTTTCATGTTGATTTTTTATATAAGAAAGTATGTTTTTATGTTATCTTTATTCTTTTTTGAAAAAGAATGTATTGTGTTTTTCTTGTAATTTTATTTTACACTATATACAATAATGAAGTTTTTATGTTAAAAGAGTTTTCATAGTATTGTACATTAAAACCTTTCAACTACTTCCCAACATACATTATTACGTTAAAGTTTTATCTACCAATATTTAAAGCTATTCACTTGCACACTGGCGGAGCTAAGTAGAGAACAAAAGGGGTGGTGGCCCTCCCATATGATAATATATATATATATATATATATATATATATATATATATATATATATATATATATATATATATATATATATATATATATATATATATATATATATATATATATATATACTAGTCGCATGACCCGTCCGATGGACGGGCTAGCGTCATGTAAATTTAATAATATTGTTACTTATTAGGTCTATACATTTAAGTTAAAAGTTATATATAGCTTCATGACCCACCCGATGAGCGGGCGAGCTTCATTTTCACAATATCTTGCTTATGATTTATAATCTATTTACTTATGTCATTAACATGATAAGCTCGCCCGTCCATCATAAACAACTTCATGACCCGTATGATATATCATTAATGAAGGGAATTTATGTTATACGTTAATGAAGTCGAATTATATTTATACATTCATATTAATACAAAAGTAACAATAGTTAGTGAAGGTTGCTTCATTCTTTAAATGATTTTTAATTTTACATAGTTTAAAAATATATCATTGTCTAACATGTTTCACCATCGAAAAGTGTTTTATGCCTCTTACATCAATCATTTATCAACCTTGTTTAGCGTTTATATTTTATTTATTTATATTTATTTTTTATTTTTTGCTAACCTTTTTTATTGTCACATCTTTTCAAAAATTAAAACAAAAGAAAAATACATATGTTTGCTTAGCGAAAAGAATAATTAAAGTGAGAAATAATTATATTCACACATTTTAAATGATGAGAAAATTTTGAAAAGAGATGCATTCATTAATGTAAATGCATTTGAAATGTGTGATTGTAGTTACTTATTATCATTCTCATTTTGTATGACGCACCCATTCTTTTTTTAGAACGGCAACACACTTCAAATCCGACCCCAAGTTAGACCTACACCCATTCTTCCTTTTAACTCATTTACTTGTTTTCATTGACAATCTTATAAATGTCATGGACCCCAAATTTAACTTCACGACTTCATTAACATATAACACATATAACATAGATATGAACAAATCTCATTTTGCATCCACTGATGCTCATATGAATAATCATGAACACTGAACAGTCTCAACACATTGCATAATAATCATCATTGTAGTATATAGCTTAAGTGACCTCAATTGCCTATCATCCAACAAATGCATATCATCCATGTTCAGGTACTTTCTCAATTTCTGTTGCTACCATGCAAGTGATGCAAATGTATCGAGATATTATAGATTTGCACCAAGTACTTGTAGATAATTTCATTGCTCTTATGCCCACAACTAATAAAAGCATTAACTAAATCTTCACTTTTAGGAGCATGTACATGCATGTACCCACTCCAACAGGACTCACAAACATATACTTGCAAAGGAAACAAAAAAAAAAGGACCTTTCCGCTTGGCAGCCAAGAATTGAACATCTCCTTGCACTTCTTAAGAATGATGGTTGAACGTGATTACATTCTATAATCAGTATCGCATTATGAATTGAGGTGCTTATTGCTATATATATTTTTTGTACATAAAGATCGACTATTAACCGTTACCAAACCCATCAATAGATCAACAATGAAGGTGTACGTCTTATGTTTCTCCACTGCAACATGATAAAAAATTGTTATTTAATATTTATGCAAAGATGATGCAAGAACAAAAATGGAGATAGTACTATTTATACTAATTGACTTTAGTATCATGCAGCCTTGTCCTTATGGACATACCTAATAACCACTCAATGCGAATTTTGATGCTTTTACACAAAATTCTGTAATGACAAGTATAGAAACGTTCGACATAGTTGATTCAGATAAATGGAGGACATGTTCGTGCATCAATAATTTTAAAAGCTTTATAGACACATCAATCCACCGTTAAAGGCTAAACTTTCTAGTTTAGACTTTAAAGACCCAGATAGGATAAAGGACGGGGTGATGGAATCTAGACCAAGATAGGATCAAGGACAGAGTGATGGAATCTACATGATGGGTCATAAGTCACCCATATAAGTAGGCATGTAGAAAGAACATTTCATCTTGCCCTTGCCAAGAAGATAATATAGTTTAGCACAAACCATATTACCTCTAAACATATATTGCAGCTCTTATAGACGCAAGCTAGAACAAATTACCAATCTTTGTGGAAACCAAAATGTTAAGTTGCAGTGTATAATTTTTAGGCCTCTGGTTTAGGGTGACTGAATATACAAAATTGTCCACATATTCAATGGCCAGCTGCAATAACTATGAAACTGTAAACATCAAGTACAAACTAAGTACAAACTGCAACAAAAATAATTTATACGGAGTATAAGCCAATTGCAGTCATAAACGATATGATAGATTAGGGACATGATTAATACTACGGCATAAGAAATAAGTTATGAGCACTACAAATCCATTTAATGTTTCCTAAGTTCACATAAGCTTATAACTATTATACTTGTTGTTGAGTGTTTATCTCACTTTCTAACATTTTCAATCTAAATTTAAAACAAACTTCATCATGTTACTTCAACAATCATGAGCATTAAGAAGCTGGATTTCCTTTCTTATCATCTCTCCAAATAATAGTGTTTACATTATTAGAGAAAGAAATTAAGGGAGGTGCGTATTCGTGTTTGGAATATGTTTTTATTTTAACAAAACAATCTCTAAGGGGCAAGGGCCCTCCTTCTACCCCAAAATATGGCATATGTTTTTATATGTTTTAGATGGTCCTATAAACATAGCATGTACTGATAACTAATTAAAAATCAAGTGTCCATCCAATCCATCAGGTATAAAAGAATATGTAAAATACAAACATACTTAACATCCTTTGATGATCAAGACCCTTTAGTGAGTACGACCATTTTTACGTGCTAGCCATACTCAAAATGAATGTCAGTAAAACAGAACAATACCATATTATCTTATATTTTTGGCACAGCTTCTGGTTTAAAAGTATGATCACAGTCAAGATCAAGTCTAACATTATCACCAGATAAAACATATGTCAACTTACCTCAAGCATGTAGCGCTCAAGTCAATGCAACAGCCACAATGAAGATCCACATTGCTGAGGTGCCCTGTACCATCTTATTACAACACTTCGATAATCAGCAAGTTTAGAATGCTCAATTCATAAGAGTTTATTAAAATAGTTTGTATGAAAAGTTCTCAGCAAATACTTACCTTTAAAAGTTTTGAGTATAGCGAGATTGATCGGTGTGATGAGGTTGTGTTTCTGATATGATATCAGCCCTTTTTTATGCTTGTTTCTTGTTCTATATCCCTGTATAAAATGAAAACAGTTTTCTCCAATGCAACCTTACACATTAGCAAAAATAAATTATAGTATGTTGGTTCATAGTTACCAGTTCCATTGCTAGGATTCAAGAACCAAAAATAGCAGATGAAGATCAAATTAAATGTTTTTTGGTGCACCAGTTTGATATATGCTTAATTTGTAATGAAAAAGTGGACTAATCTTGTTAACTTAACTATAATAGGACATGTTAAAAGAGTTTTAACTAATTAATAAGATTTGAAAGTGCATTAATCTTTATGGTAGAACTTCATTATGATGTTTCCTTGGAATCTGCATTGTTACAAGATTCCCTAAATCACTTTCATTATAATACAACTTTGCACTCATATTAAACTAATTAATAATATTTTTGAGGAACGAAAAAAAGGTCGTGGGTCAACCCAACTGATGGGCAATGGTTACCTCTTTCAGCACGACCTTGTTTTGACGATACAGGTCAGGTTGGGTTGACTCATAACATTTTTGTTCCAAAGTTGTGATGTTTTTCATATTAATAGTTAGTGTGTCTTGTTATGGCTTCTAAATTTGCAACATTTTGGTAGTAATGGAAAGCCACCAGGCACATCAATATCTGTAATGTTTTTGCAACTATTAGAAAATTGTTTTTTAAAAAATTCCAATTCTTACTTCCTAATACACATAAAGCAAGCTAAAATGGGGTGTTTAGATTAGCTTTCAATACTTTTAATTGAAGTAGAAATGCCAATTCTTGCTTCCTAATACACATAAGATCATTTTTCAAAACAATCCAAAAAAATAGCATATGATTGCGAAACAACAGACATAAACCATTCTAACTCAGTTGATATTTTCTTATGTTTGTTCATTTTAGTGTAAAGAAACAAAGGAACATAATGTAACAATTCACATTTTCAGGTTAACTTCTATTCCCGGAAATTTCACTATTCATTTTTACTATTCACTTTTACTATTCATTTTCTGGAATTTAATTTTTATTTCATATTCATGTGTGATAAATCATTTCCATAGAAAAATAAAAGTTTGACATTCATCAGATCATTTTCGTGAAAGTTATTAAGGAATTACACGTTTAGGTTAAACGTCATTTGAAAATTCTACGCACAACGAAACTCGACCGCGTTAATTTTCCCCGCATCAGAAAAATGTTTGATACACTCATGATTTATTTGAGAATTAATCATGACTGAGAAAAACATGACCAAATAAACCTCGGCCGTGAAAAACTGGGATTTTTCATTTTTAAGCGTTTTTACTCAGCCGTAACCTTAGCCTATACCTGCACCGCGTTTCTATGACGATTTGAGTTTTCAACTTATTAGAAAAAGTCAACATATTTTTCCCTCCTCCTTTGACCAAAAATCATTCCTTGATTTTATAAGTCATTCCTTGATTTTTAGGCTTACGGTTTGATGTCTAAAAGACATTTAATACCAACCGACACTAGACTGAGCCCAGTCTAGACATTATAAGTCATTATCATTCTATTAGAAAAGTTACATTTAACTTTTCTCAATTTTACGCAATATTCGTATGTTTTACGTATTACGCGTTTTAGACCCGTGTTTCCAGTTTTAGCAGGGTTTTACCACCCCAATGGAACCTACCACTCATTTTATATTTTATTGTGGAGTATAATAACATGTTTAACCATTCTTCCAAGTTTCGTATTTTTACGATACCCGGTTTTACGTTTTGTGGCTTAACAAGTTACAGTTAGCGATTAACGAGACCAAAACTCACTCCGTAAAAGCATGATAATGCAAGAAACTTATCTAGTCATCCCCTATCTTGCATGAACCGACTTAGGGGGGGGATTCACCTCATATGTGGCTTAATCTTGTGCATTTGGCCTTAAGATCATGCCATGTGTAATACTTGGTGAGCAAGGTTGAATAGTCAAGACTAGTAACCTCCTCAAGACTTACATATACTCCCTCCCCTCCCCTCTCTTGCCGTCCATATCACACACACACCTACACTCAACACTTAGCAAATTTCCTTTCAAGTTTCATGCAAGATATTAGTGCTACAACAATACCTAAACCCTAGTTTGGTTTTGTTTTATCAAAACACTTCCATAACCTCATATACTTGGTGATTTCTCTTGAGTTTGAATCCACTCAAGTCACCTCAACTTTCATCATCTCTCTTTCAAGATTACAAGAGTAGAAAGATTGCATGAAGTGAAGTGGGTTGATGCAAGTCTATCAAAGTTCTATCCTTACTAGTTACTTCCTTTCTTTATTTGAAAGCCAAGAGTTGTAAGCCAAAACCTAACATGTTTCTTGTTAAATAATCATGTTCATATTATCTACCTATTATTCATGCTATATTATGTCTTGTATTCATGTCCATGATGTATAAAAGTGAGTAAAACAAGTTATTGTACATGATTGTTAAGATAAGTTATTCAAACAAGTAAACTAGTGACTTTCTTGGTAAGACCTGATCAAAATGGTAAAAATATGATATTTGATCATTACATATTGTAGTAGATGACCTAATAAGGAAACCATAGAAATTTGAACCACCTAAAACGAGTATACGAGTCAAAAGTTATGGCGATTTGAAGTTACCAAAACTTTGCGGCAAAACTGCCAAAATAGTTCTGTGACAGAACATAAAACACGCAAAAAGAGGCCCTTCTGGTCCGATTCATGAAAAAGTTAAAACACGAAAGTTGTCCGGAATCATGTTTTCTTCAAAAACTCAGGAGCACGGCTCCAGAAAACTAATAACGAATGAGATTTTTCTCAGTTTCTCAACAGCTATTTACATATATACAAGTCACTATATTATGGTTACACTTTAAAAGAAACAAGAGGTCTTATGACCTATAATCAAGACCACAACCATGGCTAGAGCTAAGGTTGAGTCTCATGACCATGGAACAAGGACCAAAGGTCATGGCAAGGCCATGACTAAAGACTATATAAACATACCAAGGCGAAAACATGAGCTAACGACCATATACACTTACCAAGGCGAAACAAGAACTAAAGAGTTAGCGATAACTTGAACATACAATTTGGATCTACTTCATCTAAAAGAACCATGAGACATTACAAGAAATTGTCATACAAGATTTATGTAACTCATTTTAATAACAATCTTCATTCGAAAGTAAACTTTCCTAAGTTTATTCAAATATCGGACATGTAACTTTTCGGATCAAAACTTATACATATATATTTTATCAACTACTACAATAGTAGGGAGCCTCATGTGAGGAGTTCATTATGTAAGCCGTCGAGATGAGTTGTGGATTTACGAATTAAAGTGTCCTGACTCCTCGAACGTTTACTACATGACTTCTGAATTATGTCGGCCCGAACGGTAGTAAACGATATATAAACTATACATATTTCATGAATCATTTCTTTTCAAAGACTTACACTATACATCATACCACATCATGGACTAAGTGCAAGACATATATTGGCATGTTTATGTTTCCTTAGACATTATTCCAAACCTAAGTTACAACAATTATTCTAGGTTGCTCGTAGAAGTTCTTACGACATATCCATCATTCTCATTATACATCATCCAACTCAAGGTGAGTTCATAGCCCCACTTTCCATTACTTCATTGTTTTACAAACCCTTGGGGGGAATACATGCTATTATTTATAACCGAGCACAATGTTTTCAAATTGTATGCTTGCCTGATTGTTTTATTATCACTAAGTACCATCCTTGCCAAACCGAGATCCCTTATTATGAACCATTTAATCACTAGAAATAGTGAGCGCGAATATTGTGAATAGGCCTATTGGGATTGACGAATCCCATTTGTTTTGACCAAGTACGTTCAAACAAATGCATTAATATTTGAGACTTAGGTATGACGGCAAAGTACCTACCGGGATAACTCCGCCGATTGATATTGGTACCCGTTAACGTTTTGGTTGCATAAGCTTAGTGTAATAAATACCAAACAATATTCAACGCTATGGAGTGTATAACAACGTAACCCATACACAGAATAAGGATACAAACAGGACTTAGTCCAATTATAAAACGAGAATAACGATTTTGTTTTCCAACTATGAGTGTAAGTCTATAGCTCACACTACGATTATTGTGTTCAAACGATTTAACAAACTCTATGAATATCACTCAACCTTTGTGTTGACCTCTCAAGCATGTATTTCAGGTTCATGACGATCAAGGATGGCAAGGAAGGACACGGATGTTCAAGAGGGCTATAAATTTTTATTATCATTCAAAGACTTAACTAATGTAATTTGTAAACATGGAACCATCTGGGACCTCATTTTTGTAATCTCTAATATTTATACAATTTGAATGATAAATCTTTTAAAACGACTCAATTGAAGTTCGTTTTCTATTATTGTGACTGTTGTGCCGTCGAGTAATACCCAGTTTGAATTCCGCTGCGTCCATGAATTGGGGGTGTTACAGATTGGTACCAGAGCCATGGTTATAGAGAAACGGGTCTAATTGAGACCTAAACTATAACCACACATACAAGCAAAAACATTTTTATAGCCTTCCGCTCTTCGTGTCTTCCATCCTCCAGACGATTATGGACTTAGTAAGCATGTTATGATACACAAACATATTAGTATATTCATATATACCCATTTTGAGCATTTCCCCGTAGACATTTTATGCTACACAAACATAATTGCATATTAATATATGTACCCTTAACATAATTGAGCATTTCCCCGTAAGCATTTTATGCTACATAAACACATATAAGTATATTGATATATACACAATAGGCATTTTATACTATATGAACATATTAGTATATTGATATATAAACTCGGTTTATTTTCAATCATTTATCTAAACAATGGACTAAACATATATGCGTATGCCTATTCTAGGACATTACGACACAGCCAGATTCTCCCAATCATGTTCCTACTCCAACATTTTATTTCCAAGACATTGTATGTTACAATGGTCTTTTTCACTTTTCAAGACATTGTATATTACAATGGTCTTTTTCACTTTTCAAGACATTGTGAGATACAATGGTCTCATACACTTTTCAAGACATTGTGAGATACAATGGTCTCCTTCATTTTCCAAGACATTGTGAGATACAATGGTCTCATTCATTTTCCAAGACATTGTAACTGATTGCAATGGTCTTTCCTATTTTCCAAGACATTGTATTATACAATGGTCTTAATCATTTCTCAAATGTTTTGAGTCACACAATGGTTTAACCTACTTCCCAGACATTGTGAATTGCACAATGGTCTAACCTACTTCCGAGACATTGTGTTTTGCGCAATGGTCTCTAGAATCATTCCATCACATCATCAATATCATTTCATATGACATCAAAAACCCATCACAATCTATCGATTTCTAAATAGAAAATGAGATTGTTAAAGGACAAACAAATCCATCATCGACAAAAGCTGAAGTTCAGCCCTACATTCATCAAAGTTTTCTTCTGAAACCTTCATTATTAAAAGTTCGTGATCCTGGCCAAGTATGTTCTATTTTAGAACTACTTAAAATTTCCTTTCCACACGTACCTACCCTTACTATCTTCTATGCAATGGAATATGAAAACATGGGTTACAAGTCTTGTATGGGCGGGACTTGCAACTGAAGGGTTTGACATCGCCTTTGTTTAGTGGACAGTTTCCCGAAAGCAACGGACATATCACAAGTATACCTAATTTAGGTATTTAAAAATTTTATCGAACCTTGGCTAAATATAGACTAGTCACCTATATTTAACCTAGGGACAGTGGAATATAGTCTGACTAACTATATTCGACTTAAAATTTTCAAATACTGAGAATAGTTGTACTAGGGTTATGTTTAGATTGATTTCCTACATGAACACGATAAACCACCAGAATACATTAAAACAATCTAGAGACACGATAGTGCCTTACCATTCAGCAAGATCTTAACACCTTATTTGTATGATCTAAATTCATTCTTGAAAATTTTCATTTATGAGATAATCCGAACTACTATCTTGGGATAGTTATCAATTATTCTCTTCATCCTGTAGAAGTACTATCCTGTTTAGGTCCTAAGGATACCATTCCATCATAAACCTTTAAAGTCTCTTAAGATTTTCAAAGCAAACTCAACATTTATACCTAAGAGTATTAATGTTAAGCATACACTACACACTTTTGTTCATCAACATATCACATCATTATCTTCACAACCGTTGGAACCACAAGCTCATTAACAGATCTTGATGCACTTTTAAAGCTCAAATCATCCTTAGTTACACCACAAGCACCCTCATCAGCTTTACTAGATTGAATATTCATCTTGTACTTTTGGAACACCAGTATCATATCGTAATACACTACCTTGTAACTCACCGGCTAAGTATGAATGTTGTGTTGGGAATTCTTAAGTAGGATGATTTATAATTATTTGAATGGATTGGGATGCCTTTTCATTTAAATAAAGAAATTGTAAATCACCGAAACATAAGTTTATATTCCTTTACTTACATTGTTTGGGATGCCTCTCTATGTAAATAAAGAATTATAAACAAGTGGGCTTATTTGTATCCGAAATAACATAAATATGAAGTCAATAAACACTAGGTACAATAACAGATTACCTACTAGGCTATGATTGCAATTACAATCTCAATTCCTATTAATATTCGACTGCTATATCAATTTCCTTTGATATTCGACTATTATCAAACCTTTCCTACATAAAAGTAAGCCTCATCCTACGCCATACACTAAAATGACAAATCAAATTACATCACCGGTAATCCCAGACTTTTGTCCTCATAAGTAACCACACATGTTCATCGACACCACTCCAACATATAACATACATAGAACTTCGGGACGAAGTTCCCCGTAAGGGGTAGAGACTGTAACAATTCACATTTTCAGGTTAACTTCTATTCCCGGAAATTTCACTATTCATTTTTACTATTCACTTTTACTATTCATTTTCTGGAATTTAATTTTTATTTCATATTCATGTGTGATAAATCATTTCCATAGAAAAATAAAAGTTTGACATTCATCAGATCATTTTCGTGAAAGTTATTAAGGAATTACACGTTTAGGTTAAACGTCATTTGAAAATTCTACGCACAACGAAACTCGACCGCGTTAATTTTCCCCGCATCAGAAAAATGTTTGATACACTCATGATTTATTTGAGAATTAATCATGACTGAGAAAAACATGACCAAATAAACCTCGGCCGTGAAAAACTGGGATTTTTCATTTTTAAGCGTTTTTACTCAGCCGTAACCTTAGCCTATACCTGCACCGCGTTTCTATGACGATTTGAGTTTTCAACTTATTAGAAAAAGTCAACATATTTTTCCCTCCTCCTTTGACCAAAAATCATTCCTTGATTTTATAAGTCATTCCTTGATTTTTAGGCTTACGGTTTGATGTCTAAAAGACATTTAATACCAACCGACACTAGACTGAGCCCAGTCTAGACATTATAAGTCATTTTAAGTCATTATCATTCTATTAGAAAAGTTACATTTAACTTTTCTCAATTTTACGCAATATTCGTACGTTTTACGTATTACGCGTTTTAGACCCGTGTTTCCAGTTTTAGCAGGGTTTTACCACCCCAATGGAACCTACCACTCATTTTATATTTTATTATGGAGTATAATAACATGTTTAACCATTCTTCCAAGTTTCGTATTTTTACGATACCCGGTTTTACGTTTTGTGGCTTAACAAGTTACAGTTAGCGATTAACGTGACCAAAACTCACTCCGTAAAAGCATGATAATGCAAGAAACTTATCTAGTCATCCCCTATCTTGCATGAACCGACTTAGGGGGGGGATTCACCTCATATGTGGCTTAATCTTGTGCATTTGGCCTTAAGATCATGCCATGTGTAATACTTGGTGAGCAAGGTTGAATAGTCAAGACTAGTAACCTCCTCAAGACTTACATATACTCCCTCCCCTCCCCTCTCTTGCCGTCCATATCACACACACACCTACACTCAACACTTAGCAAATTTCCTTTCAAGTTTCATGCAAGATATTAGTGCTACAACAATACCTAAACCCTAGTTTGGTTTTGTTTTATCAAAACACTTCCATAACCTCATATACTTGGTGATTTCTCTTGAGTTTGAATCCACTCAAGTCACCTCAACTTTCATCATCTCTCTTTCAAGATTACAAGAGTAGAAAGATTGCATGAAGTGAAGTGGGTTGAAGCAAGTCTATCAAAGTTCTATCCTTACTAGTTACTTCCTTTCTTTATTTGAAAGCCAAGAGTTGTAAGCCAAACCCTAACATGTTTCTTGTTAAATAATCATGTTCATATTATCTACCTATTATTCATGCTATATTATGTCTTGTATTCATGTCCATGATGTATAAAAGTGAGTAAAACAAGTTATTGTACATGATTGTTAAGATAAGTTATTCAAACAAGTAAACTAGTGACTTTCTTGGTAAGACCTGATCAAAATGGTAAAAATATGATATTTGATCATTACATATTGTAGTAGAGGACCTAACAAGGAAACCATAGAAATTTGAACCACCTAAAACGAGTATACGAGTCAAAAGTTATGGCGATTTGAAGTTACCAAAACTTTGCGGCAAAACTGTCAAAATAGTTCTGTGACAGAACATAAAACACGCAAAAAGAGGCCCTTCTGGTCTGATTCATGAAAAAGTTAAAACACGAAAGTTGTCCGGAATCATGTTTTCTTCAAAAACTCAGGAGCACGGCTCCAGAAAACTAATAACGAATGAGATTTTTCTCAGTTTCTCAACAGCTATTTACATATATACAAGTCACTATATTATGGTTACACTTTAAAAGGAACAAGAGGTCTTATGACCTATAATCAAGACCACAACCATGGCTAGAGCTAAGGTTGAGTCTCATGACCATGGAACAAGGACCAAAGGTCATGGCAAGGCCATGACTAAAGACTATATAAACATACCAAGGCGAAAACATGAGCTAACGACTATATACACTTACCAAGGCGAAACAAGAACTAAAGAGTTAGCGATAACTTGAACATACAATTTGGATCTACTTCATCTAAAAGAACCATGAGACATTACAAGAAATTGTCATACAAGATTTATGTAACTCATTTTAATAACAATCTTCATTCGAAAGTAAACTTTCCTAAGTTTATTCAAATATCGGACATGTAACTTTTCGGATCAAAACTTATACATATATATTTTATCAACTACTACAATAGTAGGGAGCCTCATGTGAGGAGTTCATTATGTAAGCCGTCGAGATGAGTTGTGGATTTACGAATTAAAGTGTCCTGACTCCTCGAACGTTTACTACATGACTTCTGAATTATGTCGGCCCGAACGGTAGTAAACGATATATAAACTATACATATTTCATGAATCATTTCTTTTCAAAGACTTACACTATACATCATACCACATCATGGACTAAGTGCAAGACATATATTGGCATGTTTATGTTTCCTTAGACATTATTCCAAACCTAAGTTACAACGATTATTCTAGGTTGCTCGTAGAAGTTCTTACGACATATCCATCATTCTCATTATACATCATCCAACTCAAGGTGAGTTCATAGCCCCACTTTCCATTACTTCATTGTTTTACAAACCCTTGGGGGGAATACATGCTATTATTTATAACCGAGCACAATGTTTTCAAATTGTATGCTTGCCTGATTGTTTTATTATCACTAAGTACCATCCTTGCCAAACCAAGATCCCTTATTATGAACCATTTAATCACTAGAAATAGTGAGCACGAATATTGTGAATAGTGTAACAATTCACTTTTTCAGGTTAACTCCTATTCCCGGAAATTTCACTATTCATATTCACTATTCACTTTTACTATTCATTTTCTGGAATTTAATTTTTATTTCACATTCATGTGTGATAAATCATTTCCATGGAAAAATAAAAGTTTGACATTCATCAGATCATTTTCGTGAGAGTTATTAAGGAATTACACATTTAGGTTAAACGTCATTTGAAAATTCTACGCACAACGAAACTCGACCGCGTTAAGTGACCCCGCATCAGGAAAATGTTTGACACACTCATGATTTATTTGAGAATTAATCGTGACTGAGAAAAACATGACCAAAGACTTCCCGGCAGGTCACCCAAGCCTGTACTACTCTCGCATGAGCACGCTTAACCGTATGGGCGATTAACCGTTAGACCACAAAACGCGTTTCTAATACGATTTGAGTTTTCAACTTATTTGGAAAAGTCAACATAAATTTCCCTCCTCCATTGACCAAAAATCATTCCTTGATTTTATAAGTCATTCCTTGATTTTTAGGCTTACGGTTTGATGTCTAAAAGACATTTAATACCAACCGACACTAGACTGAGCCCAGTCTAGACATTATAAGTCATTTTAAGTCATTATCATTCTATTAGAAAAGTTACATTTAACTTTTCTCAATTTTACGCAATATTAGTACGTTTTGCGTATTACGCGTTTTAGACCCGTGTTTCCAGTGTTAGCAGGGTTTTACCACCTCAATGGAACCTACCACTCATTTTATATTTTATTATGGAGTAAAATGACATGTTTAATCATTCTTCCAAGTTTCGTATTTTTACGATACCCGGTTTTACGTTTTGAGGCCTAATCATTTACGGTTGTCATTTCCCGGAGTCAAAACTCTTCCTAATACTTAGGATAATACCAAGCAAAGTCCACACCTTGTTCTCCAAGTTTAGGAACCGACCTAGGGGGGGGGGGGGAATTCAGCCCTTGTGGCATGATCTCATGCTAGGAGGTCTTAAGATGCATACATGTGTAGAACTTGGCCTCCAAGGGTTGACAAGTCAACTCAAGTAACCTCCTCATTTTTAGTATAAAAGAGACTCATTCTCTTCCTTTCTCTTGCAATACCAACGACCAAACACACCCTAAAACACCCCATTTGATCATTGATCTTGCTTATTCAATCCATCACAAGTTCAAGGCATAGTTCCTAGTTGATCCTTAACACCTTTCAACCATAAAACACTAAAATTCACCACAAAAACTCATCAAATTTCCAACTGTTCTTAGTGAAGATTTTTACTAAAGGTTGTTTTTATGTTAGATTAGTGTTTATCAAGGGATTATAAGATAGGGTTTTTGATATGGAAGCATGGCTATGGTTGGAAAGTTTTTTTTGGAAGATTAAGTAGTGGTTCTTGGTCTTGATCTTGGTTCTAGTTAGTTTCCTCACAAGTTGTAAGCAAACCCTAACATAATTCTTGTTAAATATCATATTCATGTTATTTACATATCATTCATGCTATATATTGTCTTGTGATCATGTCCATGATGTATAAAAATTGACTAAAACATGTTGTTGTAATTGATTGTTAAGATAAGTTACTATAACAAGCAAACTAGTGACTTTCTTGGAAAACCACGACCAAAATGGTAAAATTATGATATTGGATCCTTACATATTACAGTAGAGGACTTAACAAGGAAACCATAGCAATTTGAACCACCTAAAACGAGTATACGAGTCAAAAGTTACGCCCATTTGAAGTTACCAAAACTTTTCGGCAAACTGCCAAATACCATTCTGATCAAATTTGGGTTTTGAAAGTCCCACTTCTGGTCCGATTCATCAAAAAGTTAAAACACGAAAGTTGTCCGGAACGACGTTTTCGTTCAGGAACAAAGAAGCTCGAGCCCTGAAAACGCTTTTTGAGTGATAAATTCTTCAAAATATTAACAGCCCATTTTTAGACCAAAGTCATTACATATAAGTTATGGTTTATGAAGACCAAAGGGGTCTTATGACCTAGAATCAAGACACAACCATGGCTAGAGCCAAGGTTGAGTCTCAAACCATGGAACAATGACCAAAGGTCATGGCTAGGCCATAACGAAATGACCATACAAGCTTACCAAGGCAAATACATGAACTAGAGAAGTTGGCGATAACTTGAACATACAATTTGGATCTACTTCATCTAAAGGAACCATGAGATATTACAATGAGAAAATGGTCATACAAGACTTATGAAACTAACCCTAATAACAATCTTCATGTAATCATAAACTTTCCTAAGTTTATTCAAATATTAGACATGTAACTTTTTGGATCAAAACTTATACATATATATTTTATCAACTACTACAATAGTAGGGAGCCTCATGTGAGGAGTTCATTATGTAAGCCGTCGAGATGAGTTGTGGATTTACGAATTAAAGTGTCCTGGCTCCTCGAACGTTTACTAACATGACTTCTGAATTATGTCGGCCTGAACGGTAGTAAACGATATATAAACTATACATGTTTCATGAATCATTTCTTTTCAAAGACTTACACTATACATCATACCACATCATGGACTAAGTGCAAGACATATATATTGGCATGTTTATGTTTCCTTAGACATTATTCCAACCCTAAGTTACAACGATTATTCTAGGTTGCTCGTAGAAGTTCTTACGACATATCCATCATTCTCATTATACATCATCCAACTCAAGGTGAGTTCATAGCCCCATTTTCCATTACTTAATTGTTTTACAAACCATTGGGGGAAATACATGCTATTTATAACCGAGCACAATGTTTTCAAATTGTATGCTTGCCTGCTTGTTTATTATCACTAAGTACCATCCTTGCCAAACCGAGATCCCTTATTATGAACCATTTAATCACTAGAAATAGTGAGCGCGAATATTGTGAATAGGCCTATTGGGATTGACGAATCCCATTTGTTTTGACCAAGTACGTTCAAACAAATGCATTAATATTTGAGACATTAGGTATGACGGCAAAGTACCTACCGGGATAACTCCGCCGATTGATATTGGTACCCGTTAACGTTTTGGTGTCATAAGCTTAGTAATTGATAATAACTGTTCCGGGCGTATAACAACGTAGCCTACCTGTTTTGTTTTCCAAACATTGGTGTGAGTCTATAGCTCACACTACCAACATATTGTGTTCAAACATTAAACAAACTCTATGAATATCACTCAACCTTTGTGTTGACCTCTCAAGCATGTATTTCAGGTTCATGACGATCAAGGATGGCACGGAAGCGCACGGATACTCAAGAGGGCTATAAATTTTATTATCATTCAAAAACTCATATACATTGTAAACATGGAACCATCTGGGACCTCATTTTGTAATCTCTGATATTTATATAATTTGAATGATAAATCTTTTAAAATGACTCAATTAGAGTTCATTTTCTATTATTATGACTGTTGTGCTGTCGAGTAACACCCAGTTTGAATTCCGCTGCATCCATGAGTTGGGGGTGTTACAAATAGGCCTATTGGGATTGACGAATCCCATTTGTTTTGACCAAGTACGTTCAAACAAATGCATTAATATTTGAGACTTAGGTATGACGGCAAAGTACCTACCGGGATAACTCCGCCCATTGATATTGGTACCCGTTAACGTTTTGGTTGCATAAGCTTAATGTAATAAATACCAAACAATATTCAACGCTATGGAGTGTATAACAACGTAACCCATACACAGAATAAGGATACAAACAGGACTTAGTCCAATTATAAAACGAGAATAACGATTTTGTTTTCCAACTATGAGTGTGATTCTATAGCTCACACTACGATTATTGTGTTCAAACGATTTAACAAACTCTATGAATATCACTCAACCTTTGTGTTGACCTCTCAAGCATGTATTTCAGGTTCATGACGATCAAGGATGGCACGGAAGGACACGGATGTTCAAGAGGGCTATAAATTTTTATTATCATTCAAAGACTTAACTAATGTAATTTGTAAACATGGAACCATCTGGGACCTCATTTTTGTAATCTCTGATATTTATACAATTTGAATGATAAATCTTTTAAAACGACTCAATTGAAGTTCGTTTTCTATTATTGTGACTGTTGTGCCGTCGAGTAATACCCAGTTTGAATTCCGCTGCGTCCATGAATTGGGGGTGTTACACATAACAAAGACTATTATCCTCTCACATCTGTATCAAATCATTACATTCATCAAGTCGGCCTTAATATGTTCAATGCTACATCAAACTTTTATTTAGTTCTATGTCTTCTAATAGAAAAGAGTGTACTTTCATATAGTTTGATGGGTTATAACAAAGAAGAAGAGTTTGAATCACATCCTACAAAAAAAGCACGAACAATTTCCATTTGGATACGATCTTGATATGTTTTTTGCTATTTTCAAGGGAATCATTTATTGTTATCCTCTTCAATATTATAGTGTGCTTTACTAACCTTAACATTGGTCTATATTTCTCTTGTCTTTCTTTACAAAATTTAAGGAGCTTATGTTGTTGGACTTATAGCCCGTGCTTTTAGAAGATCATATTCAGTGTGTCCTGATGATGTGTTTTTAAGTGGTCCTTATTAATGATTACATGCATCGTGGCACATGACTAATCCATCGATCCTCAAATGGCATTATACATATTTCAATAACATTGACTTACCTGTGAAGTAACTGATGGTTGAGCAGTCAAAGTTGCGACCGTGAATGTGTTGTGGCACACAGACCATATGAGGCAATTATCCGCTTATAAAATCTATTTCTTACTGGAAAAAAATTAGTTTTTCACTTTTGAAATGAAGTGATAAGGGTTATTCTCAATTATTTTGAATCAAGAATGAAAATAAAATGATTTGGTGTAGGTTTATCAGATTGCAGTAACTAATTTGAAGGCAAACGAAATGCGTAAATACACAAGCTGATGTTTAACGTATGCTAACGCTACCTGATTTGTGTATGGGTACTTGGGTAAGTTAGTTATTTTGTTGTTTGAAGTTGTTTGAAGTTAGAAAGGTAAGATGCAAAGAATTGGAACTCCAAATGTTTTTAATGAAGCCTGCACATCACACGTAAAAGGGGAAAATTAGAGAACCATGGTTATTAGTCAATCAAGCAACCAAAATAAAGGCGTGTACTGTCACACCCCGCTGGAAGCGGAAACACGAGGTGCAACGAAATGTAATCAATGCTTAAGATAGTAGAACAACACCATATTTGATTTAAGAAATGAGTTACAATGTTACATAAAGAACTTATTACAATACTGCAAAATGAAAACAATAGTCTTAATCTTGTCAAATTATAAGTCTTTAGAAAACGTCTTGGCCAGGTCAACTCGGTCTTTGAAATGTGAATAATATATAACTTCAAAATTCAAACGCCTTCGATAAATCACTATCGATCACCTGAAAATGATACTCTAAAATGTCAACATAAAGTTGGTGAGATCGTGGGTTTAAAGTAAACATGAAACTAATTTTGCCATGCATAAGTGTTTAGGACAAGTGTGCAAACAATAAAGTGGCATAGGGCAATTAGTACAACATAACCAACCAATAATCCAATCATCGCATTCTTCATCTCCGAAAGTATATAGTGTACAACATGCATGCCTACCAGCTGGAGCTAACACATGAGTACTCCCATGTCAATCATGACATGAGACCACACAACATAAGATCACACAGATATATGTCAAATGGAAATGAATCCATGACATGAGATCACACAGATAACATTACTAATGCACCTAGCACGATCATAAGCACAATAACTTGTCCAAGCAAAGTAAAAGTTTGAGCATAGCAGGAAAACAACTTTTGAGTATCATTCTCCCCCAAGTAAAACATAAGTAAAAAGGGGCCACGAAAACTCACCTCGCAACCAAAAAGACAATGCCAAATCCAATATAGTGAATCACAAGGAATAAAACAAAGAATCCCGGCTACTCTTCCTTCAGTGGATCTACACAAAGTACATATCTTACATTACTTATTAATTCATTATTAAGTTTATTACCAATTTATAACTTCCTTCTAATTTTAGTAACTTTCCAATTTTAGAAACTTTTCATAATTAGTAACTTCCCCGAATTAGTAACTTTCCATAAATTAGGGTTACTACTATAATTAAGTAAAGTTAAAGGTTAATAATGACAATTTCATAGTTTAGTGTTTATTATGACAACTTATCGTAATTTAGGGTTTAAAATGTAAATAATCTAAAATTAGAGTTTAAAGTGTAATTTTTCCAAAGATTAAGGTTAAATGTATAAATTACCATAGTTTAAGGTTTACTTACATCAAATGATTAAGTTTAAGGTTTATATCATAAATAAATTTTATAAATGACCAATTAGGCTTAGCCGATTTAATGAACACTTTTAACACATTTCCAATAAGTTAAGCTTGACACAAAACACACACACGTTCACACACACTTACACACTCCTTAGTACGCACACTATTCATCACTTCACGACTCCAAAATAACACCGAGACAAACCCCACGACACCTAGTCAAGACACACCTTTATAACTTAGCAATTCAAACGAGACACAACACCTTTTCGAAAGTCAGTTTGTACACGTTTCATGATACTATAAATCACACGCATGCATGCAACTTCTCTTTAATATACATACACTCACATTACGTGTACACACAAAATGATGAACAAAACATATCATGAAATCACAAAATATGAGCCCTACTCCCACATTGCAACTGCATACGTCCCATCTTTTACTACGGGAGTTTATTTCTGTTTTTAGATTGATTATAAAAGATTATATTATGGTCTAAATAACCAGATTAGATGCGTATACAACAACCATATTCTCTACTCTTTTTCATTTGAAAGACACACACACACTCTCACACGTTACAGCCCTATATGATAACACAGTTAATGAGCCAAACAGATTATATAATATCACACCTATTCTAGCCTTTATTCACGTTAATAAACATGCATGTCCCTCTTAATTTCTTATGTTTATAACCAGATTTTAGTACATGTTTTAGAGTCAAAACCAGTGTTTATTCACTAGAAATAAGTGTGCATGACTACTGATTCGTTAAGCAAAACTGAAATAAATATCGACATATATATATAACCTATTTCCATGATTTTATGTAGCTTCTTACGGTGTCATTCGTATATATATTCATTCATATTACCATTTTAGCGAAACCATTATGTGTTTACATATTATGAACATATACATGGTTCATATTTGAAAAAGAAAACAAAGCACAACGACCACAGTAGTGATACCTCTTGAGTTAATAACCAGGTTTAGATCATGTTTAAATGAACATGTTACGACTCAATGACCCGATACACACACACGACCACCACAGTTCACTTACCATGCATATAGCAGTCACACACACCACTTAGCGAGTATACCACCACACGAGATCACACACGATCAACTCTTTATTCACGTATCTAGCATGCAAGACCCGTTTTCTTCTATTCTTTTAGATTTACTCCATGTTCTAAACGTATATTACCACATATCTCGAAACCGAAATAAGTCTATGCATATTAATTACAAATTCATGATTTTATGTGACGTATCGATTTCATTAGGCGTTATCATTCTTAGCGCATTCATTAGATTTGTTTCTCAGGTTGTAAACGTAGTCATGATTAACATAATGAATAGGAAAGCACAAGTACGAGATAGGGATACCTCAAAGACGAATAGAAACGGATTAAAATGGAAAAGAGATTACAAGAACCAAAACCACAACCCTTCCTCGAATCTAATCACACGATCGCACCCAATGTATAGTCCCCAACGATCACTCAAAACTTGTATGCCACACACTAATTCACCACCTTAACCATACTCCTTCGTACCACTCGAATTTGAAGAGGAATGAGCTGCCGCCTAGAAAATGTTTTTAGGGTTTGATGAGGGAGTTTGAATGTGATATTCGGATGGGGAAAATGAGAAACAAAAATTGGAATTTATCCTAGGAGGTTGCCGAGTCTCATGGAACAGTTGATGACCAATTCACTTCAAAATTAATATTTAAACTATATTAGCCCATAAAGTTGTGTACCACTTTTTATATAGAAATCAGACCCTATATGGCTTATGGACGTGTGATAGATTTTTTTTAGGGTATAGTTAAATGGATACATAAAGTGTATTATGGATTTTTTTTAAGGGTATAAGTCAACTATCGGGTCAATGGTCAATGTTGACTAATCTATTTTGGTGAGGGTTCTCACATGTACTTATTGACTTGACAAAGGGCCTTGCCTCTAAAAACCAACAAATTAATGAATTACTTGATATTTAAATCCAATAAAATCAAATTTCTCTTGTTCTTTATGCAATCCCTTATGTGCGTGTTTTTCACCACTGATAAAACTTCACAATCCTAATGGATTAAACTGAATGACATGATATCAGGTGTTCCTAAAGTAATCAGCCTCTAATGTTTGTTATTACCTTATTAAAAGTAATAAAACCTATTATTTTATTTCTACATGATGCTTCATGAGCGCTGATCCATAAACTATGTGGTCCAATTTACTCTTCAATGACCATTTATGGACACAACCACCATTTGCAAGATGATCAAGACTTTTATCAAACACAATGGTCAACCGATATTTATTACTTTCATTGGTGGATACGTTGAGAATGGTGTATGACCATGAGCAAGTTGTGATTCTAAATGACCAAATGACATAACTTACCTAAGCTTATAAATTTCTAAGCTATCTCATCAGACCAAAAACTAAAATAAAAAGCAACAACATATTTCTATATCAAATTCAAGTGAGGACTTTCATCAAACAATTGGTATACAAAATTTATCAAATATTTTACGGTCATTTTGTTTATCACAATCTATAAAAACATAAACCAAATAATCAATAAGCAAAATATATAAATGCATAAGAAACTTATATTGAATTCATTATACATCAAACGTGATTGGCTAGCTTAATTAAATTACTCCAATCGGAACAAAAAATAAAAATAAAAATAAAAATACCTTCAATTCACTCTGGACTTTGCGATCATTAACGAATTGTGGATTGTTTTAGGGGTTTCATTTATTTTGATTATGGAGCGTTTATTGATTTTGATTGTTTTTGGGTTTGTGTTGATTTGTTCCGATTGTTTTGAAAGATCTGTGATATCATTCCAAAGGTATAAGCGAGTGTTGATTGTTTTAGGTTATTCATAATTCATAAATCTGAAGTCATAGTGATATCAATAATTATTTTGAATCAAGAATCAAAATAAAATGATTTGGTGAGTTTGAGGAGATGAATTGAGACTTGTTTTTGAATTAAGATTGGTATTTTCAGTTACCGATTTTGTAGGTTTATGTAGGTTATTTTTGGGTGATATGAATGTAATTGATTGTGGGTGTTGAAGATCAGGGATGAAGGTGAAGCAATGAGGAGTATGGAAGGCGTGTGTTATGTGATGCCACGTAATTAATTTGTGACAGCATGGAGTTTTTTTTGGACAGCATGGCATATGTGACTTGACAAGTTCCTCTATTATATATGTGGGGAGATATATATATATATATATATATATATATATATATATATATATATATATATATATATATATATATATATATATATATATATAACAGTATTGGCCCTCCTATAAAAAAAGTGTCTAACTCCGCCACTACACTTGCATTAAATTTTATTTATACTTTTTACTAGTTTTTAAACAAATACACAAACACTATAGTAATATTATCGAATCACTTATACTATTTTCATAAACACGATAGTAATATTATTGAATCACTTATACTCTTTCCTCTTATTATTATTATCGAATCACTTATACAGTTCGAGGGCTTTTGTATGTCTTACATTGAGCCAAAATATTTTTTATTAAACAAATTTTTGCAGTCCTCGGATAAAAATATAAAATATGAAGTAAAAAGTATCCAAAAAATTCCCTTTTTCAATACTTTATGCAACACTATGTTACAAGAATTCCTAATCAATATTAAAGGTTGTTTGGTATTGCAACCAATTTGGAAGAAGCATTTTTAATAATTATTGATAAATTGTTTACATGATGTATGCACTTGAAATAATCAGTTTTTATGAGGATTCCAAACACCCGACAATAGATAACTACTTGACTATGTTGTTTATGTAGGGGCTAATTGCATGGAAATGTATTTAAAACTTGACACCTTTATGGTTGTGTACACTTTTTTTTTTTACTTAACTTTCAAATTTTGGTCATTGTGTGTATTTTATGACGATACCGCAACCACAACAAAAAATATACCCCACAAAAACTAATAAAAAAAAAACAAACACACACACACACACACACAAAAGAGAATGAAACTTTTGGTTGGCAAGCCAACCATAACTTTGAAAATGTTGAGGGTGACTGGTCACCAATTCAGTTGGGCTAATGGAGGAAATGCAATCACCAATTCGGTTGGTTGGAAGGCAATCCTACCATTAGCATCAGCCTTAAGTACCATGCTTAATAAAATAAATTTATTTTTTGAAAAACACAATGCGTAAGATAAATTTGTTAAATTTATAAACTTTCTACCCAGGAGCTTAACCCTTCTTTACTTTTTCCAATCTTATTATGACATATTTCCGTATATGTACCAAAGATACTCAAACATGTTTGTTTTGTAACCTTTAAATTTAAAATCTTAAACATATAGATCAACTTGTCTAAAAATTTCACTTGATACAGTGTTTGTTCTTGTGCCCTTAAATATAATCAAAAAATAGAGAAACAGAGTTACACAAGTAAGAGCCACGTGTATGTATCATATTGGTGCAAATCACCTCACACGGATCACAATCCGCACCACTCCCCTTTCTCAAATCTCAATCATCCATTCCAATCCAACGGCCCACCTCACTCCAAACAAACACACCCCACTCCAATCATTTCACATCTTCGTGCAAAAACACCCCTTTAAAACCCCCACACATTCACATTCCCAAATCACCAATGGCTAAAACATTTTGAAATCAGATTAAGCATGAAAATCAGAACAATTAATTCGTAATAATTCAATTATTCCGTTTCTTTTTGGTCCACCTCCGGTTAATATGTTTGCTTCAAGTGCTGATCAAAACCTCGTGCTTTTATTTTATGATACAAGAGCAAAACAACTCTTTTCTAGTTGAAATAGGTGGTCTTGGAAGAAATATAAAGGTATAATCCCACTATTTTTTTCTTATAAATATTTATTTCTTGTTAGCTCATCATCACTAATATAAAAAAGTAAACTTAGGAGGTCTACAATAAGGAGAGATGTTCATTGTAAGACCAGTCTTAGATTTTTGAAATGCACCATGTCCCTAAGAAAATTTTTGGGATATGGACTGTTCTATCTTTGCAATAGATAAAAGATCTATATTTATTATTATACATATAAAAGTATTTGTACGTTGTTATTCACTTAAAACCTAGTAACAACTAACAACTAGCTAATATATCAAGAAATAAAGTCACTCGCTATAAACCCAAAAGGCACATTTTTCGTCTCAAAAACATCTTTTTTTGTAAAGCTTAAGTATAAGTCCACACAACGATTTCCCGCAAACCTGCCTTTGATGCACTACGAATTGCCTTTATGTCGGTAATAGCTAGCTAGGTCTTGTCGTCGGGTATGTCAACACTAAAAACATTGTTGGCAGATGGTCTAGAAGATACCATTGTTACAGAATTGCTTGACTTAGTCATGATTAGAGAAGCTATTTGTGGCTGATTTGAATAACCCAAAGTCTTTGATTTAAAACTTTTGTCCTTCTTTTTCACATGTTGATCATGCCAACTCTTTAGAGCTTTCGATGTGTGATCATCAAAAATAGACTGCTTCATTTATCTACTACAGCTTTAGATGCAGTGAACCACTCAAAGAAAGAATCTCAATTTTATCCGCGCGATTACAGACCGTTTGGAACTCCATGAAAATACACTCATAGCGGTAAAATATTTAGGCAGCAAAATAGTGAAATTATTATGTGGGGAAAGATTCAGACCCATTTAACCCACTGCCTTAGTCAACAAAAGTGTGCAGATCAACCCATGCTTTTTATTTTTCATTTATTCGTTATAAAGCCCACTTGACCCGAAAATTGGTACAACTGTTATTTGGTTGGTGATCTAGTTTACATTTTTTATTTTAGCTTATAGATAGCTTAAACTAGGCCCCTTAGGCTGTTTCTCTTAGTCTGCCAGTTTCATAAGTACTCAATCAGCCTTCTTTATAAGCAGTTTAATAAGCTCATATAAGCTCCTCTTAGCCTGATATTTGGTTTTCATGATATTTGCTGGCTTATCTTGATATATGTAAACTTATTTGGTTATTCAAAGCTTATTTGGTTGATTTATTTTAAGCTACAAGTAGGCTGAGTAGGGTGTTTGGTTTAGTCTTTTTGGAATTTGCTTATTACTGCTTCTTAGCCTTTCTGCCAATTAGGAGCTCGATTTTAGTGTTAGAATGGCTTATTTAGACTAGCCTTAAGTTTTAATAGTTCATTTTAGTGTGGCACAAGCTTGTAGCTTGTAGCTTGTGCCCCTTTATTAGTTTCATAAAATTTGTTTTCAAGAGCTTTTCACAAACTGATCCTTTTACGTGCTTTTCACTTATTTTCCATGTTTTTCACAAAATATTTTGTATAAAACAAGGGTGTTTTCCCCCAACTGAATGCATCATAAGTATCTGCCATTTTTTATACTTATAGAACATTACATGTGTTTTGTAGGATCATGCTGGTCATCATATTAAAGGGCTAGCAATAAACATGTTCGAATGTTTTTGGCCATCCCTACTAAAAGTAAAAGGATTTTTGCAAATGTTTATAACACCGATAGTCACGGCCTTTCGCAAGCAGACTAAAGAACCACCATTAATATTCTATACAATGTCGAGTTTGATGAGTGGCAGTCGGGAAACAATGCAAAAGATTACATAATCAAGTACCATAAGGTTTGTTTATAAAAAAAAATTGAATAGCAACTATACATACATTGTTGTATTTGCAATTTTTAATCTTTTTCCTTATCTCTAGGGATTAGCAGCTTTCAAAGTTAAAGAAGCAGAGTATTTTTTAGGAAGTTTCAAGAGCACGTAAGGAACTTTCAGTGGATTGATGACAACGACAATAATGCAATCAAGCGTGCCTTTAGTGGTAAGGATAGTAAGGATACCGGAAAGAAAAGAGAGTGGCTTCTTGAAGAACATAAGGTTTGGTAGAAAGGATCTCAATTTTATCCGCGCGATTACAGACCGTTTGGAACTCCATGAAAATACACTCATAGCGGTAATTAAGAACGCCAACTCCGATGTTTTTGATAAAGAGAAAGGGTGGGCCGAGGTTTCCTTGAACCTTCCTTGCACTTGATCAACTATTTGATGAGGGAATACCGAAGTTCGTTGATTTAAGGATGGATGTGATGCTTGGTGGACAACAATTGCACATAAATTTGATAAATATTTGGCATCCGGTGTCCTTGTCAATAAAGTGAATGTGACAATATCAAATTTGAGCTTTAACAATAATGTGACCTTGATTTTTTGAGGCAAGAACCAGCCTGGAATGGGGGAAGTGAATTATGTAAGTAAATAGTTGACTCATAAATATTATTACCCGTAGACATCTGCACATAATTGTATACCTTGTATACGAGTACTTGTAAATTTAAGTTGAATATGAACTTTGAAATACGAAGTTAAGTAAAAAATAAGCAATTTTAAACACTCTTTTTAATTTGTTAGCGTAGTTTTAGGGGTGATTGTTAAAGCTTATTTTTTGGCTTATGAGCTTATATTGTTTTGGCTTGTATTCCATAGGCGCTTTTTTTTTTTTTTTTGGCTATTCAAAGATGAAATATAAGTTCATAAGCTGGAAATAAGCCTAAAGGTGAACTCGTGAAATATAGGCAGAAATCATATAATTCATAAGCCTATACATAAGCTTAAACAAACACTGCTTTTATATTTGTCAATTTACTATCTTGTCCAGATTATTTTGTGCAACTGTATTGAACCATGACTTTTGTTTTTATAGTTGAGGGAGGCTTCAGGCTACCATTGCAGTAACGTTGGACAACTATTGTGCACATCTCATTTTAACGCAAGTGTAACTCATTTCACTACGCACAATTGACACATACATAAATGTTTATATGGTCAACTTAGTTTGAGTTTAGTTTTGATCCAAATTGGACTAGTGGTAGTAATAATGATGTTGAGTGGTTTGCTAAAGGAATCGTAGTTACAATTTTTTAGGCCTACGTTTTGAGTTTGTTAACTTGTTTGCAAATGGGATCAGAGCATGCAGTTAAAATAGTATTGGTTTCTGAATTTATTTAGGGCCCGTTTGGTTTGAAGATAGGTTTAGGATTTAGATTCGGATTTGGATTTGTATTTAGATTTGGATTTAGATTTCGAGAGAGAAATATTATTATAAGATTGATAAAATATTATTTTAAATTACAAAAAGTTACAACTTTATATTAAAAATATTAAATAAATAGTAGTAAAAAAGAAAAAGAATGTGAGTAGATACATATGTTGTGTTTGGCAAAGGGCTTATTAACCAAAGGCTTTTTGGCCCAACGGTATATGAGTGGCCCATCAACCTAGAGGTTGTGGGCTCAAGTCTCGGTGGAGACATGTGCGATAGAATTTGTGAGATAGATGGTGTAGGTTGTAAAAACTTGCCGTTCAAAAAAAATTAGGGCTTATAGAGCCTTGGGCTTTTAAAATAAGCCGGCTAATAAAATAAGTCTCGTTTGTCATGGGGTTTATGAAAGGGCTTATAAAATAAGTTGGCTAAAAACTTTAGCCCGGGGCTTTTGAAAAATAAATTACTTATTCACCCACAAAAATATATCTAATATATACATGATCTCATTTAATTGTGTCCTTTTTACTAATTTTGCAATAATAAGCTCCATCGCCGCCAAACAAGTTTATAAAAATACAAAATTTAATAAGCCCCAGCCTAACCCATTTCGCCAAACATACCCATAGAGGATCCCACCATGATAGGACAATATTTTCAAAAACCCACCATTGTGCCTAGGATTAGTAGATGCTAAATATTAAGGCATGAAGCCCAACTTTGAGCCCCATGAATTCAAACCAAACAACTAATTTCTACCATCATCCCTAAATCCAATCCCTAACCCCATCAACCAAACGCACCCTTAAATGATGTTCATTCTGGTTTTCTTAAAGTTTATCATAAATTGTTGAATTTTTGTATTGAAGGACTACTGCTTAACTATAATTGAGTTTCCATTAAAGTATCGGTCAAGTATCTTCAGAAGATCTACATATGTTTTATGCTATTTAATAGAAAACTTTGCAACACTTCAGAATTGTTTATTTGATGATTAGTAGCTGTTTTCAGATTAAGCTTTTTGTGATTCATTCTATGAGTGAGATTGTGTTTTTAAAAAATCGTTGTTTTTGTGAAAGTGACTAGTGAATTGCTATACAAATATGTTTGAAAGCAGTACTTAGGGTCCGTTTGGTTGAGGGGTTTTGGGCCCTACTTTTGACATCAATCCGAAATATTGCTGTTTGGTTGAAGTTTTGGATTTGACAAATACTTGAGGGCCCACCAAACTGAAAGAAGGGAGACCTCGTGGGTTTTCTGAATCAATTTCTCAAACTTGATTTTGGACCACATGTTTTGTAATAATTAGAAATATAAGCTTTGTAAATAATAGTTTATTTATTTTTAATGCATTTTCTTTCTCTTACATCAAATCGAAATCAAAACCCAAATTCTAATCTAAATCCAAATCCAAATCCTAATCCTAAACCCATCTACGTACCAAACGGCCCCTTAATGAGATAACAAACATGATGCTTTATTCAGTTTAATTTCAGTTTATGAGGTGTTTTTAACTTTCAACACTTAATTGGACCGTGATTTAATGCCAAAATGTATTTCAGATGGAAGAACTTTTTAGAATGCTTAAAAGTATGCTCTTAGTTGTATCCGCAATGCTGCAAGAATGCTTCTCACTCTTGAGCAGAGGGACCCATGTAAAATCAGGAGCTGGCAAATCGTGTCTTAACAGGTTCTGAGCGTGCGAATAACATAAGTTTCAAACATGAAAACGACTCGTTTAACACTTGGTTTTGGTGGTTTGAGTATGACAGTTATACGTTTTATGTATCAAAAAAGTTAAATATTGAACCCTAGAATACTAAAAATAATTATTTAAAAAAATAAAAAAATTGCATAGTACATTTTTTCCCTTAACAGGTTTTAACAGGTCCTAACAGGTACCCAATTTGCCAGCTCTACATCAATCTTTGAAGGTGAAGCCCTTATGAGGAAAAAATGAACATATATTGGTTGTTGGATGAAATCCATAACAAGCTTGATTACGTGCTGGCTCAAAACTTTTATGGCCAAGTCCATCGATCATGCTAGAGTGTTCATGAAGCAGCGACACATTAGGTATTGCTATTTCATATGTATAACCATGATTTCTACTTGTGATCTTGTTTTACCCATGAAATAATTTAAAAGAAAATGTTTTAGACAACAAATTTTTGGTACTAATTTCTTTATTGTATGTCAATAAGACAAAATCTCACTTTTTTTACGGATTTTTTTTTTTTTTTTTTTTTTTTTTTTTTTTTAACGGCGGGTTAGTTGTTAGTTGTTAGTTGTTGGCTCAAGTTAGTGTCGCATCCTCTGGCATAGATACCAACCGCGAGCCTCTCCTTAGGGGATAACCCCACTCGTATTCCCGATTCGCCTGATATCATTAGAGCTTGTGGTTCCCAAGTGAGGACTTCCCGGTCGGTCACCCAAACCGGTACTACTCTCACTTGGGCTCGCTTAACTACTTAAGTCTTTACCACTAGACCACAAGCCCCATGATACTTTTTTTACGGATTGCTATGTGATTATTCCATTTATGTTTGTATTTTTTATGAATAATACTTTTTGAGTTATCGCACACACCCTCTAAGTCTAAAGCAGCTTCAGCAGGTTCGTAGTACTAAACCTCGTTGGTAGTGGCCATTTTGACTCCTTCACTTGCGAATAAGTGGTTTTGATATTTGTTTGTCTGTAAAAAGTAACCAAAATAAATTGGCTAAGCCGTTACCTAACCTGACAAGCCTTTTCATATTTGACTAGCGTCTTTGCTTTATTATGGTTATACATTGTGATGTTGTATGTACTTGATTGTGGCTGTGGATACAGGGTTGGAAGGCAAGTTGTGAAAGTTCCATCATTCATGGTGAGACCTGGCAAAGTGAAGCGAAATAACCAAAAGGCCGTTGCTAAGAAGGCAGCCGGCGGGTATGCTGATAAAGATGATAAAATTTGAGCTCTCGGTTATCTCTTAGATCATATCTTTTTTAACAATCTCTTTATTGTTAGGAAGTTTTGGATGCTTTTTTCCATGTTGCTAAGAATTTCTCAATGTATTATGATCTAATGTCTTGAGTAAACAAGAAGGTATCACATTATGGAAATTGATTTGTTTACTTTCAGTTAACGTCGAATGATTGTTAGTCCTTTTTTCAAAATACGAATTTTGCTTTCTAATCATGTAAGGATTTTTATTATTTTTTTCTGGACCGTATTTGCAATTGTAAGTGAACCACGAGGGTCTTTTTTTTGCTATACTTTTGCCATTTTTGTTTGATTTTTACTATTTGGTGAATCGTAAACATTTGATAAATGTTTGTACTTAAAATAAAACAAAATAAAAAATATACATATTTATTATTATACAGATAAAAGTATTTGTACGTTATTATTCACTTAAAACCTAGTAACAACTAGGTAATATACCACGACTTGAAAACAATTCACTCGCTATAAACCAAAAGACACATTTTTCGTCTCAAAAACAACTTTTTTGTAAAGCTTGAGTATAAGTCTACACATAATAATTTCCAGCAAACCTGCCTTTGTGCACTATATAAAACCCTGTGTACTCGGTGACTATTTTCAGAGCTGACCCGTTTTATCATGCATTTAAGGCAGTGTTGCAAAAATTGGCCGAATCGGCCGATTAATCGGTAATCGGCCTAGGACCTTGGAGATAATTCCACGGAAATCGGCCGATTAATCGGCCGAGTCAAGAAAATCGGCCGATTAATCGGTAAAAAATCGCTAATCGGCCCCGGACCGCCTCAGTACCGATTCACGATTTTTACAACATTGATTTAAGGTGATCGATAGTGAGCATATTTCATGGAGGCATTTGCATAAAGGAGTTTTCACGTGTCATCTTTGTTGCTATGTAATAAAATGCCATCTTTTGGAAACAAAACTTTATGTTTCTATTGCCAACGTCGGCTAAAACAATGTCGTAACAATGTACTATGTCCTTTAATTTTAATTATGGTATTTTACTATATCTCTTTTGCGATGTATATCGATTGCGTCGCACCTCGCGTTTCCGCCTTCGGCGTGGTGTGACAAAAGCAACCTTTCTTATAACATTCATATGAAAACCAACAAGCTACATTTTCGGTGATTAGTTACACAAACTCTTGTAATACAAATCACAAATATTTAATAAACGAAGCACCCATAAAAGATGGATACCAAACTATAAGCAAAGATTTCTTAGCACAAAACCACTACAAAGCACTCCTAAAGCGAGATGTGATCGAATTTATTGTGTATAAAAGACATGTATCTAAATATGTAATGGCGGTGGGAAGGGAAGACGATCTTTTGATGTAAAATATTATTAGGTGGTTACAAGCGGGTCTTTATTGATAAGACCTATTATATGCGAATGTAATGGTTGTAGTAAAAGAAAATATATAGTGATAGCCCGTTATATGTGGCAACGGTGAAGGGATGCACAAGACAAGTCTTTGACGGTTAAAGGTGAAGGGACACAAGTGGTGGCGGTGAATAGGTAACATGTGTCAAGGTTTTCTTGTATTGGAGAAATAATAGTGCAAATAAGTAAGGTAGTTTGAATAATAATTTAGGAGAAAAAATATGTATGGATTAGTTTAAATGGGGTAAAATTAAAGTTCTATAATATTTGAAAGGTGAAAGTATGAACTTTTTCATTTGATTCTTATTTTCTTTTTTTAATTCATCGTATATAAAAGAAGAAAATAGTGGATACAATGCTTAGAGCCTTAGACGCCAAAATGGCCTATTGATACGGTTAGAAGATCATTTTAGTAACTACAAGTTAGATCAATGAAGAAGGAACAAAATAATAATTGCATTATATGAATCAAGTAAAATATAGTTTTAATTTTATATTTTCCTTAGTTATGTCTCAAAATTTCACATGAATATCATATAGTATATTTTTATATGAAACATCACATTGTTTATATAGTACAGTTCATTACATGTTAGGCATTGGGAAGGGATCCAATAAGAAGAATAATTAAAATGAGAAGGGTAAGAAGTAATTCTAGCCACACATTTTAATTTTGGAGGGGGGGGGGGGGAAATTTGAATGAAGATGCATCCATTTTTATAGGTGAATCTAGAATGTGTGGTTGTGATTACTTTTTATCCTTCTTATTTTTAGGGTAAATTGCAAAAATGGTCCTTCACGTTCCACGAAATTGCAAAAATGGGACCGAGACAAAAAGTAGCGCAAAAAAGACACCAACGTTCCACATTTTCGCAAAATCGCCACCGAGAGGCCTTTTCCGTTAATTTTCCCATTAAGTGCCACGTAGTTGAGGGTAATATCGCATTTTACCCCTTTCCCGCCAATAACTTCAGTTGCTAGTGTTTTGTTTTACAAATTTAGTCCTTTAGAGCAATACTTTATATACGGGTCTCAATTTCTTCCAAAGAGAACATTAATTTCACAGGTAAAGATCTTGAGAATGGTTAAGCTTTGGCAAAATCGTGCACGCAGTACCCCAATACCAGATTTAGGAATCCTTTATAGTAAGAATACTCTGTTCCATTTTAATGTTTTCCATTTAAACTTGTTATTGTTGTCGGAAGTAATTGATGTTTTATGTGTTCCACAGATTTGAATGAAAAGGTGTTTTCTTTGCAAATCCATCACAATGGTGAATTCACCTCAAAACCAGGAAGAAGATATCTCTTCGGAGATACATATTGGTTTGACGGAATTCACTCTGACGTTTTCTCCATGGAATTATTGGGCAAAATGTTAGAGGATTTAGGTTACTCGGATAGTACCCTTATGTTTACTCACTTTAGGATACCTGGGGAGTCACTGGATGATGGTTTGATACCACTAAAGTCTGACGAAGATGTGAAGACACTTGTGGAGTATGTTCCTATATTTACACAATTGGATTTGTATATTGAAACCGGTGTTTCAATTGTTGAGTGTGAGATGATGGATCGAATGATGACTAAGGGCAAGGGTGTGGTGATAGAAGAAATAGTGGATGATGATATGAATGAGGCTGCTGGAAAGGGTGTTGATGGTGAGACTGGAAACAGTGGAAAATTACTATTGTTAGAGTGGCATAAGACAAGACAACCTGAGAAGGCTGGACCTGTTTTTTATACTGATTCTGACAGTGACTTCCCACCAACATTTTGTGCCCAAAAAATGATTGCAGATCATGCAAAAAGGATGAGTGATGAGTTTCAATTCAGAAGGTTATTGGGAGAGATTGACCAAAACTTTACTGTGGAGGATTCAAGTGAGGAGTCTACAGGTTTGCTCGATTTTTATGATCTCGATTTTGATGATGCGTATTATGCTGACGCAAGTGATGAAGAGGTTGATCAAGAATGGCATGGTGATCCATACCATTTAGTTGATGTACCTGAACCTGAAGAGATGCATGCGATTGAAGAGCCTCAAGAGATTAGTGACATGTTTGCTGAAATAGATCAAGCATTGGATGAACTTGATGACGTTGTTGCAGCTGGAGAAGGAACAGAGGTGTATGCTCTTTATGTTGAACCAATTAGTTTCAGTTTGCTTCCACTTATAGATGTTGATGGTGATGATGGTGAACAAAGAGTTCGTGATGAGGATGTGATTATAGATGAGCAGTGTGATGAAGTAGTTGGAGATGGTGAACAAAGAGTTTGTGATGTGGCTGTGATACCAGATGATCAGTGTGCTGTAGTAGTTGGAAATGGTGAACAAAGAGTTTCTGATGTGGCTGTGATACCAGATGATCAGTGTGTTGTAGTAGTTGGAAATGATGGATGTATATCAATTGTTGAAGGAGATGTGATTAAGGACAAAGAGGTTGCTAAACAAGGAGATGAGCCAGTTCAAGTGCTTGAAAAAATGGAGTTGGGCAAGATGGAGTGATCGCAGAGGACAAGTTTGAAGACCAAGGAAGATCAATCAAGAGGCGAAGACTGATGGCTGACAAAAAACCCAAGGTTGCTGCTGACAAGAAACCCAAGGATGATGCTGACAAGAATCCCAATGATGATGCTAAATAATGGTTATGCTTTTATGTTTAGGTCAATAAATTGTTGTGATTCTGCTATGGTCTTTTAGTAGATCATTTATAACAATGTTTACTTTATTAATATTTATGTATCGGTTATGTAATCTTAACTAGGTTCAATGGTTGCATAACATGTTATCAAATCTAATGGAAGCAAAAAAACTTGGCAATTTTGGGATGCCAAAAACTTGGTAACCCAAACGTTTTTCATTTATTACCCAAACACGCCTAAAACACAGTTTCACATGTACTTACCACGCCTATTTAAAGCCTATACCCAGAAACAAACACAGTAAAACTATTTTGTCAAGGATTTAGCAAAAGAATGTCTCAATTTGTCCTTCTTGAGGAACTCGCTGCTGCTGCTAACTCAACCGAGTTACCATACCAGATGATGGTGTTTTTTGCTAGGGAGACAGAGCGTGATATCAAGTATGCCAAAGAGCTGTTTGTGGCATATCAAGAGTTGCTTGATATTGTCATTCAAAGGAACAAGATGATCTCTGAAATTGAACTGGTGCATCCCTCGGTGCAGATGTTCAAATGCTTGGAATTCTTGAAGAAGCTTCAAAAGTCCGATGTTATGGAGCTTTTGGATTTGAAGAAGAAGATGGCAGAAGCGAAGCTCAAGCTCTTCAACAAGCACGCATTTGTCAAGGGACTTTAGAGTTTCTTTCACGGTCATCTTTGTTTTGATTGTTCCTTTTATGTTTCCATCCTTTTTATGAATGTTATGTTTGAACTTTAATGATATATTATGATTTTTTATGTTTCTGTCATCTATGTTTTGTTGTGTTGATTTATTATGTTTTGCTTGTCAACCATTGGGTATTTTTGCAAAAGTCAACCATAATGTTAGTTGCAAAAGTCAAAATTGATTGTCAAATTAGGTAATTTTGAGTATTTTTGTGCTTGCGCATTATTTTTGTGCCTTCTTTTTAGATCCATTTTGGGCAATTCTGGGTATTTTGGTGCATGTACAATCATGTGCAAAAGTCAAACATGATTGTCAAAATGGGCAAGTCTGGGTCCTATGTAAATATAACTACTACGAATTAGCCAAAAGATCAATAAATTGTTATGCTTCTGCTATGGTCTTTTAGTGGAAGATTATGTAATCTTAAGTTCTTAACTAGTTTCAATGGTTGTCAATCAATTTGATCCATTTTGGGCAATTCTGGGTCCTATGTGCAAAAGTCAAATATAACGAGTATCCAAAACAAAAGATCAAGGTAAGTTACATTTACAACCATACCATTTACCATTCATCAAACCACTAAAACTAACACATCAACAAACAAACTACACTAATTACCACAAAATGGCCAGACACCTTCCTCAAAACAAACATCCTCCAACAACGACGACACAAACCCATTCTCATCACTGGCATCGTCCACATGTAGAGGCGGCGGCAGGCCCTAGGTAGGCAGGCTCTGGGGAGGCGGCATCACACTCTGGTAGTCCTGGTACTCCGGCTGATCAAACGTGGTAACATAAGCCGAAGTGATGGTGGGGTTCATGGGGTTTTTCCTTTTTCTGTTTTTCCGGCTACCACCTCCAACAGGGATGTCCCGGAGCACGCCGCCATGGGTCAAGTGTCTGCGGCAACTACGGCAAAAGTGACGCGGGTGCGATGTGTTGTAGTTGTTGTAGTAGCAGAACTTTGTGTCTTCTGAATGACAACGTGGACATGGGCGTTGTTGTGGGGGTTGTGTCAGAGTTGTTGTGGTCACCAACGTTGAAGTTTCTTGGTGTGTGTTGGTGGTGGTCGTTGTCGTTATGGTGGTGGTTATGATGGCTGTGTTTTCTGACATTTGTGGTGATTGCATTCTTGTTGTGATTCTGCTATGGTCAACTCAAGTCGTGGTGGAGAAGATGTGGGTTGTAGGGGGTTTATGGGGGTAGAAGTTTGATTTTACTTTGCAAATTTAGCCATTGAGATCTAATCACATTGATACCAAGCACATAGGTGATTATGGCGGCAAATTTAATAAGTATTAACAGTGAAATGACGATACTACCCTCAACTACGTGGCACTTAACGGGAAAATTAACGGAAAAGGCCTCCCGGTGACGATTTTGCGAAAATGTGGAACGTTGGTGTCTTTTTTGTGCTACTTTTTGTCTCGATCCCATTTTTGCAATTTCGTGGAACGTGAAGGACCATTTTTGCAATTTATCATTATTTTTATTATTCTTCTTATTTGATTCTAACTCGTTAGGCATTTGGTTAAAGTACAAAATTTAAATTCTAAACTTTCAAGTATAAACCCATGTATACATAAGAATTGGGGCATCTTGATTGGATTTATATTTTGTAAAATGACATGCTAAATTTATAACTTGGTTAAGACAAGAAAAGCGTAAAAATAAAAAGAATTTTACAATTTGTCAATATTTTTAATTTCACGATGTCTTATATGAATTATTGGCACACCATAACCAAGACTCATTGAGCGACCTTCAATTTCGCAAAATTCGGACAACCAACAAAATGAAACTTGACCATCAAAAACTATTATTTATCAAATTTTAGGTCACATGCGGAATAAAACAATCAAAATAAATGGTATAAAACAATTAAGATTATACGGTATAATTTTCCTTGAATTATATAAATCTTTTATATAATAAAACAAAACCCCTATTGGAAATTTTGCATTTCAAAAAATCAATTCATACCTAATTTAAAGATTCCAACTTCTTTAACTTAGATTCTTAAACTTTAAATTGCAAGCACCGTATTTCAGCCATAGTAAAAGACAACAGTACAATTTGAGTATAAACTAACGTTTTTTTTAATAGGTATGTCATTCAAAGAGGGCATGTCTTCATCCCTGGAGGAGACACTGCTGTTGCTATCATTGAAGGCCATGACATCAAGAAATGATGCCAGTGTCATCACATGTGTAACTGTAACGTATGTCAGATTCATCACAACTGTGATGAAAGCTCATTTTGGACACGAGGATAAGTTAAAAGGAGTTTTATAAAAGACATCCATTGTAACTTTTAGTGTTTTGTACTGCACCTACTTTTATTTTCTACTCTGGGAAGAATTATTAGCAATAATGAGATGGTTCTAATAATTGATAAAGATGGTTGGCCTTGGTTGGGTTAGGTAACATGATATAAACTTGTAAGAGCATGTTTGCACTTGATCAACTATTTGATAAGGGAATACCGAAGTTCGTTGATTTAAGGACGGATGTGATGCTTGGTGGACAACACTTGCACATAAATTTGATAAATATTTGGCATCCCGTGTCCTTGTCTATAAAGTGAAGGTGACAAAAATTTATCAAATTTGAGCTTTAACAATAATGCGACCTGGATTTTTTAGGTGAGAACCAGCTCGGAATGTGGGATGTGAATTATGTAAGTAAATAGTTGGCTCATAAATATTATTACCCGTAGACATGTGCACATAATTGTATACCTTGTATAAGAGTACTTGTAAATTTAAATTGAATATGAACTTTGAAATACGAAGTATAGTAAAAAATAAGCAATTCCAAACACTCTTTAAATTGTTAGCGTAGTTTTAGGGGTGATTGTTAAAGCTTATTTTTTGGCTTATGAGCTTATATTATTTTGGCTTGTTTTCCATATGCGCATATTTTTTTTTGGCTTATGAGATTCTCATTATTCAAAGATGAAATATAAGTTCATAAGCTGGAAATAAGCCTAATGGTGAACTTGTAAATTATAGGCAGAAATCATATAAGTTCATAAGCCTATACATAAGCTTAAACAAACACTGCTTTTATATTTGTCAGTTTACTATCTAGTCCAGATTATTTTGTGCAACTGTATTGAACCATGACTTTTGTTTTTACAGCCGAGGGAGGCATCAGGCTACCACTGCAGTAACGTTGGGCAACTATTGTGCACGTCTCATTTTAATGCAACTGTAACTCATTTCACTCTCTTGTCTCTTTTATATGCTTAACTTAGTTTTGATCCAAATTGGACTAGTGGTACTAATAATGATGTTGAGTGGTTTGCTAAAGGAGTCGTAGTTACAGTTTTTTAGGCCTACTTTTTTAGTTTTGTTAACTTGTTTGCAAATGGGACCAGAGCATGCAGTTAAAATAGTATTGGTTGTCTGAATTCATTTAAATGATGTTCATTCTGGTTTTCTTAAAGTTTATCATAAATTGTTGAATTTTTGTATCGAAGGACTACTGCCCAATTATAATTGAGTTTCCATTAAAGTATTGGCCAAGTATCTTCAGAAGATCTACATATGTTTTATGCTATTTAATAGAAAACTTTGCAATACTTCGGAATTGTTTATTTGATGATTAGTAGCTGTTTTCAGATTAAGCTTTTTGTGATTCATTCTATGAGTGAGATTGTGTTTTTAAAAAATTGTTGTTTTGTGAAAGTGACTAGTAAATTGCTATACAAATACGTTTGAAAGCAGTACTTAATGAGATAACAAACATATGCTTTAGTCAGTTCAATTTGAGTTTATGAGGTGTTTTTAACATTCAACACTTAATTGGACCGTGATTTAATGCCAAAATGTATTTCAGATAGAAAAACTTTTAATAATGCTTAAAAGTATGCTCTTAGCCGTATCCACAATGCTGCAAGAATGCTTCTCACTCTTGAGCAGAAGGACCCATGTAGAATCTTTGAAGGTGAAGCCCTTATGAGGAAAATGAACATGTAAAATCCATAACAAGCTTGATTACGTGCTGGCACTTACTGTGGAGAACTTTCTTGAGTGTCGCAGACCCTCGTGCTCAAAACTTGTATGGCAAAGTCCATCGATCATGCTAGAGTGTTCATGAAGTAGTGGCACATCAGGTATAGCTATTTCATATGTATAACCATGATTTCTACTTGTGATCTTGTTTTTACCCATGAAATTATTTAAAAGAAAATGCTTCAGATAACAAATTTTTGGTGCTAATTGCTTTATTGCATGTCAATAAACAAAATCTCACTTTTTTTACGGATTGCTATGTGATTATTCCATTTATGTTTGTATTTTTGATGAATAATCACTTTTTAAGTTATGATTATGGCCTGGGCAGAAGTTTATTTTTAGTACTTATATGTTGTAAGCATAAGCTAAAACATTGTTATCGCACACACCCTCTAAAGTAGCTTCAGCTGGTTTGTAGAACTAAACCTCGTTGGTAGTGGCCATTTTGACTCCTTCACTTGCGAATAAGTGGTTTTGGTATTTGTTTGTCTGTAAAAAGTAACCAAAAGAAATTGGCTAAGCCGTTACCTAACCTGAGTGCCTGACAACCCTTTTCATATTTGACTCGCGTCTTTGCTTTATTATGGTCATTTATGATGTTGCATGTACTTGATTGTGGCTGTGGATACAGGGTTGGAAGGCAAGTTGTGAAAGTTCCATCATTCATGTTGAGACCTGGCAAAGTGAAGCGAAATAACCAAAAGGCTGCTGCTAAGAAGGCAGCCGGCGGGTATGCTGATAATGTTGGTAACTTTTCACAGGTATATTGCCACGCCAATTGTTCTCCATGAAACGTTTTGTAAAAACCATGTTGTGAGTTTTGTGATTGTGTTTTGTGTTGTAAAATTCAGACAAGGTATATATAAAACTTAAGATTAATAATAGAACTAAAAAAAACATATGTTCGACTCTTTACAATATATATAGTCATTGAAACGACATGACTCTTAATACCTAACCATTGTGTCGTTTAACAATAACTCTAAACCATAATAACTAACTTCTAATAACTGTCATATCATAACTGACTTCTAACGGGCTGTTTGGGTTAAGGATTTCGACCCACACAATTTTAGCCCTTTTGACCCATACTTAAATATACTAAACAAATATATAAGTCTTAATGATAATAAGCATTGAAGCATTACAATTGTGTCCACAATCTCCTTCCTAATGCTTGAATGCTGCAATCTTGATCTTTCTGGTTCAGTCTTCAAGTAATGATGATGAAATCATCACTACTGCTTGTGCTTTCTTCAAATTTGCTTCCTTTGGTTTCTTCACTTGACTGCATAACATCTTCCACTCTTTTACACTTCTTTCTGGGAGATTCTTCACTGATCTCTTGTACTTGGGCTTCAAGTGCTTCAACCTGTGCATTTCCCTGTGCACCATGTGCAATCACCCTTGCATCATTCTGTGGCTCCATTTCACTCATGCTAGCCAATCCCTCTGGTTCACCCTGCACTCTTTTAGCCTCCTCATAGTACAATTTCACCAAACCAATATACTCCTTGTATATTTCTTTCACTGTCTCTTGATGTTCATATGCTAGACCAAGTATCTTTGTCAATTGATGCCAGTTTCCATTAAATGATACATTCATGTATCCTCCAAGTGCATCAACAAATTTGTACAAAGCCAATAAATCAACCTTAATTACCCCCACAGTTGGTGGTAATTCACCCAATACTTCTTGTCCTAAGTATTCTTTGTAGAACCATTCGATCATATCCATAAATTTCCCTTTCAACACTTCCCAGTTTCCATATACTAATTTATCTATTCCAATCAAATCAAGAAATGCTATGAATCTTTGAAAAGTGTTTACCTTTAGGAAATATAGAGTTCCATTCATGCTTATGTATTCAGAATCCACATAATCATGATCAAAATCTTTCTCCATTTTCAGTTCCTCCATTCCTTTTACCAATGAACATGCATCATCAGGGTCTATAGACTTGAAATATTCATCCAGAAATTCATTGTGTCTCTTAGTCATGCTGCTATCACTTTCCCCTACAACAATGTTGTGTTTATCAACAGTTTCATCATACATGTGATCAAACATGTACCAAATCTTGCATCTGTTTCCATCATGACTCACAAAGTAACCCTGCTCCTTCAATTGTTCTAAACTTAGAATGTTTAATGTGATTTCAGGAGTGTAAACCACATTAGGTACCATTAATCTTCCTCTGTCTGTATTCACAATCACTTCTCCTACACCATATGAGACAATAAACTTCTTTTGTCTTTCTTCTGTTCCTTCAACTTGGAATCTCTGCATCAATCTTTTGAATAACTGTTTCATAGGAGTCATATGCCTTTTATATGCAGTACTAACATACCATATCTCATCCAAGTTGCCTAAATCAGAACCCTGAACCATGTAATCTGTTGAAACGTGCACTGTCTCTGGTTCATACTTGAAAACTGCTTCATTTTGTGGTGTTTCAATTTCTGTAGTGTCCATTGCATTTGATTCTATGTTGGTTTCCTTTTCTTTGTTTGTGCACTTCCAAAAGAAATGCCCTCTCTTTCTGCAAATATAGCAACGTGCCCTTCTTTCTTTCTTTGGCAAACTGCTTGATTCTCCTATTTCTTTGTAACTGCTGCCACCATGATGTTTCAGTCTTGAGGAATTATAGGATACTACCTCTTCCATTTTCTTTCTTAATAACTGTTTTCCTTCGGGTGAAATATGTTTCTTGTGTCTAGGCCACGTTTGGGTAGTTTGGTATTTTTCTCTTTGTAAGTAATGTCTGTTTGGGATGTATGGTGTGTCTTTGTATAATTGGCTTCTCCAAGGATCAGAACATAGGCTCTGGTACCACTGTTGGTAACTTTTCACAGGTCTATTGCCACGCCAATTGTTCTCCATGAAACGTTTTGTAAAAACCATGTTGTGAGTTTTGTGATTGTGTTTTGTGTTGTAAAATTCAGACAAGGTATATATAAAACTTAAGATTAATAATAGAACTAAAAAAAAAACATATGTTCGACTCTTTACAATATATATAGTCATTGAAACGACATGACTCTTAATACCTAACCATTGTGTCGTTTAACAATAACTGTAAACCATAATAACTAACTTCTAATAACTGTCATATCATAACTGACTTCTAACGGGCTGTTTGGGTTAAGGATTTCGACCCACACAATTTTAGCCCTTTTGACCCATACTTAAATATACTAAACAAATATATAAGTCTTAATGATAATAAGCATTGAAGCATTACAATTCTGTCCACAGATAAAGATGATGAAAATTTGAGCTCCCGGTTATCTCTTAGATCATATCTTTTTTCACAATCTCTTTATTGTTAGGATCCATGTTGTTAAGAATTTCTCAATGGATTATGATCTCATGTCTTGAGTAAACAAGAAAGTATTACATTATGGAAATTGCTCTGTTTACTTTCAGCTAATGTCGAATGATTGTCGGTCCTTTTTCCAAAATACGAATTTTGCTTTCTAATTACGTAAGGATTTTTTTTTTTTTTTTTTGGGACTGTATTTGCAATTGTCATTTGTAAGTGTACCACACGAGGGCCTTTTTTTGCTGGACTTTTGCCATTTTTGTTTGGTTTTTACTATTCGGTGAATTGTACTTAAAATAAAATAAAATAAAAAATATACATATTTATTATTATACACATAAAAGTATTTGTACCTTATTATTCACTTAAAACCTAGTAACAACTAGCTAATATGCCAAGACTTGAAAATATAAGTCACTCGCTATAAACCCAAAAGGCACATTTTTCGTCTCAAAAACAACTTTTTTTGTAAAGCTTAAGTATATGTCTACACATAATGATTTCCCGCAAACCTGCCTTTGATGCACTATGATTGCCTTTATGTCGGTAATAGCTAGCTAGGTCTTATCGTCGGGTATGTCAACACTCGAAACATTGTTGGCAGATGGTCTAGAAGATACCGTTGTTACGGAATCACTTGACTTAGTCTTGACTAGAGAAGCTATTTGTGGCTGATTTGAATAACCCAAAGTCTTTGATTTAAAACTTTTGTCCTTCTTTTTCACATGTTGATCATGCCAACTCTTGAGAGCTTTCGATGTGTGATCATCAAAAATAGACTGCTTCATTGTTGAACCCATCTAAATTTTTAAAGGGAAACATAACAACATAGATATGTTAGATGGTTTTACAAACACTCGAAAGTACATTCCTAGATAATACCAAATGCAAGATTCCAATTCAGAACTAAGAAAGTGCATAATACTAATAACATTCTATAAGTTTTTGTTTTTTTTGAAAGCCAATATTATTAAGAACCAACTACAAGAAGCTAAAGTAAAAGAGAACAACATTACAAAATTTTTGAACAAGCGGATATGGATACACCTATCCAATTTAACCATGACGGATTTTAATGCCTATTCCTATGAAGAATCCATGAGTGAGATACTAGGGGGCTTTGGATCAAAACAAACACGATTCCTATATCTCAAACGGTTTGAAAAATATTGTGAGTGTATGAAGCTAAGAAGTGCTATAGCGTAAGAACCAAAAGAACCTATAAACACGGCAGGGTAAATAGCATTTAAGAATGTAGGAGTAAAATATTCTTACTATCACACAGGTCGTTTCATTACAAACTACTTACTGAAAATTGGCTAAAATCGTCAAGTTTGGCATACAATGGTGTCCTTTTTCATATTTTAGCCAATACCATGGTTGTTGATGAATGTTGACGGTTAAAAGTTAAAAGTACCTGGGTTACAAGGGCATATAGTGGAAGTATGCTGTAGCTGCACAAGCATTGCACTAAAATTCTGCAAAATAAAATTCATATATTAAGACAATGTCCTGGTAAAAATTTAACATCTAAAAACGGCATTAAAACTTACCCCAAAATAACTCTACCATATTGAAGAATGGGATTTTCGTAGAAGCAAGTATCAAGTCCAAACTCATACTGCACGATATAGTCGCATAATAAGTAACATTTAAAGAAAAAGGTTAATGAAAAATATTAGAATTAATAACATCACTTACCCATATCCAAAAGAAGTGTGTTATCTCAAATGAATTCTGCAAACAAAACGTATATACATCACTAGTTTCTTTTTGCGTTCTCACAGATTCAAGAAGGCATATGAGTTATAACTAATTAATGTAGCTTTTATAAAATAGTTTTATTTCCTTTTAAAATATACATATACATTGGTTAGGAGATGAATATACCTGGAAGAGGGTGAGTTGAATAAGATATAGAATTAATCTAGGTTGACTAAACCAGAAGTGTCTGTCTGATAGTTCCACGACAGGTATCCCTTGTACAACCGATTGTCGTTCTTGGATTTCAACAGCCATTTGTGTTACGATTGCTTGAAGCTTTGTGCCAACTACCAAGATAATCTTAACCAAAAATCAATGGTTAGTTAGCCAAACTCACCGGTGTGAAACACTATTCACCAAATCTAAGGTTTTCAGTATTTTGTAACAGTTTCTCGTTTTGAAAGATGTAAGACTATCAGTACATCTATTTATGGTTTAATTCGTCAACACATATTACAAATATGAAGATCAAGGAGATAAGATGCAAGACGCTTACAATTACTGGAAATAAGGAGAGATAAGTCATAGTTTTAGCTCCTGCAAATTTTGATAATAATAACAATGAGTACTATGATCATACTATATAACGATCTTAATCACTGTAATTGGCTTGGACGAATAATCAATCAATTATAGCCCCTCTAAAGATGCAAAAAAGAACATTGTAGCCGAAATAATGACAAGTTAGCTTTTACTAAGTGTCAATCATGACATTCTTTATCTTTTCAAAATATAAGATTTGACTAATACATCAAACCAAATACAATGATTACAAAAGCTATTCATGCTTTAGAAATACAAAAGATGGCGCCTCACCGTCAACGTTCGCAAAGAGAAAAAGGACCGCAGTAGCCCATAACAAGGGGCTGCAAATATCAAAAAATGGTCAGACTAATTAAGAAACACAATAAAGAGTGAACAAAAACTACAAATGGGATAATTAACTTGCAACTAAATATAAAACACAAATGTCAAAACTAAAAACTAAACTAACAGAAGTATTTGACTAATGGTTGCTAACCTGATTCCTACGATTACTTTAAAGTCATCTTCTAATGACCTCTTTATATACTTCTGAAAGTTGAAATGACTCCCAGGAGCTAAATGAACCTATATATCAGAATTGGAACAAACAATTAATAGACACATCTGTTACTGCTCGTAACCTATATATCAAAATCAAACCAAAATGGATAGAACAAGTCTATATAACACAATGACAAGGTGTTTATGGGTTGTAGAACTCACAGAGAAAAAAGCATGGCGCATGGCCAAGTAATCTGATCTACGGACAGACGTAAAAAACTGACGGAAGAAGCACACCTGTAACAAGTGATTATTGTAATGAGTGATTCGTTTTGTAATCATCATAATTCTTGCATAATTTCAAATTAATTACTATATAATTTATAATATTAAAGGAAACAAAACACTCCAGTATGCCGCTGCGGTTTTTTTACACTTCTCATATAAAATTCAATGATTCATAAAGTGAAATTACAAGTAAATTATGCTAATGCAGATAGTGATACTTTACTTACAACATAGAACATTGCGGGAGTGTTTGTAAAAGCAGTCGCGTGATGTTTTACAAAAGATAGCTCCTTTGTGAGACGGAACTTTGTTGGATCTGCATACACAGGAGCACACATCGATGGAAGTTGTAAATTAGCTGGTTTAAGAAAAGTTTGTTTAGATGAAATTAGAAGATAGATCGATGATATTACCAGAGCCACTGGGTTCACGATCCTCCAAAATCTCCTTTTCCCATAATTTCCACTTGCGGGTCTGCCCCAAAGAAAACCATAGCTTAATTATAAGCATTTAGTGACAGAACTTGAAATTCTTATTAGTTTTATTTTTAAGGGTCGAACTAAAATCTGATGCAAGTACAGTATAAATGATTCTAACCTTTGCTCTTCCAAAAATCATAGTGAGGGTACTATAAAATACATGAAACACTGCCAAGAAGAATATAAAGATATGCAATTGGTGCAATCCCGCAACTGATATAATTTGCTCATAACCCTGTCACACACAATTGGAATGCATGTTACCATCCGAAGAAATTTAACCGGATTTAAATTTATATAATGCAGAAAGCAATTAGAAGAAATTTCGTTTGCTATAAACAACAGGATCTATAGATACCGCTCATGTTGGATACTTAGATGGGTTCCAAAAATCGACATACATAGAAAACGTCAATATTTAATATCCAAGTGTACTTATCTCTGGCTTCTATCAACTTGAGTCGGTTAATTTGTATCTTTATGACGATTATTCTCAAAAGGTGAAGATCGGTGGGATCACCCTGGTCCCATGCATCCTAAAGATGCCAACCGGACCCTCCCCCAAGGACCCGGCCCCAGGCAATGAGCACCTGTCCCAGTGACTGTACTTATCAGGAGGTGGGCTATGAACCCTGGCTATTTTCTCAAAAGACCCCTCGCTGACCAGTCAATCTGAGCATTTGCGGTGGGGGGATGGTATCAACAGATTATTGACATACAGAAACACATTGCATATATTTTCTGAGTTTATGGTATGTATGCATTAATTTGGCGGTTAAAAATAAGAAAATTCTTACTTCTTTGCATTCTTTTGGTGGACCATCTCCGGCTAACCTTCTGTGCTCATACCACAACAGTCTCCTGGTATCACCACCACCACCACCATCATCGTCTTCTTCCTCCTTTTCATATTTTCCTTTCTTGCATGGCAAGAAATCCTTCGTAAGAGTCTTCGAAACACAAATCGATGCAATATAGTTTTGGCTAAAGACCAACAGCAACGAAATAAATCCAAGAATCATTAGCTCTGCAATGCCAAAACAAACATAACAAATTACGGATATTCTTGTTAACAGAAATGAGAAAAAAAAAAAAAAAAAAATCTTTAAAATACCGTTTTTGATCTTGTCTAGTGCTTCCAATAGCCCTGGTTTATGTCGTTTTTTCAAAACCTAGAACAAAATAACATTCACACATGTTAGAAAGAGAATTGTCACCAACAGTCTTGTGATCATATCGTTAAAATGAATAACGAGAACATTCTGAAACAAAATGCGCAAATCAATTCATGTTTTACGATCTCATGATAACAAAATGTAAAGAATTTGAGGATTAGAATGATTACATGTCCTACGCTATGAAGACTATGCTCCATGACTACTGAGATTATAACAATTATTGCACAAACACATGCAACGGCCCATGTTGCCGTTTGATCTAGTAATATCGCATTCGGATCACCTCCCCCCATTTTTACCAAATCACTTTACAATGATGTTACTCTTTCACAGTCATCTTCCTCCTTATCTCTTTTTGTTTGATACTTTTCCACCATTAAAATTTTCAGACAATCTAATTGCCAATGTAATGATTGAAAGAAATCCGCTAGAAAAATGAAAACCAGATTGACAATGGAAAAGAAAAATGTTTTAACTAACTTGAACCAGGTTTTGAATGGATTGGTAAAAACTAATTAACGAGAGCGTAAATAGGGGATTTAGTTATGTGATTATTAACCATGACCACAGGATTCTTAAGAGACATAATTCAACATAAAAAACATCAGACAGCATTTTTCTATTATGTTTTTCACTAAAGTAACATTGTTTTGCAGCTTACTAAAATTAGCTCCTTTTTTTAAGGGTGTTTGGACTTTGGATGTGCATTTGAAACTGATATGTGATATTTTATGAACTTAATGAGATAGCACTAACAAAACCAAATTCTGAAACAAGTCAAATTTTGAAATTGAGAAGTCAAAGTCAAACAATTTAAAGAACAACTCTACAAATAAGTGAATAACTAAACAAATCTAAATATCTGATGGGGGTTTACAAAGTTAAATGTCTCTATGTAATCTTTGTTGGGAGGAATCACTTGGAACAAACACCGGAAGCTGCCCACCCCGTTGTGATCTACCCTGCTGATAATAACTCGACGTGTTCGTGGTTATGGCTGCATTCGTGGTGGGTTCTCTTAGCGGACCACCGCTGCTGCTAGGACCCACAAGAGGCCCACCGAAGAAAATTGATTGACCCGTGTATGTTAGTTCAGTGCCTGAACCCTGCGAGGTAGTGCCACCACCACCTACTGTCTTTGCCATTGCAGCAGACACAAACCGTCCTGCTTCTTGATCCCAATACACCGATGACGATCTTGTCCCTTCATTAACCACATTTCTCCTAGGAAGCTGTGGGATACGCACAGGTGGTGGGGCTGGTGCGGGCACGGGCACAGGCACGGGTACCGCCACAGGTACAGGTTCGTTAGAGTGAGACCAAGGAGACTGGTTCCCGGAGGATTGGTACATTGGGTTAAAATGATCCCGGGCAGGCGGTGGGCTGCTCAAGTTACTAGCAACACTATGAGCACATGTTTCGGTATCATCTCGACTAGCTCGACTAGGTGGATATGAGCTTTTGGAGCCGTGAAACCGTTGCTGATGGATACTGTTTGGGCTGCTTTTAATGCTAACGTTGCTGCTTGATAAATGATCCGGATCGTATTGATTCTGTTTAGAGCCAACGGGACGAAGAACAGAAGAGGAGGCTCGAGCTTTGGCACCTGCTTTCACGGCTTCGTTTGAATCCAGTTTTGCAAGCTTCCAAGCACTGATTCGAACTGGACGGTTAGGTGGTCGTTTGCCCTTGTCGGGTGGCTGGACCGCATCCGGGTCAACTGTCGATGGAAGCCGACCGGGTTCCAAATGAGGAATGACTTCATCCTGATTACAAAAGAGGGTTATTACTATAAAATCACAAGTTGGTAACAATCATAATAATCGACGGTTCTTATCCAGAAATGGTCGTTGACAAACACAGTTTGGCGAAGTACGGTCCCAATGACGCTTAATTTTCAACATGATTTGACTAATGAATGTGCTAAATATCCTTATGTGGTTATAATCTTGAATCATTAGTAACGAAGTGACGACATTACCCTAGTAATATGTAAGGATTGTTTACTGAAGGTAAAAGTCGTTTATTTACTTAATGCAATAGACCAGACATAGAGCAAATATCGCTAAAACAGACTTGCTATGACTTTGGGAAGTTAACAGACTTACCAATTTACTTTAGGACTGAGATTGAAGGGGAAATTTTAATTTGCAACATTTATTATGATAGCCATACCTCAACCTAACTCTACTTATTTGCCTAATCTAATCACACTGCATTTTACAGATTATGATCTACAAAATTCCCAAATCTCGTGACTGGTCATGGGTATTTTAGATTTTTTTTTACTGATATTCAAACATTTTTATTAAGTTATGTACTTGAGACACAAGTGTATAAATCCTTAAAACAAAGATGTAAAACTGGAGGGGGTACCTGATGATCCATAAAGATTCTAGGAGGGGTGCACCAAGCACCTTTATATTGCAAGCCTAAACCCAAACCAAGAGAGCTACGGCCGCTCATAGCAGTGACAGCAGAGCTTGTTGGTGAAGATGCCAAGCTTTGTTGATCCATTCCGTCTAGTGAAGGTCCAGCTGGTTCACTTTGTGTCCTCATTGCAACAACATATTCATATGTTGTAATGCCCTGCATGCATCCATCCAGATACAACAATTTGTTAAAGGTGGCAAATTGGGTGGGCAAAAAAAATAATTAAAAAAAAAAATTGTATTCTGTACAGCTCGGAAGGGGCCCGGTTGATCCAGAAGACTTTTTGTCCAAAATTTTTGAAGCTCTTATACATATTATTTCAATAGCTATTTTTTCCCACTAATCATTTGATTGACATGATCTAGTAGGTTTTATGCTATAAATATTTACATCCGGTGAGACTTTCAACCCCTTTCTTTTACAGCTATTAGCTAAATTTATACTCGACCCGTTTCACCTATAGAGATAAAATATACATTGAAATGTTGTTCTGTTAATGGTTCATAAATGTCTTGAAACAAACCTTGCGAATTAGGATTATGTGGAAAAAGAAGAGTTCACCCAGCGGAATGGTGGCTAGAAAGGAAACAACGGTACATATAGCCTGTAAAAAGAATAAACAATTAGAAAACAATGTAAAACTTTCCTGCCAAACATGAATAATTTAACCAAAACAATCACCAATGGAGTATTTGGATGTGCTTCTAGGTTATAAAGTGATTATCATAAAATATGATTTCAGATTAGTTGGGTCAAAAGTCAGAAAAAATGGATTTTGAGATGAAACAAGGCATTGTAGTAAGAAAACTAATTATTAAGATAAACGTGAACATAACAAACTATCCTTTAACTCTGACTTTTATCTGATTTTGATCAAACACATCCAAATACCAGCCCCCGTCCCAGGAAAAGTTGCATCAATCTCCATTTTCAGAATGTGCTCGATTTACAGTTATCTACTTTTTGATTTTTATCATTATAAGTTTAAAGAAATTAGTCTGCCACCATGTCGTCCCTCACCGGGAATATGACCAAATTTAGTAATGCGGTAGGGAATAAAAAAACAAAATACATGTGAATCGATTTAACTAATAAACTGATGAGTCACAACTCTATGTAAGATATGGAAATGATCAGATAATGATGTTATAGCAGTTTAAAGAAAGCAATAGTACCACAACAGTTGCAAATGGTGCCCGACTAAATCCATCTCCAAGTCTATCAGCAATTTGATCTTCTGTAGCCCGTTTACTAGCAAAACATCGAACAAGAACCGCAATACCAACTCCACATTCAAAAGTAAGCTGAGATGCAAATACAAGACAACATAAAAAATTAGAGCTGTACTACTAACAGAAACGACAACAGAAATTTAGGATATTAATGTGCTACTTACCCAAACAAGGCTCACAGCCATTAAGCACACAAATGTAAAGTAGTTTTTCCTCCCAACACAATTGTTCAACCACTGCACAACACATGTAATAAAGTAAATTAGGTTAAAATAACAAACATTACCAACGTAGATGCTGCAAGGACCAGCTGGTGTTGATAACAATCACATCAGAACATATGCATTCAAAGTCCTGGACTTTTAGCATTTTTATTTATTTATTTATTTATTTATTTTTATATTTTTTTTAAATTTAATTGCGTGACAATTACCAATAATATATCCACTTCGTCACATAAATGGGTTCAAGTTGTCCCCCGCTAGTTAAAAGGATTGCAGAGGCCGGCATTTGTAGGAAGTTCTTGCAATTTATAGCAAAAAGATTGTTTTCCATGCTTGAAGTAGTGACCCTTTGCATTTAAGTTGCAAAGATTAGTTTTCAATATTTCAAAAAAGTAATTATGATTCTAGTTTCTAATAATTTAAGGTCAAAACAGTGAGATTTGAAGTCACGTGTAACCATTTTGATATAAGAATGTGACTTTGAGACCAAATTAAGCTTAACTACATATCCCTATAGATCTAAACCCAAATATGTTAAATGGTGCCAAACTGGAATGCCGAACTTACCCGACAATGATGATCGAACCCGTCAACACATTTATCACAGCTTCTGCAGTGTTTGCTAAACTTACGAACCTACAAGAACCGGACACAAAATTAAGTTTACACAAGTTCCAAAAGTTTATCAAAGTACCCTTTGGAGGTGCCAAAAAGTTCGACCGTTTACTTATGAGTGGTCAATTTGGGTTATGTTTCAACTCTGATATTAACATGAGAAGGTACAAAGGTTAATGCCATTAGGAGAATACCTCTGCATTGCACAATGTGCAGAACAAAGCTTCTTCTTCTCCACCTTGTTGCATCTCTTCGTCATTTCGGCAATCTTCTTTGACAATACAACCACAAAAGATCCCTCCAACTTTTGAGCAACAACCACCCGAACTACCATTATTATATATTCCTCCACTTCCATACCCAGACTTGCTATGTTCTCCAACAGAAGACGCGTTTCCTGACATATTAAAATCACTCAAAATTTGTTAACCATAGTTCCTAGTTACAAACAAGTAACTAGACTATTTGACGGGATTGAATTACTACTAACCAGGAACTTCTGTACCATTATGTGATCTATTTGGTGATGGTCTTCCTGGTTCAATTAGGATGCCGGGATCAGCAGGGTCAATAGCCGTGCATCTTACATACAGGACAAATACACTCAGAGCCTATTACACAATTACACAACAACAATCATAATTAACTATCAGGTAACAACAAGAATCAGTGCCTAATATGTACTTAAGTAATGGTTAAGGTGGCAATTTCTACCCTCTTGTTTATAAATGGGTCGATTTGGGTAATGTTTCTTCTCTGACAATTCAAATAATGTTGTTTGAAAGGTAATGGGTCGAGAAAGTCTCCCAAAGTGAACTTCAATACCTAAAACTGATAAATCACTTTATTATGGGAATATTGCAATTTTTGTAATCACATATCCACTCATTTTGCCACCTCTACTGCAAGCACAAAACAATAACTTACCAAGAAGGAATAAACCGCGATTGCGACGTGTTCATATATATCCTTGCCAAGAAAAGGAGAGAAAAAGGCGTAGAAGGCAACAGACAGCAAAAAATACACCGTAATAGCCACAACCTGCACATTTGGGAGAAACAAAGTAAGATGGCAGTCTAAGAAAACACTAACAGGCTGTTTGGATGTGCTTCTAAACCGAGACTGAAGTTTGACCCATTGATTATGATAATGTTTTCTCTAGGGTCAAAATAATCAAATTCAGGAAAAGCGAGTAAGGAAAGGCTTCTAAAGTTCGAACTTATTAAAACAAAAGCTGTAAAATTAATTGACTCTTCAACACAACAACACCCAATCCCGCCAAAGGGGGACGTAGGATGTAGAGTTGTAGAGAGCTGCCCGAGGGTAAAGGGACTGACCTCCGGCAATAATATAGTAATGCCAAGATAAAAGCATGATTTTGACTCAAATCCCTAGGCTGGAGCCAAGAAATAAGTAAAAGCTTCACGGCTTTAACCAAATAAAATATAAATAGCATTGGTTGAAATTAGTTGACAAGACTAGTGTGGTATTGTGTTACCATAAGTCAAACCTTAAAAGATATTGGTTCTTGTTGGAGATCATGGCCTACATTACTTATTATTTGGGGTGTATGGTCGTTGAATATTAATCTGAAGTGAATTTTGCAAACTGTAATAACTCTTGAATCAGCTTAAATTAATCATTTTGGGTACTGATAGTTAAATTAATTACTCATAATGAAATAAATGAATGAAAGAGAATAGTAGAGACCTGGAAAGTATGAGCAGGAAGTTCCCATCCATGGCGCCTAGCCATTTCTTAATTTATCTCAACTTAACTTAAATCAAACACCATTCAAATTCACAGCTAGTCAACAAGAATTAACGTTGACCCACCCAGTTGTTCTACAGTAAATCAAACCCGACCCGGAATCACTAAATTGTTTCTCTCTCTCTATCTCTCTAGGGTGGGTGGGTTTGATTTGAATGAGTGAATCAAAGTAGAATAAGAAGAAATGTGGAATAACAACAACTAGAATGAGAGAGACGACTAGTTTCTTTTTTACTTTTCTTTTTTCTTTTTTTTGGGAAAACTAAAAAAAATACCAAATTTTTTTTATTAAAGTAAGTGTGTGTGTGTTTTGTTTCTAGGCCTGCAAAAGTTTCAAGTCAAACTTTGTTTCTCCACACATACCGTTTGTTTGTTTTTAGAGCTTTTTTGCCGGCTCCACTCTCACTTAACCAACTTTAATTTACCCTCTCTTGTATTACTATCATTTCATTTCAATTTCAACAAATGTTTTAAAAAGATTAATAAAAGTTTGTCATTTTAATTTTTAACAACTAAAATGAAATATTTTTTCACTAGATTTTTTAGTTTTTTACTTAATAAAAAAGTAGACAATTATTTTGAGACATTCTAAAAAGAAAATATGAACAATAATTTTGAAACGGATGGAGACCATATTTGCTATCATTAGTTGACAAAAAAGTTTGCATATATTAGGTTTTTTTTTTTTTTTTTTTTTTTTTTTTTTTCATTTCAAATTTAGCCCTTTTTTTTTTTGGTATTTTGCGATATTTTGTGACATTTCTACCCCTCTCAGCTGATAGGACTTTTTTTCGCAAGGCAAAAATGTCATAAAATACCTTAAAAAGCACGGATTTGAAACAAAAGTATCTCTATAAGCAAAAAAATTTATTCACTACTAGAAAAACAAATGATGGCAAGTATATGATACATTTTTAAAACATTTGCCCTTTCAATTTCAACTAGTTTCTAAGTTTACATTTTTTATGTTTCAACATAAATGTTCACTCTAAAAATGCATAAAGTTTAAGAAAATTTTACTAAATGCACTCTTTATCAATTAAATATTATATTCACCCGCTAAATTCTCTTTTGATTTATTAAAAATCAAACTTGACATTTATTTTGGTATATCTTAAAAATTGAAATATGAACATTTGTTTTGAGACAGAAGGAATAGATAGTAGCAAGAGCGTTTTCTATTTAGTAACAAGTGTTTGGTACAACAGTTGTAATTGTAATTATAAATGAAAAATGTAAACTAACGGTTTGATATATAATCAATAATTTTTAATAAATTCAACATTACATTAAGATGTAACATGATGCAACAACGTTCACTCTATATTTGACGTATTACAACAATTAAATGCAAGTGAATCATAGTATAGTTCACTTAACTAACATATCTTTAGTAAAAAATTAAGTCAATTTAGTAATTTACATAGCATAAAACAAAGTAACAGAAAGTGATAAAGCATCAAAATACATTGAACAAAATAATGTAAGATGTAGAAAGTTGAATATATAAAGGGCAATCAAGTAAATTAAACAAGTGGTTCAATAAAAACTATGACACTACTTCATATAGCTTTTATTTTTAAAGCTTCTTTTTCTAGATAAAGGCTACAAGCTTGATATCCAAACAAGGCTAGTACTTCTTATAACTAGAAATAAAAGCTTTATTTGTCAAATATTACTTCATGTATTTTTAAAAAAATAACATTTTTTTCCAGCTCTCGCTTTATTTTGCCAAAAGCAATTGTACTTCTTATAACTAGAAATTTTCACTAGCATTTAATTTGTTACGATTTAGAAAACAAAAATTAATACTCCATAAAACAAGATAAGAGAAGCGTTGTGCTGATCAAGGTGTAATCGGTCATATATAATATCGACCCAATTCATTTCTTTGAATAATGTTATGTGGAGTAGTTTGCTTTGTAGGGAATATATAGTGAGTTGCAAGCAAATTATTGTGATTCCCATATTTTATTTGGCATGAAGTCATGAACGTTGGATTTTGTCTCAAAGTTTGTGTTGTTTTCTACTTTCCTTTATTATAGTAGTTCTTTAGTTTAAAGTTTGTGCACTGTAAAAAATTATATAATAACAGGCCGGTTTCAGATTATATACTTTCATGAGTTTCATCTACCTAAATAGAAGTTTGCTTTGACTGCAACATTTATACTCCGTATTGTTTTTGCAATTGCAATGACAAATTTCTAATTAAGGGGCTTTATCTAGTTTGTGTATATGTGCGACGAGTTCAAACTTAGTGAATCAGTCAACCAAAAAGTTACTAAAAAAAAGAATTTTTTTATGGGATTACGAGAAATACTAATGTTGTTTTTATGATAATTATAAATTGGGTTTTTCTAACATGTGCCCTTAGGCACATGATAAGAGTGGGCCCGTGTGTCCTTTTTATTCAAAGATCCACAAAAAGTACACACAATATATTTTTTTCTATAAAAAATGACAAGAATCCATACAAAATAGACACAAGGACCCACCTCTTAACATGTGCCTAAGGGCACAAATTAGAAAATCCCTTATAAATTATACATGTAGATTATTTGATAAAAATGATAATGCCAAATCATATGATGGTGTACGGCTGTACGCGGTGTGTAACTGCGCTTCAAAAATTAAGAGCCTCAGAATATATACCTCGTTTATATTCGGAGACTCAAAATTTTGTTTTGTAATGAACTCATTCCAGCAAGAAGATAATTAGTTTCATTACGCTTTTTTAGTACGTGATCGTCGTGCATTTGCATGTGATTACAATGCTTAGGTTACTAAAAATTTACAGTAATGTTTTTGGAAAAATATATGTAGATGTATGTTGGAACAGTTTGACATAGATGGTGAGCTGCCCTACCTACTATGAAAAAAATATATGCAGTTGCATGATTCCCTCGCTTCTTTTATTACACCAAGAACATGAAGTTTTTGTCCCCAAGAATCTGTCTTGTCTTTTAGTTTAATTAGTTTAATAATGATACTACTTGCATTGGTATTTTCATCATTAATAAAAGAGAGAACTGCAAAATACATCCTTGTGGTTTACACATTTTGGCATCTTACATCTCTGTCAGAAACTTTTGGCAATATACATCCCCGTTAGGCAAACGTTTGCCACAATACATCCCTCGTTAACAATGAGGACTAACGGTGCAAATTTTTCCTCCGTTATCTCTTAACGAGACTGAAAATATTACACCGTTAGCCTTCGTTAGCCAAACATTTGCACCGTTAGTCCTCTTTTTTAGAAAAAAAAAATAAAAAAAAAAGTTAAAATTAAAAAAAAAAGGAAAAAAAATTTAAAAATTAATTTTTTTAAAGTTAATATTTAAAACAAATCATTAATATTTGCGAAAAAAAAATTACTTTTTTTTTATATATACACATTTTTTTAAAAATATTAAAAAAAGGAAAAAAAATTTCAGAATCACAAACACAAATCTGTTAAAAAAAAATCACCAACAGAAATCTCAAAACAAGAACACAAAAACACAAATCCAAACCATTTTCCCCTTTCTCTAACCTAGATCACAGCCACACGAACACAAATTCATTACTTTTAATTTTTTTTATTTCTTTTTCTTTACACAGATCCAAACCACAAGACTCTAAAATGATATAACAGAACTCATGATCCAAAACCCACTAAGAACTAAAACCCACAAAGAAAGCTTAAACAAGAAATAAAATCCACAAAGAACTCAAGATCTTTGCGTTGTGTTCTCATGTAAATTCTTTAAAGAAACACAAATTCATTATCTTCATTTAATTACCATCTCTCCCATGTCTTATCTCATCTTCGCACTTCAAGATCAGACAAACACAAACCTTTCATCTTAGAAATCATCACCATCCTTACAACTCCTCAAAAAAACACACGAACACAATCACACTTTTCCAGTCACTCATCTTGACTTAACCACCATTATCTCTCCTTTATTTCACACGCAATCACTCGAATCTGAAACTCAATCCTCACAATCACTTTGAAGTCGTGGTGATTTGGTGGCAGGGGGTGTTTGTAGTGATGGGTTGGTGGTGATGTCGTGGGAGGGGGTGTTTGAGATGATGGTTTGGTGGTGATGTCGTGGAAGAGAGTGAGGAACGAGATGTGAAAGTAGTGTGCGGTAGACATGGTGGATGCAGGTGTTTGTTCAATGTTCATCTGGAACAGATCTAGGGTATGTATGTTTTTTAACAAGTACAAAAGTGAGTGTTTATATGGTCCTTGTATTTTATGCCTTTGTGTTTATATATATCTGTATTTATGTAACAAATTAATTTTTGAAGTTAATATTTAAAAAAAATCAAAATTTTTTAAAAAAATTAATATTTGCGAAAAAAAAATTAAATTTTTATTTATAAATACGCATTTTTTAAAAATATTAAAAAAAAGGAAAAAAAATTTAAAAATTAATTTTTTAAAGTTAATATTTAAAAAAAAATCAAAATTAAAAAAAAAAATTAATGTTTGCGAAAAAAAAAATTAATTTTTTTTTATAAAAACATTAATTTAAAAAAAAATATTTTTTTTAAAAAATACGCATTTTTTTTATAAATAATAATTTTTAAAAAAATACGCATTTTAAAAAAAATTATTTATTATTTATAATTTTTTTTTTCGCAAATATTATTTTTTTTTAAATTGATTTTTTAAAAAATATTAACTTTTAAAAAATTAATTTTTAAAATTTTTTTCCTTTTTTTTAATTTTTTTTTTTTAATTTTAAAATTTTTTAACTTTTTTTTTTCCTAAAAAAGAGGACTAACGGTGCAAATGTTTGGCTAACGAAGGCTAACGGTGTAATATTTTCAGTCTCGTTAAGAGATAACGGAGGAAAAATTTGCACCGTTAGTCCTCATTATTAACGAGGGATGTATTGTGGCGAACGTTTGCCTAACGGGGGATGTATATTGCCAAAAGTTTCTGACAAGAATATAAGATGCCAAAATGTGTAAACCACAGGGATGTATTTTGCAGTTCTCTCTTAATAAAAGATCAATAGTTTTTGGAATTGTTATTCAAGTACGTATTAGGTTGACTATAAACGATGAGCTTATTCTAGTTACATAAAAAAAACTGGTTGTCGTTTTCAGTTAGTTATCCGTTACGTAGCGATAATCAAACGTCTTAATCAAGAGAGTTGATGCCTCGATGTATACTTAATGAGTAAATATTATTCATATTACGGTCTAAGCAAAGGACTTAGCCCATTAGTTGTCAGGGATAATTCTAAAAATGCCCTGGTTGTTTAAGGCGTGAGACTATCTAGACGGAATTTTTTGTGTTTGCTTTTCTAGACCATAGCAATCAGTACTTTATGGGCAACTAAAATCTTCAAATGACAAGTGTGGCTTTACGAATTACAAGGTAAGCCAACTTGTATATTTTTGGGCAACTGACGGCCTTTATGTCGGACAAGTGACGGCACATGGTTGGCTAAATTCAAGTTGCCAAGGCAACTGGTCTAGAAAAGCAAACACAAAAGATTATGTCTAGATAGTAACAAATGATACTCATGCCTTAATACTCATTGTTCAAGTATTGTCACTTGTACTTACTTCACTGGTTTGCAACTCAAATTAAATGTACTCATTGATTCTCATATCAATGTAGAGGCATTACAATGGATACCTCTCATGCATGTTTGATTCTAAATTGTTCTACATTTTCGTAAAGGAAAATTTTATTTGCATTATAACCTAAATGTAGATCTAAAGTACAAAAATGGCTTCAATAGGTAATGTTCGTATTGTTAATCGACATTATTTAGATTAGTAAACCCATTGTGTATTTGTTATAAGACCTAGTCCATTTATTGTAGGTTAAGTGATTGTAAACTATATATATTGTGCTCATTATTCAATAATACGTACGCATGGATTTATTTTAATAAATGTATACCCGTGCAAAGCGACAATATATAGCGGTATATAATTATATTTGCGAAATCGTGATTCTGGTTCGATCTTTGACGCAAAACGTGAGTTTTTTTTTAAATAAAAAGCATTTGTTTTTAAAATTAACTAGACGAGTACCCGTGCATAGCAACGGAATTTTATAGCGACAGATAGTTTATTGATAAAAAAAGTTTATAGGTTATAAACGAAAAATAATAAAAGTTTGAAGATTTGGAAATTAAACATAATGTTTTGAAACCCGGTTCGACCCGGGTGGTTCAATTAGTTGAACCGTTCCGGTCGAAAAACGGGTTTGAAGCATCCCGAGTCAACCTGGTTTGTGTTTTAATTGGTTGTATGTAATTTGGTAGATATGTTTTTAATTGGTTGTACAATGTGAATAAATCATTGTACTTTTAAGTAATGGATAATGTTACCCGGTTCGACCCTGTTGAACGTTCAACCGGTTGAACCGTTCCGGTCGAAAAATTGGTCGATTTAAACCGGGTCAACTTGCTAGGTTGGGTCGAAAACGGGTCAAATCAAACTGGGTCAACCCGCCGGGTTTGAAGCGTCCCGGGTCAACCTGATTTGTGTTTAAATTTGTTGTATTTAATTTGGTAGATGTGTTTTAATCTGGTTGTACAATGTGAATAAATAATTGTACTTTTGAGTATTGTGGTGTTTTAATAAGAGTATTAATTACATTTCACTTTCTCTCTCATTTAACCATTGTTGAAAACTCAACATTTCACTTTTGACCATTTTTCTATTATAAGTAGTATAGATATAGTGTGTGTTTTTGGAAAGTTACCTAGTTTGGTATTGATCAAGCTTAAAATGTATTAAGTGATACTTAGAGATAATTTAGTCAAATTACATTAATTTAAGTTTTTAAGAAAATCTCAAGATTTTAAAAATAGGCATTTATGCTTTACAAGTAGTAAAGATGCATATTCTTTCTAAATTTAAGCCTGCATTCTACAACTAAAATTTACTGTAGGTTCTTCTTTTCATCGTGCATCATCATGTTAGCTTTCACCACCTGTGAGCATGTGTTGATTGTGATTGGTTTTTGGCTAGAAACGAACCTAAAGCCAAAATGTTTATTTCTTGAAAATGGAACCATTTGGTCTTGTTTATCACTTATCAGTTATTCGGGTTTTGGCTATCAGTTTCAGTTTTATCTTTCTAAGAAAACATATGATCATAAAACAATATACTTATGTAGTTATGTACATGTTATAATACAAACAGTCAAAGTGTAACACCCACTATCTGAATCCTATTAATAGATTGGAGATAGGGCTCTAATCAACACAAATTGCTAAATTGAGAATACAATTTGTAATTGAAAAGTGAATTGATTTGTTATTATTATTGAGAGTTGTTTACAGTAAGAAGAAAGTGTTTACATCAATGAATGAATTTTACAACCAAGAAATGTAGATTTTATACAAATGAAAAATGGGTGGGAAAGTTGGTTTAAGTTGGTTACAGCACGTGCAGGTCACATGCTGTCTAGAAAGGTTGACTTTTGCCTTTGACTTCAGTTGTACATGTAACAATCCATCCCCCTTGAGAAAATCCTTGACCTCAAGGATCTAAGACAAAATCAGGAAACCTTTTTGTAATGTCTGCTAGTGATTCCCATGTTGCATCATCTTCTGTCCCATTGCTCCATTGAATCAACCCAAACACTGCTGCTCTATTGCCTTGTTTCACCATCCTTCTATCTAGTAACTTGATAGGAATAGCAGCCAATAACCCTTCAGAATCACACTGTGGAAAGTCTCCCATACTAATAGCTTCTGAATGACATAACTTCAGTTGTGAAACATGGAAAACTGGATGCACTTGAGCAGATATAGGTAACTGGAGCTTATAGGCAACCTGGCCTATCTTTTGAATCACTTGGAAAGAGCCAAAGAACTTTGGAGATAGCTTGTTTTGCTTCCCTTGTCTGAGAGTTGTTTGCCTATATGGTTGAAGCTTCATATACACCCATGCTCCAACTCAAATTCTCTTTCAGATCTCTTCCTATCAGCTTGACTTTTCATTCTATCTTGAGCTTTCTTGAGGTTGAACTTGAGTATCTTAATAGTGTCTTCCCTGGCTTGTAAAGTTCTATCAACAGCTTCCACTGGACTATCTTTAGCTATATAAGGAATGTGTAATAGAGGTGGTTGTCCATACACTACCTCAAAAGGAGTGGTGTTTGTTGAAGAATGGAAATTGGTGTTATACCAATATTCAGCTAATGGCAACTACTTAACCCAATCCTTTGGTTTTTCACCAGTCATGCACCTCAAATAACCTTCCAAGCATTTGTTCACAATTTCAGTTTGGCCATATGTTTGTGGATGGTATGCTGATGAAAACTTCAACTGAACATGTAATTTCTCAAATAAAGATTTCCAAAATAAGCTCATGAAAATCTTATCTCTATCATTGACAATGGTCTTAGGTAACCTATGTAACTTGTAAATGTTATCCACAAACATTTGTGCCACTTATGGTGTAGTATAGGGATGAGATAGTGGCAAAAAATGGGCTTGCTTAGACAATCTATCCACCACCACCAAAATTGCACTCTTTCCTTGTGATACAGGTAAAGCTTCTACAAAATCCATAGAAATATCTTGCCAAATTTTCTCAGGAATTGGTAAAGGTTGAAGCAAACCTGGATATGCAGAAAGATCTAATTTATTCCTTTGACAAATATCACATTTTCTCACCCAATGTTTGACCATTTTTCTCAAACCTTTCCAATAAAAGTAAGTAGTAAGCATTTTTGTTGTGCCAAACACCCCTGAATGTCCTCCTATAGCAGAACCATGAAAGTGAGCCACCAATTTCTTTCTTAAACTTTCATTTTGGCCTACTACCCATTTATCTCTCCTTTTCAGTTGACCATTGTGCCACACATACTTACTGTTAGTCAGAGTACCTTGTTGCAGACCTTGTACCACCTTTTGCAAAACAGGATCACTGGTCCAAGTGTCTGTAACTGCCTCCATAAGCTCATTTGTTGCACCACCAGTCAAAAGACTAAATAACTCTGCTTGTCTTTCAACTCTTGAGAGGGCATCTGCAGCAACATTATCTTTTCCTTACCTGTATTCAATTTCATAATCAAATCTAAGTAACTTTGGTAACCACTTTGACTGGAATGGTGTAGTAATTCTTTGATCCAACACATATTTCAAACTGAAGTGGTCAGTTTTGATTTTGAAATGTCTATCCAACAAATATCCTCTCCACTTTTGTAATGCCAACACCACTGCTATTGGGTAACCCTTTTGTTGTAACACAGCCCCAATGCCAAATCCTGAAGCATCTGTTTCTATCACAAATTCCTCATCAAAGTTTGGTAATGCCAACACAGGGGAATTTACCATGGCTTGTTGTAATTCCTCAAAGGCTTTATGAGCTTGTGGTGACCATTGTGTGGAAAACTAGAAGGGGGGTTGAATAGTTTACCGCTTATTAATCTTAATTATCTTTTAAAACTTTACGTTTGTTTAAAGACATAGACTCAAATTACTTGTTTAATCTTTGAAAAGCTTTACGTTTGATCAAAGATATAAACACAAAATACTTGTTAATCTTTGAAAAGTTTTACGTGTAATTAACAATTCTAAATAAAGACAATATGTAATATGCAAAGATAAAGAAAGAAACAATCAAACCACAACACGATTGTTTATCGTGGTTCGGCTACAAGGACTCTTTTTCCTTGCCCTACATCTACGCCCCGAGTTTCCAACTCGAGAGTTTCAAGCACTAGTCAACAAGCTCCTTTCACGGGTGGAGAAACCTTTACAATCGTCGCTTACACTTTATCCGGTACAAAGCTAGATACCGGGTCCTAGTTCAAGGTAGAACCAACCTAACGTCGCCTATCCACTATTTCCGACACTAAGCTAGATGTCGAGTTCTTTTACAAGGGTACAACCACTCCCGATAGTTCTTTTACAAGGGAACAACAACTCCCGACACACTATGTATTTTGAGGCCTAAAATACTAACCGATCACTTCTACACAAGATACAAATGAAGTATAAACTACCAAAGTTCATACATAACAAAGCTAACAAGTCTTGCAACTTTTGAGTTGAAACTTGTAACTTCTTGGAAGAACTTGTGAACTCCTTTGCTACATAAGAGAATCACACAAGTCAAATGTTACTGAGTTAGATGTGAGAATATGTGAAATATATGTCCTAAAGTGATGGGTGAATTCTTGCAAGTGGCTTGGTATTTATAGCCAAACCAACCAGCAGTCTGGCGGATCCGGCGGAACCTTAGAATGGGTTCCGCCCATGTACCCTGAGGGTTCCGCCAGGACTGTCAGGAAAACATGCAAGAAGTCTTTCCATGTCAAGCAATGTCACATCAAGTTAGTCAAACACACAATTGTGTAAGAAGTCTTATGGAGAGTCAAACACATAAGGTTTCCATAAATGCATGATGTGATGTAAGTCTTATGGAGAGTCAAACACATAAGCTTTCCATAAATGCATGATGTGATGTAACATATACTATATTCAGAAATAAACACAATGTTATGTTAAAAGAGAAATGTAAAATCTAGTTATACAAGACTGAAAACTAAAGTGATGTTTTTACTATAAACAAAGGTTCATACTTTGTCATTAACAAAATTTAGCAAAGATCGTAAAATATAAATAACGTTTTTAGGCGATATTTGTATTAACAATCTCCCCCTTTTTGTTGATGACAAAACATAAACTTTATTTATAAGTAAGCCACAAGTTTTAGTGTTAAGTCTTATAAAGTTTGTATTAAAACTTGTTTTTGCTAAGATGATGTGATATGCAAGAGAAAAGGTGAGAACAAGTTTAATATAAATTCTCCCCCTTTTTTGTCGAAACAAAAAGAAGAGTAGCGAAGCGGAACTATGCACGTGCTCCCCCTTGGTTGATACTCCCCCTAAAAGGAGTGCCAAGAAAGGAGACATGGATTTTGAACCTACAAAAAAAATGTTAGTTGTCGCAATAGACGAGCATAAAGCAAGTCATGAAGTAAAGAGTTGCGAAGCGGAATAATGCAATTCTCATGCTCCCCCTTGAATATTACTCCCCTAAATGGAGTATCAAGGAAGGGAAACATGGATAATGATCCTACAAAAAGGAAGGTTAGTTTCTAAAACACAAGATATATGTATGCTACCATAGCAAGGCATAGTTTACTCACAATACCTAAATGGTCAACAAACAATGCATACCTTATAGTAGAATGAAATTCATTTCATGTAAAATTTGACTTTTATAAAGTCAAAGACAAGAAATTAGGAAGATTACATCCTACTTCTAAAAGTAAAAAGAAAAATAAAAAGAAACTAAGAACATAAAATCCTACATCTATAAAAGGAAACCATCATTTTCCTTAATGAGAAACATTTCCCAAAAACAAGGCTAAGGTTGTTTAGGGATGAAAATGGGTGTTGGAGGGTGTAGAGGATTTCATTTTGAATGTTGTGGAAGTGAGACGTTTTTGGTTTGTTGGTTTATGTTTTTGGTGCTATTATGGATGGGTCCCTATTGTTTTTGGAGACTCTAAACTTGAGGTGGGTGAGACAAGGATTTTAGGCGGTCCAAAATGTGGTTTAGGATAAACCTCATTTCTTCGGTTAGCTCGCGAATTTCCGTTCGACACCTTTCACTAATGTGAGTGGTTCTTTCGCAATGTCCGCAATCATGGCGGGGAAAGTTTGGTGGAAGAGAGGTTTGATTTGTTGGTGGTGGATGCTTTGAACTTGAAGGAGCAAATGTAGATGGTTGAGAGGTGTTTTTGGTTCCTTCACTAGATGAGTGTAACGTCATTTGTAAAACCATAATATGGTTGATTTGAGAGTCAACCATACGTTTGAAGGCATGAAGGTGGTTTAAATGAGTGTCAATCTCATCATTTAGGTTTGGAGATTTTTCCCATATGGATGCTTCTATTTTCTTATAAGAAGGAAATAGAGATTCAAAGTGTTGGGAAAGCTCTTGTGGTGGTTGTTGTTGTGGTTGTTCTTGTTGTGGTGGTTGTTGTTGTTGTGGTTGTTGGTTTTGAACAAAATGGCGGAAGCTTGGTTCTCCGGAAGGATTACCATGAAGGTCTTTGTAAATGGGGTGAAACACAAAAGATTGTAGGTGTGTATGACCTTGATCTTGTGGAAAAATTGATGGTCTAGCATAACGATGTAACACCCCCAAAATTTGGTACAGCGGAAGACTCAACAAGCTTTCGGGGTGTTACGGGGATTGGTATCCAACACAAGACGTAAAAGAACGAGATAAAGTAAACATGAGAAAAGCACAACCAAAACGGGGTTTTGAAGTTTACATTTATCCCAAATTCATCCAAACTCAGGCCCAAAAGTAATAAACATAGGTCCACAATTATATATCAGAGTTTTAGAAAATAGATCCATAAACCAGGTGCCATAGCCAAGCCTTCCAATCCAAGCATCCGAATCATCATTTAATTACCTAAGAAAACGTGCTAAAAGTCAGCTTTCGCTGGTGAGATCATAGGTTTAAATTCATAATTCAATCTAGTGGACATATACGCAAAAAGCTTGCTAGCTAGACTAGGGATTCACTAAAAACCTACGGATACCCTCCGCTCCATCATAAATACACGGATACCCTCCGTAATAAACCTATGGATACCCTCCGTCACAACATAGATACACGGATACCCTTCGCAATATCATAAATACTCGGATAACCTCCGAAGTATCATAATCCTATAGGTGCACACTATAGTATCTAAATAAGCCAACTATAACTAGTTCACACGAAACTATGTGACTAAAGTTGACAATTCATCCTAGTCTATAAGCATAGCAAGTTTTGAAAAATAAAAGCGATAATAGTCCACATAAAATAATTTGCACGTTTCTCACCCCAAGTATTGAAAACAAAGTTCAAGAGTAAAAGTGGGGCTATGACTCACCTCAAGTCCAGAAGTCAGCAAGAAGAAATCGGTAGAAGTAAGATGTATAGTAACTTAAATAACGGCAACTACGGACTCGGCACTTCCTAACAATATCAACTCGTTCAGAAATTATTTCCTCAAAATCAAATATTCCCAAACCCGAACGTATTCCATTTTACTTCCGAAAATCCATTTATCGTATTAATTCTCGTATTAGTTTGGAGTTTGACGTTTGGTATCCATGCGGGTGGTGGGTCGACGCAACTCAAAACAAGAAGTCACAAACAAAAGAAAAAAATAAAACAACCTATAGGTTTAATATTAGCCCAATATATTATTTAAATAAATCATCGAAGTTTATCAAATCCGTCGATTTGGTAATCCCCCACATTTATTTACTTAATATACCACTCTAAGATTATACCCAAATCCTAAGTCACATAGCACGTATAGTACTATATGGTATGTATCAAAGTTTAATAAATTCCCTAATTATGCCGTCAAGCTTACCAAATTCGTCAATTTGGCAACTTCACGAAATATTTAGTAATTCATCATTCTTGTACACACACCACAACCTATGGGCGTCGTAGGATACAATGCCCATTAATATACTCATTTTATATAACTAAATAGCTCTTATTTAACCCGTCAATTAAATAAGTTACGTAGTTATAGAAAGTGAATGTATTAATCGTCACATATCCGTGACAACACGAACGTCACAAAATAATAATATCGTCCACTTGGACTCAAGTGACCACGGCCCCATATAACTCGATAGTTTCCTAGTTTATTTAACAATATATTTTATTTAATATTTATTCAACGTTAAAGATTTCGTCGTTATTTATAGTCGTTTAATTATAATAACGCTTCCGACATTTATTACACTACTTTTATAGTATAATATTTATCGTCACGTTATTATTATAATATTACTCGTGATCGTTTTATTTTTAATATACGCATTTATATATTTATATATACGTTTTTCACGTCTATATACTTATATAAACGTTTATATCACCAATAATTTTATTACGAGTTTTATTATTAGCGTTTGATTATAAATTTTTATCGAGTCATATGAGATGGTCACATGTCCGAGTCATCACTCTCGGCTCATTGTCCAAGTCCAAATAAAAATGATAATCAAGCTAAACCAAGTAATCAATCTCCGTCCAACAATCCCAAAACACGTGCTACAACAATAGAGTACGACTACGGTACCCGACTAACCTATCTCCGTCATTCTAGTTTGACCATATCACAATCGGTCCCCAATTCATGCTCGCCAACACAACTCCAACATCAATATTACAAATCCAAAGAATCCACTTCAAGCTCAAATATCACCATAAAACAATAAATATAAATCCAACAATACATATATAACTTAACAAATATAAACTCCTCCAACATGATTACCATATCATCGGGTCGACTTACCAAGTCAAACGGGTCAATATTACACCACAAAAAAATATAATGTGGGTCACACCCGAGACCTCTAAGTCTCGGCTTGCTCTACACGAGCCAGTCCAACCAAACAAACCCCTTGGGTCGTCGGCCATAAATTCAAACGACAACAAAAACAATATCCCAAACAACCAAAAATCATCCAATAATCAAAATACTAATCCAAAAATCCTCAAATCCAAAACCAATGACCAAGAATTGCCAAGAAGCCAAAATAATCCAAAAATGACACAAGCCGAGAGCATTAGCTCTCGGTTTGGTCTCGACCGCGCGACCACCAAGCAAACCCGGATACCAAACGGACTTTTCAACACTTAAAATGTTATTTCCCATTAGTTTACAATGAAACCCAACAAGAAAAGTTCATATACCCACGGTTTGTGTAACACCCCAACCCGACAAGGGTAAAAATGTCACAAATTATGGTGTTACATCAGAACAAACAGACAGATCCAAAAGCAGAAAACTTACATAAATAACTTACTTCAAATAACTATGGTAAAATTCCCCACTCAAGCCCAGAAAGCTATCCCAAAAGCTATCTTGAATACCTGCCGCGGAGACAAGAAATGCGGCTGAGCTATGAAAGCTCAGTGAACGGATATAACAAAAGTAAACTGAAATAAATGCTGAAGAACAGATATATTGTTTGGAAAAAACATATTTAGGTATAACAGATAATATGGAAATATAATGTGTAGGTTAAGTAAGGAATCTATACAGTCACCTGTATAAACAGAATCAGAATATACCATGAGCTCAGAAACATATCATTATCATATCACCGTCAAATCATAAATTGTACAAGGAGTAGCTAGCTCTAATGTACCGGAAGTGAAAGGAGTACATTGCACGTACAACCAGTCACTAAACAGAATCATATCATATCGTAATAGAAAACAGATCTAGGATGCATCTATACGCCCCTGAAAATTATTGCACATTCATATATAACAGAAGGGACGTGGCAGAATATCACTCTACTACCCTAGAGTCATGCCATAGGTGCATCTACGACACGGACATGGAACCCCCATGCCTAGTGAAGCTCAAGTAACAAAAGGGTCAAACAAATGGTTCAGATAACAAAGGTTCATGTCAAAGGTTCATAGCAAAGGTTTATCATAGTAAGGTTCAAACAGAAAGTTCATATGACAAAGGAAACCTTAAGGATAAGGTCAGAATATCCGTACCTCGAATAAAAGTAAAGCTGACAAAAGTAGAAAGATCAAATAATGGAATAGTACTCTCCTTCAGAAATCAGAAAGTTTATGGAACGTATAGATGAGACAACACGAATTTTCCTTTTTGCTAGCACAAAACCGACTCAATTAAATATCCCCAACTCACACGATCGATCCAGAGTTGAAACCAATATTTTTTCTCACCTTCTTTAGACTTGTAAAAGACTAGGAAAAATACTTGGGAGTTGTGGAAACTTGTATTCGACTGAATGGGATTTTTGATGTTCGGTTAGGGATTTAAAAGTCGATTTAGAGATTATCCAAAAATATAAAACGTGTGTATGTTATATATAACAGATATTATACTTATCTTGGGCTGAGATTTCTGTGATAAGTCCAAATTAAATTATTTTACAAGTCTCCTATTATATTTAGGATTTATTTCTTTAAAATCGACATAATTAAATATATACAAGAAATTATTTTTACTTTTACAAAAGTGACAAATCTTATTTTTACTAAATTTATTTAGATCATATGATGCCAAATTCCAAATTTCTAGGGCTTATTTGGTATTCTTTAAGTGTTATTACAAATTTTTAAAACTTAAGGGCATTTTGGTCATTTTGCATATTTTAGAATTTGAGGTATTACAACTTCTTCCCCTCTAAAAAAAATTTCCGTCCTCGGAAATTGAATAAGCAGAATAGACAGAAACGAATCGGATTACAGAAATTGCCAGAACGGAATGAACACATAATCTTTCAGTTACAAAAATAGTCTTAATTCAGAAAATCTTTCCACAGATTTCAAACAGACAGACATATCTTTCTTATCAGAACTTCATAACTTCATACCTTATTCAGAACAGATCAAAAATCATTCAACGATTACATACATGTAGCAGATAACCAACGTACTTCTCACAAGTACTAACAAAAAAGAGATTGAGTACGGAAATTCAAACGATAGAAGACTCTATAATGAGTTCTGAAATTTCTTAACGGATGAACAACGATCAACAAACGTATGATGAGAATTCAAACTTATTCAGATATCTAACAATGAAAACAATGAAAACAGATCACAAACGAATAGAATAAATCCTAAAGTCTCAGTAACCATGAATAATTCAACTAACAAAGAGCTAACGCTTCTCAAACACTTCCCAAAATATCATATGTTCACAATGAGAGTACGTTATATGATGGAAATATTATCACGTTGGCCAGGCGTCATAATATTTGCATTATATAAATATACCTTCATGGCGACCATACTTTATCTTAAGTCGTGAATAAAACAATCTAATGGCAACCTAACAATTCCTCTCTTCTTCCCAGGATTTAGCAGAAACAATTATCATCAATAAGGTCGAACGAAAAACAAAACATATCAGAAAATAACCTAAATCTAACAGATCTATCTTAATAGAGTATCAATACTTCCAAAATTCAACAAATTTCTTATAATCATAAACTTAACGAATATACGCAGAATTATCATATTACAAAACTTCCAAAGGCGAATTTAATAGTCTAAAGGTTCAATCACACCATTGTCAATCTTCCTCATTATCATGTTATATCCTAATCATTATTAATAGAAAGAGTCTAGATAAATCAACACCTACCCGGATTATTGTCAAAATTATAACCTTCCAAAGAAAACCTTTTTAAACATAATTTCATTATCATAATGAAGTGGACAATTTCCTATACTCGTAACCAATAACCTCCAGATCTCTCATAGGAGTAGAAAAGGTTTATGAAACATCGAATAGTGTCAAAACTTAATATACCCAACATAAGCAGAAAATTTCACAGAATATGTCAAACACTTAGGGTTGTAAGAATCTTCCAAATGGTCAGAAAACATCAAACTGACTGTCAACAAGTCAGAGATGGGAATCAGAATCAGAAAGTGAGACTTAAATGGTGTGAAGCATAATCATACAGTTCTCAAGGCATTCTAAACTTACTTGATTACTGAACCTTAGGTTGTGCATAATTTCCTAACCTCTGAAACAATGTTCTTATAAGGCTTAACTAAGGCAAAGGCACGGATCCGAGTGATGCGGAAGCAATGCAACTTAAACCAATGTCCTAGTCTACCCAGTCCTCACCGGTCATGACTTAAGTTCATATAGAGAAGTCCTAAAGTAAGTTCTCGCGATTTGTTTCATAGCTTCTATGGTGCAAAACCTAGAAGGCCTAATACTCACAGGTCATAGCCTAAGCTCTACGGGTTATGAATCCGCCGATCAAACCTGTCTCTGATACCATAATTGTAACACCCCAACCCGACAAGGGTAAAAATGTCACAAATTATAGTGTTACATCAGAACAAACAGACAGATCCAAAAGCAGAAAACTTACATAAATAACTTACTTCAAATAACTATGGTCAAATTCTCCACTCAGTTCTACACTCAAGCCCAGAAAGCTATCCCAAAAGCTATCTTGAATACCTGCCGCGGAGAAAAGAAATGCGGCTAAGCTACGAAAGCTCAGTGAACGGATATAACAAAAGTAAACTGAAATAACTGCTGAAGAACAGATATATAGTTTGGAAAAAACATATTTAGGTATAACATAATACGAAAATATAATGTGTAGGTTAAGTAAGGAATCTATACAGTCACCTGTATAAACAGAATCAGAATATACCATGAGCTCAGAAACATATCATTATCATATCACCGTCAAATCATAAATTGTACAAGGAGTAGCTAGCTCCAATGTACCGGAAGTGAAAGGAGTACATTGCACGTACAACCACTCACTAAACAGAATCATATCATATCGTAACAGAAAACAGATCTAGGATGCATCCATACGCCCCTGAAAATTATTGCACATTCATATATAACAGAAGGGACGTGGCAGAACATCACTCTACTACCCTAGAGTCATGCCATAGGTGCATCTATGACACGGACATGGAACCCCCATGCCTAGTGAAGCTCAAGTAACAAAAGGGTCAAACAAATGGTTCAGATAACAAAGGTTCATGTCAAAGGTTCATAGCAAAGGTTTATCATAGTAAGGTTCAAACAGAAAGTTCATATCAAAGGTTCATATGACAAAGGAAACCTTAAGGATAAGGTCAGAATATCCATACCTCGAATAAAAGTAAAGCTGACAGAAGTAGAAAGATCAAATAACGGAATAGTACTCTCCTTCAGAAATCAGAAAGTTTATGGAACGTATAGATGAGGCAGCACGAATTTTCCTTTTTGCTAGCACAAAACCGACTCAATTAAATATCCCCAACTCACACGATCGATCCAGAATTGAAACCAATATTTTTCTCACCTTCTTTAGACTTGTAAAAGACCAGGAAAAATACTTGGGAGCTGTGGAAACTTGTATTCGACTGAATGGGATTTTTGATGTTCGGTTAGGGATTTAAAAGTCGATTTAGAGATTATCCAAAAATATAAAACGTGTGTATGTTATATATAACAGATATTATACTTATCTTGGGCTGAGATTTTTGTGATAAGTCCAAATTAAATTATTTTACAAGTCTCCTATTATATTTAGGATTTATTTCTTTAATATAAATACATATATATTATTAAATAAAATTGACATAATTAAATATATACAAGAAATTATTTTTACTTTTGCAAAAGTGACAAATCTTATTTTTACTAAATTTATTTAGATCATATGATGCCAAATTCCAAATTATAGGCTTATTTGATATTCTTTAAGTGTTATTACAAAATTTTAAAACTTAAGGGCATTTTGGTCATTTTGCATATTTTAGAATTTGAGGTATTACAGTTTGGGTAGTAAATCGAGGCACACGAGTGAAATTCGTGGCCACTCACCTTCAAAACGGCTCCAAGATTACGGTTCTTCAAAAACCCAACAAGAAAAATATGAAAAGGTGATGTTATAGTGGCGGTGGTAATTATTTCGTGGTGTTAGGGGAGGTTTTAGGGCACGTGATGTATACCAAAAGATAGATCGGGATGAGGTGGTTAAGATGGTGGTGTTATTTTGTGAGTGGGAGTGGCGGTGGTGGCTGTGGTGGCCGTTTAGGGTGGCGGTGGTGATGGTGAAAATAGAGGGAGAGAGAGATGTTAAAGATGATGATGATAAATGTTGTATTTGTTTGTGTGTTCCCAGGAGAAGACCACAAGGACGCTTTGTATATTACTTTTTTTTTCTTTCCTTCTTTTTAACTAACAATAACAATAATGATAATACTAATAATAATAATAATAATAATAATAATAATAATAATAATAATAATAATAATAATAATAATAATAATAATAATAATAATAAGGATATTATTAATATTTAGGGTAAGGTGGCTAGGTGTAAATTACTCGGACCAAAACCCGTACTTTTTAAAATACTCCAACTCTTTCTCGAACCGAGCTCGTTCCAAATTATTAAAGATCTCATGAGACGTTCAAAATAATTATATATAATCGAGTCGTAAATTCAAACGTTAAATTTTTGTTAGGTTATCTAGTGCCGGAGTCAAGGTAGTGCCAAATAAAATCTTGAAATAAATTCTCATCACATCGAAAATTCAAATTCAATTCCATAAAAATTTTAAATATAATCAACCACAATATAGGTTTTGCAAGTTCGTTACTAATAAAATTTCAAACATAAATTTATAAACGAACTTTTACGTAATGCCGGTTTTCAAAATGGCTCCCTAATTTGCCAGTTGTCACAAACGATAAGCTAGACGTTCAACCAATGATGGTTGATGAGGTGCATCATCTAATGACTCATTTGGTTGAAAACTTGGTTGTTGTTGGGTTTCCATTTCGGCAATGGTATCAAAAAGTGACAATGATGGAGGGCTCAATGATTTAGGTGATAGGTCTTCTAAAGTTTCCAAATAGGGTAGTGGTGATGTTGGTGGTGTATGGAAAAGTTCCATTGGTGTAAGTGTTTGTGATTGAGGTGATGGAGTTTTTGATGGTTGAGTTTGTTGAGAAGGTGATGTTGAATCACTTGAAGGTCTAGTTGGTGGCGGAATACTGGCTATGTTGGTGTTGCAATGTGTTGGAGAGGGTGTTGGAGTAGCAAGATTAAGTACTGTAACAACCCGCATTTTTAGGACATTTCTCCTATTCACTATTCATCAGTTACTATTTATCATTTACTATTCACCAGTGACTATTCATCATTTTACTATTCATCGTTTTCGGAGTCAGTTTGTGATTTCGAGAAGTGTTTCAAAAATTTACTATTCATATAACACTATTCATTTCCGGAAGGAAATCACTATTCACGATTGCTGTTCATTTCATCGTAAACTGAGTTTACGGGTCTTCAAATTCGCGTAACCAATGTGGTTTCGCTGTGAATTCATGCATCAGTCATTAATGACACGTCATATAGACTGGAGTAGTCTACATATCCTCGGTTACATCATCATCACATTTTAGGCCCTACACGGATATGCATTATTTCTATATACGTATGCTTAATTTGTAATTAACGTTACCACTCAGTTTTTACTACGAACGTATACCCAATACTCCCAACTACGATCCTAACATATTTTCATACTTATTATAGTGATATAAAAATTATATTATTAATTTACCCGGTGTTTTGAAATCAATTATTATATTTCACGGTCGGAGCTTATAACTCTGTCGGTTTGTGAAATTTCAACACGATAATTATTTTAACACCCGATTATCATCAGGAATAATATTTTACAACTTTTACAACTTCGTCATATTTTATTTCATCGCGTCATGATTTATTTTTAGTTAACTCGGTACCCGATAACACCTAAAATACAAAATATCTAACCAATACTTGCAACCAAGAGACATAAGCTTTAAATGAGCCAACCTCCCTCCCCCTTTTCCCTAAATCACTCCCCATGTTTTCCTCCTTGTCTTAATGCATTTATTTTTAGCCTAAAATATCTACTACTAAATATATATATACTCATTTCACCACAATTCTTCATTACTACATCAAACAAACTAGCAAAAATGCTCTCATCTTTCCTTCTCTCTAAAAGTTTCGGCCAACAACAAATCAAGAAGCAAGAAACGTAAACTTTTTAAGATCAAGTGCTTAAACAAGTTCTAGTAGTGATCTAGCTTAGGTTTTGAATTAAAAACCTCAAAGATTAATAGGGTTTTCATCACCATCTTTCAATAATCATTCAAGTAAGTTACCAACAACCTTTCTCTACTCTTTTAAACATCTACTTTATATATTTTCATGATCTAGTAACAAAAACATGCAAATATACTATGATCCATACCACTTATTGTTTATTTTTGTTTATAAACATAGATCTATAATTTTTATTAGCAATCTCATTAGATCCACTAAGATTGGTGATGTCTAGGAACCCATGACACCCTAAGAAGGTGTATGGTAGGACTTGGTACTTGTGGAGTTGATTTGAGTAGATTGGTTAAGTCTTGAACAAGTTACAAACTAGAAAAGTTGATTTTTACAACTATATAAAAGCTACTGTCCATTTTTGTTAAACGTGGGAAACTCAGGGTCTAGGGTGTAATTTTGGACCAAAGATTTAGAAAATACATTCCGAGACGAAACTATGATTTTCCGAATATTAACAACGAAAAATACTTTCAAATATAGGTTCTGTCCCAAATCGCCAATTTCAGAAAACTCAGGGGTTTCCGGGTAACATTGGGTTAGATATTCCGAAAATACTTTCAAAAACGAAACCGTGGCCGCTTGAATCACTAAAATCTGAGTTACGACGAAAAAGATATGCTATTTTCAATTTTAACGACGAAAACTATTTTCTGAAAAATAGTTTGCTGTTGAACAGTTTTCATGGACTGTTTCGAGACGTAAAACTTGATCTAGCCGTCCCGACTTATCAAAAATATATTAGTATGTTGTCCCACGATTCCAGGGATATAAAGAACGTGGAAAACGAGCCTATAACGAAAAAGATACAAGCGTTTGAACTTAGACGATTTTTACAAATTTCCATCAGCTTTTCTATTATTATTTTGCCGCAAAACTGTCTTTGCGAGACACCACTTTCTTGGCTGTTTTTCTTCATGATCGGATCAATTTGAGTCCGAGCCGTAGTTTTATGAAATCAAGATCTTCCAACAAGCTTTTCAAATCAATTGGCCGTTCGTCGAATAGACTTATAACGAATAAACTACGACCTCATCTATATACCCGATAAACTATATATATTTTGACAGCTTTTACTATAATGAAATTTTCTAAGTATTGAACATAATACTTTCAAGTAACAACAATAAGAGTCGATTTTCTCATCGATCGAGATCCGTATCGCCAAAAGTTAAATGACACGACTTCTAGATATTGTTACAAGGTTTTCAAAAACGCCGAGTTTCATCACTAACCCTTAACGGACAACATTTCGCGACTTGTTTTGCAAGGCCATTTTGGGCATATTTTCAAATAATGAAAATGTTATTTTTGCGACGAAAACCCTATATTTGACGATAGAACACCAAACAAGGATCGTGGAGTACCGTTTCAACCTATTTCCATGAAAAGTGGTTATTAACCTAACGAGACGTCAAAAACGTATTTTTCGACGATGAATGTTATTTTCAAAACTAACGAGTGGTATCGATAACATACGTATTTGCATGTGTAGCATTACTTCATTTCTTACATTAGATCATACCATTCATATTAGGTTGCGGTTAGAGATCGTGCCTCATTTCGTGTATTCATTGTTGTCATCATAGCTATCGCACCAGGTGAGTTCATAACCCCTACTTTTACTTGTTTTACAACTGTTTTAGGGGAAGATGCATGCTCCTTACTATTTAAATTCAATGCTTGTTTTACTTGAACGCGATTCATTTTCTCAAACATTACTGGATGGTTGAAATACTTGATTGATTATTTGAATACATTATGAATTACTTATTCCATCCTTGATTTCTTTCTTATGAACACAAGTTCTTGCTTTTGCGGACATAAATATAAAACTGTTACTTTGCCTGAGTTACCTATTACTGCCACTGAAGTCCCCTTTATCATGAACCGTTAATTACATGCGTGTGAGCGCGAATGTTGTGGATAGATCTATTTGGGTTGACACCCCGTCCGAGTTGGTCGCGCCAACCTGTTAAACGGACGCATATCATTCGGATTACTTCCGAGTGTCTGGCAAACACTTAATTGGGGCATTTTATGCTTGATTGCATACGATTACGTCGAGCTTCGGGGTCATGAGCTTTAGGCACTGTATACCTTATTTTTAGCTGTGACATTGTATTTGTTATATTGTCTTGCTAATGAAAATCTCGTGTTCCGCAAATGACTTGTTTACTTAAACATATTACTTTTGGCAGTGGGTTGTAAACACACAGGTTACAAGTCTCTTATGGCGGGACTTGTAACTGAGTGGATTTACGATGCCTTTGCTGGGAAATACTTGATTTCTGGAAACACTTGTTTACGAGAAATACTTGTTTACTTAAAACTATGAACTCACCAGCTTTATGCTGACGTTTTAGCATGTCTTTTCAGGTTTTAAGCAATGGCACACTACAGGAGGTTTTGGCAGGGCATGGCATGGTCATAGAAGACTCTGATATTCTTATGGGGACCGTTTTAAACTATTTTAAGGGCTTACTTCCGCACAAATTTTAACAATGTAAATTCAATACTTTTGATTAAGCTATTTTATTCTAAATGATTCAAGTGAAAACCATTTTTGAACTTGTGTTGTAATACCAATTGAGTTACACCCCAGTTACATGTATGCTTCCGCTAGACCCGATTTCTGGGGGTGTGACAAGTAAATCTTGAATAGTGATCACATTGGTATTGCAAGGTGTTGAGGTAGTAAGGTTAAGGAAATCTTGGATAGGTGAAGAAATGTCAAGTGATGCATCACTTGATGATGATGAGCTTGATTTGATGGTTTTGTTGAAGCAACACGGTTTTACACTAATCCTAGTGGTTTTTGCAAGGGATTTTGATGATTCGGATGAGGTGTTGGATTTAGTCATTTCAAAGGTGTGGTTTTGAAGCTTTAAGAGAAGGGATTTTGATGATGATGGTGTGATTTGAAGTATTGCAAAATTGTCAAGTTTATAGAGTGGAAGAGATGTTGGAAGGGGTGTTTGGATTTGATGTTTTACCATACAAATGTTGAGGTTTCTAATGATTTAGAAAATTTCCAAGAACATGTCAAATCATTGGATGTCAATCCAATGGAATTGGGTGGAGTGAAAGACTAACTTATGCACTTAATGCAAAGTGATCATGGGAAGTGATTTGGTTGAAAATGTTCTAAAGGTTTTGAAGGATCCTTTGTAAGGTTTCCTTGGGTTAGTTATGTTTGAATTTGAGTTTTTTTGTCGGGAAATGACTTCCTAATAGTTCTAGTGGGTGAGAGTGATCCTAATATGTTTATTAGAAGTAAGGGAAGATGTTTCTCACTAAAGATAATGATTTGACATTTTACAAATTTTGAAATTTAGAAAAATAACAAAAATTTTCTGCAGGTGACTGACGGAACCCTTGCGAAACACAGGCGGAACCCTGTTTCGGGTTCCGTCTGGTCCGTTGGGCCAAAACTGGGTTGCCCAGAATTTACACTGGCGGAACCCATTTGAGGGTGCCGCCATATCCGCCAGGCCTGAAAAACAAGGCAGTCCACGTTTTTGACCCGCGAGACGATTTTCAAATTTTTCGAAAACTCTTAAAAATGAAAATTTATTATATGTCTGATTAGGAAATGCAAAAATTGGACATGTAGACATTCATATCATAGGACTTTGACCTGGGGCTAGCGATTTTCACTAAACTTAGTGAAATTTTCCATAATCATAAAATATTGACAAGCACCTAAAATATTGTCAATATGCATAAAGGCTCATACAAAACATAATCCGACGAAAGTAATAAAGCGTGGAAGTGAAAAACAATACAAATCACATAGTTTAACACATACAAAGTTCTAAAAACTTTCATAAGCCAAACACTCCTTAATCACACATCTCACAACCGGTCTATCTTCTTATTGAGCTTTCTTAGGTACCTTCCAAAGCACTTGAAAATTCCTTTGGTTTGCTTGAACTCTTCGGATGCATTGCTAATGACGGGGAGTTCTTGAAGGTAGTCTAAAGGGGGTAGCTTAGAGTTAGGAAGTTTATCGTCATCGCTCATATCGGATGATGATGATGATGGTAAAGGAGAGCGAGTACGCTTGCCCTTAGCTTTGAAGACTCTTTTATCACTTAGAGGGACGAAAATGTGAGGAACGAGAGAATAGTCAAGGCACATTTCCTTATCATTAGGAGGAATGGGCGAGATTGCTCTAAAGAGACGGGTGAGAAGAATTCCATAAGGAAGAGCGGTTGTTCCTACCAAGGATATGTCGGCCATTCTTTTGGCTAGGTAATAGGCTAAGTTAAAAGGTTGACCGGTGGAAATGCTATATAGAGCATGTAGCTAAGACATGTGTTGACATGATCTCTATTTCCTATGGAACTTATAACGTTGGCTCTAAGAATTTCTTCTCATTTCTTAAATTGTGGTTTAAGCTCATTGAGTTCCATACCAAAAGGGTCCTTATCTACCTCATTTCCCGAACGATTCTTCTTAGTTGTTGAGGTCCTAACAAAGAGATGCTCACGAATTTCTTCCTTATTAGCTAGAGGAGTGTCGTATGGATGATAACGCTCAATGGAATCAAGAGTAGAAAGGGGCCACTTATCCGTGTAGAGACATGTACCAACATTAGGGGCACCAAGAATTGTTGCAAAATCTTTCAAGGGTATGATGTTTGGTATTTGATTGGTTGTAAAGGTTAGTGAGAACTCACCATCGTCATCGAAGAAAAGGCTTATGGTTGCATAGAATTCTAAGATGAACCTAGGACAAATTTGCTCATCGATGTCTAGGAGGCAATCAAAGTTGATTGCGGCAAAGTTTTGGCGAATGGATGTTCCTTTTAGGAAGGATGGATCAATGGTTCTTCCTTCATGAACGTAGCGTTTTTCTAGACTCTTAAAAGTTTCAACTTGATCTTTAGTAAGGCCTTTGGTCCTATGGTGTTTGGGTAAGTACTTAAGAGTTTCCTTGTGATCGGAGAATGTTGCAAGAGGCATGTTGATTCCTAGAAAACATGAAATTTAAGTTTAAATTAATGAATTTTATAATGTGGATGTTCTAGTATAAGCCTATATGAAAACAATGTGGAGGTGCGGTTATCTTGACTCATTTTGATGCTTGAAACATTTTTGTAATGCAAGTTATGTTACAAAACAAAAGATAACCCAAATGCTCCTAATTCAATATAGCTTCGTTTGAATGTACCTGAAAATACATATTAGTTATAGCATTCAAGAGACATTATGCAAGTGGTGTTTCAATGACGTTTTTCATTTGTTTTAACAATGTGGTGAAAGGTGGTGTTCTAGTGACTTTTGAAAGACAATGAACTTGGTGTGTTTGGTAAATCATGACAATAACAAAGAGGATATAATTCCTAACTAATGGAAATTATGATTAGTTTACAACCAAGGTTTTTCATGAATTAACAAGTTTGTGCATAAACCCTAAGATTCTAGTTAATGTATGTAGATGAAAGTGATAGACTTTGATTGACAATGCAATTATGATAAGAATACTTACAAAGTTGATTGGATTGGAAGAGATGTGAGTGAGAGCCCTAATTTTCATGTGGTAAGGTGTTTGTGAGTGAGTGAAGGCTGTTTGTAAGTTGAAGTTGTGAGTTAAGAGGTGTTTGGTTTTGAATTTAAAAATAAAACATGCTGCAGACTCGGCGGACCAGGCGGAACCAAAGGGAGGGTTCCGCCCGTTAGGTCTCAGGGTTCCGTGGGTACTGCAGAGGAAAAACTAAAAAGGTTTTGTCTTGAATTTTGTGGTTTTATCCTAATGTTCAAAACTAAGGTTTTAGGTCTTATGAGTCTTTAACTAAGTCTAGGGAAGATGAATGTTACTCATTCAAGAGGTTTCGTGAAAACGTCGACAATATAGTTATCGTATAAGACTTTCTTGGTTGAGACGTTCCTCAATGAACATTTTTACCAAGGCAATGATGAATGATCACAATATGTCAATTAAGAACATAATGGATTGGGTTGACGCTGAAGACGATGCTTCTTTTGTTGAAGGGATAAAATCGTTGATAAGAGGAATTTCATTTGTTGACGTGGGTTTGCTTGTTCTAGTGGAGCTTGTTGACGTGCTTCTCCATCCGATACTAATTTGAGAACCTTAAGCATTTTGGAGAATTATTGGGTAAGTAAGTATAAAAGTGCAAGTACCACTTGTGCTTTTCTTATCAACTTATTACCGACATAATTCCATTTGGCATACACTATGGTTTATATTCCTGTTCTTTTGGGATACCATAATCCAAGTTGTGTAGTACCTTTTGATGTATCCAAACAAGCTCTTCCGAAATAGTTGTTTTAGGATCTTCTCTTAAAAACGAGCACATAGACAAGCACTAAACATAATGTTGGATCTATTTGTTGAGAGAACAAGTAAACTTCCAAACATTTCTCTATGTTTAGTTTTACCTACGGATTCACTAATCTCATTCTTGATAAGTCATAAAAAACTTAATCATTGTGAACTTGTGAATAACTAGGAATGTCTTTGAGTGATTATTCCTTGCTTTTGGAGCTTGCTTAGGTTATTAAAAAGTCTTTCACAGATTTACATTATTTTCTATTTTGAAAGATCTATTTTGTTTTAATGATTGCTTTACTCTAATGTCCAAAAACTATTTTTATCAAATTTGTTTTAATCACAACAATGACCCATGATTCAAGTTTTTATGACCTTGTCAATATTGCTTGACTAAATGTTTGACACAAGACGAAAAGATGTTGTTTTTCATTTTTAATAGTTCATCTTCCTTGTTATTCATCTTAACTTAATTACTTGTCTTACCAAAGTTGGACTTTCAACTAAGTCATCATCTACCAAAGATGATATCTTAGAAGGAGGTGGTCTTTCATTGAATGATAAATTCAATGACTCCTCGACTCTTTAGGTTTATTTACTTAAAACACTATAAGTGTAAATGTCCAAGAAATACAACATCATAAGACTATGGGTCGAATTAGATGTGCAAATCCTAGATGTTTATAAATCATTTTCTCCCAATCATCCTAATGTACACAAATGATTTATTTTTCTTTGTGTATCTTATATGAAACTTTAACAAAAGAGTGATTGAATTAAAGACACGATTGAAAATATAAGGTATAATTGTCAAAAGATGTTGTACCACAAACATCTATGAAATGTTGTGTTTTTGTTAGATTTGCAAGCATCACAAAAGTGTTGGTTGTTAAATCACTTAGGATATTCTTAGTTAGCTCGTAGACAAGTATTAAGTGAGACTCACTCAAGAGTTTCTCGTGTCTTTTCCCGAAAGTTTAAAGAGGTAAAACACCTTATATCTCCTACTAGATGTAGTATCTAAACCTTTTAATCACGGAGGATCTAATCCTTGTTGTTACTTACATCACATAAACACCTTAGAGTAAAAACTATTAATAACACCCAGGACAAAGCTTAATGTCAATCACCAAGAAGCAATGAAAGATAGGTTGAAGAAACGTGTACCTTTTAAGCTCCATAGATGAACCACCAAGAAGATAATCTTAAAGCAAATTATCTTGACTCGTAAGAGAGCTAAACTCAAATACTTATAAATCCAAGAAGGTTAGATAAACATATAAAGGTATTGAACATGATATCTTTAACCTTTTATCATGAGCTCCTAATAGAGATAGAATTTCTCCTACAATTCACTCCTAGGTTTCACAAACACAACTTGTTTTGTTTTACTTGTTGTTGGTGCATTTGAGTCAAATCCTAATCCGGTTTTATCTCTAAATGACTTTTGACTTTTCAATAGGCTTTTTAGAGCTTTTGAACTTTCTTCAAATTTAGCAAGCATTTTTCCTTTTTCATTTTGTCTTTTAATTTCATATTTGTATTCTAGACATATTTTGCATCCTAGATCAATTTCAATATTGCTTTCAAGTCTAGACATTTTATCTTCTAACACTATCTCTTTTTCAAGATTGTTTACAAGAGATTTTGAATGTTCATTGTTGAAGATAGTTTTTAGGTCCATGTTGCATAAAAGTTTAGACTCATTTTCTAGTTTAGAAAACTCTAGGATAAATGTGTCAAAGCAAAAGTGTTTGGTTTCAAATTGTACCTTGTTTGATGTTTTATCTAGTTGAGAATCACAAACCGGATAGTTGGTGTCATCTTCATCTGTGTCATTCCATGAATCGTAAGCAAGGCCACTTTGAGCTTGACATAAGTAATCATCTTCACTTACACCTTCATTCAAAACATTTAAACTAGTAGCACATGTATTTATTTCAACTAAATGTCTATCTATTAATTTTTCTAAGACTTCTAATTCATATGTGAGATCAAATTGATCATCTTTGACTTGACATATTTCTTGATAAAAGTTTGACATATTTTTCCAAATATCGTTAGTCGTTTGACAAAAATACACTCTTTCATATTCGGTCCTTGGTAAAGCTTTATAAATCATTATCTTAGCTTTAGTGTTTTTATCAAGTTTAGGATAATCATCTTGATTTTCAAAACTTGTTTTCGTTGGTTTGAAATCACCAATAGAAATAATATGCCAAAGATCTTGATCAATTGATTTCACATAGTTTTCAAATTTACTTTTCCATTCAAGGAAGTTTTCTTTTTCAAATAGCGGTGGCTTTTGAATAGGTTGCCCTTCTTTGAGATTTTCAAAATCCATGGATCGATCCAAGTTTTAAAATACAATATATTTTAAAGATCTTGAGTAACGTAGCTCTTGATGCCAATTGTGGAAAACTAGAAGGGGGGTTGAATAGTTTACCGCTTTTTAATCTTAATTATCTTTTAAAACTTTACGTTTGTTTAAAGACATAGAATCAAATTACTTGTTTAATCTTTGAAAAGCTTTACGTTTGATCAAAGATATAAACACAAAATACTTGTTAATCTTTGAAAAGCTTTACGTGTAATTAACGATTCTAAATAAAGAAAATATGTAATATGCAAAGATAAAGAAAGAAACAATCAAACCACAACACGATTGTTTATCGTGGTTCGGCTACAAGGACTCTTTTTCCTTGCCCTACATCCACGCCCCGAGTTTCCAACTCGAGAGTTTCAAGCACTAGTCAACAAGCCCCTTTCACGGGTGGAGAAACCTTTACAATCGTCGCTTACACTTTATCCGGTACAAAGCTAGATACCGGGTCCTAGCTCAAGGTAGAACCAACCTAACGTCGCCTATCCACTATTTCCGACACTAAGCTAAATGTCGAGTTCTTTTACAAGGGTACAACCACTCCCGATAGTTCTTTTACAAGGGTACGACAACTCCCGACACACTATGTATTTTGAGGCCTAAAATACTAACCGATCACTTCTACACAAGATACAAATGAAGTATAAACTACCAAAGTTCATACATAACAAAGCTAACAAGTCTTGCAACTTTTGAGTTGAAACTTGTAACTTCTTGGAAGAACTTGTGAACTCCTTTGCTACATAAGAGAATTACACAAGTCAAATGTTACTGAGTTAGATGAGAGAATATGTGAAATATATGTCCTAAAGTGATGGGTGAATTCTTGCAAGTGGCTTGGTATTTATAGCCAAACCAACCAGCAGTCTGGCGGATCCGGCGGAACCTTAGAATGGGTTCCGCCCATGTACCCTAAGGGTTCCGCCAGGACTGTCAGGAAAACATGCAAGAAGTCTTTCCATATCAAGCAATGTCACATCAAGTTAGTCAAACACACAATTGTGTAAGAAGTCTTATGGAGAGTCAAACACATAAGGTTTCCATAAATGCATGATGTGATGTAACATATACTATATTAAGAAATAAACACAATGTTATGTTAAAAGAGAAATGTAAAATCTAGTTATACAAGACTTAAAACTAAAGTGATGTTTTTACTATAAACAAAGGTTCATACTTTGTCATTAACAAAACTTAGCAAAGATCGTAAAATATAAATAACGTTTTTATGCGATATTTGTATTAACACATTGGAAAGCATTTTTCTTAAGTAATGCAGTCAATGGTTGACTTATACTTGCATAACCTTTGATAAACCTCTTATAGTACCCAGTCAACCCAAGAAAACCTCTCAACTGTTTGATATTTGTAGGAATAGGTCATTGTTGCATTGCTTGAATCTTATTAGGATCAGTAGCCACACCTTGACCAGAGATCAGATGCCCCAAATACTCAACTTTATATGTTCCAAAAACACATTTACTATTCTTTGCATACAGAGAATTTGCTCTCATTACTTGTAACACCAACCTCAAATGTTGCACATGTTCTGAGATAGAAGATCTGTACACCAATATATCATCAAAGAACACCAAAAAAAATTTCCTCTGGAAAGGTTTAAAAACTAAATTCATCAATCCTTGAAAGGTTGATGGTGCATTAGTGACTCCAAAAGGTATAACCACAAACTCATAATGACCATCATGGGACTTGAAAGCTGTCTTATACACATCTGCCTTATGCATTCTTATCTGATGATACCCAGACCTGAGATCAAGTTTAGAGAACACTTAAGCACCTTGCAACTCATCAATAAGCTCCTCTATAACAGGAATTGGGAACTTATCTTTCACTGTGAACTTGTTTAGTTGCCCATAGTCTATGCACATTCTCCATGAGCCATCCTTTTTCTTAACCATGACTACAGGAGAAGAAAATGGACTGTTACTAGGCCTTATAACCCCTGATTCCAATAATTCTTTGATCATTTCTTCAATCACATCCTTCTGATCTGGAGGATATCTGTAGGGCATGATGTTAATAGTGGTTTCATTATTATTCAAAGGAATTTTGTGATCAAAGCTTCTTTTTGGTGGTAATGTTGATGGCATTTCAAACACATCTTCAAACTATGCTAACACAGCTTGCAACTCTACATTTTCCAACTCTTTTTGGTCATTCTTACATTGCATCAACATGAAAGAAGCTGAGGGTACAACAGACATGGTGGCTAAGTAAGGACTATCTTGTTGACCAGCAAATTTGGACATTTGTTTACCACTCATCCAAGCTAACTCTGATTGATTTGTGCCTCTTAGCATAACCTTCTTGCCATCATACATGAATTTCATTGTTAAGTCTTGAAAGTTCCAACTAATGGTGCCCAAAGTGGACAACCACTGCACTCCTAAAACTAACTCACAGCCACCCAATGGTAATAGCATTACATCAGTAGTAAACATAACCCCTTGAATCTGCCATTGAAAGTTCTTAACCACATATTGACTCACCAATTTTGTACCACCAGCTACTGAAACATTGAGTGGGCAGGTACTTCTAAATTTACACCCTAATTTTTTTTAGCTATGTAAATATCTAATAAATTGTGAGTACTCCCTGCGTCCATCAAAATATGCAACAACTGCCTAAGAACATGTCCTTTGACTCTCATAGTATTGTGTGTAGGAATTCCAGACAATGCATTAAGAGAAATTTGTGGAACCTCTTCTGGCAACACGTATTCATTCATATCAAGACTAATCTCCTCTGCCAAACACTCCTGTTCTTCTTCTTCCTCCATATCAGATACTTCCAAAGCAAACATTTGCCTCTCACACTTATGTCTAGGATAGTATTTTTTATCACAATAAAAACATTGTCCTTTTGCTCTTTTCTCATCCAATTCTTTTTGCGTTAGCCTCTTAAAAGGTCTATCTGCCATAACATGAGTGTAGGTGCAACAGTTGTGGTCCTAACACTATTTCCCCCAAACTTATTAGCATAGCTATAATTCGCATTGTTCCTAGGATTTGGCAATAATGGTGCAGACTTATTTCTTGACACAGAATTGTTTGCTTCTTGTAATTTGGACAAACAAAATGCATCAATCAATGTAGCAGGTTGGAACATTCTCACAGCATATGCAATTTCCTCTTTTAAACCCCCAATGAATAGACTAATAGTGTACTTCTCAGGCAATTCAACTTTAGTCAATAAAGATTCAAAAGAGTCTTGATATACCTGTACAGTGGTAGTTTGTTTGAGATTTTTTTAGTTGCATCATTGAATCTTCGAAAATGGACTCAAATCTCTTCTTGACATGAGTCTGATACACCCCTAAGTCATCACTTCACCAAACCTTTGCATAAACTGTTTGTGCCAATTCAAGGCCTTCCCAAACACATGCATAGACACCAGTTGAATCTTTTGACCATCATCCTCAATATGATCCATCTCAAAGAACTTATTAACTCTGTATATCCATCCCTCAACATCATCTCCATCAAATCTTGGAAATTCCACTTTGGTTAATCTTCCATACTGACCACCATTGTTATTTCCATTTGAACCACCATGATTATGATTGCCATTGCTAGTTCCCTCACCAGACCTTAATCTATTCACTTCAATATTCATTTCATGCATCATTCTCTCCATGTCATTGATAGTTTGTTGAAGTGATTCCATTGTGGAATCTTGATTTCTTGTTGTAGTTCTTGTTTCCACCATTACACCAGTAACATTACCACTCATCACAATGGAATAATGTTCACTGATACTGTTCTGGGTTACTCAATCCAAATGCTTCTGACCAGCTTGTTCAAGATAAGAGAATTTAACCACTAATGGGCTTATCTTGTGGCCGTACAGATGATTGACAATAACCAATTACAATCAGAACAGTGAAATCAGTGGTGGCTGATTTCTTTACCGGAATCTTGGTTTCTTGCCGGAAATTGACCGAAGAAGATAACTAGAATTTCAAGATTGTCAATGTAATAAACTTGAATGTATCTGGCTTGGAAAGGGCTCTTGATACCAATTGTAACACCCACTATCTGAATCCTATTAATAGATTGGAGATAGGGCTCACTAATCAACAGAAATTGCTAAATTGAGAATACAATTTGTAATTGAAAAGTGAAATGATTTGTTATTGTTATTGAGAGTTGTTTACAGTAAGAAGAAAGTGTTTACATCAATGAATGAATTTTACAAGCAAGAAATGTTGATTTTATACAAATGAAAAATGGGCGGGAAAGTTGGTTTAAGTTGGTTACAGCACGTGCAGGTCACATGCCGTGCTGTCTAGAAATGTTGACTTTTGCCTTTGACTTCAGTTGTGCATGTAACACAAAGTAAGATGCTTAATTATTACTTTAACTGAATACACATTTGTATCATATCCTTAGGCAACGAAGTAAAAATCGAGGTAGAGTTAAAATATTTCATCATAAAAACGACTAAATAAAATTGTACCTAATAATACACTAGGATCTGGAAAAGGAAAATTCATGATGCAGATTATTGTGATGGTCACGAGCATGATATGAACCTTCCGTATCTGAGAGTTCAGTCTCTGAGGTATATGCTTTTGGAGATGGTGGAATGTCTATTTCACTTTCTGCCGTGGATGATCGGTGTTTATAGTTTTGGAGTAAATGAATAGGAGATGAACCACGACTTGGCGTGTTTTCAGGGCTCATTATGCTGGAAACTGAATTATCTGTCACTCCTCCTTTACTGTTTAGTTCTCGCAACTTCTTCTTTTCCTTGGCAGCTTTCTGCCATTTCTTTAGAGCTTTAGCTGTTTGCTCTTCGAATATTGACTTTTTCATGTGAGATCCCATCTATAAATTTTAAATAAATGATCCGAACATTATATCACCAAATGAATAATGTGCATAATGTTATTCGTCAAACAATTAAAATGTGATGTCAATCAGGGTGTGTTTGCTTTAAGATGGTACTTACTTGTGTAACTAAGGCATAAAGTGGGAATGTGATGTAGCTACACATGATATGAAGAAGCACGCCCAATGCAACTCTAACAGCAATTGCCGCCATGCTCTCATGGTAACATGAATTTATCCCAAACTCATACTGCAAATGTTTCACCATATTAGTATAAATTGGTCTATTTATCAAACTTTCTATGATATGTTAATCACGGCCTGACTTGTGAATATCTCATATTAAAGATCCCAATGAAAGCGGATAAGGCAGCCCTTTCAAAAAACTCGATGCATCATTATGTTTTAAACTTTGAGCGAAATACAACAAAAGAAGCCAGTAAACCGGTGGATCGACCGTTATCTCCATTCTTCACCTCATGGGAGCATTTGATTGCCCCAGAGATGCAACTACATTTGAGTTAGATTGAAGATGAAAATTTTACGTACTAAGCTAAACGAACTTTAAACGAGGTGACTTTTTGTATCTACAACGTGAAAATTTATTGATATGGTGTTATGATATATATGGTTTCATTTCAACTAGCTATGTTTTTGTAAACATTAAGATTAGGTCCACACGACGCACTGCAAGTTTTTGGGTGTAATCCAAAACTACTTACCACGGTCCACAAGAAAAACGCCATTTGGAATGCATTCTGCAATGAGGAAACAGAATAAGGTAAATGTGGTAATACAAATTTGGATAGTAGATACTTCTGTTATGCTGATACTATTCAAGCTTCCATAGGAAGTGTAAATGATTGTTATACAGTATATTCTTGTATCATTACATGTCGACTTTTAAATCTATGTGTATGATACATATATCTTGTCACGTATATATAATTTCGTGTATACCTTTATTCCACTCTTTGAACAGAATCATACAAGCTTTACAGTGGTGATTAAGTTTAGGGTGGTTTCTATCTTTGTTGTTACACTTCATTTGCCCCCATAAAAATGTCGATTATACTTACAAAAAGTTTTCATTTAGGTTAATCTCCCAAGTTGACTGATTTCTTGGTGGCATGCGCGCCAACATAGCTAAAGTTACTGATATTTTGGAAACCATGTCACTCATTCAGTCGGATAAACCCGAAGAAATACCTTTTATTGAGCTTTTTGGAAGTTTGAAGTTTCTATCATGTAATTAGCCCAATAATGGAAGGCAACGCTAAAGTGCCTAGCTCTATTTATATACCTAATACGGAGTAGTTTTTAGAGCAATGTATGGTTTTTTATACTAATTCCAGCGATATTTATATATAATAATCGTTACTGTAACTCTTGGTTGTATCTTTGCTTACCTGAAACAAAGTAAAATGGATCAAGAAAAGGACCAATTGGGGATTATTGAACCAAAAGAACTTGTTACTTGGCTCTACCACCGGGGCTCCCCTAACAATGGTTGCCTTATCTTGAATTTGTTGAGCCATTTCCATGATCACTAGTTCAAGTTTTGTACCCACCAATAGAAGAATCTAAAAAACAGAAAACGATGTTATTTTATCTTACGATTAAATAATTATACAAGGTGTGGAGGATCTAGTGTACCACAAGAGGAACAAACGAGAGATAAGTAAGCGCATGCCATCCTACACCATTGTCAAATAAACAGCCTTTATCAGTTTACTATGTTTGCAATGTCTATATAAATCAATCCGTAATCTCCACAATATTTTTTGAGTAAACGAAACTTTATATCTTTCATATTGCAAGAAGCTGAACACGGCTTATTGCAATGTGGATGAATATCAACGTATTTTGTTTACAGGTTGCAAACGTTTTATGATATGCATACAAACGTGTACATAGTGTGATCAGGGTAGAGAGTTAACCATGGACGTTTAGAAGTAGGAAGATGATCGAGAACATCCAGAGAGGTAGACTGTAAAATGATAATAATCATATATGAATCAATATATGTCAAAACAAACTAGTATATAATCTACATGAATAAATAAAGATGAACACAATAAAAGAATACAGCAGAAGAGAGTAACCTTATACCCAAGACTGACTTAAAGTCATCTTCCATGGATCTCTTGATGTACTTATGGAAATCAAATTTGCTACTTGGATTAAAATGTGCCTGTTTTATTGAGAAATTATGGGTCAAATGAAAATATGATTCTAATGCAAATATATAGAAATGGAGCATAGGTCAAACGTGTTGGATTTGATAAACGATCGAGTTAAGTTAGACATGAATGCATTATGTGTACTTTATTATATGTTCGTTTAACGCAAAAATAGAAGTACTTAAACACATATAACATCATATCAAACGAGGTTAATTAAGCCAATTTAAGCAATTAAATAGACTGATAGTTGACTTACATTTATAAATCCATGGCGAATGGTCAAATAGTCAACCTTCGATATTGATCCGAAGAATTGTCTGAAGAAGGCTACCTATTTTAAATGAAATCTAATTACTGTAAAACCATATGAATAGAAACTAAAAGGCTATATAAAGGTTGATAACGATATTTGATTTATTCAGTTACATCCTTTGAGTGTATCATATATCATTGGGAAAATTATCCAAAAATACATCCAATTTGCCATCTTTTACTATTTAATGCTGTGAATTTTTTTTTTTCCTATAATACACAAACTTTCTTAATCTTCCTATTGTATACACGAACTTTATTAATATTCCTATTGTATACATGAATCTGACGCGGCATGAAGTTAATTACATAAATTTACATGAATCGTCCCTGTAGCTCAAAACAATTACACCATTCGTCCTAGAAACAATTACATAAAAGGTCCATGTAACTCAAAAGTTAAAATATTTGCATCGTTAGTCCTCATTGAGTTAAAATATTTGCATCGTTAGTCCTCATTGACTATTGAGTTAAAATATTTGCATCGTTAGTCCTAATTAAGTTAAAATATTTGCATCGTTTGTCCTCACTGACTATTTAGTTAAAATATTTGCATCGTTAGTCCTCATTAAGTTAAAATATTTGCATCCTTGTGCCTCCACCAACCACCACCACCACCCACCGCTACCTACCAACACCCACCGCCACCACCACCCACCACCGCCACCACCACCCACTGACTATTTAGTTAAAATATTTGCATCATTAGTCCTCATTAAGTTAAAATATTTGCATCCTTGTGCCTCAATCAACCACCACCACCACCCACCGCTACCTACCAACACCCACAGCCACCACCACCAACCACCGCCACCACCACCACCGCCCACCGCCCACCGCCCACCGCCCACCACCTCCACCACCACCCACTGCCACATACAAACACCCACCGCCACCACTACCCACCGCCACCACCTCCACCCACCACCACCCACCGCCACTACCACCGCCACCTACCAACACCCACAACCACCACCACCCACCATCGCCACCCACCGCCACCGCCCACCACCTCCACCCACCACCACCACCACCACCCACCGCCACTACCACCCACCACCGCCACCACCACCGACCGCTACCGCCCACCACCTCCACCCACCACCACCCACCGCCACCGCCCACCACCTCCACCCACCCCCACCACCACCCACTGCTACCTACCAACACCCACAGCCACCACCACCCACCACCGCCACCACCACCACCGCCCACCACCTCCACCACCACCCACTGCCACCTACAAACACCCACCGCCACCACCACCCACCGCCACCACCTCCACCCACCGCCACTACCACCACCACCACCGCCACCTACCAACACCCACAGCCACCACCACCCACCATCGCCACCCACCGCCACCGCCCACCACCTCCACCCACCAACACCACCACCCACCGCCACCTACCAACACCCACCGCCACCACCACCCACCACCGCCACCACCACCCACCGCCACCGCCCACCACCTCCACCCACCACCACCCACCGTCACCACCACCACCGCCCACCACCTCCACCCACCACCACCACCACCCACCGCCACCTACCAACACCCACCGCCACCACCACCCACCACCGCCACCACCACCCACCACCGCCACCCGCCTCCACCCACCACCACCCACTGCCACCACCACCGCCCACCACCTCCACCCACCACCACCACCACCCACACCCACCTACCAACACCCACCGCCACAACCACCCAACACCGCCACCACCGCCCACCGCCACCCGCCCACCACCTCCACCCACCACCACCCACCGCCACCACCACCACCACCACCGCCCACCACCTCCACCCACCATCACCACCACACACCGCCACCACCACCCACCACCGCCACCACCTCCACCCACTACCACCCACCGCCACCGCCCACCACCTCCACCCACCACCACCCACCGCCACCACCACCACCGCCCACCACCTCCACCCACCACCACCACCACCACCAACCGCCACCTACCAACACCCACCGCCACCACCACCCACCACCGCCACCACCACCCACCGCCACCGCCTCCACCCACCACCACCCACCGCCACCACCACCACCGCCCACCACCTCCACCCACCACCACCACCACCCACACCCACCTACCAACACCCACCGCCACCACCACCCACCACCAACGCCACCACCACCCACCGCCACCGCCCACCACCTTCACCCACCACCGCCCACCGCCACCACCGCCCACCACCTCCACCCACCACCACCACCCACCGCCACCTACCAACACCCTTCGCCACCGCCCCCACAACCACCACCATTGGTAGGTGGCGGTAGGTGGTGGTGGGTGGAGGTGGTGGGCGGTGGTGGTGGTGGCGGTGTGTGGTGGTGGGTGGAGGTGGTGGGCGGTGGCGGTGGTGGTGGGTGGTGGTGGCGGTGGTGGGTGGTGGTGGCGGTGGGTATTGGTAGGTGGAAGTGGGTGGTGGTGGTGGGTGGAGGTGGTGGGCGGTGGTAGTGGTGGCGGTGGGGGTGGTGGTGGTGGCGGTGGTGGTGGGTGTGGTGGCTGTGGGTGTTGGTAGGTAGTGGTGGGTGGAGGCAATTGGATACAAATGTTTTAACTCAATGGGTGGTGGTGGTGGTGGTTGGTGGTGGCTGTGGTGGTGGTGGGTGGAGGTGGTGGGGCGGTAGCGGTGGGTGGTGGTGGCGGTGGTGGGTGGTGGTGGCGGTGTGTGTTGGTAGGTGGCAGTGGGAGGTGGTGGGTGGAGGTGGTGGGCGGTGGTGGTGGTGGCTGTGGGTGTTGGTAGGTGGCGGTAGGTGGTGGTGGTGGGTAGAGGTAGTGGGCGTTGGTGGTGGTGGCGGTGTGTGGTGGTGGGTGGAGGTGGTGGGCGGTGGCGGTGGGTGGTGGTGGCGGTGGTGGGCGGTGGTGGGTGGTGGTGGCGGTGGGTGTTGGTAGGTGGAAGTGGGTGGTGGTGGTGGGTGGAGGTGATGGGCGGTGGTGGTGGTGGCGGTGGGTGGTGGTTGTGGCGGTGGTGAGTGTGGTGGCTGTGGGTGTTGGTAGGTAGCGGCGGTGGTGGTGGTGGTTGGTGGAGGCACATGGATGCAAATATTTTAACTCAATGAGGACTAACGATGCAAATATTTTAACTCAATAGTCAATGAGGACTAACGATGCAAATATTTTAACTCTTGAGCTATAGGGACCTTTTATGTAATTGTTTCTAGGACGAATGGTGTAATTGTTTTGAGCCACAGGGACGATTCATGTAAATTTATGTAATTAACTCCATGCCACGTCAGATTCATGTATACAATAGGAATATTAAGAAAGTTCGTGTATAAAATAGAAAGATTAAGAAAGTTTGTGTATATTATAGGAAAAAAAAAAGTTCACTGCATAAAATAGTAAAAGATGGCAAGTTGGATGTATTTTTGGATAATTATCCCTATATCATTTTGTTCTTAAACGAACGTTAAGTTTAAACTTACCACCCATCTGATTCCAGGTTTTGTAGAAAGTCCAGTGTGACGCTTGACGAAAGAGGTTTGATGAGCAAATCGAAACCTTGCAGGATCTAAAATGCCGAAAGAATAAGAGTTGAGATATTATTTATTCATTTTCAAAAAAAGTTAAGATTTTGATTAAAGAACTTGACTTGGAACACATGTAACTTACCATTCGAGAACTCGTATTCCAAAGAACGTGTTTCTGCTTCCCAACTCTTCCATTTCTTCATCTGTCAATTCTTATCGAATTAAGAATTTCATGATTTCAATATTTTTATCATAATATATTTTACTACCCGGCCTGCATATCCGAATTTTGTTTGAAAAATATTTCGCTGGTACTGATTGTCCTCTTGTTTTGGATCATGTATATCAGAATATGTATTTGAAAGTTGACAAACATATACATCAAAACACAAGTAGGGTTTATTCTTGTTTTTCTAAGACTGTAGAACTAAACTATGCGACAAAACCTAGTTAATTGGTTTTAAAAGGGCTAGCGGTGCTGCTTGTTGGTCATTTGCCTTCAACCACTATGTAAATTATATTTTGATGAAATAAAAAAAAGATACGAGTAATAGTTCACGAGTACACAGCTTAAAAGGTTATATATCTAAACTTAGGTATATGACAGTCGATCATATATTCATTTGTTCTAATATATATAATAGAGACCGAGAACCAAAAGATAGTTACTTTGGCAAAACCGAGACCGATGATAACAACACTATAAATAACATGGAAGACGGCAAGAATAAATATGAATATATGAAGCTGATGAACTGCCGAAGATGATATCATTGGCACCATTCTCTGCATACCAACAACATTAACAAAATATATTTCATCACCATCTAATAATTAGTACAAAATGTAGCCAAAAAAAGAGTACCAAAAACATTTTGTATGAACAAATCTTTCATACCTTTCCGCAAGAACCACCACTTTCACTTCCTGCTGCTAACACTCGCCGAAGAATCATTTCTTCAGCTAAAGAAAGTAATTTTCGGTGATTGTCACCATCACCATCACCATCACCACCACCACCATTACCTTTGTCGCCGCCTTTGTTTTTATCAGCCGATTTGACCTCACTCGATTTGCATGGAAGCATTTTGTTTCCAATTTTTTCAGGAACACATATCTTTGCCACATATTTTGTACCCACGGTTAATAACAACGATAAAAACCCCAATAGCATCAGCTCTGGATTCACATCAAACAAGTTTTTAATACATACATGTGTATATTACGTAAACTTTTAGAATTATTTAACTAAGATATGATATGATTCAAATTAATTAGAAGCATCTTATTTCTAACTTATGCAAGCATCAACATAATTAAAAAAATATGTAGCGAGTAGTTTGTTGCCGATCGATTTGTGATTTAAGTTACAGTATGAACCGATAACTTTTTATGAACAAAATATGGTAATCAATAAACTATAACTTGATTAAAAAATGTAATATTCAATAAACTACAACAACGTTTAAAAGTGGACACAAATTAAAATAACTAATCAGTAAGATTTAAAAGTAGTTTACTTCATCTATTAGATTTAAAAGTGGTCTACTTAATAGTAGTTAGACGATAGAGAGGTTAATAATAGAGTATTACAGTATAAATTTGGAAAAAATAATGTAATATTCAAGTATTGATTAATTCAAAGCTATACGCTAACTAATTTATATTGATTAATTTTAGAGCTACCTGCTTTCATTTTCTCCAAGGCTTCAAGCATTGCTTTCTTTTGCTTTTTCTGGAATAGCTGCATGCATGTAATATCAAATTAAACCGTTATATCATCATATATATGTAGTAGAATCAAAAGGTCATATCATGAGATCGGGTTTTAATCATTTTTCTTGTAAAAAAAGAGAAAATACGAAACAACGCAATAAGGTTTTCATTTAAGTAATGAAAAAAAAAAATCTAGAATAGTAATATGGATAGTAACAATTCTGACAAAATCATGTGTTTTTAGTGTCTGTTTTGTATTTCAAGGAGTAAATGAAATTAAACTACGAAATCAATCACCTTGCCAAGCGAATGAATCCCATGTTCGATGATGACTGAGATGATTATGAAAACGGCACAAACCAATGCTACTGCCCAAGTTGGTGTTTCCTCTAATGACCTATCTGATGATGACGACCCTACCGCCATTCAACTCCTAAGAAGATGACTCCGGCGCCAAGATTTCTTTGTGATTTCCGGTTAGCAAGAACAAGTGAAGGATACAAGAAGTGGTGTAGGATCAGACAAGTGAACAAATATATGGGAGAGAAAAGCAAAGCAAAACAAATAAATATAAATAGTGAGACACAAAAGCGTGTTAATGAACTAATACGGTATTAAGAAATGCTTTGAATAGGTCAACATTGTCATTTTATAAAATTTGGATGGTTAGGTTTTTTTTAAGAAGGAAAAGTAGGGGACGGGAATGTGGGAGGGAGGGAATGTATGGGTTTTTTTGTGTGCATTTGTTCAGTCCAATTTTTTGGGAATTAGGAAGGGAAGTGAGTTATTAGGCTACCCCCAGTAAGGGGTTGACGATCGATTATCTCGATCGATTCCAACTCGATCGTCCTACTGTGATGAACTCGATTGCCAGGATTTTTTTTTTTTTTTTTTTTTTTTCGTGGTCGTGTACTCGATCGATATACATTTCTCATTTTCTCGTGCATTTAATCAAAAGTAACCGTTACACAATGGTTGTAAAGTATAAAAAATAAAATAAAAAATAAAAATAAATAAAATAAAATGATGATGGTCGCCTTTACTGGGGCACCCAATCGCCTGAATGTCGTCAGAGAGAGAAAGCTGATATGCCAGAGAAAATTGGAGGGATTGAGTGCCCTTACTTGGGTAGCTTTAACATCATGGACTTGTGTAAAATTACAAATATATCCTCTTTTAAGCTTTCAAAATTACGATGTCGCTTTCTGTGTTAATTATCATAGCTATCAGACAATGTGTGACTAAATATGTAGGGGACCTGCTATAAATACACATATATGCATTTATTATATTCTTTTTTTATCTAGCAACATCTAAATGAAGACGAGCTGTACATCTGAATGGCATCTGAACATATGTTGACCGTATGATCGGAAATAGTCTCACCCATCTGAGCATAATTTCATAAAGGAGAGAGTCATAATTCAATTCCGATGTCAAATGTCATGTTTTTTATTGTAAACTAGTAGATTGAGAACTTTTTTGTGTGGAATGTTTTGGACATATTAGATATTTGTTAAAACGTTGTTAGGTTACCATCACTAAAAAAAAAATCCTAACACTTTTATTTCCACACTTTTTAAAAGCGTGTAAAATTTTATTACTTTATTAAACTTAAGAATGCGTAAAAATTGATTACATTAATAAGTATGAAAAAAAATTTGTAAAATAATAGATATTCCTCATTCATAATTGAGTCAAAAAAAAGTTCACACTTTTAAGTATGAAGAATTAAAAGATTTTTTCACACTTTTATTTGTAATACCTAAATTCTTCACACTTTAAGGAAGTGTGGAGAATTCACAATTTGAGCAAGTGTAGAGAATTTGGGTGTTACAAAATAACCTTCACACCTATAAGTGTGCACATTTTTTAGATTTCTCCACACTTAAAAATGTGAACTTTTTTTTTGAAGCAACTATAAGTGTGAAAAATCTATTGTTTTATAATTTTTTACTACACTTATTAATGTAACAAATTTGTATACATTATTAAGTGTTAATAAACTAATTAAATTTTACACACTTTTTAAAAGTGTGAACATTAAGTGTGAAAAAATGAACCTTTTTTTTAGTGCATACTATGTTTTAGTCTTGTCAAATAATATGATGAGCTTTAGTTGTGCAGAAATTAATTAATGTATATAGTTTTGAAGGTATATTGGTAATTTGGGTAGTTTCTTATCCTTTTCTTACTAATTAAAAATAAAAACTCAAAAACATAAATTAAAATAACCACTTTCTTCATTATGTCATTTCTTACTTTGTCCTTCCCCTTCATTCTTTAAAATTTAGACTTGAGAACAGAGTATTAAAGCTAGTAATGCAATTATGTTTCTATTTTTCTTTATGAGCAATTTATGTGAGGTTTAGATTATAACGAGCGGGGGCACCCGCGCGTTGCTGCGGGAATGTTGTGTTTAATTTAAACTCGGAATAAAACGATCGTAAAAAAAAATTATTTTTGTTATTAAGGACTAAATTTGCAAAAAATCGTTAACGGGGGACTAACTCTGCCATTTACAGCTAACCTAAGGAACCATTTTTGTAAATTTCTTAGGAACGGTAATCACTGTTCCTAACCAAATCATTTTTAGTATATATAATAATTAGTATTCATGTAAGTATATAAACTAGATAATGTACCTTGCTTAGGCTATGTTTGGCACAAAGCTTTTTGGAGCTTTTTTGGTCAATGAGCGGTGAACAATAAACTTTTTGATTTTCAGTATTCGTTTGACATGAGAGCTGTGGGCTTTGCTATTTTTTAGAAAAGCTCATTTTCCCAATGTTTTTTTATTAATCTGTGAGCTTTTTTGGCTAACTGCTACTGCTCACAGCTACTTTTGCCAAATATAGTCTTAATGATGTTTTTTTATATCATGTTGATAAATGTAGACAAGAATCATGGATAAAAATAATCCGGCCGGTAGAGAACATGTTAACAGAGAGCATCAAAATTCTCTTAAGAATCTTCGATTTTGTTTAGGTTGATTAGGTCTAAAAATATATGATCAAGTTTATAAGTGGCCAATTAATTAGAATCCTAGGGTATTTATTAAATTACGAGATTAATATGTCTTTGCTTGTTTGTTTGGATGTAAACAAAATTCCGACAATTAATTTAAAAGAACTGTATAATTAACTTCATAAGATTTCTTTAAATCCAACAATGAGATTAAGTGTATATTATTTCTATCAGTCTAAAAAGTTACAACACTAATTATAAGTATGCATTTACAAAAGTTTTAAAAAGTACTCTGTGGTATTTCAAAAACCGTGTATTACCTTGTTACAGCACTAAGGGAGTCCAACAATTTCTAAAACATCAAAAAATATCTCCTAGCGTCCGAAATATATTGGTAAAAAATAATAATAATAATAAAAAAAATTGCATATTAGCTATATACATTGCTAAATGCAATATATATATATATATATATATATATATATATATATATATATATATATATATATATATATATATATTAATGAGAAACAAATATACATCGTCTATACATAAGAACACACTGATATATAATGATTTATTCCTTACCGGTATCGACTTACCTTAGCTTCACGGGTAGGATTTATAGTGGTTCGGTCACGGATCTCCTCTCCACTCCCCGAGTACCCAACTCGAGAGTTACTTCACTAGATCAACAAGCTCCCTTCTTGGCGGAGAAAACCTTACAATCGTCGCTTACACTTTTTCTGGTACAAAGCTACATACCGAGTTCTTTTACAAGGTATAACCACTCCTATCGTCGCCTATACAATATTTCCGACACTAAGCTAGATGTTGAGTTCTTTTCCAAGGGTACACCCACTCCCGCTAGTTCTTTTACAAGGGTACAACAACTCCCGCTATGTTTTATAGCCCAACATAGAAACCGTGTATTTTATGGCACAAACACATAAACCATCTAACCTATACTAATTAGTACAATGATTATCCAAGACATAAATGTCTAATGAATATGAATGACTAATCTAAAAGAACTTCCATTGATAGAAAGCCTTCAATGAATGAAGATCACAAGTTCTCCAATCTTGTTGTGATGGATCTTCATATATGTATGCATGTGGTGGATGATGATAGCAAGATCTCCAAGCTTCTTTGGTGGATCAAGATGTATGATATGCTTACAACAAAGATGAATGTTAGAAGCATTATGATCATGATGATGAGGGTGACTAATTATGTTTTCTACAAGGTTTTTTATTGATCTAAGATTATGCAAAGTTTAGAGAGAATATGTGTTTTTATATTTTCATCAAGTTGTTTGAAAAATCATGAGCTACTATTTATAGGAAACAAGTAAAGAGGTTTTTTCAAACCATGTTCCAAAACCATGTTCCAAATATCTTACTATTTTTATCTCTAGTCACATCAAGATCTTCTAATATCAACTACAACATTCTCTTACAAAATCTATGCCATTTCTTACAAGATCTATGACATATCTTACAAGATCATTTGGAAAGATATACATTCTAGAAGATACTATTCATGAGGTAATAAAATAGTGTTTTCCATATTATGAAAAATACATTTAGACAAATGTATATACTAACTTAAAAAGGTAAGTTACTTGTATATGAAAAATATATTAGCTAGCTATATAATATTTAGCAAGTTACTAAAAATGTTTTATATATTTATGTTGTTATAAGACACATTTTTATATATTGTAAACTTACTAATATTATCTAGACACCTAATGTGGCATTTATTCTATTTAACACCTAAAGTGCACTTTGACACCTAAAATACTTAAAGACTCTAAAAGTATTTTAGTCATTCTAAATGGTTGGTCAAGGGGTTTGATTATAATGCCACATAACAAACATGTACGAACCTGTGTTGTATCATATGAGGACTCGAGACGTTGAGAGGTGTTGAATGTATGTTGAGACAAAATAAGATTACAAGTAACTTGTACACTTTACGTTATGTATCAAGTTATATGTTTGTCATCAATCAAAACAAACGAGACTGTATAAATTAAATATCGTAATATTTGCACTAACAATCTCCCCTTTTTGTATGATGACAAAATATGTAAACGTGATAGATAGTAAAATGTAAAAAGTTACTTGTGTCCGTATTACTTACTTGTATCCGTAACACCTTCTAAATTTCCTTCTCCGTTTACACTCTTCTCCCCCTTTTGTCGAAACAAAAAGGGTGTGTCCTTGGAGTTAACTTCAATTCTCCCCAAAATGGCGAGCTTGCATCATCCCTAGTGAAGTTTAGTCTTCAACTCCAATATCATAAGGTTGTTGCGTCCATGGATCAAATTAAGTTCCTTAATCTACATCAAGGTTAGTGTTGTGCAACATAAAAATTATACGAAAAATTCATAATGAATGAAATGAATTGTCACACCTCGCCAAGGCGAAAACGTGAGGGTGTAACTTCATGGATATCATCACAACACCTGGTGTCTATATAGAGAACAACTACATGCACAAAAATAGAGCAAAGTACAAACACAAAGTGTTGTAACAATACCCCAAAACAAAATAACCAAAACAAAATCCAAGACAATACATAAATCCAAACATAGATGATAAACCACTTCCAATGCAACTAAGTCTCGTCTAACCACATCCTTCTATCTTATCCTTATAAAGCTCACCTGAAAATGATGATTAAAACGTCAACATGATGTTGGTGAGATTCATAGGTTTTAGACACACTTACACTCTCAAGGCAACCAGTTCACTGTGATTATAAAAACATAGCTGGACAAATAAATATAGTTATCATACAAGCTACATATATCCATAAACCAATCATCACATAAAAGGCAACCATCGGGCCGAAACGTGACCCCCGCTCCAAAACACATCATCAGCTGGGTCGCATGCGCGAGCAACAGGATAAGAATCCTCCCAATTGGAAATCACACAGCATCAATTAGGTCGCTAACCTAATCGGAATCACATATCACACAGCATCAATTAGGTCGCTAACCTAATCGGAATCACACTTTCACGTACCACATAGCATTATTACGATAACATTATAAGTCCAAGCTTTTAAACCACAAATAATCACAGTAACTCAAATCATTTAAGACAAGCCTCATTCCCATCCCAAGTTTAAAACAAAGTAAAAATATGGGACTATGAACTCACCTTAAACTCCGCAGCTTCCACAAAAACAAATCACAATCTATAGCACACAAAAATAATCCACATTACACAAGATCAAGCTAAAAGCTACAACCCATGTAATACACATATGATGGATGTCTAAGACTCATATGACCCACCATGGATCTCCTAGACACCACACTAACCACTACCATAACTTAAAACTCACTAAATCCCTTGCACTCTTAAAATCAAAAAACGCGGAATTTTTGGGTACATTCGCCCACATAAAATCACGACAAATAAAGCTTAAAAAATCACACCAAAAATTCACCATGGTCTCTCATAAGCATATAAGCTAATCCCAGAAGGCCATGGACCAATAACACACACAAATACTCACAATAAATTCAAACTTCTCAACTGCTCAAATTCGGATCTGAACGCACACTAAAAAGTTTTAATTTCCATAAAATACTCCCACAAGTTTTTATCGCGAATCCTCTTCGTGGTAGTCTAATATAACCTAATACTTAACTATTCCAGAAGGCCTAGTCAAAATACCACTTTTACAACCATATGACACCCTCAAACTTTTACCCAAAATCTGTCCCGGTTTGACAGCTTTGACACCTTAACAAAGAAAAATCAAAAGACCGACTTCCCGACCTAAAATCGATCGTGTCTGGACTTTTTGGAAAGCTCTTTCATTATACTTCAATTTAGACCTAAAATTCGTGACTTAACTCCTCACCATCTGTTATTTACACTCACATCTTTACAGCCATAGTTTTCTGTCCAAACCCTAACACTTAATCTAACGCGTTTAACACTCAATTCCCTTAACCATTAACCATATTATCGGCATCTAATCATCCTAACATGTTTTACTTCAATAATTTACAGAAGTATATAAACCCTAGATTCCATCATATTAAATATTACATGAATTAGATCAATAACTAATTAATTGAATGAAAACTAATATCGAAAATATACCTTCATCTTGATTTTAGCTTCAATAATAAAAACCCTAATTTTTTTTTCTTCTTGTTCTCCTTGTGGTCGACTTCCATATGCAGGAAAAAGGGATTTGGGAGTCTTGATTTTGTGTTTATAATATTAGTGGATAACCCTTAAGGCTTAGAGTTGTAATTGGTATCAAATTTGGTTTCCTTTTTCCCCCTTATCCTAATATTCGGCCGCCCCTTATATATATTTTTTATTTTTTTTTATTAAATTTATTTATTACACTCAAAACCTCATACTTTTCATATTTTATGTATTCCCATAACGAATCCTAACGTCTTTCGCGATAAACCCTAATTTTACGACAACACGGAAAATAATCATTTTCAAAATATAGTTTCCAAAAATTGATTTTTACACTCTTTTATAAGCATAACACATAAAAACAAACTCCTCGTAACTTGCTAACGCTCAAATACTTGAACGAAGACTCGTTACGCAAAAACACAAAAACACCAAAAACTACACAAGTCATTTCTACACCACAAAGGTGATCAAAATGAACTTTCCCAAATTCCTAACTTTCCAAATCACAATAAAACCATTTACGCAAAGGGATTTAGTGCTAAAACTCACCTATATCACACATATAACACTACAATCACCTATAACACAACAAACAAACGTCAACCGAGTCAAGACTATCAGTCAAACCGACCTGCTAAAACCACGGTTGTTACATCATCCCCCACTTAGGGAAATCACGTCCCGAGATTTCAACTACACGAGTCACCACTCACAACAGCAAAAGAAAATTTATGGATTTTTAAGCGGAAAAATACCACACCATAAAATCACAGAGAAAGAATCACAAAAATGTGAACCGACTAATTACCCGAATTCACACAATAGAAAACACTCCGACACTCCAACGATACACGAAAATAGATACACTACACCGATCAATAACACCAATGATCCAAACGACTTCTCACAGGTAGGTACGATACCCTCGAACCAAATGAAAATCCGAATGGTAATCGCAAGACGCACTCACAAATAACAAATACCCATAAAACAAACATTTATGAATATCCTGCATCTAACTTCCACGATCTAAATCCAACTACAAACGATCTGCTCAGCAACCACATCCGCAAACAAATTTGAGTACTTAAATATCATCTGATCCTCACGTTCCCAAGTAAACTCAGGACCACGCTTAGAATCCCACCATACCTTTAACAACGCTATCTCACCACACTTCAAACCCTTAACATCTTGATCCATAATCTCAACAGGATTCTCGACAAAACGAAGAGTCTTGTCAACCTTACATTCATCTAATGGCACATGCAGACTAGCATCCGCCAACCACTTCTTTCCATTAGATATGTGAAACGTATCATGCACTCTACATCACTCCTCAGGAAAATTCAACGGATATGTCTCAAATCCAATCCTTTCCATAAATCTCAAACGGTCTTACGTATCTCGGTGCTAGCTTGCCTTTCTTACCGAAACGCACCACACCCTTCCAAGGAGATACTTTTAACCTCACAGTATCACCAACACCGAACTCCAAGACTTACAGCAATAATCCGCATAACTCTTTTGGCGATCTCTTGCTGCTTCAAGTCTTTCCTTAGTCAGAAAAACCTTATTCGTAGTCTCTCATTCTAGTTCAGGACCAATTTGTTGGCTTGTTCCAACCTTTGCCCACAGAACAGATGACCTACATTACCTTCCATACAACTTTTCACACGACACATACTCCATACTAGAATGATAATTGTTGATATAGGAGAACTCGGCTAAGGGTAAATGTATACCCCGGCTTCCTCCAAAATCAAACACACCCATGCTCTCAGCTTACCATCCAACGCCTGATTTGTACGCTCACTTAGTTCACTCATTAGAGAATGATAAGTCGTACTCAACTACATACGCGTTCTCAAAACCCCATAACACGTTTACCACTATCGCGAAGTAAGTATTTCACCATGTTTCTTGATGATCAACGCGACACCCCATGGTTCTTTACCAACTCACCAAGCGAAAAGTCTCGCCAGCTCCTCCATACATCTCTTGCTAAGGTAATAATACGTCTTATCCATTCTCGGATGTATCCAGTACCTTACATGATTGATGTCCTTACGCTTCCTCTCAATGAAACCAATAGCTGGTCCGCAAAGTACATTCCTCCATCTTCGTTACTTTCCATTTACTGGTCAAAACCAAGTAATCATTCTTCTTACATGTTCTCATCCTTGAACCTCTCCCTCTAGGCTGTCAATATCATCCTCTTAACTCCGAACTGAATTATCATAATCATTGCTCTCAACATCTAAGTTTCATTCGTTCACTCCCGCTCAGCGTTCTTACCACGATGTCGGTCCTTCCTTGACAGTGGCGAATCAGACAATCGTAGTCACTGAGAAATTCCACACCCAACTTCTCTTCGACATATATTAGCCTCTTGTCAAATATATGCTAAAAATTCTTATGATCTGTGTAGATAACACTTCCTGCTCCATACAAATATCATCTCCAAGTTCTACTCCCCAACTTTAAATCATGTATCACACAGTTCCTCTTATGGATCTTCCACCTCAGCGATGCCTACGTAATCTATAGAAAGATAGAAATGAATCGTCAATAGTACCTGCCAACCTAAGGACAATCGTCTCTCAGATGGTGTCTTAGGTACTTTTCACCACTTTTATCTTACTAATGTCCACGAACACTCGCTATCGTTGACCACCTTCCTGAAGAACGTACATCTTAAAGCTACACCTCTCACTTGAACAACTTGGCAAACACCCTCTTCTTCTTCAACGAACAAATTGATAATCAAAACGACAATCTATCCTAAGTAAACGACGCGAACCATGAAACCGGTCGAACAAAAACGTATATCAACGAACTCAAAAGGGTACGAATTACCGACTAACGAAGTAACGAACATCAAAATCAAAGCTTGAAAAACACAATGAGAAATTTTCCCCCAATAAAAATAGACACAGATAAAATGTTCATGAACACCCATACAAAGAAAATATAAAATACATGTAGCCATAAAACATCCACAAACGTACCTCAATGAAAGAAACACTCGATGAACCAGAATACATAACAAGTTTGGTAAATGAGAACCATAGACAGTTCTTATTCCCGTACTCGACCTTCCCAACAACAAATGAACACCGTTTTTCACAAGACATATCTTAAACTTATACATTTCTTTTATAAATATACATATAAACCATTTTATGTAAGACATCAACTTAACCAATTTTTTTTCACTCTTCATTTTCACCATAAAAATAATAGTTTCCAATAAATGACCTTAAAATACCCAAAACGGATTTTAAAATACCATAAGGACTTTAACACAACCCTTTTATTGGATGCGAAAAACACAGAAGAATCACATAATCAAAATAACCACCAAACGAATCTCATACCAGGGAACACTCATGCAAATACATTGCAAACCAAACGAAGAATGCAAAGACTCATTCGTACAACAATCAAACCAAATTCATAGAAAAACACCGATACTAACAGATCACAAAACATGACACGAAATTCAATTGGTGTGTGCAAATGAGAGATCAAATATCCACACCAACTCGTCACGAACCAACAATACTCGAAGAACAATATAATATTCATTCGCGGAATGAATGCAAGAAATAACCAAAGAAACGAACCAGTATCCAACAAAACGAATTCGATTACCCAACACCTATCACGACGTAAAAGAGAAAGAATACGGCATCTGTACCATCATGGTACGAATAAGAATGCCAACCAAAGAATTAGGTATACAAACGGAGTGTCTAACAAACGAATCAACTTAAATACCACAATATAAGTACCCATCGATAATTGAGGTATCAACATATGATAGGTAGGACGGAATCTTACCATTTACACACCCCAACATATAACGACTGCCCAAACGGTTAAGAGAATACTTCTCTAACCATAAAGCCATCACCAACATGATATCACATACCATCTACCACAACATAAAGCAACAAACATCAATCAATGCAATAATGGTCACAAGTCCACGTGTGTGATACCCTTATAATTATGTTCGCGACCATAGTTATAAGCCTATTCCACACACATACTTACTTCCAAAACCACACATCTCAATGATAACGCACATATACCATAGAACACCTAATACACCATGCAATCCATGCTATCATACTTGCAAGTCCACTTGTGTCGTGACGCATGTATAATTATGTTGGCCACCATAATTATCTATGCCCCCTTTCATAAGTGTACTCCCTCCTATGACAACACATCATGCAAACAAAAACAAAAGACGTCGCAAACAATCATCTCGCATGGAACAATTTCCAACGATCACGTAAACTCTATAATCCAAAATCACTTGGATAAGGTCGATCCAATATCCAAGAGTAATCACGCTCCAACATGGCTCCAGACGGCAAAAGACAATATACAAATTCCAAAACATAACACAAAACAAAAGACGTCGCATAATGGCTCAACTCCACTCTCGCACTTATCTCCCCACTCAGATCCATTCAATTTACTACTCGCTGTGGACTCTAGATCTGAATCCACACCATTCCATCCTAACTCCCTTTCATCTTTACTCAACCACCCATTCATGTTTCCTACATGTTGAGGTAGTCGACAACATGCAAAACCATCTCTATTCTTTTCTTCCAATTCCACATGATTCACAAGTACATACTACTCACGAGATTTAGACTAAACCACCTCTCCTTCCTATGTGAAGTGAGGACACTACCAAGGGTATTTGGTAATGGATCCATCTCCAGAAGTCATCGTGGTTCCAAACCTCTCCACTTCTTCTCCACCAACGTTTCCCATAAACGTCCTCTACTTGTTCGAACATAGATACATGCTATCGGGAACTCGGATTCTGCGGTTAGTCCGCTTCATCCTACCACTTCTCTCACATCCGATAGCGACAACGATAGTCCAACAAAGCATCTTACGCGCGGAAGACGATATAATAAAGTCGATATATACAATACTACGTATACGGGATAGAATAGACGTCCGAAACTCAATAAAACATCTCATAAATATAGGAAAATAGAAATATAAAATACTATACTTACACATATGCCCTAAATGCAACTAAATGAGGGACTCCTAGGTTATAGTCTAGGTTCAACCACCTAATTCTCTATAATCAAGGCTCTGATACCAATCTGTCACACCTCGCCAAGGCGGAAACGCGAGGGTGTAACTTCATGGATATCATCACAACACCTGGTGTCTATATAGAGAACAACTACATGCACAAAAATAGAGCAAAGTACAAACACAAAGTGTTGTAACAATACCCCAAAACAAAATCCAAGACAATACATAAATCCAAACATAGATGATAAACCACTTCCAATGCAACTAAGGTCTCGTCTAACCATATCCTTCTATCTTATCCTTAGAAAGCTCACCTGAAAATGATGCTTAAAACGTCAACATGATGTTGGTGAGATTCATAGGTTTTAGACACACTTACACTCTTAAGGCAACCAGTTCACTGTGATTATAAAAACAAAGCTGGACAAATAAATATAGTTATCATACAAGCTACATATATCCATAAACCAAGCATCACACAAAAGGCAACCATCGGGCCGGAACGTGACCCCCGCTCCAAAACACATCATCAATTGGGTCGCATGCGCGAGCAACAGGATAAGAATCCTCCCAATTGGAAATCACACAGCATCAATTAGGTCGCTAACCTAATCGGAATCACATATAACACAGCATCAATTAGGTCGCTAACCTAATCGGAATCACACTTTCACGTACCACATAGCATTATTACGATAACATTATAAGTCCAAGCTTTTAAACCACAAATAATCACAGTAACTCAAATCATTTAAGACAAGCATCATTCCCATCCCAAGTTTAAAACAAAGTAAAAATATGGGACTATGAACTCACCTTAAACTCCGCAGCTTCCACAAAAACAACTCACAATCTATAGCACACAAAAATAATCCACAGTACACAAGGTCAAGCTAAAAGCTACAACCCATGTAATACACATATTATGGATGTCTAAGACTCATATGACCCACCATGGATCTCCTAGACACCACACTAACCACTACCATAACTTAAAACTCACTAAATCTCTTGCACTCTTAAAATCAGAAAACGCAGAATTTTTGAGTACATTCTCCCACATAAAATCACGACAAATAAAGCTTAAAAACTCACACCAAAAATTCACCATGGTCTCTCATAAGCATAGAAGCTAATCCCAGAAGGCCATGGACCAATAACACACACAAATACTCATAATAAATTCAAACTTGTCAACTACTCAAATTCGGATTTGAACGCACACCAAAAAGTTTTGATTTCCATAAAATACTCCCACAAGTTTTTATCGCGAATCCTCTTCGTGGTAGTCTAATATAACCTAATACTTAACTATTCCAGAAGGCCTAGTCAAAATACCACTTTTACAACCACATGACACCCTCAAACTTTTACCCAAAATCTGTCCTGGTTTGACAGCTTTGACACCTTAACAAAGAAAAATCAAAAGACCGACTTCCCGACCTTAAAATCGATCGTGGCTGGACTTTTTGGAAAGCTCTTTCATTATACTTCAATTTAGACCTAAAATTCGTGACTTAACTCCTCACCATCTGTTATTTACACTCACATCTTTACAGCCATAGTTTTTTGTCCAAACCCTAACACATAATCTAACGCGTTTAACACTCAATTCCCTTAACCATTAACCATATTATCGACATCTAATCATCCTAACATGTTTTACTTCAATAATTTACAGAAGTATATAAACCATAGATTCCATCATATTAAATATTACATGAATTAGATTAATAACTAATTAATTGAATAAAAACTAGTATCGAAAATATACCTTGATCTTGATTTTAGCTTCAATAATAAAAACCCTAATTTTTTTTTCTTCTTGTTCTCCTTGTGGTCGACTTCCATATGCAGGAAAAAGGGATTTGGGAGTCTTGATTTTGTATTTATATTATTTGTGGATAACCCTTAAGGCTTAGAGTTGTATTTGGTATCAAATTTGGTTTCCTTTTTCCCCCTTATCCTAATATTCGGCCGCCCCTTATATATATATTTTTATTTTTTTATTAAATTTATTTATTACACTCAAAACCTCATACTTTTTATATTTTATGTATTCTCATAACGAATCCTAACGTCTTTCGCGATAAACCCTAATTTTACGACAACCCGGAAAATAATCATTTTCAAAATATAGTTTCCAAAAATAGATTTTTACACTCTTTTATAAGCATAACACATAAAAACAAACTCCTCATAACTTGCTAACGCTCAAATACATGAACGAAGACTTGTTACGCAAAAACACAAAAACACCAAAAACTACACAAGTCATTTCTACACCACAAAGGTGATCAAAATGAACTTTCCCAAATTCCAAACTTTCCAAATCATAATAAAACCATTTACGCAAAGGGATTTAGTGCTAAAACTCACCTATATCACACATATAACACTACAATCACCTATAACACATCAAATAAACGTCAACCGAGTCAAGACTTATCTTTTTTTTTTGTCAAAACACATAAGTGTGTCAAAGAATGAGAATAAATATGAATGCGTGCATGCTTCCCCTATATTGTAGCTTCCCCTTGATCAATACTCCCCGTTGCTAGGGTTCTAACGTATAAGATACAAGAAATAAGAAAGCTACACAAGAATAAAGGTTAGTTCATAATTATCTCCCCCTTGATCAATACTCCCCGTTTCTAGGGTACCAACCTATATGATGCAAGGAAGAAGAATCCTACAAAATAAAGGTTAGTGTAAGACAATAATTGTCCTATAATGAGTATATGATATATAACAATGCGTGTGTATTATGCATTTTAAAAATGCTTGACGGAAGCTCCCCCTTGCTTTAGGGCGTCAATATGAATCTACAAAACAAATATTAGTATACTAGAAGCTTTGTTAGTAGACATGTATGTCATATACAACCAAGTGTATAGACGAAGCAATAACAGTGCTTGATGAAGATTCCTCCTTGTTCGAAGGTGCAAAGAAGCAACTAAAATAAGAGAATAATTTGATGCAAACAACATCCCTAGATGAGTATGATATATACGAAGAAGTATATATGATGGACCTACAATGAAAAGATTAGTGCAATATATTTTATTTTAAAGAAAAATATTAAAACTAAGGTGTATTATTCTAATAAGAAATACAATAAAAAATGTGAATATAATATGATAAAATCCTACAAGATAGTACCTCGAAGGAAGATATAAAGTGAGGTTGGAATATTGAGAGTTAGAGTGAGTGGTGCTAGTGTTGGTGTTGGTTTACTAGAAGGATTCATGTGATGATAACTCTATAGATGAAGGGTTGATAAAAGCAAATTTTTGATAATTCATGGTTGTGATGATTAGTGAAAGTGATGATGGAAAGTGGTGGTGATAACGTAGACAACTATTTAAAGAATTAGAAACTCGTATGTATAGCAAATGCTATAACGAATAAAGATTGAACATATGGACTTATGCAATCTAAAATTCACAACTTAAAGGGATAAAGGAATACGACTTACGTAATGTTAAGAGAAAACGGAAAATGTGAATGGACATTGATATTTAATGACGGCTACAGGTTATGATTTGATCGATTAGGATTGATGCTAATGAAAACGAAACACGTTTAGAAATAATGACCTATATCGAAAGAAAATGGATGAAAGAGTACTAACATTGTTTAGTTCTACATGACCTTTAATGACATTATCATCTACCAAAGATGATGTATCATGCCATAATGTATGCTTGAATGGATTCAAAAAGAAGTGAAGACAATAAGCACCTAGGAACAAACATTTCATAAGAAATGAATAAAGAATACTAAAAACCTATATGAGGATGAGAATGACATTATGAGATGGGAGAGTGTTGGTTAAACCGATGTGTTGAGAAAGTGTTAGGAATGACGGTTTTGATTAATTTATCATTTGCACTGACAATGATGTGCATGATATGTGTTGAGTACGAAAGGATGAGATCCTATGATGGTGTTCTTAGAAAATAAAGTTGTGAAGTTCTAGGTTAAGAAAGATCCTAGACTCCATTAGTTGTTGGTTGTGGAGATGAAGAACTTTGTCAAACACATGATGAGATATTGGTACAAACTAGTGATGTTAGGTTAAAAAGGCTTGAAACACTAGTGGTTTTGTGAACCGGTTTTAACTAAATGGTGTGTACCTATGTGTTGGTATTTTAGGGTGCAAGAGACATGAGTAGATGTTCTTTAAATACGTTTTGACAAAATACAAATATGTGAATGAATTTCTTTCTGCCTTAATCGGTGGACATCCAACATATTGTGTAATGCATCGTATAAAGAATGATGATGAAGTGTTTAGGAGGTTGTATTGTTAAGGCTAAATAGTGATAGAAGTGATTTTGGAAAGCGGAAGCAATAATGCGAATTAGAAAGAGGTTGATTGAAAGATATCCAAACACAATTTCAAATCTCTAAGACTCAATCCTATTAGTTATGAGCTTAGTAATGTTTATGCGGATGTTGGTTAGCATACAAAGAACTTTATCCTTGAAGTCATGTAGCTCTTCTTTATCAATGCGAGATAATCGCATGACAAGGCATGTGGTTTCCTCAAAGGAGGTGGAAAGGATTAGAGTATTGTTATCCTCAATCCTTATAAAACTATATGCAAGTGTAGGGATTACAGTTATGTGAGATGAGCATATAAAAGCTAGAACAAAATATTCATGTAAATTGTGTTTAAAAGATAATATTTTGGAGCATGCATCATTAAAACATCCTACGTATATATTTAATGAGTGTCAACGAAAGACGAGAACATTAAAACATAGATAAAAAAGAATCATGTATCAAAATTGCATATCATAAGTTAACAAGTAACTTGTTAATCTTGCAAAGTATCATACAAATCATGTTAACATTTAGTTGCTTGAAACATATAAGCATGCAGAAAAAACCTTTAATTTCCAAGGTTTACATATTAATCAATCAAATAGTTATTATGTCAAGATACCCAATTATATCAAACAAGTAACATTTAATCGACACATATATATGTAATGCAAGTGATTCTAAAAAAAGTAAAGAGAAACTCAAATCTACTTCTTGTTTGAATAAAATTTCTAAGACAAGATGATTAATACATGAGTTAATGAGACTCAACTATATTTAATAAAACTAAGGTGATGAAGGTGTCATGTTTTATATGGAAATTTAACAAATATGTGTCAACAAGTTTTAATCTATGTAATTAATTCGTATGATAAAACGACTTCTAAATGTTTATCATACCAAAAGTACTTTGACAAATTATAAGTGCACATGTAGTGAACAAATAGTGTGACAAAGAAACAAGATGAAAAATTGTGCAACCCATGTTTAAATGATAACATTTTGGAGCATATATTATATAGACCATCCTAAGCATGGATCTAATGACTGACCGAAAAACGTGTTTGATGATTGTGTTGAAAACGTGTTTGATGAATCGGCTAATTTATTTACTACCTCTACTAAAGGTGGAAGTTCATTATTCACGGTAGCTGCTGGTTAGCTTGTTTTGTTTTGATTCATGTTCTAGGTTCATTGATTCTAGAGTTGTTAAGAGCTTTTGGCATGTCATAAGCTCTAGGTTAGTTGTCTTTCAGGCTATTTAGCTTGAGGTTAATGTGGTACTTCAGCCATATTCCATCTGTTCTCAAACGTTTTGGTTTAATCTATTTACCAGGGTGCAGGATTACTCCCCTTTACCCTAATGAATGACCGAAAAAGACACAACCATTCAAATACATACATATCATATAAAGACATCATGTCTCAAAATGACATACCATGAGTTAACAAGTAACACGTTAATCATGCAAAATATCATATACATAAAGAATGAAAATATCATATAAATCATGTTAATATATAGTAACACGAAACATATAGGCATGCAGGCATCATAAATAAATAACCAAGGTTTACACATGAATCAATCCAATAGTTACACATGAATTAATCCAATAGTTATCATGGTTAAGTTAAGATGTCCAATCATATCAAACAAATAAAATGTAAATGACAAATGTATGTGTGATGCAAGAGATTTTAATCTTTGTGTTTGGAATCTACGGTTGAATGATCTAAAATGTGACATCTTTAAGCATGTGTTACGCAAGTGATTTGGTCATCCAAGACCAAGAGATATGTGATAATGAAATATAATAAGAACGTTCTCAAGAAAGCTCTTTGGAACAGGAATCTACGTGAAGTTACCAACTTCAATAGATCTTGTGTATGCTCTAGAGATAGGGTTTGAACTAGGTTGTGAGCAAGGTTTGGTTATGATGAACGCTTGAAAGGAAATAGATACATGTAGTGTCTTTTAATACGTAAGATTATCTTGTGGAATAAAGTCATCATGCTTATGAAAACAAGTATGACAAGATGATGGGGAAGCTCTAGTTCATAGAACTTGCAGATGTTTTTTTAAGATCATTAACCCGATGAGGTGTGATGAAATCTCATGTAACACAACCGTTCATGTTTCAAGGAGATAATGATGCATAGGATATACAATATCCTTTTAACAGGATGAAAACTTAACGCATGATTTCTTACGCATAATGTCTTCCAAAACTTCATGTTTTCCTAAATGAAGATATGAAGCCAAAGTGTTTGAATCGGATAGTGCTATCTAAATATACTTGGTCTTAAGATTATACTAGATGATGACAAGAGGAATTAACTCGAGTTTCTTATGTTTACTCATCAAGAGTCATTACGTAAGATTATCTTGCATTTTAACATATGTTGTTAAGATGTTGATTTAAGGTTTAATGAAACTTATGCAAAAGTTAAAAGTATTACCAATACTTTGATAACTTGTGAAAGTGGTACTACTTAGACCTAGTATATGAATGTGAGCTTCATGCTCATTTGATGGTGAAGGTTCTTATTCCTATAGGTGGTAAAGTATGGTTGATTTTGCTTAACGAGTGTTTAGACAAAGGGCTCAATGGATTCAAAAGATGGTAAAAATGGTAGATTGGTTGATCTAGGTGGTACACTACAAGAATTCTGGTGATTACCCACGGACTAAATTTGTGGCTAAAAGAGCTAAATTCGTGGGTAATTGGCTAATTCCCATGACTTACCCACAAACCAGTACACATGGGGAAAACCTCTGATGCTAATTTTATACCCACAAGAATTTCAATCGGTGGGTAAGTTTACCCACATTGTCTTTGGTGGGAGTTCGTGGCAAAATGTGTTTGTGGGATTGCACAAAGTACCACGAAAACTCCCATTTATTTAGCCGTGGGTATTTTTTGGGTAGAATTTCTCATGGATATAATCGTGTGTAAATGCTGAGGGTAAGCATTTTGAATAAGTTGCACATAGTTTGTGGGTAAATGTGTGGCTAAAGGAACCACAAATTTTCCATTGTTAAGTCGTGGCTATTCGTTTATAACGATATAACATTATTTCAAAAATCCCTACAAAATTTAAAAATGATACAAATATAATCCAAAACACAAATAATAAAATGGAAATGTAATCTTGCATCCAAGTACAATCGATTAAAAGTTCATCAAAGTATCTATTCCATAAAAATAAACAAAAATGTGTTGCTACAATGCATAAATAACATGTGTCTATAAGTTTATATGTTACGTCTCAAGGTACATTCACGAGCCATCTATCCATAAAAAAAGCTTGGGCGGGCTGCTCAAACATAATGCTATCTCTCTTTATGATTTGGTCTTGTGGTCTGCACAAACATGATGTCATCTCTCTTTATGATTTGGTTTACAAATCATTAATGTTCATCATACCCTACAAATTATATATACGAGGATAGTCATAAATATGATCAAACCATGAAACTACCATATTTAAATGTTCAAGTAATCATTAATATACCATGTAAACAATAGAAAATATGAGAATCTACCAATGTGGAACTATGTGTTATCTAACAGTTAAACCATTTTTCTATTAAGATAGTGTCGCAACATTCACCATGGTACCCATTAAATGTTCAAGTAATCGTGAATACATCAAACACATATTGAGCATGACATATGCCAAGTCAAACAAGCAGTAGAACAAATGCACTAACCACTCCCTAAATATTGAAAAGTGAAAACCATATACAAAAAAGAGATTAGGAATATTTAATTTTCAAAAACAAACTAAACCGTAGATAATGGTAAGTCGACTATCTGTATACCTAAATAACAATACGTTCAAGTGCACATAATAGAAACTCTAGTAGTAATTATATCATATTTAAATAATGTAGTTTTGACAAAATAAGCTATACCTGATAAGAAAGCATGTCCAAAGGAAGATCTCTTAGCGAACATGATCTGGAAATCATCTTAACATGATCAAAATAAGCAATCATGTACAACCTTGATAGATCATAATTTCAATAAACAATCCCAAACAGCCTCTGCAAGCAATTAAATTAATAAGCAATCCCGAAAAACCGCTATTAATCATGTATTTCTAGTCATATTCAAATCATAATATTCAAAGCCACCCAACCAAAATGTATCATTAATAAGTAAATATTTCAAATTTACCACCTCTTAATAAATATCAGTAATGTCATTTATAGGCAATCCCAAACAGCCCCAAAAACTGAATTCAGCAGTGACTTAACACGAGCTATATATAGAAGCATCGAAGGTAAATTACATCAACAGATCGAGAGGTGAAGGTAGCACCACACTCTCCCTCTGAAATACCAGTTGCCACCATAAACAGACTTGAACCCCTATCAAAATATCATTTAAAAACATGAAACCAATTAATCCAATTTCACATAATCTCATTAAAACAAATACAAACACAAAATAGTGTGAATTTTACCGTCACCAGCGGATCATTTGTAGCATAAGTACACGTTAATTTTTGTGCTCAACAACTTCATTTAATCAACATTACTCCCAAAAAATTATCACCATTACCATTTTATCAAATTGTCTCAACTTAAACTTGCTTAAGCAATTGTACTGGAAAGAAATGTCATCAACCACCTCTAGTTCTCAAATACAACTATGTACACATAAGCAGGATACCTCGTTAAAAGATGAATGCAACTAGTATTCTATGATAAAAGGAGGTACCAAATGGCATCTAATTATCTAACTATACTACCTTGCAGCTTCAAACCACTACCTTACAATGAGAAATAATCAAATAATCACTAAAATAAGTATGTTTAAATGAACAATTCCAAACACTACCTTATATTGCCAACCCACAATTAAATTCCCAAACACTTATAAATTAACAAGTATTGATTCAAATAGACCACATGTTATGTTCTTCACAACGCTAAAGTTCATATGTTACCAATAAAGTGAAACATAGTAAGCCATTTAAACATGTTATTAATGCATAAGAGCAACAACAGCATCCTGCAATAATGGCTCAATCAAATTCACATAATGCTCAATCTATCTCTGAACCTGCTCCCAACATTTGTACTCATATTTCGCCCTTTTCATCCGCTTTTACACCTTGAAAGCATCAAATAAACTTGGGTTGGATTTTTTTCATACCTGTGCCCTTTTCTTTCGTCCTTTTCATTCACTATTACACCTTATAAGATTATAAGAAATCACTTTTGCACTGAATCTAGAGTGATCCTAAACATACAAAAAATAAGTTGATCAGAATACAACAAATATACAGTGATCTAGATAGACCAAAATTCTTACTGTAGATGATGAAATCAGCAACCTTACGTTAACACTAGACATTGATTTATCTCAAGTAAATCCTAACCAAAATCGAAATCCAAAAATCAACACGATTGAGAAATAATATGCTTAAGAAAATATAGAGAAAGTTTTAGTAAAATTGCTTATTCATTATTTATGACGTGTTGGTAGAATCAGAAAAATGCTTTTGGAGGGTTTGGAATAGCTTATCCAAACTGATTATATGAGTGAACGTTTTGAATAGGCAACATTAGAATCGGTTAACCAAATGTGTTGTCATGTTTTAAGTGGAACATATTGCAATTGAATCCTATAGCACACATCACAAAGCTCAAACAATCCAGTGAACACCAAACAGAAAGTTAGTACAATAGAATGGTGACGTTGAGAAGTGTAAGGATTAAACTCAAAAGAAATTATGGATATTCATGAAAGTAAATGATCTGGTTCTATTGATAAAAGTTAAGTCACTTAAAATTTCAATGCAACAAGTCGGTATATCACAGACTACTTCATCCAATTTGTCAGGTAGTATATGTAAACTAACCAATAAGCAAATGACTCTTCGTGGGTCAATTTTAACAAGTAACATACTATAGTGAGCCTGCTTGTTTATGATCACAAATAATAGACTTTGTAATTATCAATGCTAAAATAAAAAGAGATTTGACCAGTCACGAGTTAACCAATCAGTAAAATGTAACTATAAATGTGAAGAGTTACCAATCATTCCGAGCAGCATTGACAATTTGCTGAACTTCTGCTCCGCATTTAACGGGATTTGAATTCCATTTCATCCCCTGCTGGTATCCAAATTCGCCAGACCTTAACTCACCAATAAGCTGCAAAACCGCAAATGCCACAAAGATTAATAGGATGAAATTGTCAAAAACACAAGATGCTATTAATATGTAAAACGCACTTATGTTGACCACAATTAGACTCAAATTACAGTAATTACACAACCATATAATCGAGTACATATAAAAAAAATAATAACTAAATTAAAATGTCAGAGGTTACCTAAATAACATTAGTCACTCCCCCTTCATACGATCTGGACTATGATATACGGTTAGGGTTTCATGACAAGGTAGTCTGTAGTCTGTACCGACGGTTGTCATGCTAGTGGCCAGTGATTGCGATGTGTGTGACATACACGATAGTGGGACAAGGATAAGGAGACGTGACAGTTCCATGTAGATAACGAGAGTGCGATATTAGCGGATCCATTTTTGGAGGGATCCAAAATTTGGGGGGAAGTTAGAAATGGCAGCGGGAAGTAAAATTTAGGGATGGGGGAGTGTGGGACGGATTCTTAAAAATCTATAAACAATAACAAATCTTAAAAATTATTGTATAAAGATAAGTATTAAAATTAAGAGGTAATAATAATAATAATAATAATAATAATAATAATAATAATAATAATAATAATAATAATAATCTAAAAACTAAGATTATGTATGACACTGAAATAAAATAAAAAATAAAAAATAAAAAAATAAATAATAAATAAAAAAGATGCGTGTTTTTGTATGTGAGGATGTACCATGTCTTCCAAACTATGCTCCTCGTGCCTCATATGAAATCCGAATGAACCATAACAACCTAAACTATGTCTCGACTATTCTTTCAAACTATAATAATTGTTTCATCTGAAGTGCCTAAGTCTGGGAAAACATCCAATGAGTTCAAGGTACAAACACGCTCGGAAGAAAAGAATACCATGGGCAAGTATTGCAAAAGGTTAGTGATGTATACGGATATTAGCCAAGATTATTACCTTAGGTTCATAACACACGTTACGCGAGGATGAAGTTTGAAATATAAGGAAGCGTAAACTTTGGCCTAGAATGTGGAAATTCAAATTGTCTTTTGCCTGACAAAGGTGTCACTTACATTTCGTTAAGCCAAGGACGCTTTGCTTTCCCACATGTTAGGCCTAAATGTATGATTCATAATATTTCAAAGGGATAATTCCTAATATGGCCAAATTGCCCAAGTGATTTGCGTTTTTCCCCCTAAATTCGGAGTTTCCGATTTTACCCATGTCAACTGGGCAACTCGACCCATATGACGCCAAGTGTCCGACATGAGGGCCGCCAGTTGCCCAAATGCACACAAGTTGCCCAAAAAAATTCTGAAAAGTGACACTTGTGGCAGATTGCAGTTGCCCAAAAACTACAGGTTGCCCTTGGGTAAAATCTGAAACTCGGAATTCAGGGGCAAAAAATCAAATCACTTGGGCAATCTGGCCATATTAGGAATTATCCCTATTTCCAAACTACATGTAAGCGTTATACACATTTATACTATAACCAACCATTAAGTGTGGGAATGTCATAGACAAGTTACACAAATGGACGTTCGAAAACCGAATCAAGCCGACACACCCAAACCGACCAAAGACAGTTTTGGTCAACGCTTTATAGTTTTTGTGGTTTTCAGCGATTCAGGCCAAAACCGAAAAACCCCGCCTAAATCGAATTGAACATGATCTGACACAATACGGGACCGACCTAGTGTATATATTCGGTTATTAGTTTTCCATCCAACATGTTGCGGTTTTCTGTTTGATTCAATAGTAATTATAGCTTGTTCGAACTAATTAGCTAGTTCAACATAATTTATTATGATTTAAATAATGTAAAAGTAAGAAAGGTCAATTGTGGGCATGTATTTACCCACAAATTAATCATAGAAAATTATTAACAACAAAATACCCATGGAGAAAGACGTGAGCAAATTTGTGGGTACATGTTTACCCACAAACCACCCATGGAAATCTACCCATGACCAAGTTGGATGCTTATAATCCATGGTAACAAAATATTACCCACAACATTACCCACACATTTACCCATGATAAGTATCTATATGGGTAATGCATGGGAAAATTTTATCAGGGAAAATTTACCCACTAAATTTCCCACATATATACCCACAACAACTCATGATCTGGGCAATCCGTGGGAAATATTTTGGTGCCAATTATTTACCCACATATTGCACACCAAAGATACTTATGTGGCTATTTGTGTGGGTAAATCTGTGGGAAATTCGAGGGAAAATAAAATCGACTTTGTAAGTCACTGATTGTGGGTAACGAGTGGGTATTAGGTGGGTAAATGCCCTCAAAAGGATGAGTGTGGGTAATTGTCGTGGGTATTCCATCAGATTCTTGTAGTGGTAGGTCTTCTAGTGTGTCTTAATAAAGATGTGGTGATGTAGAGGGTTGTTGTGCTATGGAAGTTCTTAAGTTTCATAGATGTTGAAAGTAAAACCGATGGATACTAAGCCTTGGGGTCCATAACTAGTGAGTGAAGTTCTTGAGGTTTTGGTTATGTTTGTGAAGCTTAGGGGCTGAGATATATCATAGAAGTGAATGAGATGATGGTGAACGAACAAGAAAACTTAAGTGCTCAATGTTCAATAACGAAGACCTATTTGTTTTATCCCTATTGATTGAAAGAGTATTAGGATAAGTGTTTTAATATATGTTGTTAAAATACTTGGGTGTAGATTCTTTCGGATGTGACTTTGAATGACTACAATCGTAAGTCAGATTTACTTGAATATTTCGGATGAAATACTTAAGTTGTCAATCCTACTTTGTTGAGATTTGATAGTGCTAAAGAATAGCAAGACTTGATAATACATCTATAACTTAAGTGTAAGTTATGACTTGATGTAAATCCTTATCGTCTTGAAGGATGACACATTACTTTCATGTTAACCAAGTGAGGTAACATATATAGATACAAGACAATATCTATAGTCACAAGTTAGACTTGTGATTTTGATATTTTATGTAATCTACGTAAGTAACAAGTCCGGATTAGTTAGGAAGTTGTCAAGTCACCAAATAAGTGAAGCTAATGGATGAAGGATGAGTTAAGGATGGAAGAATGTAGTAACCGTTGGTAATGACTACAAAACATTTGTGGTTAGGGACCCACGGATGGCAAGGAACCAAACAAAGGATTCCTTCCTTTATGCATAAGGGTTCCTTGGGTGAGTTTTGTTTAAATTGAGTTTTTGGCAGGAAGTGGTTTCCTATTGGTTATAATAAGTAAAAATGGTCCTAACATGCTTAATGAATACTGAGGGAAATGTTTCTCACTAAAGTGAATGATTTGGTGGAGGAGTGGTGATTACGTTGGCATTGCAAGATTTTGGAGATGGTGTTGGAGTAGCAGGGTTGAGGACGTTTGTATCTTTGATAGGTGAGGAAATTTTGAGTGATGAATCACTTGATGATGATGAGCTTAGTTGAACGGTTTTGTTGAAGCAACATGGTTTTACACTAATCATAGCGGTTTTCCTAATAGGTCTAGATGATTCGGATTAGGTGTTGGATTTAGTCATTTCAAGACTTTGGTTAGCTAGAATTATAAGAATAAGAGAAGTGATGGTGATGGTGTGAATTGGAAGTATGAATGTCGGTCAATTTATAGGAAGAACATGTTATGAAAAGTAGTGTTTGGATTAGATGTTGTTCCATAGATATTTGGAGGTTCCTAATCATTTGGAAGAGTTCAAAAAATTTGAAGTCAATCCAATGGAGTTGGGTGGAGTGAAAGACTAGCTTATGCACTAAGTACTATGTGATCATGGAAGATAATGTTCCACAGATTTGGAGGAACCAAAGGAAAGGTTCCTTCCTTGTAACAGAAAGGTTCCTTGGGTTAGTTTAGCCAAGTTTGAAATTTTGACGGGAATGATGATCCTATTGTTGAAAGTGTGCTAAGAGGGATCTAAGAACTAGTGATAAATACTAACAAGCATGTAGGAAGCAATTTTGGAACCTAAGGATTACTATAAAAATTCAAAAAATTCAAAGATTAAAAAGTTTTTTGAATGTCTGGAGGAACCAATCGACAACAAGGACGGAACCAAGTCTTTGGTTCTGCCAAATCCGTGGAGACCCAGAATTGAGACAGAATGCATTTTCGAAGCAGTAAACGTTTTCCGATTATCCAAATTTTTCTTAAAACTTAAGTAATCAATTATTTGTAGGTAGAAGATACAAAAAAATGAAGGTAGAAACATGCTTACCGATAGAGTTTACAAGAGCGATCCTAGCATTCATATTAATAGCCGAAAATGGAAAATGGCAAAGTACTTAAAAGTTATCCCCTGCAAATATTGTTAGTACATACATAATCCACAGATATAGTATCATCCTACAACATCTTAAAAACATAAAATAACATTGTTTCAACGACCAAATTGTTCAAATTTACCCTTGTGCCAAACAATCCTTACAAGGGACAATTATCGACTTCTGAAACCCATTAAAACATCCTAATAATACTTGAAGCATATGCACCTAATTAGACGTGATAGATTAAAACCAAAAACACATATTCTAAGACATGTTTGCATATAGATCAAGCCGAGGATTATGATCTTACCATAAACGGAAATTAATCCAAACACGGAAAATTGATAACACCAAAGTGTTATCATCCAAACATGACATGGTTAGTTAACATGATCAAACAAAGATGACTATCTATCATATAGCACGACTCATTCATTAAACATCATAGTAGAAGCATATATATACCAAACACCATTTTATAAGACTACTATATGTTTAAAAATGTAGTGACTCATTTAGACACTTGACCATATTTCAAGATACTTCATTAGCATAACTCAATACTCATTCCTAAGTGAATTAAGCAAGATAATCACTTAACATATGCAAAGATGAAAATCAAAGACTATAAGTACTACAAAAGCATTTTATCAACTTGGTGCACAAGATCTAATCAAAAGTCCTATCAACCAAACAAATAGAATATCAAGGCAAGAATGACACTTATGTATCACAAATAAGCAAGTGTAATCCCAACTTAAAACAAGCAAACAACATGTATGCAAACAACTAAAACAAGTAGTCATATTAGCATAGCATAATTAGCGAAACATTTTTCATATTATATTCCACTTCAATGGTAATTTGATACATGGATCGTGCTCTATTTTAAAAACCATTCATTTTGAAAATAAGAGCTACGAAGCTCTGATGCCAATTGTGAAATCGTAGAGGGGGGTGAATACGTTTCCATTTAAAAATCTTTAAACTTGTTGTATCAAATATAGTATAAACCATTGAGTCAAGTTACGCCATTATTAGTCCGGTTTATCTTTCTTTTCTAAAACATCCATATGACAAATTTCCGATCAAGCTTGTTGTAATATGAGAAATGCTAATAATAGTGTTATGACTAATATAAAGCATATGGCATAATAAGTTGTCACACAAGCATAAACTTCAAATCAGAACACAAACAATAATATAGTGCAAGTGTAAAAGTAAAGAAAGTGCAAACCGAACACGAGGATTTATAGTGGTTCGGTCACGGATCTCCTCTCCGCCCTACTCCACTCCCCGAGTACCCAACTCAAGAGTTACTTCACTAGATCAACAAGCTCCCTTCTTGGCGGAGAAAACCTTACAATCGTCGCTTACACTTTTTCCGGTACAAAGCTACATACCGAGTTCTTTTACAAGGTACAACCACTCCTATCGTTGCCTATACAATATTTCCGACACTAAGCTAGATGTCGAGTTCTTTTCCAAGGGTACAACCACTCCCGCTAGTTCTTTTACAAGGGTACAACAACTCCCGCTATGTTTTGTGGCGCAACATAGAAACCTTGTATTTTATGGCACAAACACATAAACCATCTAACCTATAGTAATGAGTACAATGATGATCCAAGACATAAATGTCTAATGAATATGAATGACTAATCTAAAAGAACTTCCATTGATAGAAAGCCTTCAATGAATGAAGATCACAAGTTCTCCAATCTTGTTGTGATGGATCTTCATATATGTATGCATGTGGCGGATGATGATAGCAAGATCTCCAAGCTTCTTTGGTGGATCAAGATGTATGATATGCTTACAACAAAGATGAATGTTAGAAGCATTATGATCATGATGATGAGGGTGACTAATTATGTTTTCTACATGGTTTTCTATTGATCTAAGATTATGCAAAGTTTAGAGAGAATATGTGTTTTTCTATTTTCATCAAGTTGTTTGAAAAACCATGAGCTACTATTTATAGGAAACAAGTAAAGAGGTTTTTTCAAACCATGTTCCAAAACCATGTTCCAAATATCTTACTATTTTTATCTCTAGTCACATTAAGATCTTCTAATGTCAACTACAACATTCTCTTACAAAATCTATGACATTTCTTACAAGATCTATAACATATCTTACAAGATCATTTGGAAATATATACATTCTATAAGACACTATTCATGAGGTAATAAAAGAGTGTTTTCCATATCTTAACTACATTAGAATGCATTTAGGCCATTCCTAAAAAGGAAGTCTTAAAAAAATAAGACCAAAAACATTTCTTTAATTGGAAGGATTTCAAACTAATCTTAACTACATATGAATAGGAGTTAAGTAACATTACGAGTTTTAATCGCTTTAATTGTATGAGCCACTAATATTTATAAACCTCATTAACTTGCAATAGCCCATTTAGTGAATCTGATAAATCCAATTAATAAAATTAAATAAAAAAAAATTAAAAAACTGCAATATGATTTTTCACGTCTATACTATAACTATCTTTTAATGCATATTTCATATATATAAAGCCTACAAAGTAACTCACAAACTAACACAGTTTCATCTGAGCTTCTAAACACACATTACACTATTAATAATTTAAATGTTCTACTTTTAAAAAACATATATATACTACATTTTAAAGTATTTGAGATAATATTAAATAAGGAAAGTTTAAAATAAAAAACATTTGCTCGACACAAACATATTCACGTGGTACCCGCCGCCGCATTGCGAGGGTACCTTTCTAGTTATGAAAAATACATTTAGACAAATGTATATACTAACTTAAAAAGGTAAGTTACTTGTATATGAAAAATATATTAGCTAGCTATATAATATTTAGCAAGTTACTAAAAATGTTTTATATACTTATGTTGTTATAAGACACATTTTTATATATTGTAAACTTACTAATATTATCTAGACACCTAATGTGGCACTTATTTTATTTAACACCTAAAGTGCACTTTGACACCTAAAATACTTAAAGACTCTAAAAGTATTTTAGTCATTCTAAATGGTTGGTCAAGGGGTTTGATCATAATGCCACATAACAAACATGTACGAACCTGTGTTGTAGCATATGAGGACTCGAGACGTTGAGAGGTGTTGAATGTATGTTGAGACAAAATAAGATTACAAGTAACTTGTACATTTTACGTTATGTATCAAGTTATATGTTTGTCATCAATCAAAACAAACGAGACTGTGTAGATTAAATATCGTAATATTTGCACTAACAGGCTCGTTTACACCCCTAGACATGTACAAATACTAATGAACATATATACTAAATCAGGGCCCCTCACAAATGATAATCCTGTGCGGATACTCCACTTGCATATGTTAATCACAGCCACTGCACAAGAAAGAACAAGTTGGATTCTATTCTCTTGTTATTATAAAACTCATTCAAAATTTGATAAGATGGTAGACTGTTTATATAATTAACTCATTACAAATTATTGACAAGACTCATGAAAAATGGCTCAACTACAGTCGGCAATTAAGCAAGACAACTTAGGAAGCGTTTGGTTCATGCTTTTAGGTGGGTATCACCCAAAGAAAAAATGAAACCTTTGTTTGGTTGTAACTAGGGCCCACAATTTAGGAATCATGGAATGAAAATGTGATAGATTTCATTCCACTACATTTTGGTAGGTTTTGTTGATTCCATCCAATCATTTTTTTTTTATTTGATAGAATTTTTTCCACCACACATTATTTATTCTTTTTCTTATTTTATAATTTTTTCAACCACAAATTATATATAATAATATATTTTCTCTCTCCTATTTTTTTCTCAAATCTTTCCCACTTCTTTCAAACCTTTCCCAAATCCAAATCCAATTCCAATCCCACTTGCGAACCAAACGCACCCTTAATTACTTTAGGGTGGTGGCAATGGTCACTACAAAAAAAAAATCATACCTCCCAACCCACCAATAATATCATTACACCTCACTCACACTTTTTCCATACCTCCCACCCTTATTTTAGTGGCAATGGTCACTTTTTTCATACCTCCAACTTTTTATTTTTTTATTTTTTATTTTCATAAATAAATAATTTAATAAAAACATAATATTTCATTAATAATTAAAATAAAAATACATAATACTTGGAAAAAAAACATAATTAATAGAAAATTACATAATACGTAAAAAAAAAAAAGAAAATAAATAACTAGTCATTTAGGTATGCTAAGTTTTGAGCCTCAACGTGCTCCGTAAGATCATATTGGAGACGATAATGGATTTGTTCGTCGAGTAACTCCGGTAGTACACTATCGTCATAGACTGGCGCGACCGGCGGATCCATTATATGAACCGGTGATATTGCCTCCTCGTCGTCTTTTAAAATCATATTGCACAATATGATACACGTATTAACGATTTGCCGAATCTTTTCGACCGTCATAGGACGGAGAGGACGACTGAGAATCACCCATTTGGCCTTAAGACGACCAAAAGCTCGCTCGATAACTTTTCTTGCAGACTCTTGTAACGTCTTGAATCTCTTTTCCTTCGGCTCAGTGGGATACTTATATGCTTTAACAAACGTAGAATATGTAGGATAGATTCCATCGGTAAGATAATATCCACGTTTGTAATTACGTCCATTTACAAAAAATGAACTGTTTGGCGCCGTTCCATTTCGCTCCGTAAGATACAACGGAGACTGATTCAAAACATTTATATCGTTGTTAGCACCGGGAGGACCAAAAAACGAATGCCAAATCCACAAATCGTATGAAGCGACGGATTCAAGCATAATAGTCGGGTATTGGTGATCGCCACGCTTATATTGGCCTTTCAAATGTCTAGGACAATTTCGCCAAACAAAATGTGTACAATCAATGCTACCAAGCATTCCAGGAATGTGATGTTGTTCTTCATGTGCCTCGTATAAGCGTGCAATGTCATGGGATGTTGGCCTACGTAAGAACTCTCGACCATATAATTCAATAACCGCATTGCAAAAATAATCAAGGCATTCACCTATAAAAAATAATAACGACAACATTATTAAAAAAAATAATAACGACAACAAAAAAATAATAATAATAACGACAACATTATTATAAAAAATAATAACGACAGCAAAAAAAAATAATAACGACAACATTATTATAAAAAATAATAACGACAACATTATTAAAAAAAATAATACCTGACGTTCTTCGTGCCATGTTTAAATAGTCATCAAATCTATCGGGAGGTTCGCCCGTTGCGAGTTGCCGAATGGCCGATGTGCATTTATGTAATGCCGTGAAACTTTTTTTCCCCCTCGCATCATATCCCTCTTGAAACCATTCGAATCTCGCTTCAATATCACCAACAATTCTTAAAAACAACCTTTTATTCATACGAAACCTATCTCGAAAAATATGGTGGGCAAACTTTGGTCGTTCAACGAAATAGTCATTCTTTAGATTTTGTAAAGCTTTTTCACGAAAACGGGCGACAGACTCCCGTGTTTCGGTAGAGGTTGCCGTGTCCTCAATCGAATCGTACACGGCTAAAAAGGTTGATAGAGTACTACCCGTGGAAACATTTTGACCGAAACGTTGGGGGGGGGGGGGGGCGAAATATAAATCATCGGATGACGAAGATGATGACAACATTGTGTGAAATATTTAGTAGTAATTTGTATTGTGTGTGGGATATTTGAATACGTGTAGTTTATTTGTAATGTGTAGTATTTATAGGATTTTTTTTTTTTTTTTTTTTTTTTTTTTTTTTTTTTTTAATTTTATATATACGCTCCAACGTTCCAATTAACGGCTAGTTTTCTCCCAAACCGCGTAGGTGAACTTCCCCGCTGAGCCTCACCGTTGGGGCAAACCGCTGGGGTGGCGGCGGTGTTCCCCGGCGGTTTGGGGCAAACCACTGGCCACCCCGCAACCATTGCCAGTACCCTTAGCTTTGGCTTGGGTGGCTTTCTTAGAAATGTCTAAATCGCATAATATATTATGTAGATGGTCCTAATAGAAAGTTAAGGGTCCGCTTGGTTCAAAATAGAGAAAGGTAAAGGTAAAGGGAAAGGGAATGCAAAGGATTGAGTGAGGTGAGTAATCAATACCTTACCCCTCAATTTACTCTATAATGTTGATTACCCACTACGGGGTAATCAATACCTTTGCACACCCCTAACCAAGCACCTAATTTGAGTGGGGTGGACCCTTTTGAATTCCTTACCCATTCCTCACCCCCTTAACCCCCTTACCAAGCACCCTCTAAAGTTTGTAATACTACGTATTAATCAATAGCTAAATGAAACAATCAAATCAAAAGCCAAAACTAGAAAAGCCAAAGATAAAGCCAATGACGACGCTTCTTCAAAACATAACAAATTCAAAAGTGACTAAAGACTAACAAGAAAATATCATTTAAGTAAATTAATTACAAGAAAATATGAGTACCATTTTAACAATTAAAAATAAATTACATATAAATTGTGTCTTGTTTATAAGTCGTGTAAGACCAAGTCATTTATGCACGACAACGTAGTCAAACTAAGTAACGTAGCTAGTATTCTATTTTGTTTTAACACTTACGACATTTGATAATCATCTATTATCTGTTACTCTATTTTTTGCGTGTCAACTCACAAAAATGTGGTGCGTTTTTCATAAATGTAATCAGTGGCGTAGATGAGTTAGCGGGGGCTCTGTACAAAGATTTTCATAAGGCCTAAACATGATGATGAAAATTTATTGTAATCATTTAGCTTTAAGTTTTAATAAGTTCTTTGTCACTCTATATCACTTTAAGGTGAGTTTAACATATATTTAGAGCATAATTTCATATATCGTTAACATTTTGAAGTTGAAAGTAAATTTTGAGGCTCTAAAAATATACAACGGGATATATATTTTGAGCCTTTTAAAATTTTGAGGCCTTGTGCAATAGCACACCTTGCAAACTCTCGAATACGGCTCTACATGTGATCATGAATACGTACCGATTCGGTTTGTTTTTTGTGTTTTAGATGCAATAATATAATCTTTAACTTACAGTTTTTTTTGGTGACTTTTATTGAACTTACAATTAAGTAAGAAATATAATGATGAAAATGATTAAACTGTAATTCCATATAATTATCTTTTTGTTGTGTGGTAGTTGGATTATATATGTTTCTAGATTGTCGATATATATTATATAGTAAGCAAATTAAGAAGACTTGGTTTACTTTTCTCTTGCCGGTTTTCATCGAATATTTTACATTATCCTAATATATATTGGGATGATTTGCACACTTTCAACATGATATTGATATTGTACAAGTATTCAATGCACTATTTAAAATGTTTCAAATCAATTGTAAATGTGTGCAAATCTATTCTCAATATATATCAAGAGGTGAGTTATTTTATAAACTAAGTTTTTGTTATAAACTGAGGGACAAATCTTCACCATTCATCTAGTTTGATCTAATGGTGGGGATTAACCTAAGATTTAATAAAACAACCTAAGTCCATGTTTTTTTTTTTTATTATCCTTTTTGTCTATCTTTTTTTATTTTATTTTTGTTTTTTTTTACTTCATGTTTTTTTCCCTTTAATTCAAGTTTTATTTTTTATTTTATTTTTTTTGTTTTTTTACGTTTTTTTCGTTTTTCATACATATTTGTCGGTTTTTTACGTTTTCGTTAGTTTTCTTACGTTTTCGTTCATTTTCATACATATTCGTCCGTTTTCATACGTTTTCGTCTGTTTTCTTACGTTTTCGCTCGTTTTCATACGTTTTCGTCTGTTTTCTTACGTTTTCACCCGTTTTCATACGTTTCGTCCCTTTTAATACGTTTTCGTCCGTTTTTATACGTTTTCGTCCGTTTTCATCTGTTTTCGAATTTTTTTCATATGTTTTCGCCCGTTTTCATACGTTTTCGTCCGTTTTCATATATATATTCGTCCGTTTTCATCTGTTTTTGAATTTTTTTTCATACATTTTCGCCCATTTTCATACGTTTTCGTCCGTTTTCATATATATTCATCCGTTTTCTTACGTTTTTGTCCATTTTCATACGTTTTCATATGTTTTCGTCCGTTTTAATACGTTTTCGTCCGTTTTTATACGTTTTCGTCCATTTTTATACGTTTTCATATGGTTTCATCTGTTTTCATTCATTTTTGTCCGTTTTCTTACGTTTTCGTTCGTTTTCATACATTTTCATTCGTTTTCATACGTTTTCATTCATTTTCGTTCGTTTTTAAATGTTTTCAGACGTTTTCATACCTTTCTGAATATCACAAGTGATATACTGTGATTATCAGAATATCACTTGTGATATTCAAAATATCGTGAGTGATATTGAATATTACTCACGATATTCTAAATATCACAAGTGATTTTTAACATTCTGTAACATGAAAATCACAAGTGATATTCAGAATATCGCAAGTGATATTCAAAATATTGCAAGTGATATCTGAATATCGCAAGTGATATTCTGAATATCACAAGTGATTTTCAACAAATGTTCTGTGACATGAAAATCGCAAGTGATATTCAGAATATCAAAAGTGATATTCTGAATATCAAAAGTGTATTCTGAATTTAAATCACAAGTGATATTCAGAATATTACAAGTGATTTTACGCTTTTTTTAATTCACGTTTTTTCAAAAGTGATATTTTAAATATCACTCTGAATATCACAAGTGATATTCAGAAAATCACAAGTGATATTCTAAGTATTACAAGTGATATTCCAAATATCACAAGTGATTTTCAACTAATATTTTGTAACATGAAAACCACAAGTGATATTCTAGATATCACACGTGATTTTCAACTAACGTTTTGTAACATGAATATCACTTGTAATTTTCTGAATATCACTTGTGATATTCAGCTTATCACTTGTGATTTTCATGTTACAAAACATTAGTTGAAAATCACTTGTGATATTCAGAAAATCACAAGTGATATTCAGAAAATCGCAAATGATATTCTGAATATCACAAGTGATGTTCAACTAATGTTTTGTAACATGAAAATCACAAGTGATATTCTGAATATCAAAAGTGATATTCAGAAAATTACAAGTGTTATTCAGAATATTATAAGTGATTTTCACATTTTTTTAATTCACGTTTTTTTACTTTCTTACGTTTTCTTCTGTTTTTGTTCGTTTTCATATATTTCTGAATATCACAATTGATATTATTAATATCACAACTGATATTTGAATATCAAAGAAAATCACTTGTGATATTAAGAATATCAATAGTGATATTCAGAAACGTATGAAAACGGACGGAAACATATGAAAACGAACGAATACATATGAAAGCGTAAGAACACGCCTGGAAAGGGACAAAAACATATGAAAAATTGATGAAAACGGATGAAAACGTATAAAACTGCTGAAAAGTATGAAAATAGACGAAAGCGTCTAAAAATAGACAAAAATACATAAAAACGGACGAAAATGTTTACAAACGTATGAAAACAAATAAAAATGGATGAAAGCATATAAAAACAGACGAAAACGTCTTAAAATGGACGAAAACGTATAAAAACAGACGAAAACGTCTGAAAACAGACGATAATGTAAAAAAAATTGATGAAAACGTTTAAAAGCGGATAAAAACGTCTGAAAACGTATAAATACTGCCGAAACGTATGAAAATAGACGAAAACGTTTGAAAACAGACAAAAATGTACAAAAATGGACGAATACAGACAAAAACGTCTGAGTATCACCGAATATCACTTGTGATATTCAGAAACGTATGAAAACGTCTAAAATTGGCCAAAAAAAATTGAAAAACGGACGAAAACCTATGAAAATGAACGAAAATGTAAGAAAACAGACGAATATGTAGGAAAAAGGACGAAAACGTCTAAAAACGGACGAAAACATAAAAAATGGAAGAAAACGTATGAAATCAGGCGGAAACAAATGTAAACATATGAAACCGGACGAAAACGTATAAAAACGGATGAAATCGTGTAAAAACGGATGAAAACGTATGAAAACGGACGAAAACGTATATAAACGTATGAAAACGGACAAAAACGTATAAAAATGGACGAAAACGTCTGAAAACGTATAAAAACGGATGAAAACGTATGAAAATGGACAAAAACGTCTGAAAACATATAAAAACTGTCGAAAACGGATAAAAACGTCTGAAAACAGACGAAAACGTAAAAAAAACGGACGAAAACGTATAATAACGAACAAAAACGTAAAAAACGGACGAAAACGTAAAAAAAGGTCTGAAAACAGACAAAAACGTCTGAAAACGTATATAATCATGTGAAAACAAACAAAAACGGCCGAAAACGTAATAAAGTGAGAAAAAATCGTGAATTTATTTAAAAAAGAAAAGCTTGACTAAAAAAAAAAAAAAAAAAAAAAAAAAAAAAAAAAAACGTGAATTAGAAGAAGAAAAAAAAGGAAAAAATATATAACGTTAATTGGAATAAAAGCCAAAAAAAAATAATAAATAAATAAAGTGAATAATAAAAAAGACAAAAAAAAAAAGGAAAAAAAAGACATGGACTTAGGTTTTCATGTTTAATCTTAGGTTAATTCCTACCATTAGATCAAACTAAATGGATGGTGGGGATTTGTCTCTTAGTATGTAACAAAAAACTAATCCCTAAATGAACTTTTCTCTATATATCAATCTCTCGAAAGAAGAATTGGAGAAAGATGTCCTTTTATGTTGTCTTGTCATAAGTTGACACTAAATCAAGAAAAATTACATGTTTCGTCCCTTTAGTTTATCAAAAATTACACCCACCGTCCCTATTTGATTTTAATTACACCATTGATACTTAATTTTTAAACTAACTGCATAGATGCTTCATATTTTAAAATATAGGGAACAATTTTGTAATAATCTATAGTTTTTTATTACATGGATAGTCCATATCTTTTTTACACGGATATTCTCTATTTTTCAGATAAGGATTATTAATGAAAATAGTTTAAAAAATATGGATTATTTATGTAACTAAAATCGAATATGAACGACAAGTGTGATTTTGGGTAAACTATAAAGACGAAACATGTAGTTTTTTCCTAAATCAATAACACATCATGGAGGACTCTGATCAAGTCGTCCCAATTCATCCATTTTGCCTATTGGTTTCGATTAAAAAAAAAGATAGATCAATTAAAGAAAAACAAAGTCATGTTGAATGCTCTTCTTAATTTGAAACCGTCATAACTTTGATATACGTTTTGCAATGATATGTAGTATAAAATGAAGGTCATGGGTTCAGATCTTATCCTCATGTCTTTGTAATCATGGTATTATGTGACTTACTTCTTTAATGGTTGCGAGAGAAGTCGATGCGGGCCGCTAGAGGACCAGTTACCCTTATTATTATTATTATTATTATTATTATTATTATTATTATTATTATTTTTCTTTTTCTAGGTAGTTTCTAATAAGCACCGACAGTTTTATCCATATTGTTTGTGCAATCGAGATATGAAAGAAAATTTAGGCATAAGACAACACTACAATAACTAGAGATTAAATCAAGGTTCTATATTGTTTTTGTACTTAAGGGGAAGATCGGTTAACATTGTTATTCTCTTGTAAGAAAACTAAGAGCACAACGAGTCATAACTTGTGTTAACACTATTTTACCTGCCACGTCAGCATCACATCATTGTCATAACTTGTGTAACATCATAACACCACCTTTTGAGACCCACATTTTTTTAAATTACAATTTACAAATTCTACCATCAACAATTTCATTCGCTAAAACCATTAACTAGTATTTCATTTATTAAACTAATATACAAATAACATATTTATAAAAAAAAAAAGTAATAATAAATAAATAAAAAAACACAAAACTATTAACTGTTTAACCTCAAACTATATGTTGTGTTGGTCCAATGGTATCCAGTCCAACCCATACCCACACTAACACATACACCCTGTTAAAAAAAAAAAAAAAAAAACGTAAAATCACAAACCACATACGCAAAACCCACAAACGCAAACCCACAAACGTAAACACAAATTTAATACAAGGGCTGTTTTGAAAATCAAATGTATATGCCACAACGTGAGTTACCATGGTAACGTAAATCACAACGCGGGTCCAACGCAAACGAATGGGAATTGGTGTTAAAACCATAACGGCGTTGAAAATCCTCCACATCAGACAAATTGGCGTTGGGGCGTTATGATTCCTCGTGCTCTAACAAGATAATAACTAAACCAAATATGTTTTATGGAAAATGTATGTATGGTAAATTAGAGTTGTAAATAGACCCCATTGATAAGGTTTGAGTGATGTTAACTAAAAAAGAGCTTAATGTTCGAATCATCATTATTAAGGACCTCAGGTTGGTTGAGGGTCTTTTTTTTTTTTTTTTTTTTTTTTTTTTTTTTTTTTTTTTTTTTTTTTTTAATCCAATTACACCAAGTGGTTCCATAACGAGATGTAGAGATTGTTGACGAAGAATGGGGCTTGTGGTTTAGTGGTAGAAGCTTAAGCAATTAAGCGAGCCACGGGTGTCAGTAGTACCGGTTGGGTGACCTTTCGGGAAGTCTTCACTTGTGGACCACAAGCTTTGTTGATATTAGGCAATAAAGAGGAGACCCTGTATGCCATTAGTTGCGCAGGTTCGAATCCGAGCCGGCTCCGGTTTTCATCCGGCCGTTACTCCAGCGAATTATAATCGTGAGGAGGCGAAACGGTTTTCGGGCGGACGCCGTTAAAAAATCCTCACTGCGCCAGCGTGGACCTAGTTAAGACAACATAGTCTGGGTATGTGGTGGATGAGGGCCTACCATGGGGTGGGTGCGACTCTAATTCAAAAAATGAAAGTCACCGTTTAAAAAAAAAAAGATTGTTGACGAAGAAAATACCAAAAACTGATAATTTGTTAATCCTAAAGGATAAGGTGGTACATGATGAAGTTGGTAGCAGTTTGTTAATCCTAACGATAATGAAAATGAAGTTGATGAAAAGATGTATAATGATATTGATGGTGAAGATTTTGATGACTACATAGACAAAATTTGAATAGATTAATGAAAAAGGCTGAAATAAAGTTATTTCAAGTGAAGGAGCCAAAATATAAAATTGCTCCAATGATGTATAGGAAATATTTAGACTTGTTTGTCGAATTCAAAACTGTGAGGGCCACAAATCATTCCAAGCGTTCAATCTTTCGTCCAACAGTGATGAATAGAGATTATGAAATATTATTTTTCTAAAATATCTTTTAAGTTTTTCATGTCAAACAAATATTATATTTAAAGTAACTTATTTTTTGAAAACATAAGCTTAATCTACCAATAAGTTTGTGTGCTAAACACGTCCATAGACTTCCTTCCATTCCATACAACTTTTTTAACGCTAAGCTTCTTTCATAAATTGTAGAGTTAACTACATTTTTTATCCTTGTGGTTTGTCGGGTATTTTTTTTTTCTTTCCAAAATTTCAAAATGTATAGAATCCTCTCCATAAATGAAACAGCCGTTTCGGGTTTGGTCTAAATTTAATAACATCATTAATGACTTATTCTGTCACTCAACACCTTCATGTAAGGGAAAATTTGTCTCTTTTTATTCGAAACTCTTCGCTCTTCTTCTTATTAATATCCATGTTGACTTATTTGGTTAAAATAAAAAGTCACAAAAACAAACCAAAAAACACACACTGATTGTTTCTTGCAGTGAATGCCGATCACCAGCTGTAATTCACACTTCATGGACGACATTTTACCTAGGAAGGTGTTTCTATTATTGTTCTGAATATTAAAGAAATAAACAAGTAACCATTTTCAAACACCATTTCATTTTTTTTTTCCAAAATCATCAACTACCTGAAATATTAAAGAAATAAACAAGTTAACAAGGAAATGCATATCGTGCTCAATATTTTAGCAGTGGTCACCGGTCACATCCATTCATTTTATTGAAAGCGTTTGCCTCACAAGACGTACCATTTGGCATGCGTTCTTTGGTGTTTTCAAGGCGAACAATGACGTCAGCGTTATACGTCAATCGTCTATTTTTCTAAAAGACCGGACACGAGATATTTTGTTTGTGGCTAATGACGTGCCTTACGAATGGGGATATTATCTTACTGATGTGATATATCTGAAATGACTGTTCTAGTTAAGTCTATTTCATAGTCAGGTGCGAATGTTGCAAAACGAATAAGGTATAAGCAAGAGCATGAAGTAGCAAGAAAAGATGTGGAACGAGCTGACGCGCTTAAGAAAAAGTGGGCTTTAATAAAAAAGTTCGCACAACAGATGACTATTAAGAAAATAACGAATATGATTTACACATGCATAATATTACATAGTATGATTTTAAAAGACAAAAAGAAGGCATTCTCTCACTACTTTTATTCAGAAGAGCAATATCGTGATGATAATTCCGTATGAACGCATGAATAAATGTTACAAGTTATTAGGGATTTAGTAAACGAGGAAACTCATTTAAACCTTAAAGCCCATTTTAGTGGAATACATTTGATTCGAACAAATGCACAATAATTTGTAATTTCGTTTCATTTTACTTATTATTTTAACGACTTTTTTTTTTTGAATTATTAATTGAATGTTTTTAATTGTTAATGAATTTTAATTTTAGTGTTTAAAATTAACGAAAATGAAAAAAATAAAAGTTGGTGGTAATAACACTTTACCATTTAAAAAAAAAAATTGGTGATAATATTGGTTGTGTTATTACTGATATTTTTATTTTATTTTATTTGAATTATTAATGTAATGTTTTTTAATTATTAATAAAGGGTAAGAATCTAGTGAGAAGAAACCTTAAAATGAAAAGAATGAGAAATAACTATAACTGCATATTTGAGATACATCGGCTTGAATTAGATGCATCTCTATTCATTTAGATGTCTCACAATTAGTTTCGAAAGTGATTTTGAAGTGAAAACGATGCAAAGTAGTACTAGCAACAAATTTGACCCGCAGAGGACGAAAAATACATAAGATTCGTCAAACTTGACGAAATGCATCTAATATATGTATATGTATATAATTTTTAGCTAGAAAATATATTATGATGCATCTAAAAGATTAGGGATGCATCTAATTCAAGTTGATGCATCTCTAATGTGTAGTTATAGTTATTTCTCATCATTCTTATTTTAAGTATTATTCTCGTTTGATCCTTAGCCTATTAATAAAATTTAAGTTTAATATTTAAAATAAAAGAAAAAAAATGGAAAAATAGAAGTTGATGGTCAAAGATCTACAACAAAGGAGTAAAATTTGAGAAAAGTTTAGTAAGACTAGGGGTGCGTTTGGTTTCCTTCTAAGGGAATCAAACTATCATTATAAAAGTGATAGTTTGTGTTTGTTTAGAATGTCTGTGCCTACAACTATGACTATGAAAGTCTAATATATTTCATACTTTATATACAACTCTTGAAAGGGGAATGGATCTTTCATAATTGAAGGACCCACCACTACTATCAAACTCATATCCATTGTCATTCCTCGCAGCATACCAAACACACCCCTAGATTTGAGTGTGGAAAACAACATTGATTTTATCGACCAAATAATAATACACCCAAACCAAAAATAAATACCCATTTCTAACTCTTTCTTCTTCTTCTCCTCTTTGCCAATCAATCAAACAAAAATTTGATAAACACAAAACATAAAACATCTGTTGTTGATATTCTTCTCCTGTTTAGCTACTAATTATGTCTGCAGTATCGAATTCATCGCTGCTTTTACTCAACAACCACTCATCTGGTAAACTATCCTCTTTTCCATACCCACCCACTTACTTTTATTGCTAAGTTAAGATTTTTGAGTTGTTGGCCGGCTAATCCACGGGGTTTAGGTAAAGCCCTCATCCCCTTTTCGGGAGGTTGGCGTGGCCACTTGAGGGTTGTTTGCACCTACCAGGAATTGAACTTGAGACCTCGCACATTTTAATGTGATAGTAACAAGCCTTTTTGCCACTTGAGTGGTTGTTTTTGTGTTGTTACTTTTTTGGGTTTAGGAAGTAGTATTTTTAGGGAAAATGTAAAAATAGAAGCCAGGATTTAAGTGTTTATGGTGCCATTTAGTTGGAGTTATATTTTCTTTTTTTTTAAAATGATAAGAAGATTACCTCAAATTGCGACGATGGCGGCGGTGGCGGCGACTGTGGGCAGTGGAGGATGAAACGAGAGATTAGGGGTAGAATGTTGTATGTGTTTTTTTTTTTGAGTTGAGAAAAAAAAAATAAGAAAGAAAAAAGTGAGAATGGTGGAATGGGTTTTTCAGTTTCTTAGTTAAAATTTAGAAAACGAGAATTTCATTGTTTTGAAAAATTGTTGGAAACAAATGCCTGGACAAAAATTAAAAACCCTATGTGTGGATAGAAACAAATGCCATTTTTCGTCTTCCGTGAGTGTTGTTTCTGTAGAATTGAAATGTTGATGCGATATAAGAAATGATTTTCTACAGATTCTTTAACTGTTGATGTTGTATGTAAGAATCTTCCTTATTTTTATTGACAACAAGCTTTGTCCTAATTCTGAGTTTGTAACTAAGAAGAAAATGGCTTCAAAATTAAATTATCCTTTATGAAACTTCTCTTGATGATTTTCAGACTTCGATGAGCAAATTAGGAATCAATATAAAAATGGTTCCCATTTTTTGCATTCAACGTTTTTTTCTCCATTATAACATCTAAAAATGTAAATGGTTTGATGAAAGTTTTTTTACGGACTGAAAAACTACGTGGTTTTATGTGTTAAATAGCTAGGCATTTTTTGAAGGCAATTACCTGTGATATTTCATATGCAACTCTTATAACATGCCTTACCTATTGCTGGCTTTTAACACAATGATTAAATTTTGGTGACGGTAAATGATGGTAGGTTGCTCTTTGAAGAGACATGATCAGGGACTCAACAAGTTATCATTTGGGCAAAGTCGTGCGGGTAAAACGCAACTGGTCACATCCAAAAGGACACTCTCTATTCAATTTCAAGCAAGATACAGGTAATATCAGCTGCCCAGTCTCGATTGAGTGTTACATGCAGGCATGGGCGGAGCTATTAAGGGACCGGGAAGGGTCCCGGCCCCCCTAGGCCTAAGCCCGTTAGTGTATTTTTTTCGCGATTTTATGTGTTAAAATTTTATTTTTTCCATCTCGGCCCTCCCATCTAATGTTCTTCCGAAAAAAAAATTTGTTTCGGCCCTCCCAAGAAAATTTTTCTAGCTCCGCCATTGCAGGTGTTAAGTTTTACCAAAGGCAAGGCTAGTTTTATTAGCATAGGTTGCGATTTTGACTCATACTTATGGATGCGTCAATTTGGGGTATGCCTAATAGGTCAAACAAGGGTCAAATGGGTCGAATTTCCCTTACAGTGTAGTGTTTATGTGAATAACTTTTGAATCCCGTTATTCAAAGTTTTAAACAATTATGTTTTATTGGAAGAATTCATTTTGCTAAATGAGTCTGTTCATATCATGTTTCTGCTCTCAAGCATATGGACATGCTTTATACCAGCCGTTAATTATTATTGTTTTTTTTTAAATTTCAGTGACAATGGAGGATCTAACAGTGGGAGTGCCTTCATTGGTGGCTTTGTTCTAGGGGGAGTACTTGTCGGCACACTTGGCTGCATTTTGGCCCCTCAGGTTTGATTTATTCTTGACTCACATGAATATTGCTGAGAGTGTATTTGCATCAATATGTAGCTGAGTTTAATTTGTAACAGATAAGTAAGGTACTAGCTGGAACTGACAAAAAAGAGTTGCTGAAGAAGCTGCCCAATTTCATCTATGATGAAGAAAAAGCTTTGGAGGTACAAATTTATCTCATACTGTTGGTATTCAAGATAATGTTAGACCATTTTCAATATGCGTTTCTTACTAATTTACTCGGTATTCTCTTGAAACATCTTTTTGAAGAGATACGATACCTCACGCTACATTCATAGTGCATCTTATTAAGATGTTTAAATACGAAACAATACTTATCCATGGGCTTGGTCAAATTTTGCAATAGGGTTTGGGTGGTCATGGCCCTCCGATGTCACAAAGAAATGATCTATTAAATTGGGTCAACTCAATTAACTGTGTTATTGAAGATTATGTTAGCGGAAAACTTTATCACTCTATATCCTTATTATACAATGATTTGGGTAGTGGCATTAGGCAGGTCACTTGGTGTCTGATGAAAGATTAGGTCTTAGAGTTGAGCCTGTCTAGGTATCATCCACTTCTTAATGGTACATCATTGGATGAAAGGCCTCAAATTCACATGGCAGATAAGAAGGGCGTGCTTTACTAGACTGTAGGCTAGTTGACCAAAGGGTTTAATACCAACCAGAATGTCTAGTCAAACATTACAGTAAGCACGTAGTTATCTAGAATGAACATTGTTGTATGACATCAATAACATTTTTATCAAATTTCGGAAATATTTGACTCATGTCGTGCTTGGTAGTTCATTTATTCACCACTATAAAAGGTATTTATTTTTTCAGTCTAATAAATAGTAAACCGATTAATTTTTATTTTTGCCAATAGTCTTACTTTTCAGCCAAAAAATGGTACTTATTACTGTCATTAAGACGATACCAATTCTCACACCCAACGGTATTATCAACAAGCGAACAATTACTTTGCATCAGATTTCACTTCTATAAGGTGTTTATATTACCTTCTGACTTTTAGTTTCACTAAGATTCTTCCTCTGACATGTATAAATAGTAACCATTGTTTGGTAAGGTTCGAGCCTTTGAAAATTGGTAACGTCTGCCGGTCATCCTTTGTGACAGAGTACTAGGTCACATAGTAGACCTTTTGGGAATGTTTTATATATGGCATTTTCTCTGTATCGCCTACAATTTTTTCTATCCCTTTCTCCTTTGTTTATAGAGCGGTGGAGAAACTAGGCATTTAATGTTTATGATATACATCATGTTACAAATATGAATCACGATGAGTAGATCATTTGGACTATATTTTAAAGTGTTGAATGGTTAGATTGAGGAGGTTCATGTATTAAAAATACACTATAGGGCAACTTCGACTCATTTCCTTTTTAGCTGTTTTCTTACCTTTACTAGTTAGAGACGAAACTTAACCCAACCCATTAATGTATACTTTGGTCGAAATTGCCCCCTCTGTGGTGCAGTGATACTAATACTGATATATAATGTGTATTGCAGAAAACACGTCAAAAGTTGGCACAGAAGATAGCGGAGCTGAACTCTGCTATAGATGATGTATCATCTCAGTTGAAATCAGATGATGACGAGCCTGCTAACGGTGTTGTTCCTGACGAAACCGAAGCTCTTGCCTAAGGATGGTCGACTCGTGGGATTTGATCCCATCTTTGTTATCATAGACCTTTAATGCTACAGTTTTTGAATTATAATTCTATATGTTGGTACTTGGTAACACATGTTTTGTTGTGTTGTTACTTTTGTATGTTACAGTTTGTGCGGTCATCTGATTTGACTTTTGATTTTAACTAAATAGATCTTGATAACACTCTCTTTTGCTCAGCTTTTTCCTTGTTTTTGAGTATTTACCCAACGAGAGAGCAGTGAGAGGCAATAACTGAAAACAATAATTATGGATCTATGTACTGGGACCAAACCATTTAGTTGGTCTTGCAATTTTAGATGCGTCCCTCTCTACACAGACCAAACCGAATGCGTCCCCCGTCCCCCCCTCAAAATACATTTGTTTGGTCTGTCATGCGACCGAAACTTTCAAAACTTTGAAAGTGTCGCATGTTAATTTTTTTTCTAATATATTTTTGTGGGGTTGTTTTTTGTTGCGAGTGCGGTCCCCTTACTACGAGCATTTAGCCTTGACGCTGATGTGGTGATGTTGTTTGATCTCTTTAGACTATTGGGCAAGGAGGTGGTGGCTCAGCGCTACCTCATCTTTCTCTCTCCTCTCACTTCCCTTCACCAATTAGTAGTCAAGGTTACCTCCAACTTCACCTTTTATTAAATACTCACTTTATACAAATATACCCTACTAAATACCCTACACACACTCACACACAAAATATAAAACAATATAAATGGGCCATTTTCTTTCTTTTTCATTTGGTTAACAGACCACCCAATTGTTGTTTTGGTTTTTGTGGTCCCGCATGAAGTGGACAAGAGGGCAAGGAGGATTGATTGGTGCTAAACCATCAACTTATATTGACCAAAGAATGGTCAACAAAGTCAAAGAGCCTAGACCAATGCTTCCGGGTAATAAAGGGTATCACCAGGTCGTTATGTCCCGACGAGGTGTGGATTGTGCTTTAGCGTACTTGTGATCGGGTGATTATTCACAGAAAAGGGTTGTGATAAGAATTATTTGAGAATTATGAAATTAAATAGCTTAGGAAAGCTATGTGATTGATTACTGGTAATGAGATTAAGAAGATTTAAGCTAAAACCTAAAAACGTACGTTTTAATTAAAAACGTATGCTGACAAACGAAACAAAAAGTACAACTGATGAACGGAAAAGGTTACAAGTGTAAAATTATTATTTTTACAATCCTAATAAATAAAGAAAATTTTAAGAAAAAGAAAAATTATTTTTACACTATTTAATTATTAATTATTAATTAATTACTAATTATCTATTAATTAACTAATTAAACTAATTAGAATTATTAAAAATACTAAAAAGGCTTAGAAAATTAAGAAAAAATTTACAAATCTAATTAACCATCATGGGAATCCTAAAAAATTATAAAAAGTTGATTTTATGTATTTTTAAACTAATTTACTAATTATTAATATAAGTATTAATTAATTACCAATTAAACTATTTATATTATAAAAAATAGTAAATGAACAGTATAAATTCTAGAAAAATTTATAAAAATGTTTAAACTTATATAAAAGCTAGAAAAATTATAAAAACTAGGTTGTACTTTATAAAATCTAATTATGCTATTTAATTACTTAATATTAATTATTAATTAATTAAACTAAAATTAATTCTAAAAACCACTAAAAGACAAAAGAAAAATCTGGAAAAATTTCTAGAATTACTTTAACCTAAAATAGAATTAATAAAAATATAAAAATGATATATTGCTTATAAATAAGCTAAAAAGAAAATTAAAATGATAATTCCTATTAAATAGAAGCTATCACTATAATTAAAGTTGGTTTTTGGTGTTTTTTCTTTTTTCAAACTAATTATACACTAAAAACTAAAACTTTTTATGAAAACACTTTTGATGTAACCCAGAAATAAGCACTTGAGAGCTTATTTATCCACACAATTGACTTTTGTTGACTGAGAATGGAATTAAGCTCAAATGGAGTAATGTGGGGTCCACAATGATTAAAATTGGTTTCTCTGAGTTGTTTGATCAATATTTAGCAAGATTCAACCAAATAAGCAGCTTAAATAAGCCACAAAACACAAATAAGCACTTTGCTTATTGTGAATCTGAGACAGATTTGGGACAGAAATGGGAAGCAAAACTAAGTGGGGTCCACTGGTCTAATGGTCAAACCAAAGGTCAACTATCAAAGCCTGGAAGGAGGGGGGTTGTAAGGACCCAAATGTGGGTTGTGGGACCCACTGGGGTGGCTACAAACTACCACCAAAGATGGTGGGGTGAGATGGTCTGCTGAATGCACAGGGCAATGGTTTGCCCTGCAGTTGAGTTCAAGGGGCAAATCAGTCCACCAAATAAAATCACAAAAATGTAACCATTATGGAAATCACAAGTTCAGCTGGTAAGCTATACACACAACAAGTTTCAAGGCCTGATTCAACTCCTAAAAATCACAATAAATCCTTGAGTTTTTGAGATTTCTGACTAGTATCACTTTTGACTTTTCAAGAAAACATGCTAGATTGACTTTTATGAATTTCTAAGGAGATTAATTGACTGAATAAGTTATGATAGGCTATAATAATGCTAATTATATCTAAACCAACAACTTGTGAATTGAAATTGAGGCTTGTGGATCAAAAGATCCACACAGAACACTGATATGAGATGTTGAGGGTGTTCTTGACTTTTTGTGTTAATACCTATGGTTTTTATGGTTCAACTCAGTTATACTAACCTAGTGAAACTTATATGAACAAACAATAACAACTTTTATCAACTAGAACTCAGGTAACAACCTTGAGCCAAACACTCCTAGTTACTAACTGATTTGAAGGTTTTTAAAGAATCCAAAAGATTTAAACCATACAATTAACATAAAACCATATCTTATGATGAATTAAACCTGTTAAACCCAAAGATACCAACAAACAACAACTACAACCTAGAATTCACCCTATGCTAATATGGACTGAAATTTGAAGTACTTAACAGTCCTTGATTCTTACAAACAACAATGCAATTTTAAGTTATATTATAGCTAAACAACTTCAAATAAGCATAAAAGAAACAACAAGCAATCCAATAAGAACTTTATACAGTAAATGGTACAAACTAGGATTTGGAACTCACAATTTTGTCCAATGCTCAAATCTGATGAACCAGAAACCAAGTATCCATCCTAATTCCTCCCCTGAGGATCTAAACCAAACCTCCAAAGCTTTCCATGCTTCCAAATCACCTTTTGAATCCAGAATTCAAGCCCAAGCTTCTCAGTTGACTTATGTTGACTAATTTTGGTATTTGTGAATTTTTGGCTATGCTGAATTTTAAGTTAACTAGAAGCTTATAAGAGCTTCCTAGGAGCTTATATTATCTAATCTAGTCCATGATAACAAGAAATAAGAACAATACACTAATAATAGATTTTTGATATAAACTTACACAATTTAAAATATTAAATAAAACTTATCATTGATACTTGAAAAGGTTCCTTAATACACTGAATAAAAACAACAATTGAAATCTTAAGATTACAAAGGAAATGGTAAAAATTACTAAACGACTTAAATTAAGCTAAAAATTACTCTCCTCACCACCGCTGCTTCTCTTTCATTTTATAAGGGTCCATTAGGGTTTCCTGATATCCATGAGTACTTCCCACCACTATTTAGGACCTTTGGATGACTTTCACTCAATCTTGACAATTGAAATTGATTTGGCGCCATTTTTCTTTACCCTGTCAGAATGAGGTTGAGTGTGGGCAAAAGTGAGTCAATTAAAGCTTTTGGAGCTTTGTTGATAGTCAATGGAGAGGGTATGGATGCTGAGGTGGAGGAGGGGGGAGCAGGTTTGCAAGTTGGAGGGGGGAGGTGGTGATTGTTGACTTATGTTGACTGAGGTGGGAGGGAAATAAAACGGGGAAGGTTTTATTTTATTTGTGAAGTGGTGGGCTGAGGGTGTGGTGATGGAGTGGGCTGGAGTGTATGGGCTGGAGTGGTTTTGTTTTGGGTTGTAAGATTATTAAGGGTCCGGATGGTATTATAATAAACACAAGGACCAAAAATAAATTTCCACAAAACCAAGGGACTGAAAGTGTAATTATCCCATAGTACCACCAAGGACCAAAGATGCAAAGTTTAATATTCCCAAAAACCATTTTTGCAATTTTTTTAATTTTCAAAAATTCCCAGGGACTATATTTGCAAATTTCCAAACTCCAGGGACCAAACATGTAAATTTTCTAAAATTTTCACCCAAAGTCCGTTTTTGATAACTTTTGATTTTTTAAGGACTTGGGTTGACTTTTCTTTCAAAATAATGCATAGGGATTATTTTGACAAATTTTGAAACTTGGGGGACTAAAACAGCCAATATTGCAAACTTTGATCGTTTTTCATTTGTTTTTGCTCATTTTGCATTTAAAACACATAAAACACAATCCCTGGGATAATTTAAGTATTTTAATTACTTTTCGATTGTTTTTGTATGTTTTGGCAGTTTAAATACGATAAAAATGATAAGTGTTTGCGCACTCATCAACGATCACCAATGACATGGCAAAATGGTGGTGCCTTCACCTATCCTTGCCTAGTAGCCTTATTTGGTCTCGTTACTACTAGTCTCATATGTATTTATCAGTCGGTAAACCTACAATCATTAGATTAGTGAGCTTATCATGCTATATACGGTACTGCTAAAAAACAAGTCTTTTGATATTATAATTAGGGTTACATAATCTCATATCACATTAAAAGAAAGAATGATTTTGAGTATTTTAATGAAAATGATAATTCATATTCAAAAGACATATGTTCAATGAATTAGCCAGAGCTGTAGGAGTTGTAAAAACTAGAATTTAGCTTATACTTAAGCAAGAAGTTTGAGAGTGTGTTTAAATAGAGATGTTTAATGATTGGCTTTGGAGGTTATTATCATAAAATGAACTAGTTATAAGTCTCGTGCACGCACGGGGTTCACATATAAATCAAATTTATTTAAAAATTTTGGTTTACTATATGAACATATAAGAATTTACTCATGAAAATTGTGATATAAGTACAACTAATAAATATGCATGAATTTGTCATTATGTATTAATATCTATTAATATTTTGTACAAAATTTTATTGAATGAAAGATTTAATTTTGTTTAACTAACATAGATATTGAGGTTGAGGTTGATGTTGATGTTTTTGTTGTTTAACTTTAACTATTGATATCATGTTGTACAAAATGTGCGAGGTTAATAACACCTAATGAGTGTTGATGAAGTTAAAATATACTCCGTAAAGTTTTTTAAAATGTTTTTCCGGATATCCATATATAAACCTTAAATAATAATTACATGAGTTGTTGTTATAAGTACAATCGCGTATATTTGATATCATGTTATACAAAATGTGCGAGTTTAGTAGCACGAGCACTGTCGTTGTTTTAAGTTAAAATATATCCGTATATAAATTTTTATTTAGCAGATATAGATATTGAGGTTGATGTTGTTGTTTAACTTTTAACAATTGGTATCATGTTGTACGAAATGTGCGAGCTTAGTAGCACATAATGAGCTGATGAAGTTAAAATATATTCCGTAAAGTTTTTCAAATGTTTTCAGGATATCCCTATATAAACTTTAAATAACAATTACATGAGTCGTTGTTATAAGTACAATCGCGTATATTTGTTTCCATATCACAGTAACTCATGATTAAAATTTGATATTTATATTATCGTTAATAATAATTTAGCCGTATTTAATATTCAAATCCGTGTACGCAGAGATTAAATTTTTAAATAGGATAATATGCGTCCTTATTTAACGTGCATAGTAAAAAGAATATTTTAGTAGATGAAAGTTTAAAACTAATATTTACTTTAAAAATATTTAAAGTATATTAAAACTAATTCGTATATTTATTTTAAAAACATTTAACGTATATTAAAACTAATACTAATACTCATGTAATTGTAAACAAAGTTAATATTATAAAGTATAGGGGGTATAAAATGTAAAGGGTTATATGTTTATTAACTAAAGTTATCAAAAAACATGGAGATTTATAATTTTATACATAACTCAATATAATATATTTAAAATTCAACCACTAATGTTTTATTAACGAGCATGGTAGCCCGTGCGTTGCCGCGGGATTGCCTTGTTGATAGTGTTAAGAGCACGCGCATTGCTGCGGGAATGCCGTGTTGAAAACTTTTATGTCATCGTTAATGAACTTAAGATTACGTTGTGCGTACAATAATAATGAGCACTCTTTAAGTAACATAATAATCAGACTAATAAACAACCATTTATAACCATCAGCATTATATACAATCTCGTATACCTTATTAGCACCCTTTCTAATTTGGTTAACGATAACTTTTAAACATACACTGAACCACACAATACGTAGTTCTAGATACATTGCACAATAAAGCTATCTCTTGGCTACATTTTGTTAGGCTTTTTACAGCTCTATGAAAAGGGTAAAAAAAATTGCACCTGAATTCTAAGCAACATGTTTTGTACTTGGGACTCAAGCTTCTAAAACTTCTCAATCTGTTGTCGATAAGTTTTTTCACCATCACCTTAAAATCCACCGAATCAAGAATCATTCAAAGGGGCATAATGAAATCCAACCTGTGTTTCCATCTCCCCATAATGAACTTAAAAAGATGTAGCCAAGTAAAACAACTTCCTCTTCCGATGGCCGAGAGTAGCTGACGTTGACATTAACTTTTTAGGAAGGACAATGAAATCAGCTCAAAAGCATTCATGGTTGTTGGATGTTCTTCTTTGTTTTCAGTAACACGATGCTCCTGTTGTAGAACAAACACAAAAACTTTGAGAAACTAATTAAAACTCAGGGAGATGGATCTCTCTTTTTTTCAAGATGACATATCATATTCCCAGAAAGAGTTTTGTGAACTTACAGATTTCTGTACCGAATCTGAACTTATACGTAGACTGTTGGCAAGTTCCTTGGTTGACCTTGACTACAGGAAAGTGCATATCTGATCAGCGTTCACGAATACCTCCCATTTATTACCATAAACTGATGAAGCATCCTGTTTCAACAACATCAAACCCAAAAACTAATAACTATTTCCAATTGCAAAGCAACTTTGACACTTTAGAAGGTTTGAAATCAACTTTTTGACATATGAAATGAAAGTAGTGGTTTATGCTTTCCACTCTCAGCCCCTAATTTAGCATACAACCCCATACAGCCCATAGTTTAGCATCAAGTATATCTACTAAATTATGTAAAATTATATAGGAAAAAAAACACAAACTTACAGCAGTTGGAATAATAGTAAAGCGTCGAAGCATTTCCAACACTCGTCCAAGATGAGCAATAAGTAAGGGCAATGTTGGTAAAACAACCTTTTGTTTCTTCGGGTTTCCCAGCATCTATGTTTGTAAGACACCAAGCTGCTTCAAGCAAGTGCGTTAGGGACATCAGTTTTCATTTTATATTCAATCCTGTAGGCAACATAATACTTTTAAAAAACTGACTTTTTTTAACTTTATCTTGACGTAAATGAAAGCTAGCAAGAACACATACCTTTGAGACCCAACTCGAACACCTTAACGTATATCCGCTTGGCTGTAGTAATTCACCGGCTACAATCTTATCTGTCTCATTTAAATTTCTCTCAATCACACGAACTTTATAGGCTTCCTGTATTAATCAGTTGGAACACAAATGTTTAAGACTAATAGCACACGCTAGTAATTAGTCACAAAATAATTCATTCTATTCTAATGTCAAAAAACATAATCAACGTCTTTTTTATAATATAACAAATTTTCTTTACATCTCTATTTCAAAGATTAAATAATTTCATAACCATATTGTTATCGTGTATCATTTTATCCTAGCTGTTTTTTAAACATAATTAACTCCTCCATAAAGCGCTTATCTACTTATTGCGTTTTGACATAAGCTTTTTGTACTTTTAAATAAGAACTTTTTTTTCACCCACAAATAAACTATCTAGTTAGATAATCGATCCTAAACACCCTGAAAACTACTTGTTTGTCCTATCAACCACAAACACCTAGGAACATGTTTTCTCAACCATATCGAATTTGCCAACAATATTCCAATAGCAACATCCAACGAATATCACATTCGGCTAATTAACAGTTTGGTCACATTAAACTTGCTCCTTATAAATAATTTGTTTTAATTATACTATATACTAAAAGGCAAAAATGCCTTCCCGTTAACAGATGTGTATTATGGGGTAATTATTGTCTTAATCCAGATTCCTATAGCTGGATCTTTTCTAAGTATGTACCTGCTTTTGATGATATTGCAACTGATAAAACCGCTTCCCGGCGCATTCCACAGCTGCAAACACCCTGCTTACTTTTTGCCACTTGTTTCACACCAACCTGAACCACCCTATTTAGCTCGTTGCAGCGGTCCAGATATATTTTCCATGTCTGTGAAAATCGCACCCTGAAAAAAACCCAAAAAAACAAAAAGATTAAAACCCATTTAACTCAATTAAAACATGTAAAGATTAGGGTTGATAAAAACCAATTTTGTAATGACATAAGAAAACCCCTAAAAAATAAAATGTTAAAAGCTGTAATTAGGGTTGATAAAATTACAAAATTGGTTTTTCTCCATCTTCAATCCGCCTGTTGAATATTGTTTAAGAATGAAGAATCAAATTGAATTTGATGTGAATGGTTCGACCTTTCCTGCATCGGGTGAAAATCGGCGTGTTTGAGGCGAGGATTAGATGATAGAAAAGGCGGTGGATCATAAAACTTGGGACTTTGATTATTAGATGTGTGTGTTTGATGAATCAGGGGAGAAGGGAGTGGTTTTGTTTCGTGTGTGTGTTTTTTTGAGGGTGAAGGTGGGGGAGGAAGTGTGAAGAATGGTCTAGAACAGGTGATAGCATGCTATAAAAAAGAACTTTGTATCAAAACGGGAAACGGGGTGCACTGTTACTAAGGTACTGTAGCAGGCACCCCTAATTAACTTAGACTCCATGTGAAATGCTGCCATGTGTGAAGTGACCATGTAATAACCAATGAGGTTTCAGTTTAATGTATTACGGGTCCCGTAATACATACAACTTGTACCCCGTTACAAAACAGGTTTTAGAATATACGAGGTCTTTAGCCCGCGCTTCGCTGCGGGGTGTTTGAAATCGACATCTCTAATACGTTTAGACACCCAAACTAAGGGGTATGCAAGTAATTAGCTATTATTGTATAAGGTAAACGTACAACAAAAATAGCATCCTAATGGGAAAAACATTATAAGATGACATGAGAAAGCAAGCTAAGGTCACAATGAAACATTGCCACTTTGTTATCATTGAAGCATAAAAATTGTAGTCATCCTTTTGCTCCCTTTTAAAGAGTTTAATGCTATCACAAAAATTGAGGGCAAAGCAACCACTAATAAACCAAAGAGACCTCTATATATACCAACATTTGAGTCGCACTAAACTGCATAAAGAAATTTAGAATGGCAAAAATGAATTTCCAACTTGGCTGTGTTAGGATGCAACTGGTATTGAATAAATCTAGTATGCATTAATCTATCCTAAATGGACTACTTATAAGCCTTTATATTGTGTAAGTAATGAACACCATGCTACGTTACATACTGACTCCAAGTTAGATAACATGTATTTTTAAATGGGATGTGTCCATAGGTTTGCTGTAAACAAACATCTCATTTTCCTATTATAGTCAAGAAATTTACAAACGCGAGTAAGGGCAGTTATAGATATACAGAGAAAACAACACAATAATCAAGTATAATAGATTACATGTTAACCACTTAGACCAGTTATTGGTGGTGTAGAAGCATGTGCAGTCGAGCGACAGTTGGATCTTCAAATTTTGAACTTTTTACACAGTAACTCATCTCTCAATTAGATTCCAACAATACCGAGTCACCATGTTCATCAAGGCACTTTGGGCTTATAAGTCCAAGGGGTGAGGTTACACTCCAAACCAATTTCTTTCTCAAGAGTAATAATATTGCTTTTAATATACAAATAGAGAATTTTCATATCTACGCTTTTAATGTCACTGTATTTTCATTTCTGTTAGGCTATCAATGTCCTCGAGAACCACATTCTTGAAGATTAGCGCCTGCTCGTCTGAAGAATACTTTCTTTATTCTGGATAACAGTTTTCAAGTCGGCAATGGTGTTTGAGCTTTTGACGTTAAGAGCAATGGCCTTTTCAGTGTGGATCTTGACGGATATGCCTGCATAAGTAAAAATAAACATGGAAAAACTTTGAACAGATTTAACCACTATTAAACATAAACAAAGGGACAATACTCAGAAACTTTTGATCATTTAGAATTCGGATCACATGCTAAAAGAGTTTGCATTACGTACATCCAGAATCCGACAAAACAAAACACATACTTTGCTAATCTCTTAAGTTGCTTCACCACTATTAGTAAGGGTACATGTGCACTTTCATGCACTTAATTGAAATTTAAGAGTGTTTACTTTTCGTGCTTTATAATGTGAGATAAGAGATATAGATTATAGGCCAATGTCAAATTATTTTGGCAAACATGTTCATAAGTCAATCAGCTTCCTATAACCTAACAACTAACGCATCATCAACGTTCTTCTTTTATTATTATTAAAATGTTGGTCCCAATCAGTTAAGATTTATAAAATTGGTCAATCTACTTTATCTATGGCTTCACAAATGTTTGTTCAGAAGTAACAACGATACATGCTATTGGTTATTGCGGTACCATGTTTGTGATATATAAGCAATGTTTTGCTGGGGAAAAGTTGCGATACGACCCCAACATTAAGACTGTTCAGTTTGGATGATTCCATCCAATCGAAAGTGAAGTAAGTCTTTGAAACTAATGATGGGAATGGGATGATCTTAATGATAATTAAGATAATGTGGTATAGCCTCAATATGTAAGTCCAGCCTTATTCAACCCATAGTGTACCTATTAGAAAAACTGTATTTTTCTTAATAACCATCTTCAAAGAACAATATAGATGACTTGTTTTATTTTATTAGAAGTCGTAAATTAAACAGAACCTAATTATTATACTCATGTCAATTCAAAATTTGCATGAAACAAAGTATAGGCGTCAAAAGGGGATAGGTTGATTAACGGGTCAAAATGGGTAGCTTTAAGTACTGGTTGGGTTGAACTTAAACCTTAAGGTTCTCACTTATCTGTGTTCCGCCACCGAATTCATTATGAATTCCCACTATTCCCGCTATTGAGCTATACACAAATGTAAGGTTCTAACTTAAGATTGTTTATCAAAACGGTTTTTATTTCAGGGTGGAATAAACAGTTTTAAATGATTTTGCTTAAATCTATCTACCTGCGTATATGACGTATCATAATGCAAAAATCAGTTAAGTTAGGTACTCCAAAACAGGCCCAAGCTATAAATGTGATTGAGACTGCTTATCGAGATAAGTTTTTAGATTATTTAAGAATGAAAGAGCATAAGCAGTTCTAATGTGAAATCCTAAATACCCCCTAAGCAGGTGTTTCGATGTGCATTATGAGAGTTATTGTCTTATAGGGAATGACCAGATAAGCCCTTTAGCAGTTTTGAAGGTGTTTCAGATTGCTTATCCAGCCGCTTCTATGATGACAGTAGGGTCAAAGAGATAGTTCTGAATAATTAGGTTGTGAGTTGCGTATCCCAAATTTCTTATCTGGTTATTTCAAAAAGCATAAGCAGTTTCATTAAGCAAACTCAGATACCCCCTAGCATAAGCAGTTTTACTTTGTTAAGCAGGCAGTGCAGCAGAGTTAAGTGTAACAATTCACAATTTCAGGTTAATTTCTATTTCCGGAAAATTTTACTATTCATGTTACTATTCATTTTTACTATTTATTTCTTTCTGAAATTTTCCCGAAAGTTAATTTTTATTTCATATTCTCGAGTGATAAATCATTTCCATGGCAAATTAAATGTTTGACATTCGTCAGATCATTTTCGTGAAAGTTATTAAGGAATTACACAGAATTACACGTTTTAGGGTAAAACGGCAATCAGAAATTCTACGCACAACGAAATTCGGTCGCGTTAATTTTCCCAGTATCAGAAAAATGTTTAACACACTCATGATTTATTTAAGAATAAATCATGACTGAGAATAACATGACCAAAATAAACTTCGGCCGTGAAAAACTGGAAATTTCAGTTTTAGGCGTTTTTACTCAGCCGTAACCCTAGCCTATACCTGCACCGCATTTCTAAGATGATTTGAGCTTTCAAATTATTAAAATAAGTCAACATATTTTTCCCTCCTCCATTGACTAAAAATCATTCTTTGATTTTATAAGTCATTTCGTGATTTTTAGGCTTCCGGTTTGATGTCTAAAAGACATTTAAGACCAACCGACACCAGACTGAGCCCAGTCTAGACATTATAAATCATTTTAAATCATTTTTAGCATATTAGAAAAGTAACATTTTACTTTTCTCAGTTTTACGCAATATTCGTACATTTTACGTATTACGCGTTTTAGACCCGTGTTTCCAGCTTTTAGCAGGTTTTACCACCCAAATGGAACTTATCACTCATTTTATATTTTATTATGGGTCATATGGACATTTCTAACAATACTTTAAAGTTTCATAATTTTACGACACCCGGTTTTACGTTTTGAGGCCTAATCATTTACGGTTGGCATTTCCCGGAGTCAAAATGCATCTAATATCTAGATATTTCATCAAGACCAAGCCACCTCCCCCCTTATCCTCTTGTGAACCGCCATAGGGGGGGGAGTCACACCCTTGTGTGGCCTGATCTTGTGCCTTGTGATCTAGGATGGTTACATGTGTTGTTTTGGCAAGATAATATCTAGTAAACTAACCTCCTCATAAGAGTATAAATACCCCCCTCTCCCCCCTTCCTTGGCTGGCCATCACAACACACCACAACATCTCATCCTTAGCTTTATTTTCTTCCAAGTTCTTGCAAAGTTCAAGTGAAGTTCAAGATAGAAACCCTAGTTAGCTTTTATTTACCAAAAATCTTCCAAACCCTAATATACTTGGTGTTTTCTCTTGAGTTTAAATCCACTCAATACACCTCAACTTTCATTACATATCTTTCAAGAATACCAAGGGTAGAAAGGTTGCTTGAAGTGAAAAAGGGTTGAAGCTAGTCTATCAAAGTCCATTTCCTTACTTGTTACTCATTTCTTTAATTAGAAAGCCAAAAGTTGTAAGCCTAAACCTAACATGCTTCTTGTTAATTTCTCATGTTCATATCATTTACATGTTATTCTTGCTATATTATATCTTGTATGAATGTCCATGGTGTTTAAAGATGAGTAAAAGATGTTGTTGTAATGAATTATTGAAACAAGTTACTAAAACAAGCAAACTAGTGAATTTCTTGGTAAGACCTGATCAAAATGGTAAAAATATGATGTTGGATTATTACATATTACAGTAGAGGACTTAAAAAGCAAACCATAGCAATTTGAACCACCTAAAAAGAGTAAACGAGTCAAAAGTTATGGCGATTTGAAGTTACCAAAGATTTCCGGCAAAACTGCCCAAAAGTTTCTGTGACAGAACCTAAAACACGCAAAAAGAGGCCTTTCTGGTCCGATTCATGAAAAAGTTAAAACACGAAAGTTGTCCAGAATCACGTTTTCCTTCAGGATCAAAGAGGCTCGAGCCTTGAAAACGCCTTCTGAGTGAGATATTTCTCAGTTTCTTAACAGCTATTTACATATTTTAAGTCACTATACTATTGTTATACTTTCAAAGGAACAAGAGTTATTATGACCTATAAACAAGACCACCACCATGGCTAGAGCTAAGGTTGGGTCTCATGACCTTGGAACAAGGACCAAAGGTCATGGCTAGGCCATGACGAAATGACCATAACAACTTACATAGGCGTAAACATGAAATAATGAATTTGGCGATAACATGAACAAGCAATTTGGATCTACTTCACTTAAAAGGAAACCATGAGATTTTACCAAGACAAATGGTCATACAAAACTTATGAATCATACCCTAATAACAATCTTCATGTACTATAAACTTTCCTAAGTTTATCCAAATATCGGACATGTAACTTTTTCGGATCAAAACTTATATCTATATACTTTATCAACTACTACAATAGTAGGGAGCTTCATGTGAGGAGTTCATTATGTAAGCCGTCGAGATGAGTTGTGGATTTACGAGTTAAAGTGTCCTGGCTCCTCGAACGATTACTAACATGACTTCTGAAATATGTTAGCCCGAACGGTAGTAAACGATATACCAAAACATACATGTTCATAAATCTTTCTTTCAAAGACTTACAAATATACATCATACCTCATCATGGACTAAATGCAAGATATATATATAGGCACTCCGTTATATTCTTTACACAAATCCTAAGTCGCAACATTCTATTATAGGTTGCTCGTAGAAACCTACACGATCCGACCATCACCTTCATTACTTGCTATCGTACTTAAGGTGAGTTCATAGCCCCACTTTACATTACTTCAATGTTTTATAAACCCTTGGGGGGAATACATGCTACTTTTAAACCGAACACAATGCTTTGAAACTGTATGCTGCCTGATTGTTTTATTATTACTAAGTACCTACCTTGCCAATCCTAGGCCCCATCATGAACCATTTAATCACTAGTATTAGTGAGCGCGAGTATTGTGAATAGGCCTATTGGGATTGACGAATCCCATTTGTTTGAGCAGTTAGTTCAACAAATGCACTATATTTGAAACATTAAGTATGACGGCAAAGTACTTACCGGGGCAACATAACCGCCGATTGATATTGGTACCCGTTAACGTATTGGTTGCATGAGCTTAGTACATAATAATAATTGTTTTGTTTTCTAACATGAGTATGAGTCTAATTAACTCATTACTACCAACATATTGTGTTCAACCGTTAAACAAACTCTATGAATTTCACTCAACCTTTGTGTTGACCTCTTAAGCATGTATTTCAGGTCCATGATAATCAAGAATGGAGCGGGAAGGGCACGTACCGAAGGAAGAAGGCTATAAACTATTATGTCATTCTATAAAAACATCATAGACTTTATATTGATGTGTTTTGAAACAATGGATCATTTTGGGACCTTACTATGTAAACTCTGATATATTTGAATAAATATGAATGACAACTCTTTTTATTACGATTCGTTTAGAGTTCGTTTTCTATTATTATGACTGTTGTGCCGTCGAGTAACACCCAAGTTGAATTCCGCTGCATCATGAATTGGGGGTGTTACAGATTGGTACCAGAGCCATGGTTATAGAGAAACGGGTCTAAGTGAGACCTAAACTATAACTACAATAACAAGCAAAAACATTTTTATAGCCTTCCGCTCTTCGTGCCTTCCATCCTCCAGAAGATTTTGGACTTATTACACATGTTATTCTACATGAACATATTTGTATATTGTCATATGCACATTTCCTTAGTTTGAGCATTTTCCATAAACATTTGATTATTTTTAACATCGAAATACAAATTGTAGACATCATGTCCGCACCTCCATCTCCCGATCATCTTCCTGCTATGCCTGAATATTTACCAATTCTTCCCGGACCCGGTGATCCTTACTTTGAAGCAATTGATTATGACGATGAGGAAATACATTATGAGGATCTAGACAATGAAATAGATTCGGACGAAGATCCTGAAATGGATATGGACATAAACATCGATGAGTACGAAGAGGATCCTGAAATGGATGTTGACATCGAAGGCATCGATGAGGAAGCGGAGGAACTATTAGTGGTGCCACATCTATCACCATTAACATCTCCACCTCCGGTTTCACCAATTTCATCCGAATCTAACCGTACCACTCCAGCTCAAGTTCCGAATTCTACTCACCAAACCGGCGGAACATCTACATCTACACATATGTTCGCAAACTCAGCTCAATACGAAATCTACTCTTTGAAACAAGCTCTCAACCTAACCCAACTCAAAGTTCGAAGTATGGCAAGTCAAATGCACGAATGTATGTCCAAGGTAAATTCTGCTAGAATGGATGCCACGAATGCTCGAGACGACCTATATTGGTTTAAGCTTGACATGAGTTACGTGAAGAGTGACTCGGATCATGTTGGGGAAGTAGTCTTAAATCCTTTGACTGGCTTGGATGATGTCAAGGATAGACTCACTTTGGTTGAGAGGGCCCAAGAACAGGATGCGGTTCAAATTCACAAACTACTTCACCGCCTAAATACCGCTGAAATCCGGTTAGATGTTGCAAACTTTGATAGGTATCAACTTAAGAATGATTTGTGTTGGATGCAAACTCAAATGAGTTCCATACAACAAAGGCTATACCGAAAGGATGTCAAAGAATACCGTCCAAACGAAAGTGTAGATGTGTTAGCAACACGCGGAAATAATAATCCGACCGGACCACAACAACCTCCCAACCGACGTTAGACTAGTGTTATAGTACTAGTTATCTTTAGTACAACGTTGTAATTACTAACTGAAAGTATCAGTTAGTAAGTTTTGAATGAACTTGTAATAAGTTCGATTTTGTAATCAACGTTATATTAATAAAACTCTTGTTTTATATACTATCATGTGTTATGCTTTTAAGTTTCAAACATTATCATCCTATCATTCTTATCAAACATTGTGCTCATCTCACAACTCTCTAATTACAATGTATCTTTTGAACAATAGAATCATGGCGCCAAAGAAAAAGACCCCACCAACGATGACACAAGCCGCCATCCGCAAACTGGTAAAGGATAGTGTCAATGCAGCACTTATCACGGAACGAGCAGCCGTAGCTGCAGCAGCTGCCGATGCCACCACAGCTGCTGGTGCTGCTGATGCTGCAGCAACCGCAGAAGCCGCCATTGCTGCGATAGCTGCAGAGGCTACCAGAATTGCCAGTCTTAACCTTGGAGGACCTACCCCTCCGGTGACCAATGTTACTACAGTACCAAAGGGTTGTTCGTTCATTTCCTACCTGAAATGTGAACCCATCAAATTCAAGGGTACTGAAGGGGCTGTAGGTTTGACCCGTTGGTTCGAAAAGGCGGAGTCGGTGTTCTTGGTTAGTAAATGTATCGAGGGGGATAAAGTTCAGTATGCCACAAGTACTCTGTTGAATGAGGCCTTGTCCTGGTGGAACTCAATTGCTCAACCCATGGGCATTGAGAATGCCTACAAAATTACTTGGGCTAATTTGAAACAAATGATGATCAAGGAATACTGTCCTCGGAGTGAGATGCAAAAGTTGGAAGTTGAGTTCTGGGATCACGCGGTTAGGGGAAATGATATCATTACCTACAACCGTAGATTCCAGGAACTGAGGATACTTTGTCCTACAATGGTTTCCACAAAGGAAAAATTGTTGGAAAGGTATATTTGGGGACTTCCCTCAAGCATACAGGGGAATGTGACTTCGGCAAATCCAAAAGAACTTGATGAGGCTATGCGGATGTCCCGTAGCCTCATGGATCAAGTGGTACGTATGTCGGAAACCCGCAAGCAAAACAACCTCAACAACACCAACAACTCCAACAACAGCAATGCCAACAATCCCAACAATTCCAACTACCGTAACAACAACAACAACAAGAACAACAACAACAAACGACCATATGATGGTAACCATGGGAATAACAACAACAACAACAACAACAACAACCAAACCCGAAACAACAACCATCACAATCAACAGAACAAGAGGCAGGAAGCCGCAACGGCTTATGTTGTTGCACCAGCTGGTGGTAGGTATGTGGGTAATCAACCACAATGTACCAAGTGTAACTACCATCACGAAGGTCCTTGCCCGGCCAAATGCCACAAGTGCCAAAAGCCCGGACATCTTGCCAAGGATTGTAGGGGCAAGGGTATAGCTACTGGGGCTAACACACAGCCCATAGTTACATGTTTCGGGTGTGGTGAAAGGGGACACTACAAAAACAACTGTCCTCAAAACCAAGGACCCCAAGGCGGAGGTGCTCGTGGTAGAGCCTATGTCATGGGAAAAGAAGAACCACACCAGGACCCGAACGTGGTTACCGGTACGTTCTTACTCAATAATATTCCTGTTAAAGTATTATTCGATTCTGGTGCAGATATGAGCTTTATATCTACTAGAATTGTGCCTTTACTTGATATTCCATCAATCACTTTAACCACTAGTTATAATATTGAGCTAGCTACCGGTGACTTAGTAAATACCAATACCGTAATCCCAAACTGTACCCTTAATCTCTTAGACCACCCCTTTGACATCAATCTTATGCCAATTGAACTCGGAAGTTTTGATGTAGTTATTGGCATGGATTGGTTGTCTAAACATCAAGCTAACATTATTTGTGGTGAAAGAGTTGTGCACATTCCATGTGACAATGAAACTTTGATCATTCGTGGTGATCAAAGTGGAACTCGAATAAACATCATCTCGTGTATCAAAACCATGAAGTACATTGAGAAAGGATGTTATGCTTTCTTAGCCCACGTAACAGAAAAGAAAAACGATGAAAAATGTCTCGAAGATGTTCCTATTGCCCGTGAGTTTCCTGAAGTCTTTCCAGAAGACTTACCCGGACTACCACCAAATCGTCAGATAGAGTTCAGAATTGATTTAATACCAGGAGCGGCGCCAGTTGCCCGCGCACCATACCGGTTAGCACCTTCAGAGATGCAAGAGCTATCAAATCAATTACAAGAACTTGCGGACAAGGGATTTATTCGACCTAGTTCCTCACCTTGGGGAGCTCCAGTTTTGTTCGTGAAAAAGAAAGACGGGTCATTACGAATGTGTAATGACTATCGTGAGCTAAACAAATTAACCATAAAGAACCGATACCCACTACCAAGAATTGATGACTTATTCGATCAATTACAAGGTTCAACCTACTACTCAAAAATTGACCTACGTTCAGGTTACCACCAAGTCAGAGTTCGTGATGAAGACATTCCAAAAACAGCCTTTAGGACACGATATGGTCACCATGAATTCCAAGTGATGCCATTTGGGTTAACAAATGCACCGGCAGTATTCATGGATCTCATGAATCGGGTGTGTAAACCATATTTGGACAAATTCGTGATCGTATTCATAGACGACATTCTCATATATTCCAAAAAGGAAGAGGAACACAAAGAACACCTGAGAACAATTTTAGCACTACTCAAGGAAGAGAAATTGTATGCAAAGTTTTCCAAATGCGAATTTTGGATTCAATCCGTACAATTCCTTGGGCATGTGATTGACAAAACCGGTTTACATGTCGATCCCGCTAAAATTGAGGCAATCAAAAACTGGCCAACACCTACCACACCTACAGAAATTCGTCAATTTCTGGGTTTAGCCGGTTATTACCGAAGGTTTATTGAAGGATTTTCTTCAATAGCAAAATCTTTGACCAAGCTAACTCAGAAAAACAAGAAATACGTGTGGGATGAAGACGAAGAAAATGCTTTCCAAACCCTTAAACAAAAACTTTGTAGTGCTCCTATCCTAGCATTGCCAGATGGGATCGAAGATTTTGTAGTCTATTGTGATGCATCGTACCAAGGTTTAGGTGCCGTGTTGATGCAACGGGATAAGGTCATGGCTTATGCTTCACGACAACTCAAGGTTCATGAAGAAAATTACACCACTCATGACTTAGAGTTAGGAGCTGTGGTCTTTGCACTAAAAATCTGGAGGCACTATCTATACGGTACTAGATGTACTGTGTACACCGATCATAAAAGCCTACAACACATTTTGAACCAAAAAGAACTAAACATGCGACAACGTCGTTGGTTGGAATTACTAAGTGATTATGACTGCGACATTCGTTACCACCCAGGAAAGGCAAACGTAGTAGCTGACGCCCTGAGCCGAAAGGAACGGGTTAAACCACTACGAGTCCGAGCCCTAGTTTTAACCATAAATTCCAACTTTCCTACTCAAATCCTTCACGCTCAAGCTGAGGCGGTGAAACAAGAAGATATCCAAAAGGAAAAGTTGGATGGCATGATACAGAAGAAATTCGAAACCCGTTCAGATGGAACTCTATGCTTCCAAGGTCGAAGTTGGTTACCACTTTATGGTGGCTTACGAGACTTGATCATGCATGAATCACACAAGTCTAAATACTCCATACATCCAGGATCTGATAAAATGTATCATGATCTTAAGTTACTTTATTGGTGGCCGAACATGAAAGCCGACATTGCAACATATGTTAGCAAATGTCTTACCTGCTCCAAAGTAAAAGCCGAACATCAAAAACCATCCGGTCCATTGCAACAACCAGAAATTCCTACTTGGAAATGGGAAAGAATTACTATGGACTTCATTACCAAGCTCCCAAAGACATCAAGCGGTTATGACTCCATCTGGGTCATAGTTGATCATCTCACAAAATCCGCACACTTTATACCAATCAAAGAGACTTACAAAATGGAACAACTAACCCGACTGTACGTCAAAGAAATAGTCTCAAGACATGGTGCGCCAATATCCATCATATCCGACAGAGATGGTAGATTTACTTCCAATTTCTGGCAGTCACTCCAAGACGCCTTTGGAACAAATCTAGACATGAGTACAGCATATCACCCTCAGACCGATGGTCAGAGTGAACGAACCATCCAAACTCTTGAAGACATGCTTCGAGCATGTATAATAGATTTTGGAAAAGGATGGGATACTCATTTACCATTAGTCGAATTTTCCTACAACAACAGCTATCATACAAGTATTAAAGCAGCTCCATTTGAAGCACTTTACGGTCGAAAGTGTCGTTCACCTGCTTGTTGGGCTGAAGTGGGAGAAGTTCAACTCACTGGACCAGAACTCATCCGTGAAACAACAGATAAGATTGTGCAAATCAGAAGTCGATTACACGCCGCAAGAGATCGACAGAAAAGTTATGCCGACACGCGACGCAGACCCCTAGAATTCCAAGTCGGAGATAGGGTTATGCTAAAGGTATCGCCTTGGAAGGGCTTGATACGATTCGGTAAACGAGGAAAACTAAACCCAAGATACATCGGACCATTCAAAATCCTAGTACATAATAATAACTGTTTTGTTTTCTAACATGAGTATGAGTCTAATTAACTCTTACTACCAACATATTGTGTTCAACCGTTAAACAAACTCTATGAATTTCACTCAACCTTTGTGTTGACCTCTTAAGCATGTATTTCAGGTCCATGATAATCAAGAATGGAGCGGGAAGGGCACGTACCGAAGGAAGAAGGCTATAAACTATTATGTCATTCAATAAAAACATCATAGACTTTATATTGATGTGTTTTGAAACAATGGATCATTTTGGGACCTTACTATGTAAACTTTGATACATTTGAATAATATGAATGACAACTCTTTTTATTACGATTCGTTTAGAGATCGTTTTCTATTATTATGACTGTTGTGCCGTCGAGTAACACCCAAGTTGAATTCCGCTGCATCATGAATTGGGGGTGTTACAGATTGGTACCAGAGCCATGGTTATAGAGAAACGGGTCTAAGTGAGACCTAAACTATAACTACAATAACAAGCAAAAACATTTTTATAGCCTTCCGCTCTTCGTGCCTTCCGTCCTCCAGAAGATTATGGACTTATTACACATGTTATTCTACATGAACATATTTGTATATTGTCATATGCACATTTCCTTAGTTGAGCATTTTCCATAAGCATTTGATTTATTTTAACATCGAAATACAAATTGTAGACATCATGTCCGCACCTCCATCTCCCGATCATCTTCCTGCTATGCCTGAATATTTACCAATTCTTCCCGGACCCGGTGATCCTTACTTTGAAGCAATTGATTATGACGATGAGGAAATACCTTATGAGGATCTAGACAATGAAATAGATTCGGACGAAGATCCTGAAATGGATATGGACATAAACATCGATGAGTACGAAGAGGATCCTGAAATGGATGTTGACATCGAAGGCATCGATGAGGAAGCGGAGGAACTATTAGTGGTGCCACATCTATCACCATTAACATCTCCACCTCCGGTTTCACCAATTTCATCCGAATCTAACCGTACCACTCCAGCTCAAGTTCCGAATTCTACTCACCAAACCGGCGGAACATCTACATCTACACATATGTTCGCAAACTCAGCTCAATACGAAATCTACTCTTTGAAACAAGCTCTCAACCTAACCCAACTCAAAGTTCGAAGTATGGCAAGTCAAATGCACGAATGTATGTCCAAGGTAAATTCTGCTAGAATGGATGCCACGAATGCTCGAGACGACCTATATTGGTTTAAGCTTGACATGAGTTACGTGAAGAGTGACTCGGATCATGTTGGGGAAGTAGTCTTAAATCCTTTGACTGGCTTGGATGATGTCAAGGATAGACTCACTTTGGTTGAGAGGGCCCAAGAACAGGATGCGGTTCAAATTCACAAACTACTTCACCGCCTAAATACCGCTGAAATCCGGTTAGATGTTGCAAACTTTGATAGGTATCAACTTAAGAATGATTTGTGTTGGATGCAAACTCAAATGAGTTCCATACAACAAAGGCTATACCGAAAGGATGTCAAAGAATACCGTCCAAACGAAAGTGTAGATGTGTTAGCAACACGCGGAAATAATAATCCGACCGGACCACAACAACCTCCCAACCGACGTTAGACTAGTGTTATAGTACTAGTTATCTTTAGTACAACGTTGTAATTACTAACTGAAAGTATCAGTTAGTAAGTTTTGAATGAACTTGTAATAAGTTCGATTTTGTAATCAACGTTATATTAATAAAACTCTTGTTTTATATACTATCATGTGTTATGCTTTTAAGTTTCAAACATTATCATCCTATCATTCTTATCAAACATTGTGCTCATCTCACAACTCTCTAATTATAATGTATCTTTTGAACAATAGAATCATGGCGCCAAAGAAAAAGACCCCACCAACAATGACACAAGCCGCCATCCGCAAACTGGTGAAGGATAGTGTCAATGCAGCACTTATCACGGAACGAGCAGCCGTAGCTGCAGCAGCTGCAGCAGCTGCCGATGCCACCACAGCTGCTGGTGCTGCTGATGCTGCAGCAGCTGCTGATGCTGCAGCCGCTGCTGATGCTGCAGCAGCCGCAGAAGCCGCCTCTGCTGCGGAAGCTGCGATAGCTGCAGAGGCTGCCAGAATTGCCAGTCTTAACCTTGGAGGACCTACCCCTCCGGTAACCAATGTTACTACAGTACCAAAGGGTTGTTCGTTCATTTCCTACCTGAAATGTGAACCCATCAAATTCAAGGGTACTGAAGGGGCTGTAGGTTTGACCCGTTGGTTCGAAAAGGCGGAGTCGGTGTTCTTGGTTAGTAAATGTATCGAGGGGGATAAAGTTCAGTATGCCACAAGTACTCTGTTGAATGAGGCCTTGTCCTGGTGGAACTCAATTGCTCAACCCATGGGCATTGAGAATGCCTACAAAATTACTTGGGCTAATTTGAAACAAATGATGATCAAGGAATACTGTCCTCGGAGTGAGATGCAAAAGTTGGAAGTTGAGTTCTGGGATCACGCGGTTAGGGGAAATGATATCATTACCTACAACCGTAGATTCCAGGAACTGAGGATACTTTGTCCTACAATGGTTTCCACAAAGGAAAAATTGTTGGAAAGGTATATTTGGGGACTTCCCTCAAGCATACAGGGGAATGTGACTTCGGCAAATCCAAAAGAACTTGATGAGGCTATGCGGATGTCCCGTAGCCTCATGGATCAAGTGGTACGTATGTCGGAAACCCGCAAGCAAAACAACCTCAACACCAACAACAACACCAACAACTCCAACAACAGCAATGCCAACAATCCCAACAATTCCAACTACCGTAACAACAACAACAACAACAAGAACAACAACAACAAACGACCATATGATGGTAACCGTGGGAATAACAACAACAACAACAACAACCAAACCCGAAACAACAACCATCACAATCAACAGAACAAGAGGCAGGAAGCCGCAACGGCTTATGTTGCTGCACCAGCTGGTGGTAGGTACGTGGGTAATCAACCACAATGTACCAAGTGTAACTACCATCACGAAGGTCCTTGCCCGGCCAAATGCCACAAGTGCCAAAAGCCCGGACATCTTTCCAAGGATTGTAGGGGCAAGGGTATAGCTACTGGGGCTAACACACAGCCCATAGTTACATGTTTCGGGTGTGGTGAAAGGGGACACTACAAAAACAACTGTCCTCAAAACCAAGGACCCCAAGGCGGAGGTGCTCGTGGTAGGGCCTATGTCATGGGAAAAGAAGAACCACACCAGGACCCGAACGTGGTTACCGGTACGTTCTTACTCAATAATATTCCTGTTAAAGTATTATTCGATTCTGGTGCTGATATGAGCTTTATATCTACTAGAATTGCGCCTTTACTTGATATTCCATCAATCACTTTAACCACTAGTTATAATATTGAGCTAGCTACCGGTGACTTAGTAAATACCAATACCGTAATCCCAAACTGTACCCTTAATCTCTTAGACCACCCCTTTGACATCAATCTTATGCCAATTGAACTCGGAAGTTTTGATGTAGTTATTGGCATGGATTGGTTGTCTAAACATCAAGCTAACATTATTTGTGGTGAAAGAGTTGTGCACATTCCATGTGACAATGAAACTTTGATCATTCGTGGTGATCAAAGTGGAACTCGAATAAACATCATCTCATGTATCAAAACCATGAAGTACATTGAGAAAGGATGTTATGCTTTCTTAGCCCATGTAACAGAAAAGAAAACCGATGAAAAACGTCTCGAAGATGTTCCTATTGCCCGTGAGTTTCCTGAAGTCTTTCCAGAAGACTTACCCGGACTACCACCAAATCGTCAAATAGAGTTTAGAATTGATTTAATACCAGGAGCGGCGCCAGTTGCCCGCACACCATACCGGCTAGCACCTTCAGAGATGCAAGAGCTATCAAATCAATTACAAGAACTTGCGGACAAGGGATTTATTCGACCCAGTTCCTCACCTTGGGGAGCTCCAGTTTTGTTCGTGAAAAAGAAAGACGGGTCATTACGAATGTGTATTGACTATCGTGAGCTAAACAAATTAACCATAAAGAACCGATACCCACTACCAAGAATTGATGACTTATTCGATCAATTACAAGGTTCAACCTACTACTCGAAAATTGACCTACATTCAGGTTACCACCAAGTCAGAGTTCGAGATGAAGACATTCCAAAAACAGCCTTTAGGACACGATATGGTCACCATGAATTCCAAGTGATGCCCTTTGGGTTAACTAATGCACCGGCAGTATTCATGGATCTCATGAATCGGGTGTGTAAACCATATTTGGACAAATTCGTGATCGTATTCATAGACGACATTCTCATATATTCCAAAAACGAAGAGGAACACAAAGAACACCTGAGAACAATTTTAGGACTACTCAAGGAAGAGAAATTGTATGCAAAGTTTTCCAAATGCGAATTTTGGATTCAATCCGTACAATTCCTTGGGCATGTGATTGACAAAACCGGTTTACATGTCGATCCCGCTAAAATTGAGGCAATCAAAAACTGGCCAACACCTACCACACCTACAGAAATTCGTCAATTTCTGGGTTTAGCCGGGTATTACCGAAGGTTTATTGAAGGATTTTTTTCAATAGCAAAATCTTTGACCAAGCTAACTCAGAAAAACAAGAAATACGTGTGGGATGAAGACGAAGAAAATGCTTTCCAAACCCTTAAACAAAAACTTTGTAGTGCTCCTATCCTAGCATTGCCAGATGGGATCGAAGATTTTGTAGTCTATTGTGATGCATCGTACCAAGGTTTAGGTGCCGTGTTGATGCAACGGGATAAGGTCATGGCTTATGCTTCACGACAACTCAAGGTTCATGAAGAAAATTACACCACTCATGACTTAGAGTTAGGAGCTGTGGTCTTTGCACTAAAAATCTGGAGGCACTATCTATACGGTACTAGATGTACTGTGTACACCGATCATAAAAGCCTACAACACATTTTGAACCAAAAAGAACTAAACATGCGACAACGTCGTTGGTTGGAATTACTAAGTGATTATGACTGCGACATTCGTTACCACCCAGGAAAGGCAAACGTAGTAGCTGACGCCCTGAGCCGAAAGGAACGGGTTAAACCACTACGAGTCCGAGCCCTAGTTTTAACCATAAATTCCAACTTTCCTACTCAAATCCTTCACGCTCAAGCTGAGGCGGTGAAACAAGAAGATATCCAAAAGGAAAAGTTGGATGGCATGATATAGAAGAAATTCGAAACCCCTTCAGATGGAACTCTATGCTTCCAAGGTCGAAGTTGGTTACCACTTTATGGTGGCTTACGAGACTTGATCATGCATGAATCACACAAGTCTAAATACTCCATACATCCAGGATCTGATAAAATGTATCATGATCTTAAGTTACTTTATTGGTGGCCGAACATGAAAGCCGACATTGCAACATATGTTAGCAAATGTCTTACCTGCTCCAAAGTAAAAGCTGAACATCAAAAACCATCCGGTCCATTGCAACAACCAGAAATTCCTACTTGGAAATGGGAAAGAATTACTATGGACTTCATTACCAAGCTCCCAAAGACATCAAGCGGTTATGACTCCATCTGGGTCATAGTTGATCGTCTCACAAAATCCGCACACTTTATACCAATCAAAGAGACTTACAAAATGGAACAACTAGCCCGACTGTACGTCAAAGAAATAGTCTCAAGACATGGTGCACCAATATCCATCATATCCGACAGAGATGGTAGATTTACTTCCAATTTCTGGCAGTCACTCCAAGACGCCTTTGGAACAAATCTAGACATGAGTACAGCCTATCACCCTCAGACCGATGGTCAGAGTGAACGAACCATCCAAACTCTTGAAGACATGCTTCGAGCATGTATAATAGACTTTGGAAAAGGATGGGATACTCATTTACCATTAGTCGAATTTTCCTACAACAACAGCTATCATACAAGTATTAAAGCAACCCCATTTGAAGCACTTTACGGTCGAAAGTGTCGTTCACCTGCTTGTTGGGCTGAAGTGGGAGAAGTTCAACTCACTGGACCAGAACTTATCCGTGAAACAACAGATAAGATTGTACAAATCAGAAGTCGATTACAAGCCGCAAGAGATCGACAGAAAAGTTATGCCGACACACGACGCAGACCCCTAGAATTCCAAGTCGGAGATAGGGTTATGCTAAAGGTATTGCCTTGGAAGGGCTTGATACGATTCGGTAAACGAGGAAAACTAAACCCAAGATACATTGGACCATTCAAAATCCTAGCCAGGGTTGGCCCTTTGGCGTACAGACTTGAGCTTCCATCAGAACTCAGTAGTGTACACCCCACTTTCCATGTATCTAACCTAAAGAAATGTTTGTCGGATGAATCACTCGTGATTCCACTCGATGAAATTCAACTCAATGACGATCTTCAATTTATTGAGGAACCCGTAGAAATCATGGACCGAGAGGTCAAACAACTCAAGCAAAGCCGTATTCCAATTGTTAAAGTTCGTTGGAACTCACGACGTGGTCCTGAATTCACATGGGAACGAGAGGACCAGATACGTAAGAAATACCCACATCTTTTTACCAACGAAGCTTCTACTTCCAGCATAAATTGATCTCCGGGACGGAGCTCTCATATGGGGTGGAGACTGTAACAATTCGCAATTTCAGGTTAAGTTCTATTTTCGGAAAATTTTACTATTCATGTTACTATTCATTTTTACTATTCATTTCTTTCTGAAATTTTCCCGAAAGTTGATTTTTATTTCATATTCTCGAGTGATAAATCATTTCCATGGCAAATTAAATGTTTGACACTCGTCAGATCATTTTCGTGAAAGTTATTAAGGAATTACACAGAATTACACGTTTTAGGGTAAAACGGCAATCAGAAATTCTACGCACAACGAAATTCGGTCGCGTTAATTTTCCCAGTATCAGAAAAATGTTTAACACACTCATGATTTATTTAAGAATAAATCATGACTGAGAAAAACATGACCAAAATAAACTTCGGCCGTGAAAAACTGGAAATTTCAGTTTTAGGTGTTTTTACTCAGCCGTAACCCTAGCCTTTACCTGCACCGCGTTTCTAAGATGATTTGAGCTTTCAACTTATTAAAATAAGTCAACATATTATTCCCTCCTCCATTGACCAAAAATCATCCCTTGATGTTATAAGTCATTTCGTGATTTTTAGGCTTACGGTTTGATGTCTAAAAGACATTTAAGACCAACCGACACCAGACTGAGCCCAGTCTAGACATTATAAATCATTTTAAATCATTTTTATCATATTAGAAAAGTAACATTTTACTTTTCTCAATTTTACGCAATATTCGTACATTTTACGTATTACGCGTTTAGAACCGTGTTTTCAGCTTTTAGCAGGGTTTTACCACCCGAACGACACCTACCACTCATTTTATATTTTATTATGAGACATATGGACATATCTAACAATACTTTAAAGTTTCATAAATTTACGACACCCGGTTTTACGTTTCGAGGCCTAATCATTTACGGTTGGTATTTCCCGGAGTCAAAAATGCATCTAATATCTAGATATTTTCCAAGCAAGCCAACTCACCCCCCTTATCCTCTTTGAACCGCCAAAGGGGGGGGGGAGTCATCCCTTGTGTGGCTTGATCCTAGGCTAAGTGGTCTTGAGATGGTTACAAGTGTTAAGCTTGTCATGAAAGGCATTGACTAGTCCTAATTTGTAACCTCCTCAAGGGCATATAAATACCCCCTCCCCTCTCCTTATGGCCGGCCATCAACACACACCAAAACCCTTCACACTTAGCTTTATTTCTTCCTAGTTATAGCAAGGATCAAGTGCAAGTTCAAGATAGAAACCCTAGTTAGCTTATTATTCACCAAAACTCTTCCAAACCCTAACATACTTGGTGTTTTCTCTTGAGTTTAAATCCACTCAATACACCTCAACTTTCATTACATATCTTTCAAGAATACCAAGGGTAGAAAGGTTGCATGAAGTGAAAAAGGGTTGAAGAAGTCTATCAAAGTCCATTTCCTTACTTGTTACTCCTTTCTTTAATTAGAAAGCCAAAAGTTGTAAGCCTAAACCTAACATGCTTCTTGTTAATTTCTCATGTTCATATCATTTACAAGTTATTCTTGCTATATTATGTCTTGTATAATGTCCATGATGTATACAAATGAGTAAAAGATGTTGTTATAATGGATTATTGAAACAAGTTACTAAAACAAGCAAACTAGTGAATTTCTTGGTAAGACCTGATCAAAATGGTAAAAATATGATGTTGGATTATTACATATTACAGTAGAGGACTTAACAAGCAAACCGTAGCAATTTGAACCACCTAAAAAGAGTAAACGAGTCAAAAGTTATGGCGATTTGAAGTTACCAAAGATTTCCGGCAAAACTGCCTAAAAGTTTCTGTGACAGAACCTAAAACACGCAAAAAGAGGCCTTTCTGGTCCGATTCATAAAAAAGTTAAAACACGAAAGTTGTCCGGAATCACGTTTTCCTTCAGGAACAAAGAGGCTCGAGCCTTGAAAACGCCTTCTGAGTGAGATATTTCTCAGTTTCTTAACAGCTATTTACATATTTTAAGTCACTATACTATTGTTATACTTTCAAAGGAACAAGAGTTATTATGACCTATAAACAAGACCACCACCATGGCTAGAGCTAAGGTTGGGTCTCATAACCTTGGAACAAGGACCAAAGGTCATGGCTAGGCCATGACGAAATGACCATAACAACTTACATAGGCGTAAACATGAAATAACGAATTTGGCGATAACATGAACAAGCAATTTGGATCTACTTCACTTAAAAGGAAACCATGAGATTTTACCAAGACAAATGGTCATACAAAACTTATGAATCATACCCTAATAACAATCTTCATGTACTATAAACTTTCCTAAGTTTATCCAAATATCGGACATGTAACTTTTTCGGATCAAAACTTATATCTATATACTTTATCAACTACTACAATAGTAGGGAGCTTCATGTGAGGAGTTCATTATGTAAGCCGTCGAGATGAGTTGTGGATTTACGAGTTAAAGTGTCCTGGCTCCTCGAACGCTTACTAACATGACTTCTGAAATATGTTAGCCCGAACGGTAGTAAACGATATACCAAAACATACATGTTCATAAATCTTTCTTTCAAAGACTTACAAATATACATCATACCTCATCATGGACTAAATGCAAGATATATATATAGGCACTCCGTTATATTCTTTACACAAATCCTAAGTCGCAACATTCTATTATAGGTTGCTCGTAGAAACCTACACGATCCGACCATCACCTTCATTACTTGCTATCGTACTTAAGGTGAGTTCATAGCCCCACTTTACATTACTTCAATGTTTTATAAACCCTTGGGGGGAATACATGCTACTTTTAAACCGAACACAATGCTTTGAAACTGTATGCTGCCTGATTGTTTTATTATTACTAAGTACCTACCTTGCCAATCCTAGGCCCCATCATGAACCATTTAATCACTAGTATTAGTGAGCGCGAGTATTGTGAATAGGCCTATTGGGATTGACGAATCCGATTTGTTTGAGCAGATTAGTTCAACAAATGCACTATATTTGAACATTTAAGTATGACGGCAAAGTACTTACCGGGGCAACATAACCGCCGATTGATATTGGTACCCGTTAACGTCTTGGTTGCATGAGCTTAGTACATAATAATAACTGTTTTGTTTTCTAACATGAGTATGAGTCTAATTAACTCTTACTACCAACATATTGTGTTCAACCGTTAAACAAACTCTATGAATTTCACTCAACCTTTGTGTTGACCTCTTAAGCATGTATTTCAGGTCCATGATAATCAAGAATGGAGCGGGAAGGGCACGTACCGAAGGAAGAAGGCTATAAACTATTATGTCATTCAATAAAAACATCATAGACTTTATATTGATGTGTTTTGAAACAATGGATCATTTTGGGACCTTACTATGTAAACTTTGATACATTTGAATAATATGAATGACAACTCTTTTTATTACGATTCGTTTAGAGATCGTTTTCTATTATTATGACTGTTGTGCCGTCGAGTAACACCCAAGTTGAATTCCGCTGCATCATGAATTGGGGGTGTTACATGATGACACTTCCTTCATGATTTCCTCATATCCGCTCTTGGAATTCAGTAGTGGTAGCATGCGCTACAAATAATTTAAACAAAAAAGTTACCGGCAAAACACATAACCAACACCCGCATCAGTTGAACCAAATGATCAAATTCAGTTATCTTACCTTGTTAAAAAATGTATTGCCAATAGATAAAAATCACTAATAGGCTTACAGCTCAAATCAAGTAGACCCAGCTACAGCACCTTGCAACGTACTTAAAAAAATCTGGATCAAAGAGTTTCCGATAAATGTGTGGGGCCTCTGTTTAGGATGCCTCTTATTTCCTATCAAATTGCATGAGAAAGACATGGCTGTGTTAGATTGTTTATTAAAAAATAAAATTAGAATTTAACTTTTCAAATACAACTTGAAAACATAGCTGTAATCGGGGAGCAATATTATTTTTTCCCGGGGTTTTGTTTACTTTTCAAAAACGCACCTTGAAACATAAGCTGTAATCGGTCACTTTCGGGGAGCAATATAAACTTTTGAAAATTGCCAGCAAAATTACCACCCAAAAAATACAACTTGATTATCAGTAAAGGGCCAAATGTGCAACGCCAATCAAAATAAACTAATTAGGGAAATTTGTTTGAAAATAATGATATACATCAGGATGACATTTTTTTTAAAGCGCCTTATCTTTTTTCCATATCATTAACCATCTCCAATTCTACCATACATTTTACTACAAAATAAGCCGACACAGTTGAAGATGTCGACGTCCTTCATATACAATTTTATCATACATTTTACTACATTCGACTATAAAAAATTAAGTTAATGAATTTCATCAAATACTTTAACTTGTGTCAAAACTCTTCCACCTACCTTTCCCACACCATCAGACACAACCTCAATTCCCAATTTATCCTAAACATCATTAGTAAACAACACACCTTGTGTAATCGATGTTGTTGATGATCCTAGGCCAAAATATAGGCACCTGCAAAAAAAATTTAAATCCAAAATTGCTCAAACCAACAATCACAATCTTTAATTGAAATTATAGAAATGAAACCATAAAAAATAATCTTACAATCTAACCTTAAAAACAGATCCAAAAACCCCTTGACCAAGCTTATACTCACAATTATGAACACCAACTCTTTCCACTTTTTTTCCTATACATCATCAAATCACAACGGCGTCCTAAAAAACAGATAAAAATTAAAACTTGAATACGAATTATAAAAATATACTAAAGATTACTACCTTTCCAATTATAGCCAAAGAAAAAAGTGGATGGTGGTATTGCTTTCTCTAAAAATTCATAAATTGATTTTGGGTTACTCGATGATTGTATCAAATTTTTTTCTTTTGATTTGCGGTAGATTCACCCATGGATTGTGTGTGTTTGTGGAAAATGGATAGATATAGAATTTGTGAGAGAGAGGAGAGAAGTTTTGTACATCTGTTATTGTAGCTTTCTTGTAGCTACCCTCACAAAATTACTATAGATAAAAACGACGTCGTTGGGCTTTAAAGGGAACAGGAGAACCACGGCTATTAGTATATAGGTATAATTACCTCATCTTTTTATAAGTTTTTATTTTCATAAATTTGACACCTATATTTTTATGTGTTTTTTTCCTTAATCAAATTCTCCATCACATTTATTAAAGTTTGATCAAATTTTGACCTTTTATTGGCCAATCATATTGCTCGATTTCGCTTATGTGTCAAAATCGAGCTTTCCTATTGGTCCAATTTTTTTCACTAAAATTGTTTTTGCAAAATCACTCCGAAATGATGTAATTCTTTTATTATATAAAAGATTAATTTCACGTATATTTCAAGTTTTTAGCAACTCAACTAATCCCTATAGTAAAAAGAAAAAAAAAAAATACTAAGCCCACCAAAGTTTATAGCTTAAAAAAGTTATTTAAAAGTTTGTATGAGAAACAAAACTTGTTTTGCAAGATTGTTTATTTCTAAAACTCAACTGTTCTCGAAAAGAAAAAAAGATGAGACTTAACTTGTGAGGTAGGATCAAATAAAAAATATAATTAAGATGAGAAGAATGAGAAGAAACCACCACAATCACAAATATTAGATGCACCCATAAATGTAGATACATCTTCTTATTATTTCTCTTTCTTTATTTGAAATATGTGGCTACAATTTCTTCTCACTCTTCTCATTTCAATAATTCTTCCCACAAGGGATTGGATATTGGTACCCTTGAACTAAAATTAATACTTCCTCTAATTTTTATTTTTTTAATTCTTTTTTTATTACTCCATCTGTCTCATATTTATTGTCCAATGTCCATATTTCATTTTATGGATGTCTCAAATTAATTGTCCACTTTCCTTTTTAAGTAAAAACTAGAGAAGTTAGTGGGAGAACATTCCATTTGAGTGGTTGAGATTTATATTGGCCCCACTTTTATTAAACTTGGTGATTCTTGTCTCCTGACAATAATTTTGAGACGGAGGGAGTATAAAACAGTAAAATAAAAAAGCGAAACAACAAATATAAAGTTTAATAAGTTAAAAGTAGTAAAACATAAAAATACGAAGTAGAAAACCATAAAAAACCGTCTTGTCTTGTTATTAAAGTGAGTAAAATTGTCCAAAAAAGTACGAAACATTAAATATAAAATTTGACGAGTAGTAAAAAAAATATATGGAATTAAAAATCATAAAAAATTATCTAGTCCTGTAAATAATTTGGAAAGTGGTCGGTACATTTCAAAATTTTATTTGGACACTCACTGTATAAAACAGATTAGACTTAAAGTACAATTGCTTACAGCATATAATAGAGTGTTCCAATAAAATTTTAAAGTGTGTCAATCATTTCTCAATTTGTTAATAAAAGGGTAAATAGACTAGTGCCTGTGCATAATAACGAGATTTTTTAGTAGCATATAATTTTAGTGATAAAAAGAAGTTTATAGGTTATAAAACGAAAAATAATAGAAGTTTAAGAATTAAACATAATGTTTTGATATCCGGTCCAACCCGGATGTAGTTCAATTGGTTGAATCGTTCCGGTCGAAAAACGAGTCAATTTAAATCGGGTCAACCTGACGGGTAAGATCGAAAAAATGGGTCAAACTAAACCAAGTCAACTCGTCAAGTTTAAACCGTCCCGGGTGAACCCAATTTTTGATATATATTAATAGTTTCTTTTCAAAAAATATGTTTTCAACATTTCGTTTTTTAATTTCAAACTTTTCATTAGTTTTTTAATTAGTTTTACTTTACGGGTAAAAGGTACTATGGTACCACCTAACTTAAATCATTGGCAGTGTTGACCGGACCCAGTAGGGGGAATATTTTTTTTGTCCCACATTTTGTTAATTTTTTTTCAGTACAGCACAGTTTTTTGTTAGTTTTTATTTTGTATTTTTGACAGTTTGAAGTGTTTGACATATTAAACTTTATATTTTTTATTTCGCACTTTCAGGTTTATAGTTTTTTTATATTAGCAAAATTATAAAAATAAAAAAAAATCAAAAAAAAAAAAAAAAAAAAAAAAAAAAGAAGATAGGGAGGGTCCGGTTAAAAGATTCATCCCTAAACTATGTGCTAAAAGTCAGCTTCCAAACAAGTTGAAACAGAACATAGATCCCAAAGACATTGAACATAAACAGATCTTGTCTATGTACCACCCACTTATAAAAAAGAAACTCTTAAAAAACAAAACCCAAAAACCCACAAAAATCAATATTGATTCCATCTTTTCACAAACCCTTTGTTAAATGTTTTAATGATTAATAATTTATAATGAGACGCCCTTTAATCTCACTGTTACATTTTCTGGCCGTCATTCCGGCGGCATTTGGCAGCTTGCCCATCCTCCCGCCGCCGTTGACCACTCCTCCCGGCGCCACCGCTGTCTCCGATCTGTTCCATCGTCCTTCGACCCTGCCGGCGAAGGTCGCGAAAGCGGCGTAAGTTGGTTCATTTTGTTTGGTTTTTTATGTTAGGGTTAGGGTTAGGGTTTTGGTATTTGTAGATTGATGTTTGTTTTATTGAGGGGGTGTTTGGATTAGCTTATTTTGTGGGCTTATCAGCTTATTGAGATTTGGGAGTGCCAATAAGTTTTTTTTTTTTTTTTTTTTTTTTTTTAACCCAATCCCCCTATTTTACCTGCTTTCTCTCACCAGCGATCTGCAGGGTGCCCAGTAAGGCGACCTACACTAAAAAAAATACCCCACAAAAATAACTTTTATATTTAATTACTACACACACAAACAAAAAACAAAAAAGAAAAGAAAGAGAAGCAATCGATCGAGTTGACGACCAAGTTCAAAAAAAAAAAATGGGCGATCGAGTGTGTCGATCGTATCACCTTACTGTGGGCAGCCTTAAGTGGATAAGCTAATAAGCCAAAAAAAACATTGAGCTTGTTGGCTTTCCTAAATCTCAATAAGCTGATAAGCCCACAAAATAAGCTAATCCAAACATCCCTTGAATTTTGAGCTTATGTTTCATAAGCTCACTTTTTGTGGCTTATTTTAAATCTTTTCGGCTTATATAAGTTTCTTATGCTATAATAACATTATATATAAGCCGAAAAGTTTCGAAATAAGCCACAAAAAGTGAGCTTATGAAACATAATCCCAAAACCAAATAAGCCATAAGCCGAAACAAACACCCCCTTAAGGGATCACTTTGTCTGTTTCGAGTAATAACTTATATCTCATCTGGAAATGACCATAGGTTAGGTCGCGTAATTAAGGTTTCCTCAACATTCATCCTTCGCCCTTTACCAGTGTTTTATATCTTGATGGATTAACCTAATGATTTGTTTTACACCTAGGAATTTGCTTGAATAGGGAAGCTTAATATAACTTGAAAGGATTTAGGATACGAGGATGTTGAGTTAAGCACTTTGGAATAACCAACTCTTAGCTCCTTATAGAAATGGCTCACAAATTATTAGGTAAGGAGTTTGGATACCCCGTTGGATCAAAGCCCCTGTTATAGGTTGGATTGTTGGTTTTTAAATTTAGAGCTTTATAGTGGTTCTCTAAATATTTGGTGCACTTCCTTGAGTTAGTTTAGGCAATGGGGGAAGTATGCCGTTTAAATACATTGGATCCACGAAACACAAGATCGCTCTTGTTAAGCCAATAGAGGATATTCCGTGTGTTGGTCAATATCTTGTGAATCATGCACTTATAAAATGTTAAACTTTATAAATCCTTAATAATGTATTTGCTGATGTTCCTCGTGAAGTTTGAAGAATGCTAATGTAGCTTTCATAGCTTATGGGTAAATATCTCACCTTATGATATTGACAAAGCTTACCAACTTGGGCACACTTGCGTGGTTTTCTCTTTTGCACCTTATTAGAACATAATAAGAACAAGAACGCGACAATTATTATATATGTTTACTTCGGTGTGTAAAAGAGGGTTATATATGGAGTAGTTTTGAAATTATTACATCATCAAGGGGAAATTAATGTAAATATATCCAAATATATGTCACGACAACATACTTTGCAGAAATTTATGTATTGTGGTCAAAGAGAAGCTAATACAAGACTCATTCTTCACAAATTTAATCATCGGATCCAATAGGAAATCCCCTATTGGAAATCAATCTAGTTAAATGTTGAATATGGTTACAAGTAATTTTATGAGAGGTACTTTAGTTTCCCTTTGTCCCCTTTTGGCCGTATTTCCGGCGGCATTTGGGGATTTGTTTCCCCAACCACCGTCAACGATGAATTCTAGTACCTCTCCTCTTGATCAGTTTCAACTTGGCAACTCTACAACGTAAGTTGTTTGATTGCATTTTTTTTTTTAAATTGTAGGAATTTTAGATCTTGAGATTGAATTTAGGGTTGTGCTATCGTAAATTGTTGGGGATCTGAGTATAAAAGGTTATTCATTAATTAATGGATCTTTTTGTACATGGAGATAATGTGTGTTTGCTTTGTTGATCGTATTTTAGATATCAAAACTGTTTTCCATTTCTTTCTAATTATAAAGCTGAAATTATTACTGTTAAAGTTTACGGAAAATTTATTGGTGTGGATTTGTTACTATAAACCTTACTTTTAACTATGATTAGTGTTTGCAAATGAGCCATATGACATCAAATAAAATCCAGAAATGCGAAGGTTGTTGGTGTTAAGCCGATGGAGTGTTTTCAGTGATCAAATACTAGGTTGCTGACTTGCTGGTGTAAACCACATGGTTCTGGACTGTTGCACATAGCAGAACTTTAGAATGTATCTGCTGATGTTCCACCTCAAGTTGAAGAATCCCATATCAAGGTTCCCTGCTTAATGAGCAAAACAAATAAATAACTTTTGAAATTTAAATTATAAACAATAACCAGAATTTACCTGATTGGCTTAAATAGAGGCTATGTTTGGCAACAAGCATTTGGAAGCGTTTAGGAGCGACAAGTGGTAAGCGGTTTAGTTGAAAAGCTTGTTTGGCTTCGGCAACAAAGCAACAAGAGTTAACATATTGTCGAACCGCTTCTATTTGAAATGCTTGTTCCTCCAGCATTTTGTTTATGAAATTACCCATATACCCTTAAAAATGACCTTATTTTAATGTGTATATGCCCTTTTTGGTAATTTTACATTTTATAATTACAACTACAACTACGTTACCAAATACGTGTTTAAACAAACAGCTACTACTTACTCCTATAGTGCTACTGCTATTGTTTGAAAGCTTCCTCTTGGCTTTCATGTACCCATAAAAGTAAATATCATTTGGAATACAAACAGTTTTTGTAGTACGTCTTTAAAAAATACTTGGTCTGATTATAAAATAGTTATAAAAAACTTGTATCATAGTGATTGATGGATTGAAGGCGATTAGATCAATTCTGCAAGCTAAAAGAGGATACTTTATTCGGTCATCAAGGTGTGTTCAACATTAAATTTTTAAGCAATTTTAGTCTGAATAGTAGTAAGCACTTATAGGATATTATGTAAGCAATGTTACAGGACATCAGTATATTGTTTCTCAAAATAGACCTCACTTATGTTAGCATTCTGTGTCTTAACATTGATGCAATCATCTGATTCGTATATCATGAGAATGAAAACCAATTTTTGCAATGGATTATCATACACCTTCTAAGATTGTGACAGATGCATATGTAAAGTAGTTGCATATTTTTCTCCATAATTTGATTATAATATGTTTCTTTACTTTGATGTTTGCCATTCAGTAAACCAGATTCTATATTGCTGGCTGCACCAAATGGTAACATATATCAGATGGACACCAGTTCTGGTGAAATCCTTTGGTCCATTCCAACTGGTCCACCAATATATGAAGCACATCAATCACCTAATTTGGAAGATGATGAGCATAATTCCTCTATACAGCAGAGTAACTTCTACATAGATTGTGGAGATGACTGGCAACTTTACATTCATGACAAAAACTCTAAAGCCGAGGTGAGCAATTTTGGACATCGTACAATGTGTTCTCTCAACCACCACCAAATGGCCTGTAGTGTCCTTGGTTTCCTCACAAGAGGTCAAGGGTTCAAACCTCGCTAGGTGTGTACACTTGGGCGTGGCCAGGGAACGGTCGGAAACTGTACCGGGATTAACCCGGTGAGGCCACGTACATCTGAGTCGAAAGGCTCCTCTTATGTGGGTAACCTCAATAGGGAAAAACCTCATCCTTTTAGTACAATGTATTCTCTTTTTGCATTTGTTTATCGATTATTTGTTAAGAGTCACTCAGTCTTGTATTGGTATTTGACAAGAATGAGAATTAGTAGAAGGGGAATTTCTACCCATTCACTGATGATTGGTCTGTTTGGGTATATGTTTCCATCTATAACGGGTCAAATCGGTAAATACAAAATGAGTTAACTTGGGAACAAGTCAAATGAGTTGAACATGAACGAAATGTACTTTAATGTATACAACATATCAAACAGTCTTTACTCAGAAAATGGCTTCTGGTTTAATAATATACGTATTATTCTAGTAATATTTGTAACATGTATATTAATTGTAATATAAATAATAAAAATGGTCAAAAAGTGTGGGTTTATCCAACCTGATATGATCCATAAAATAAGTTAACCAATCTGACCCAGGACCGTTCCCACCCATTTGTCGCTTCTAGTTTTCAGTTTTGCAGAAGAAAGCCGATTACCATAATTCAACAAATAGCAAACTATTGCGGACAATTGCTGACTAGTTACATTGAACTTGCTGATACTGAATATTTTAACCCTTATATGTTGCAGGGTTCCTTGGTGCCTTCTTAATACTGATTAATGCATGATAACATCTGGCTTTTATAGGTACCCAAAAAACTTTCATTCAGTATTGAAGAATTAATTGGAAAAACACCAATTGTTTTACCACATGGAGTTTTGATAGGGTCTAAAAACACAACTGTGTTCCTTGTTGATCCCGAAACTGGTGATGTCATTCATACATTCAAGTCAGATGCGGATTTTGAACGGAGTTCCATAGTTGTGAAAAAAGGTGCTCCCGAGAAATGGAAGGAACCTAATAATTTTGACCAAGGGCGATCTTTCTACCTCAAGAGATTTGACTATAATCTAAAGTTTATGTCAGCTATAACTGGCAAATGTTTGTGGTCTCTTTCGGTTGCTGATTTTGATGCTTCAAGACAATCTGATGGCTCAACTGCAATTTTAGATGTATTTAAGGGTGATCCATTAGCGCGTGATATTTGTCAGGCACCTAAAGTTTTTCGTGTCCGTCATCCACTTGATTTTGAGTCTATTATAAAAAGGCTAGTCCATGGTGATGACAAATATTATCTCCTGCCGCCCCATCATGAAAGTTCTCTATATGCTCCAGTTCAGTTTCCAGAATCTGTATTAGTTAATGATCCTGAAAACCATCAACTTGTTCCATATGTTCCACCTTTTCGTCACCAACCTGATGATAAGCATGCAAAAGATGTCAGCGTCACACATGGAATTCTTGCAAGTATTAAAATGTGGGTGCTTGAGCTTTTGGCTGCTGCCTTGTCTATCTTCATACCCCTAATTGTCGGCTGTTGGAATTTCGGGAGGAGAAAACAGAATAAGTTAAATGAGACTGTTACGGTTACTAAGGTGCAAAATGTGACACCCAAAAAGAAGAAACCTCGGAAATCTGGAAACAGTAGGGTTGATGCTAATACTGAGAAGATAATGAACGGGTTTCAGTTTACAGGGAGTTTTGAACGCAGAATTGGCAAGTTAATGGTTTCTGACAAAGAAATTGGGAAGGGCAGTAATGGAACAATTGTTTTGGAAGGAGTTTATGATGGTCGTCATGTTGCAGTGAAACGCATTGTGAAAGTGCATCATGAGGTGGCATCGAAAGAAATTCAAAATCTGATTTTATCTGATGAACATTCCAACATTGTTCGATGGCATGGTGTTGAGTATGATCAAGACTTTGTGTACATTGCTCTTGAGCGTTGCATCTGCAGTTTGCATGAACTAATCTTGCCACAAACCAGTTCATCTACTCAAGTTCAATCGTCAATGGAGGTTTTTAAGGATTTCAAGTTATGGAAGCCCAATGGGTATCCTTCACCCGAGCTGTTAAAAGTAATGAGGTTAGTCAGAGTTGTATATATATTATATATAGCCAGACACATTTTATGCTGATAAATTGGACCTTTCTAGAAAGTATAAAATCTCATTATATATCTGTTGGCAATCTAAAAATGTAGGGATACAGCTAGTGGACTTGCGAATTTGCATGAACTCGGAATAATTCACCGAGATTTAAAGCCTCAAAACGTGTTGATACGCAAAGATATGTCTGGTATTACTGCAAAGGTCTCGGATATGGGTATTAGCAAACGTTTACGTGCTGATATGTCTTGTCTAACCAAAAGTGCAACAGGCAAGTCAAGTCTTCTCTACAAACCTCTAAAAAGATATTTGTTTAAAATCCGCTATCATTATGTCAGCTCATTTGTTCTGAGGCTAATATTTCAAACATGTGTAGAAACCTTACTTCTCGTTTTTATCTTCTATATATTGATCCACATAATGAATTAGACAATGATGAAAACAAATTAAAACCAAAAGAATTGGAATGTTGATCATTAATAGAGTTGCTTTTTATGCTCTACCATATGTTTCTTATAATATTTTCACCTTTTCAAAAATCATATGTGGGTCGTGAATCTTAATCATCTGTATGACATTCACATATAGGTTATGGAAGTTCGGGTTGGCAAGCACCTGAGCAACTTCGAAACGAACAACAAACTCGTGCTGTGGATCTGTTCAGTTTTGGGTGCGTGCTTTTCTTTTGCATCACTGGTGGCCGACACCCCTTTGGTGACACACTTGAGCGTGATGTAAACATTGTTAATGACCGAAAAGATCTCTTTTTAATTGATAACATACCTGAAGCTTTCGATCTTATCACTAATCTCCTACATCCCATCCCAGAGTTCAGGTATGACGCTTGCTACAATATCTTAGACGCCTTCAAACATTAAATCTTAGTGTAAGTCATCTAAGTAGAATCTGGAATCTGGTCTATTAGTCAAATTACATAAATAGCATGGTTGAAACTGCTATCTGTTTATAGGAAATTTGTATTTGGTAATTTGAACTTGCATTTTGTTTTTCACCTACATGTTAAGAAAATTTAATGGGATAATGTACGTGGAGGCCACCCAAGTTTTCAATATATTACCTATAGGCCACACATTCATTGAAATAAACTTATAGGCCGTCTAACTATGTGGTTGTTTTCGTTTACATCAATTATGGCCAAATTTATGCCCGATAACTTAGTGTACAAATAAGGAACTAACCTTTAACTTATTAAAGCAAGACGAATGACAAGTTTGGTGCGAAATACCAATTATACCCTTGTTTTAAGTGTGAATATATATTATCAAAGGTAACTTAGAAGGATAAAAAATGAAAATTCACAACTAGTTTTTTTATTCGTATACTTTTAGTATGTTATTGTTAGTTTCAATAAATGAAAACAAACATATAGCTGGGTGGCCTTAAGTTAGTTTTAATAAATGGAGCCTATAAAATCATAAGCCTAAAATTTTTGCTGGTTTGTGTTTTATAGATCTCCCTGAATGGGCGACAATTTTCAAAAATGAATCGATATTTTTTTAACAAATAGTCAAATCCAGTTTCTTTACTTATTTTATTAGTACAATATTGGCCATAAATTTAGAAGTTACACAAAAAAGTGTTCACGGCCGAATTGACCTGTCCCAAACCCTCAACTTGCCTATTTTGCCACATCTTATGCTATCGGTCTTAGAAAATGAATATGGAATTCCTTGATATAATTTATCAATGTTGTCCAGACTAAAAGCCGCAGAGGTGTATCATCACCCACTGTTTTGGGATCCGGAGCTCCGTCTCTCATTTCTTAAAGACGCCAGTGATCGTGTAGAATTAGAAGATCGTGAGCCTGATTCCAGTATCTTGAAAGCTCTAGAAAGCATCGGTACAGTTGCTTTAGGTGGTAAATGGGATGAAAAGTTAGATAACATCCTCCTCAAAGACTTCACCCGGTACAGAAAATACAAGTATGATAGCATACGTGACTTGTTGCGTGTCATTAGAAACAAATCTAATCACTACAGGGAACTCCCAAAAGAAGTACAGGAAGTGTTAGGGTCGGTTCCTACCGGATTTGAGAGCTATTTCAGTAGCCGGTTTCCAAAACTTCTTATGGAAGTGTACAAAGTACTGAAACCATTTTGTGCTGAAGAGGAAGTATTTCTCAAGTATTATAAGCAAGGCTGGTGCTAACTTTAATGTGTAGTATATTGATCCTATAGCTTTGATAAAGACTGTGAGGTTGTGTATATAGTGACACATGAAATGGCTTACAAATTGAAATGTTAAATACCATATATATGTTGTTTCGTAACTTGTTTATATTTATGTTATGCTTATGGCGATAAAAGGTGCAGAATTACAAAGCTTGAATTACTAATACAAGATTTGCAGTCAAGTGACATATGAGAGCATACACATGAACATGAACCTGAACTTAGCAAAGGGTACCTGGTACATGAGCTAAACCGGTTGTTGGTTAATCTGATCGGATCTAAAGACGTGTAAGAGCCTAGCCTAAGGGGAATACAGGGTTCTCCAGCATTTTATGGGATATGCTCCGCTCGTGAAAGATGACACGGACCCAACGAAGTTGAACTTTATGTAATGATGTGGAACACAATGGTCACGCACATGACGGGTGTTCAGTTTCCATGATAAAAGTTAAGACTTTTGACCATTTCAATAAATTATATTGTGTGAAGTCTAAAAGTTTTTGTTACTCCCACAATAAAAAGAATTTGTTTTCTGTTATCTTGTGTTCTTCAACAAATATGTAAAAACTAAAAAGAATCACTCAGCATTGCAGCCATAGTTGGTCCATGCTTTCAATCTTGAGCAAATTCTGGGGAATGCATCTTAATACCCGCCTACGTTAAGCTAAATCTTTTCCTCAAGCTCGTTCTTGAGCTCCAATCATTATACTCACTAATCCGTAGCTTAAAAGGGCATGAGTACTCGAGTAATCATGATGTTCACAACGACCAGTTTTAAAACATTTTTTTTTCCCTAAAAGTTTCGCTCTTATGAGCACTTCCAAAACACAGATACACCTTTCTTATAGCAATAAATGATATTGTTCTGTTCATGTCGGCTTTTAGCACCAATTCAGTCCAAACCAGCTTTTGTATATCATACTAGGTTTTATCACCCATCCGGTCCAAACCAAATTTTGTTCTCAAATTTTTTGCTTTTGTCCGATAGGTTCTGATACTGATGCACAATCATATTTCCAAGAACTTATTACTTGCAACACTGAATTTGTATATATGTACAACTTTTACTCATTATAATTCTACGACCGAACTAACTTTATAAAATATAGTTACAAGTTAAAAAAATACCGGTAAACCGCATATTTCTCATTACTTCTGCCCGGTTACACTGAATTATACTTCCTGGGAGAAGAGCCTAACATCCATTCGACTGGCAGAAGTAGTTTTTTTAAAAAAAAATAGCCATAGTATACCTATTTGGTTCATTCTATCTTTGTTCGAAATTATGTCCCAGCTCAGAATCATTAGTCTCATTTGATATCGATCTCTCAACTTTCAGCCTTTTCTTATCTCTATCTCGGGGATCTTTCTTTGCATCAATGACCGATATCAGTGTCTGAAGCCGCCTTGACCTGGATCCATCTGTGTCTGCTGCGGCTCGAGCCATTTCACGAAATCTCCGAAATACCTGACAAAAGTATATGAAAATGGCAATGAAACAAGCGATGCCACAAATAAGGAAGAGACCCCAGAAGCTTTTGAGGTGCAAGCGGTCTGATTCAAGTTCTGCATTATCAGTGCTGCAACCACTTCTTATAAGCCACTTGTCGTGGATCCTTTGCAGGTCGCCGTTTTCTGATAGTGAGAGAATTGCTGTCGATAAGTCGACTGCCAATGGAGAGTCACGCGGAAATGCCTATAAAATTTTGATAAAAAAACATAGCCTTGTCAGATATAAATGCACGATAATTTAGTACTTTTGTCCTTAGTAACTGCAGTATTTCAACCACGTTAATCTCCGCTTTGTTTTGGTTATAGCTTAATAGATTACGTAGTATTATTTTTTGTTAAGACAGCCTGGCCCGAACTAAAAGTTATCCATTTCCACCAGCTATCTAACCTGTTAATTTGCTGCGTATGATCGAAGTTATATCACTAATCATAACTAATATAAATTGTTCAGAAAGTAATTCTACTTTTGGTGGTCAAATGAGTTGATTTGGTAAATCGAGATTCAAAAATACCACACTGATTGTTATCTTTAAGATTTTGAATTGATGTCACTAATATTTGAAAGTACTGGTATGAAAGTCAAAATACGAAGAAAAAAATAGAAAGACAATAGGAAGAAACTTACGAATCCCCAACCACTCTTGGTGAACTCACTTCCAACAACCCTGAACTTGCATTGGTTTGACAAGAAAAGCTCAACGTAGGGGCGTTCATCAACAATGGCAGCGACACCCCCTTTTTTAGAACCTTTTTGGAGAGCATCTGCATAAGCATCAGGTGTTCCAAGAGGAACAAGCCTGGATTCAGGAATTCCAATTTCGTCAATCAAATATCGTTCTGCAAAAGATCCCACTTGGTATCCGATACGATCATTGGATTTTTTCAATGTATCGATGCCTTTAATGGGAGAAGATAGTTGTTGGACTGTGAGAATCGAGGTCAAACTCGCAGTGTAACTTGAGTTGATTATGAGAACTACAAAAAGCCATATAAGCAACACTATACGACCGAGAGTGCTTGCAGTGTTCTCTCCTGAATAAAAAGAAGAAAAAAAACATGTTAGAATACTCTAAAGTTCCTCCAAAACGTGGCATTTATTACGCTCCAGAACAATGATAGAAATTTTGGAAATTAGACACTACTAAGTTTTACTTCAAAAGTCAGATGAAGGGTGTTATCAAGCAACACCCACTCTGCACTGCATTTTCACCTTTGAGGTCAAACATGTTGCTTTTGAAGGCATGTTTCAAAATTCCTCTTAATTGCAGCATATCTCTTACAAAAATTGATGCACTTATTGCACACATTTAGATTTTTTAGAAACTTGTATCATTTTTGGAAATGAACCAGAAATGAGCGTAACGCTGGTAAATCAAACATGGATGGAATGCCAATAACTGCATGAAAAAGATGTATCTCACTTACTATGAGCAAAAAAGAGAGTGGAAAGGCTAAACCTGCAAGGAGAAGAAAACATGAAATCATTAAGTGACAAAATTATAGCCAAAATGATCACCCACTTCTTCAAATCGATCAAATATAAAAATGCAAACTTCAATAATGATCATCTCTTAAGACGAATACTGAAAATGACTACTTTTGACCCGTTAGTCAACCCGTTCATTTTGCCACATATAGAATTAATGTGAAAGCAATAACTTACCATAGGATAGTAATTATCTGTCTTTTTGGAGTCCCTCTGAATTCGTCATTTATCCGGTGCTCTAGAATCCACACCACGGTACCAACAACAAGAAAGAAAGCAGCGGTGACAGCCCACAATGTTGGAGAAAATGGGCGTAAAAACGCCCATGCACCCGTGTTCATTTTCTTAAAAGGGGCCACTACAACAAGCCCAGATGCAGCATACGGTTGTGTAAAATCCACTATTCTTGTTCGGTTTGTGACTATAGCAATGTCCCCAACAGCACCATCATAAACCTACAACACGTAGTTGATTTCTTTTGAGTTTTTGCACCAAGAAAATAAAGATGCTTTAAGTTGGTATTTGAAAAGATTTTAGAAAACGACATTTTGAGGACTTTCAACCCATTTGACCCGATTTCTTATTTTACTTTTTTCTAAACTTTACCCCTTCGACACTTTGACCCGCTATAGTTAAACATGACTAAAAATCAACCCATTTATCAGTTAATGGGTCGAAATTACCACCTCTAGTATCAGCATACTAAAACTTGAAAATTAGTTCACAAGTATTTGAACTCACCCCTGCTGCGATCAAATTCACGAGCTTAGTATAGCTCGGGTTTTCTTTACCATTTCCATACGGTATAAACTGATATGGCACAGCATATGGTAGCAAATTAACAGCGGCAACAAACACATCTATACAAAACCCTTTTGACGTGTTACTTCCCGGTACTTGTGATACAAATTCCTTATAACTCACCCTAAGTGGGACCGCAATCTTCAACAACTTCCCATTATTCGGGAACACCCATCCCCTCGGTTTTGTCACTATCTCTCCTGGCCATATCACACTATGAAGTGCTGGATTTCCCCGTGTTTGGTTCACTTGAATACTCTCAGGGGCCAAAGCTGTCAAACCCGATCCGTTTGACCAATACCCAACTGTTCTCAACCCCGTTCCGATTACGTTAATTATGTCATACGCAGGATTAACAAGATTTCTATCTGAATCAAACTTTATATGACCGGTTAAACCAACAAAATCAGTCTTCCATATATTATCCAACAAAAGTTTACCACCATCAAAAACGCTCATTGCATCAAGATGAAGATCCGCAAGACCCGCAGCACTCAATCTTGAATCATTAGAAAAAGAAACCACCCCACCTTGACTAAAAAACGCTTCTAAAGCATGAGCTATAAGCCAAACCGTATCATAAGCATATAAGCCGTAAGAATTTAGCCCAAAGGAACCACCGCTTAATTTGCTCCACTTTGATGTGAAATCTTTCTTTTTTAAAGAATTAGGTGTGTGTTGGCGTAAAGCTAGAACCCCTTGCATATTTTCCATTTTGTCAGATGTAAATCGTAAATTTGAATCTAAAGAAGACGAAAGCCAATCTGTAGCAATCCAAACATACCCATCTTCCATCATTCCAAGATAACGCGCAACTGAAAATACCAAAAACCCCATATCCGGATATACATGTAGAACAATCACTCGAGCCTCCATTAGCGCTATTTTTACTAGAATATCCATTATTTCACTCCGCCCATATTCCATCCCAGGTGGGATACCAATCTTATACGATATTCTACAACGTCTTGCAGCTAATGCATCATCTAATGCTAACACTCCATTTCTTCCATAATCATCGTCTATGAAAATTGCAATAACTTCTCTCCAAGTATAATAGTCAACAATTTCAGCTACTGCTGTCATTTGGTGCAAATCACTTTGCGTTGTTCTTACGAAATATGGGAATTGGAGGTTTGACAATGTGGGGTCCGTGGCAGCGAATGACAAGAGTGGCACTTGCAGTTCGTTTGCTACATGAGATATAATGTGAGCCACAACTGATGATTGTGGACCTACAATTGCAACCGTGTCGCTCTCCATAAACTGCAATGCTGTAAATTTTACAGATATTAATAAACAGTATATGACAGTCAAATGTAACACATAATGGTGCAAGTGATAATGTTTGGTTGTGTTTCTGCTGCTTAAGGTTGTAAAAATCACTTTTGAGCATATTAGTAAGTTTCTCACTCTACGCTTTAATAAATCAGTTTTGTTGCAGCTAGTATATAAGTATCGGATAAGATCAACAGAGTTATCTGTGTGAATTTTCATACTTTTACTGATGTTTCTTTGTATATAAGTATATAACTTACCAAATAACTATAAGCAAAACTAGGTTTATGTAAACACTAAAAATTGATTACTAGGACTTGAAATCTAAATCATAAGATAACGACTATCAAGACGTACATCCAAATACCCGATGAATCAAATTACCTATTTGACCCTATCAGAAATTATGCAACATTCTTTATCATCTATTGTGGTCCATAATTTTCACTTCTAGTTAGGCGTAAAATTAAATAGGGATCCCTTTCAGAATACTCACAAGAATCACCATACTTTTTAGGTCAAGTTACCAATCAGGCCATACAAAAAGTCAATACAACATGAGTTGTGATTCTTCTAGGTCCACAACTTGTGGATGTAGACTTAAATGAGCGGTTTTGCTGAATGTTTGGTAAACTTTTTATGAAACTCACCGAGTAATATGAACAGACAAGACCATACATGTGCTTAAAAAACAAAACATAATCTACAATATTAGGTAGAAACACATATTTTACCTCCAACCATGCCAAGAAACCCGCTACAATTCGAACTCCTCATTTCCATTTTAAGCGTTGTCCCAGGAAGAACCGTCGAATCTGCATTAATGTCTTTAACCGCCTCCTGGATTGCAACTTTAGCAACTCTACCGATTGTCGAATCAAAAGTGAAAATAGCTCCAACATTCACAATAGCAGGTCTTGTAGACACATTATGTGTACTCAAACCATCCCCCAGAAAAACTCCCAAATTTAGTAATAGCAAAGTAACAACACGAAAAACACGAAAACTCGTCATATCATATCATATCATATCATATCATATCAAATTCAATCCACCTGAAAAAAACAATATTACACAATCAATTCATAGGTTCCTTGTTATTTCACATATGAAACCTACCAAAAAAACATGTCAGAAGTATAAACCTTAATCTTCAAGAAATCTTTGAAAGAACAAGTTTTTATTAAGGTTCTTAATCAAGAAACACAGACCCACAAATGAGAAAATAAAGGAATATCAAAAAGTAAATACAGATCAATCTTTAAAAGAAGTGGGAATCAGATGCAATGCTCAAAACACAAAGTTTAAAGTTTTAAACAAGGAAAGAAAACCATGTCATGAAAAGACCTGAAAACTATTAAAAAGATTCTTAACTTAAATTATTTCTATATAAGGCAAGAACAACTAACACAGTAAGAAAAAAATCTTCATTTCTAATTTTCTATACTATACAGTTTATCAAAAACTAAGCAGTAAAAATCTAGAAGTACCTGAAGTAGGTGAATATCATTTATAAGAGATGACTTTAAGATAAACCTGAATTCACATGTGGAAATCAAGGCAGAAAGATTCTATTTTTAGGCAAGTTGTAGCCTTGCAGGGGTCAATTTCTAGAGAATTTATTCTTGTACTATATTAATAATAGAAATAGTAATGTTATCAACTAGTACATGAAGAAAATTTGTCTTTATTCAAAACTCAATAGATACGCATTTGCGGATAGCAAAAGAAATCTAGCCTTTTTCTTTGTCGACAGAAAAACCTCGTCCGTTTACTCGTTTAAAATAATATGTTTTTACTGATTTGCGGATAGCGAAAGAAATCTAGCCTTCTTCTTTGTGGACAGAAAAACCTCATCCGTTTACTCGTTTCAAATAATACGTAGTATGTTTTTACTGATTTTGGGAAATGGGTAATTTTGGTAAATTTATTTTGATGGTAGAAGAAGCAAGAATTATTGAGATAAGACTTGTTTGAAAGGAAAGGCAAGAGATGCATGGAATGGACTTTTAGTTGAAGGAAAGAATATAAAAGATTGGAATAAGATACAAAGCATATTTAACACATTTTTCTCTTTTGTACCAATGAAAGTTAGTTGAGTATTTTATTACATACATGATGTAATTTAATATAGGTTTGATTAAACAATTGAAATGACTTTTAATGATGAAAAACTAGATGATGACCCCACGTTGAAAAACTTTGATATGAGTGTTTTTTGTGATCTGGTTTCGCATATGACTCGGAAAACATGTCCTCCTCAACTTACTTTTTTTATTCAAAATAAAATAAAATTTTAAATTGCATAAAAAATATTAAATTTGGTTAAAGCAAAAAATAAAAAATAAAAAATCTTTTGCCAAAAAAGATAATGTGAAGTTTGGAAATAAATAATGAGTCGACTTATTCTACAAACCAAATATTCCTCACATACCAAGGGACTCATCCCATCATCCATCTAAAAAGAAAATCAATTGTTGAGATTAAAAGTATTTTAATATTTCACCCATTTTTTATAATTTAAATATCTCTCAAACCGTTAATCGTTAAGCGAAAATAATTACACCATCGCGATGGGCATTTAATTATCTTTCTATAGACGGACACTTTGATATACTTTCGAAAAAAAAATCATTTTTTTTCACATTTTTTTTTCGTGGCCGAAAAAAAATCATATATGATATGTAATATCATATATGATATTATATGTAATATCATATAAGATTTTTTCGGCCACGAAAAAAAACGTGAAAAAAATGAAAAAAAAATTGTCGAAAATATGTCAAAGTGCCTATCTATAGAAAGATAATTAAATGCCCGTCGTAACGGTATAATTTTTTTCGCTTAACGATTAACGGTTTGAAAGATATTAATATTTGAAAAAAAAGGAAGAAAGTGGGTTTTTTAAATTGTTGTGATTAATCTCATCTATTAGATCAAATAAAGATGGAGGAAAGGTGGTATTTAGTCCCTTGGTATGTAAAAGAAGTTTGGTCCTCAAATGATCTTTGCTCATTAATAATATGTTTTGTCAAATTTACAACAATAAGCCATTTTTCTATTATCAATACTAAACGAGTATCCGTGCATAGCAATGAGATTTTATAGCAACAGATCGTTTAGTAAAAAAAATTATGGGTTATAAACAAAAAATAATAAAAGTTTGAAAATTTGGGGATTAAACATAATGTTTTGAAACCCGGTTCGACCCGGGTGGTTTAACCAGTTGAACTATCCGGTCGAAAAACGAGTTGATTTAAACCGAGTCAACCCGACGGGTTGGATTGAAAACGGGTCAAATTAAACCATGTCAACCCGCCGGATTTGAAGTGTCCCGGATCAACCCGGTTTCGATGTGTATTAATAGCTTTCTTTTGAAAAATATGTTTTCAACATTTTTTTTAAGTTCAACTTTTCACTTTTTATTGTTTGGTTTTTCCTTTATATATAGTATAGCAGGGTACCCACGCGTTGCGGTGGCGGGTACACTGTGACGATTAACCAGAGAAATAGATCTCGATGAGACCTGATTCACCAGTTTGTATCGGTTTCAACGGGTCCTCTCTGGTTCGTTTTCGGATGGCTTTTATTGGTTAGCCGAATCGGTGGTGACATCGATTCCCAGTTGAACCCGTTGGTCCGGTCCGGTTTTCAAAACTATATGTACCATCAACTTGTTATCTTGTATGGAGCTTTGTGTATTTTTTTAATTTGTATAATGTGTATAATAACATGTACTTTTCATTTTATGATATTTTAAAAATAACATTAATTAGTGTGTTTAATTATTTTATATTTTGGATTATGTTGTAGCTTGTTTAAATTGTATATTGTGAAATTTTATTGTGCTTTTTAGTAACGGGTGCTTTAATTTGTGTTTTTAATTTGGTAGATATGATTTTAATTAGTTGTACAATGTGAATAAATTATTGTATTTTTAGTTAATGAGATGCTTTAATAATAGTATTAATTACACTATACATTTATCTCATATTTGACTTTCAACATTTCACTTTTCAAGGTTTGACCGTTTTTCTTTTATCTGTAGTATAGATAAATAACTTACTTTTAGTTATTGTATCAACGAGAAAAGCTTATTTAAGAACTAAATTTTTGTTGCATACCGACGGATTAATTTTCACCACCCATTTAGATTAATCTAATGGTGGAGATTAAATCTAATTACAAAGGCATTTTCGTCCATTATATAGACAATTTTTCTTTCATTATTCATTTTTTCCTCTCATTCACACACACATAGCGTGTTTCTCAACCAACTCTCTCACTCATTTTCCCTAAATTCAAATTTAGCTTATCAAGCCTTAATTTAACCTTCAATTAATCAAATTAAGCATCAATAATCATCATCTTCATCACCGTCGTTATCGTTATCAGGATCGTTATCATTTGTTATCGTCATCATTTAATTATGTTCGTGTTGTGTGTTTTTCCGCTTCATTCTTCGTTGTCATCATCATCATCATCATCTTTTTCATCAATGGCCGTTTTTGATTTGAATGAACCGGTTATTGTGGATCCGATTACGAATTCGGTTATAGATAATTCGATTACAAATGAAGTGGTTGAAGAATCATTTACGACTGTTGTGGTTAATAATTTGTGTTAGCATTAAGAAGTGATGGTCATTATCATCTAAGAACCTTGTAACCATGTAATAGCTTATTAAGATTATTTAATGGGCTTGTGAACTTAGTTAAGCTAGGCTACTCAATGTAATCATCTAATCCAAGTCCAATACCAAGTCCAAAGCCCACCAAGCCCAAAGGCTTTCTCATCCATGTATATGAACACCTATCCTTCATTTATGAAGGTGTTTGAGAGTCATTCTAATGTGTAATAACAAGACCTATCTCCATTTCTCTGCATCCTCTTTCTACACCATCTTTCTCTTTATACTCTCTCTCTTCTTTCTTTCTAAACTTCTAATATCATCTATGTGGGATTGATTCACTACGTAGGAGACCTTACAAGTGGTATCATGAGCCATTTGATGGTTTAGATTGTGTTTTATGTCAGAAAAATTACTATCTTTTGTGTTCTTGTTTTACGGATTTGTACCTTCACAAAAAGCTTGCGTTCTATTTTTTTTTATCTTATGTTCTAGCAGTCATAATCACTTATATCAGACGTTTAAGTGACTTGTGTGTGGTTTAGATTATAAGTGTGCAATAAATAAATAAATAAATAAAAATCATCAAAAAACATAACTTTTTTATGGATATTCAAAGTTATTGATTTTTGTCCTTAGTTCAAAAAGCTTGCATTTTTTTTTTCCTTTTAGCTCCTGTTCTAACACTTTTAATCACTTATCACAGACGTGAACATTAGTGTGCAAAACTTTTGATCAAAAAGCCAAAAAACGCAACTTTTTTAACTCAAAACTACCGACTTTCAGCTCGGTCTAAAAAATGCAACTCATTTTTGTCCATTTCTTGATCTTTTTCATGTAAAACATCACTAAAGGAGACCCTTTATGATATTTTTGATGGTTTAGATTAAGAGTGTGCAAAAAACTTTCACAAAAAACGCAAAATATTATAGCTTTTTACAATTTTTTGCGGTTTTGAGTGTTTAACGGAAATATAAAAAAAAAGTCCAATCTTTACGTTTATATTCTTGAAAGTAGACATTTTTAAGGATCTATACTCATTATAGAGTGGATTTATGCAAACAATTTGAGTGTACAACGTCAAATTATCAAGCTTTAAACACGTTTTTAAGTTCTTGTTTCCTTCGAAAGTTGCGGAGATTTGGTGTTGGAGAAAGTAGGTAAAATACAAAAGTCAAAATGCTCTTTTACCTACATTTGACCAAACCCTCTTTTAACTACATTTGTACTTTACCCTAAAATACCTACAGTTGACCTTGTTTTTTACTAATTTTATAATAACCCTAATTACTGATATTAAAGACACGCTAAAATTGCCGAGATTCCACAAGGTATTTTAGTCGAGATTCCATTCAACATATTTATCGAGATTCTCCTGGATTCTTACCAAGGTTTCATTTTGAGAAAATACTGAGATTATGTAGGGCTTTTACCAAGATTTTAGGGTTTTTGCCGGATTCCTTTTCAGGGTTTTTATCAAGTTTAAACAAGGACAAATATCGACTTAAGGGTCTACATTTACGTACTTTCAGGACAATATATCGACTTTGTTAGTGATATACCGATTTTAACACAAAAACACAATCACATCTTTACCGTCAAGATTCGTAATCATTCTCATATACCTATTATCATGACTTCACAAACCAACCCACAAATCATTGCATGGATGATTTCTGCTTCTTAGACAAATATCATTCAAGCTGGTTTCGATAACCGTCCACCTATGCTTCCTTGTGGTTCTTATACTCAATAGGCAAGTCGTATCCAACATTTCATTGAAGACAAACCTGAAGGTAAATTGATTTGGCACTTCATTAAGCACGGTTCTTATGTCGGAAGACAAGTCACTGTTCCATCAACTTCAGATCCACCCACTGAACCCACTATCAGAGTACAAAAGAACTCAGATATCTCCGATGCAGAAAAGAGCCAGATCAAAGCCAATAGACGTGTTATTCATCTCGTTTTTCAAGGACTACCGAATGATGTACACTCGTCTGTGGACAGTTACCCGAATGCGAAGACAATATGGTAGGCGATTGAGCGTCTGAGGCAGAGAACATAAGTAGGAAAGCAAGAAAATGAGGTGTTGTATTTATGTGTCACAAATCGCAATTTCAGGACATTTTCCAAACCTCGACAATTTACTATTCACAAGTTACTATTCACCAATCACTATTCATCATTTCACTATTCATCGTTTTCGAAGTCAGTTTGAGACTTTGAGAAGTGTTCAATAATTTTACTATTCACGTGACACTATTCATTCCCGGAAGGAAAACACTATCCATGATTATCGTTCATCAGTACGTAAACTAGTATTACGGGTATTCAAATTCGCGTAACCAGTATGGTTTAGCTGCGGATTCATTCATGCATCATCAGTAAGGACCCGACATACGGACTAGGGTAGTCTGTATATCATCAGTAACATCATCAATATATTAGGTCATGCACGGATATGCATTATTTTAATTTACGTATGTTCAAATATTTTATAAACGTTACCACTCAGTCTTTACTACTAACAATATACCCGATACTCCCGTCTATGATCCTAATATATTTTCATATTCATTATAATGATATAAAAATTATATTATTAATTTACCAGGTGTTTCGAGACCTGTTGCTATATTTTCCGATATACGCTGATAATTACGTCGGATCACGATATCTCAACACGACAATTATTTTAACACCCGATTCTCATCAGAAATGTAATTCCATAATTTTTACAACGTCGTCACGTTTTATTTGGTACCGTTAAACTTTATTTCTAGCAAACTCGGTACCCGGTATCCCCTAAAACTAATAATATCTAACATAATCATACCTAAACTGTTACAAATCTATGACACACTCCATCTTTCCATCCTTTTTGCCGCCCCACCCCCCTCTCATATACTTACACATTTGACAATTTATACCAACTCTTAATTATTACATGTGCCTTTATCCAAAAGTCCTTCCAAACTATATTTTATAACATCAAATAAACACATAGATCTAGCAAGTAAAAAAAATATATATATATATATCTCACTTTCTCTCTTGCTCATACCCGCGGCCAAGGAAGAAAAACCAAGAAGAATCCATCAGTTTTTGGAAGAACATGTATCAATCTAGTCTCATTTACACTCCTAGCTAGGATTTTGAAATAAAAATCCCTAGGTTACTTACATATTTCTATCCAAACTACCTCAAATCTTCAAGTAAGCTTCAAGAAAACTTTGTGATTTTTTCATACTTTCATTTAATTGATTTTCAAGTTATATTAGTAATTAGTCATGCAAATATATATGTTACATTCCACTCTATTTTTAATCTTGTATTTTTAACATAGATCTATGAATATTTAGAGTAATCTCATGAAACCCGCCATGGTTAGTGATGTTTAGGACCCCATGACACCCTAAGAAGGTGTATGGTAGGATTGAGTACTTGTGGAGTTGATTGAAAGTAGTTTGGTTAAGTTTTGAACAAGTTTAGAACCAAGAAAATGAGTTTTAACACTATATATAAACCTACTGTCCTAAAACATGAAATGTGGAAAACTCAGTAACTCAGGGGATGTTTTGGCTTATATTTTTAGAAAATAATTTCAAAAATGAAACCGTTGGCGTTGGAATGAACAAAAACGAGCTTACGACGAGAAAGTTATGATTTTTCTAAGTTTAAAGACGAAAAACTATTTTCTGAAAATATGGGTGCTGTTTGCCGAGATTCGAAGGACAAAATGAGGTGTTAGACGTGATCTAGGAGAGCCTACCTACTGAAAATATGATAGTTCATGTTTATACGAAACCGGGGATATAAAGAACGTAGAAAACGAGCTTATAACGACTGAGATACACGCGTTTGAAACTGACAAAACATATATATTTTCATCAGCACTAATAGAATATTTTCTAAGTATAGAAAAACTGTTTTTGCAAGTAGCCATGTTGCGAGCCGATTTTCTCATTGATCGAGACGCTAATGGACTAAATGTCAATGTTACGAATTCAAGACATTGTTGAAAGGTTTTCAAAAATACCGAGCTTGTTTACTAACTCTCAACGTACACTATTTCGCTACTAGTTTTGCGAGGCCATTTGGTCATATTTTCAAGTTATGAAAAATGTCATTTACGACGAAAACACTATATTTGCCGATAAAACACCAAACGACGATTGTGGAGTATAGTTGCAACGCAATTACACGAAAAGTGTTTATTAACTTAACGAGACGGCAAAAATGTATTTTTCGACGATAAACGTTATTTTGAAAACTAATGAGTGGTATCGATAACATACATATTTGCATGAATAGCATTGTATCATTGCTTACCTTAGGTCATATCATTCATAATAGGTCGCGGTTAGAGACCAAGCCTCATTCCATCATATCCACTATTGTCATTGTTTTTATCATATCAGCTGAGTTTTCATAGCCCCGTTTTCAATTTACAATTTCATTTCATACTCTCGAGGGAGAATACATTGCACCATTTTCATATGGGCCAAAGTATCAAATTCATTTACATTGCTTAAGTTACATCATTGCCATGCTAAAGTCCCCTGTAAATCATGAACCGTTAATTACGAGTAAGCGAGGGTGAGTGAATAGATCTATTGAGGGTGACTCCTCCGTCCGGGTTGGCAGCACCAACTAATCATACGGACGCATTTCACTTGAATCATATTAGAGTGTCTGGCAAAACACTCTGTTGGGGCGTTCATTTTCAGTCTAGCTTCGGGGTCATGAGCTTAAGCGTATTATTTTCATGTGACATATTTGTCATGCATACTTTATACTTGTGGTTCCGTACAGACTATTCATTTACATAAACCTATGAACTCACCAACATTATTGTTGACCATTTTTAGCAATGCATTTTCAGGTAATTAAGGTATCGCATGTTGGCTTGTATAAGTGATGAGGCAAAAAGTGTACCGCTTTTAAGGGGTCATTTAAGCCCGAATTCGTGATTATTTGATCAATTATTCCCCTAAATCGTTCCTTTTGTCATTTTAGGTACTTTTGTGGAGAAATCTGGAAAAGGAAACATTTTGGACATTTTTTGAGCATAAAAGTGAAGAAAACGACAAAGTCTCAAATTCCTTGCTAGGAACAGTACCTGACGACATCAAGGAGTAACACATGACGGCGTCAAGAGTGACAAAAGAGGTGGAAGTGGATATTATAACTTGACGGCCGAGAACATTTTCAATGTAATTGGCCTGACGGCGTCACTAAGGCCGTCTGGGTCCAAATGCAAGTGACGGCCCAGAGGAGATTTACACATGAAGGCGTCAAGACTGGATCTAGGCAATACGAATTTCAACTTGGCGGCGAGTTGACGGCGTCAGAAGCCAATACATGACGCCGTCAGGATGCTCTGTCTGTATATATTTTCCAATTTTTCATTGTAAAAAAGTGGAAAAAATTGTGGAATACTAAAACACAAACCCTAGGTCGAATTTCCTGCATATTGAAGGGGTTTCAAACCCTTCTTTCTTCCATGTTTTAATAAAGATAAGTTCTCCAATAATCATTCAATATGTCTATGTATTGTTTGATTCTATCTTATGCTTGTCTTTCTTTTAACATGTTAGGCTAGGTTTTCATTGTGTTTGCTTAGATGTAGTGAAACCTAGATGTTGATTATTGGTTGATTGTTTGTTTATAATTGTTACGGATGATTGTATTCGATGTTAGGCTTAAGAAAACTGGCAGACTTCCATTGGTAACTTGCTTGAACGTCTTAAGAAACATGATCGGAGGTGTACTACGATTTTTGGTTGTATTTAATGCATAAGTGAATTCTAATGATCCCATGTTAGGAGCTTTTAGTCGGCTCGACATAGGAGTGAAGTAGGATCTTATAGAGTTAGGGAATATTGTACACGGCCCTACGACTGGTATTAAGGAATATAACCCGTCATCCATGCAATTGTAACAAGCTAATCAACCGGTAAAAGATATCTAGGGAGTAATGAAATCTAAGTAAACACAACTTTTCTCATTATTGTTTCCACCACATTAGTACATTAGTTTAAATTTCATTTCTTTTATTTTATTTTGATTGCATCTTAGTTAATTGGGTTAGTTGACTAGCAACTAATTCCGCCCACTTCTTCAAAACCCGAGATTTTACTTGCTTTTATAAAATATAAAAAATACAAAAAGAATCATCCCTCACCTCTAAACCTAGTTTAGTAGGCTTTCTGATCCTAGCGATACTATTCCTGAGTTGAATGATCAATCCCCCGGTACTTGTCACTATACTATACTACAACGATCAGGTACACTGCCTGGTGGGGGTTACTGTAGGTAAATAGAATCGTATATCATCTACTGCATTGATACGTATAATATACACAAGTTACATAGAAACATCTAGAAGTGGGCTTGAGCCCATACAAACTTATGTTACTAGAATCATACGAGCATACAGACTAACACTCCCCCGCAGTTGGAGCTGGAGGAACTCGGACGCTCAAACTGGATCGAAACTCTTCAAACAGTTCAGAAGGCAATCCCTTGGTGAAAATATCAGCATATTGATAACGAGAAGGCACATGAAGCACTCGAACTTGACCCGCAGCTACTAAATCTCGAACAAAATGGATATCAATCTCAATATGCTTGGTACGCTGATGCTGAACTGGATTGCATGACAAATAAACGGCACTGACATTATCACAATAAACAAGCGTAGCGGAAGATAAAGGTGTATGCAACTCACGCAGCAAATTGCGTAACCAACAAGTTTCAGCAACAGTGTTGGCAACACCACGGTACTCCGCCTCCGCACTAGAACGAGACAGGGTCGGCTGACGCTTAGAGGACCAAGAGAGTAAGTTGTTGCCAAAAAAGACACAATAACCTGAAGTGGATCTCCGTGTAGTGGGGCAACCAGCCCAATCCGCATCAGAATAAGCAACCAAATCTGTAGTAGATGAAGAGAATAACTGCAAACCATAATCCAGAGTTCCCTGAACATACCTCAATATCCGTTTAAGAGCAGAGAAATGAGGCTCCCGAGGATCATGCATATAAAGATAGACCTGCTGAACGGCATAAGATATATCAGGTCTATTAAATGTAAGATACTGTAGAGAACCCGCAAGACTTCGATATAAAGTCGAATCAGATACCGGATCACCATCAGCCCCTAGTTTAGACTCAATATCAGCAGGAGTCCGACAAGGGTTACAATTAACCATACGAGCTTTCTCCAAAATCTCAGTAGCATATTTCTTCTGAGATAAAAATAACCCGGAAGAATCACGTGTAACAGAGATACCCAGAAAATAATGAAGGGAACCCAGATCTGTCATAGCAAACTCCTGATGTAAGGATCCAATAACCTGCTGTAACAAAGCCTCAGAAGAGGCAGTGAGCACTATATCATCAACATATAATAACAAATATGCAGTGTGAGACCCCTGTCTGTAGATAAATAAAGAAGAGTCACAACGACTATGCTGAAAACCAACACTCGTGATGTAAGTGGCAAAACGCTGAAACCAAGCCCGAGGGGCCTGCTTCAGACCATAAAGATACCTCTGCAATAAGCACACATAATCAGGATGTGCAGAATCCCTGAAACCTAGAGGCTGATACATATAAACAGTCTCAGACAAGTCACAATGTAAAAAGGCATTCTTGACATCAAGCTGATGAATCGGCCAGTGTCGAGAAGCCGCCAAGCTAAGAACAGTCCGAATAGTGCCAGGTTTAACAACCGGACTAAAAGTCTCATCAACATCAATCCCCTCTAACTGAGTACTACCATTTACCACAAGCCGAGCCTTGTAGCGACTGAGACTACCATCTGCCAAAAACTTATGGCGAAAAAGCCACATACATCGAACAATGTTGGCATCCACAGGTTTAGGTACTAAGATCCAAGTTTTATTCTTAATAAGGGCACAAAATTCGTCACGCATAGCACTTTTCCAATTGGGATTATTAAACGCATCATGATAGGACTTGGGTAAGGGAGAAATGGAAGACACATGCATATTAAGACGCTCAGTGGGACGATTTGTCTCGACACGATAACGTGTGACCATGGGGTGAACCGAAACCGGGTTTGGGTTAATAGGTGGGTCCGGAATTATGAGAGGTGAGGGTAGGGCTTGGTTTGATGTTTGAACCGTGGGTGGGGAGGATAGTGTGGCTGATGCAGGTATATGTGTTGGGCTAGGTGGAGCCTCAGGGATGATGTTGTCAACAGTTTGTGTGACCAATGCAGGTATATTTGTTGGGCTAGGTGGCATAGAGGGGTAGATGACAGGAGGTATAAGATCGGGAATAACATCCAAAAATGTGTAGGATGGTGATGTTGCAGGTTGGGTGGAGCCATAAGGAAAAGTTGTTTCATCGAAGGTTACATGGCGCGAAACGATGATTTTATCAGAGTTTAATTTAAGGCATCGGTACCCATGGTGATTGGATGCGTGGCCCAAAAATATAGCAGGTGTAGCACGTGGTTCAAGTTTATGTGAGGCGTTAAGGTGAGGGTAACATAAACACCCAAATGTACGTAAAAGGCTATAGTCAGGTGGTTTGCCAAAAAGACGTGTGTAGGGGGTTTCATGGTTAATAGCAGTGGAGGGTAAAATATTCAGTAAATGAGTGGCCATATTAAGTGCCTCAACCCAAAAGGTCGGGGGAAGGTGTGCTTGGAAGAGCAAAGTCCGAATAAGGTTATTTATGGTACGAATCATACGTTCGGACTTGCCGTTTTGTTGAGATGTTTTTGGACAAGAAAAACGGAAGTGGATTCCATTTTCGGCAAAAAGTTTATGCATGTTGTGATTATCGAATTCCCCACCATGATCACACTGGAAAGAACGAATTTCACACTTAAACTGAGTTTGAACGTATTTACAAAACAATATAAATTTAGACATAACATCAGATTTATTAATTAAAGGGTAAACCCAAACAAATTGCGAATAATGATCCAAAAACAAGACATAATATTTAAACCCTGAAAGACTCGGAATGGGTGAAGTTGATGAGTGCTCAAACACTCATCATTTTTGGTCAAATCTGAACTGCAAAACATACAAAAACACTCAGAAATGCATCAAAATACTAAAAATATTTCAAAATTGTGTTTTATATGTTTTAGATGCAAAATGAGCAAAAACAGATGAAAAACGTACAAAGTTTGCACAATTGGTAGTTTCAGTCCCTCAAGTTTCAAAAATTGACAAAACTAGTCCCTGGAAGTTTAAATTGAAAGAAAAGTCAACCCAAGGTATTCTAAAGTCAAAAATTGTCAAATCAAGTCCTTGGGTAAAAACTTTGAGAAAATTACACAAAAGGTCCCTGTAGTTTGGAAAATTACACAAATGGTCCCTAGGATTTTGAAATATAAAAAATTATCAAAAATTGCCCTTGTACTATTCACCTATGTCAAAAATAGTCCTTATTACCACTTTGGATTATTTACAATTTGGGTCCTCAAAAATTCAGAAAAGTACAAAATGGTCCTTGTGAATTATTTCTACAAACCAAACGGATACCACTCCTTTTGTTATTACTCCCCATTTAATCCAAAATTCAAACCCAACCCACACCTTATCACTCCATCAGCCCACACACTCCACCAAGCCCATCAACACCCACAGCCCACCACCACTACCCAATTCCCCAATCCCGTTTTAATAATAAAAAAAAAACCCTCGGTCAACAAATTGACCACCCCAACCTTTGACCCCTTTGACTACCTCTTCCACCTCACACCCCTACCCCTGCTACTACCCTGCAACACAATCATCACACCCCACCTCCCTTTCACTGCAACACTCAACCTCCCCCCCCCCTTGCACCTCTAACAAACACAAGACTCCAAAGTCTTCCCTGGCATCAATAATATCAAACAAAAATCCAAAAGAGAGTTTGGCGCCAAAAATTAATCAAAGGACAAGATCAATTGTATGTCATCTAATGGTTAAGAAAGCAGCTGGGAAAAGTCAAAGAAGTCTTCCTAAACCCTAATTTTGATATATAAAAGAGAAGAAAGGGAAGCAGCTGAGGAGTTAGTAGATTTTAGTAGTAGTGTAGATTTTTAGTTTAATTTAGTTATTTCAAATTTAATGTAATTTCAATTCTCAGTTAAGATTCCAGTTGTATTCTCTTTACTTTTAATCAATATAAGTCCTTTTTCTCAGAAATTCAAGTTTCAATTAAATTTCAAGTTTAATCAAACATAGAAAAAAATACAGAAAAAAAAAAAAATAATAAATGAATGAAAAAGAAGCAGAGAAGAAAGGTTGGATGGCATTGGGTATATTAGAACTTCATGGGAAGTAATAGGATGGTTTGAAATGATCTTGGGACCTCTGACATATGCTTGGAGCAAATTGTGAGCCATTTTTCCATATTTGAAATTCACTGTGCATTAGCTTATCTGTGCTTCTTAGTGCTTATTCAGTGTTTTATATTGTTTAATTATGTTCATGATAGCTTATTAGAATAGGTTTTAGTGTTGTTCTTTTAGTAGTGTGAAATTTCATACAAATTGTAGTTAACTGTCACAAATAGCTTAGCTTGCTTTGTTGGTTTAAACTGTTTGTTTTTTAGGTTCAAACTTCTTATTCAGTCATAAAATAGTTTAGTTAGTATAAAAATTGAACTTTCATAGCTCAGAATACCAATTTCCTTTGAAAAACTTAAGTCAGTCAATGCAAAAGGGGTGTTTGGGATAAGGTGATACCCTGCTTTCCAGGGTATGTTTGTTGTTGATTCCTGTTTACCTAAGTCTCAATAGGTATAAATCACTTAGGCATAACACAAAATCAAGAGTTCTTTTTATAAAAAAGTCAATTTCCCTTTCACTTTCTTGTAGCAGCTTAACTGTTGAAGTTTTAGGGAATCAGTGTCCTTGTTTAGTCTCAAAACATTGTTAGATTGCTCATATTACTTTCATCTAGGAGTATGTGGAAAACTAGAAGGGGGGGGGGTTGAATAGGTTTGCGTCTTTTTCGTTTTAATAAAAGTTTACTTTTAAAGAATTGATGGTAATTTGTAAAAACCTTTGAAGCTAAAGTATAGATACAAATTAATTCACATATGTCACATAAATACTTCTTATTTAAAGTGTTGAATAGAAATTATAATTTCATAGATCTCACTTAAATATGAGTTTGTATTTATATGTGTATATGTGTTTTAATGATTGTATATACTTTAATTTACTAATGTATAATTAATGTTTTGAATGGAACCTAGTTTGATCTTTATGTGAAACCAATATATGCACAACACACAATAATAATAATGTACGAGAAAGCAAGTAAGTAAACAAGTAAAGAATGAGGGATGGAAAGATCAAACCGAGAGACAAAGGATTTATAGTGGTTCGGCTATAAGGACACCTTCCTTGCCCTACTCCACTCCCCGAGCACCGAACTCGAGAGTTTTCTTCACTAAGTCAATAACCTCCCTTATGGCGGAGAAAACCGTACACACCAAATGCTTACACCAATTAACGACACAAAGCAAGATGTCGAGTTCTAATCGTAGCTAGAACCAATCTCACACCAAATAACACACCACAATTTCTTCACACCTTTGACTTCTTCAATAAGTCTTCACACCACTAGTATCTTCACGCCTTCTCAAAATTCTTCACGACTTCAATGTCTTGCAACTTCACAACTTCAAAGCACCAATGTCTTCACAACTTTAAGCCAATAATATCTTTGCACCTTCAAGCCACTTGAGTCTTCACAACTTCAATCTACTAATGTCTTCAAATCTTTTCTACTTGAAAACTTCACTTTCTTCACAACTAATCACTATTGCCACTCTCTTCTATCTTCACTAATATTCAACACTACTTCTTCACTTCAACTTCCACTACACACTTACAACAATTCTAAATTCTACAACTAAATCTAGCAAACTAATACATATACCTTATTTACCAAAGTATGAGAGATCAACAAGATGAAACAACCAAACAACTTAGATAGCAAGATGATACTAAGTTGTAATACTTCTAGTAGAAGTATTCTTCTCTTTGCACTTGAGTGTTGAGGCTTGAATCACTTTGAAACAAAGATCAAAGTATATAAGATCAAAGGATTTTTAGAAGATGGAGAGGGATGTTTAGATCAGAAAGTTTTTAGTGCAAAAAGGTGAGGAAAAAGTGTGAACTGATCCAGTATTTATAGAGAAGAAAAACACTGTTCTGGAGCGTAGCCGGTCCCCTTAATTAGTGGCCGGTCCCCTTAATGATTAAGGGGGCCGCCTAAGGAATTAAGGGGGCCGCCCATTTCAGAACGTTGAATTTTCTTGTCCTTTTGTGAGGGGAATTTTTCTGGATTAGATTTGCCATTTTTGGATGAAAATTTGAATTCACAAATTTGTAATTAATAAAACATATTCTTTTAATTCCAAAAATGTTTTTCAAAAGATATAAAATGTTTTGTAACATTTTATAATTATCTAGTATTAACAAAAATGTTCCTTTGATCTTGTAATACATTAGACACTTTGTTTATTCATACCTTAAGTGATTTAATGGTAAAGATGAGTATTTACTACTAAATACTTGTTTATGTCATAATCTTTGGTTCGATGAGTTTTCGTTTTGTGATTATCAAAACATAGAGACATCGAAAGATATGAATAACGTTTTTAGTCATTTATTTATATCAACAGAGTATTAGATCAATATCAATCATATATACTCAGCCCAATCTCACAAAAGTCAAATGAATGCAAAATCTTAAAAGTCAAATGTCAAGAAACAGTTGAAAACCCATTTCTTGGGTGATTTATTTAGAATTTTGTGGTTTGAATCAAAGCTTGAAATTTGTTCCTAATAGTAGTCTACCAGCTGATCTTCATGATCCCATCATCATTCTAATTTTGTGATTTTTTCTGTGGGGTCCACACCACCCCAAAGTAGGTTGCAGGGTGAACCCCCTGCTGCAGCAGTACATCAGCCACCACCACCACTTGGTGGTGGTTTTCTGACCACCACAGTGGTCCCCACTACCTCCATTTTAGTTCATTCAACTCCCCTCCTACCACACTTCCAACATAGACCAATAGTTTGACCTAGAAGCCTGTGGACCCCACCTGATTTCACCTCTAAAAGCTGTCACAGTTTCTGAGTGGAAACAAGATTTCCAAGTGCTTATTTTGATCATTTTGCTTATTCAGTAGACACCTTTTGCTTTTTCTTGCTTAAATAAGTTCACTTAACTTGTTTGAATCAGAATTACCCATTGTGGGTCCCAACTAAGCTGATTTTAGCTTATTTCCCCATTTGGTCAACTTTAGTCAACTGTTGGGCTTATTGCTTTCCATACAGCTTATTTTTAAGTTATAAAAAACTTGTTTTCACAAAAGTTGTTAGTTTTTAGTTATAAAAGAGGTTGGTAAAAGAAAAATCAAGAAAAAACAATTTAATATTAAGTGATAGTTTCTATTTAATTTTATTTAAATTTTATTTTTCATTTTTAGATTTTTATTAAGTACTTAGCATTTTTATATTTTTATTAAATTTCTCTTATATTAAAGTATTTTTAGTAATTTTCTCTGATTTTTATTTTGTCATTTAGTATTTATTAGACTTAATATTAGTTTTATTAATAATTAAGTTTTAAATAGCATAATTAGTTTTTATTAAGCAAGACCTAGTTTTTATATTTTTTTTAGCTTTTATATGATGTAAAGTAATTTTAGAATTTTTCTTGTAATTTTTACTGTTCATTTTCTATTTTTCTTAATGTAAAATAGTTTAATTAGGTAATTAATAATTAATTAGTAATTAATTAATAGAAAAATCACAAAAAGACGAAAATACTCATTTTTATTTTTAAAACTTGTTTTTAGTTATTTTATAATTTTAGAAATTTTATTTTCATTTTTCTAGTATTTAATTAGTATTAAATTATATTTAAGTGTTTTAAATATTAATAATAAGTATTAAATAGTAATTAGTTAATAATAAATAATAAATTAGTGTTAAAATTTATTTTCTTTTTCTAAAAATTTTCTTTTACCCTTAAGTTTGTAAAAAAGTCATTTTCACCCCCTGGGGGTTTTCAGATTTCCGTTTTCACTTTTTATTTTGTACGTTTACGTTTTATTTAAACGTGAACGTACGCGTTTTAAGTTTTAAACGTTTCTGGTTTTTCTGACTTTCCAGTCTTGTTAATATAGTGTATTTAAGCTATTTTCTTTTATATTTCAGTAGTATATTCAATCACAACTCACTTATATCCTTTTCCGTCCAAATTCATCCGATCACAAAGCCGTTTGATAACCATCCACACCTCGTCGGGACATAACGACCCGGGGAAACCACTATACTTCCGCGGAGCATTGACTCTAGGCAGTTTGACCTTGTTGACCATCACCTGGTCAGTTTAGGTTGACCGTTTGGTGCCAATCAGAAGTCCACATATCCGAGTGAATAATGTCAAAAGGAGAAGAAACAACAGTATCCGAAACCACAAATGGAAGTCTCACATGTTTGCCAAGTTGACATGCATGACAAAGCACGAGAGGTTTTTCCTTATTATACGAAATAAAATTATTAGAAACTAAACGACGTAACACGTCACTTCCTGGATGACCAAGACGTTGGTGCCACGTATGCTGACTGACAAGATAAACATGAGGAATAGGAGATGGAGCGGTGACTGGATAGAGATCTCCCGTGCTATCACAGCGGAGTAGAACCCAACGCGTCGTGAAATCCTTAATAGAAAAACAAAACGCATCAAATTCAATAGTGCAATTATTATCACGAACAAATTGGCGAACAGCAATTATGTTTTTAATAATTTGAGGTGTAATAAGAACATTATTTAAATGAAGGGGACGGACATGAGTAGACAAAATGCTATGTGTCACACCCCCAATTTACCTGACTTGCAGCGGAATGGAATACCTGGGGGTGTCTGTCATAGCACCACAGTTACAGTTACATTGAACGACCTAAAGTGTCGTTTGGAAAATACTGCATTTGATCATTGAAATAATTCAGAGTTTACAAAATGAGGTCCCCAAAATGTGTTGCATGTTCATGAAAATCAAGTCATACTAGATCAAATGTTTACATAAGTGCATGAAATAATGATGTGACGCGTCGACTCCGCGACACCATGAAGGTCCAAATGCATGTCACATGAGCTACCTTAGTAACCTGAAATACATTGCTAAAACGTCAACACGAATGTTGGTGAATTCCATAGGTTTGTAAAATGTAATGATGTACGGCCACCACAAGTAAAAATGCAAGATAAAAATCTCGTGAAAATTGTACAATAGCCTTAAGCTCATGACACCGAAGCTATGACTGATGAAACTGTAAGCCCCTCCCGAATGTTCTGCCGAAACATTCAATTGTAAAAGACATGACATGCATCCGCTTACTGTTGGTATCCACTACCACGGATGGAGGCGTCACCCTCGATAGATCTATCCACTCACTCTCGCTTAACGGTAAATTAACGGTTCATGATGTTACAGGGGACTTTTTCACATGGCAAGGTAACTTAAGCTATGTACATGTTTGAATACTTGGGCTCGTACTGAAATGATTGATGCAATGTATTCCCCCCGTGGGATTTGAAAACATTCAAAAATGTTGAATTGAAAACGGGGCTATGAAAACTCACCTCAACTGATGAAACTGTGATGAAATGAAATGAACACCAATGAACAATTAGCTGTCGCAACCCAATATGATGGTACCATGAACATGTAATGAACTGAAAGACAAGGCGCGCACACTAGCCGCAACCTAATGTAAATGATGAACGATCTACTTTAGATCACCAAATGATGTTATGAATGTCCATGCACATGTTTCCTATACCACTCTTCTCTTTGAAAAACACTTGTTGTTATCAAAAGTATATATTCCAAAACTTTGGAAAATATGGCTATTAGAAAAATAAACTAGTTGTAATATATATACTTGTATATATATAACGTAAGTTTCCATGTTAGCGTTGAAATACTCGGGTTGTAATCTTTGAAATGATGAAAACATACTCGTAATAACTAATACTACATTAGTTATAAAGCTCGGTACTTGATATTACTTCTAGCTCAAAAATGTACTTCGTAGTTTTTGCGCCAAATTTAATAAAAGCTGTCAATTATAAAGTGGTTTTAGCCGATATTCAAACGTGTATATCTTTGTCGTTACTTGTCCGTTTTACTTGTTCTTTATATCCACGGTTACGTCTTAGTATGTAGTAATATATTTTGGAAAGTTCGGCTCCTCCGGGTTACGTCTAAAGCCTCTTTTTGTCCAATGAAAAACGTCCAACAGCAACTAATTTCCAGAAAATACTTTTCGTCAACAATCTTGCAAAAATCATAACTCCTTCGTTATAGACTCTTTTTAATCCGTTCTTTCGCCTACGGATTCGTTTTTGAAAGTATTTTCTAAAAATTTTGCCAAAGTTTCCTTGGTGTTTACTGATTTTCCAGATTTTTACAAAACGGGACAGCATGTCTAAAATAGGTTCCAAATCAAGTTTTCAAGGTCTAAAACTAATTTCTACCATCACCAAACCTCTTGTAATCACCACATGGCTAATCTAATCCTACCATACACCTTCTTAGGGTGCCATGGACTCCTAACCAAGTTATTAGAGCAAGAGGATTCATAACTAAAAAGTTAGGGTTTGTATGTTTCTTTTTAGCCAAAATAAAGTGTGGTATAGCTACTTGTACATGGTTTTTAGCATGAAAATCATGTAATATATGTAAAAATAAGATGATCCATGAAAAAAATAAAGTTGAATACTTACTTGATAAAATGAGATGATTATAGGATGATTATGCTTGATGTTCTTGTGTTTTTGTTGCTTGATTCTTGATTAGGCATGTAAAAGGAACAACTTTGGTGCTTTAGCTTTTGAAAAACCATGGATGGATCATATGGTTGGGTTTTGGTCGTGGGTTTTGGGGAAGAACAAGAGAAAATGAGCTTTTGATTCCTAAAAATTTTTATGTTTATGTTTTAAGTGTTTTAGAAAGATATTTATGCAAAGGTTCAAAGTGTAAGATTTCATATATGCATGAGGTCAAAGGGGGGTTCATGGCTGATTTTTCAAAGGGTTCAAAGGAGAAAACTTAGTTTTTGATTTAATTAGGAAAGTTAGTAGATGATTAGTGGTATAAGTATAGGTTTTAGGTGTTAGTTTGTGTTGTTTGTTAAAATCGGGTAACGGGTTTAATAGAGATAAATGTTCACGAAGTTATCCGGGATGAAATAAAAATTATAATAATGATAAAAACATATTAAAAATATGTTGGGTACATTTACTGAGTGATCGGGCGATTATTGTTTAGTTTTAACGAAAACCGTCGTTATATTCATACGCGTACGTTATTAATAAAATAAATTTCCAAAATACTGGGTAACTGAATGTTATAACTTTTATAATGTTAAAATGGATATAAAAATATGTCGGGACCATTGTGGGAATATTTAGATATATTCGTCATGTATAAACCGTGTGTTAACGTTTATTTAGAAATCATAATACGTAAAACGTTAAATATACTGAATATAGAAATTTGAAAATCCTGAGAGTGGTATAACATGTAAATGACCTACTGATGATATGCAGACTATTCCCAGTCCGTATGAAATGTTATTACTGATAATGCATGAATTCGCACCTGAACCAATACGGTTACGCGAATTTGAATACCCGTAAACTAAATTTACGATGAAATGTGTAATGCACGTGAATGATGAAATCTTTTCCCGCAATGAATAGTGTTCCGTGAATAGTAAATTTCCCAAAAGTTTCTCAGAATATCAAATTGACCTCGAAAACGATGAATAGTAAACTGATGAATAGTGTTTTGATGAATAGTGTTTGATGAATAGTGTTTTTCCAAAGTTCGGGAAATGACCTGAAATGACCTGAAATGGTGAGTTGTGACAGTCTTCCCCTCTAAAAGGAACTTCGTCCCGAAGTTCAGTTTATGTTGGTCTCTGAGAATGTATTGGTGAAAAGGTGATGATATTCGAGAATTCCAGCGAACTCTAACGATAGGAATTCGACTCTGTTTCAACTGCTTGACCACACGGTCCATGATTTCTGTTGTACAAGGTCTGAGATTGTCATTTGGGTTGGATCCCTTCCAATGGAATCATGAGTGACTCATCTGAAAGTCATTTCTGGGGATCTGAAAATGTGAAATATGTTCGTGTCATCCTGTTGTTTTCTGACAATGTTCAAGTCTGACGGCCACTATGCCTTCTCTGTTAAAATATAAATGGTCCAGTGTATATTGGTGTAACTTTCCAAGTTTTCTGAACGATAACATGCCTTTCCTAGGCAGAACTTTCTGCATAACTTCGCATAACTTGAAGTTTTAATGGTTTACAACTTATTGAACTTGTAACTGATTCTTGACTTGTAGAAAATTTCTGGTTATCTCATGAATGCCTACTGAACTAGTGAGTTGAGCTTTTTCTGAGTTTGGCCCATCAATCGATGGTCTGCGCTTCTTAATGTTTTAAATGTGGTACTGGTAATATATACTGCTGAATTTTGCCAGAACTCAAGTTTGTATGCTAGTTGGTCGATTCTAAAATGAATCTTAAATAGTCCAATATGCTAAAGGTTCAACCTTTCTTGTTATCCAATTTGTATCATGCCAATCCAAGGCAATGCTTTTAACTTAGTTTGTTCTCCCACTTGAATCTGGATGGTTTGTTGTTCAGGATATCCAATCCAAATGATATGTGTTATGTACCAATCTAACTTCTGCCAGTTTCTCGCTGTTGGTGTGATAACTATTGTTGTATATGAATTTGATTTATGTTGAGTGATTAGTCCAACCATTTCTAGGGTCAATCACTCATGCTCTGAGCATACTTTCCTATGTTTGAATTGTTCTCTCGCTTTGACCATCGTTCTGAGGGTGATAGGTGATGTTCACATCTAAATGGGTTTCTGAAGGAAATCCTGAAATGATTACCTGAGGTCCAAGTTGAAACGGTTTCCTTAACAGGAAAAACTAAAATGGGTACAATAAACCTTTGTGACTAATTCCACAACGTTCGGTCCTTCGAACTTGGCGTTATCTGAAGGGATAGCATATAGGTAAGAATTTGATTCCTCGTGTTTTGTTCCAACTGATGATAAGACATATGTTCTTCTTTGTCTATTGGGTTTGGTCTCCACTACTGAAGTTCGCGATTAATTTGTGATGTTCCTCCTAATTCCTTCATCACATATACCAATATTCTTTACTGTCAAGTCACAAAATCCTAAATGCATAAGCGATGTTGTAGGGAAATTCGTTATGGAAATTTGTCTCGCGATTATGAGTTTTAGTTGAAATCCTTTTCTGAATAAACGAATTTAGAAAATGGAGCAAATGATTTACTGGGTAATATTTTTCTTGATGATTCAAAATCCAGTAGTTATGAAATAGGAACTGTTTTCAAACATTTTGTGATTAAGACTGCTTACCAAAGTTTGATGTTTATGTATATTTCTCATTGTACAATAGTGTTGCTAAAGTTTGACCAAAAAGGATCGTACTTGTTCAAAATAGGAATTTCATAAATCATTTTTCCACAAGGTATGTGATTTATGTAAACGCATCAACTTTATTTAAAAGTGAAAACACTAACAAGGATAAAATGGTAGAATAGGAAATGTTCGCTTAAATGCATAGATGTCTAACACTTAGTTCCTGGGGTTGGATAATGTCTATTGATGGTTATCTGGCATAACTACAAGCATAGGTATTTAGACTAACTTAAGTCCTGAAATAGTTTATCGTTGTAATTGGCAAGACGAAGGTATCACTTGATGTTGTGTCGATGAATGTCTATTCTGTTTTCCCATGTAGATGAGGAGATATGTTCCGGTTTGATCCCTTGCTTGGTATGAAGGTGAGGTTATCTGAAATTTCTAGACATAATGCCTTAGAGGAATCTACATCGATATTCTTGATTCAAACAATTGTACTTTGTGAAAACTTACTGCAGGAAAGTTTATGTATGGATGAGGCCATGTTTAAATGAATTGCTCTACAGTCTCAATTAGAAGCTTGGTTTATTTCTATTGTGTTGTCCTGCGGACATTTATATTGAGTTCCATCCTGTAGCTCAGTCTAGCTAGTACCCTTAAACGATAGAATTTGACAACTAAGTCAGAGATGGTGATTCGGATAGTCTCGCAGTATCTTAGGATTGTTGTTGAGTTATGAATTCTCTCACTATATACTTCTAGTTCTGTAATCCTTTCATTGTTTTTATTGTATAGAGGAATCCTCCATGTAATTGATATGGAAAGTCTCTTCTAGGGAAGTCAATGGGAAAATCCAACTTAATGTCTAAGTGAGTGACAGGTAGGGTAAGTATCCAAGGATAGTTCGGCAAAATGGATGTTTATGAAAGAGTTCCTTTGTTTACAAAACTTTTGGATGAAGATTGTTATTACAATCCTTTGAAAAGGTAATTATTTCCTTCATGGCATAATCCTTCCTGAATTTTACATAGGTGATCAGGCTATGTATAATTGAGGACTAATGATGCGATGTTAGATTTTTGTCAAAATATCATAACTTTCCTCAAAAGTTTTAGATGGTGTTCAACGCATTGTTATTAAAATGGTATCCTGATGTTTTCTTTCGAATAACATGAAAATTGCCTCGCGTAATAATAGTAAATACTTGGTGTAATGACAGAAAATCAATTTATAGGATGGTAATAAAATAGCTTACTTCAGAAATTTTTCTGTAAAACAGTTTCCCCATATGATAGTAAAATAGCTTGAATGGTGTATTGGATACGTGGGTGAATCTTGTCGAATGGTAATAGTCTACAAATTCGTCAAATACGAAATCAACCTAATACCTGATGAGACAAAGCTAAAATGTTGCGAAACGATTGAAGTCTGAGCAATCGGGATAGAAAATGGAGTAAATGATGGTTATGATTATCACCTAGGTAACAAAGGATAGATACTACATTGGATAGGAAAGTGTTTAATACCACTAGGTCATGTCATCGTACCAACGGTAAGTACAAAAGGAAAGATACAACCCTAAAGGCTCGAACTACGGTTTATATATTGAAACAAAGCTCCTGCTACTGAAGTATTGTTGTTATCCTTGATGTTGCTAATATCCTGACTGTTCTCTTCATCAAATCATAAGTGACCATGAGGGTATATAGTTAAAAGCTAGTGAGGATATAAGTCTGGTCCAGGGACTTCCTGGTGTCCCTCTGTGTGAAATCAGGTTTGTGGCATCATAAGGTCGAGATAGTCCTGAAGTGGTATCTGAAGTTGTGCATCTATCAAATCTTAGATAATGTAGGTTCTGAACCATTCCTGAAGAATCTGCGGATGTTTCTGTTGAGTCCGTGATATTGGTATTTTCTGCTAGGTGTCATCTAGTTCATGGCAAGTGGGAATGGAAAAGGAAAATGGCAATGATGGTACTAGTGTATGGAATACTACCCTCTTTCGCGCTACCTCGCGACATCCAAAAGGTAAAACTAAAGTACACACTGTGGGAAGGCCAATAGTGTAATAAGTAACTGATGGTGGTGATAGTACCTGAGTAGTAAGTGCCCTACTAGTGAAGGAAAGAAAACACACTATCTTCCTTGCAATAAGCACCCTAATAAGTCCATTAAGATTAATTCTGAATATACTACCAAAAGGCATTCTATGTACGGGCTGAATGATAGGAAAACCCTGTTCCTATGGCAAATCAATAGTACTAATGGTGGTGTAAATGCAACTGGTGGTATAATGGTAGTGTAAAATGACAAGGCATCTTAAATGTCGGAATCCGATAAAAGGATGTCAGGGTGAGTATCTGAAGACATGTCACTTGTGAACCAGGTCAATAAAATGATATACATATATACGGATATGAGTATAAATAACTCGCACAGGGTATGCATGAAACAACATGTATCATGATTATGCACTTATGATGAAATGATGAGATGCTATGATGATGTGGTTATAGTCTAGGGTCAATGATACATCCTAGTTCTCTATAACCTTAGCTCTGATGCCAATCTGTCACACCCCCAATTTACCTGACTTGCAGCGGAATGGAATACCTGGGGGTGTCTGTCATAGCACCACAGTTACAGTTACATTGAACGACCTAAAGTGTCGTTTGGAAAATACTGCATTTGATCATTGAAATAATTCAGAGTTTACAAAATGAGGTCCCCAAAATGTGTTGCATGTTCATGAAAATCAAGTCATACTAGATCAAATGTTTACATAAGTGCATGAAATAATGATGTGACGCGTCGACTCCGCGACACCATGAAGGTCCAAATGCATGTCACATGAGCTACCTTAGTAACCTGAAATACATTGCTAAAACGTCAACACGAATGTTGGTGAATTCCATAGGTTTGTAAAATGTAATGATGTACGGCCACCACAAGTAAAAATGCAAGATAAAAATCTCGTGAAAATTGTACAATAGCCTTAAGCTCATGACACCGAAGCTATGACTGATGAAACTGTAAGCCCCTCCCGAATGTTCTGCCGAAACATTCAATTGTAAAAGACATGACATGCATCCGCTTACTGTTGGTATCCACTACCACGGATGGAGGCGTCACCCTCGATAGATCTATCCACTCACTCTCGCTTAACGGTAAATTAACGGTTCATGATGTTACAGGGGACTTTTTCACATGGCAAGGTAACTTAAGCTATGTACATGTTTGAATACTTGGGCTCGTACTGAAATGATTGATGCAATGTATTCCCCCCGTGGGATTTGAAAACATTCAAAAATGTTGAATTGAAAACGGGGCTATGAAAACTCACCTCAACTGATGAAACTGTGATGAAATGAAATGAACACCAATGAACAATTAGCTGTCGCAACCCAATATGATGGTACCATGAACATGTAATGAACTGAAAGACAAGGCGCGCACACTAGCCGCAACCTAATGTAAATGATGAACGATCTACTTTAGATCACCAAATGATGTTATGAATGTCCATGCACATGTTTCCTATACCACTCTTCTCTTTGAAAAACACTTGTTGTTATCAAAAGTATATATTCCAAAACTTTGGAAAATATGGCTATTAGAAAAATAAACTAGTTGTAATATATATACTTGTATATATATAACGTAAGTTTCCATGTTAGCGTTGAAATACTCGGGTTGTAATCTTTGAAATGATGAAAACATACTCGTAATAACTAATACTACATTAGTTATAAAGCTCGGTACTTGATATTACTTCTAGCTCAAAAATGTACTTCGTAGTTTTTGCGCCAAATTTAATAAAAGCTGTCAATTATAAAGTGGTTTTAGCCGATATTCAAACGTGTATATCTTTGTCGTTACTTGTCCGTTTTACTTGTTCTTTATATCCACGGTTACGTCTTAGTATGTAGTAATATATTTTGGAAAGTTCGGCTCCTCCGGGTTACGTCTAAAGCCTCTTTTTGTCCAATGAAAAACGTCCAACAGCAACTAATTTCCAGAAAATACTTTTCGTCAACAATCTTGCAAAAATCATAACTCCTTCGTTATAGACTCTTTTTAATCCGTTCTTTCGCCTACGGATTCGTTTTTGAAAGTATTTTCTAAAAATTTTGCCAAAGTTTCCTTGGTGTTTACTGATTTTCCAGATTTTTACAAAACGGGACAGCATGTCTAAAATAGGTTCCAAATCAAGTTTTCAAGGTCTAAAACTAATTTCTACCATCACCAAACCTCTTGTAATCACCACATGGCTAATCTAATCCTACCATACACCTTCTTAGGGTGCCATGGACTCCTAACCAAGTTATTAGAGCAAGAGGATTCATAACTAAAAAGTTAGGGTTTGTATGTTTCTTTTTAGCCAAAATAAAGTGTGGTATAGCTACTTGTACATGGTTTTTAGCATGAAAATCATGTAATATATGTAAAAATAAGATGATCCATGAAAAAAATAAAGTTGAATACTTACTTGATAAAATGAGATGATTATAGGATGATTATGCTTGATGTTCTTGTGTTTTTGTTGCTTGATTCTTGATTAGGCATGTAAAAGGAACAACTTTGGTGCTTTAGCTTTTGAAAAACCATGGATGGATCATATGGTTGGGTTTTGGTCGTGGGTTTTGGGGAAGAACAAGAGAAAATGAGCTTTTGATTCCTAAAAATTTTTATGTTTATGTTTTAAGTGTTTTAGAAAGATATTTATGCAAAGGTTCAAAGTGTAAGATTTCATATATGCATGAGGTCAAAGGGGGGTTCATGGCTGATTTTTCAAAGGGTTCAAAGGAGAAAACTTAGTTTTTGATTTAATTAGGAAAGTTAGTAGATGATTAGTGGTATAAGTATAGGTTTTAGGTGTTAGTTTGTGTTGTTTGTTAAAATCGGGTAACGGGTTTAATAGAGATAAATGTTCACGAAGTTATCCGGGATGAAATAAAAATTATAATAATGATAAAAACATATTAAAAATATGTTGGGTACATTTACTGAGTGATCGGGCGATTATTGTTTAGTTTTAACGAAAACCGTCGTTATATTCATACGCGTACGTTATTAATAAAATAAATTTCCAAAATACTGGGTAACTGAATGTTATAACTTTTATAATGTTAAAATGGATATAAAAATATGTCGGGACCATTGTGGGAATATTTAGATATATTCGTCATGTATAAACCGTGTGTTAACGTTTATTTAGAAATCATAATACGTAAAACGTTAAATATACTGAATATAGAAATTTGAAAATCCTGAGAGTGGTATAACATGTAAATGACCTACTGATGATATGCAGACTATTCCCAGTCCGTATGAAATGTTATTACTGATAATGCATGAATTCGCACCTGAACCAATACGGTTACGCGAATTTGAATACCCGTAAACTAAATTTACGATGAAATGTGTAATGCACGTGAATGATGAAATCTTTTCCCGCAATGAATAGTGTTCCGTGAATAGTAAATTTCCCAAAAGTTTCTCAGAATATCAAATTGACCTCGAAAACGATGAATAGTAAACTGATGAATAGTGTTTTGATGAATAGTGTTTGATGAATAGTGTTTTTCCAAAGTTCGGGAAATGACCTGAAATGACCTGAAATGGTGAGTTGTGACACTATGGCCCGTATTAGTGACAGGTATAGAATAACCATCATCAACCGAGATAAATGGAAACATGCACTTATTAAAAATTTCACTTAAACTAGTAACTGAACTATTTTAATGTGATGACGCACCTGTATCCATATTCCATGCGCCGGGATCATGAAGCGTCCCGGTAGTAAAAGCAAGAGGTAAAGACGTAGCTTGACCTGCAGAATCCGTAGCTTGAACCGTAGCTTGACCCGTAGAAAGTGCACCACTGTGAAGTGGTTGTTGGGCCTGTTGAGCTGACCCTAAGGACTGTTGGGCTGCAGCAGTATAAATAGATGGAATGGCTGGATAGTATGGTGCCATAGGTGGGCTGTAAAACCCAGGAGGAACCAAAGGTGAAGCCCACGGTTGAGGTGGTATGACACTAGGAATTGGGCTGCTCAAATAACTAGGCCCAGTAGGCATGTGGCATGAATAATAAGCAACAGGAGATGTAGAATGCAACTGTGTGGAGGTACGAGTTACACAAGGGATTTTTTGTTTTCAATATTCTCCTCCAAACCTAATTTAGCCAATAATTTATTCAACAAATCATCAGTGGGACTAGACTTTAAGTTAGTTACGCTAGATGTCCCACGTTTTTTATCATTATGATCATGCACAAACTTACATTCACTCCCAAAACGACACGCCCCTTTAGCAAAATTATAACATGGACACCATGACTTAACTTGAGGAGAAGAGGGACGTGGTGTGTTACCAGATTGTGCCATGAGAACCAATGGAGACGAAGATGAAGAATCCATGGTGAGAGACTTAGACTTTAAGCGCTATCAAGTTTTTGGCGCCGCAGCCCGGGGAATAGTGATTGTCTAGGTTAGAATTTCCTTTTTATTAGGTCTACTTGCTAGATTCCTTTCTAGTAAGGTTTTTATTTTTATTTTTAGGTTTTCTTTAGTCTATCTTATTTCTTCATTCCTTTGTTCGTAACCTTTACCATCCGACATCATGGAAGGTGGTAATATCTTTGAACCCATCAACCCACCACAACAAAACCACCCACAAAACCCACCACTAGCAAACCAACCTCCTAGACCCCGAACTTTAGGAGAGTATTCCCGTCTTAGCCAACAAGGCTATCGAAACACCATTGAGCTCACTCAAGGAGGCAATATGTCCCCCTTGCGATCCGACACCATCCGGTAGGTGCAAAGCGGATGTGCATTCCATGGACTTCGTTTCGAAGATCCTAATTAACATCTCAAGGATTTCCTAAAAATCGTAGATTCCATAGACCTTGATGCTGCAACTAGAGAGTTGACCCGATTATGTCTATTCCAATTCTCTCTACGTGACCAAGCTGGTCAATGGCTTGAACGTTTACCAGCGGGATCGATAACCTCTTGGGATGATCTCACCACTCATTTCCTTGCTTAATTTTTCCACAGGGGAGAACTACCAAGCTTAGAAATGATATCTTGATGTTCCAACAACGTCAAGGTGAAACTCTATATGAAGCATGGACTCATTTCAAGGACTTACTCCAAAAAGTCCCTCATTATGGCATAGATCTTTGGCTCCAAGTCCAAATCTTCTATGACCATATCGATCTCTCCACAAGGCGAACCATTGAACAATCGGCCGGTGGCAAGCTACGTGATCTAAGTGCGGAAGAATCATGGGAACTCATAGAAGATCTTGCTCTCTATGACAACGAAAGTTGGAATGATCCCCGTGATTTGAACAAAACGGTCAAGGCAATATCTTTACCTTCGAACAATTCTAGCACTCCCGACCGTAGGATCATGGAACTTGAGGACCAAGTCAAGTTTCTCATTGTTAGGAATACGATTATTCATATTAAGACTCGGTCACCCCGAGTATAGGTTAGCATATTGTAGCTCGTAGTAATTATCATATTAGTTAGTATGTAGTGTAGTATTAGTTAGTATTTGTGGAGTCGGGTCGGGTCTCTTACCCACTGTCAGCCCGCTCTACAGCCCGTTTCAAGGGGCATTTTCATTGTAACTATATATACCCTTTCCCACCCAAGGGAAAGGGTTGGACCTTCATTTGCAATCTAATATATCACAAGTTTCTCTCAAGGTTCCTTCACTTTCTCTCTCTAACTTCTCACTAAAACATTACCTAGAATCAATCTAATCACTAAACCATCCATGTTCTTATATTAGAGCATATTACAATTGGTATCAAGAGCCATGGTTCTATCCTAGGATTCATGGTATGCTCGAATTTATAGTGTGGTTTGTGAGTTTAGCTTGGTTCGAATGGGTTTAGTTGTTTCTTCACAAGTTTGATCTCGTTAGGTGATTATCTCGGCATTCTTCTTGTACTCTCTTGCTTATTAGTAGTGTAGACACCTTGTAGTAACCTTGGTTTAGTCATTTCATCACTTGTGTGGACATTGGTGGCATTTCGTGTGTTATTTCTTAGTAGCGAGTTGGTACTTCCTGGTAGAGAGTTGGTATGTTTTTATAGCGAGTTGAGGTTAGAGATTTGGCGGGTTGCTATTTTTGGACATTAAGACAAAATGCTAGACAGTGACATTTCTGTCTTATTTGTCTAGCGAGTTGTGGCCTAGCAAGTTGAGCAACTAGCGAGTTGGCATAACTAGAGATTTGATCTGATTAGCGAGTTACTACTTCTAGCAAGTTGAGGCTTTAGCGTATTGGGAATAGTGAGTTGAGCATTCAGCGTTTTGTCAGGTTAGCGACTTGATTAATAGCGAGTTGACTGTTAGCGTGTTGTGTACCAGCGAGTTGACTATTGGCGAGTTGATCCCAGACTAGCGAGTTGGTGCAGTTCCATAGCGAGTTGAGTTGTTTCAGTGACTTGGTATTTGTAGCGAGTTGTTGCCTTAGCAAGTTGTGACTATCTTAGCGTGTTGACATTGGTGAAATTTGTGAGCTGTAGCGGCTTAAGTTATTACATCTACTCCTTCAGTAACTTGACGTTGCGAGACTATTCCCACAACTTGACTTGTTATTTTAATAGTAACTTGACGTTGTGAGTTTAATCTTACGATTTGACTTGTTTTCTGAGAAGTGACTGTAATTTGACTTGTTGCAATAAAACACGAAATTCACGTGTGTCTAACAGTTGGATACGTGCAACTACTCAGTCTTCACAGCATGGCAAGCACTGCATCGGATGACATTCAGGCAGCAGGGTCGGATACTCGTCCTCTTATGCTGGACAGGACCGACTATGAATCATGGGCACAAAGGATTCGTCTATACTGCTTGGGTAAGGAAAATAGTGTGAACATCTTGAAATCCATTGATGAAGGACCTTTCCTCATGGGCACAACCAGAGATACAATCGCAGCTACTGATGACCATCCTGCGGCAGTTGGTCCAGAAAGACCTCGCACGTACAATGATCTTTCTGATGAGGATAAGAAACGCTATGATGCTGACATCAGAGCCTCGAATATTATCATCCAAGGGCTTCCTAAAGATGTCTACAAACTCATCAACTTTAACACAGAAGCCAAAGCAGTTTGGGATAATGTGAAGATGCTTCTTGCAGGGTCTGAGTTAACCAAAGAAGATAGGGAGTCCCAGCTGTATGATGAATTCGAGCACTTCAAAATGAATCCAAGTGAAAGCATCACTGACTACTACGTCAGATTTCACAAGCTAGTCAATGACATGCGAGCCATCAAGATGACAATGCCAAACATCCAGCTCAATTCAAAATTCGTGAATAACATGGCACCTGAATGGGATAGGTTTGTTACTGCTGTCAAACTCAACAAAGGTCTCAGGCATACTAATCATGAACAACTCTATGCATATCTCCAACAACATGAGAAACATGCTGCTTATGATCGAGTAATGCGAGAAAAGCTCAATTCTTCAACAACAAATGAATCTCTTGCCTTTGTCTCTAATGTTCAACAACCAAACTCATCCTCTAAGGATCAATCTCAACCACAACAGTATTTATCTAGGGCTAATCCAACAAATGGTCTATCACCAACTCCCTCATCATCTGCTTTGAACACTCATCTGGACTCTGGGTATTCTCATACTGATATGATGATTGATAATCTCTCCAATCAAGTCTCCCTATTGGTCCAACAGTTCAGGGCGGTACTTCCACCTACTAATAACCAACTCAGAACCTCGTCTAACCCATGAAATCAGGCAGTTATAGAAGATGGAAAGGTGGTGGTGCAGAATGTGCAAGGAAGACAAAACTACAATCAAAGAAATGCTGGGAGAGAAAATGGGCAGTATAGAGTTGGGAATGCTCTTCAAGCACAAGCTAGGCAGCCTAAGTGCTATAACTGTGGAGGGTTGGGGCATATTGCTAGGAATTGCACTCAACCAAAGCATCCTCAAAACTCTGAGTACTTCAAAGACAAGATGCTGCTAATGCAGGCACAAGAGAATGGGACCGCTCTAGATGAAGAAGCTCTGCTCTTTCTGGCGGGTAATGACGGGAACACTTTTGATGCTGATGTGGACGATCAACCAGTTCAGGACTTGGCACTAAATGTTCCGAATATCTTTCAAGTTGAAGACTGTGATGCATTCGACTCAGATGTTGATGATGAACCTACAGCTCAAACCATCTTCATGGCTAACCTGTCAGCAGCTACCTCTTCAAAGCAATCTGGCTCTTCCATCTCATCCGTTGTTTCTGAGGTACCTAAGTCATCTATGTCTAATCTGAATAATCCTACAAATCCACAGGGGGTGTGTGATTCTGTACAAATTAAGGATATTGACACACTGTCTGTAGATTCTAGGGAACATGAGCTGCATGAGCACACTATATATAACCCTGATGACTCCTTGATCACTAGAGTTAACATCCTTAAGGATCAGGTGGCCATATATGAGCAGCGTGCTAAATTTGAACTTAATGAACGTGAGCAGAAAATGGAATGGCAAATGTGTACTTACATATCTGAAAACAATGCCAAACAAGAAACATAGAAAAAGGAGTTAGTTTCCTTAAAAAAACAATAGGATCAGACTGTCAAGCAAAGACATGAAATTCAAAAAGGGGTTGACTTCAATTAAACTCGACTACCAAGAAAAAGAAACTAAACTTCTAAATGATTTTTCAAAACTTAAAATGTTGAAAAACAAATTGGAAGATAAGTTGTACATGCAAGGCCAAACCATTCAATTTGCTCAAATGATGCAAAACCATAGGAAACTAAGAGATGAATTTAGTGAACCAGGTGCCTCTAAGACTAAAGTCAAATTTCTTAGAAATGGTATAGGTGCTCAACCTGCGCTGTATGATGCACACACTATGCTTGACCCTAACCATGCCCCTCCTGATGTGAAATCATATGACGAGATTGATGAGGCTGAGGATAGAACTAGGGAAAAACTTGCTGAGCGACTTAAGGATCCCCTATGTGTTGCTAAAAATATAGTGTTTCATCATGATTATACAAATGACAATCACTCAGCCATTTTTGTCCCTCAAAAGAAAATTCTCCCTGAAAAAGTGTTTTGGAATATTGACATGGAAAAAATGAAAGCTGAAAGAATCGTTGGTAACACACGTACCATCTTTAGGATTGCTGACCCTACCATCTATCCCATGCACACACCCCAACATCTAGTACCATATACTTTACCCACACAGTGTAATACCCTAATTACGTTATATGTTCTAGGTCAATTGTTCAAGGACTTTGAAAAAACATGTAAAACAAGAATTACACCAACGGGGATTACAGAGGGGGAAAGGGGTTTTGAGCAAACAAAACAGTGTTATCTAACCGAAGTCATGCCATTTTTCGATCTTCTTAAAGAACATTTTGAAGGCCTTAAAACTACCATTAATAATGATGTGACTCAAATGAAAAAGGTCTTTAAAGAAGTGGAAAATGAGGGTAACCAATTGGCCATCGATCTCAAATACAGTGAAATTGACAGAAAAAACATTCTCATCATGAATGAGAACTTGATTGCTAATTGCATTGCACAAGATGTCTTTTACACTGTTACTGGCTCTGCCCTATCTGCTAGGCAATTTCATGAAATGACAATTACTTTAAATGTATTTCAGAATCGTGTGATTGAGCTTGAGGGGGAGAATTACAAACTAAACTACAAAATTCAAAACGACGACCATGATAACATGGTCAGGAGCTTTTCAAAACTAGAAGTTGATAATTTTAACTTGCAACTAAAATACCAACATCTGAAAGAAAACATAAAAGTATCAAATTCCAAGACATCTTCGGATGCTCCTGAGTTTGACACATGTTTTGAATTAGCCAAAAAGGATGACGAAATTCAAGCTCACTCAAACACGATTCGGAAGTTGAGGGCCCAAATTGCTCAATTAAAATCGAACAAAAACGATGTGACCAATACCAATTACCAGAAGTCGATAGATTCTCAAAACTTTAAGAAATAGGGCCTTATCAATGAATTACAACATGAAAATGAGTGGCTTCGTGCTGAAATGTCAAACGCTAAACAACGTTACAAAGAATTGTTTGAGTCTATTAAAATAACACGTGACCAAAACAATGAAAAGGTCACTTCTTTGTTAAATGAAATTGAGAATCTAAAGACTATGGTGAAGGGTAAAATGCCCGTCGTTTCATGTGATCATGCAATTTCCAATGTACATGCTTGTAAGAAATATGTGTGCGATGTTGTGAATGTCTCTCTTCCCCTTAGGAACAATAAGTTAGTTCATAACAACTATCTTAGAAATCTTAAGGATTATCTGGCCATGCTTAGAGAAACCATTGAAGATGAGAGGATACCTTAACCACATGATGATGTTATTATTGGTGCTTGCTTCCTCACTAATAGAGCCCAGGAATTATTAGAATATGCTATAGGATCATGCCCCAAGAATGATAACAAGTCGGATAGGTCATTTGCATCGCACCCTAACAGTGGCAACAAAAATGTTACCTTTGATTATCCCCAAACCATGTCACAATCCACCATCATGACACTAAACAAGTAGCAACTAATCATACTAATGTTCCCGTCATTGCTTCTACAGGAGTAAAAGGTGTATCTAATGCTAGCAAGTCACAGCCTAGGTGCAATACAAAGAATGATAGGACTTTGCCAGCTAAGAGTACTCTTATGAAGGAAGTAGAAGAATCATCTAGGAACAATAAAGTTATGCTTAATGAAAGGAAACGAGTTGATTCAAACATTTGTGTTAACAATGATGTAATTAATTCGAATTCTGGTGCTATTTGTAAGACTTGTAACAAATGCTTATTTTATGGTGATCATGATGCTTGTGTTGTGTCCTTTCTAAAATCCACTATGAAATCTCCAGTTATGAATGTCTCGAGTGTTAAACGGGTAACACAAGTATGGAATAAAACAGGAAAAGTGTTCACTAATGTTGGTTATCAATGGAGACCTACTGGAAGGAAATTCACTCTAAGGAAAAAGTGCCCAATGACTAGGATCACTAACTCCAAAGTTGTGCCTATTAAGATGTGGAGACCTACTGGTAGACTGTTCCCAATAGAAGCACTTAGTACCACTCCTAGTTCTAGTGCATCAAAATGTGAAAGTTCCAGTGAGATATCTGTAACATATGATAATCCAATATTTGTGTGTGCTAACCAAACGGACCCCAACTGTTTGTGGGGCTCCAGCTTTTTCAGTTATCCACGAGTGTCTGGTTTCAAATGCAGGTCGCACAAATCGTCCTTTGGTATTTGGACTCAGGCTGCTCAAAACATATGACTGGAGATCGCTCACGGCTCAAGAATTTCGTGGAAAAGTTCATTGGTACGGTCAGATTCGGGAACGACCATTTTGGTAAAATCATGGGTTATGGTGATTACGTATTTGGAGACAGTGTGATATCCAGAGTGTACTATGTGGAGGGACTAGGACATAACTTATTCTCTGTTGGTCAATTCTGTGACTCTGATCTAGAAGTTGCCTTCAGAAAACACACATGTTTCGTTAGGGAACTAGATGGCATAGACCTCCCTAAAGGGAGTCGGGACACTAATCTTTATACCATCTCTATCGAAGACATGCTGAAGTCCTCACCAATCTGTTTGCTTTCAAAAGCCTCCAAGAACAAATCATGGTTGTGGCACCGTCGGTTAAACCATTTGAACTTCGGTACCATCAATGAACTCACCCGTAAGGACCTTGTTCGAGGCTTGCCCAGACTTAAGTATGAAAAAGACCATTTGTGCTCCGCATGTCAATTGAGCAAAAGCAAAAAGCATACCCATAAACCAAAAGTTGTCAATACCATCATGGAAGTTCTACACACTCTTTATATGGATCTTTGTGGACCAATGAGAGTTCAAAGTATCAATGGAAAGAAATATGTGCTAGTTGTTGTTGATGACTACTCTCGCTTCACATGGGTAAAGTTCTTACAATCAAAGGATGAAACTCCGGAGATCATCATTAGACTCATCAAGCAACTACAAGTTCGTCTCAACAAAACTGTCAGGTTCATTCGCACTGACAATGGAACAGAGTTCGTGAATAAACATCTTATTCAATTTTATGAAGGAGTTGGCATTAGTTATCAAAAGAGCATTCCACGTACTCCTCAACAAAATGGAGTTGTGGAAAGGCGTAACTGCACCTTAGTAGAAGCTGCTAGGACTATGCTCATCTACTCTAAGGCTCCGATGTTCCTTTGGGCAGAGGCGATTGCTACCGCTTGCTATACACAGAATTGATCCTTGATACATCCTCTCCACAGTATGACTCCATATGAACTGGTCCATGGTAGAAAACCAGATCTTTCGTTTCTTAGAGTTTTCGGCGCATTGTGCTACCCATCTAATGACAGTGAAGATCTTGGGAAACTCAAGGCCAAGGTCGACATTGGTTTTTTTGTTGGTTATGCTCCAGAACGAAGGGGGTACCGCATCTACAACAAACGTACCAGAGACATAATGGAAACAATCCACGTGACATTCGATGAGCTGACCGAGCAACCAGTTCCTGGACAATCAAGTTCAGGACCAGTACCCAACCTTTTGTCCCCGGGACCCATAAGCTCCGGGCTTGTACAGAATCCCACTCATGCTATTCCTTTTGTGCCACCTACAAGTGAAGATTGGAAGAAATTGTTTGACTCAATGTTTGATGAACACTTTGAACCTCAAAACTTGGGCGCTTCTGAAGCTCCGGTCATTCCACAACCAGTGGGTGCTGCGAACGTACCACAGTATACCACATGACCATCCACATCGCTGTCTTTAGATCCAGAAGCCCCTGCCATCAGCCATTCAGTTTCATCATCTAATGTTCAATCTTCATCTGTACACCGAATAGCAGCTGTGGATAATTCTCTTGAAGTGAATCCATTCGCTCCACCTGATGACGAGCCGTTTGTAAACATTTTTGCTCCTGAATCCTCCAATGATGTAACATATTCGGGAGAGTCTAACATGGCAACCTCAATTCACTATCCTCAACCACATGAGCATCTCAGAAAGTGGACAAACGATCACCCAATTGACAACATCATTGGAAACCCTTCTCGTCCGGTATCTACCCGTAAACAACTTGCTACTGATGCCTTGTGGTGCTTCTTCAATTCTGTCCTCTGTAAAGCTGAACCTAAAGACTTCAAGGATGCAATGTCTAAGCACTCATGGTTCACTGCTATGGTGGATGAAATTCATGAGTTTGATCGACTTGACGTGTGGGAATTAGTACCGCCTCCTGAGTGTGCTATGATCATTGCTCTCAAATGGATATTTAAAGTGAAGCTTGATGAGCATGGAGATGTATTAAAGAACAAGTCTAGGCTTGTGGCAAAAGGATATCGTCAAGAAGAGGGTATTGACTTTGAAGAATCCTTCGCACCAGTTGCTAGAATTGAAGCCATAAGAATATTTCTAGCAAATGCTGCTAGTCAAAATATGGTGGTGTATCAGATGGATGTTAAGACTGCATTTTTAAATGGCAATCTTAAAGAAGTGGTGTATGTAAGTCAACCCGAAGGATTCGTGGATCCTGAACGCCCTAACCATGTGTATCGCTTGAAGAAGGCCCTTTATGGACTTAAACAAGCTCCCAGGGCGTGGTACGACACTTTATCAAAATTCCTTCTTGCCAACAAGTTCACCAAAGGTGCTTTTGATCCTACACTCTTTACCAGAAAGACGGGCAAAACATTTCTTCATGTGCAAATATACGTCGATGATATAATATTTGCCTCTTTTGATCCCAAAGAGTGTGATCGTTTCTCCCAAGAGATGAGCTCTGAATTCCAGATGTCCATGATGGGTCAAATTTCCTTCTTTCTAGGCTTGCAAATATCTCAGAATCCCAATGGGATCTTCATCAATCAATCCAAGTATGCTAATGAAATTTTGAAGAAATTTGGATTCCGCAATTGATACCCCTATGATGGAAAGATCAAAACTTGATGAAGATGATGTTGGGATCCCAGTTGAACAAACCAAGTATCGAAGCATGATTGGCTCCTTAATGTATCTTACTGCTAGCAGACCGGATCTTCTCTTTGCAGTGTGCATGTGTGCTCGGTATCAATCCAAACCTACCAAGAAACACCTGGAAGCTGTCAAGAGAGTCTTTCGGTATCTTAAAGGAACAATCCACTTGGGCCTATGGTACCCAAAGGACACTTCTATGGCCCTCACAGCCTATTCAGATGCTGACCATGCGGGTTGTCAGGATACTCGTCGAAGTACATCTAGGGGTGCTCAGTTCTTGGGTAACAAGCTAGTTAGTTGGTCGTCAAAGAAACAAATAAGTACTTCAATATCCTCGACAGAGGCTGAATACATTGCCATGTCCTCGTGCTGTGCTCAGATTCTGTGGATGAGGTCTCAACTTTCGGACTATGGCTTCGTATGCAACAAGATTCCCATGTATTGTGACAACAAAAGTGCGATTGCACTTTGCTGCAACAATGTCCAGCACTCAAGAACTAAGCACATTGACATTCGACATCACTTCATCAGGGAGCAAGTTGAGAAAGGAATTGTGAAACTTTACTTTGTGAGGACTGAGTTCCAGCTAGCTGATATCTTTACCAAAGCACTTTTTAGGGATCGATTTCAATTTATCCTCCCTCGCCTTGGTATGAAGAGTCTCACTCCTGAGGATCTCATAAGTCTTCAGGAAGATCAGGAGGAGTAAAGGGGTTGCTTCATATATCCTTTGTACATAATAATTAAAACAAAAAGTAAATAGAAAAATATAAAACCTTAAAAAAAAAAAAAAAAAAAAAAAAAAAAAAAAAAAAAAAAAAACACCAAAAAAATATTCTTCTCTCGACATGTCTCTTGTCTAATCAATATTATGTGCGCTTCTAGAAATGTCATTCAATAATGACACGGAAACATACATATGCTTGAGCAAGAGTTCCTTTATTAATAATGTCCTCTAAAACATGTCGTATCTAACAATATTCTCTCAAAATGGTTTGCTATTACTTCAGATAGCAACCCGGTCTTAGTATTGGGGAAAGTTCGTCGCCAAAAAGACGACTGTTCCTAACAAAGGCATGAATTACTTTATATTTGTGCCATTCCGATCTGATGTACGCTTAAGTGCATCATTTCTGGTAAAAGAAGAGAAGTCTTCTTTACATATCAAATACTTTTCCTTCAAAGATTCTTCGGGAAAGTATTTGCTCCAAACTTGGTGGTACCATGGTTTTTGAAGATCAAACAAACCTGAAGAGTTGTTTAAAATTTACCACTCAATCGATGCTATAAAAAATTAATACTTGATGCTAAATGTTTAATTTTAAAATGTGTCATCGATTGAGGGGGAGAATGATTTCAAAAACTATACATCATCAAAACAATGATCTTTGTGCATAACTTCAAGTGGATTAAGTGCAATTGCTATGTGTTAGTATATGAATTTTTCATGAGTTTCTCGATAAACTCAAAATCATTTGTAAACTCATCATCTCTAACACATAACATACTCCCTCAAGGTTTGAGGGGGAGCTTAAATGTCGTCTCAAAAATAGTCATTCTAAAAAATGTCACATCCTTCTCCAAAACTTTATACCTATTTAAATCACTTGGGATCACAAATCTCAAATTGATTTGAAATTTTTGATCGGGGGAGAAGATGTGATTTAAATATGAAAAACTGATTCAAAAAGTGATGTTCTTGAACATGAAAACAAAAATCTGCTCTTTCCTATGTGCCAAACTCTTTTGCATATCAATGCACATATTGAGGGGGAGCAAAATGATTTGTGTAAAAGGATCCTTGCATCTCATATAAGTGCATCTCAGTCTTGACTCATGAATTGACGAAACACAAATGTCCTGAATCGAAAGGACTAGTCCTGGACGGGTAATAACTTCAAGCTGGTTTAACCAGTGATGTAAGCGTATCTCGAAGAGGACTAGTTTAAGTAGAATGTACCGTTTCGAGAAACCTTGAGTGAATCTGATCGGGCCGGGTAATAACTTCAAGCTAGTTAACTAGTGATGTAAGCGTGTCTCGAATGCCCGGTCATGTTCACTTAAGGTAGATCAATTCAAAAAGTGCAACTCTTCCCGACATGTGCGAATTTTCAAATCAATACATATGAGCACATGTTAAGGGGGAGCATTTGAAAAATGACAAAACTCTCAATGTGTTAACAAAATGTGTTTCTCAATCATAAACACGTTAAGAGAATTTTCAATGATTCGGTTTATGGCAACATAGGATAGTCATGAAGTTATAAGGTGGCTAAGGTTAGGAAAACTGTCCTATGATCCGCCAAAGCCGAAGGGATCTACCCATGGACAATACCAAATAGATAGTATTAGAAAGTCCGTAGGTATGATTATGAAAAAAGGAGAAACGTGAGAATGGAGAAAGAAGGGGTTGAAGAATTAAAAATAAATGAAATGAGAAAGGGTGAAAAGAAATAGCCCTCCAATTATTCAACCTTAGGGCAGAAATCGGGTTCAATTCATAATCTACTGATGGTTGCTAAGGTGACATCGGTATTGAATACAAGACGTCATGGACCCAGTGACGCAATGCACTAAACCTTCTAGCCACTCAAGTTCTCTTAAAAGAACTTGTTTCATTCTCACGGGGAACCAGTGTAATCTATCGACATATCTCGTAGAGATGGTTGATATTGAAGCAGGAGACCTCTCCCTAATCTCCGCATAGGAAAACCAAATGCACTTATTGAGTCTAGAACCTAGAGATACATAAAAAGATCTCATAGGAACAAGTGATACTTCTACCCTGGTTGTTCAAACATTAAGGACACCAGTGGTAACCTTATGAGTCCTACGCAGATCTTAGCAATCTGCCAGAACATTTATGAGGGATGTTACTGTTGTAATTCCCAGTGATTGAATGGAAATTCCTGCCAGGGTCAACATCTAACAGCCCTGAATGCAGGTCACTTAGGTAATTCCTTGTGGATTACGCTTAGTGGTCGCGATGGTTAAAGACGATCTACAGTCGTGGAGTGATCTCCAGCGACTCACCCATTCGTTGATCTACTTAGGTAGTTCGTGTAAATCCTCTCAGGGTTTACCGATTGGGAACGGTATTGGTAAGGGTTAGAAGGAGTCTTCACACTATGCTGTTGATGATCTCTAATCCCAAACCTATAAGTACCGGATGATTTGTTGCTAACTGTCTAACTGCAGGAATTTCTGACGGTTGCGGTCGATTGCCAAAAGATGCCGATCCATCAACACATGCTCACACTTCAACTTCACAATCTAAGAAATCATGATCATTGATTGGGCCTCACATATGCTTCTTCAACTCTGATGTAAAAGATCATGATCCTGAAATGTGTGAGCATGTCAACACAAAGATGTTCGAATCACTTGGAGACGTTACTGCTCATAGATGACCCTTTGACATTCATTTAGATGATGAAGCTGTTACAATTTCCAAAGATCATCCATCACAATGAAGGTGTCATCTAGAGTCTTCCACTTAAAGCACAAAGATCTCAACAATGAAGAATCAAAAGGCTACGAGCTACAAAGATGTCGTCAAAGATCTGAATGCTATGACTCAACATTTATTTTCCGGGGTGACCTCCCTTAGGGGGAGATTGTTAGGAATACGATTATTCATATGAAGACTCGGTCACCCCGAGTATAGGTTAGCATATTGTAGCTCGTAGTAATTATCATATTAGTTAGTATGTAGTGTAGTATTAGTTAGTATTTGTGGAGTCGGGTCGGGTCTCTTACCCACTGTCAGCCCGCTCTACAGCCCGTTTCAAGAGGCGTTTTCATTGTAACTATATATACCCTTTCCCACCCAAGGGAAAGGGTTGGACCTTCATTTGCAATCTAATATATCACAAGTTTCTCTCAAGTTTCCTTCACTTTCTCTCTCTAACTTCTCACTAAAACATTACCTAGAATCAATTTAATCACTAAACCATCCATGTTCTTATATTAGAGCATATTACACTCATGAAATCCTATGAAGCTCCTAAGCCTTCAAGCCAAGTGAACAAAATCACTTCTTTATGCGAATTATGTAGTGGTCCCCATGACACTCGTGATTGCGTGGAACTCCCCGGACAAGCTTTTGTGGATTACGCATCCTCGCGTACCGATGAAGCGGGAGACAAGTGGTACACTTTCAAACCCGAGCCAAACCCTTACGGTGATTCCTACAATCCTTCTTGGAAAAATCACCCGAACCTTAGGTGGAAACAAAACCAAAACATGCCCCAAAAAAATTCTTCCAATCCACCTAATCGTTACCAACCAAACGGTCCACCCTCTAAGCGTACTTTCAACAACAATCCTTCCAATAACTATGTTAGTACCAATAACCTTGAAGGATTGATGTCCAAGTTTATGGCATCTCAAGAAGCTCGCATAGCTAAGTTTGAAGCCGATTTCAAACAAAAGCAAAGTGAGATGACCAATAAAATTGACACATTGTTGAAAGTTCTCAATGACCAAGAAATGGGAGCACTCCCAAGCGACACGGTCAAGAATCCGAAATTAAACGTTAATGCCATATCATCGGTTTCGTCAACTACTTCTTGTCCACAATACTATTCGGTCAAAGCAATGAACACGTGTTTCAAGCAAACCCAAATTCTTCAAAAGGACTAATTGAATAAAACATCCGATATTAAACCGGTCAATAACATAGTTGAAACACCTCCTACCCGAGACCTTGACGATGAATTCAAGGAGCTCCACCTTGAACGCCCCGTCATTGATGTCTTAACCCGTGCCCCCTACTATAGTGCCCTCCTAGAAAAATATGAGAAATTTAAATTGGGTAAAAAAGGGACCGCCTTCGTTCAAAACAAGTTGCCCAATAAGCTTGATGATCCGGGTATATTTGTTTTGCCTTGTAAGATAGGAAAATCCGAAGCTTTCGACACACTAGCCAACTTAGGATCAAGCCTCAACTTGATTCCCTTATCCCTTTTCACCACACTTAAGCTAGGAAAGTTAGAGGAGACGGAAGTAATAATTGGTCTAGGGGATGGAGGTGTTGCCTACCCGGTTGGAATGATCAAGGATGTAGTAGTTCACGTAGGAAGATTGACTATCTTAGTGGATTTTCACGTCCTAGATATGGTTAGTGATACTACATGCCCATTGTTAGTAGGAAGAGGATTTTTAGCAACCGCTAGTGCCATGATAGATTGTAAGGAGTCTAAGATAGTGGTAGGAGATGGTGAGACTTGGTCGGTTTATGATGTTAAGAAGCATAGCTACGATTGTGAGGATGAATCGACACCACATTAGGTAGAGATGAATAGGAGACCATCTAGATATGGACCTTGGATAGAAAGGAACTTTATAGGACCTCAACGCACATTCTATCTAGAAAAAGATTTCATTGATAAGACACATTCGGTGGAACAACTCATAGCTAGAGATGAGGAACTAAACCCTTTTGAGGATCCCCTAGTCTTTAGGAAAATGATTGAGTTCTTAAGCGTAATGCCTATCAACCTAGAGATGAATAAGTGGAAAAGAGAAGGTGATAAATGCAAGTGGAATTGGGATAAGCCACCTAAGGAAGGTGACGGATCATGGCATATGAAGATGATTCTATATGATCCGGATGGAGAAAAGTTTGAGAAGTTATACCATACCAAGAAAACCGATAGGAAATTGAAACCTAAGTTTGATCCCAAGGATGTCCTCGAAGAGGAGCTCACACATATAGGATAGCCCGTGACCTTGAGTCTAGCTATAAGACTCGTTAATAAAGAAAAGCGCTTCTTGGGAGGCAACCCATGTTTTGTGTGTTTTTATTTGATTGATTTTTATTTGTTTGATTTCATTTTGTTTCCGTATGCATGCTTTATTTTTATTGTTGGTAAATCATGTTTCAAAGTAAATTGTGAAAATGCTTTATTTTGTGTTTAACTTCGTCTTAATTACATATAAAGGTATTTTGCAAAAGCTAAGTGTAAGGGAGACCCAAACTTGTTTATAAGAACGAAAATGATCATGATTCGCCACAATATTAAATGAACATGTATATTAGTATTTGTTAGAGTCAAATGCTTGTATCAAGTCATAATGATGTTTTGCAGGATTTTCCAGGAAATAAGGCATAAGTTTTTCCAGAAATTTTCCGGAAACTTAACATAAGATTTTTCCAGAAACATTCTGACGGCGTCAGGAATTATAACCTGACGGCGTCAGGTACCAAAATTCTGAAAAATTTTGCGAGTTTTGTTTATACCGGAGCCTTAAAGTTTTTGTTGATTCTTTAGTTTTATAAACTCCAGGAGATCTGCAAACATTCATTCCACAAGCATTATATCTTAAATTGTTTTCTAGGATTTGTTAGTATATATATATTGCCCCCGATTTTATGCGAGGTTTGCCTTGATTGTTTTCTCAGGTTTAACAGGTTATATATGACAAGAAGATGATTTATATTTCTGGAGGGAAGCTTTCAACGTTCATTTTCTTGGAGGAAGATCTAACCTTGTTGACACACTATCCACACCGAACGAATCAGGGGAGTATTTGTTTTCATTCTTTTACCTACTTTACTTTTAAATTCTTTAATTGAACATTGGGGACAATGTTCATCCTAAGTGTAAGGGGAGGGTAAAACTAAGAGAGAAATACTTGTTAGTGTAATTTTAGCGCCAAATTTAAATTTTTTTACAACATTTACAAGTGAAACTTTAGCATTAACAAGCGTCTCATGGATAGGAGTTGTATGACTAGCACAAAACCGTACCATTCAGAAAAATTTTCCACCCAAATATGTGAGATTCGCCTTTAGATTTGATAGGAAAAGCATTCATTATTAGTGCTTATTAGTGTACCGGTAGCATTTAGATTCTAGAATTTGCATTAGTGATGCATCCCGAGACCGCTAGTGAGACTACATTCATGTAGTAGGATTTACTACATGATAAGAGGCATTAGGATCACCCTTGTGTTTAAACCCGTATCATAATTACTTGACCATTTAAGTCATATTACTTGATTAGTAAAGTCAATTAATTTTCCCACACCTTAGCGTTGTACTCATTTTTAGTACACGATACCCCTAGTACACCCCTCCGAGCATATCTTTTCGTTTCTAACTTTAAGCATCTTACTTAAAGGAAGAATTTGTTACAACCCACCCAAATGTGCAACCAAATCGCCTTAGCCTTCCGTGTATGCACTCATCTTTAGTGCATTATTGTTACATGTTTAAACCCTTAGTTAATTATCTAATTGATTATATGGTTGCTAAGTCGAGTCATGTCTTGTACATATTGTTTTGGGACGATTGAGACTCATGGGTAAAGTACTAGTGTTATGGAGTAATGGGGAAGAACATCAAATTATTACCCCCATATGTGCGTTAATCTTAAAAAGTACTCAAAGTGTTTTGATTATCTTGATTCGAGTCAGTAGAGTAGTTTATTGTAAAGTATGTAAAAATTCAAGTGTAAGGGGAATGTAAATTCCCTATGATATATTATTTTGGATGGTAGGGTAAGAGTGTATGCAAAAAAAAAATAAAAAAATCAAGAAAAAGAAAAAAAAATAGAAAAAGAAAAAGAGAAAAAACATACGGACTACCATCCCGTTTCATTCTATGTTTGTTTTAAGTTTTTGTTATTTTTGATTTATTAGCTTAAGTCGAGTCGAGTCTTGGCTTAGCAACGCCATATTATACATGTAATTAACCAAGATGATTAACTCGCCACCAGTAAATATTGCCTTTATCCAACAAAACCGTGTTTTCCATATCCCTACACCTAACGTTATAACCCTTCAAAAGACCTCTTTGATAGTTTATCCTAGGTGCTTACGCCAAGTGGTGGAGGTTTGATCCTTTCCCAAGCCTATGGTAATCTATTTGCTATGACAGGTAGTGAGAGATGTTTTTCATTTCCATATTGTGATATATACTTTATTACACCCGAGAGATGTGAGTATCTAAACACTATTTGTGAGGTGCTAGTGTATGACCTTCGTGCTTGTTTTTGGTTTTTAGTGGAACGATTATTTGTTGTAATTACTTTTATATTAGTGTTAAATGACCCCTAACTTGTATTTTGATTAGAATAAAAGCACATTTGCTAAAGGACAAGCAAATCTCAAGTGTAAGGGTATTTGATAAGGCGAAAAGTGTACCGCTTTTAAGGGGTCATTTAAGTCTGAATTCGTGATTATTTGATCAATTATTGCCCTAAATCATTCCTTTTGTCATTTTAGGTACTTTTGTGGAGAAATCTGGAAAAGGAAGCATTTTGGACGTTTTTGGAGCATAAAAGTGAAGAAAACGACCAAGTCTCAAATTCCTTGCTAGGAACAGTACCTGACGACGTCAAGGAGTAACACATGACGGCGTCAAGAGTGACAAAAGAGGTGGAAGTGGATATTATAACGTAACGGCCCAAAACATTTTCAGTGTAATTGGCCTGACGACATCACCAAGGCCGTCAGGGTCCAAATGCAGGTGGCGGCCCAAAGGATATTAACACATGAATGCGTCAAGACTGGATCTAGGCAATACGCATTTCAACTTGGCGGCGAGTTGACGGCGTCAGAAGCCAATACATGACGCCGTCAGGATGCTCTGTCTATATATATTTTTCCAATTTTTCATTGTAAAAGAGTGGAACAAATTGTGGAATACTAAAACACAAACCCTAGGTCGAATTTCCTGCATATTGAAGGGGTTTCAAACCCTTCTTTCTTCCATGTTTTAATAAAGATAAGTTCTCCAATAATCATTCAATATGTCTATGTATTGTTTGATTCTATCTTATGATTGTCTTTCTTTTAACATGTTAGGCTAGGTTTTTATTGTGTTTGCTTAGATGTAGTGAAACCTAGATGTTGATTATTGGTTGATTGTTTGTTTATAATTGTTAAGGATGATTGTATTCGATGTTATGCTTAAGAAAACTGGCCGACTTTCATTGGTAACTTGCTTGAACGTCTTAAGAAACATGATCGGAGGTGTACTACGATTTTTGGTTGTATTTAATGCATAAGTGAATTCTAATGATCCCATGGTAGGAGCTTTTAGTCGGCTCGACATAGGAGTGAAGTAGGATCTTATAGAGTTCGAGAATATTGTACACGACCCTACAACTGGTATTAAGGAATATAACCCGTCATCCATGCAATTGTAACAAGCTAATCAACCGGTAAAATATATCTAGGGAGTAATGAAATCTAAGTAATCACAACTTTTCTCATTATTGTTTCCACCACATTAGTACATTAGTTTAAATTTCATTTCTTTTATTTTATTTTGATTGCATCCTAGTTAATTGGGTTAGTTGACTAGCAACTAATTCCGCCCACTCCTTCAAACCCCGAGATTTTACTTGCTTTTATAAAATATAAAAAAATACAAAAAGAATCAGCCCTTACCTCTAGACCTAGTTTAGTAGGCTTTCTAATCCTAGCGACACTATTCCTGAGTTGAACGATCAATCCCCCGGTACTTGCCATTATACTATACTACAACGATCAGGTACTGATGAGGCGAAAAATAAACCGTTTTTAGGGGGTCATTTAAGCCCGGATTTGAATTTATTTGATCAAATATTTCCCTAAATCGTTCCTTTTTTCATTTTAGGGACTTTTGGAGTGAATTCTGGAAAATAAAGCATTTTGGACGTTTTTGGAGCATAAAAGTTAAGAAAACGGCAAAGTCTTAATTTTCCTTGTTGGGAACTGTACCTGACGGCGTCAAGAGTCTTCATGTGACGGCGTCAAGAGATGGAAGTGGTGACGGTCCAGAGAAAACGTGAGGGCATCACGTATGGCCGTCAAGGTTCAAGATATGGTGACGGCCCAGAGTGATATTACACATGACGGCGTCAAATCTGGATCTAGGCAATCCGATCTCATTATGGGCGGTGAGTTGACGGCGTCAGACATTCTTTCTTGACGCCGTCACCTTGTAAAATCTATATATAGTTTTGCAATTTTCATTCATTAGTGTGTAACTTTAGAGGGTATAACTTTGGAGAAACCCTAGCTCGAATTTGACTGCTCTTTCAAGGGTTTTTACCCTTTGAGACCTTTCATGTTCAATTGAGATAAGTATCCTTTCAATTCATTCAATATGTCTATGTGTTGCTTGAATATATCTTACGCTTGTCTTGAATTTAACATGTTAGGCTAGATCTCTTGTGTGTTTGCTTAGATATAGTGAAACCTAGATGTTAATTATGGGTTGATTGTTTGTTTATAGTTGTTACGGATGAATGATTTCGTTGTTAGGCTTAAGAAAACTGGCAGACTTCCATAGGGTAACATGCTTGAACGTCTTAAGAAACATGAACCAATACGTACTAGGTTATTATGGTTGTATTTAATGCATGAGCGAATTCTAATGATCCCATGTTAGGAGTTTTTAACGGCTCGACATAGGAGTGAAGTAGGAGCTTATAAAGTTGGAGAAGTACGTACGCCACCCCACGAATGGTATTAAGGAATATAACCCGTCATCCATGCAATTGTAACAAACTATCAATATGTAAAAGATATCTAGGGAGTAATGAAACTTAAGTAAACACAATTTTCCCCATTATTGTTCACACCACTAGTTTAATTAGATTTATTTTCATTTCTGTTATTTTATTTTGATTGCATCTTAGTTATTGGGTTAGTTGATTAACAACTAATTCCGCCCACTCTTCCAAAAACCCGAGATTTTATTTGCTTTTATAAAAATATAAAAATAGAAAAAGAATCATCATTCACCTCTAAACCTAGTTTTTAGGCTTTCTAATCTTAGCGACACTATTCCTGAGTTGAACGATCAATCCCCCGGTACTTGTCACTATACTATACTACAACGATCAGGTACACTGCCTGGTGGGGGTTGTAAGCTTCTCGAGATCCCTCGAGAGGTAAAGCCTGGTGCAATTCTCACGCATCAGGTACACTGCCTGGTGGGGGTTGCAAGCTTCTCAAGATCCCTTGAGAGATAAAACCTGTTGCGAGGGCGCAATCCCCCGTATCAATAAGGACATACATGGAGTCGCGGGGTCGACGCATCTCACTTTATATTTTCTGCACTTATGTATTGTTTAATTTGTATGAACTTGATTTCCGCAAACTTGAAACACCTTTTGGGACCTTGGTTTGTAAACTCTGAATATTTTAAATGATCAAACGATGTATTTTTTAAACGACACTTTAGGTTGTTTAATATAACTATAACTGTGGTACTATGACCGGTCACGCTCTCAAGTACGCTGCAAGTCATGAATTTGGGGGTGTGACATTATGGGAGTATGAGAAATTCACATCAGTGCTTAAAGATGTTTAAAATTTGTAACCTTTTTGGATTCAACATCATTGATGACTTTAATTTATCATTAAATCATCCATCAACTTGATCTTGATACCCCGAACATTACTTCCCACTATTGCAAATTTCTTTTCACAGTTGTCAGCCAATATAATTTTTCTTAATTATGAAGGTGAGTAAAAGACATAACCTTCACGTACGAGTTATTAACGGAATTGTCCTCAAGTATATATAATCAGAAGTTACAATCTGCATTGATTGTAAGTCAACAAGTATATAATCAGAAGTTTTGCAATAAGTTGTACAAAAGTCAAATCATTTTGATTAAGCTAACGAATATCACCACAAGCAATTAACAATGATTAATGATTAAGTTTAAGTTTGATGCTAATCCTTTCTTGATTAATTGTCATTCGTTTTTAACAATTTTTATTTTATTTTATTTTATTTTTTTTATTTCTTGATTTGTTTTTGAAGCACCAAAGAAAATTTTTCAAAAAGTAAAACATTTAAAGTTTATTACGAAATCTCATTGTACTCTTTTTATCCAAACATCCTTGAAATAAATTTGAAAAATCAACACTTAGAAAACTTTTTAACTCTTAAACAAGTACTTTCGTGATTACAAAAACGAGATTGGCAGCGACTGGCCGCAACATTTTTTCAGTTGTATTTGGTGAAAAGTACGGTTTTTTTTATCGTCGTTGATTACTGGCTGTTAGTTTTATTAAAGATTTTTTATAATGAAACAAAAGAGATAAGCCAAATATATACACACGGTGATGTTTATGATTGGTTTGTTGTTTATGTCGAAATTTTAATAATTTATGAATTACGTTTTTTTTTTTTTTTTTTTTTTTTTTTTTTTTAGTAGTAAGTTTAATTTTTTCTTTGTGTATTTTTGTTAAAATATTATTGGGCTACATATTGGGTATAGGAGGCAACATAATGTTGCGAGAGTAGAAGTAAGATGGGGCTGTGATGACCAGGCCCAGATAAGCCCAAAAAAAATGGCGGGAAACATGCATGTAATACGTCGTCGTTTTTGATGACATTTAATATATATATATATATATATATATATATATATATATATATATATATATATATATATATATATATATATATATATATAGGGAAGGGATCCGGTACATTTTTAGATTTTAGTTCGGATGTACGGACGAATCTCAGCCCTCCATCTAGTCAACCATCTGAAAAAAGCGGAGTGGCATTATCGTAAATATCCTGACTTTTTTAAAAATCTTAATATCACAGTAGATTTTTTTATTGAAAAAAATTTTAAAAAATCTGAAAAAATTAAAAAAATAAAGAGAACAACAAATAATTATAAATCGCTGAAAAAAATTTCAAAAAAAAAAATTATTTTCATCGTTAAAGGTATTGTGATATTAGAGTATGATTTTGACTTTTTTACAAAAGTCAAGATCTGATCTTGACAAAGTCAAGATCAGATCTTGACTTTTGTAAAAAAGTCAAAATTAGATTCTGATATCACATAAACTTTTTTTTTTTAATAAAAAATTTAATATCACAATAACTTTTTTAATATTATAAAAACTTTTTCTTAATAAAAATTGTTAATATCGCCGTAACTATCATGCTTTCTTAATATCAAAGTTAATTTTTTTAATATCACTTTAACTTTTTCTTAATATCGTAATAAAAAAACATTGATATTAAGTTTTTTACTAATATCAAAGTAACTTTTTCAATATCACGGTTCATTTTTACTTGTAAAAAAGCTTAATATCACGTTGGTTTTATAATATCACAGTAACTATCATGGGTTTTTAATATCACGGTTCATTTTTACATGTAAAAAAACTTAATATCATGGTAGCACTCATAATATTATTAATATCACATTAGCACTCATAATCAAAAAAAAAAAAAAAAGTGCTCAGAAAAATCTGAAAAAATAAAAAAATAAAAGAACACAACTAGAGTAAGGATCGCTGAGAAGGAAAAAAATCAAAAAAATCGTTTTCATGATCAATTGGTACCATGATATTAGCGTCAAGATCAGATCTGGAATGGGCGGTACAGATCTATCCGCACATCCGCACTAAAAATTGAAATCCGCACCTGATCCTCGGTCTATATATATATATATATATATATATATATATATATATATATATATATATATATATATATATATATATATATATAATTTATCAAGGTGCATTAAATTTTACATGGCAACATCAAAGATGTTAAAATGATCACATAAGGAGGTACTCATCCAATTAAGCTTAAAACGAATGCACAAGAAGGTTTATCAAACGAAATAGGAGCATACTTGACTTAAGAGCACACAAGATAAAAAATAAGAATAAAATACAACAATATGAGCACACTAAGCAAAAAGTGGCGCATTACCGAAAAAAAAAAAAAAGCTAATTTCCTTTGTTTTGTCTAAAAAATAATCTTCCCTCTTTATAAAAATATGGGTAAACTAAAAAAAACTGTCCATGTGATTGAGAAAAGTTCAATACAGAACAATTATTTTCTAAAGATCAAATAGAAAGATCTCAACCATTCATTTTTTTAAAATCTAAAGGTGGAGATTAATTGTCATTTTAATACAATTACTTAGCGAAGGGCAGTTTTGTAATATCAATCAAAATTAACATGGGTCGGTTACGACCATTCCATTTTCTCATTTAACACACTATCATTTACTCTCATCAACACCAACAACGGTTTCCCCCAAATTACAAACCCTAACTACCCGATGCAAAATTGATCAAAATCAGTTCTAAACAATGGACATTCGAGATGAAATAGCACTATCAAAACTTGATCCGGTGCTCCAATCTTCTTCGCTGACACTTACCGATCAAAATCATTTTTATATTGGTATGTATCTGATTTTTTTCAAATTAATTTATTTAAAAATATAATCAGTAGATGCATGTAGTTTGGTTGCTGTCTTCGATTTTTATTGTTGATTATTACGTGTTTTTGGTGGTGATTTTAATTTGTTAGTTAGTTATTTTGATGTTTTGATGCTTATTTTCAAATCATGTCAAGTTTCGAGTTTGACAGTATTTAATTAGTGGTTTTGAAATTAATTCAGGGTTGACTAAGTCGTTTTGTGATTTGATTATTGGTTTTGAATGTAATTAGGGTTTAATTGGTGGTTTTATGATGTTGTGCAGGGATATTTGGAGTGCCAATGGAAGTTATGGGATTGATGCTTGGAGGATTTGTTGATGAGTAATTGAGTATACAGTTCGTTTTGTGGAAGTTTTTGCTATGCTGCAAAGTGGTACCGGTGTTAGTGTTGAAGTTGTTGATCCTGTTTCCAGACTAATATGCTTGATATGCTTAAACAGACCAGAAGGTGATTGATTTGTTATTAATTTGTTTGTTTGTGTTGAATGATTGTAACTGTGTATAGTTATGCTTATATGTATGTCATGTTTACTGCTTCAATAGTATACTTAAGCTCTCATCAAAACTTGGACTCGTATTAGGAATAAGCCAAGATAAATGGCGCTCTTAACTGTAATAAGCTTGTTCGTGTGACTATTCATGTGAATCATGTATTTGTTAGCAAATGGTAGAATCATTTATGAAAAAAACTAAGATGAATGCAGAGATCACCATCCTTCATGCAGTTTATATGATTATATTAGATGGCCTCGAGTTGCAAGATACGTAGTATATTAATTGCTTATACAATGAAAGAAAAATAACTTGTGTTAAGAGTATACAGATGCTTTTGTTCTTAAGAGTATACACATTTCTTTGCCGAGAAATAAGCATTGCCTTACCGAAAAATAAGCATTGCAATCATTTATAGATGTGTCTGAACAAACTATACATAGGGATAGGCGATATTATATGTTTCTCCTAGCTGACTCTTTTTTTTTTGTTTTGTTGTCACAAGCCAGAGATGGTGGAGATGGTGGTTGGCTGGTACCATTCACATCCCGATTTAGTTGCTGGTTATCTGGAGTTCACAGCTAGTAGAACATCACAGAATTCATTGTTGGCTTCTTAATTGGTATTGTAATAAGCAATGATATTGCAGCTGAACATAATCTATGTGTTCATTTGTGGTGTGCAGTAAAAGAAACAACATATAGCTCATGTTTCTAAATATTGATTGCATTCGTATATGCTGTATAATATGCGCATAGAACTTGAGTTTATATTAATGTACTTGCACTATGGGTGATCATTTGTATCTCTTTTATGTAATAATTTTGATGTTTAATGCCTTCATAAATGTCTCAATTGTCAGTGGCAACACATGTGGAGTCATTGATGAAGATGATGCCAACATTAGTTTTACACGCTAACACTATTTTTTTGTTGTTAAAAGATAAGTCTACAAGCTACACTATTTATTTATTTGGCATGTCACATGTTATTTTTTGAAAACCAGCATAATATGTGTCGACATATAAAATTGTATCAAACAAAATGTCTACAAGAACATACCAGAGTCATCTTCTATAAAAATAGTACTTTTTCACAACACAAGAAATAAAGAATTACGTAGTGGTTGCTAGAATCCACGAGATTTTATGAGAGAATCACACGTGATTCATCAAAGAATCACATGAGATTTTGTACAAATCACATGTGATCCACCAAAGAATCACACGTGATCCAACAAAAAATGAAATATATAAAATAGTATTTGAATTTATAATTCAAACGACTCATCTTCTATAAAAAAGTAGTACTTTTCACAACACAAGAAATAAAGAATTACGTAGTGGTTGCTAGAATCAATGAGATTTTTTGAGAGAATCACACGTGATCCATCAAAGAATCACATAAGATTTTGTACAAATCACATGTGATCCACCAAAGAGTCACACGTGATCCAACAAAAAAATGAAATTTATAAAATGGTATTTGAATTTATAATTCAAACATAATATAAATAACTAACATGATAGGATTATGTATAAACTTTTGTGTCCAAGCAAACAAAAGTACCATGTATTCAATGTACTAACATAAACTTTTGCAAACATTCTTCTACCCTATCAAAAATGTTATTATAAACAATGTTTAATAATCAATTGAATAACAAAAACTTTTGCAAATTTTTTTAAGAATTCAATATATTAAGTAAATGAAAATCTGAAAACTTAAAAGTGTTCAACCATCAATTGATATCGCCTTCTGTACTAATGTCTACAAGAACATACCACCACCCATTTTCTATAATATGTAGTGCCTTTTCACAACACAATAAACAAAGAATTAGTTACTAAAATCACACATGATCCACCAAAGAGTCGCATGTGATTTTTGAACAAATCACATGTGATTTTTGAACAAATCACATGTGATTGATTTATAAGAATCTCAGAACTAATAGAGTATACACTTTAATATTTTATGTGAGAATCACATGTGCTCCATCAAAGAATCACATGGGATTTTGTGCAAATCACATGTGATTGATGTAAAAAAATAAAAACTAATAAAGAATGTATACGTTGATGTTAACTGTTTTAACGCAGAATCACATGTAATACTATGCCAAATCAAAATAGGATCACATGTGATTTAGGATAACCAAATTTGCCCATTTTCAGTTCAGAAAATGTAAAGCACTTGAGATTCATATTTTTCATAACAAAATACTAAAACATTAGAATCACATGTGATTTACTCCTTTATAGATCAAAATACAGTCAAAATTGATTCAGTTTACAACAACCAAGAGCAAATCACACGTGATTTACATTTTTTAATATTAGAACACTAGAACAACAAAATCACGTGTGATTTACCCTTTTCTAAATCAAAACTCGTTCAAATTTTATTAAGTTTACAACAAAAAATAGCAAATCACACGTGATTTATATTTTTTTCATAACAAAACACTAAAACAACATAATCACTCGTGATTTACATCTTTACACACGAATCACATGTGATTTACACACGAATCACATGTGACTTACACCCGAATCACAACAAAAAAACAGAATAACGTGTGATTTACTACTTTCTAGATTAAAACAGAATCACATGTGATTTACTCGTGAATCACATGTGATTTGGTCGTGAATCACGTGTGATTTGCACATATCAAATAATAACTCCGAATCGCCACCAGCAAAACCATGTCTTGTATTTTCAGACTTTTTTAAAATCCCAAACATGTACTCTACAAAACCATACACATATCAAATAATAACTCCGAATCGCCACCAGCAACCGTTTCCCACATCTCCTTAACTTCGGCATCCTCGCCAGACCTTCTTTTCCCACTCCCATTACTTTTCGACCAGCTCTTGTCACTCCTCCCTCCCCCATCCCTATCCCTCCCCTACCCCTATCCGTAAACTTCCCCGAACTAAACTTCTTCTTCGCACTCCCTACCCCTATCCACCACCAGTCCACCATTCCTATCCGAATCATCCCTAACAAACACATCCACCTCATCCTCCACCTCATCAACAAAATCAGGCAAACTCTCCTCCACAGTAAAAAAAAAAAAAAAAAAAAAAAAAAAAAAAAAAAAAAAAGCCCAAAAAGATGATGTTTAACTATGGTTGCAGCTGTTGGTGATGCGTCCACAGAAGGTACAACTATTGGTGAAGGTGCAACCCGCAATGTTTTAAATGGCGTCATCTTCAAGCTATCCCACCGGAAAAAAATTCCGATCACTTTCCGGCGAAAAAATCACCGTCACGACCTCACCTTCGAATTCAACGAATTCGACATCTCGAACGACATATCTTCACATTCATCTAAACCGCCGCGCGAGATTCACCGGCGCGTGAGGCTGTTGGGATATTTTCCGGTGTGTTTTTTATGAGAGATAAAGTGGGATTTGTGTGTGTTTTTTATGAGATAGAAAGTGACATTTAATGAGATGGAGTGCAGTGCATGTATTGAAAGAGATAAAATGACATTTTTGTCCTTGTTTGTTATTGTTTTATTTCATCTCAGCCGTCTGATGAAAGCGGTATGGATGGCTGAGATCTTCTGTATTGTTCTTTAGATATCTCTTGTTTGTTCCTGATCTCACCTCCCATGTGATTTGCGATTTTTGCCAAAAATGTCCCTCAAAACTTAAAATTGCAAAAACGTCCTTGTAGTTTCTATTTTGTTGCGAATAATCTCTTTTGACTAACCCTCGTTAAAAATCCCCGTTAGTCATGGTCCATAGGTATGTAAAATGACTAATTTACTCTCGCCTACTACAAAGACATTTTTTTTACAGTTTACACTTCACAGACAAAACCTAATTGATAATTTTCACTCAACTTTCATCACCTAACATCCATAATTCACCCATCTACAATTAATCTAATTGATAATTTTCATCAACTAACATCCATAATTTGGGTTTCATGACAGGGCCGGTCCTGAGATTTCGGATGCCCTGAGCGAGATGTTTAATAATGCCCTTACCTAGTGGTTTGCCATATAAAAAAACTTCGCGTATTAACTTAGAAAATCATAAGACAACTATTAAGTTTAATTTGGTTTGTAGATTGGTTCAAGTGTATTATAACACACAGGGGCGGATCCATGTATAGTCCAGGGGTAGCGGTCGCTACCCCTGAACTTTTACCCGGTAGTGTAATTTTTGACGATTTTTTACGTTTTTTGGCCATTTTTTGTCGATTTCGCTACCCCTGAAACAAATTTTCGCTACCCCTAAACAAATTTTCGTATTTCGCTACCCCTGACAGAAGCTCCTAGTTCCACCGCTGATAACACAAAAAGATTACTAAAAAATTAAAACAAATTCAGGTCATATTTGAAATTTATATACATGATTAAAAGTAGAAAACATGTTACGGTGCTATATATGTATATTTCTTAGTGATAGCTTTTTAGTTGTGATAAAATTGAAACAATAAATCAAATATTTATATACATTACTATTGTATTAAAGGTAAATACATTATATATTTTGTGGTGCAACTTTTACATAGTAAATACAATAGATGAAAATATAGTATCACATTTAAGATAAATGAAAATAAAAGTAATATAAACTAAAAGGTCTTAAGCGCAAATTTACTTGAAGTTGGAGGTGTTCTTTCAAAATGGACCACTTAATAAACATATGGCCCCACAAAACAAGTACCAGTACTTCCTCCGTCTCAAATTAATTGTCCATATTTTCTTTTTAGGATGTTTCAAAAAATTGTCCACTTTACTCTTTTAGTAAAAACTATAGAATTTGGAGGGGGAATATTCCATTTAAGTGGATGAAAAATAAATTGGCCCCACTTTTATTAAACTTTGTGATTTTTGTCCCCTGACAATTATTTTGAGACGAAGGGAGTACATACAATCAGACCCAAGCTTCTTCTTCCTCCCTAAGCCCGGCGTCTATGTCCGGCAGCACTCATTTTTTTTTTTTTTTTTTTTTTTTTTTTTTTTTTAATCTTTTTTACTTTTTTTTTTTTCTTAATTAAACTAAAGGCACAACGAAGTCAAGCTAGTAACACTTTCAAGAACTCATTTTTTTCCTTCTTTTTTACATAAACCGATTCACATGAACAAAAACTTGATGCCCTGGGCCGTCGCCCGAGTTGCCCATAGCCAGGGCCGGCCCTGTTTCAAGAATCACCATAACTGCTCAAAATTAGGTGAATTTAGGTGGAGATAGGTTGACATTCTGTTCACAAGGATTCTATTTGTTTGTATCGACCGTACAGACTCATACTTTTAGAAATTAAAAATTATGCCTTTAGGCAACTAAACATGTTATTTTCTTTCATGAATAAATTATCCTCGAAATCACTGCAACAACAACTAAATTGCAACATATTTTCTTCAGTTTATTTTCAAAACGCCCATTTTAATTTACGATTCTAATTGGAATAGTGGTTTGAAACTTGCAACAGTGGATCCATAGTCAAATTCTAGTGTGGTTATTCTTAATTTTTTGTTTTACCCCTAAAGTTTTGTAAATCAGCCCCGCTTTTGTTATGTTTTATTGTTTACACTTTTGACACATATAATCGTGTACTCAATATTTCTAAAAATGGATTATTATTATTTTTTTTTTCTACATCAGGAAATATTTATGATTTTTTATTAAACATCTTTTAAAATTAAATAATAATAATAATAATAATAATAATATTACTTAATAAAGAATGATTTAGTGTTTTTAAAATAAATGTGACCTTTATTATCAGGGGCGGATTTACATTGAACACAGGGTATGCACATGCATACCTTGTGAAAACTTTTAGTAGTGTAAAATTTTCGATTTTTTTTCATAAAGTAACTATAAAATACACTGAAAATTAATGAGTGCACACCCTAAAAAATGCTGAAAAAACATGAGTGCACACTCTAATCTAACTCACCATTGTTCAAAGGAAAAAGAAGAAAAAGTAACTGGTTCTTTTGAATTTAACGATTACAGGTCTGCATTGTTGAAGAAGAAGCAGGTCAAATAGTCAACTAAAACTAATGTATTTTTTATGGCCCATTTTTATGTAGCGTTTTGAATTTGGGCTTTGAGCCCAGTATAACCTGTATGAGTATATTTTTCCAAAATGTGTTTGTACATTGCTAACACAGTGTATGTACATTTTTTTTTGCATTGGGTTCGTTATAATCTAAATTCTAAAAGTTAGAACTTTTATATACGATTTAATTATTAGGATTTTCAATAATATTTTGCAGTTTGTTATGTTCCAATTTCAATATTTTATTTTGTGATATCATAGGTGTCGTGAATTAGCAATTATTTAGTTAAAAATACAATATTAGTTTTTCAAGAAAAGTAAATTACATAATGGATTAGGATAAAAAGAGTCAACAAAGAATAAGAAAATTGAAAATGTGATTCGCTCATTATTTAACAGAAAAAGGAAGTTTACAAAATGTGACTATGAAAACTCGAACAAAAAGGCCCCAAAAAGATCCGACCCGTAATGCCAAACCAAGTCAAAAATATTTGAAAAAAAATATATATTCATATATGGTGCACACCCTCTTACGGATTTCTAGATCTGCCACTGTTTATTATATCAAAAAGATGTTGCAAAAATGTTTGATATGCGAACTTAACAAACATGAAAGCAAACATTTGCCACTAAGCTAGGCTTTTGACTTGTGTTTTACGGAGTATATTACAAAAGTAAATATATATACTCCGTAATACAATATGTGGCAGACCTCTACAGTAACAATTAAGGAATTGTTATTATTTAAAATTAAAATTAAAATTAAATTTACCCAGAGCTATAATATCAAAATAGTAGGAGTAATCTAATAAAGAAACAGCTTAAGTATTTGGATGGAGTAATATAACCAATATAGCCAGATAAACCAGTAGAACAAACAACCAGGTTATCATATTGTTCAGACAGAAAGAAATATTCACTTATAAACCAACGAAAAATGTTCAGGTGAAGGGAAGAAAAGCTAGAGCACATGATATAACAAGTCGAATAGGTCTAACAGTAATTTATTAATGCTATTTATTTCTGCAGATTATGTTGCAGGTTGTATCTGTGCATTCAAGATGAATTCATTACAGGCTGTTTTATGATACAGGTTGCGGGGAAAAAAAAGGAATTTCGCCATTTGGACCTGAACCATGATTCTAACTCTGCTTCTAAAGGCATGTATACTGATTTCACCACAAATAGCAGATGCTGGAACTCATTAAAGCCTATTTATATTAGTTGATTGATATTGAACAAGTCAATTCATTCACATAAAGTTGAGAAACAAGTTACAGAAATGAAAACTACAAGCAAGGTTGAGGCATGGACCCTGTACACAGGTGCAATATTACTTATTCAGTATTCTTGACGTCAAATTACATACCAAAATAATGCATCACTAAATTTCAGGTATAAACTCGTTGTTTCCTCAGAACTGCAATCCCTGTAGGAGAATAAAAGTATCAATTAAAAGAGTGATTCAAACCCATGAATATGATAAAACATGTAAATATCTGACAGAGATCACGTACCTCTTGTTGTTTGGCCTTTATAAAAGAGGTTGGGTCTTCTGTTGCGTAACACAATCCAAAAGATGTGTCTATTACCTTTAGCTGCGGAGTAGTTGATTTTCCACACGTGAAAACAGTTATCTGTGGACAGTCTTTGATTTCCAAAGTATCTAATGATTGCCATAGAAAATCCTCCATCCCCAAGCAAAATCCCTTGAGTTTTGGAAGGGAAACAAGTTTTATGGATTTCAGAGAAGGAAACACAACAACATCAGTAGCTCTAGCGTCAGAATCTTCTGCTTTCTTGACAATTACCTCCATATTATCGCACCTACTAATTTCAAGCTCATGTAGCTGTAATAGACTGCGAACCATGCCACATGTGAAAACATGTTCAAGAAGTGGACATTCATCAATTAACACTTTTATAAGGTTTGAAAAGTTCAATGTTATCCACCTGCTGCTCTTCCATATATACCTCATACTATCGAGCCTTGCCAGAATCACTTCTTTCAGTTTTGGAAATACCACAACAGATTGCTTTTCATTCACATCATCATTTTCCAAATCTACAACTTCAAATATCTCCTTTACCTTACTGAAAGATGACTGCCAATACTTATTCCTGATATGAAGCTTTTCTAGATTCTGCAGATTTATCAATTCATTGCATGGAAAAATAATGCTGCTCTTCAACAAGTTTTTATGCAATTCTCCATTTACTTCAACTAGATTTGAAAAAGACCCAAGGAATTGAATCTCCTAATGAAAAAACACAAACGTAATTCATCATCGGTAGACACACGACCAGAAAGTAAATTAATTGCCAAATGATAAAGGAAACAGAGATTAATTTATTTGTTGATGCAATTATGGTAATAACATACCTCATATGATGCATTGGACAATGGAAAGTTGAGACCACATTCAAGACTATGCTTGCTGATGCCAGTATGTATGTAGAGGAGCTTTGGAGTAATCGAGTGACCAGATGTGAAAGTCTTCATTTTTGGGCAACCATAGATCTTAACCTCATCCAATATTGACCATAGGAACTCATTCATCCCTAAGAAGAAACCTTCGACATTTGGTAAATCGGCTAGTGTAAGAGACTTTAGACGGGGAAAGAGAACAGTTTTAGATGTGTGCTGTCCATCTTCCTTCACAATCACTTGCATTGCATTGCACTCTTCTATGGTCAACTCTATAAGTTGCTTGAGGCTATCAAGTGTGGAACTTGTAAATACATGTTCCAAAAGGTGACATTTGATAATCCGCAATATCTTTAAGTTGGGCAATTGAAGCAATGTCATATTTGCAGACCTTGGAATCGTCACTCCAGGAAGTATATCACCAGTTCCATCCCCAACATTAGCACTATCACTACCATTCTTGTTGACCCTTTCAATCTCAAATATCTCCGTTAGTGACCGGCAAGAGGATATTATCAGCCCTTCAAGCTTTTGTAATTTTTCCACTGCACTGAATGGAATCAGAGTTGCTAACGTCTCGCATCCATCGATCCATATCTTTCTGGAATATTGGCATAATGATGGAGAAGCAAAACCCACCTGAGAACACTAAGTGATATGAAAAATAATAGTAAATAATAGAACTCAAAACACCTTTTTGTATACATGTAAAACGCATTCGATTTTAGAGGTATGACTGATAAATATAATATTGCTTTGATAATTTTGGAAGTTAGTTGAACATGTCATCAATACCAAGATGATAAGCCCCCGCAAGGAATTAATTTGTCTAAGTTGTAAAAAAAATTTAAAAGAAATAAACACGAGGAAGCCTATTTTCATATGTTTGAAATTAGCAATTTGAAATAAACATATCGTAACATGCGTATTGAATTTCATTTTTTTTTACTAAAAATTAAATATCACACAAGAGTTGAGATCAATGTATACCTAAAATTATCTAAAGATCCAATGAATCAAAGTGCCTCTCTACAGAAAGATGATTTAATTATCGTCGCGATGATATGATTCGTTTTGAGTAACGATTAACTGTTTGTGAGATATATATATATATATATATATATATATATATATATATATATATATATATATATATATATATATATATATATATATATTTTTTAAAGAAAAAAAAAAGGCATGAGAGATGAAAGTGGGTTTTTTTTAACTTTAGGAAAAAATAGATGGCTAAGATTAGTTCATTGGGTTTTTAATAAATTTTGGGTCTAGATTGAACTTTCCTCTAGTTAATCGTTATGGACTTTTTTTCGAGGATTTATTTATTTATTTATTTATTTGGGTGTTGAATTTACGCCCTGAAAAATGACATGTAATTTGTAAAATCATAGTTAATTTGTTATTTTAAAACTCATATGTGATTTATGAAAATCATATGTGATTTGTAAAATCACACTTGATTTTTAAAAGAACAAATCACATGTGATTTATCAAAGCGTAAAACAAAGTTTGTCGACAGTATATCGAAGTTCCCGTCTACTAAAAGATAAAAAAATTCTCATCACGATAATGTATTATTTGTCGCTTAACAATTTACCGTTTGTAAGATATTTTATTTTTAAGAAAAAAGTGAAAAGTTATTTATTTTATTTATTTTATTTTTTTTATGGAAAAATATATGAGTAGGATTTGTTCATTGGGTTTTTAGAGAATTTGTGGTCTATATTGAGTTTAGATGTCATATAATATCTGGAAAAGAGTGTACGTAGTGAAGAATGGATATTAAAAGAAATTAAAAAAATAGTTGACTATGCATAGGATTATATAGGATATATTAAAAGAAAAACATACCTTTAAGTGATCATGAATAGTATTCGTACTTGAAGTAATATTGGAGTTATCACCATCAATAAGCTTTAGGTGTGATAGATTAGAAAGACAGAGATTCTTGAAACGGGGTAAGAAAGTAGTGTTTGTTTGGGAAGATGTAGCTATTTCTTCATATTCGTCATCTCTATTTGAAACAACTTCTTCAATAGCATCACAATAAGATATGGAAATTAGCTCTAAGCTTGAAAGAAGTTTAATCATGCAAGGTGAGAGCAAATACTTTATGTTTTTGCATGCATAAAGACGTATGGTTTTCAGGTTCTGGAAAGAGGATTTATGTTGTGTCGTAGAACATAAAAAATTATTCCAATTGCACTTCCACACATAATTCATATTCTTCATCCAATACAACTGCAAGGACTCCAAGTAGGGAAGGAGCGGTGATTGTTGATTATCCCTTTGACTTGTTGCTAAATCTTTACTGGTTCCTTCAAACGCCACCTCAACATCAGCACAGTTTCTTATAGTAAGGTCTCTGAGGTGATGAAACGTAGATAAGACATGAAATGGAATTGCAACATTAACATCCGGAATAATATCATCAACTTGTAATATCTCTCCCCTGTTTATATCATTCGTCTGCAATTATCATTAGATAAAACAAATGTGAATATCTAATTCAGTTGAGATGTGGAATTCCTTCTATAAGTTGAAACTGAAAGTAGGAATAAGAATGGCATTACATACCTCGTGGCTCCTTTCAACTGCTTCGGTGATGTTTATCTTGTTTTTCTGGTTATAATGCGTATCATTAATGTGAAGGTTTTCAAGTGCACCCAAATCAAACCTAGCAAAGGTAGGTGTAAAAAAATTTCTGAAGCTTTTACATTCATTTGTGTATATTCTTTCAACTGCTTGAAAGCCACGTATGATAACATCAGGATTAATTACACCTTTCAACCTCCACACCTCTCTAATCTCCCCCAAGCGACCTATTGAAATCTTTCTCAAACTGCTACAACCCTCCTCAATCTCACCAACACATCCCACGTCAATATTGAATATAAATTCAATGGAACCACAATCTTCAACACTGAGATCAATAAGATGATGCAACAATGGCATCGGATTGCTCGGAAAAATATTCACAAGTTTATGACATCCTATCACTACAATTTCTCTCAGTATGCAACTGTTAACTTCCCCGCTGCAGCAAAAGTGATAAGGCCATATATTTTGCAATGCCTCCATCTCAGAAACACTCAATGTCTCCAACTTAGGGATCACAACCTGCACAACATAAAGGCCTAGCTTGTTAATTCATCAACATATATGTGTGACTGGTAATTAATATTTCGACATACACATATTACCTCTTTGCTTAAGAAAGGTTTAATTGCAGAACTAGACGAAGAAGATGTTGATGATTCATTCTCCGGATAAATGCTCGTGAAATTTGGAAGGCCGTAAAGCCTCAACTCTACTAATTGTGGTAGCTTAATTAAACTAATAGAGTTGCAGAAACCTACAAACATTGGTAGATTAAACAAAAACAAAAACTTTAGCTCTTGAAACTTGATTACCCCTTGTGCACCATTTTCACTGTATGCCACTACTTCCATAACAGGGCACCTCATAATTGTGAGTCGCTCAAGCTTCACCAAACCATTAGCTACTGGGACAGTGAAAAGGTATCTCAAGTTGGCACACTTGGAAATTTTAAGCTCTCTTAAATTATAAAACGACTGTTGAGTAGGACGCACAGATGCCACTAAAAGTTCGACAAGATCATTCATACCATTCGCTTCTAAAAAAAGCACCTCTGTTTTTGGAAACAACTCATTCAATCTAGATTCCATCAGATCGTCTTTAGTAGTGATCAATTTCAACGTGTTTTCGAATGAGTGCATACTTTTACTGTTTTCATTTGAATACTCCATCTCACAAACAGATCCTACGGAGATCCTGAATCTTTCGAGTTTCTCAAATGACATATTTTTCGGCTGATCCTTGTTTTCAAAGAATTCAATCTCTAATGCAGAAAGATTCCTTGAGCACTGTACCAATTCATTAAAGTTTGCGTCCGTGAAATTAATACGCTTTCCATGGGAAACCTTCATATACAGCTCCTCAAGCTTCACCAAACCTTTAAAAACACCTTCATCAATATGAAGATCGACACAACCTGTCAAATGCAATTGCTTTAGCTTCTTCAAATTCCCAATTGTTGATGGTAATTTATGGATGCCACAATGTGCAAAGCTCAACACTTCCAAATTCCAAAGATCTCCGATAGAAGAGCAATCAAACATCAACAAGCATTGATGGAGAATGAGCGTTCGAAGATTGGTGGAGCATTGAAGTGATCTTGGAAGCAAGGGGTACTCCATTTTCTCAAAAGCTATAACTTCAAGATTTTCCATTTCTTCATAAAAATCTTCAGGAAACTTAAGTGTTCTATCTCCACCCATAAGTCTCAGAAGTGTTAGGTTTGGGTATTTAAATTCTTTTGGAAACTCGGCCATACCCATGCAGGTGAAGGAAATCTTTTGGCAAGACCTGCTCATCTCATCCCAACTCCACCTCGAAATATCACCATGGTTAATGATCCACGGATGGTCACCTTTAGAAACTTCTCCTTGCACAAAAGCAAGAACAAGATCGTGCATTTTGACACACTCCAGGTAATCACTATCAATCAATAAATTTGCTTTTTTGAGATTGCGTACACATGTTTTTGTCCTGTCTCTTGCATGACCCAAAGTAAGAACACCCTTCAACAATTTAAGCCCCCATGCATATCTTGTGAGATCCTCAATTGGAATATTAAAGTCATCTGGAAACAAGCCACAAAGCAGAAAAATCGCTTTAACATCCTCTTCTCGTATAAAAGTGTAGCTAATTTCTATAATTTCTTGCACATTTTTATGAAGATCATTATTCTTCAAACGGTGAAGTGTATCTCTCCATACACAAATTTCTTGAGATTTAAGGGTTGTTGCAATGATTTTGAGGGCTAGGGGCAAAAATCCACATCTTTTCACAATTTGATTCCCTATCTCATTGAGCCCCGGATTAGACTCTTTTGAAACTCCTGTGATTTCACAAAAGAAATTATTTGCTTCAGACTCCTCCATGACATCCACTCTAACTACTTTAGAATCCGAATTAGCTTCTACTGCAATTTGTGTGCAAATAGTTTCATTTCGTGATGTTAGCAACAATTTGAAGCCGGTTGGCAAAGAGCTTAATCCAATATCATTGAGTTCGACCACCTCCCACACATCATCCAATATTACTAGAACCTTTTTACCTTCTTGGGACATCTTTCCAAATGTAATACGAAGACGATCTGCCCTTGCTGTTTTACTCGTTTCAGTTAAAGTTTGACCTATATACTCTGCTACGGTTTGTTGAATTGAAAACGTGTTAATCTTCTGCCCAATAACCACCTTCACAATATAACCAAACATATTCCTATCTTCGACAGTCTTTCTCAGCTGTTCCATCATCGTGGTTTTTCCAACACCGCCCATTCCGCATATCGCTATCACTTGCATCTTGTGATCTTGTTGAAGGAACCCGAGTGCATCCTCAAAAATCTTCTCTCGCGATTTGAAGTAATTTTTGGCATCACCTTTTGACAGTACAGAAGTAGGTTCTTTTTTAAAACTCACTTTTCCAAGAGGTTTTGGGGTATTGCTCCATTCTCTTCGAGTATTTTCCTCAATTAGACGATCAATCTCCTCAGTGGTCTTGAATGCATTTCGTCCTGCTTGGTACCTCCTCTTCACATTAAAACAGCCATTGTAGTTACTTGAAATTCTCTCAGCATCTTCCTTAATCTTTTCGACTTCTTCCAACCAACCCGGTACCCGAGTAGGTATCTCCAATTGACTTGTATTGTTTGTTTCCATGTGCTTTCTGACATCAACGCTTGTACCATCTAATTCCTTCAATCTAGCATTCATGTTCCTAACGTTGTTTGTAGAAGAAAAGATATAGCCCAAATGTTTCTTGACAGGCTTCATCAAAGATTCAACAACAGGACCAATGATTGCGGTTACAAACTCCATTACTCGGAACTTTAGGTTTTAGTGAGACCTACAAACCATACACACAAAAAAATAATAATAAATAATTAGACAAGGGGATTGAATTTTTGAAACTGTTAACTAGTATTCATTCAAGCTTTCACAATTTCAGTATTAGCTGTTTTCATGTTAAACTTCTAAAAGTTTAGCGCAACAGCAGGCTTAATATCAATATCAGGTTGGTAGCTATAGGAGTCCAAATGTATTTAATGTTTTCAAACTAAACAATATAATAAAGCAAAACAAAGCAACTATCGGCAAACTAATTCGAGGACGAAAGGAAGAACAAATTGATGAAAATAACGTTAACATCAGCGTTTGAACTTGTTCCACACACTCAACAGTGTTATTTCTTTTGGCAAATTATTAAAAAAAAAAGTATTATTCTTGTCATGGTTTCGTCTTCAGGGTAGCGAACAATTTTTTTTACTTTTGAGGGTAATTTTCTTTCATATTCATCCTCTGTTGGATATTTTGCGAAATTTCTGAACATTTTTGCCCCTTTTAGCTAATAGAAAACTTTTTTTTTCCCGAAGGGAAAATTACCCTCAAAAGTATAAAAAAAAAAAAAAAAAAAAAAAAAAAAAAAAAAAAAAATATTCTCTACCCTCAATACGAAACCATGGCAAATATGATACTTTTTTTTTTTAATAATTTGCCCTATTTCTTTTTTCTTTCTTTGGAGTAAAAGATTGGTACCCGGAAAATTTTATATATAAACAGTTAACCAAAAAACCTTACATGATTACAACTCCCATCATATCAAAAGTGAAACTAGATTCAAGATAAGCCTTAAATCACAAGCTTAAGAATCCTAACATCATATACCCGATAAAATAGCAAAATTTTGGCTTCTTTATTTTCCAAACATTCATGACATCCATATTATCTTTTAATGGCTTCAACTATATAGTGTTCGTCTAATATGACATTTCTGAACATATCTAGTTCGATTATAGCTTTTACCACTAAACGTACGTATATATAGTTGATCGAAAAGAGAGTTCTAGAGGCATATAAACAAGAGTTGAATATATTATGAAAAAAGGTTAATCCTCCAAAAATCACAATCCACTACTTGTTTGGTAGCAAAACAAATATGATCATCACATGCATGCTTTGATCAGAATATACAGATTTTAAGTAATAGATAGTTTTGTATCAAACTTAAAAGGAAAGGTACCTTGCTCTGCTCTCTAAGTGTGCAGCTGTTTTGTAAAGATGTTTATGTGAATAATGATATGATTTGAACTGTGAAAAAAGAATGGTATATTTGAGAAAGCAATCATTGCTTTTTGTGTGTGGTTACGAATATGGGCATTAAAATATTTTCTTTCAAAATAATTGTTGGTGCATTTTGGAAATGGCTCATGCTTTTAAAGATAAATATGATTTCATATTTCTATAACATCTTTTAACGGTTTGCCGGTTTTTAATAACTCTTTTATATAAAAAATGTAACAATTTTTTTTATCAATCTAAAAAGAAAATTCTTTGCTTTAAATGTGAATTAGAATATAACTATTTTAATTTTGATGATAACAACTAAAAGATCAGGCGCGTTGCATCGTGATGAAATTAGATTACGATAGTTATATATCACATGAACCACTAGGGCATTGGCTTTAATTCTTTAGTCAATAGACTCGGGTTCGAATCCCATCTCTGTCACTTTGCTCTCAGATAAGTACCCACATCCGCAAAACTTATGGGCTCGTTGAAGAGAATTTGTGGATAAGAGCTTAAGAGTCCGAGAGTCTGGCAAACTTCAGTTGGTGCCCCACTAGAACAGAAGAGTTGTCCGGAGCTATTCCTTGTAGGGTAGACAATGGCTGGTGCCAAAAGACACCCGGGTCAGGGTGTCCGTGCCAATCTACACCTTTTATGGTTATATATCACATGAAGGTAAATATCATGAAAAGGTAATCTATTCTTTCTTGGTTATACCTATTTAGGCGATGAGGGGTAGAATACAGAAAATAGTGGAAGCTGAAAATCACATGATCAGAATAAGAGAAGAGATGGTAATGCATAATTCGTTTATTTAATTACTAGTTATAATGCACGCGCATGTTTTTTTTTTAAATTTTTTGAATCATATATTTTTATTTATTAAAAAACAAATAATTTAATCTTTGTTTTGTTTGATTTATGATTTTTAATTATTAAAGATAATTATTTAAAAATTTTAATCCTATTGTTAATTGCATCTTATCTATATTTTTTGTATTTATCTTATACTTGTATTATGGATAAATATAAAATGTTACCTAATAAGAAAATAATCTTTTTTTTTAAATAATATTACTACCAAATAAGGTATGGTTTAGTTTTTTTTAAATGGAAAAATCCCCACTTGGGGTTTTGTTTTACTACCTCCGTCCCAAAATAATTGTCCTCATTTGACTTTTTAAAGTCATAATTTCTCAACTTTGATCTTAAATATTTTTGTATGTGTTATATAATACTTGATGAAAATTATACCAATGAAAAAGTATTTAAAAACCAATCAATTCATGTATTTTGCATTAATTAATATATAACATAAACAAAATTATTAAAGATCAAAGTTGAGAAATTAAGACTTTAAAAAGTCAAATGAGGACAATTATTTTGGGACGGAGGGAGTATTAAATAAAAGATGTGCCTGATAAGAAAAATACGTTTTGATAAAAAAAAAAAAAAAAAAAAAAAAAAAAAAAAAAAAAAAAAAAAAAACTCATGTGGACAAATTTGAATAAATAGACATATAAATTGTGTATACAAAGATACTATCCTTGCAGACATAACTTAGTGGAAACTTTATCTATCAAATCAATTATTGTTGCTTTCTTATCTCATTTTCAGCTTTATTCTTTTCCCTCGAATCTTATATTATTTCATGCTTAAAAGATAACGTAGGAATAATTTTTTCCTTTAGTAAGGAAAAGAAAATTCTCACAACAATGCTATAAAATGTATTCTCTTAAGGTTTATATAAGTTCAGATTTCATGCCAAACACTTTTTGGATTGCAAACACTTCATAGAAATTGTGAATATGTTGCTCTAACCCAATAACCCTTAAAATTAATTGCTTTCAAATTTAAAACATTACAAAAAATAGTGTTATTTTTCACACTTATTTTGCCACGGTATGTTCAACCGTGGACTTTTTTTTTATATGGATAATAATTTTTTACATTTATAGTTGTCACAAATATTTAAAAAATAATAATAAATCACATATATAAGTGTGTACAATTAAAATAAAACTACACTTATAGGTGTATCAAATGTCTCCACACTTTTATTTTGAACTTTTTTTTTTTTTTTCAATTTTGCCACACTTTTAGGTGTTGACATTCAAAGAATGTTTTCACATTTTTAACTATAGACATTTGGATAATATCTCCACACTTAAATGTGTAACAAAATTTGTTACACCCATTATTATCATATATGATAAAGTGTGGAATCAATAATTTTACACATTTTTAAATGTGACCATTTGGCCTTTAAAATATAAAGAATTCAACTAGTTTTTTGTAGTGAAAACCAAATAAATACTACTAAAATACATATAAAATTACCTAAGTATATCTCATTTTTTTTTATTTTTTTTTATTTATATATTCCTACTTTGGAGTTCAACATTGGGATTCCAGATTTGGGGATTCTATTATATATGTACTAATAGGCGTTTTTTCACTGTAGCTACAGTACTCACCCAAGTTTCACGTTTGCCAATTTTAGCTCCTGAGGTTAGTGATCAATTGCGAAATTAGTCCTTAACGACCGTTATCTAACAAATATGGTTTAAATTTGAAAAGGAACAGTAACTTCAGGGGCTTTTTCTGTACAAATAATAAACAGAAACAGCCCCTAAGGTTAACTTTTTTTTCACCGTTAGTCCCTAAGGACTAACTTTGCAAAGAACGCCACGTTAAGGGACTAAAACTGAAAATAACGTTGCTACAGTGCCAAACAGTGGCTGCTACAGTAAAAAGTCAGTTTGTAATAGTGTGTGTACTGTAGCTAAGGATTTTACGCTTTTAGTCCCTCACGTTAGCTAAAAATTGCACCGTTAGTCCCCCGTTGGCGATTTTTTTGCAAATTTAGTCCCTAAAAAAATTAAAAATAATAAAAATAATTTGGATTAAACACAACATTCCCACAGCAACGCGCGGGTGCCCCCGCTCGTTTAGAACTAAAACGTGGTAATTTAGACTCTTAAAAGTCAGTTATAGATACTAAATAAGCAACAAGCCCAGTTTTGACTTTTCAAAGTCAAAATAAAGATTTGGACTTCAAATGTAGATTTGCAATAAACATATAATATGTTATGAATAGAAACTTTTCTAGTGTTCAGAGTCTAAGTTGATTCTCGTAAGACACTACATATATAAATCTATGCAAAACTAACACTATTTCAAAAGTTCTTAATGCATTCAAGGAACAAATTTTATAGATGTAGGACCACTCCTTAGATATTAAAGAGTAATTATTGTTTAGAGATCAAAATTCCAACCTCAGATGAAACTCGTTACAAAATAAACAAATGAGTAAATTACACAGTTCGTCCATGTGGTTTGAGCCAAATCCCTACCATAGTCCCTGATCTTTTTTCATCCCTATGGTTTTAATTTTGCACGCCGTTCATCCTTATCGCCCAATTCAGTTATCTTCTCCGTTAGCTCTCAGTTATCAAGTGGCAACGTTAGTCCATTAACCAAATGATCATTTGCAACGTTAGTCCTTTATACTAACGACCGTTTCAAATTAACTCAAAATTTGGTTTTCTTATACGTTTTCGTCCTTTTGTATAAGTTTTCAACCGTTTTTATACGTTTTTGACTGTTTTTATACGTTATCACCCGTTTTCGTCCGATTTTATACGTTTTCATCCGTTCTTATACGCTTTTGTACGTTTTTAAAGGTTTTCATCCGTTTTATACGTTTTTATACCATTTCATCCGTTTTCGTTTGTTTTTATACGTTTTCATATGCTTTCATCCGTTTTTATATGCTTTTACATATTTTTATACGTTTCATCCTTTTTCAACCGTTTTAATACATCTTTGTCCGTTTTTTAAACGTTTTCATCCGGTTTTATACATTTTCATCCGTTTTTATCCGGTTTTATATGTTTTCATTCGTTTTCGACCATTTTCGTCTGTTTTTATGCGTTTTCATCCGTTTTTTATCGTTTCCGTCCGCTTTTATACATTTTTCATCCCTTTTTTACCATTTGAATACGTTTCATCCGTTTGTAAGCTTTTATATGTTTTCATCTATTTTCAACCATTTTTGTCCGTTTGTATACATTTTCGTCAGTTTTCGACCATTTATATACGTTTGTATATGTTTTCATTCGTTTTTGACCGTTTTATAAAAACATACGAAAACGTAAAAAAACGGACGAAAATGTATAAAAACGGACAACACGCATTAAAACGGTCAAAAACGGATGAAAGCGTATAAAAACAGACGAAAAATGGTCAAAAACGGATGAAAACTTATAAAAGAATATAAGAACGGACGAGAACGTATGAAAACGGATAATTACGGTTGAAAACGTATGAATAAGTATAAAAGCGGACGAAAACGGATGAAAACGTATAAAAGCGTATAAAAACGGATGAAAATGTATAAAAACGTACAAAAATGGACGAAAACATATAAAAACAGACAAAAACGGTAGAAAACGGATGAAAACGTATAAAAACGGTTGAAAACATATAGAAACGGACGAAAACGTATAAGAAAACCAAATTTTGAGTTAATTGGAAATGGCCGTTAGTACAAAGGACTAACGTTGCAAACGATCGTTTGGTTAATGGACTAACGTTGCCGCTTGATAACTGAGAGTTAACGAAGAAGATAACTGAATTGGGTGATAAGGATGAATGGCGTGCAAAATTAAAACCATAGGGATGAAAAAATAATAATAATAATAAAAAATAAATAAAAAAAAAAAAAAAAAAAAAAAAAAAAAAGATCAGTGACTGTGGTAGGGATTTGGCCCAAACCACAGGGACGAACGGTGTAATTTACTCTAAACAAAATATACTGAAATGTAATAATTGGTAAATCGTGCAGCAGTTTCTATAACCCCTAACTAAAGTAAAACATAGGTAAAAGGACAAAAAAGATGTGAAATGAAGAGAAAAGTGCCGGATCATATGCATCAAACAACTCTTTAGCAACATCAATTCTCTTACACTGCAAGTAACCAGCAATCATTGCATTCCACAAAATAGAATTCTTCACTGGCATCTCATCAAAAACCCTTCTCGCTTCATCCACCATACCGTTCTGCACATACCCAGACACCATATAGCCGTCCACGTATACACATCTCTAACCAGAGACTCATCAAACAATTTCCTCGCTTCACACAAATCCCAACTCTAAGCATAACCCGAAATCATAGTATTCCACGAAACCTCATCACATATCACCATCCTATCAAAAATCACTCTCGCATCACCCAACCTCCTCTTCCTCACATACCCCGCCCATCAAACAGTTCATGAAATCCCAATTATCCTCATTATTCGCCTCAAACAAGCTCCTCGCCTCATCCACCCTCCCATTCTGAACATACGCAGAAACTATCCCATTCCACGTAATGGAATTCCTACACTCGTCCGGTATCATATCTAAAACTTTCCGGGCCTCTTCCACGTAGCCGCTCTGAGCATAGCCAGACAACATGGCATTCCAAGAAACCGCGTCTTTGAACGGCATTTGATCAAACAACTTGCTAGCTGCAGGTAGATTACCATTCCTGACACAGCCAGTGATCATGACATTCCATGAAACAAATGTTAGAATAACCCTTTTTAATATGACCTTTGACCATTTAGACCCTTGACTATGGCTTAATGACATATTATACCCTAATTACCAAAATGGCGGTTACTTGATGGAAGTAACAACCATAACAGATAAATATTCAGGGTTGTGGAGTTTTTCCTGTATCTTGTCAAGAACATATTCTCTCAATAAACACCATAACTCTTGAGAGAAATCCCTCCATCGGATTATTGGCATCACTACCGGAATTGACTAACCCTAACGCGATGGCTTCATCATCTAATCATAATCATCAGTCGGTTCTATCATCAAGTAAGTTTATTTTCATGTTCTTGATATATGATTACATGAGATTGATCCTGTATATGTTTAATTAATTTAACATGTGGTATCAAGAGCGGTTTTAATCTCATGAATTTAATTCTTATCCCTTTATTGATAATGATTCCACTAGAAATTAAGTTATTCTGTGATGACAAGATCACGTTCAATTTTGCTATGTTTTGATTCTTGACGAAAGTGACTCTCCATTATGTTAGGAACAATTATGTTGAGTAAGGATGATATCAAAACCAATAAGAAAATAAAAAGGGATGGTCTACTGCCTATAATTTACTTCCGTATATCATCCTAAGATTGTATTACATGGTCATGATTTAAATAGTATTTCCAGTCAATTGTTGTGTGATTATTTCAGTGTTGTAAATATCGGTCTTGGCGGCCGATATATCAGTGATATATCGCTTATCGGCGGTCGACCGATACGATATTTCACTTATCGGTTTGGTCAAAATCGGTCAAATATCGGTCATATCGGTCAAATATCGGTCATATCGGTCAAATATCGGTCAAATTTATCGGTCAAATTTCGGTCATATCGGTCAAATATTGGTCATATCGGTCAAATATCGATCAAATCGGTCAAATTTATCGGTTTCGAGTCAATCAGTCATATATTCGAGTTTAATTGGAGCACTTTGGTAGTATACCAGTTCTCTCTTATAAGTTATAAATATAATTTATGTTTTGTTTTGTGTTACATATGTTGCATTTCAAAAATATACATAAATTTCTTTATAATTTATGGTCTCCGATATATCACTGATATATCGCCGCCATATCGGTCTTGGCGCTTGGCGGTGGTCGACCGCCGAGGTACCGCCGAGTGATATTTACAACACTGGATTATTTGGACTCGATATACTAACGTCAGTTTACACTTTTGATTGACAACAATGATAAAATCAATACTTTCGTTGAGATTAATCTTGATTTACATAAGTCATCTGTAAATAATGTGTGATGTATATACATAACATCAGAACTTAATTATTTTCATTCTGCAATTGTTATGTGTTCTGTATGGTTCTATTAATTTATGTTTGATAACAGTATACATATTTGGTCATATGGAAATTATATCTAATCAGAATTTTGAACTTGTCGAATTCATTAAATGGTAACTTTTATGTCAATTTAGATCACCAATCCAACGAATGGTTGTGTAAATTGACATAGGAGTTTATTCATGCCATACTATGAAATTGCTTAAGTTGTCACTCAATGAACCCAACGGCTATTTGTATGATAACTTGAACAATGAAATTCATATTAGCATAATTAGTATATATGTTACGTTTCTACCCAACGGTGTTATGTGATATATGTGCATGCTTAGCCTAGTTAAAGATGATTAATGTTTTAATTGTTAACTAAACCAACATGAAGTTAATAATTAGGCACATCTTTATACCTATTATTTTGGTGTTCATGATAGGTTTATGTTTATACTGATATGCTATACATATATATCCCATTAATTCCTTTAGTTTTATCTGAGCATACATTTAATTTTCAATTTATGTCAGCATCTACCTTAACTTCCAATACGGGTTACTTGTCCGGAATTGAACCCTTAACTGGTACTAACTTCTCAACATGGAGAGATCAAGTGAAACTTACTCTCGGAGTAATGGACCTCGATCATGCACTTCGTACCAATCCTCCCGCTGCACTTACTGCTGAAAGTACAGCAGATCAAAAACGTGCTTATGACCAGTGGGAGCGATCTAACCGTATGTCTCTCATGATCAAAAAAGCGGTCCCAATAGTGAGCTAACGCCTTATACCTGAGAATACATGCTAAATGTCAGCTTATGCTGGTGAGTTCATAGTTTTAAGTTATAATGCAGTTTGTGGACCTGAAGAGTTAAGTGATATGTGTGACTAGAGGAAGGCATAGATTCGGCTATTCAACATCATCCAAATCAATTCCATATCAATCGCTGTTTAGTGGTCGTAGTGAGTGGGCCCCTCGGCGGTCACTAGCCAGACATACGTTATAGCAAGGAACCACCTATTGCTACCCTAACTAGGCCGGAGATAGATATCTATTCTTTGCTAGGTTCCAAGGCAGCCCTAGCATAAGTCAACATCTACCGCAAATCTAACCTTAACTAGCCAATACAATATAGCAAAACAAAAAGTAGTTGCAGGTCCAGAAAATATCCATTTCAAGTATATCAGTCAATCAAACAATCACTCAAATCTTAATCAAACAGTTCACGTATTCAGATAAACAATCATAGAGTTTAGATAAAACAAGCATGTATCCTCCCCCAAAATAGTTATAAAAACTGTTTAAAAAGTAAGGGGTTATGAACTCACCTTAGCCACAGCAATGCAATAATCACGACTGACACGACTGGCATATAGAGCTAATCACAACGGTATCCAGAAGATAGGTATCACGAGTACAATGGTATAGAGATGGCGTAACCTAATACGCATACGATTATCTCAGAAAATAGCTCGCGAAATAATAAAGTCTGTAAAAGACAATGTGTCATAGTTTTCGTGGATTATTCATGTCATTTCTTGTAAAAAGTTTCGTATCGACGTTTCGTAAGAAAGCTTTATGTTTCGTGTGGTGGTAAGAAAGTACGGACTCCAAATGTTACTCACGCCAAAGTGAAAAAGATATCGACAAACAACTCACGCCAAAGAGGAATAACCATCGACATAGTCGTGAAAATGCTAACAACACTCAAGCTAACCAAAGAAAACATAGATTATGACAACAATTAGCTATGTAACATAAAATAGGTCAATTGGTAAGTTTCGGTATTTACCCAATAGTCCCCAACAATTTAGAAAAGTCAAATGAATTTTATAAGAAAAGCCAAGTCGATAATCCAAATCTAAAAGGGTTTTAAAGATCTGATAAAAGTATACATTTTGAATTCTTTGTCGGGTTTTATAAATGTAAAAAGGATTGAAACTAAAAGTGTAAGTTTAAAATGCTCTTATAAAACTTGGGCACGAAGTGTCCGTTTATAAAATGTTCCCAAATCGGCAAGACTTAAATAAACTAACGTTGTAATTACAATATTTGTATGTTTTATGTTTTGTTATTATTTATTTGAGTACTAGTTTGAGTTTATCGAATGTTTTTGGTTTGTTCCGTGTCTAATATATTAAATTCTTTCCGAGTTCAATATATTATACCACCTCAAGTCTAAAATGTCCAATAATTTCAAAGTAGTCCGAATGTCCAATATGATATCGATATAAGTCCAATAATTTAAATCTCAATCCACATATATATTTAGTCTATTTTATTATGTATTAATCCAAGTCCAAGCATTCATTACAAAGTATCCGAAACGTACTAAAGTATACTAATGTCAAAACAAAATAAACATGTTAGTCAAATATTTCAATACTCGCTATATGATTATAATTTAAATCCAAGTTTAACTCCAATGGTTCTTGACCCATTACTACATCAAACGGACCCTGGGTACTCATGTGTTGTTAAGGCCCATTACCAAACTCAAACGCACCCTGTACAACATACAATAAACGCACCCTTGCAATTTATTTTGACTCGCGGCTGGAAAACGAACAACACACAAACACAAGCACAATTCTAACACCATTTTAGACGCAAGAATAACTATAGAGGTAAACATATACCCAGATGCAAATTTCCTTTGTTATCAGTATTTGTTAACACAAACTTTATCACACTCCTATTATTTGAAAATAATATCAATTAACCCTTGTGACCCTTCTTTCGTTAGACCAAGACAATCAAACACCCATGGTCAAATAAGCCATAAGCTGGAAGTCAACATCCCACTCGGGACATGTATTCGACTGGAATTAAACCATGACCAAGAATAAGTTTTACCAGCTTATTAAACCAACCAACAATAAATAAGTTCAACTAAAATAAGCAAATCCAAATTCAAACCAATACCAACATAGATGGATAAATGAATCTAAAGACCGAACCGAGAACCATATACGAGTTACATACTCGACCCGTGACCACAAAATCATAATCCAAACACCATCAGGTTTCTTACCACCCAACTCTTAAATGAAAACGTTTTCAAACCCTTTTTGATCCACGAAAACATTAACACCAATTTATATATAGTCGATTAAAACAAAAACGAACAACAAAAGAGTAGATCATGTATTTCGACATACCACCAGGATTGTGAGAGAGAAAGAAAACAAAAGAGATGAGTTGGAAGTGATGAAACTCGAACAGAAACACGATCAAACCTTCCGTTTAAAGCTCCAAAACTTGACCCAAATACCTTGGATTCTCTTCGCTCTTCAGAAAAGATGGAGGGGATGGTGGTAGAGTCATGGTGGCAACGGCGATGGTGGTGGCGCACTGCAGCGATGGCGGAGGAGAGGTGGTAGCCGGATTAAAAGTGGCGGCTGAGAAAATAGAAAGGAGGAGGCTAGGGTTTTTATAAAAGAAAATGTAAGGAGTGAAGTGGGAGTGATGGTGGTTGTTTTCTTTGATGGAGGCGGCGGCGTTTGTGGCCGGAGGTGGCCGGAATACGGCAGCAGCCCCGGAACCCTAGGAGAAAGGAGAAGAGGAAGATAGGGGAGTCTAAGGTTTCTCCCAAATGATTTTGTAACCTAAAATCTGATTTAAAGAAAGTCGAGGGTAGGTGGTGTAAAATTAATCCAGGGGCCAGTTGAGTAATTTATAATATCTTTTAGTAAATGAGACTCGGGGCTCGTTTAGACTAGTAAACGATGAATTCATGTCACAGGAATTTCACCAACACGCTCAGAATAAAATTTCCGATAAAAATGGCTATAAACATGCCTCGTATCTCACAATTAATACCAAACTCAAATAAACGGTCTTTTCTCGAAAATAGAACATATCAGGAATTTTACGGGTTGTCACATCCGATGTTGTTTACTTTTTAAAAAATTCTTTCATTCTTTAGTTACAATGAGGAATTAGAATCTCGTGCTCTACAACGGGGTTGAATCATAGATCCTTAGTGTGTTTTATGAAAATAATAGTAATTCAATCATGTATCTCAGTATGATACTAAAGCATTGATCTATAAATTACAAGTTATATACTTTTTAGTTTGTGTCTAGTAATAAAAAAATTGTGACAATTATGACAATTAGTGAGGAAGATGGCACAAGATATGATTACAAGGATGTTGTTGCACAATTTTTAAAGTATTTTGAAGGTTTCCTAGGAATTAATCCTGATGTGAGCAGTCTTAATGATGATGATAATAGCCTTTTTGTCAATAAAGTATCTGATGATGAAGCTGCTAATATGATAAGAGGGGTTACTAATGTTGAAATCAAGATGTCATTGTTTGACATTTATGATGATAAAGCTCTAGGACCTGATGGTTTCACCTCCAAGTTCTTCAAAAAAGCTTGGTCTACAGTTAAGAAAGATTTTTGTGAAGTTGTCAAGCAATTCTTTGTGACAGGGAAGCTTTTAGGGGAAGTCAATGCCATACTCATTGCTCTTGTGCCTAAGTCTAATACTCCTCAAAAGGTATATGATTTTAGACCTATAGCATGTTGCAATGTCATATATAAATGTATTAGCAAGATACACACAAATAGGATTAAAAATGTTCTTAGTCAAGTGGTAGATGTGAACCAAAGTGCATTCATTCCTGGGAGGGCTATAACTGACAATATTTTGTTAACTCACATTTATTAAAGGGGTATAACTGTGCTAATGGGCCAAAGAGAGTGTCTTTTAAGAATGACATACAAAAAGCCTATGACACTATTAATTGTTAGTTCATTAAAATGATTATACTTAAGTTTAGATTTCCTAAACAAATGGTAGATTGGATTATGACATGCATCACTACTGCTAAATTTACCATTTGTGTTAATGGAGAGAGATATGGTTATATCTTAGTATCATACTAAAGAATTGATCTTATAAATTACAAGTTATATATATTTTTAATCTGTGTGTAGTTATAAAAAATTGTGTGTTTGCCATGTTTTCTTTCAATTCTAATTTTAAAAAGATGTTTGATATGCGAACTTAACAAATATGATGTAATTTAATAAGAACTCAGTCAGTTTGTAAACACTTTGAAATACAAATACAATTAAAAAGAAGAAAAAAAAAAAAAAAAAAAAAAAAAAAAAAAAAAAAAAAAGGTGAATGCAAGGATCAAATGGTGGCTTCAAATACCCTTGCAAAAAACATTTTCCACTATGCTAAACTTTGACTTGTGTTTTATCTTACTAAAGTAAATCTGTACATATATATGAGACAAGATATGAGTTGTATTTGATGCTTTGAAAGTTGTACCATGAGAATGAAATGCCACTTGGCATGAAGTGCTGACTGGATAATATGAGTCATCATGTGACTAGGCAGTCTCATCCACGCTGGCAAGTCTATGCTACCACGAAATTGGTACAAAAAATTAGACACTTATGGGAATCGAACCCGGGTCTTTCCACCCATTCAACATAGTGTCAACTAATGGAGCAAGTTGGTTTTGGTGATAAATGCATACAATCCTAACATGTCATGCACTAGTACAAAAAGTGGTATTGGTCACGCCAGAAATGTGTGACGATATGCATATAGTCACACACGTTTTTTTCGTTGTGTGTCACCATAGGTGGCATATGGTGACATTGTTGAGTTCGTGACCATTGTCATTGAAAAAGAGTGACCAAAACCCGAATATGTGTAACAAATTATGCACAAGTTTTGTTGGATTAATGAGTATGCGTGACCGTAAACACTTTATAGTCACACGAATGTTTTTTAGAGTAACTATTGTTCGTCCTTTGGCCACATAAATATATAATGTATGTGACATTTGAGATGATTTATTCAAGCAAATGTGTATTTTGTGTGACTATTTCCGTCCTATGGCCATATGAATATATAATAAATGTGACGTTTGTGATGATTTAGTCATACAACGAGTGTTGTTTTTTTGGAGTTAGTCACATATAATTAAGCAAAAAGTGGCTAAAAGTGTTAATAAGTGTGACCATATGCTGTTTAAAATAAAGAAATGTGTATTTTGTGTGACTATTGTTCATCCAATGGTCACATGAATTTTTAGTTTGTGTAGAGTCTCAGAGGAAAAAAATAATAATAAAAAACTTTCTGCTCACAAAATAAGCTGACAAAATACCTTATATTTTCGCCAATAAAGAAGATCCAGTTATGTTGATCTTTGCCGTTGTGGATCAACTGAGGTGGGTAGCGTAGGACGTTTGTGTTGCATACAGTAGGGTCTGTTGCATTGATCTGTAATTTTATATAATATTAAGAGCCAACTAAAATAACTACTATACATTTATGTATAACATAACATATTTCAAAGATTAATGTTACATCACAACAGCAAGAAGAGATAACTTATCTCGCTGTTTGGGATTTTTTTTTTTTTTTTTTTTTTTTTTTTTACTATATTTAAAAGAGAGTAACGCACTAAAGTTGTTGAAATGTAAAATTGCAGATGTTAAACGCATAAAAAATTGGGTTGTCCTTACTAGTCCTATTCTGTCATTAAAGTAACGCCTCCACAATGGCCGTGCCTTTTGTTGGTCACCAACATCCCAAGGCGTGAAGACCACATTCTTATATTGGACTTTTTCCACATTAAACCCTGCCATAAAAGATAATAGTCACAAATCTTGACCATCATGTGTTGTTATCTCTTCCATTAGAATGAGTAACATGTAAAAACTGTTTTCGGTTAAAACACATAAATTTTGTTGACTGAAGTGCATATGCAATATCTACTTCTGAAAAGTAACAGTAGGTACGAAAACAATGAAACTACAAAAATCATAAACTTTATTACTGTAAATCTAAAGTTAAAATCAGTCATGAGTATTACTCCCTTCGTCCCACATTAAATGTCCTATTTGACTTTTCAAAGTATTTTTTTCACAACTTTGACCTTAATTATTTTTGTTTGTGTTATATAATACTTGATGCAAAATATATGAATGGATTGAGTATTAAATGTATTTTCACTGCGTATAAATTTTATCAAATACTATATTACACAATCAAAAATATTTAAGGTCAAAGTTGTGAAAAAAAGACTTTGAAAAGTCAAACAGGACATTTAATGTGGGATGGAGGTAGTAAAATATATCCATATATTGTTATTTATGCACGCATCCGAAATCTCCTTAAAAGTCAATAAATTTAGCATAACACAAAAGTTGTGAATATGAGACGAAATCGACGACATTTATTTGACTAAATTTGTAAATCGTATTTACCAACATTTCAGTGTTACAAATATCCCGAACACATTTTTTTTTTTTTTTTTTTTTTTTTTTTTTTTTGTAGTAGCCTGATCCTAATATATCTTAAGTCCACAACAACCTGATATGCATATCAAGTGTACGCCTACCTCACTTTAGAAGCTTTGAAAGCAACTTTTTGACATATAAAATGAAAGTAGTGGTTTATGCTTCCCAATCTTAGCAAGAAAGATTTTATATTTAAATTTAATACTGTGTTTAGGATTGAGTAGAAGCAACAAAACGGTAGAGTAAAACCCATTAACCAAACCGCGTGAACCAACTAATTAGAACTTACAAAAGGCTGCACTTTGATATGTGGTTCTGCCAGTGTTGTGTCTTCTGCTTCCGGGAATAATGGTTTTGTTGATATGCAGTTAACGCACCCGTTTTGATTTTGAACTGCCCGCTCCTATTCTCAACCACCACCGGCTGCGGTCTTATAACCAAAAACATAACAAATGTGACTTCTTCGACATACCCATTATCACACAATCCATTTATTGTAGTGAGTAGAGGCTCACTGGAATTCTTGACCATTGTGGGTGTGATGTCGTTAGGAGCACATTCCTGCTTGGCTAGCTCACTTGTAATCAGGCCTGAAGTTAAGCATATTATAGAAACGTCGCCCAGCTAAAAAAATGAAAATTTTTTGATAAAATGGCCAACACTATTATATCTAACCTGGCATTGATTGACATCTACCCCCGGAAGAGCAAAGTCTGGCCTAGTCAATAGGTTCCATTCATCTCGTACCTATCCAAACCAACAAAACTGTCACACCCCCAAAATACCTGAATGGCAGCGGAATGGAATACCTGAGGGTGTAACGGATCATAGCACACAACCAGGATATATTGAACGACCTAAAGTGTCGTTTATAAAATACATCGTTTGATTCATTCAAAATATTCAGAGTTATAAAACATTGGTCCCATAAGTTGGAAAAGGTTTAAAGAAACAAGTTTAGTACAATCAAACGATAGTTCAAAGTGCATGAAATCCAAAAGAGACGCGTCATCCTTGATACACAAAGAGACTCCATGCAATGCCATGAGAAATGCCTTAGATACCTGAGAAATACATTGCGAAAAACGGTCAACATAAAGTTGGTGAATAATCATAGGTTTGTAAGTAAATCGTAAGTACATAAGCCACAAGTAATAAGTAGACCGACACGAATGTCAAAAATGCTACATTGGCTCTTAAGCTCATGACCCCGAAGCTAGACTTTGTAATGCCCCACCCGAGTGTTTACCAGACACTCAATTCGTTAAGACATGAAATGCATTCGTCCGTTTGGAGCAACCCAAACACGAATGGAGGCGTCACCCTCGATAGATCTATCCACTCACTCTCGCTTAGCTAAAATTAACGGTCCATGATATATATAAGGGGACTTAACATGGTAGTAGGCAACTTAAGCAATGTATGGAATTTGATATACTTGGGCATGTACAAAAATAATTGTGCAATGTAATCTCCCCCGTGGGATTTAAAATCAAATAAGTAATTAAAACGGGGCTATGAGAACTCACCTCAAAAGGATGATACAACGATGGTACAATGATGTAAGAGTAATCGGGACAATGAGGCGCGTACACTAGCCGCAACCTAAATGAATAATCGCGATCTAATTAAGATCAAGTCGAAATGAAATGAATGCACATGCACATGATACTCATACCACTCGTAATTTGAAAATACTTGTTATCGTCATGGTAAAATAGATTTCCATACTTAGGAAAAATAATTCCATTTTAGAGAAGTATATAACTTGTTGTACTAACTCGTACTAAAGTTAGCGTTAAAATCCTTGTATTGAAAACCTTGAAATACGTCGTTAAGTCGTATAAGTATTCCCTCGAGTCGTACGTATTCGTTTGATAAGAAAATAGTCCTTAGTAATATTTACTAGAAAATATACCGTTTAACGCGTACGTTATTATTTTTATTTGTGTCCATATATATATATATATATAGTTTGACGATGTTAGAATGGTCATAACTTTGTCGTGTCAAGCTCGTTTTCCTTGTTCTTTATGTCCACGGATTCGTCTTTGTGTATACTAGTATATTTTAGACAACTCGGCTCTTTTAGGTTACGTTTAAGGCCTCAAAATATCCATCGTATTCTGCCCAACAGCAAGCAGTTTTCTGGAAAAGTAGTTTTCGTCGTTAAGTTTGCAAAAATCATAACTCCTTCGTTATAAACTCGTTTTAATCCATTCTTTCGCCTAAAGTTTCGTTTTTGAATGTATTTTCTAAATCTTTGGTCAAAACTTAGTCATCACTTACTGATTTTCCCACGAATTTAAAATAAGGACAGTAGGTATTTCAAAAGTTCCAAAAATCATTTCCAAGTCTCTAAACTAGTTCCACCATCCATCAATCCACCTTCAAACACCACAAGGCTAATCTAATCCTACCATACACCTTCTTAGGGTGTCATGGGTCCTAAAATATCATCCAACCACTAGGTCTAACAAGAGTTTCATATGTTTCCATTTTTAGGGCTTCAAAGTTAAAATATACAAAATGAAGTGGTACAAGTTGATACATGTGTAAGATCTTATAAGAAAATTATATGAACATAATAATAACTTGTAAAAATCATAAAAATGAGCTTGTATACTTACTTGGTGGTTTAGAGAGTTTAGATGATAAAAAGCTTACTAATCCTTGAGTTTTTATTTCAAAACTCTAACAAGGATGATTATACTAACTAGTTTATAATATGATCTTGTAAAATTTTTCTTCCTTGCTCCTTGTCTACTCCAATTCGAACCAAAATACCAAGAAAATGAGAGAAAAAGTCTTGCTAGTTTGTAAGAAAAGTGATTTTGTGATGAAAGAGTAAAAAAAAGTTTAATATATACTTGGACAAAAGTTTGGTGTGCAATAAATAGGTTTGGTGAGGTAATAAAAGTTTGAAGACCTTTTGGGGGGGGGTTGGCCGGTTTTGGGGAGGGAAAAGGGGAATGGTGTTGGGTAGTTAGTTAGTAAAAATTGGTGTTAGTAATTAAGTATAGTTAGGTTAGGTTTAGGTTTAAGGTTTAATCGGGTACCGGGTTTGTTAAAAATAAGTTTTGTTGAAGTTATTCGGGACGTAATAAAGTTATAAAAGTTGTAAAAATAAGTCGGGTACAAGTACGGAGAGTTAGGGTGATTATCGTTCAATTTTGATGAAAACCGGCGTTATTAAGTTAAGCGTACGATACGTATTAGTTAAATTTCCAAAATACCGGGTAAATTAATATTATAGTTTTTATATTATAGAAATGAGTATAAAAATGTATTAGGATCATAGTCGGGAGTGTCGGACACGTTAGACACTTTTATAGCTCGCGTATTAGCGTTTATTGAAATAAACGTACGTAATTCGTTAATCGTACCAAAAGTAGTAATTTAGATATCCTACGAGTGGAATAGTATGCAAGTGCCCTAATGATGATATGCAGACTATTTCTAGTCCGTATGAAGTGTCCCTGACAATAATGCATGAATTCGCTCCTGAACCAATACGGTTACGCGAATTTGAACACACGTAAACTAAATTTACGATGACATGAATAATGCACGTGAATAGTGGTTTTCTCTCGGAAATGAATAGTGTCAAGTGAATAGTAAAATTTCTGAAAGTGTCTCGGAATGTCAAATTGACCTCAAAAACGATGAATAGTAAAACGATGAATAGTGATCGATGAATAGTAATTTGTGAATAGTAGAATATCGAAGTTTGGGAAAATGACCTGAAATTGTGGGTTGTGACAGTCGCCCATCCAAAAAGGAATTCAGTCCCTGAATTCAGTCAGTGTTGGTCTCGGTACTAGGCTCGGTGAAAAGTTGTGGATACTTGCGTCGCATTTGGTCTTCTCGTTCCCAAGTAAACTCGGGTCCTCTTCGAGAATTCCAACGAACCTTCACGATCGGAATTCGACTTTGTTTCAACTGTTTGATCTCGCGATCCATGATTTCAACTGGTTCTTCCACAAAGTTAAGCTTGTCATCGAGTTGTATTTCTTCTAATGGTATAATGGCAGACTCGTCCGAAAGACATTTCTTAAGGTTCGAAACATGAAACGTGTTATGTACGTTGCTAAGTTCTGACGGAAGTTCAAGCTTGTAAGCAACCGGACCAATCCTTTCCAGGATCTTGAATGGTCCAATGTATCTCGGATTCAATTTCCCGCGTTTTCCAAAACGTATTACGCCTTTCCAAGGCGAGACTTTCAACATAACTTTGTCTCCGATCTGGAATTCCAATGGTTTGCGTCGAACATCGGCGTAGCTTTTCTGTCGACTTCTAGCAGTTTCGAGTCTCTCTCGAATTTGAATTATCTTTTCTGTTGTTTCTTGTACCATCTCCGGGCCAGTACATTGTACTTCACCGACTTCGGCCCAACAAACTGGAGATCGACACTTACGACCATAAAGTGCCTCAAATGGTGCAGCCTTAATGCTCGAATGGTAACTGTTGTTGTAAGAAAACTCGATTAACGGCAAATGGTTAGCCCAACCATTTCCAAAGTCAATCACACATGCTCTAAGCATGTCCTCAAGTGTCTGAATAGTCCTCTCGCTCTGACCATCGGTCTGAGGATGGTAAGCAGTGCTCATGTCTAACTTGGATCCAAAAGAATCTTGTAATGACCGCCAAAAGTTCGAAGTAAAACGACTATCTCTGTCGGAAATGATAGAAACTGGTGCACCGTGTCTTGAGACTATTTCCTTGACATAAAGTCTAGTAAGTTGTTCCATCGAATAAGTCTCTCTAATGGGTATGAAATGAGCTGATTTGGTAAGTCGATCGATGATTACCCAAATAGCATCGAAACCTCCTGACGTCTTTGGAAGTTTAGTGACAAAATCCATAGCAATACGTTCCCACTTCCATTGTGGAATCTCTGGTTGTTGAAGTAACCCTGACGGTTTCTGGTACTCGGCTTTCACTTTAGCACAAGTAAGACATTTGCTGACGTACATAGCTATTTCTGCCTTCATATTCGGCCACCAATAAAGCTTTTTGAGATCCTGATACATCTTATCAGAACCTGGATGAATAGAGTACTTCGACTTGTGTGATTCATGCATAATCAATTCTCGCACTCCACCATAGAGTGGTATCCAACTTCGGTCCTTGAAGCATAACACTCCATCTGATCTCTTTACAAAGCCATTTTCGCTTTCTGGCATACCATAAAGTTTCTCATGCGGTCGGTTTCCTTCCTTGAGAGCCTCAATCTGAGCCTCTAGAATTTTCGATGGTAATGGTGAAATGATAGTCATTCCCAATGACCTGACTCTCAAAGGTTTGAGTCGTTCTTTTCGGCTAAGTGCATCTGCTACAACATTCGCTTTCCCTGGGTGATATCGGATTTCACAATCGTAATCACTCAACAACTCTAGCCAACAACGTTGTCTCATATTAAGTTCCTTCTGATCGAGTATATGCTGTAAGCTCTTGTGGTCGGTAAAAATTACACACTTAGTACCATAAAGGTAGTGTCTCCAAATCTTGAGTGCAAAAACTACCGCACCCAATTCCAAGTCATGAGTAGTGTAATTCTTCTCGTGTATCTTAAGCTGTCTAGATGCATAAGCTATCACCTTCTCGTGTTGCATTAGCACAGCTCCAAGTCCTTGATGCGAAGCATCGCAATATACCACAAAGTTCTCAATACCTTCAGGTAGTGACAAAATCGGCGCGCTACAAAGCTTTTGTTTCAATAGTTGAAATGCGGACTCTTGTTTTTCTCCCCACTCGTACTTCTCATTCTTTTGTGTCAGTTTCGTCAACGACTTCGCTATCTTAGAAAACCCTTCAATAAACCTTCTGTAATATCCGGCAAGTCCTAGAAATTGACGAATTTCCGTAGGAGACTTGGGCGTAGCCCAATCCTTAACTGCCTCGATCTTTGCCGGGTCGACTTGTAAACCTTGGCTATCAATGACGTGACCAAGAAATTGAACTCTACGTATCCAAAAATCACACTTAGAAAATTTGGCATACAATTGCTCCTTCATGAGTAGTTCCAGTATTGTTCTGAGGTGTTCTTCGTGATCTTCCTTACTCTTGGAATAAATCAAGATATCGTCAATGAATACGATCACAAACTTATCGAGATACGGTTTGCACACCCTATTCATGAGATCCATAAATACCGCAGGTGCGTTGGTTAATCCAAAAGGCATCACTTGAAATTCATAATGACCGTAGCGTGTTCTAAATGCCGTCTTCGGGATATCCTCTTCCCGAACTCTAAGTTGATGGTAACCAGATCTTAAATCAATCTTGGAATAAAAACTAGAACCTTGTAACTGGTCGAACAAGTCGTCAATTCTGGGGAGTGGATAACGGTTCTTAATCGTTAACTTGTTCAGCTCACGATAGTCGATGCACATTCTGAAGGTTCCGTCCTTCTTCTTCACAAACAAAACCGGCGCTCCCCAAGGCGAGGAACTCGGTCTAATGAATCCTTTGTCCAAAAGTTCTTGCAATTGATTCGACAATTCTTGCATTTCCGAAGGTGCAAGTCTATACGGTGCTCGTGCAATCGGTGCAGCTCCTGGCACTAATTCAATTTGAAACTCAACTTGTCGTGTAGGCGGAAGTCCTGGCAATTCTTCCGGAAAAACTTCTTGAAATTCCTTAACAATTGGCACATCTTCAAGTCGTCTCTCATCCGACTTCTTCTCCGTGATGTGAGCCAAGAATGCATAACAACCTTTCTTTATGTACTTCTCGGTTTTAATGCACGATATTATACTGAGTCTAGTTCCACTTCGCTCTCCGCGAACAACCAAAGTTTCACCGTTATAAGGAAGGTGAACAACTTTCTCATCACAAATAATTCTCGCTCGATGCCGAGATAACCAATCCATACCGATCACAACGTCGAAACTTCCAAGTTCTACAGGCATAAGGTCTATATTGAATGGATGGTTTAGGAAATTTATAGTGCAACCACGGATAATGGTGTTGGTGTTAACTAAAGATCCATTGGCTAATTCAACGATATAGGAAATGTCTAATGGGATTGGTTCTATGTTAAGCAAAGGTGCAAATGCAATAGAAACAAAACTTCTATCCGCTCCTGAATCAAATAAAATGGATGCATAACGGTTATTAACGAGGAACGTACCCGCAACAACATTCGGGTCTTCTTTGATATCGTCTCCTCCCATGACATAAGCTCTTCCTCGAGCCATTCCATTTTGGTTTCCTGTTCCTTGATTCTTCTTCTTCGGGCACTCATTCCTAAAGTGTCCAAGTTCTCCACAGCCAAAACATGTTACCGGTGGTTTCTGATTGCCACCAAAGTTTGGACCCTTGCAATCTTTGGTGTAGTGACCAGCTTTCTTGCAGTTGCCACATAGATCTGGGCAACGTCCTGGGTTATGATGCTTCTGACAACTTTCGCACTTGGGTAATTTACCCTCATATCCCTTCCTTTCAGTCGGCCCTGCAGCATAGGCCTTTGCCACTTCTTGCCTCTTAGGTGGCGGCTGAACAGCGTTTCCACCTTGGTTGTAATCAAACCTTCTCTTGTTGTTGTTATTGTTGTTTGGATTGTTGTTTCGGTTATTGGGATAGTTGCGGTTCCGATTGTTGTTATAGTTGTTGTTGTTGTTCCGAGTGTTGGTGTAGTTGGTGTTGTTTGAACGGTAGTTGTTGTTGACAGCAGATTTCCCTTTGACTACTTGAACCATGAGTTTCTGAGTTATACGAATAGCCTCTTCCATTGATTGAGGGTCGAAAGAAATCACATCTCCTCGAACACTTTCAGGTAATCCACCAACAAAGTTTTCCATCTTTTTCTCATCATCGGGAACCATAGTTGGACATAGTGCAGCCAACTCTTGAAACCTCCTGAAATAAGTCTCAATGTCATCACCTTTAGTCACAAGCTCATAAAATTCCGTTTCCATCTTTTGCATCTCGGTACGAGGGCAAAACTTCTTTGTCATCAATTTCTTGAATTCCCCCCAAGTAAGCTTGTGAGCATTTTCCATACCAATCGGCTGAGCATACGAATTCCACCAAGACATAGCTTCATCAAGAAGCATACCTGTAGCAAACTTCACCTTGCTAACTTCCGGGCATTTACACATGAGAAAAACATTCTCAGTCTTTTCGAACCAGCGGATTAGAGCAACCGCTCCTTCAGTGCCCTTAAATTTGACGGGATCACTAATCTTGAAATCTTTCCATGTACATCCACGCCTAGCAGTGGGTGGTTCAACGACCTCGGTATTAGAAGCAGCCTCAGCAGCCCTTGCAGCAACCTCAGCTCTCTCAACCTCCAGAGCTTCTGCAATACTATCCCTGACCAACTTGCGGATAGCGGCTTGAGTCATAGTGGGGGTTTCCTGTGCAGTCTTACTCTTCCTTGGTGCCATATTTCTGATAAATCACAATGGAAATAACCATGAGAAAAATCATAATAGAAATAGTCATCGTACCAAAGATATACACCCACAACATGTACGAATACAACCACAACAAATATAGATACAACCACGACATGTACGAATACAACCACAATCTGTGTCGATACAACCCAACACGTACGAATACAACCACGACATGTATATATATAACCACAACCTGGATAAATACAATAATAACAAAGAGCAACCACGAAACATCATAAATATAATCACAACACATGAATATAATACATGAAAATTTCGGTCTACATGGACCGATATAATATATAGCACAACATTTCCACATAGTAGAGTCGCACTTGATAATATTTGTTTGTACAACAATCAAAAGATTATAAGTTCTTGAACTATGTCCCACATCCCGGGACTAGGAAAATAATACAAGCTAATATATAATACCAGTCTACGTCTAGGCTCCTCCCGGTGCTCTAGACGGTCCAGGCTCTCCCCTCAAGCGGCGAATCTCATGATCCATCGCCACCACAATCTCCTCAAGATACTCAAGTCGTAACTGGGAAGAAGCATCCCTACGCTCCAAAACAACTACCCTCTCTCGAAGCAATGTCAACCCATCTACCTGCTCCCACTGGGTCTCCTGTGTCGCCTGAGCTCGATCTCGAATCTCAGGTAACTCATCCCTAAGTAGCTCAATCTCCTCCTGATGCCTCAACTGTCGTGCCTCTAGTCCATGGTAAGACACATCAATACTAACTCTGCCCTGAACCAAATCCTCAACCTGCTCCTCAACAGCCTCAAGTCTAGTGGTAATGATCTCATCAACTCGATACCCCAACCTATCTACTTGCTCCTGCTGAGCACCCATCTGATCCTCTAATGTGACAGCTGTAGGGCTCCTAGCCGCAGCAGCTCTAGAACTCTCACCTATGTGGTACTCTGGTAGTGGTGAAAAGTCATCAGTCTCAGTGGTAAGTGAATCTGGAGTGGTAAGCCTTGCACGCTTCCGAAGCGGCAAGAGTGAGGTAGGCATAGGAGTAGTAGTGGGTAAGGCTGGTGGTGGTGGTGTAGGCAAAATAGGACTCGGGAGACTCCTATAAGTAGATGTAGAAATACGAACCCTCTTCCTAGGGCCCTGAACAGTCTTCTCCCTAGGAAACATAAGTCTCGGCTCTGAATGGACAGTAGTAGTAGGAGATGATGGTATGTCAGTAGGTATAGTAGGATGGACATGGGGAGTAGGAGCCGTCTCCTCCTCCTCGAAAGGTTCGGTATCATCATCTGACGCCAAAAGTGGCAACTCAGGTGTAGGAGAAACAAGTGGTGAAACAGCAGTAGAGGACACAGAGTCCTCATCATCAGAATCTGAGATGGTGTAAAGTATGACAGTGTCGGGATACGAAGACATGTCTCTGTGATAATCAAGGTGAAATAAAAATAAATAACTCGCATAATGGCATCGCCTAAAAATAAGCAAATATGCACTTATGATGAAATGATGATATGCTATGATAGTGTGGTTATAGTCTAGGGTCAATGATGCAACCTAGTTCGCTATAACCTTAGCTCTGGTACCAATCTGTCACACCCCCAAAATACCTGAATGGCAGCGGAATGGAATACCTGAGGGTGTAACGGATCATAGCACACAACCAGGATATATTGAACGACCTAAAGTGTCGTTTATAAAATACATCGTTTGATTCATTCAAAATATTCAGAGTTATAAAACATTGGTCCCATAAGTTGGAAAAGGTTTAAAGAAACAAGTTTAGTACAATCAAACGATAGTTCAAAGTGCATGAAATCCAAAAGAGACGCGTCATCCTTGATACACAAAGAGACTCCATGCAATGCCATGAGAAATGCCTTAGATACCTGAGAAATACATTGCGAAAAACGGTCAACATAAAGTTGGTGAATAATCATAGGTTTGTAAGTAAATCGTAAGTACATAAGCCACAAGTAATAAGTAGACCGACACGAATGTCAAAAATGCTACATTGGCTCTTAAGCTCATGACCCCGAAGCTAGACTTTGTAATGCCCCACCCGAGTGTTTACCAGACACTCAATTCGTTAAGACATGAAATGCATTCGTCCGTTTGGAGCAACCCAAACACGAATGGAGGCGTCACCCTCGATAGATCTATCCACTCACTCTCGCTTAGCTAAAATTAATGGTCCATGATATATATAAGGGGACTTAACATGGTAGTAGGCAACTTAAGCAATGTATGGAATTTGATATACTTGGGCATGTACAAAAATAATTGTGCAATGTAATCTCCCCCGTGGGATTTAAAATCAAATAAGTAATTAAAACGGGGCTATGAGAACTCACCTCAAAAGGATGATACAACGATGGTACAATGATGTAAGAGTAATCGGGACAATGAGGCGCGTACACTAGCCGCAACCTAAATGAATAATCGCGATCTAATTAAGATCAAGTCGAAATGAAATGAATGCACATGCACATGATACTCATACCACTCGTAATTTGAAAATACTTGTTATCATCATGGTAAAATAGATTTCCATACTTAGGAAAAATAATTCCATTTTAGAGAAGTATATAACTTGTTGTACTAACTCGTACTAAAGTTAGCGTTAAAATCCTTGTATTGAAAACCTTGAAATACGTCGTTAAGTCGTATAAGTATTCCCTCGAGTCGTACGTATTCGTTTGATAAGAAAATAGTCCTTAGTAATATTTACTAGAAAATATACCGTTTAACGCGTACGTTATTATTTTTATTTGTGTCCATATATATATATATATATAGTTTGACGATGTTAGAATGGTCATAACTTTGTCGTGTCAAGCTCGTTTTCCTTGTTCTTTATGTCCACGGATTCGTCTTTGTGTATACTAGTATATTTTAGACAACTCGGCTCTTTTAGGTTACGTTTAAGGCCTCAAAATATCCATCGTATTCTGCCCAACAGCAAGCAGTTTTCTGGAAAAGTAGTTTTCGTCGTTAAGTTTGCAAAAATCATAACTCCTTCGTTATAAACTCGTTTTAATCCATTCTTTCGCCTAAAGTTTCGTTTTTGAATGTATTTTCTAAATCTTTGGTCAAAACTTAGTCATCACTTACTGATTTTCCCACGAATTTAAAATAAGGACAGTAGGTATTTCAAAAGTTCCAAAAATCATTTCCAAGTCTCTAAACTAGTTCCACCATCCATCAATCCACCTTCAAACACCACAAGGCTAATCTAATCCTACCATACACCTTCTTAGGGTGTCATGGGTCCTAAAATATCATCCAACTACTAGGTCTAACAAGAGTTTCATATGTTTCCATTTTTAGGGCTTCAAAGTTAAAATATACAAAATGAAGTGGTACAAGTTGATACATGTGTAAGATCTTATAAGAAAATTATATGAACATAATAATAACTTGTAAAAATCATAAAAATGAGCTTGTATACTTACTTGGTGGTTTAGAGAGTTTAGATGATAAAAAGCTTACTAATCCTTGAGTTTTTATTTCAAAACTCTAACAAGGATGATTATACTAACTAGTTTATAATATGATCTTGTAAAATTTTTCTTCCTTGCTCCTTGTCTACTCCAATTCGAACCAAAATACCAAGAAAATGAGAGAAAAAGTCTTGCTAGTTTGTAAGAAAAGTGATTTTGTGATGAAAGAGTAAAAAAAAGTTTAATATATACTTGGACAAAAGTTTGGTGTGCAATAAATAGGTTTGGTGAGGTAATAAAAGTTTGAAGACCTTTTGGGGGGGGGGGGGGGGGGTTGGCCGGTTTTGGGGAGGGAAAAGGGGAATGGTGTTGGGTAGTTAGTTAGTAAAAATTAGTGTTAGTAATTAAGTATAGTTAGGTTAGGTTTAGGTTTAAGGTTTAATCGGGTACCGGGTTTGTTAAAAATAAGTTTTGTTGAAGTTATTCGGGACGTAATAAAGTTATAAAAGTTGTAAAAATAAGTCGGGTACAAGTACGGAGAGTTAGGGTGATTATCGTTCAATTTTGATGAAAACCGGCGTTATTAAGTTAAGCGTACGATACGTATTAGTTAAATTTCCAAAATACCGGGTAAATTAATATTATAGTTTTTATATTATAGAAATGAGTATAAAAATGTATTAGGATCATAGTCGGGAGTGTCGGACACGTTAGACACTTTTATAGCTCGCGTATTAGCGTTTATTGAAATAAACGTACGTAATTCGTTAATCGTACCAAAAGTAGTAATTTAGATATCCTACGAGTGGAATAGTATGCAAGTGCCCTAATGATGATATGCAGACTATTTCTAGTCCGTATGAAGTGTCCCTGACAATAATGCATGAATTCGCTCCTGAACCAATACGGTTACGCGAATTTGAACACACGTAAACTAAATTTACGATGACATGAATAATGCACGTGAATAGTGGTTTTCTCTCGGAAATGAATAGTGTCAAGTGAATAGTAAAATTTCTGAAAGTGTCTCGGAATGTCAAATTGACCTCAAAAACGATGAATAGTAAAACGATGAATAGTGATCGATGAATAGTAATTTGTGAATAGTAGAATATCGAAGTTTGGGAAAATGACCTGAAATTGTGGGTTGTGACAAAAACTGTAAGCTAAAGTGGCAACAATGGCTAATTATATTTTGTATTTGGTAGCTATGAAAATTAAATACAGCTGTATACATTAATAATTGGTGGGAAGAAAATGTTCAAAGGAAAACAAACACCGTCTCTGTCTCAGTATTTAAGCAACAAATATCTCAGTATTTAAGCAACAAATATAAACGTATAAAACATGGAGATTATTCAAATGATTTAAAATGTGATATGGATATGCATACACATATACTTTTACATACATGTGCTAATGGTGATATCGAGCACTTAAAGTCCAGCATGGTGACTTTAGTGCCCTCTTGCAATATTTTCAGCTTCTGATTTACGCCCAACCCTGCACGTTCCACAAATGGCTTTATAAACAAAACATAAAATCTTTACATCAATATAACGTAATGCAACCCATCATGACACAATTGTGATAGCGCTATATATTTCTATTTTTAAGGCGACTGTGAATAAAAGTATGTACATCATACCTGCAAAAGCCAAAAAAATGCATATCCGGGGTGTCAATGCCTCCACCAAGTACTCCTTCACATACACACCAATACACTATTATCCGCTCATCTTCATCTACACAACAACTCTAATCTCAGCCCCATTTAAGCACCTAAACCGACCCACCTCAAGTCCCATTTCAGCAATCAAACCCAACGCTCTTTCACCAAGATATAAGCAGTTAAGAAAACTAAGCATGATCACTAAAAAGTGCATGTGGGATCGCGGCTTATACCAGTAAAGGCAAAAAAATTAAAGAAGGCGCGCGAAGGAATTCTGTTAACAAATCTGCTTATGGTGAGATAAGGAATTCCATTAGCGAAGGAATTCCATTAGCAAATCTTTTTAGTGACTGTCTACCATAGTCTTGCTTAAATATCAATTTCAAATAAAAACATGACTGTCTATAAGCTGTCTACCATAGTCTGCTTATATCAGCTTACCCAAGATGTCTGGCCCGGCCATTTTTCCACCTTTAATATATGCTAAAAGTCATGTTGGATATTTAAGCAAGACTATGGTAGATAGTCATGTATTAAGAAGATGATTATACCTGACGAATTCCTATGCAAGCGTTGAAAAACCACTACAATAGCTGCTTTTCATTTTCATTTGCAGGTGCAAGTTTGCTGTGTGACACTGCAATTGACAATGAACTCAAGTTAAGCCTACATTAACTCTGCTATTTGCTCGTAAAAGGTACTTACATGTGCATTCATGCTGCCCTGTGTTCCTTTTCATCATCTTTTGAAAAACCTTCGCAATGGAATCTATTACCTACACAAGACATTTCATTCATTATTAGTTTATAGTTGTTTCCAAACACAATATATCAGTTTAAAGTGTGACATGGTAAAACATCCTTAAAAAAGTTGTAAGCTTTCCCAAGAAGCCACGCGAAAAACAGCTTCTCGAAAAAGCAACTCAAATAAGCATAAGTCGGTGTTGACGTACAAACAGAGCAGGATCTGTGCAAACCATAGTCGATATGGCATTCAAGACATGTAATGCTTACATGTAGCAGCATATGCACCCGCTACAGAAACGACAACGCCTATACTTTGCAATCAGTGTCTGCTCCTTTAACATGGAAATTACTTTTCAAGGAGTAGCAGCTGCAAAAGCGCAACAAATTCATAGAAATCAGTTTAGAAGTCGCTACAGCTCACAAATTCAAAAATATCATTTTAGAAGTTGCTAAATTAATAAATATCGACTAAATAAAAAGTATATTATTAGTCGTAAGTGGAACTTGTGAAAAGCGGTGTAAGAAGTATATCATTAGGCATTAATGGAAAATCTAAATTCATTTAGTAAATAATGCTATAAAAATTATAGGTCTAATGAAACTTACGTGACCATGTGTGTAGGATTGCTTTCTTTTCTAGAATCAGCCCGCAATGTCGGCCTCGACACCCTCTCTACGTTTGCCAATCTAAATAAAAATGCAGAGATTCAGATTATATAACAATAAAGTCTTTGTGATGTTACTAAATACAGAAAAAGGACAACATAAAAATTCTATACATCAATCCAACCCGAATTATTTTGACCTATTATCCAACCCACCCATTTTTCCAACTTAGTGTGAATGGTTCCGTCTAGTGGTCAGTTTATAGTTCATTCTTCTAGCTGCAACCAAGAATAATCAAACGAATCATGGCAAAGGATCATAATCAAAGAAAATGAATCAAAGGTCAAGGATCAAGAGTCATGAGATAGAGAACCCCTTACTGAAAGAGGATAGAATATATGTACCTTAAACCGCCAACGAAATCATATCATAACATAGGAATAGGAAGTCACTCCTTCTTCAGCGAATCTACACGAGTTAATTATCGGCTTATTATTAATAACTTATTTTAAATCAGATTACTCATTTTAGTCGGCTTTCCATTTTTAGTAACTTTCCATGATTAGTAAGTTTCCATAATTAGCAAGATTAATCATTTATGATTACATTTAACCATTAATTTCATTAAATTACTCAAAACGAACATTATAATAGATTAGGATCAATTGTGACAATTTATAATACTTTAGGGTGAAAAGTGTTAATATTACAAAGTTTAAGGTTTCCAATGCAATTTATATAATTATATGTCCATTATGAGCAAAATACTCGTACACTTTTTTTTAATCCATGACCATATATTTTAGGTATAAAATAGATAGACCTAATTTGCATGTAAGCCGATTCGAACCGCCATAATCCTTCCATAAACCAATCACTCATGACCCTTGTGAGTTCAAACAGATTTTAATAAGTTAACCACATATCGATTTTACTTATTCAGTTAAGAAACAAAACGTGACAACACATGTATAGCCCGTTTATCATTTTTATTTTCCATTTACGAATCAAAGAAAAAATAGAATCCGAATCATGAATCATGCATGAAGTCTCTTTAATATATATAGCCTGCATACAATTTGTAACATGCAACTTAACACGTACAAACTCACACCAAAAACCTTATCCCGATTTATCCATATACACATATTTCATAGTTTCCCGTTTTGTATATATTTAATAGGCCTAATACCAAAATAAAACATCATACTTGTAAAAAAAAACTCTTCTGAGTAGCGAACTTAATTTTTTCCTTGTTTGTGGGTCAAACTCGACTATTTTGTCCACAACCGAGTATTTTTCCAGCCCACTCCCGGTTACACGCCATGTCATCCGGTTATTTTTGTTTTTATTTTTTTAACTTTTCCAGCTAATACAAAAACCTAAATCCAACTTATTATCATATCCTTATTTAAGATAACATCTTTTTCAATGACCATCTTCATCATCGAATCTAAACCTATAAAAAAACACTATCTTTGTTCCAATCAAACACAAATTAAAACCCTTATAAGAACTATCTTTATCATCAACACAAAAAACATCACGACCATATCATCGATCCAAACACAACCACATTATATAAAAGTAACAAAACCTACCATCACCTAAAATTATAATATCATTAATTTAGAACTAACTAAAAAGATTTTAGTCATATTCTCCACAAAAATAAAAAATACACACACCACCTGCCAACCACAATCCGGTGGTGTAGTCGTCGGCCAGATCCGTCAAGTGGTGGTGATGCGCCTGTCGTGGTTGTCTATGGCCGGTCGTGGTGGCTGCCAAAAATAGAGATAGATTTTCATTGGTGGGTGGAATTTGTGTGTTTATGATTTTTAATTTTGGTGTATGAGTTTGGATTTGTAGGCGTGTTGAATTTTGGTAAAAAAAAATATAAAAAGACAATTGGGTGTACGAGAGAGAGGTTGTGGTGTTGATTCCACATCTGCCCAGGTGGTGATGAGGGTGGGGATCACTACAAGAAAAGGGGACTTATAGGACACCTGTTAGTGTCCTATAAAATGAGTTTATAGGACCTTTAACCTAATAGGACCAAAATAAAAGTGTCCCATAGGAAAGGGTTGTAATAGATATTTAGGACATTTATTGGCGTCCTAATAAGCTCGGACCTTTAAAAACTAATTCTTTGGTCCCATAAAAATGTTTATGCGGCCAAAGTAGCGTCCTAATAAACCACATTATAGGATGCTATCCGGTGTTCTAATATATACTTACTCATTTGTTATGTTTTGGGACACTTTCACAGGTCCTAACACACATTTTTATAGGACGAAAACATAAAGGATAAAGTCTTATTTTAGAACCAGGAAAATGGTCCTAATACATATGTGCCTTGTTAGGACCAAATTTGGTGTTATAAAAGACATTTCGTCCCATGTTTAGTTAATAGCATTAGTGTCCTATTAAGTGACATCACAAAACACTTCGTATCTATGCAACATATATAACACTACTTAATTCAAAAACAAAAACACAAAACAATCAACTGTACAAAATTTGAAGCAATTAAACATAACAATATAATTTAATAAGCTAGAAAGGATTTCATTTCCATAAGAAAAGTTTTGAACCAAGTTATAATAACATCCAAGATAAAAGTCTTACAAAATTCAACATAAATACGAGGAAATAAAAGTAGCAGAACAAGTAGAGATAGTCTTGAGCCATCAGGCGACAATAACAACAATAACAGAAAATAAAAAACAAAGCGGTAGTAGCAGATGTAACAAAAGGAAAACTAGAAACAAAAGTCATCATCCATCATCCATCATCCTCAGGCACCACCTACAAATAAAGCAACTCATATTTAATATGGTGTAATAAAGTTTGGTCTATATAATAGGTTATATAATGTTAAGTATAACAGAGTAGCATACCGAAACAAAAGAGCAAGGCCAAGCAACAGGTGCGCCAATAGCATCTTGAACTGTGTCAAATAATCCATACTTCCTTACCAAATATTCATCTTTTTTATAGCGACTTGAACATCCACCTCACACCAATTTGGTCCAATCACTTCACTCCCAACAACCTCATCCGGATCCAAACTCCTTACCCATCCCTTTGCCAAAATCTCTGAGTTCGAAATGCTCTTAAGGTAAACTTGAAGTCCAACCTACAATTATAATTTGCATAAATAGGTGTCATGGTTTAATTATCAAGAGCACAACTCAGAGTACTTATCAAGTGCAAATGTATTATACAAAAGACAGAACCAAGAACCAACTACATAAATAAGTTAGTAACTAACACATATATTGGACTACACAAATACAATGTGGTTTACTCTAATCTAACCAACCCATCATGTTTCATATCCAAGTATTTCTGAATTCTCAGGCTTGTACATCAGTTTGACTTTTACTAAAATTCAAAAATTATGGCATTCTTCTCTAATTACCATAAAAAGTACATGTTCATCCACCAAGAACAATCAGCAAATATACTATTTTTATCATGTTATATACTTTCTAAATTTGTTAAACCGCCCTATTGTGCCTCTGTATCAAATCCATATGCGAACATATATCATTCTTTGACTCTAGCAAAATCAAATCTGTCCAAAACTTACTGTTATAAAACTTTGTAATCTAACTTTAGGTTAGTACCAATATATCGAATTAAAAATTACCAAGTAATCTTTTTGAGTCTACTTAAACCGGTTGTCGTTATCTAGCTTCGGTTATAGCGTAAATTTAAGCAAATAACAAGGGTTAACCGGTTTGACAGGTTCCGGCAAAAAAAAACGGATAAAAAAACTCGGGCTTCTAAAACCAGGTTAACCGGTTAGACCCGCCGGGTTTTGAGTGACACGGGTCAACCCGGTTTTCAAAACCCGTATGGGTTTCGTTTTTTCAAAAAATTTTAATAAAAATCTGGGTTGACCCGGCGGTCGAACCGGTTGACTCGGTGGTCAAACCGGTTGACCCGGTCGAAAAAAAAATAATAAATTGAAAACCAGGTTGACCCGGCAGTCGAACCGGTGCCCGGTGACTCGACCGGGTCGATTTCGAACCCGGTTTTCAAAACATTGAGTAAATCAAATGTGGGTTGACCCTAAAATAATTCAAGTATTTCGTTAGGTTGGAAGGCATTTGGTTGAATTTTTAAAATGGTGGCAAAACCTCCAAATAATGGATGAACCTGTTGAGGACAAAAAACAACAATTCTAGTATATTGTCATTTTTTAATGATGTATAATTTTGAAGTCCAACTTACATGTATCAGTAGTATTTCTTTTTCCTTTTTTTTCTAATGATGTATAGTTTTTTAATGATATATAGTGTATTATGTTTGCAACACATTTGCATCAAATTCTGTCTGCAACAAATTTGTTATCTATTTCTTTCAAATGCAAACTTGACACACCAATCCAAATCTGTTACAATCATAGAAAAACTTACTACATATTCAGAGACTCACAGTACCAGATAACTCACTGAACCAAACAATTGATTATGCACTTTTTTATAACCAAACTGTAGACACCACAACATGAAACTAAACATCTACAAGACTACAACAGTGGACTGCATTATAAAGGGGTTTTTGGCAAACTGAATTAAGTTGCAAAGAAATCCATTTACTTAAAGGGATGTTTGGCAAACAGTAAAAAAAGTGTCTGCTTATATTTGGCAAACCCAGTTTTGGTCCGTTTTGACCCGTTAACCCACTGTGACAGCAAAAATCCAGTTTTGACCCGTTAAAAATTCCAGTCTCAGTGTTCAGTTTATAATTAGCTGCAGTAAATCATTAAACTCACATTAACGAACGACATACTCCAATTAAAAGAACAACATACTGAAACTCAAAAACATTAAAATTATCAGTCAAATTCACCTCATCCAAACACCCCCTGTTAGTCTGCCCTTGCCAACAAAACACAAAAGTAAACATATCACAATATCACATTAACTTGTAACAAGTAAAAATAAACCATTAAGGATATCACATTAACCATTAGTCTGCCCTTGCCGACAAAACGCAAATATACTATTTTTATCATGTTATATACTTTCTAAATTTGTTAAACCGCCCTATTGTGGCTCTATGTATCAAATCCATATGCGAACATATATCATTCTTTGACTCTTGCAAAATCAAATCTGTCCAAAACTAACTGTTATAAAACTTTGTAATCTAAATTTAGGTCAGTACCAATATATCGAATTAAAAATTACCAAGTAATCTTTTTGAGCCTACTTAAACTGGTTGTCGTTATCTAGTTTCGGTTATAGCGTAAATTTAAGCAAATAACAAACAAAAAGAAAGAGACACTTCACCATCACTCCTAGCATTATGATATTAATTTAAGGCTATCAGAAGAAGATTTTCATAGTTGCACATAATGCAAACTCTTAATACATATACAGTTGCACGAAATTATTAAATTACCTTTTGTTTTTCACGAACTTGAGCATAACTTGTTTTACCCGTGACTTGCACCATCTTCTTTTTTGCTCTATTGGCCTTGTTTTTTTCACTAAGTTGCTGGAAAAAAAAAAAAAAAAAAAAAAAAAAAAAAAAAGGTGTTAAACCAAAAATAAAGATTATGTTATTGAAAACAGTAAAAGTATTCCATACCTTAGATTTTCCTTTATTCATTAAATCAAATTCATACAATAACACAAACTTGGCACACCTGCTGAACGAAATTCTTAACAAATTGATGAAGCTTACAAACTAAACAAGGTTATATTAAGAATTTAAACTCGAAAATGATAAGTTTACCTTAGAATTTTGAAAGCAAAGTGAAACCCTAACTTCAATTTGAGGTTCAACTTCTGGACCCCAAACCGTTTTTGATTTTTGCATTTAGATTAAATCAATTAAACCTAAACTTAAAGGTTGATGAAGAACGTGGAGCCTTGAGTTTCGTAGCGCCAAAATCAGTATAATCTTCTAAACGCAGGTTCTAATTTTCCCCAAATTAATTGGCGGGTTTATATTCCCCCCAATTTGGGGAGTTACAGAGTATTTGCAATTTACAAAATAAGTCCTTATGTTGTTTTTATATACTTGTCACATTTTTTTAAGCTTGAGATATATGTCTAAACCGGATCTGTACATGTGTATAGTGACGAGATTTTATAGTGCTAGATATTATAATGATATTGCGGTTAACTAATTCGTGTAACTTTTGGCAAGTCTTCATCATCATTTGAGATGACAACACGACCATACGAGTTATAGTTCAACGATTTGGAATTGAAATGTGTATAATAGGCTTGACCTCAATAAAATGAAGCATGTCTACATCAATATGTCTAATCTTGGTAATAACGACTATTGTTCACAAATGAGGATTGAGTTCAATTGTTTACGTATGGTACATAAAGCAAGGATTTGTATGAGTTTGTGGTATTAGATGAAACTAATTGTATAGTAAGGACTCCGAGATAAGAGCGTCTATCTAGAGTCGGGGTAACATTAACATACAATTAGGGGTTTTTGATAGCTAAAAAATGATTAACAATATGCAAAGCCCAAATAATAACATACATTTCATTAAAATTAGGGATGAGGGCGGTGCCATTTTGGTATCGTACCGGCACCATTTTCAATGTACCAGATTTTTTCCCGACCTAAATTCAAAGTCATGTTCCTGGAACCGTATCTTAAACCGGTATCGGTATCGGTTCCGGTACAACGGTACTAAAACGGTAGAGAATCATTTAACATTTAAAATACTTAGAATTTTAATAAAAAGATGGTGAAGTTATTAAGTAAATCCAGTGTTTTGAAACCCGGGTCGACCCGGTCGGGTTAACCGATTCGACCGGTTCTGGCAAAAAAAAAACGGGTAAAAAAACTCGGGTTTCTAAAACTGGGTTAACCGGTTAGACCCGCCGGGTTTTGAGTGACCCGGGTCAACCCGGTTTTCAAAACCCATATGGGTTTCGTTTTTTCATAGACCTCTTGATTGGATACATCCAACGATAATGAACTGGTCCACCAATTTTGGCCTCTGAAGCAAGATGAACCGATAGATGAATCATTACGTCAAAGAATGATGGTGGAAATATCCTCTCAAGATCACAAAGAATCTTTCCGATCTCATTTTCCATTCGAACCAGATCATGAGGTTAAAGAACTTTTGAACATAGTTGTTTATAATAACAACATAATTTCATCAAATGAGAGCGCACATGCTTAGGTAACACATGTCTCAAGGCGAGTGATAGCAATTGTTGCATTAGAATGTGATTATCATGGCTTTTTAGGCCAAATATTCTTGGAGGTTTTAGGTGTACGCATCTTGATATATTAGATGCATATCCATCCGGAACTTTTACCTTTTTAAGACATTACAAAATATTTCCTTCTCTTTTTTATCCATCGAGAAACAAGCAGGAGGCAAGTAAACCTTTTTTCTATCTCGATGTTGAGGATGAAGTTCACGTCTTATACCCGTTTCCTGTAAATCAATTCGTGCTTTATATGATCCTTAGTCTTTCCATCTAGATTCATCAATGTTCCAACTACACTATCACAAACATTTTTCTCAATGTGCATCACATCTAGATTGTGGCGTAGCAAATTATCTTTCCAGTATTCCAACTCAAAAAAAATACTCCTCTTTTTCCAATTATATGGTAAATCCGGGTTATCCTTCACCTCTTTTCCAAATTTAATTTCATAACCGTCTAACTCTTCTATTACATCTAAACCCATCATGCGGGGAGGTGGCTTCTCTTTTTCAATAGTTCCATCAAAAGAGTTCTTATCATTTCGAAAAATATGATCGCTAGGCAAATATCGTCGATGTCCCATGTAACAGTATTTCCCCCCATGCTTCAGGCGTTTTGACTTTGTATGCTTATGGCAACTAGGACATGCAAGTTCACCTTTAGTACTTCATCCTGATAAATTTGCGTAAGCGGGGAAGTCACTTATGGTCCATAACGAAGAGGCGTGCATTTCAAATTTTGTCTTTGTTGATGCATCGTAAGTTTCTACCCCATCATCCCACAATTCCTTTAGTTCTTCCACTAACGGTTCTAAATAGAAATCAATATTAATTCCTGGGGCAGATGGTCTAGGTATAAGTAAAGACAACATTAAATAAGGTTGTTTCATGCACATCCATGGGAGGAGGTTATATGACATTAAGACAACCGGCCATGTACTATGAGAAACACTCATTGTCCCGAAAGGATTAAATCCATCACTACCTAAACCAAGTCTAACATTCCGAGGTTCCTTAGCAAAGTCGGGATATTTGAAATCAAATGTTTTCTAAGCCAGGGAATCTACAGGATGTCTCAAACAACCATCATTAGTACGACCCTCGTCATGCCATCTCAGGGAGGCAGCTATCTTAGGTGACATGAATAACTTTTGCAACCTTGGTTTGAGGGGAAAATGACGCAAAACTTTTGCTGCAATCTTCTTTTGGGTATGGGGTTTGGTTGACTGATTTTCTGAATCATTTTCACTTGTTTGTACCTCGATGTACCACATATATCACATTTTGTTTTCTCGCTATTTTTTTCGGTACAACATATAATCATTAGGCATGCATCAATTTTATCATAACTAAGTCCCAAATCTCTTATAACTTTCTTCATTTCATAAAAAGACTTAGGAATAGAAGCATTTGGGAAAGCCTCCCTCATCGTATCGAGAATCATGGTAAAACCTTTCTCACTACATTTTCCTATGCATTTACTACGATATAGTCTCACGATAAAAGAAAGAACTGAAAAAATTTTACATCCAGGATATAGTTCTTTATTTGCTTCCTCTAATACATGATTAAACTTTTTTGCGTGGGCATTTTGCGTACCTTTATTTTTATCATCTTTTTTGGATGTTTCATGGTTCTCACTAGAGATGCGAAAGGCATCACGCACCAATCCTTGCATGTCATCTTGTGTATCTAATTGCATATCATCTTGTGTATCTAATACAGGACAAGTAGCGGGACGAGACATTGAACGTGCTATTTGATAACCTTTGATAAACCCATCACATATTAGATGCTCACTAGCATCCTCCCGATCAACCCATATTCCATTAAGGCATTTAACGCATGAACATAAAATTTTTCCACTATTAGACTCATTAGCAAACATAAAATCAAGAAATTTTTCCAAACCTTTTTCGTATTCAGTAGTCACCATTGATAAAGACATCCAGCTAGTATCCATCTCAAGGCTTGAATCAAAACATATAAATTAGAAGTTAAAATACAAAAAATATAATATGCATACATCGTGGTTAAATGTACGAGAAATAGTAAGACTTAAACACTTTCTAACAATAACCTATTTAAAGTCGATCGTTAATAGATAGTGATTAAATTGAGTAACAAATGTGTTGGGTCACTGAATTCCCCAATCGGCATCTAATCAGGATTTGAACGTAAAATAGCCAAGTACATTATAAGTCACTGAGGAACAGTTCCTCAGTGAGTTACCTTCAAGGAGCTAAGACCGAGCATAAGAAGAAATGCTCTCCATTCAGTGAGGCGGAACTCAGTGAGTGGCATCTAAGCCAAAGAAGAAGGTGATGGGTTCAGTGAGGATGACAATAACTCACTGAACCCCGAGACTCCTCAACTATCAAACAACGTACTGATGACTGATGACTTAAGGACTGAAGTTTTGGCGGGACTGGGCGGGAAAGTTTGAATGGATTCCTTAAAGTCAAACTTTCCATATATAGCCAAATTTTGTCTGTCATCAAAAGCATGGGATCAATCCCAAAGAAGTGTCCTTGTCAGAGAATAAGATCTTTGAGAAGATTTTATTAAGGATCACTTGTAACACTTGTATATTATATTTGTTCATATTTGTGTATAAATAGAGAACATAAACGAGAAGTAAAGGTTGACAAGTTTGTGCAATTAATGCTAAGCATTCACAAACCACTTTACTTCTCCAAAGAACAACATAACTCTTGAGATTGCTCAAAGGGTCGTGAAGTTGTTACTCAACATAGATTTGAGTTTAGAGAGGAGTCTACACCACACTTGTCGATTCAACCCTAAGTGTTATTCCGCAAACACTTGGGTACGATTCTTTTGATTAACCTCAAATAAAGAATTAAACGTTGGAAATATTGTCTCTTATCTTTTCGTTGCTTTATTGTTAATCTTAAATACATCTGAATTAAAAGTCATATATCTTGGTTACTTTGACTACCTAGTTATTGTTAACCAAGTAAAAGGGACCAACAAGTGGTATCAGAGCCTCTGATTTATAAAACTTTTACTAAATTTGTTTTCAAAAACCAAGAGTGCTCAGAAGTTTTTAAAATCAAGATCCCACCATGGCTGACTCAGATGTTCCCCAACTTGTCGACAAAAAGGGTGGAAGTTATTCAGCAACTGCCCCTCGACTTGAAGTTGGTAAATTTAACAAGTGGAAAAAGCGAATGCTTTGCTACTTAACTGGGATGGAACCATACTACATTAAGTTGATTAATGATGGTCCATATGTTCCAAAAACTGCCCAAGGTTTAGACAAACCTGAAGCCCAATGGACCCCAGATGAAAGGAGGGTGGTCAATCAGGACCAGCGCCTGAAAAGCATCATTATATCATGTCTTCCTGACGATATAATGGAATCAGTGATTAACTGTCCCACTGCCAAGCAGACCTGGACTGACCTGATTCATAGCTATGAAGGGCCTTCTGAAACCAAAGAAAATAGAATCATGGACCTGAAGCTTGAATTCAATACCTTCAGGGCCAAGGATTCTGAAAGTCTCTCTGAGACCTATACCCGGTATAAGACCCTCCTGAACGAGCTGACCAATGATGGTGTTGTATTGTCAAAGCATGAAATCAATGTTGGCTTTGTCAACAGTCTCCCTGAGAAGTGGTTAAACTTCTCTCAGGGTTTGAGAAATGCTAACCACATTCAGAACCTTGAGCTCCCTGCTATCTATGGGAAGTTTGTCTATGAAGACAATCTTATTACCAGGAGATACCCTGGTAAGGCTCAGGAGACCAAAAAGGCCTTGACTATTTCACCTATATCAACTGCCTTTTATTCTAATGGTGTTGTGCAGGACTTTAAGGATGAATCTGATGATGAGGCTGACACAAGAACCAGTGAGGAGTACCTGAATGATCTTCAAATTGAATTTCATGAAAGGGCACTCCTTGCAAATTCAAAAAGATTTTTCAAGAAAAACAAAAATCCCTCTAAAGCAAATGAAAACACTGAGTGTTTTAAATGTGGCAAAAAGGGCCATTTTGCAAAAGATTGTTTTTCAAAAACAACCTCAGAACCATCCTTTAGGTTTTCAGGAAACAACTCTTTTTCAGGACCCAGCAAATTTCAACATAAGCTGCTTCAATCTGGCCAAAAATTTGAAAAGTATCCTCAAATTGATTTTGAAGCAAAATACAGGAAGGCCAAAGCCAAGCTTGCCCTCCTTGAGTCATCCTCGACAGTCACTCAGCCACCTCAGGCTCCAAAGCCTTCTCAGGCCAAAAACAAAGGACTGGTAGCTGAAACTTTCGACTGGGATGAGGTTGAATTGTCCTCTGATGATGATGAAGTTCATGTCAGTGCCCTGATGGCCCTATCAGATGACAATAAGCTAGCTGTGGGAAAGAGTCATGCAAGAAATGGAGAGTGGGTCAACATCACTATGAGAAAGGTAAACATATTACTTTCTATGGATGATGATGCTGATTGGAAATCCTTTTTAGATTATATCAATGTTGACCTTAAGTTTGTTGAAGAGCAAAGACTTAACTTGTTTTCAAAATTTAATAAACTAAGTTTTGAATTAAACAAATGTAGGGATGAACTCCTTGTTTTAAAACAAGCAAAACTTGAAAGCGTTACTTTACAAATTCAGAACACTGAACTTGTAAAGCAAAATCAAGCTCTTCAGGAAGAACTTAAGAAAGAAAAGGAAACTATTTGGAAATGGACTCAGAAAAACCCCAAACTTTATGAATCACTGAGTCCCTCACCCAGGTCTAAAAGGACTGGTTTAGGTGATGATCAACTCACTGAAAATTCTGGGGAAAGCAGCCATTCAACAACTTTTCTGTCAACTAACATACTCTCTAGCAAAGAACTAGCTTCTAAACCCAGTGATTGGATTGAAAGAAACAATCCTGATAGCAAATTGCCAAACTTTGACACTGGAAGAGTCCTAGAGCCTGAAAGTCAGGTCATTAAGGAACTGCTAGGAGTCACTGATGAACTTAGTCATACTGAGTTCATCACTGAGTCTAAATCTGATTCACCACTCCCTCCACTGAAACAGCTTAAGGGAGCTGAACCCAATTCTGGACTTGCATCACTAGTCTATCAGCCTCACTCTCCCAAGGAGAAATCAGGGTTAGGAAAGACTATACTGAAAAGACCTACTCCTGCACCTACTGAACACAAAAAACCTTCAGTAAATACTGAAGTGAAGTCTGAAAGCACTGATTCAAAAGTTGATCAGCTTGCTGAACTTGTCAGGATGCTGAGTGAGAAAATTGAGTCTACTGAGAAAAACTCTGACTCTAAATCTACAAAGCCCTCAGTATCCTCAGGTTCTTCCAAACCAAAAACCACACCCAGACCCTCATGGAGATGTGATCTATGCAATTATTCAAATCACAGCACTGATAAATGCTACAGAGTCCTGTTTTGTATGATATGCAAGCAAGAGGACCACAGAACTTGTGATCACATCCCCCACACTGCCTCTTTAAAGGCAAGGGGTCAAGACAAAATCCAAGGCTATCAGTATGCCACACCTTCCAAACAAAGACTAAAGGCTAAGCCTTTCTCATCATGTCCTCACTGTGGTTTCAATGATCATCTTCCTGATGATTGTATGATGAAAGAATGCTGTGACATCTGTGGAGATCCTTCCCATGAAACCAGGGGGCATGACAAAGTGATTCACTCCAGAAGGAGAAACCCCACCAACACTTCTCAGACACCTGAGGCATCAACCTCCACAAAATGCAAAACATGTGGAAGCTCAGGACACACTACTACAGGCCATGATTCATTAGTCCAGTTCAAAAAGTCCCTGAGGACCAAGCCCACTAGAAAGTGGGTTAACAAGAAAAACTAACCCAGTTTACTGTTTGTGCATAAACACATCAAGGATCCTGCTTGGCATCTAGACAGTGGATGCTCTAGAAGTATGACTGGTGTGAAAAGTTATCTGCACAAATATGTGGAAGAACCAGGACCCAAGGTAGTATTTGGTGATAACTCATCAGCTCCCACTGAAGGTTATGGTTCAGTGAACTGCAATGGTATAGTTTTTACAAGAATAGCTTATGTCAATGGTCTCAAGTACAACCTGATAAGTGTTTCCCAACTATGTGATGCCAAATACATAGTTCAGTTTGATGACAGGAGAGGGACCATCTTTAATGCCAATAAGGAAGTTGTGTTGATTGCCCCCAGGAGGGATGATGTTTATGTCTTAGATATGACATCCCTGACTCAAAATGGGACTTGTCTATTCACAAAGGCAAGTGAGACAATCAACTGGCTATGGCATAAGAGACTCTCTCATCTCAATTTCAAGAGCATCAACAACCTGGCCAAACAGAACAAAGTTCTGGGTCTACCATCCCTGGTGTATACCAAAGACAAGCCCTGTTCTGCTTGTGAAAAAGGTAAACATCACAGGGCATCATTCAAAACAAAACAAACCTTTTCCATCAAAAGCTGCCTACATCTTCTTCATATGGACCTTTTTGGACCTGTTAGTCCTATGTCCATTCACCATGAGAAGTATACTCTGGTCATTGTGGATGAATACTCAAGATACACTTGGGTTTACTTCCTGACCAAAAAGAGTCAGGCAGCTGAAACCATCATGTCATTTGTCAGGAACATTGAAAATCAAAATGATGTAAAAGTCAAACAAATCAGGACTGACAATGGCACTGAATTCAAAAACCATGACCTAGAATGTTTTTGTGATGAGAAAGGGATTTCTCAAAATTTCACTTCTCCCTATACTCCTGAACAAAATGGAGTAGCTGAAAGGAGAAATAGAACACTCATTGAGGCAGCAAGAACTATGTTAAATGGCTCAGTCCTCTCAAAACATTTTTGGACTGAGGCAGTCAAAACAGCCTGCTACACTCAAAACAGGTCAATCATTGTGAAAAGGCACAATAAGACTCCTTATGAGATATTCAAAGGAAGGATTCCTGACATCAGCTACTTTCATGTATTTGGGTGCCCTGTGTTTATACATAATCACAAGGATCACTTGGGAAAATTCGATGCCAAAGCTGATGATGGATACTTCCTGGGATATTCCCTGGTTTCTAAGGCCTTCAGAGTGTTCAACACAAGGAGACAACAAACTGAGGAAACATATCACATTACTGTTGATGAGAGCACTGAATCCATCAGGTTCTCACACTCCTCAGTAGAAGAAATTGGTATTGATGACTCATCAAGGTATCCTCCTGATGAGTATCATCCTGAGAACAATCCCTCAACCCAATACCAAGCTGATGCTGACGTCTCCTATTACATCATCCCTCACAACCTAACCCAACCACCTGTCAGTGAGTTCATTGAAACTCAGCAAGTCTCAAATGAGATTGCAACTACTGAACCAATTGTTCAGGAACCATCAGTTCAAACTGTTCCTACTATTGTCACTGAAGTACATACTGATGAGTCACATCATGTTCTTGAGCCTGAATCTGATCAAGCTCCTTCAAGCTCAAATTCCTATCCCAAACCTCAGGATAGCGGGACTAGATCTAAAGTCATTGAACTTGTGAACATTATTGGTGAGCCCACTGAAGGCATGCTCACAAGAAGCATGGCTGCAAAACTCATGGCAGCCTCAGCAAATGTATGTCTTTATGCTGACTATCTCTCTGAAATAGAGCCTAAAAATGTCAAAGAAGCCCTGACTTATGAAAGTTGGGTTCAGGCCATGAGAGATGAGCAAGAACAATTTGACAGAAATGATGTCATGACCCTTGTTGAATGCCCCCAGGGTGTTTTAATCATTGGAATGAAATGGGTCTTCAAAAACAAGACCGATGAGAATGGCACAGTCATCAAAAACAAAGCTAGACTGGTTGCCAAAGGATACAACCAATAGGAAGGTATAGACTATGAGGAAACTTTTGCACCTGTTGCTAGAATGGAGGCCATCAGGATCTTCCTTGCCTATGCAACCTACATGAACTTTAAAGTCTATCAAATGGATGTCAAAAGTGCATTCCTAAATGGTGACATCAAAGAAGATGTTTATGTGCAACAACCTCCTGGCTTTGAGAGTAGTGAATATCCCAACCATGTCTACAAACTTAACAAGGCCCTTTATGGACTAAAACAAGCACCCAGGGCATGGTATGAAACTCTCTCAGCCTTCCTGATCCAAAACAAGTTTGTAAGAGGAAAGATTGACAACACACTGTTCGTCTACAGAACAACAAATGATGTCATTCTTGTCCAAGTATATGTTGACGACATCATCTTTGGCTCCACAAGCTACAAACTTTGTAAACAGTTTGAGAAACTGATGACCACAAAGTTTGAAATGAGCATGATGGGTGAACTCACATATTTTCTTGGACTCCAAGTTAAACAAACTGAGAAAGGAATTTCCATCAGCCAAGAAAAATACCTGGGGAACCTACTGAAGAAGTATGAGCTCACTGATTGCTCCTCAGTGAAGACTCCAATGGTTCCTCCAAACAACCTTGGTCCTGACCTCTCTGGAAAATCAGTGAACCAAACCCTTTTCAGGGGAATGATAGGTTCCCTGATGTACTTACTTGCATCAAGGCCTGATATCCAATTTTCAGTCTGCCTGTGTGCAAGATATCAGGCTGATCCAAAAGAATCCCATCTCACTGCTGTCAAAAGAATCTTCAGGTACCTGAAGGGTACATCAAGCCTTGGCTTGTATTATCCGAAATGTTCAGGCTTTGACCTCAAAGGGTACACTGACTCTGACTATGCAGGATGTAATATGGATAGAAAAAGTACTTCAGGATCCTGTCAAATTCTTGGTGGTAAACTAGTGTGTTGGAGTACTAAGAAACAACAATCAGTGGCCATGTCCTCAGCCGAAGCTGAATATATGGCTGCTGCAGGATGTTGTGCAAATGTACTTTGGATGAAGAGCCAACTGAGTGACTATGGCATTCAGTATAAGATGGTACCTATCTTTTGTGATAACACCAGTGCCATAGCCATCTCAAACAATCCAGTACTTCATCAAAGGACCAAACACATAGATATCAGGTACCACTTCATCAGGGACCACATCATGAATGGAGAAATTGAACTACATTTCATCCCCACTGAGTATCAGCTGGCTGATATCTTCACAAAACCCCTGGATGAACCCACTTTCACAAGATTGAAAGCTGAACTGGGCATGTTGGACATAGAATCAGGCCACTGATCAAAATGTTTCAACCTGATGTACATTCTCCAAGTCCCTGATCATACCCTTCCTGAACCAAAGCAAACATTTGAATGATAAATTTATTCATTCAGGGGGCTCAAAGTGTCTTTAAGGCATTCAATACGCTAACTAAAGGCTCCAAGTATTTAGTTAGTAAATGTCCCAGGTTGGTAACTGATTTCTATTAAATATAGGAATATATGTCGCTTACACAACTGGCACCCACCTCTTGGGCCCCCACATCTTCCTCACCAAACCCCACTGAGCATTAATTGCTCTCTCACACCAAATGGGTGTGATTATGTCACTCTGCAAAAGGCACAAAAAAACCGCAGAGCCGCATAACTGTTCACCCCATCATGTGCAAAAAAATAGGGTAGTGGGAAATCGTGACATTTAATGCGGATCTCAAATATCCGTTATTATCTCATTTTGATTTAATAACAAAAACGTTTGAAATCCGCAACTTCACTACCAAATCCTACCCTATAAATACCCCCCCGCAAAATTAAACACACACGCTTTCAAAATCTTTAGCAAAACTCTTGCAAAATTTAAAAAAAAAATACTGTGTGTGTTTCTTTTCTGCAAAACCAATTTTTCTAACAAAACCAGACCTTTTTCAAAACAAATGGCTTCTTCAAATGTTGTCACATACGCACCAAATGTTGATTACCAAATGGAAAGCGTTGACCTCACAAAAAATAATGTGGTGGGGAACTTTGCCTACCCAGAAGGGTTCCCTGAATACAGGGATGTGGTGAAGTTCCTTCAAAATTGCTTTCTCACCACCGCATTTACAAAAACCCCCTCTGTCATCTACAATGACTATCTGAGGGAATTTTGGTGCTCAACGGTGGTTGAAAACCCTGATGCACCAAAGGAGGCCCAAATAAAGTTCTCAGTAAAGAAAGGAATCAAGTTTCTAACTCTTAACTACCAGACCTTCGTCAAAGCCACAGGCCTTGACTATGCTGAGACTTTTGTTGCCCCACCCACTGACGAAGAAGTCAAGGACTTATTGCTAAGACTTGGCCCCTATGATAAACACCACCCTGAGGTGTCTCAAGGGGCCCTCTTGGCAAGAGCCCCTATAGTGAAAACCTGGTTCCCTGCCCCCTGGAGAATATTAATGACCTTTGTCATTCAAGTCCTAGGGGGTAATAAGTCCTCAACTGAGCAACTGAACACTACTCAAGCAATGATAGTGTTCTGTCTCATGGAGGGTAGAAAAATTGACCTTGGAGAAATTATCTTCAGGGACCTCATAGCAAAGTTAGGGGGGAAGTCTAGGCAAAAATACATGTCATATCCTAGATTTATTTCCTGTGCCCTACAAGGTTTGCTTGGGTCTGAGTATGTTCAGCCTGCCATAGCAGGTTCTAAGCCTGATGTCCTACACAAGGCAAATTACTCACGTGACCCTCTTGAGGTTACACCCGTCACCCTGACGCCGTATATGCGTTCTGCTATCCAGGGTGACAATAAGGTTTCTCCTATTCCCTCTCCCACCAACAAGGTGAAGAGGAAGAAGGGACATGGGTCCAGGAAGGTGATTAAACCCAAATCACTCGACACTGAGTCCACTGTCCCTAAGCCTACCAAAAGGAGGCCACAACAACAGCCCCTGACTGCAGACTCCCTGAGTATCATTAGCCAATCTTTGGCCCCAAAACAGCAGCCAACGGAGGGCACTGAGACATCACACTCAGTGTCCTCGGGCAAACCCATTCCCTCAGGCCCTGCTGACATAAACAAGCCAGTAGGGTTGGAATCAACTCAACCCTCACATCCTGCTTACGGCTCTGGTAAATCACAACCAGAGTATCAGGGAGTATGGGGCTCTATATCCTCGGTGGAACATTACTACTCCACTGAGACGGGGGCCCACAACACTTCACATCCCGCTAAACGCTCAGGTACATCACAACCTGAGCATCAGGGAGTAACAGCTCCTAAATCTTCGACAGACCAGGACAAGCCTGTTGGAAAGGGGGGCATAACCACTCATCTGCCTGATGAGGACATTCGCAGATCACAGCTTTTGTCTGAGGGCACACTTACTCATCCCCAAGACTCAGAGGGAAAAATACAACCCGCTGATAGGGACATAACATTCACGGCTCCTCATGATGACACTGACAAATACCCGTCAGTGTTTGAAGGGGTCACGGGGGACAAAGACTCAGAGGGATCAATACCACCCGCTGATATGGAACCCACAACCACTACTGGAGGTGCCCACCACTCGGGAACTGGCTCTAAGGACCAGGAAGATAAAACCCAATCTGCCGGATTAGAGGGGTCAGGACCTGGCCATAACGAAGCCGAATCTTCTTCGGAAGAGGAGCCGGATAACCAAGTTTTGCAGATGGACTCATTGGCCGAAGCTCAGGCTGCACTATTCTCTGATGACGATTTTCTCAGTGACGAAGAGATTTTTGAAGCTGGAGAGGATTTAGAGGTTGAGGAGCAAATCCCTGAACCAGCTCCTCAGTCTCCTCAACCTTCTGACAAAGAGGAAGCTCAGGTCAACTCTCCACCAGTCTCCTCAGAAGCAGGGCCTGCTCTTCTCACTAAAAAGTCCTTCCAAAGGTTCCTCAAGAAAATGGTCAACACTCTCTACAGGGGAGTCACTGAGGATGTTTTTGACATGCACGCTGAACAGGCAGTGCATTATGACCTCCTCAAAAGTGCAGTCGAAGAATACAAAGAGGATGTCAGGGAGTAAAATTCCAGTATCACCCACTCCCTGACAGACATGATCACTCGGCTCAATGAGTTCTTAGTATCCCTCAACAATCTGAATACAGGGATTCAGACTGTTCAAGCCGCAGTCCAAGATGATCCTGAACAAACCGCAAAGCTGATTCAGGCATCTGAGACCTATCAACAAAACTCGGCTGCCCTCACTGAGTTACTAGGCTTACTGCAGGGATCAAATGTCCAGCATCTCAACACCACGATGGAGTCTCTGAAGTCTTCCTTTACAACATTGGAAGCATTTGTGACAAGTCAGGCTCACAAGTCCACTTCTCTGGCATGGACTATGGGCTCCAGACTGACAGCTCTTGAGCATTCTCAGGCCGAACTTGAATCCAAAGTATCTACCATTCATCAGGATACTGCGGACATCAAGTCCATGATGACAGAAATATTCCAGGCCTTCAAGGGTGCGTCTTCTTCTTCTTCAGTCCCTCCAACACTTGCCCTCACTGGCATTCAGGCAAATGTTGAGGGGGAGAATGTCACAGAAGCAAATGAAACTGAAGAAGAAATTATTGAAGAACCCTCTCACACTGAGGTGGAGCTTGTCACACCAATCTCAGCTGTTCCACAACAAGAGGAACCAGTCCCCTCCACTCTCATTCAGGACAGAGGAAAAAGTATTGCCACCACCTCAGAACCTGAAATCATACTCCAGCCTGCCTCCACAATCGTCAGAATTGACCCTGATGAACCTATCAGGGTCCCGTACGAAATCAATGGAAAATACTATCAACTCACCCATGAGGAAATACAAGACTATATGGATAAAGTTGAGAAAATGGCAAAGGTAGCTGAAGAAGAGAGATTGAGCAAGCCTGAACTAATACAGGTTGTTCATGAGGAAGCTGAAAAGATTGGTCTGGATACTGAGGCACTGGATACTGAGCAAGCTGGTGCAGTCTTTAAAAAGGCTCAGGAAGAAGAGCTAAATGCTCGCAAAAGGGAAAGGGAAGAAAAGCTTAAGAGGAACGCTCAAATCCGTAGGAACAGGGTTGAAAGGTATCACTGGGTGATGAAGGAAAGGATGAAACCGGAGCCCATCACTGAAGTCAAAATTCATGCAAGAACAAAACCAGCAAAGGTCACTGTCTTCAGAGGATTAGACAAACGGATTATAGATACATATCAACCTTTCAGGTTTGCTGATTTTGGCATCAGTGAAAAAAAATGAGCTTCGTCCTCTCATCACTAAACAGAGCAACTCAACAGTCCCTATGCTTCTCGAGTCACTGAACAACAGGTATGCCAACCTGAGAACAATGCATGAGGCTCTGAATATTCCCTCCCTCTTTCCTGCTCAAACCACAGAGACTGCTCCATCCAAAGCTACCAGAAGAAAAAGGAAGCTTGTTGAAATGGAGCCTGAGATCAAAGTACCAGGGTTAGATTGTGACAGGTCACTTCCTGAGGGGATCACTTTTGTTAACAACACGGTCCTCGAAGTATCTGAAAGGGGTCTATGCTTCACTGATGAGTTTGGAAATCTTGCCTTCCAAAGGATGTCTGACATGGATAGAGCTGGTGTCAAAGCAATGCTAATGTACCTCATGCTGGCATCACCAATCAAATCATCAGCAAACCAGAGGTTCTGCCAGGACTTAAAGAAAATGATCAACGAGCATCCTGACAGACAACAACTCATCACAAAGAAAGCAAAGATCAAAAACCTTGGTCTTAATCTGGACATCTAATCTGCAACAACTATCTTTTTTTTGTAATTTTTGTAGGACTTGTAATAATTATGAATGAACTTTAAAGTTTTGTTTTAAATTGTGTCCTACTTATAATTACATCAACATTCAGTAAGAGATAAAGACCCCTGCCAACTCATACTGGATCAAGAAGCACTGAGGCTATTTGTATGTTCAAATAGGGGGAGACTGTTGGGTCACTGAATTCCCCAATCGGCATCTAATCAGGATTTGAATGTAAAATAGCCAAGTACATTACAAGTCACTGAGGAACAGTTCCTCAGTGAGTTACCTTCAAGGAGCTAAGACCGAGCATAAGAAGAAATGCTCTCCATTCAGTGAGGCGAAACTCAGTGAGTGGCATCTAAGCCAAAGAAGAAGGTGATGGGTTCAGTGAGGATGACAATAACTCACTGAACCCCGAGACTCCTCAACTATCAAACAACGTACTGATGACTGATGACTTAAGGACTGAAGTTTTGGCGGGACTGGGCGAGAAAGTTTGAATGGATTCCTTAAAGTCAAACTTTCCATATATAGCCAAATTTTGTCTGTCATCAAAAGCATGGGATCAATCCCAAAGAAGTGTCCTTGTCAGAGAATAAGATCTTTGAGAAGATTTTATTAAGGATCACTTGTAACACTTGTATATTATATTTGTTCATATTTGTGTATAAATAGAGAACATAAACGAGAAGTAAAGGTTGACAAGTTTGTGCAATTAATGCTAAGCATTCACAAACCACTTTACTTCTCCAAAGAACAACATAACTCTTGAGATTGCTCAAAGGGTCGTGAAGTTGTTACTCAACATAGATTTGAGTTTAGAGAGGAGTCTACACCACACTTGTCGATTCAACCCTAAGTGTTATTCCGCAAACACTTGGGTACGATTCTTTTGATTAACCTCAAATAAAGAATTAAACGTTGGAAATATTGTCTCTTATCTTTTCGTTGCTTTATTGTTAATCTTAAATACATCTGAAATTAAAGTCATATATCTTGGTTACTTTGACTACCTAGTTATTGTTAACCAAGTAAAAGGGACCAACAAAATGTGAATAATTTGAACGGATAATGATAGATTTGAGAACACAAGTAATGATAAAATTGACAACATATGATATGATAAATTTGAGAAAATGGAGAACGATCTATACATACATGATGAAATGGATGAGTGGATAAAGATGGAGGCGTGCAAGAGTGATTGAGGATTTTTAAAGTAATGAAATATGAACGTTACATTTTGATTAGGTAGAATTAGCGTAAATTTGTAATTTGTTTTGAAGTATTATATAAGCCTAAACCTTTCACAAAAAAGCCACACTTTTGTGGGCTTATCAAACACCCACATATAAGCTCATAAGCCCACTCATATAAGCTTAGCCAACACTAGGTTTAGGCTATACGAGTCATATAAGCTAATAAGTTAATAAGCCCACTATATAAACTAAAACAAACACCCACATATTAACCTCAATTTTGTTACTTTACAACATATACATAAGTTTTTATTTTATTTTTTTTGTCACTGGAACCTGTTATCTTATAAAACTAGATATTATAGGACCCATATACTAAGTGTCATATTAAATTATAATCTAATAAGACCAAATAAAAAAAAAGCGTCCCATAAGATATATTATAATAGGACCTTTATAACAAATGCCCTATTAAGTGATATCATAATGAGACCATATTAAAACGGTGTCCTATAAGATGTATTATAATAGGACCTTTACATCAAATGTCCTATTAAGTTATATCATAATAAGACCATATTAAAAAAGTGTCTTATAAATTAACTTAATAGGATTCGCATAAAAAGTGTCCTATTTAAAGCCACTATAATAAAACTCAAAATTCAATTGGTCCTATAAAACGTTTTTTAGAACCCCATTCAAAAAAGTGTCCTACAGAAAGGTCCTATAAGCCCTCTTTTTTTGTAGTGGATGCATTGGGTGGTGGCGAGTGTAAATGGTGATGATGATAAGTGTGGAAGTGTGGTGGTGGGTTTTGTTGATGTTTATAAAGCTGCGATGATGCTAGTGGTAGTGGTGGTCGAATCTTGGTGTGTGAGAGCAAGAAGTTGTGGTGATAGGCTGTAGATGGTGATGGATGTCGCGACAGATGTGGTTGTTGCCGGCGGTTGCAATCGGTAGTGGTGGTGGCTGGTCTTATGTTGAGAGAGAGAGAGAGAGAGAGAGAGAGAGAGAGGGTTATAACCGGTAACTTGATGAGGGGGTGGAATAATACTCACTTGTGTACAAAATAGTCGACTTTGACCCACAAACAATGAAAAAAATTTGTTCGCTACGTAAAAGTGCTTTTTTGACAAGTATGATATTTTATTTTGGTATTAGGCCTATTTAATATGTCTTATACGCATGATTATAACCTAGATCGACACCAAGCATAAACATGGACGCCAAGGACAAGATGAGACATGATCGACTCACATTAATAATGATTCGATGTCGTTGTTAACAAAAGTTTTGTTATTTACGTATCATAATCTTGATCACATGCACATATATATTCGAATGATGGTATGGAGATTTATTAACGAGATGAAATAGTTGAGATAAAAGTAGTAGGAATGACCAGATTATTTATACTAACATATATGTATTATTGGCAGCCTGTTTTACATAGCGAAACATGTTTTCGATTTAGTGTTAATATTACATTAGTCGTATATATAAACCAGGATCGAAAAGGAACACGAACACATGTATTCGAATCACCACACACGAACACAAATGATCACCCCACAAGCGGCTAGTTCTTCGACTCTTGTTTCTTGGTGGAGAGCATAATACGGCTTGGAATTGTGTTATAGTTTTTATTTCGGTTTGAGAGGGATCACCTAGATGTTATACGACTTCAAGAGAAAACGTGTCTTTGTAGATGGTACTAGTTATAATACTCGCGCACGCGCGAGTTTTTTTTAAAATTTTTTGAATGACATATTTTTACTTATTAAAAAACAAATATTTTAATCTTTGTTTTATTTGTTTATGATTTTTAATTATAGTTTTTTATTATTAAAGATAATAATTTATAAAGTTTAATCATATTGTTAGTTGAATCTTATCTATACTTTTTGTATTTATCTTCTTTGTATTTATCTTCTACTTGTGTAGTATATCAACAAACCAAATTTATAAATTTATAAATTAAAAAATAATAATTAATTAAAATATTACTTAATAAAGAAATAATTTTTTTTTAAATACGAAAGTCCCCACTAGGGGTTTGGTTTTATTATATAAATAAAAAAGATGTCGTGTATAGGTTTATGGCAATAGTTGATCATGCATATCTTTTAAAAAGAAAGGATATACACATGAATATTTGGTCTTATCTTGGTGAAATGTGTAAGCCAAAATGTATATATGGAATATATTAGATGATAATATGGCCTAGCCCGGTGTGGGGTTAGGGTCCATTAGGGTTTGTAATCTATAAATATCGATCAATAATAAAGTTATACCTACGGGGGTTTTATGTAATCTAACATGGTATCAGAGCGGGTCTGATCCTCAGACCTAGGTGGCTACGTTGAGCCGCCTCCTCTAAACCACCCCGTCAAACCCTAACCCCCACCTCAATAAACACCAATAAAAAATAATAATCATAAATAAATATCAGGTTTTGAGTCGCTCATCCTTTGTTTCCTTATTCGAATTTTACTTGGCAATCGAATGTTATAATGGATTCAGAAGCAGACAAAAAGAAGTCTAGTAGTAGTAAATCATTATTTTACGAAGCTCCTCTTGGTTACGGAATTGAAGACGTGCGAGCAAATGGTGGAATCAAGATATTCAAGTCTGCTGCTTACTCAAAATTAAATCTTTAGATTCGTTGTTTCACATTAGTATTATGTTTAAAGAAAAAAATATATATATTTTTTTTAGTCGATTGTTCGTACGGCTTTGTTACCAGTTAACTAAAGTTGACCGTTGGTACCAGTCCCTAAAGTCGACCGTTGGTACGGTTTTGTTACCAGTCGACTTAGCCGACCGTTGGTACCAGTCGACTAAAGTCGACCATTGGTAGGTTTTGTGCGAGTCGACTAAAGTTATGCTTTTACTAATTGTTTTTTCTTTTCTTTTTTAGTTTACTACTCCAGTCCGAGCTTTCGCGAATTCATCGCTCGGACTGCGGGGAGTATTAGATGATAATATGGCCCAAGCCCGGTGTGGGGTTAGGGTCCATTAGGGTTTGTAATCTATAAATATCGATCAATAATAAAGTTATACCTACGGGGTTTTATGTAGTCTAACTTAGCGGGGCAGTTTCTACAACCGGGGGAGTATTAGATGAATAATTTAGTTGGCCCAATCCCGACTTGTAGGTTGGGTCCATTAGGGTTTTCAGGTATATTGCTTTATAAATACCTGACGAATAAACATTATGACCTACGGGGGTTTTATGTAGTCTAACAGAATAGGCATGCAAAATTTCGGTTTCATAGACAAAAACGTATGTATTGTTTACAACAAAAGGGTGTGTCGTATATATTAAGGCTAGGATAGAAAAATGTGTAGGTTAAATTCGTTAAGTCTAGTTTAGGTTAAAGTTAAATAACTTGCTTTAATTCATAACATAAAGTTTCAATATCACTTGCTTATTATTTTAAACTTAAGAGTAAAAATCAAAATAATAAGAGTTAACTACATTTCTAGTCCTTGTGGTTTACCGGGTGTAACGATTTTGGTCTAATAGTTTAAAAAGTAACGGATCCAGTCCAGAATCCGACGACCCGTAACACTTTTGGTCCATTTTTTGTTGACTGTTAGTTTGACTAGTTAAAAAGGTGTGAAATGACTAAAATACCCTCGAATATTGATGTACAATGACTAAAATGCCCTTTCCTCCATTTATTAATTATTTTATTATTATTATTATTATGTGTAAACAAAAACACATAACATATTTACATCACCATTTTTTTCTTGCTCACAACCAAAAACACATAACGTGTTTGACTACAAATGAACTATTTCTTCTTCTTTTCAAAACAAAGATCCAATTTTTTTTCTTTTAGCAAGAAAAAAAAAATCCAAACTCCCATCATCACATACAAACCAAACAAACATTTATCACATCATCGATTAAGAACCAAAATGGTTTGATATGCGTTGAAGTGTTTCATCAATCAAGAAACAAATCCAACTCCCATCATCACATCCTAACCCATCTCAAACTATAACAACAAACTTCAACCTCATCGATCAAGAACCAAAACGAAAAAGAATATAAACAAAGATCTCAGGTATATCATGTACAAGGAAAAGATCTGATAGATCCATTCACGTTCGTATTTTGAAAAGAAGAAATAACTTGGTCACTACCATCTCCGTCGCCTAACTGTCGTGCACCGCCACCACCAGATCTGGTGGTGGCTTCGAGTGTATCTTTGTGGTAGAAGAAAAATGTTTTTATTTTTGGAATTTGTTATGGGGTTAAAAACATTTGATGAAGTTTTTGGTATTTGTTATTTGTGGGATTTAAGATGAAGATGAAGATGATAAATGTTAGTGTGTGAGAGTTTGCCTGTGGTGATAATGGTGGTTGTAGTGTGGCATCAGGAGGCGGTTATGATGGTAGTGACGGCCTACGGTTGTGGTACCTGGGTTTGATAGAGAGTAATAAGGAGTGACAGTGATGGATGTGTTTGTGTTTTTTTGAAGAAGAGAAAGAAAGATTTGGATGTGTTTGTGGTGGATGTGTTTTTATTAATAATATAAATGAAAAGACAAAAATGCCCTTATATTTAATGGTCAAAGTTAGCCAAATTAACGGTCAACGAAAAAATGGACCAAAAGTGTTACGGGTCGTCGGATTCTGAACTGGATCCGTTACTTTTTAAACTATTGGACTAAAATCGTTATACCTGGTAAACCACAAGGACCAAAAATATAGTTAACTCAAATAATAATTAAAATGTAATCCCGATTTTAGGGTGTTATATTTCAACAAGTCAAATTGACTCACTAACCCTCCCTTTTTTTCTTATAGGTGGCAAATCATGGTTTTCTTTCAAGAAAAATTGGAACATTGTCTTTTGAACAAACAAAAATGTTTCATTATCTATTTTTCTTGGTTCAAAAGTGGCGCACCATGGATAGATTTTCAAATGCTAGGACAATCTTGATGAGAAATCAAGTAAATCTAGACACATAATCATCCAAATATCATTCAAACTCAATTTGTTCAAATAACCAGGTATCAATAACATCTTATCAAAGGCATTTTTTCAACTTTGATAATCAAACTTAGTTAGAAAACTCAATGATTCAACAAATCCATCATTTTATGCACAAATTCAATGATTTCAATTACTTTGAACAAAAATCCACTTATTCTTGAACAACAATATTTGTGTATAATCATCCATTATTCTCAAACTTGTGTTTTTATTCAATCTAATGCAATCTTAAACATCAATAAAGATTCAAAGAAGCATTTTTACCAATTAAAACACAGATTAAACACACAAAATCATTGTCGTTTTGATTTTTAAAACCCATGTCGTTTTGATTTTTACCAATGCTTTTTACAGTAAAACCCTCCAAACTCTGGGAGAGAAGTTTACTATGTCCTCGCGCCAGGCAGCAGTGCTTGAATGTCTGCAAGGGGCCCATGCCCAAGACTTTTTAAATGTTCTTCCCATTGAGGGGCTTGGCCAACATATGTCGGCGATTGAATACCGGGCAATCCTCAAATATCGGCTGATGATTCCTTTGTTCCCAGTAGACAAGCCATGTCCTATATGCAAAAAGGCGCGTCTAGATAAATTTGGGGAGCACGCCCTCCACTGCAAGGAGTTGCCGGGGTTCAAATACCGGCATGACCTGGTTCGGGATGTTTTGTGGGACGTGTTGAGGAGAGCTGGGATTTCTGCTAAGAAAGAAGCCCCTGTGAATTTTCTGACCGACCCTTTGGAAGGAAGGTCCACCCTGCGCCCGGCGGATGTCCTCGTATTCGGGTGGGCAGGTGGTAAACATGCTTGTGTGGACCTCACCGGGGTGTCCCCGTTGGTGGGGCTTCGGGACACGGGGTTCGTGGCTGGGCAAGCAGTTTTGAAGGCGGAGTCTAAAAAGGTGACTAAACATGAAACAGCTTGTTCGGAGAATCAACACGTGTTTGTGCCATTTGCTTTTGATACTTTTGGATCCCTTGCCCCCGTGGCAACCCGATTCCTGGATCGGGTGCAAAAGGTTGTCCACAGCAATTCTCCGTCCTCCAAGAATCAAGGTTTTATTTTTAGTAGAGTAGGTTTTGCTATTCAAAAAGGGGTTGCGGCGCAATTTGTTGCCCGTTTGCCTGCTATGCGCTTGTAAACTTTAGAGATAGAAGAAATCAGATGTCTCAAATAAAAGTTACCGTTGCTGCATTTGATTGACCAGCAAGAGCCTAAGAGGTTGCATTTTTTAAGCAAGTATAATACATTTAATTGATTTTATTAATTATAAGAAAAAGTTGTATAGATAACATACCGTTTCAGATTTTTCTAATGTACGTTTGCAATAAACAACGGTCGCAGCTGCAACCACGTTTTTAGTAAATGCTCCTGAAGTAAGGTTGTCATAAGAAAGTCAGAGGATGATACATCAAAGGTAAGTTAGATGGCAAATGCTTGCTAGATTATTTTCACTCTAATAGTCTAATTAATCAAAGCTTTTTGAAGCTGTAATTTAGTTGAAAAAACAACAAAAGGTTTACATTCATAACTCATTAGCTAATCATTGCGTTTCAATAAGCAAATGCATATCTTGTATATTGCATTTTGTTGCATGTGATTATGACATTCACATTATTCTAAAGACCATAATAAGCAGGTTAATTAACTAATACCAAACAGCCCAAAAGTTAACTGAATTAGTTTTACCACTTCGTCATAGCTAATTAGAATAGGGCTTCATCTATAAATACTGACCCATAAGTACAGATATCTATATAAACTGACCCTCAAGAAGACATTATCTATATTGATTTTCTTTCAGTATACATAAGTGTTTATTAGAGGACGCCTAATAGACATTATCTATATGTTCAAAGTGTAAAAGAAAACAAACAATTGGAATAGGTATACTATATAAACTGACCCTTAAGTACAGATAATCATAATCAAATTCCCTTGTACCCAAATTCACTTTTTTACACAATGCCAAACACCCTCTGATGTTTTTTATCATTCTGACAATCCAGTAAGTTGCTGCTATCTTCGGTACGAAACTCCTTTTAGCCAGAAAAAACCACCTGTCCCTAAGTTGACCTGCTGCAATGCCTTATGACGCTGCTCCTCTAAGGGATGGGGAATATTCATTACTCTTCATCACTATCGAAACCGAAATATTTTCCTTTTGATTTCTTCTTTCCTAAGTTCTTAGATTTTGCTCATCTTCATCCTTATAAATAATCAACAATGTTTAGTCATAGTAACTTGATCGTGATCATAACAAAGTCCTAAAATTATGTGAAAGTTGTTTAGTAATGCCAGAGAATTCAACATCTAAGAGAATTTAACATCTACAACAGTGAAGGATGGAAAAAGCCCGCAACTACTGGAGATAAGCACACACCTCAGTTCAATGTAATACATTCTCCAATCACCATTTATTTACGAATGGGTCATTGGCGTTTTATTTTATTTCTAGCGAGTGAATGGGTTAAAAGTGTAGCTTTAAAGGAAATGGTTGTAATGGGTGAAAGTCACGGAAGGTGTATTTACAATGCATAAAAACTCCCACATCATTTCATCATATAACTGAGAGTAGTATTGAAATAACATAATTTTGGTAATCATACTAACTCGCACTAATTCCTGAAAGCGAGTTGTTTAACCAAAATACCCAATCCGACCTGACCTGCCAAATTATGTACCCCTAAGCAAATATACAAAAACCCGATATCACAATTATCCCTTTCTGGAAATGTTCTCTGTCAAGGAGCTGGTGCCTAAAATCGAAAACCAATCAACATTTGACCGAAAGGCATATTTCAACTTAATCCCATGCATAACACATAGGACTATGTCTCACCATCATAATTCAATTAAACATAATTGAAGATTAAAGTTATTGAATTGAATAAAAGTTATTGAATTGAAGATTAAATATTGAATTCATACCTCGAAGATCATGATTTTTGAACAAAAGATTTGTGAATTTTGAAATTTTGATTTTATTCTTGAATTAAAAGAATACTGATGATATAGAAATTTGGAGTAAATATTGAACAATTATCAGAAGGAGATATGAGGGTAGCAGAAAGAGCGGAATGAAGTCGAGATGTAATTAAAAATATGATGTGTGGCATTACGACGTATGACGTCAGAAGTGGGCATATGGCATTCAAAAAACTTTTCATTTATTATAGATAAAGATAGTAATGCAATCATGTATCTTAGTATCATACTAAAGCATTGATCTTATAAATTACAAGTTATATATATTTTTAGTTTGTGTTAGTTATAAAAAATTGTGTGTTTACCATGCTTTCTTTCAATTCTAATGTTAAAAAGATGTTTAATATGTGAACTTAACAAACATGATGTCATTTAATAAGAACTCAGTCAGTTTGTAAACTTCTTGAAAAAAAAAAAAAAAAAGGTGAGAGCAAGGATCGAAGAGTAGCTTCAAATACCCTTGCAAGCAAACATTTGCCACTATGCTAAACTCTGACTTGTGTTTTATCTTACTAAAGTAAATATATAATACAGTACTAGCTCATAACTTGTGTTCAATACTCACATGTAAAGGGAATCAGTAATGTTAACTACGACCGTGTGTGTTTAAGATTGTTTATTTGGCTTATGAGCTTATTAGCTTTATAACAACAATATACACATCATCATTCAACTTACCAAATAATAGGTAGTCAAATTGGCATTACATATTCTATGCAAACCAATGTTTTAAAACCCGATTCGACCTGACTGGTTTGAACCGGTTCCAGCAAAAAAAAAGTTCATATTAAGCTCAACTTCAACAACAAAATCAACAAAATAAATTATCAAAATAAAAAAATATTTTCACTTATTCATTTCATCAAACACTTACTTGACATGCATATTTATAAAACTTACATTTCAGGATTTGCCCCCAAAACACTCCCCCAAATTACTGTAGCAAATATAATGTGAGGGAATGCACAGTAGAACACACAGGAAAATAGTGTTTTGTTAAAAGATTTATATATAGCTTTACCCTTAATCTTTGTTGGATATAAATTAAAATTTTCGCCTTTATGAATATTTGTTCTTATGATTTTTAATTTGGGAAAAAAATTAGATGGTCGTAAACATTTGATTTCGTTTAGAGGTTCCATTTTGGAGTTTGCTTCTGAAGCTTCGGTTTGGGTGCATCGCCAGCTGTAAACAAATTAAAGGTATGTTTTTGTTAAAGAATTTGGGTGTTGTTGATATGTGTAGGTTTGAAGATGTTTAAAGTGTATAAGATTGAGTAAGTTGTTAAATTTATAATCTTTTTAGGTGAATTTAGTTGGTAAAGGTTTGTTTGAGCAATTTTGGGATTTTCATATATTGCGCTTCTGAGTTTATTTGAAAATTTTGAAGCTGTTATGATTTAATGGAAGAAATTTGTTAATTTGTTGATGTTGCGTATCACGGGTTTATAATGGTGTGTTTGGGTGTGTATGTTTAGGTAAAATTTCATACTTTGGAGACCACGTACGATGTGTGGCCTGTTTGTAACACCGTTTTGATGATGCTATTGACTATGATATTGTGTACCATATTCTTCACGAGAATTAGCCAATTAATTGTCGTGTAGAGTTGCTTTCTATCATGTCTTTAAGTGCAGTTATGAAGAGCCAAATGAGCTCTTTTTACTTGAACTTATTTTTATAACAAATGTTGGGATTTCTTGATACAGACGCAACGTTCACATATATGGTGTAAAAACGTTTTTCGATTTGTTTAACTTGGTGTTCAAGTTAGTTATTTGTTCAGCTTCAGCTTGAAAATAAGCACTTATAACTTATAAGCTACTAGGATAAGTGTATATTATTAACTTTAAGCTTATTGGTTGAATTAACTTTTATGTCAGTAAAACAGTAACAATTCTTATATAAACTCACATAATGGTTGCAGCTAGAAGAATGAACTATAAACTGACCGCTAGACGGATAATAGGTTGGAAAAATGGGTGGGTTGGATAATAGGTCAAAATAATTCGGGTTGGGTTGATGTATAGAATTTTTATGTTGTCCTTTTCTGTATTTATTAACATCACAAAACTTTATTGTTATATAATCTGAATCTCTGCATTTTTATTTAGATTGGCAAACGTAGAGAGGGTGTCGAGGCCGACATTGCGGGCTGATTCTAGGAAAGAAAGCAATCCTACACACATGGTCACGTAAGTTTCATTAGACCTATGCTTATTTGAGTTGCTTTTTCGAGAAGCTCTTTTTCGCGTGGCTTCTTGGGAAAGCTTACAACTTTTTTAAGGATGTTTTACCATGTCACACTTTAAACTGATATATTATGTTTGGAAACAATTATAAACTAATAATGAATGAAATGTCTTGCGTAGGTAATAGATTCCATTGCGAAGGTTTTTCAAAAGATGATGAAAAGGAACACAGGGCAGCATGAATGCACATGTAAGTACCTTTTACAAGCAAATAGCAGAGTTAATGTAGGCTTAACTTGAGTTCATTGTCAATTGCAGTGTCACACTTTAAATAATGGTTTTTCAATGCTTGCATAGGAATTCATCAGGTATAATCATCTTCTTAATACATGACTATCTACCATAGTCTTGCTTAAATATCCAACATGACTTTTAGCATCTATTAAAGGTGGAAAAATGGGCGGGCCAGACATCTTGGGTAAGCTGATATAAGCAGACTATGGTAGACAGCTTATAGACAGTCATATTTTTATTTGAAATGGATATTTAAGCAAGACTATGGTAGACAGTCACTAAAAAGATTTGCTAATGGAATTCCTTCGCTAATGGAATTCCTTATCTCACCATAAGCATATTTGCTAACGGAATTCCTTCGCGCGCCTTCTTTAATTTTTTTGCCTTTACTGGTATAAGCCCCGATCCCACATGCACTTTTTAGTGATCATGCTTAGTTTTCTTAACTGCTTATATCTTGGTGAAACAGCGTGTGGGTTTGGTTGCTGAAATGGGACTTGAGGTGGGTCGGTTTAGGTGCTTAAATGGGGCTGAGATTAGAGTTGTTGTGTAGATGAAGATGAGCGGATAATGGTGTATTGGTGTGTATGTGAAGGAGTACTTGGTGGAGGCATTGACACCCCGGATATGCATTTTTTTGGCTTTTATTCACAGTCGCCTTAAAAATAGAAATATATAGCGCTATCACAATTGTGTCATGATGGGTTGCATTACGTTATATTTATGTAAAGATTTTATGTTTTGTTTATAAAGCCATTTGTGGAACATGCAGGGTTGGGCGTAAATCAGAAGCTGAAAATATTGCAAGAGGGGCACTAAAGTCACCATGCTGGACTTTAAGTGCTCGATATCACCATTAGCACAGGTATGTAAAAGCAAATGTGTATGCGTATCCATATCACATTTTAAATCATTTGAATAATCTCCATGTTTTATACCTTTATATTTGTTGCTTAAATACTGAGACAGAGTCGGTGTTTGTTTTCCTTTGAACATTTTCTTCCCATCAATTATTAATGTATACAGCTGTATTTAATTTTCATAGCTTACAGTTATGTTGCCACTTTAGCTTACAGTTTTGTTGGGTTGGATAGGTACGAGATGAATGGAACCTATTGACTAGGCCAGGCTTTGCTCTTCCAGGGGTAGATGTCAATCAATGCCAGGTTAGATATAATAGTGTTGGCCATTTTATCAAAAATTCTTCATTTTTTTAGCTGGGCGACGTTTCTATAATATGCTTAACTTCAGGCCTGATTACAAGGGAGCTAGCCAAGCGGGAATGTGCTCCTAATGACATCAAGCCCACAATGGTCAAGAATTCCAGTGAGCCTCTACTCACTACAACAAATGGATTGTGTGATAATGGGTATGTAGAAGAAGTCACATTTGTTATGTTTTTGGTTATATGTGGAAGTCACATCATTTACATTTGTTTCGTGTGCTTTCAGATATGAGCGTATAAACTGTTGGAAAGTAATGACGTGGTACTAAGACCGCAGCCGGTGGTGGTTGAGAATAGGAGCGGGCAGTTCAAAATCAAAACGGGTGCATTAACTGCGTATCAACAAAACCATTATTCCCGGAAGCAGAAGACACAACACTGGCAGAACCACATACCAAAGTGCAGCCTTTTGTAAGTTCTAATTAGTTGGTTCACGCGGTTTGGTTAATGGGTTTTACTCTACCGTTTTGTTGCTTCTACTCAATCCTAAACACAGTATTAAATTTAAATATAAAATCTTTCTTGCTAAGATTGGGAAGCATAAATCATTACTTTCATTTTATATGTCAAAAAGTTGCTTTCAAAGCTTCTAAAGTGAGGTAGGCGTACACTTGATATGCATATCAGGTTGTTGTGGACTTAAGATATATTAGGATCAGGCTACTAAAAAAAAAAAAAAAAAAAAGGTGTGTTTGGGATATTTGTGACACTGAAATGTTGGTAAATACGATTTACAAATTTAGTCAAATAAAAGTCGTTGATTTCGTCTCATATTCACAACTTTTGTGTTATGCTAAATTTATTGACTTTTAAGGAGATTTCGGATGCGTGCATAAATAACAATATATGGATATATTTTAATACTCATGACTGATTTTAACTTTAGATTTACAGTAATAAAGTTTATGGTTTTTGTAGTTTCATTGTTTTCGTACCTACTGTTACTTTTCAGAAGCAGATATTGCATATGCACTTCAGTCAACAAAATTTATGTGTTTTCACCGAAAACAGTTTTTACATGTCACTCATTCTAATGGAAGAGATAACAACACATGATGGTCAAGATTTGTGACTATTATCTTTTATGGCAGGTTTTAATGTGGAAAAAGTCCAATATAAGAATGTGGTCTTCACGCCTTGGGATGTTGGTGACCAACAAAAGGCACGGCCATTGTGGAGGCGTTACTTTAATGACATAATAGGACTGGTAAGGACAACCCAATTTTTTATGCGTTTAACATCTGCAATTTTACATTTCAACAACTTTAGTGCGTTACTCTCTTTTAAATATAGTAAAAAAAAGTCCCAAACAGCGAGATAAGTTATCTCTTCTTGCTGTTGTGATGTAACATTAATCTTTGAAATATGTTATGTTATACATAAATGTATAGTAGTTATTTTAGTTGGTTCTTAATATTATATTAAATTACAGATCAATGCAACAGACCCTACTGTATGCAACACAGACGTCCTACGCTAACCACCTCAGTTGATCCACAACGGCAAAGATCAACATAACTGGATCTTCTTTATTGGCGAAAATATAAGGTATTTTGTCAGCTTATTTTGTGAGCAGAAAGTTTTTTATTTTTATTTTATTATTATTATTTTTTCCCTCTGAGACTCTTGACTATAAACTACGACATTTATAGGTCTAATGCAACAATCACATTCAGATACAATCATACTAACTCGGCATATATAGTCTCGAATCGTGAACACAAAGTTATATTAAAAAGTGTCATCCGTGGTGCCTATTAGAGCCTATGCTTGTGCTTATCAGCTTATTTCATTTACCTTATATAGCATAAGTCTGTAACTTCCAGCTTACAGGTAACATGATGAAAAATGGACGGGTTGGGTGACGGGTCTTTTTTCTGCAAGTCCTAAATCCTAATGGGTTGAATTGACTAAATAGTCAAACCACTTTTTGTCTTAATTTTTTATTTACAGTTAATTTCATATTTGACCCGTTCAATCCTGTGAGACGAAATATTACAAAGCCCAATGACGAAAATATGACTTGCCATCTTGAGATGGTTTAAGTTACAATTAACAATTTTTCGTGGTTGGATGAGGAGGACTTGAAACACTTTAGTCCGAGTTTTTTTTAGATGGTCAATACACATTTGGCAGCTTTGAGGCATAGCAACCTAAATCAACCCGCTCAAACTTGCCACCTCTTACACTAAAATTTGTAGCTACTTTTTTCGAACTAATATAATTATGAAATAGTTAATTTAACTGATATAATATTCTTGCTAAACGAGGATTGTATTGCTTTTGTGCTGCTGAAATATGATGGGTGAAAGCGGCCCATGTCTTGACACTAAAAATGTAAAAGAGGGTCTCGGGTCTGTCATATGGCAGGCATTTTAGAAGGCCAAATAGGGCAGTATGGAGTGGGATAAAGATAATATGAGAAAAGGAACAATGGAATGGGCAGTAAAGGGACGATGGAGTGGACCAAGTTCTTGAAGACTTGGCATATGAAACACCCTTTTTTAAACTGTATAATTCAAGCCAGTTAAGTTCGTTTGACTATCTATACTACTTGCCACTCATATATTTTATTTGTAGAAGCTCTCTACATCTCATGGTTTCTTTCGTTCCATGTTTTGAATTCGATTCTTCTTTTGATTCTCAGATTTGATTGCTATGGTACAGGGAGCTACTGGACGTTCCTTTGTAATAAGATCGAGTAGGTGGATGACAATATGTGATCATGCTAGGCTGTCTCCCCATGAGCTGTGCACAGGTGAGTCTCTATGAATATTATTTTTGCCAACACCCGTGTCCCTTTTGATTGTTACTTCAATCGCTAAAGTTTCTGGGTAGGAATATGTCTTTGTACTTAGCTGTTGCAAATAGGCCTCTGCGTTTAACATTCTTTATTTTCCCATTAACATTGATGATAATACACTATAACGAAAATTGTTAATTTTATCATTTAAGATGTATTGAGAGGGGTTTGTTTCATTCACTTTTAAATGGGTTGATTCGGGTTCTATTAATTTATAAGAGGTCAAATGCCGTTAATAATTATATTTCAAACCTCAATTATAGATCAAATAAAATAGATCCATTAGCAGTGTTTGTGAGTTGGCACAGCTTCGCACGCTACCCAATTTGTTCGACCCATTCATTTTAACACCAGTTTGTATTTACCATCAACTGTTTTCCTACGTTCTAATGCATCGTAATGTTTAGTTCAATCACCTTACGATTTTGAACAAGGCATAGCAAACAATGGTTATCATAATTCCATTCTTAATATAGTTTAGACTTTTTAGAAATGAACAATAAGCCCCCCAATATAGGGTAACTTAGCAATTCTATGCATTTCGGATAAGTGACCCTTATTGGTAACGAAAGAGTAATCATTGAATAAATATTTTTGTAGCATTCAGGTGAAAGAGCCAGGCAAGAAAGTGCAAAGAAAGCGATCGGATTTATACATGTAACATATAGTTGACCATGTGTCGTCAAATAATCTTGCTGGATGTTGGAGGTTGGTTAGAGGAAATGAAGCTTCCCGGATATGGCTAAACTTTCAAAGAAAAGAGTGTAAGGGTAGGTTTGTCACTTTTTAGTTCTATAAATTGTTGTGGATGATTACATGTATATCAGTAAATGCATATTTTGCTTTTTGATCAACTGGATTGTGTTGGATAGAATTTCACATGAAGGCTATTTGGATTTCATTTATTACATTGTGTTAAATAAGATTTAAAATTATTTCAGTTTGGTTAATGTGGGTTGTTCGGGTAAATTAGAGTTGTATTAGGTTTCTTTAATTTTGTTTATGCATACTGTTAACATAAACTGATTTGAATTTGGTTAATGTGGATTGTTTGGGCATGTTGAATAAGTGTTCGGCTTTATTTGAATTTGGTTTATGCATATTGTTACGCTAAATTGAAGGTGACGATTCTTGAAGTGTGGTCATTTGGGTTAGCAAACATTTTTTCTACAGACAAACGGTAGAAAACGCATCAAATAAATTCATCAATTTCCATCTCGAATTAAAATCGTAATATTTCTAAAAACTAAAATTTCCTTTTTATTACACATGGCGTTAGTAAAAACAAAACAAGAAAATAACGAGGAGGCTGAAGATAATGAGGGTGATATCATTTGGGCCATATTTGGAGTCTATATTTTAGATATCTAATGTGATTAAACAGAAGTCACTCGAAAAGAACAAATAAGCTACTTACCAATTTGAGCTTTACATTTCCTCAACGACACATGCTATAACCTGACGCAACATTATTTATTATAAAAAGTTAACATGCCATGAGCATTCACATTGAATTGATCTTACACCAAATCTAGCTTTATTAGCAAGGTGGTTAATTTCTTACACAACACATTGTTGAACACAGAAATCAATGATTCTTCACACCGTAAGCTACTTCTTTAGCAAAACTGCCCGCTGCGAAGCGCGGGTTATCCATCTAGTTTCTTCACAAAACCAATTTTATGCAAATTTTAGTTGAAAACCAACCAAAAAGATAAATACACACATGGCATCATAAATTGGTTCAGTGATGGCCCAATTGAATTGATGGCCCAATTGAATGACACCTCATCAATTTTCTTATTTCATCACCTCATCAATTTTCTACAGAAATTCATTCACCACAAACAACAGATGTTGGAACTCATTAAATTCTATTTATATTAGTTGAATGACACTAAACAAGTTAATATAAGGTTGAAAAACAAGTTTCGCCTTATTGAAAAGGGAATAAATGAAAACTACAAGCAATATTACTTATTTAGTATTCTTGACGTCAAATTACATACCAAAATAATGCATTACATACCAAAATAATGGATCACTAAATTTCAGGTATAAACTCATTGTTTCCTCAGAACTTCAATCCCTGTAGGAGAATAGAAGTATTAATTAATAGAGTGATTCAAACCCCTGAATATAATAAACATGTAAATATCTGACAAATCACGTACCTCTTGTTGTTTGGCCTTTATAAAGGAGGTTGGGTCTTCTGTTGCGTAACACAATCCAAAAGATGTGTCTATTACCTTTAACTGTGGAGTAGTTGATTGCCCATACGTGAAAACCGTTATCTGGGGACAGTCTTTGATTTCCAAAGTATCTAATGATTGCCAGAGAAAATCCTCCATCCCCAAGTAAAATCCCTTGAGATTTGGAAGGTGACCAAGTTTTATGGATTTCAGAAAAGGAAACACAACAACATCAGTAGCTCTAGTTTCAGAATCTTCTTCTTTCTTGACAATTACCTTCATATTACTGCACCAACTAATTTCAAGCTCATGTAGCTGTAATAGACTGCGAACCATGCCACATGTGAAAACATGTTCAAGAAGCGCACATCTATCAATTAACACTTTTGTAAGGTTTGGAAAGTTCAATGTGATCCACCTACTGCTCTTCCATATATACCTCATACAATTAAGCCTTTCCAGAGTCACTTCTTTCAGCTTTGGAAATACCACAACAGATTGCTTTTCATTCACATCATCATTTTCCAAATCTACTACTTCAAATATCTCCTTTAAAGATGGCTTCCAATAGATATGAAGCTTTTCTAGATTTGAAAACAACCAAGGGAATTGAAGTAGCTTTATTATGTTCGGATTAGAACACATACTTGAGATATGGAACTGAATCTCCTAATGAAGAAACACAAACGTAATTCATCATCAGGTATGTTAATTACCAAATAATAAAGGAAACACGACCAGAAACTAAATTAATTGCCAAATAATAAAGGAAACAGAGATTAGTTGATTTGTTGATGCAATTATGGTAATAAACATACCTCATGTGATGCATTGGACAATGGAAAGTTGAGACCACATTCAAGACCATGCTTGCCAATGCCTGTATGTATGTAGAGGAGCTTTGGAGTAATCGAGTGACCAGATGTAAAAGTCTTCATTTTTGGGCAACCATAGATCTTAACCTCATCCAATATTGACCATAGAAACTCATTCATCCCCAAGAAGAAACCTTCGACATTTGGTAAATCAGTTAGTGTAAGAGACTTTAGACGGGGAAAGAGAACAGTTTTAGATGCGTGTTGTCCATCATCCTTCACAATCACTTGCATTGCATTACACTCTTCTATGGTCAACTCTACAAGCTGCTTGAGGCTATCAAGTGTGGAACTTGTAAATACATGTTCCAAAAGGTCACATTTGATAATCCGCAATATCTTTAAGTTGGGCAATTCAAGCAAAGTCATATTTGAGGACCTTGGAATCGTCACTCCAGGAAGCATATCACCAATTCCATCACCAACATTAGCACTATCACTACCATTCCTGTTGACCCTTTCAATCTCAAATATCTCCGTTAGTGACTGGCAAGAGGATATTTCCAGCTCTTCAAGCTTTTGTAATTTTCCCACTGCACTGAATGGAATCAGAGTTGCTAACGTCTCACATCCATAGATCTCTATCTTTCTGGAATATTGGCATAATGATGGAGAAGCAAAACCCACCTGAGAACACTATGTGATATGAAAAATTAGTGTACACATAATAATTAATAGAATTTGATTGCTTTGTGGCTATAATAAATAATAGAACATGTCATCAATTCCAAGATGATAAACGACATTTTAAAAAAACAAGTGTCACCCAATTAAATGATCTCTACTATCACATATTTTAAAATGTTCTAATCTTATTTATTTTTTACTCAATTTTCTATCTATACTTAACCGTCAGTCCTTCGCTATTTTGTTTTGGCGGTTAGACCCATTTGCATACGTGTGATCTAATTAGGACATCGAAATCTATACTACTTATAATAGAAAAATGGTCAAAAGTAAAATGTTGAGTTTTCAACAATTGTCAAATGAGAGAGAAAATGAAATGTAATTAATACTCTTATTAAAACACTTCAACACTTAAAAGTACAATTATTTATTCACATTGTACAACCAAATTAAAGCATATCTACCAAATTAAATACAACCAATTCAAACACAAATCGGGTTGACCCGGGACGCTTCAAACCCGACGGGTGTAGCCAGTTTGATTTGACCCGTTTTCGACCCAACCTAGCAAGTTGAGCCGGTTTAAATCAACCCATTTTTCGACCGGAACGGTTCAACCGGTTGAACCAACTGGGTCGAACCGGGTTTCAAAACATTATCTATTATTTAAAAGTACAATGATTTATTCACATTGTATAACCAATTAAAAACATATCTACCAAATTAAATACAACCAATTAAAACACAAACCGGGTTGACCCGGGACGCTTCAAACCCGTTTTTCGACTGGAACGGTTCAACCAATTGAACTACTCGGGTCGAACCGGGTTTCAAAACATTATGTTTAATTCCCAAATTTTCAAACTTTTATTATTTTTCGTTTATAATCTATAAACTTTTTTTATCAATAAATTATCTGTCGCTATAAAATCCCGTTGCTATGCACGGGTACTCGTCTATTTAATAAAAATGTCAAGAATCAGTTTATCCAAGCAACTATCGAAATTACTACCGTTCACAATGTGTACATACAATGATACGAACATCTTAACAAGTTCATGTATAAAACTTTACTTAAAAGTATTAGAGACAATTGAAAATCTATATATCGACAAAATCCACCATCTTTCTTTCAGATTTATTTCGATTGCTGTTTAGAATTTGTGATTACCTTTTATTATAAATGGAGAAAAGTTAAATATAAATTACAAATTCTTTAAATATTGAACAAATCTAGCTTAAAAAAAGCTAAAAAGGTAGGCAATCCCAAACATGCTCTTAATACATACAATTATAAATAAGATTTTGCTAACAACAACCTAATGAGTTTTGTTTAAGCTTACCATAAATAACAACGTTCCCAAATATGAACTCATAATTTCTATAAATGCATGATTCCAACGCATATAATTATGGTAAGTGAGTTTTAATAAGGTATGTATTAGTACCAAGTGAATTCATATTTGAGAAACATTGTTAATTATGGTAAGCTTAAACAACACTCATTGGGTTGTTGTTAGCAAAACTCAAATAAATAACATCACATAACAAAATATACCTATATCATTTTTATAACGTTATTCTCACACTCACAATCTTGTCACGAGACCACTTTAGTTTAGCAGTTTATTAATAATTTGAGAATCTTTCAATAAGATTTTATATAATATCTGAAAATGGTTGTGCTTAATGAAGAATGGATATTAAAAAGGTAATAAAAATATAGTTGAATACACATACGATACATATTTAAAAGAAAAACATACCTTAAAGTAATCATGAATAGAATTTGTACTTGAAGTAATATTGTGGAGAGTACCATCAATAAGCAATATTGGCCACTTATTTTTCATTAAAAAAAAAAAAAAAAAAAAAAAAAACGCTATTTTCCTTTTTTTATTTTTTAAATAAAATATTTTCCAAATGGTAAAATCGCATGTGACGGACACTTCAATATACTTTCGATGAAATTTTTTTGTAGTTTTGTTTTAGTGTTAAAATGGGCGTATCGAAAAATCACATGTGATTTGTAAGTTAGGAATCACGTATGATTTCACAAATCACATCATATGATTTTAAAATAACAAATCATATGTGATATTTTTCAGATGTAAATTTCAACACCCACAATAAAAGTCAAAAAAAAGAATTCGTCAAAAGTATATAGAAGTGTCCCTCTATAGAAAGATGATTTAATTTTCGCCGTGATGGTATGATTCGTTTCGCATAACGATTAATGGTTTGAGAGATATATAATTTAAAAAAAAAATGAAAGTGAGTTATTTATTTTGATTAAAAAAAAATAGCGAAAATTCGTTCATCCTGTCTTTAGATAATTTGAGGTATATTACATTAGATTACATAGAATTAGAAACTAGCGTAACAAAAATAGCATATATCATTGAATTGTTATATTACATTACATACAATTAGAAATAACACACATAACAAAAATAGCATATATCATTTTTATCAAATCCTTCTCCCACTCACAATCTTTTCACGAGACCACTTAAAGTGCATAGGATATTAAAAGGTTTTACGTAATGAATAGAATTCGTAATTGAAGAATGGATATTAAAAGAATTAGCATATAATATTTGGAAAAGGTTGTAGATAATGAAGAATGGATATTAAAAGAAATTAAAAAAATAAAATAAAATAAAAAAATAGTTGACTATGCATAGGATTAGGATATATCTTTTATATAATAAAATAATTACATCATTTCGGAGTGTTTTTACAAATCCCTTCTCAATGGAAAAAAAATTGGACCAATAGAAAAGCTCAATTTTTCCACGTAGGCGAAATCAAGTAATATGATTGGTCAATAGAAAGTCAAAATTAAATTTATTTTGGTCAAACTTTAATAAATTTGATGGAGAAATTTAATTGAGAAAAAAAACACATAAAAATATTTGTGTCAAATTTGTGAAAACAAAAAACTTAAAAAAAGATAGAGTAATTAATAAAACTTTAGTGGTTGAATTTTACATAAATTATATAGAGTTGAGTGTAAAATTACAAGTTATCATATATTTTAATAACTTTATAAAAATAATAAAAAAAACCCTTATACTTTATACCCATATACTTTATAAGATGAACTTTATTTAAAATTACACGTGTATTAGTATTTTTTCAGACTTTTATCTATTAAAATTACAAAATTTTATAAATATACGAATTAGTGTTAATATGCGTTAAATATTTTTCAAAACTAATATTAGTTTTAGACTTTCATCTATTAAAATATTCTTTTTACTCTATACGTTAAATAAGGACTCATATTACTTTATTTTAAAAGTTTAACTTATGCATACACGAGTTTTGAATATTAAATACGGCCAAATTATTGTTAACGGGAATATGAATATCAAATGTAAGCACGAATTACTGTGATATGAAAATAAATATACGATATTGTACTTATAACAACGACTAATGAAATTCTTATTTAAAGTTTATATATGGATATCAAGAAAAACATTTTTAAAAAATTTTACGGAGCATATTTTAATTTCACAAAGAGGACTTTCCTCACTACGAAAGGTGTCCCGTAGATGGCGTACTGATAAATCTTCTATTCGTGCAGATTATGTGCTATTAAACTCGCACATTTTGTACAACATGACATGAATGGTTAAAGGTAAACATCAACATCAACATCAACCTCAACATCTATGTCAGTTAAACAAATTTAAATCGTTTAAGCAACAAAATTTTTTACAAAATGTTATTGTAATAGATATTAATACATAATAAAAAAATCTTGGACAAGCATTAGTTATACTTATATCACAATTTTTTACGGGTAAATTCTTATATGTCCATATACTAAACAAAAATTTTAAGATAAACTCGATTTATGTGTAAACCCGTGAGTGCACGGGACTTATAGCTAGTATTAAAAGAAAAACATACCTTAAAGTGATCATGAATAGAATTCGTACTTGAAGTAATATTGGAGTCAGTACCATCAATAAGCTTTAGGTGTGGTAGACCGGAAAGATGGAGATAGTCAAAACAGGGTAAGAAAGTAGTGTTTGTTTGGGAAGATGTAGCTATTTCTTCATATTCGTCATCTCTATTTGAAACAACTTCTTCAATAGCATCACAACCCTCTATGTAAATTTTCTCTAAGCTGGAAAGAAGTTTAATCATGCAAGGTGAGAGCAAATACTTTATGTTTTTGCAAAATTGAAGAGAGATGGTTTTCAGGTTCTGGAAAGGGGATTTCTGTTGTGTCGTAGAACATAAAAATTTATTCCAATTACACTTCCACACATAATTCATATTCTCCATCATCATTAAATATATGGACTCCAAGTAGGGAAGGAGCGGTGATTGTTCATTATCCCTTTGACTTGTTGCTAAATCTTTACTGGTTGCACTCTCTATCTCAAACGCCACCTCAACATCAGCATGGTACCTTATAATAAGGCGTCTGAGGTGATGAAACGTAGATAAGACATGAAATGGAATTGCAACATTAACATCCGGAATAATATCATCAACTTGTAATATCTCTCCCCTGTTTATATCATTCATCTGCACCTATCATTACATAAAACAAATGTGAGATGTGGAATTCCTTCTATAAGTTGAAACCGAAAGTAGGAATAAGAATGACATTACATACCTCGTGGCTCCTTTCAGCTGATTCGTTGATGTTATAACGCCCACCATCAATGCAGAGGACCTCCAGTGCACCCAAATCAAACCTAGCGAAGGTAGGGGTAAACAAATTCCTAAAACTTTTACAGCTACTTATTTTAATGTTTCTCAAGCTGCTACAACCCTCCTCAATCTCACCAACACATCCCACGTCAATATTGAATATAAATTCAATGGAACCACAATCTTCAACACGGAGATCAATAAGATGATGCAACAATGGCATCGGATTGCTCGGAAAAATATTCACAAGATTATCACATTCTCTCACTTCAATTTCTCTCGGTATGCAACTGTTAACTTCCTCGCTGCTGCAAAATTGATAAGGCCATATATTTTGCAATGCCTCCATCTTAGAAACTCTCAGTGTCTCCAACTTAGGTATCACAACCTGCACAACATATAGGCATGGCTTGTTAATTCATCAATACATCCATGCAACTAAGCTATATATGTGACTGGTAATTAATATATCGACATACACATATTACCTCTTTGCTTAAGAAAGGTTTAATTGCAGAACTAGACAAAGAAGATGTTGACGACTTATTCTCGGGATAAATGCTCGTGAAATTAAGAAGGCCGTCAAGTATCAACTCTACTAAGCGCGGTAGCTCAATTAAACTAATAGTGTTGCAGAAACCTTCCAACGTTGGTAGATCAGACAACTTCAAAAACTTTAACTCTTGAAACTTGATTACCCCTTGTGCATCATTTTCACTATATGCTACTACTTCCATAACCGGGCACTTCGTAATTGTGAGTCGCTCAAGCTTCACCAAACCATTAGCTACTTGGACTGTGAAAAGGTGTTCCAAATCGGCACAATTGGAAATTTGAAGCTCTCTTAAATTATAAAACGATGCCACTGAAAGTTCGACAAGATCATTCATACCATTCGCTTCTAAAAAAAGCACCTCTGTTTTTGGAAACAGCTCATTCAATCTAGATTCCATCAGTTCATCTTTAGTAGTGATCAAATTCAAAGTGTTTTCGAATGAGTGCATACTTTTACTGTTTTCTTTTGAATACTCCATCTCACCAACAAATCCTACGGAGATCCTGAATCTTTCGAGTTTCTTAAACGAAAAATTCTTCGGCTGAGCCTTGTTTTCAAAGAATTCAATCTCTAATGCAGAAAGATTCCTTGAGCACTTTGCCAATTCATTAAAGTTTGCATCCGTGAACCTAATGCGCTTTCCATCGGAGACCCTCATATACAGCTCCTCAAGCTTCACCAAACCTTTAAAAACACCTTCATCAATATGAAGATCGACACAACCTGTCAAATCCAATTGCTTTAGCTTCTTCAAATTCCCAATTGTGGATGGTAATTTTCGAATGCCACAATTTGTGAAGCTCAAAACTTCCAAATTCAAAAGATCTCCGATAGAAGAGCAATCAAACATCAACAGGCATTGATGGAGAATGAGCGTTTGAAGATTGGTGGAGCATTGAAATGATCTTGGAAGCAAGGGATACTCCATTTTCTCATACACTAAAACTTCAAGATCTTCCATTTCTTCATAGAAATCTTCAGGAAACGTAAGTGTTCTATCCCCACCCATAAGTCTCAGAAGTGTTAGGTTCGGGTATTTAAATTCTTTTGGAAACTCTGTCATACCCATGCAGGTCAAGGAAAGCTTTTGGCAAGACCTGCTCATCTCAGCCCTACTCCACCTCGAAATATTGCCATGGTTAATGATCCACGGATGGTCACCTTTTGAAACTTCTCCAAGCACAAAAGCAAGAACAAGATCGTGTATTTTGACACACTCGAGGTAATCACTATCAATCAATAAATTAGCATTTTTGAGTTTGCGTACACATGTTTTTGTCCTGTCTCTAGCATCACCCAAAGTAGGAACACCCTTCAACAATTTAAGCCCCCATGCATATCTTGTCAGATGCTCAATCGGTATATTAAAGTCATCTGGAAACAAGCCACAAAGCAGAAAAATGGCTTTAACTTCCTCTTCTCGTATAAAAGTGTAGCTAATTTCTATAATTTCTTGCACATTTTTATCAAGATCATTATTCTTCAAACGGTTAAGTGTATCTCGCCATACACAAATTTCTTGAGATTTAAGGGTTGTTGCAATGAGTTTGATGGCTAGGGGCAAAAATCCACATCTTTTCACAATTTGATTCCCTATATTATTGAGCCCCGGATCAGACTCTTTTGAAACTCCCGTGATTTCACCAAAGAAATTATTTGCTTCGGACTCCTCCATGACATCCACTCTAACTACTTTAACATCCGAATTAGCTTCTACTGCAATTTGTTTGCAAACAGTTTCATTTCGTGATGTTAGCAACAATTTGAAGCCAGTTGGCAAAGGGCTTAATCCAATATCATTGAGTTCAACCACCTCCCACACATCATCCAATATTACTAGAACCTTTTTACCTTCTTTGGACATCTTTTCTAATGTAATACGAAGACGATCTGCCCTTGCTGTTTTACCCGTTTCAGTTAAAGATTGTCCAGTGTATTCTGCTACAGTTTGTTGAACTGAAAACATGTTAATCTTCTGCCCAATAACCACCTTAACAATCCAACCAAACACATTCTTATCTGCGACAGTCTTTTTCAGTTGTTCCATCATCGTGGTTTTTCCAACACCACCCATTCCACATAGCGCTATAACTTGCATCTTGTAATCTTGTTGAAGGAACCCGAGTGCATCCTCAAAAATCTTCTCTCGCGATTTGAAGTAATTTTTTGCATCACCATTTGACGGTACAGAAGTGGGTCCTTTTTTAAAACTCACTTTTCCAAGAGGTTTTTGGGTATCGCTCCAAATCATTTCCTGAATAAGACGATCAATCACCTCAGTTGTCTTGAATGCATTTCTTCCTGCTTGGTACCTCCTCTTCACATTAAAACAGCCATTGTAGTTACTTGAAATTCTTTCAGCATCTTCCTTAATCTTTTCGACTTCTTCCAACCAAACTGGTACCCGAGTAGGTATCTCCAGTTGACTTGTATGGTTTCTTTCCATGTGCTTTCTGACATCAACGCTTGTACCATCCAATTGCTTCAATCTAGTATTCATGTTCCTAACATTGTTTGTGGAGGAAAAGATATAGCCCAAATGTTTCTTGACAGGCTTCATCAAAGATTCAACAACAGGACCAATGATTGCTGCTACAAACTCCATTACTCGGAATTTTAGCTTTTAATGAGACCTACAAAACTCGCACAAAAAATATAATTAGACAAGGGGATTGAATTTTTGAAGTTGTTAACCAGTATTCATTCAAGCTCTCATATTTTTACTAATAATTGATAGAAACTGAACTATATTTTCTTTCAAATTAATTATCAATTTTAACTGTCACGTAACTTTTTTTTGGGTAACCATTTTTTCCGACCTTTTGGTTGATGAATACCAAACTGTTTTCATGTTTAACTTCTAAAAGTTTTATGGCAACAGCAGGCTTAATATCAAGATCAGGTTATAGGAGTCCAAAATGTATTTAATATTCTTACTATCATTGAGTGAAAATATATATTTGCATTGTTAGTCCCTTTGTTAATGTTTTTTTTGCAAAGTTAGTTCTCATTTTTTTAAATAAATTAAAAACGGGCACGGATCGAACTTGGGTCTTTTGCTTCACAAAGCAATAACCCAACCAGTGGACTAAGTGTCCAGTGGTGTAAATATACCATTTCAAGTTTGTTTTAACATTTTTTTCGTTGGATTTAATATCCGTTTTTATACATTTTATCCATTTTTAAACGTTTTCATATGTTTTTATATGTTTTCATACGTTTTTGTCCATTTTTTACGTTTTAGACCGTTTTTATACGTTTTCCTCTATTTTTATATGTTTTTGTACGTTTTCATTCGTTTTAATACGTATTAATACGTTTTTATCCTTTTTTGTCCATTTTGATACGTTTCCTCCTTTTCATACATTTTATACGTTTTTGACCGTTTTTATAAGTTTTCGTTCATTTTTATACGTTTTTGTCGATGATTAATCTTTTCTTATCATATATTTTAAAAGTATAACTTGTTTAATTGCAGCACAGCATATTAAAAAAAATAAAAAAATAAAAAAATAAAAAATTGTTGCCAGTTTTTAGAAGAAAAAAAAAACTCAAACCAAATACACAAACCAAGTGGCCTATTTATTTATATTCAGTTTTAAGAAGAACAAATTATTTCAAATTCTCATAGTTTGGTAAACGGAAGAATGCACTTGCGATATTAATTTACCACAAAAGAATAAATCTGGTGTGTAAAGAATTATGTGATAAAACAATACACGAAAATCTTTAACAAGATCTTATGAATCATCTTTGGCAACAACACCAACAAGGAAACTAGTTTATTGATAATTTAATGTATTTTTATATTTTCGTAATGTTTTTTCATTTTCGTATTTTGTTTATTTTTCATATTGTAATTTGTATTTTTATTTGAGTGAATGAAAATTTAATTTGTTTGAAAAAAAAATTAAAAAGAAAAAGAAAAAAAAAAAAAAAAAAAAAAAAAAAAAAAAAAAAGATGGTGTTACCCAAAAACTGCTAAACGGCATGCAAACGGCTTGAGCCATTATAGAGAATGTATTTTTTGTGTGTGAAATGTAAAATGCTGAGATTTCGCTGATTTGGCGAAACGGCATGCCACCACCCCTGATGCTCTAAATTTCTTATTTATATTTAATAAAGTCCAAAATACATCCCTGTGGTATGGCATGTGTAACACAATACATCCCTGGTCGATAAGTTGGAACATTTACATCACTCCACTAGTAAAGTTAGATACCATACATCCTTACGTTAGTAAAGTCAACCAATACGGTGCAATTTTTTTTAAAATAAACTTAAAAGGGGCAAAGTAAGGCTGGAACTTGGGTCTATTCGCTCACAAGCATCTCAAAACATATTTCTTTTAAGCTTTTCTTGTTCGGATTCATTAAAAAAAAAATTAAAAAATCTTTTTAGTTTCATAACTATCGACTGTTCTTCTATATTTTTATTTTATTATTATTAGTAACTATCTCGTAATTGTAGATCTTGTTTTTGCAGTGAGAACTGTACACCTTATCGTGAAATATTAGTTACTATCTCGGAATTGTAGGTCTTTTTATTTTGCTATTTATTACGAGTAGTATGTACTTGATGATAAAAAGAACACAAATCAGGGACGAAAATTGTAGGTCTTATCATGAAATATTTGTGTATATTTGTCACATAATTAGTGTGTATATGTGTTTTATGGTTGATATAAATTGAAAAAGTGTGCATATGTATTTCCAAGGTTAATTTAAAATAAGTGAAATGGCGCATATGTATTTCAACGTTAATTTAAAATCAACGAAATGGTACATATGTGCTTTGTTAGTTGTAATGATTAAAAAATCATTTCATATTTGTTGGTGGTTTGATTAATTTTGTGTGTGCTTGTTTCAGACTTTTTTCTAAACGTTGTGCTTGTTTCTGATTAGTAAAGATGATAGGATTGAAGATTATATTCAACTAGCTTTTGCTCTTGTTACTGTCATTGAGTGACATCAATTTCAGCCATCTATATATATACAATGTGTTCTCAAGTTTGTGTTGGAGAATGAAAGTGAAAGAAATAGAGAAAAACTAAAAATATGTCATGTTCTTAAGTTTTTTGATAGAACAAAAGCAAAGTAAAAGATGAGTAAAGTATGTGTTTTTAAGTTAAAAACTTTCACCTCATATGTGGGATGAAAGTTGGGGAAAGATAATAAGAAAAAAAAAAATAGTGATTTTCACTTTACTTTTTTTTTTAAAAAATCCTCAAAAACACAAAATAATTGATTAATTTTCTTTCTCTTTCACATTCCTTTATTTAAACTTTTTCAACTTTCTATCCACTCCTGTCATCAAAAAACGTCGACAAACTAATTGAATATTGGTCAAAGGGGACACGAGGATGAAAGAACAAGTTAATAAAAACATCATTAACATCCGCGTTTTAACTGGCTCCAAACACTCACGGGTGATATTACTTATTTCTTTCTTTGGGTAAAAGGTTAATACCCGCAAAAAATTTCAAATACCAATGGAGCCAAAAAAAAAATTTAATTAAAAAATATAAAAATAAAAAAAGATTAATTACGACTCCCATCATAAAAAACCAAACTCGACGGGAAAACCCGAAACCCGAACTTTTTGGGGCGGGGTGGGCTTATCGGGCTTTGGGGCGGGTTTCAGGGCCTCAACGGGGATTCTTATCGGGTTTGGGGCAGGGACGGGGCACACCATCCCCGCCCCGCCCCGCCCCGAAATATATTTATACATGTAAATATATGCACATATATATTAGTATTTACGTACTGAAAATATAATTCTCTAATTTTTGTTACTTTTTATCTTTGTAATATTTCTAATTGTGATGAAAGAAGCGTGTTTTATATCATAATATTCTAAAAAAGTTGTGAATTATCCAATGGTTAATTTGTTATTAATGTGAATTATCCAATGGTTAATTTGTTATTAGTGTAAAAATAAGAGTAAACGAAGAACGATGCAAGTATGATGGAGCATCACGCTAAAAAAGACAACCCGATAAGATCCAATGGGGAATGGGGCAGGTTTGGGGGAGTATATTGCCCCAATGGGGCACCCCGATAAAAAACCCGATGGGGATTGGGGCGGGTTTAGAGATAATTTTTGTAATCGGGTTTGGGGATGAGGATAGCCGCCCCGCCCCATTGCCTTAAGGTGAGTTTAGTTTGGCGCTATCGGAACGGGCCTATGTATTTCATTCTGATTCAAGGTGTTTGTTTAGTGGGCCCGAGAATAAAATAGGCATATCATAGTCATAGATTCATTACTCACTAATTTGGTGTCTATGAAATCCATTCCGTGAATTCCTTTTTTTCCACTACAAAATTTAAATATCTATACACTTTTTCATACCATATTTTGTCATACAAACATAAACAATCATAATGATACACTTTTTCTTATCCATTGTCATTCTACCCGATACCAAATCCGATACACATTGTGATTCCTACCAACAAACTAAACGGCCCTTTAGAGTGTTCGCCTAAAGAGAATGGATATTAAATCTTGGACTGCCATCCGGATCTCAGCCCAAAATAAACTCAAAGATGACCTTTCTAGACAATTATTGGACCGGGATATAAGAGCTGAGTCGGGTATCATTGACGACATGGACGTTGCTAAAAGGGAGGAGTGGCTCATGGATCTTAATCAGTGATCAAATCCATAGAGACGATCTTAAACAAAAATGTCGAATAAGATGGGCGGTCGAAGGTGATGAAAACTCTAGGGTTTTTCATTCTTTACTTAAGCATAAGTATTCTAAATCTAATATTAAAGAAATCCATGTTAATGGTGTTTAGTGCGATTCACTGGAAGGCATTAAGCAAGCCGCTTTTGATCACTTCTCTTCTAGATTCAAAGAACCTACTACTACCAAACCAAGCTTCACTAGCCCTCCTTTTAAAAGACTATCTCTTGATGCCGCCTCCTCCTTGGAATCTAATATCTCTGAGGAATTAAAAGATGTTGTTTGGGGATGTGGTGTTTAGTGCGATTCACCGGAAGGCATTAAGCAAGCCGCTTTTGATCACTTCTCTTTTAGATTCAAAGAACCTACTACTAACAAACCAAGCTTCACTAGCCCTCCTTTTAAAAGACTATCTCTTGATGCCGCCTCCTCCTTGGAATCTAATATCTCTGAGGAATTAAAAGATGTTGTTTGGGGATGTGCCAGTTCCAAGGACCCGGGGATGGGAGGTTATTAAGGCTGATTTTTTGGTGTATTAAATATTTCGAAGCCACGGGTAACATTGCCAATGGTTGTAACCCCTCCTTCATTGCTCTAATTCCTAAGAAATTGGACCCGCTTGGTTTTTCGGATTACAGGCCTATTAGCCTTATTGGGTATGTCTACAAAGTGATCTCTAAGATTCTCGCAAATCGTTTAGCCAAGGTTATTGACTCCGTTATCGGCCCTAACCAGTCGGCTTTTGTTGCGGGAAGACAAATTCTGGATGGATATCTTATTGCGAATGAGATCATTAGAATGGCCAATATTGAAAAGCTAAAACTTTTGCTTTTCAAGGTTGATTTCGAGAAAGCCTTTGATAGCGTTAATTGGAACTTTCTTCAAAATACTATGAGGCAAATGGGGTTTGGCATCAAGTGGAGAAAGTGGATTGCCTCTTGCCTCTCGTCGGCTTCTATCTCAATCGTTGTCAATGGCTCTCCTTCTAAGGAATTTAAGTTGGAAAGAGGCCTTCGTCAAGGCGATCCTCTTTCTCCTTCTTTTCTTGCGGATAGTGGGGCTAATATTTCATTGTTACAATATGCGGATGATGCTCTTTTTTTTGGTTATTGGTCGAGGCTTAATGCTAAATATCTCATTCATCTTCTTAATTGTTTTGAGTTAGCCTCGGGTCTCAAAGTTAACATTTCCAAAAGTCGCCTTATAGGGGTTGAGGTCGATTCTAGTGAGGTCGAAAGTCTGGCTTCATCCATTGGTTGTTCTCATGATTATCTCCCATTTGTTTTACCTTGGCCTCCTTGTTGGAAAAAGGATGAGGTACTGTGACGGTTGGAGCGAGATTTTAAATCGGTTTCGGGAGCGTCTTTCCTTTTAGAAAGCAAAATCCCTCTCTATTGGAGGGTGTCTCACACTTGTTAAGTCCGTCCTTGGAAGCCTCACCGTTTACTTTTTATCCCTTTTCAAAGCTCCTACCACTATTCTAAACACTTTGGAATCTATTAGAAGGTGATTCTTTTTGGGGTTTTAAAGATTCTCAACGCGGCATAAATTGGGTTAAATGGGACTCCATTCTCCTTGATACCGATAGGAGAGGCCTTAATGTTGGCAGCCTAGAAGCTAAAAACCTTGGGCTTCTCGGTAAATGGAAATGGAGATTTCTCACAGAAAATAAGGCTCTTTGGCGAATTGTTGTTAACGATTTTTATGGTTCTGATGGTGGTTTTACGTCCTCCCCGAGCTCTTTTGGTGTTGGAGGTTTATGGTGTGATATCCTTAAGGCTGTTGAGACAATTGAGACTACTGTGACAAATTTCAAAAATTCTTTTATGGTCAGAGTTGCAAATGGTGTTGATACCCTCTCTTTTGGAAGGATCCTTGGTGTGGGGATGGGCTGTGTCTTATGGACCTTTATCCTTGTCTTTTTGCCCTTGATACTTTAAAAGATTGCAAATTACGAGGTCTTTCTAATGGAACCTGGTGCGGATTGTGGTCTTAGCGATTCCCTCCTCGTGGTAGAGCCTTGGATGACCTCTCCTTCCTCACGGCTCTTGTTGGCAACAGGCAATTTTCTTTAAATGGTAGTGACGAATGGATATGGACCGAGGATGCTTCTTGGTTTTTCAAAGTCAAGTCGCTCGCGAAAAGTATCCAAGAGCATATGCTTAGTGACAGCAATTTGGGTAAGCATCATGAATGGAACTCTTGGATCCCTCGGAAAGTTAATATTTGTGTTTGGAGGGGTTCTCTAAATAGGCTCCCTACCCGTTCAAACCTTTCTCTTCGTGGCGTTAATATCATTTCTCCCCGTTGTCCTTTTTGTGATTCTGATATGGAAGACATCGACCACTGTCTTATTAAATACCCTCGAGTTGTAGCGGTTTGGAGAAAAGTTTGGTGATGGTGGAATCTAAACCGGCCTCTGGTGTTCCCATCTTTTTCGATCAATGACATTATTATGGGTAATATTTGCTCTAAAGGCTGCTCTCGTTCTAATAAGGTCTTAAATGGTCTGTTGCAATGTACGTTGTGGTCTATATGAAAATGGAGAAATAGAGTTATTAATGCCGACCCTGATTCTGTCTCTAGGATAGTCAACGAGGACATCTTCCCATCTCTGCAAAGGATTTCTAAAATTTGGATAGCTGCTCGTATCAAATCGAGTTCGGCCAACTGGAGCTCATGGATTGCAAGACCGTTTGACCTTTTTGATGTTCATTAAGTCTTTCTTTTGTTTGTATAGTGTATAGTTTTTGTTTGTTTTTCCTTGGTTTCTTTCTGGTTGTTCTTCTTGTATTTCTCCTTTGGCTCCCTTTTTGGAGTCTCGTTTTAATAAATTTCAGCCTTTCAAAAAAAAAATATGACATTTCTGAAAGTAAGTAGTTCATTTTAGCATTTACACAACATTTGTATATTTGAAAAGAGTTTGTAAAAATAAGTTTCCTTTGTAATATAAACCCTTAAATTTAGCAGTAGTTATTATAAAACCAATCTATTCTAGGTGCATATAAATAAAAGACGAGAATTGTATAAGAAAAGATTAATCATCTAAAATTAATAATGTTTAATAAATAACCACATTCAAGACGAAGTGGGTTTCAACGGTTTTGCTCAGTTTTCATAAGGCTGAAAAATACACATGGGTTTAAACTTTAAAGTTTATATCTTTAGATAAACAAATACTGTATTACTTTAAAATGTAAATAAATAAAAAGGGACAATAGGGACAGGCTAACCGACGAATGCATGTGCGTATGTACGTTACAATAATGTTTGTCATTTGAATTAAGTTACAAGGTTTTCCCTTTGAGTTTTGGTAGTTCCTGATATTAGCCCTTCAACTTGATAAATAGTTATATATGCTATTTATTCGGTGAGTAAACTATTAGTTGCCACAAATGCTCGACCAGTTAGTATATTGATGTGGTTCACCTTCCCACTCCACAAATGAGATTTTACTAAAAACCTCTCGGACTCACAATCAGGGTCATCCCTGAATTTTTTAATTTTCTTAGCGCCTTTAACCAAATTACAAAATGAGATATTTCGAGACAAAATGTTATATATAAATTGTCACCGTTTATAAGATATGACGTAATTAGTTATATAAATGTTTAACATATTATTCATTTAAAATATTTCCTCATCTAAATGTTTTTTCTTCGTGAAAAATATGTTTATACCTCCATATAACTCAACAGAACAAATTTTGGGGCCACTAACATTTTTAGAGCCCTGAGTAGTTGCCCACTTTGCACACCATGCCTTACTCACAATGCTTTATAATTGACCTGGCGTGTATGACATGTGTCCTTAGGCAACAACATATATAGCTGGACAAAGCTTACAAGAGGAAAGGACTTTGGGCATGACATATAAGGACGGGGTCTACTTTTTTATTTTAACGGGGGCTTTTTTTTTTTTTTTTTTTTTATAATTTTGTTTATATCAAAAAGCTATAAACCTGAAAGTGCGGAACAAAAAATATAAAGTTTAATAAGTCAAACACTTAAAACTGTCAGAAATACGGAACAGAAACTGGCAAAAACTGGGCTGCGCCGGAAAAAAATAAGGGACAAATAGGGAGACAAGGGGCCTGACACCCTTGTCCCCCGTCAATATAGTACAACCCGGACTTTGTTTGGGACCGGTTATAAGGACAGGGGCTACTTTTTTATTTTAACGGGGGCTTTTTTTTTTTTTTTTTTTTTTTTTTTTTTTTTTAATAATTTTGTTTATATCAAAAAGCTATAAACCTGAAAGTGCGGAACAAAAAATATAAAGTTTAATAAGTCAAACGGTTAAAACTGTCAGAAATACAGAACAGAAACTGGCAAAAACTGTGTTGTTCTGAAATAAAAGGGGGACAAAATGGGGGACAAGGGACTGCCCATGTGCAGTCTATGGGGGTAAACCCCGTTAATATAGGGCATCCCCTTTGTTTAGTGATCAAGAGGTGGTAGCTAAGCTATATTAGAAACTTTCCTTGGATAGAGTAGATGCATTATCAATAGGGCCCCCTTATCGTTATTGTCGGATAGTACTTCCATTGGATTGTAAGCAAATATCTATATATTATTGATTTGTACTATGTGTTGGTATTGTGTATGCTTGGCCAAACATACAAACTTATATTAGTTACTATTTATAAGACCTTATGTTCTCAAAATTATTATAAAGAAGAAGAGAAGAGAATTGATTGACTTTCTCTTCTTTCTTTTTTCTCTCTAAAGTTAGAGGAAGATATTTAACTAAAAAATGGTTTGATCTTCTTTCCGGATTTTTTCATCTACTTTTTTTTTTCTTCTTAAAAAATCTTAAGAACACAAATAAATTTTACTGTAACTTCTTTCCAAATCATCATTTCCTCTCTCCTAACCAGTAAAAAGTATAGAAATGAATTTTGACCATAGGATATATCAATGCAAAACAAATTAATGAGATTAAATTGGGTTATTAATGAATTTTTTTTAATTTTAGTGGATCATTATGTGTTATTGTAAAACTCAAAAGGGTATCATAGTCTTTTAATATATAGCATTAAACGTTTGTTTTGCTTAAAAAATTTAATGGCATGCACATCTAATTTAATGGCATGCACATCAAAAGTCTGTTTTTTGTGCATTAAAAAACATGTATAAAAACTCAAAATTAAAAAAACTTCTTTCACAAAATTTTTATTCACCAATATACCCGATCTTATAGATTTCTTTTGGATTTCTTTGCAAACATTTTTTTTATACTTTTTATCTCTTTATTAGTTTATTTTAACTATATATATATATATATATATATATATATATATATATATATATATATATATGAATTAATGAATTTTATTTGTTTTAATTTTGTTACGTTACAAAGTATAAGTTATATATTAAATAAATATATATCTACTTTGGTAAGCCCTGTTGATCAGTCAGATGGAATTAGTTGCAACATTGATAGTAAAACGGCCGTACTATGATGATATAAGGGTGTTCGCGTAAAACATTTATTTATAGTTATAACTTAATATTGCATCTTAACCTCTTATACTTAATAAGATTAAAACAATATTAATTCATTATGAACAAGCTTTCATATTTTCACTATTTATTGATAGAAACCGAACTATCTTTTCTTTCAAATTATCAATTTTAACTATCGCGTAACTTTTTCTTTTGGTAACATTGTTTCCGACCTTTTGGTCAACGCATATGTACCAAACTGTTTTCATGTTAAACTTCTAAAAGTTTAGCGCAACAGCAGGCTTAATATCAATATCATGTTGGTGGCTAGCTATAGGAGTCCAAAATGTATTTAATATTCTCAATCTAAACAATATAATAAAGCAAAACAAACCAAATATAGATACTGCCATATTTTGATTAAGCATATTCATAAATCATTAACATTTGCTCTTACTTCTTACTATCATTGAGTGACATCAAACAATATAAGCAAACTAATTGAATATTGGTCAAAGTGGGCACGAGGGCGTAAGTAAGAACAAGTTAATAAAAACATCGTTAACATCCGCATTGAACTGCCTCCAAACACTCAACATAAAAAAAAATAATAATAAAATCACATGATTACGACTCCTATCATATCAAAAATGAAGCTAGATTCAAGATGAAAAATACTTGATTTTTTACACTAGGCGGCCAAAAAAAGGGGTAACACAATGGTCATCGAGACTAGTATATGAAAAGATTAATCATCTAAAATTTATAATGTTTAATAACTAATGTGACATTTTTGAAAGTAAGTACTAGTTCATTTTAGCTTTTACCCTTAAACAGTTGTATATTCGAAAAGAGTGTTTTAGGAGCATATAAATAGAAGACGAGAATTGTATAAGAAAAGATTAATCATCTAAAATTAATAATGTTTAATAAATAACGACATTCAAGACGAAGTGGGTTTCAACGGTTTTTTGCTCTCTTTTGGATAACTTGAGGTAACTAATCTCGTCCTCAGTTTTCGTAAGTCCGAAAAATAACATGGGTTTAAAGTTTACTTGCGTTTGGTTGGTGGAAAAGATTTTTGTACGAAAAAGACGACCAATTATATCTTTAGATAAACAAATACTACTGTAAATAAATAAAAGAGTTAACTACATTTTTGGTCCTCGTGGTTTACCGGGTATAACAGTTTTGGTCCAAAATTTTGAAATGTAACGGATCTTGTCCAATATCCGCTGACCCGTAACACTTTTGGTCCAATTTTTGTTGACCGCTAGTTTGACTAGTTAAAAACATGCGAAATGACTAAAATACCCTCAAATGTTGATGTACAATGACTAAAATGCCCTTTCCTCCATTTATTAATTATTATTATTATTATTATTTACTTAATTCTAAAAATGTAGTTAACTCTTATTATTATTATTATTTAAAAACAATAACACATAACATAATCCAAACACCTCCAGCCATTTTTTTATTTACTTAATTCTAAAAATGTAGTTAACTCTTATTATGATTATTTGAATCTCGTGTGGTTTTTTTGGGCGAAAATTAAAAAAAAAATCATCAAATGTGTGTGTATATATATATATATATAAAGATAATTTAATCCTCCTCGAGAAGGTATAATTAATTTCGTGTAACGATTAACAGCTTGCGAAATATTTTAGCCTAAAAAAAATATATGATAGTGGGTTTTTTATATGATGAAAAATATGGATGGTCAAGATCCACCCATTTGTTCTTTAGCAAAAATATGATGAAAAAAATATATGAAAGTAGGTTTTTCATTAGTGAAAAATAGCACCGAGTTAACGACCCTTTGATGAACACTGTAAAAAAGATGTTAATAGGTAAACAAATTATTTCCAAATTCTCATAGTTCGGTAAACGGAAGAATGCACTTGCGATATTAATTTACCACAAAAATTCTTCAACGAGATTTTATGGATCACCTTTGGCAACAACACCAACAAAAAAACTAGTTTATTGATAACTTGATGTATTTTCATATTTTCGAAATGTTTTTTCATTTTCGTATTTTATTTATTTTTCATATTGCAGTTTATATTTTTATTTGAATGAACGAAAACTAAGTTTGTTTGGGAAAAAAAAAGTTGGGGACCAAAAACTGCGAAACAAATTGCGAACGGTTTGAGCCACTAGAGAGAAGGCATTTTTGATGTGTGGATGTGTAGATGTGAAATGCTGGGATGGCGCTGATTTGGCAAAACAGCGTGCCACCACACCTAACGCTCAATTTTTAGTTTGCTTATAGCTGTTAAAAGGAAAAACTCAACCCAGATACACACCAAGTGGCCCATTTATTTATATTAGGTTAAAAGGAAAATCCTTAATCTTTTACATTACACCTTCATACACCAAACACAAGTATCACACAAATAAAACTTAACCCCACTCACAAAAAAAAAAAAAAAAAAAAAAAAAAAAAGTGAAAAATGGGGCTTTTCTTCAATTGGCGAACGTGAGTTTAGTCACGCAGGTACTGCCACATAGGAACGGCGAGCCCCATAAGTTACAACACCCTTCCCTCTAAGCTTATATTTTGGGCTTACGCTTATATTTTATAAGTACTTTATGGCTTATAAATTATAAGCTCATAAGTCAATTCTTAGCGTTTGGGTTAGCTTATTGTAGCTATAGATAAAGAGGTAAAATGACTAAAAAGTACAAGTATTTTATAAAGTTGTAATTATAAGGGTCATAAAAGTATTTTGCCATTACACCCTATGAATAAGCCAAACCCTCTTTAGATAAGCCACAATTATTGGCTTATCAAAATTCCGTCATATAGCTATATAATATTTTCACTATTAATCAATAGAAACTGAACTATCGTTTCTTTCAAATTATCAATTTCAACTATCACGTAACTTTTTATTTGGGTAACCATTGTTTCCGACCTTTTAGTCGGTGCATAGCAAACTATTTTCATGTTAAACTTCTAAGAGTTTAGCGCAACCGCATGCTTAATATCAATGTCAGGTTGGTAGCTATGGAAGTCCAAATGTATATAATAAAGGAAAACAAACAAAATATAGATGCTGATATATTTTGATTAATAAGCATATTCAATTAACTTTTGCTCTTACTTGTTACTGTCATTGAGTGACATCAATTTCATCCAACTATAAGCAAACTCAAAAAATTGGCTTCTATATTTTATAAACATTCATGACATCTAGGTATTATTTTCAAACCATTGACTCATTAAAATGTGTCAAGTTTGATGCATTTTCAAACCATTGACTCATTAAAAACGAATTTTAAACAAAAATTACTTAATAAAGAAACATTCTTTTTATTCAAATTGAAAAAGTTTCAACCAGAGTTTTTGTTTTATTATATAAAAGTTAATGTGCATTTGGTTTGGGTTTAACTGTTTAGGTGTGCTTCGTATATCACCTTTTGATTAGGGTTTATCTAAATACGCTTCCGTGCGTCCTGCGTCAAGAACTAAACTCTATAAATTAGCAAAAACCTTCATGACATCTATGGTATTTTTTGACAGCTTAATTTTATGGTGTGTTTGGTATGGCCTTATCGGAACGGGCGTATGAATTTCATTTTAATTCAAGGTGTTTGTTTAGTGAGCCCGGGAATGAAATAAGCATAGTCATAGATTCATTAATCATTAATTTGGTGTCTATGAAATCTATTCCGTGAACTCCTTTTTTTCCACTACAAAATTCAAATATCTATATACTTTTTCATACCATATTTTGTCATCCAAAAATAAACAATCGTAATAATATATAGTACTTTTTCATATCTATTGTCATTCTACCCAATACTAAATCCGATATCATTGTGATTCCTACCAACAAATCAAACGGTTATGACATTTCTAAAAGTAAGTAGTTCATTTTAGCTTTTACCCTTAAACAATTGTATGTTTGAAAAGAGAGTTATAGGACCATATAAATAGAAGACGAGAGTTGTATAAGAAAAGATTAATCATCTAAAATTAATAATGTTTATGTTACAAAATAATGAGCAAGAACAAGAGAGGAAGAGAGAATTCTTATTAAGGTGATCACAAGGGTTACAAATGTGTAGTACTTATAGGGTAAATAAGCACATGTTAAACCCTAATGGGTTAATGGGCTAAATGGTGAATATACATAAGCCCATATTATTTACAACACTCCTCCTTGGATATTCACCGTTTATTATACGCTGTAGCCCGCCTCATTAAAAACCTTATCAAGAAAAAACCCAGTGGGATAAAAACACTTGATGAAGGGAAAAAGAGTGCGGTGCGCATAATGCTCCTCCTCAATTTAATGTATATATTTCAAGCATTGCATGCTAATCTTTAAACGAGTTGCTCGTATACTTTTTGTTGGCAACAACTTTACAATGAAGTCCATCTAATTTATGATGTTCGAATAAGTCCTGCAAAAATGACAAAATATACGTGTAGCTTCTAACCCAATATCAAATCAATTTGTTGAAAAATATACAATGAATGTACAAATATTAAAAGAGAAAAATACACTCTCTTAACAAATATTAATTATTAAAGTCTCAGTTGCACTTACGTATGGTACTTGAGGACCAATCATTTTATATATAGACATGTGCAAAAGCAATTTATATAATATGGTTCCTGATCACGTATAGTACCCCCAGACCCGAGAATAATATACCGGGTCCAACCCAAGCTAAACAAATAACCGCGGAAAACACCCCGCGACCACTAAGCCCGGTATCAGACCACGCATATTGGGCCGCGGATACAGCTCATCAAAGGCTAGCCCGAGACGCGGCCCATTCCAATAGTACTGCCAGCTATCATACAGCTGCACAGAGACAAAAAGGACATCGGGTACAAGATAGTGGAAGAAACCGAACATCAAGGGAGGTGCTCCACTCCGAGAAATACGTGCAAACGGTCACAAAGGACAAGTCTACCTCACCTATATAAAGAGGAAAGATCCTCACCTATTCGGTAACAGATGACCTTCTCTCTCACACTCATTTAAATTATCTCTCTCTACATTACACTTACTCTCACACCCGAGGTTGACCGCGGAAGTCCCTCTTCCGCGGTGAGACTAACGGTGCTTCTTTCTTAGCAGATTACGTACAAGATCTTTGTAAGTCCAGAGCTCAGTCCCTCAAGAATTAGCCCGTCGCTAAACCTTGAGTCGTGTCCAAGTTTTGTACTAACAAGTGGCGCCATTCGTATTGGGAACCGTTAACTTAACTACGTTTCAAAAAAGACTCAACCAGCATGAGTAAACCGGCAGCAAGCGGCTCTACTCCAACCCAAGAGCAATCCACAGTACGGAACACTCTGGAAAAGGAGAAAGGCCCAGAAGCAAATGAGCCATTGTCAGACGTGGCAATCCGGGAGTTCTGCGACAAGCATTACGACCAGTTGCTGCCTCTAATGGCTGAAAAAGTTCACCAAGAAAAGTTAAGACAAGTGCAAACACGCCTTGACTTCGACAGTAATGAAGGGAGAGACGGAAGTTCTCGAGAACAAACTCAGAATTCTGGATCCAAGTCCTTGGGGAGAGAGGAGGCCAAACAAATAAGGCGGAGCAGCCCGAGCATACGGTCTGGACCATCTGACCACTCATGCTCTCGAAGTGTCTTCTCCCGCCTTAGCAGTGGAAAAGTAAGAACATCCGAGGAAGACTATGAACAAAGATATCCCCGGTCATCCGTTTTCTCACGCTTGGGAGAAAGGCGAGACATCAAATCGCGGCTGGGAAACCGGAGGACGGATGTGTTCTCACGACTAGAACCCAAGAGCCGCACCAGGAACGGACGGACAGGGGAGATCGATCATCCGCGGCAAGAAGGGAGCAGGGAAAGAGGTGAAAGGCAGCGAAAAATAAGCCCCAGCCCAACATGTAGTAGCACACCCCGCTCCAGGAAAAGATGTGCAGGGGGGAGATCCGCACACTCCGACCCCGGAAAGATGAAAGAATCATCATCCCCGGAAAGCAAAGGAAGTGACGAAGAATACTGGAAACCCAAATCCAGAAGCCACAAGGGGAAGGAAGACGATCTCTATCGTCCATATGATGTCGAGGATACCGATCCATTCACACGCCGCATCAGAAGTTTTGAGTTCCCCAAAAGAACCAGGATGCCAGCAAATGTCAAAACTTACGACGGAACAAGTGATCCAGAAGACCATCTGAAGAACTTCTGTACCGCGGCCAAGGTCGAGCGATGGGCCATGCCCACATGGTGCCACATGTTCAACTCGACTCTCATGGGTCACGCCCGGGTTTGGTTTGACGAACTACCCGCGGAAAGCATTGATAACTTCGAAGAGCTGCGGAAAAACTTTCTATCCTACTTCCTCCAACAAAAGAAATATGCAAAAGATCCAGTAGAGTTACATCACATCAAACAAAGGGAAGGAGAACCGACTGAAGCTTTCGTAGAACGCTTTAAAGCCGAAAGTATGCACGTGAAGGGGGCTCCGGAATGCATGAAGATCTCAGGCTTCATGCATGGGATCAACAACCCAGAATTCATCAAAAGGCTTAACGACAAAATCCCACAGACTGTGGATGAAATGTGGAAAGCAACCACAGCCTTCCTCAGAGGCACCATTTCCGCGGCAAACCAATCCAAGAAGAAGCAGGAACGCCCTGCATGGAAAATTCAAGAAAGTGGGTCAAAGGGTATCCATAATAATCAGATGTTTGAATGAAAATCGGAATTCAAGGGACGCTCAAGAGCGGACAAAAGGAGAGCTGATCGGTTCACACTTCTGACCAAGACACCAAAGGAAATCCTCGCAATGGACTCTGTCAAGTTCATAGCCCCACCACCCATGGCAAGCCCGGTGGAATCGAGAAGCAAAGACAAGTACTGCGACTTTCACAGGGAAAGAGGGCACACAACGGATGAATGTTTCCAACTGAAAAAGCAAATTGAGGAAGCAGTCAGGTCCGGCCAACTAGCACATCTGGTGAAAGAAATCAAGACCGGAAGTCAGAATGGGGGGGCAACTAAAGGTGGTAAAAAAGAAGTTACGACAAAAGACAAGGCTTCCGCCATATTCATGATTCAATCCTGGCAAAGGAGTGTACAGCAGTAGGTCCTAACACAAGCAAGTCCGAACTTGGAAATATCTTTCCCACCAGTAGAAGGGGATGATTGGGATGACCACCCGCTGGTGGTTAAAGCAGATGTTGGCGGCCACCGCATCCATAGGATGTACGTAGACAATGGGAGTGCGTCAGAAGTGCTTTATGAGCACTGTTTCAATCGCCTGACCCATAAGTCAGAAAGAGAATGATTCCCGCCACAACCCCACTACTTGGCTTCAGCGGCGAGATATCATGGCCCCTAGGTCAAATCTTGCTAGAAGTGACACTGGGAGACGACGAGAATTCAGCAAGTGCATGGATGAACTTCATGGTGGTACGATCCCCATCTCCATACAATGGAATCATTGGCAGACCAGGAATAAGATTGCTAAAAATCATACCCTCGACAGCTCACGGCATGATAAAGTTCCCTACCGCGGGAGGCATAGTAACCCTCCGCAGCGACAAAGTAATACCTGCTGAATGTCGCATGGTAGCAGAGGCACAGTCACAGTAAGACGTCGAGGCACCCGCGGCAGAAGGTATCAAAGTGGCAATCCACCCTGAGTTTCCGGACCAGACCATCACTATAGGCGGAAGCCTCACTGCTCAAGGGAAAAAAGATTTGTGCGACTTACTCAGAAGCAACCTGGACATATTTGCATGGAAACCATCAGATATGACCGGCGTTCCGCGGAGCATTGCAGAACATAAGCTTAATGTACGGGAAGTTTACACCCCGGTGAGACAGAAAAAACGAGGGCAAGCCTCGGAAAGAAATAAGGCCATCAACGATGACGTAACCAAGTTGGTTGAAGCTGGTATCATGCGCGAAGTCCACTATCATGATTGGTTGTCCAATCCGGTCTTAGTGAAAAAAGGCGACGGGAGTTGGAGAATGTGCGTGGACTTCAAGGATTTAAACAAAGCGTGTCCCAAGGATTGCTACCCGTTACCAGAGATTGACTGGAAGGTGGAATCACTTTGCGGCTATACATTTAAATGTTTCCTAGATGCATATAAAGGGTATCACCAGATCCAGATGGCCGCGGAGGACGAAGAGAAAACCGCGTTCCATACAAGTCAAGGCATATTCTGTTACCAAAAAATGCCATTCGGCCTAAAAAACGCAGGGGCCACATATCAGCGGCTGGTCGACACGGCCTTCCAAAAACAAATCGGAAGAAACTTGGAAGTCTACGTTGATGACCTAGTCATAAAAAGTCAATCAGAGGCGTATGTGCTAAGAGATGTAGAGGAAACCTTTGCAACTCTCAGAAAGATTAACATGAAGCAAAACCCGAAAAAGTGCACCTTCGGCGCGGAAGAAGGCGTGTTCTTGGGACACGTGGTTAGCAAACAAGGAATCCGGCCTTGCCAAGACAAGTCCCAAGTTGTGATCCAATTGCCATCCCCACGAACTTTGAAAGAGGTTCAATCCCTAAATGGAAAGCTGGCAAGCCTTAACCGATTCCTATCCAAGTCCGCGGAGAAATCACTCCCGCTCTTTCGAACATTGAAAAAATGCATCAAGAAGAGCGATTTCCAATGGACACCAGAGGCGGAAGAAGCCTTCAAAGAAATAAAAAAGCACATTGCCAACCTCCCAACCCTCACTGCCCCTCGTCCAAAAGAAGAGCTAATAATGTATTTATCCGCGGCAAGGGAAGCTATAAGTGTTGTCTTATTAGCAGAACGAGGGACGCGCCAAATGCCAATATACTTCATCAGCCGCGCCCTACAAGGTCCGGAGATAAACTACAACCCAATGGAGAAGCTAATCCTGGCATTAGTCCATGCGGCCAGAAGACTCAGAAGATACTTCCAAGCACATCCAATCGTCGTCATTACCAATCAAACAGGTATTAGCACAAACAGAAAAAACAGGCAGGATGACTAAATGGGCCATAATATTAGGGGAACACGATATTAGCTATAGACCTAGAACAGCAATCCGGGGGCAAATCTTGGCGGACTTCATTGCGGAAATACCAGAGGAAGAAACCGCGGCAATAAGCTCTTCAGCAGCATAACCACTTCATGCAGAACCGTGGAACCTGTACACAGATGGGTCTTCATGCCAGGAAGGATCCGGGGCTGGACTCATACTAACAAACCCGGAGGGCATGGAGTTCACGTACGCTCTCCGCTTTGAATTCCAAGCATCCAATAACGAGGCAGAATACGAAGCACTAATAGCAGGGTTAAGAATAGCAAAGCAAATGGGAGTACGCGATATAGCTGCAAATGTGGATTCGCGGCTAGTCGCGAACCAGATCAATGGCCTATACACGGCCAAGGAAGAAGCCATGATCCAATACTTGGAGAAGACAAAAGTCTTGATAAGCGGCTTCAGAGCGTTCTCAATACGACAAATTCCTCGAAGCCAAAACAAGCAAGCGGATGCATTAAGTAAAATCGCTTCCTCCAGCTTTGCTCACCTAACCAAGCAAGTGTTGGTAGAAATACTCAAGGAAAAGTCCATTAAGGAAAAGGAAGTAATGCCCGTGGTAGAAGAAGAAGGGGACACATGGATGACACCGCTATATGAATATTTGCAAAATAGAGCATTGCCAGACATGGATAAGAAAGCCCGGAAGTTGAAAATAAAGGCAAGGCAATACGCTCTAATTGACGGTGTTCTCTTCAGAAAGTCATTCCTAGAACCATGGCTCCGTTGCGTTGGTCCACTGCAAGCTAACTATGTAATAAGGGAGATCCACGAAGGATCATGCAGTATGCATTCAGGTCCGCGGTCTATAGTGGCCAAGGCCCTAAGATCCGGATACTACTGGCCAAGCATGCACAAGGACGCAAGAGAGGTCATCCAAAAATTTCATGATTGCCAAATTCACAGGCCAATCCCCAAAAATCCGCAGCACAGCATGGTTCCTATCACGTCCCCCTGGCCATTTTACAAGTGGGGTCTAGACATCAGCGGTCCCTTCCCAGAAGCCCCGGGAAGGATAAAGTACCTGATAGTAGGAATCGATTACTTCACAAAGTGGATTGAAGCCAAACCCCTTGCTACAATCACCGGGAATCAAGTGAAGAAATTTGTTTGGGATAATATCGTGTGCAGATACGGCCTACCAGGAGAAATAGTATCAGATAATGGGAAACAGTTCAGGGATAACCCTTTCAAGGATTGGTGTGCAAAACTCAACATCAAGCAGCGGTTCGCATCTGTCAAACACCCGCAGGCAAATGGCCTAGTTGAACGGGCAAACAGGAGCCTAGGGGAAGGGATTAAAGCAAGAATCGACCAAGGAAAAAGAGATTGGTTAGAAGAAGTACCTCATGTATTGTGGGCTCACCGTACCATGATAAAGTCCAGCAATGGCGACACTCCATTCTCTCTGACATATGGCACGGAAGCAGTAATCCCGGTTGAAATAGGAATGCCATCACTAAGATGCGCTCTTTTTGACCCAATAACAAATGACGAAGCTTTACGCGCCAACCTAGATCTCGCAGAAGAAAGAAGAGAGGTCGCGGCTATTGAAGAAGCAAGAAGCAAAGCTAAGATGGAAAAATACTACAACGCAAAGGTGCGCGGTAAATCCTTCAAACCTGGGGACTTTGTATACTGGAGCAATGACGCCAGTCACGCAGAAAGCAGCGGGAAATTAGGTCCGAAATGGGAAGGACCATATGAGGTTACGGAAGCATTAGGAAGGGGATCATACAAACTCAGAGACCGGGAAGGACGAGACCTCCCCAGGACACGGAACATCAGTAATTTAAAGAAATGCTACATGTAACTTTCAGATGTAAGTGCCTCGCCATAAGCTAGCCGCGGACTTACCTGACAGCAGGGGCTACCTATCCAATAAGTAGTTTTTACTGTCATGTACTTTTCGTTTATCAATGAAATATGGAGTCCGATCAGCTCCATTTGTTTTCTTTTCCAAAATATTGTTTTATTTTTATTTTTATTTTATTTTATTCCTGCATGCATGCACAACATATCTCGGACATATAAGTGGTATCACAAACCCATTGACCATAACTATCCCCGGAAAAGCTAAGTGCGAGCACACGCGGATAGTTACAGACGCGTAAGTGGTATTGCAAGCCCAACACGTACATATATATAAAAAAAAGTAAGGCATATAAGTGGTATTGCAAACCCATTGACCAAGCTTAGCCATCACCGAACACCAAGTCTGGATACCATTCAAAAAAAAAAAAAAAAATAAAAAATAATTATATATACATTGCAAATACATCTTTCCAACGGACACACATGTCCGGGCCAAAGAAAAAATACAGTCAATTACTAAAATCAGATAGAAACTCCAACAAGGGTCGGTATAGTCAAAATACCGCCCGAAGAACCACTAAAACAACTAAGAGAACTCCTTCGGATCAATGTTGCCAAGAATAGTTGTGTCAAACATATCATCCGGCTGACTCTCCTCATCTCCCCGCGGCCCAGTAATGGGCGCAGAGGGACAAGGCCCTGAAGCAATCACGACAGGAGCGGATGACGAAGCCGCAGCATTAGGATCTGGCATAGCCAAGATAGTAGTTTGCAACGAAGAACGCGGCTGATCCTCACCTGAGTAAAAGTTCTTGCCATATTTTTGGGTTTTAGCCTCCTTGTAAGCAGCAATAGCCCGCGGCCTAGAAGTGGCAGCTTTCAGAAGAATCTCTGGGGGAAGACGCTCTTCCACAACAGGGGGCCCAAAGGTAACTTCGTTAGAACCAGGCATTCGCTCTTCCTCAAGCACAAGCTGCGACATCAAAAACTCCAGCGGAGAATCCCTGCAAGCTTCTAACGAATCTAGGAGGGGAAAGGGGACTTCAGACAGCCTAATCACGGCATCATTAAATTCCTCTTTAGCATTAGGTTTGTAAGCCTCCACCTGGTCAAGAGTCACTCCTTTAGCACCATGAACCACTCCGGCCTCCAAACCTTGACGCAAGCCCTCCGCTAAAGCCGCAGAAATACAACCTCCCAAGCGCATCTTTGTCACACCCCCAAAATCGGGTTCAGCGGAAGCATACATGTAGCTAGGGTGTAACTCAATCGATATCACAACACAAGTACAAAAATGGTTTTCACTTTAATCATTTAGAATAAAATCGTTTAACCAAAAATATTGAATTTACATCGTTAAAAATAGTGCGGAAGTAGGCCCTTAAAATAGTTTAAAACGGTCCCCATATGAATAATCAGAGTCTTCTATGACCATGCCATGCCCTGCCAAAACCTCCAGTAGCGTGCCATTGCTTAAAACCTGAAAATACATGCTAAAGTGTCAACACGAGGTTGGTGAGTTCATAGAGTTTGTGAAAAAGAATGTAATGCTTATGAATGAAGATGTCCCAGCAAAGGCATCGTAAATCCACTCAGTTCCAAGTCCCGCCATAAGAGACTTGTAACCTGTGTGTTCACAACCCACTGCCAAATAGTTGCATGTTTAGTAGTCAAGTACACGTGGTCAATATAGTTCACAATATGGGCACATAGTATATAATAAAGAATGTGGCAAGGCTCCTAAAATAAATAATATGCATTCCGTAGACAGGGGAACGAGAGGTTGGCCGACCTCTAATAGCGCTATCCATACTACCTACTGCTCCACACAAGGAAGCCGTACGAATGGTACGTATAAACTGGAGTGCGAACGGCAAACCAGCAGGAGACTAACAATTGCGGATGCACGAACAGTACATCATTCACAAACTATTACATAGTATAAAGTCAAAGTTACTCCGTAGACAGGGGAGATTTTATGTTGCTCCGTACATGGGAGACTTTATAATGCTGCTCCGTAGACAGGGGAGACTTTGCACTGCTCCGAACATGGGAGACTTTAGGTTATAGTACGTACGGTACTTTAGGGTCAAAAGTTTAAGTCAAGTTCAAAAGTCAAGTCAAGTTCAATAGTTCAAAACAAGTTATAAGGTCAAATGAGTTCAAAGAGTAACAAACAATTTAGTTCAAGAATAAATTCATGCATCCACCCCAAAGAAGTTGAAATAGTTAGAAAAAGGGGTTCGTGAATACTCACTTTTGATTCTTGGAAATGAATATAAATGTGTTAAAGGTGTTTTTGTATGAAAAAATCTAATTTCAATGGCATTTTGGTAAATAAGTGGTGAAGTTCAAGTAACATGGGGAGGGGGGGCTGCACATGTGTAAAAATGGATGAGTATGTAAGAAGCTTGGTGTTATCTGGTTCACAGAGTCGGTTTTGGTTCCGTTAATCGCAAACCGTAAAATTTTAAATTGCGAAACGTAAATCCGGGTATCGTAAGAATATGAAACTTGAAAGAATGACTAAACTTGTCAAAATACTCCATAATAAAATATAAAATGAATGGTAAGTTCCATCGGGTAGCTTAAACGTAGTTAAAACTGGAAACGCGGGTTTAAAACGCGTAATTCACGTAAAACGCTGAACTGAAAAACGTAAAATTCCAAAACTTTTAAAATAGTCGTAAAATGAGAGAAAATCATATTTCTATCGTTTATATTGTTTTACAGACATATCGGGATGCCGGAAGGACGTTTAAACCTGAATGTTAATCTCGGACACGGCTTCGTGATTTTTGCAGAAATGATCCGACGAGCGTCAAACTCTCGGATTATCATTAAAATAGTTTAACTTACGAGAATATGAAATAAATTTTTTTGAGATGAATAGTGAAAATGAATAGTAAAAGTGAATAGTAAAAAATGAATAGTAATCCGAAAATGCAAGTTGTTACAATCTTCAACTCCGGACATTCTTTGAACTTGTTAAATACTCGACGAAAACCATGACCAATCACTCATCTTCTACCCTCAAGAGCCATTAAATACTTGGGAAAGAGCTCTGTGTCAAATTCATCATTCAACGCATCTAGTTTCGCGTCTAGATGGGTTATCTGTTCCTTGAAACTGGCCCTCACAGCCTCCTCCCTTTCCTCCATCTGCTTAACAAAAGCCTCTTCACCTCTAACTTGCCCCTGCAGAGTGCCACATACCATCTCCAGCCCAATCACTTTCTCCGACATCCCCTTATTCGATGACTCCAATTCTTGACTCTTAAACTTTAACTCCGACAACTCCATTTCTTTTTCCGCAGCAGATGACTCAAGCTCAGATATCTGCTTACGGAGTTCCTCGGATTGAGAAGATCCCCCCTCAAGTTCTTCGACACGGGCCTTGAGATTACCAATCTATTTATCCCTTCTCTCCAGTTTCTTTTCAAGCTTATGATTTTGCTGAAGCTCATACTCAAACCGCAGCCTCACTTCGGAATCTATTCCAACCTTCTGAGCGGTTAAGAGATTGTAGCGGTCAAGCAAATCCTTAGCATCCAAATTTCTAAGAGTAGAAACATAACCCGGCGGAGGGATATTGTCGATCAAACTCCGGCAAATCCAAGGATCATCCATCTTAAACCCATTGGTCACAAGCCACTTGGGCACATACACGGAAGACGCCTCAGCAGTATCCACGGACAAAGACTGATAGAAATCACTAGAATTATCCTTCACAGTATCAACAGGGTTAGAGTTCTCATGATCATGACCATCCACGACATCATTGACAAGCATAGTCCCAGAGCCATGGTACGAAGACTCCTCAACAACGGGAGCGGAGCTCTCAGCAGGCTTTTCTCCCGAAAGAGGGGGAGGAGGGACATTAGAATCAGACGAAATCACGGTAACATTCTTCATAATGTTGGCGTCGGTATGAGGACCGGTGTGCTCCAATCCCTCGGCAGACTCATCTTGTAACTCCTGAAATGCAGGAGAAACACCCTCTGATGCAGCACCTAAAAAAAAACGGAGAAAGGAAATATACAAAAGTGAGAAATCACGTTTTCTTTTTTTTTTTAAAAAAAAAAGAAAAAAAAAAAAAAAAAAAAAAAAAAAAAAAAAAAAAAAAGGACGAGGCTCACCAGAACTAGCCGCGGTTTCCTTCAAAGCCAAGGAAGTTATCCTTCTCTTAACAGCTTTCTCCGGAGCGTCAATAGTAACTTTCCGCTTCCTGGCCTTTTTATTCACCTTCAAGTCCTCCACCTCTTGCACCACAGTACGCTCCACCAATCGAACAATATTCTCTGAGGGCTGAACAACCCGCGAAACAGTCTCTTCTCTAAGAGTCTTCTCTCCTTTCGAAAGAGTCCTTTCCCCGATAGCAACTTTGAATGGATCAGGCTGATTGATGAAAGAAAACAAATCCATCTCTGCAAAAAGCAAGAACAAAAGATCAGGCGCGGTCACACATATATATATATAAAAAAAAAATAAAAAAAAAAAAATAATACATAAAACGAAACTATCCAGAACACCCACCCGTTTCATTATCCCACAGAAAGGTCGGGCGACTGGTGTCATCATCCCAAGTTTGGCTAAGGCCAATAACGTTTAAGAAGACATCAGGGTACTTCTGGAAAGGAGCCCTCTTGGTATTCAGAAGCCGCAAGAGCTCCTGATCCACATCCGCGTCCAACGGAGGAGGGTCGCGGTCCATAGAAACTTTGTCTGACCAAGGAACCGCTATAGGAAAAATAGTTCGCTTAACAAAAAAGAAACGGTCCTTCCAATGCTTCACTGAATCTAAAACTGCGGTATAGCAAACAGGAACTTGCAGTGATTTAGGACCGCGACGCTTCTCAAGAGTCATCCACCCATTATGAACACCGGCATAGTAAAACTGCCTAAACAAAGACACGGTAGGACTTCCTCCATGAACACGACAGAGTATCTCAAAGTGACTAACCCGGCAGGCCGCTAAGACGGACAATTGGGAAAGGTGAATCTGATAATATTCTAGAACGCGGAGCAAGAACACGAAAAGAGGAATCCTAAAGTTACCCATCTCAAAAAACCTAGTATATACACCAATCTTCCCCTCCGGAGCGTCCCTAATTGTATCATTAACCCCAGGGGCTTCCGGTAACAAATGCCCAGGAATATTATATTTCTTACAAAAATCATCAACATCCCCTTGAGTAAGTTTAGACCTAAAGGCATCTATATGATCAACAACACCCATCCTAATGATGTCTATAACAAGCAAAGATAAAAGACTCGCTTAGAGAAAAGAAAAAACCTAACCTGAAGCACTAGACCGGAGATCAAGATGACAAAGAAAGGCGAAGGCAGCAACACTCACGAAGCAGTAAAGATTTAGAGAGAAGTAAAAACGCAAAGAATTATATGAACAAAGTGGCAAAATGGGAAGACATTGGCTATTTATAGCTACCAACCCACATAGATCTAAGAGACGATGAAACGACACGTGCCCACCGCGCGTATCGTATGGTGGAGATCATCCTAAATGAACGGTCACGATCACTACAGAAAACGAATGGCCAGCCGTCAAACAGTCAAATCAATCGATAAACGAGTGGGTAAAAAACGTTTCGTGAATACCAACACCAACTGGCATAAGGTGGAAAGTCTAGTCAGCAGCACGACGATAAGACTCCTATGACCGCGGTATAATAAAAGAGTCTAGACACTCGTTTTCTCGGATAACAAGTATACTAGACTGGGGGGACTTGATCACGTATAGTACCCCCAGACCCGAGAATAATATACCGGGTCCAACCCAAGCTAAACAAATAACCGCGGAAAACACCCCGCGACCACTAAGCCCGGTATCAGACCACGCATATTGGGCCGCGGATACAGCTCATCAAAGGCTAGCCCGAGACGCGGCCCATTCCAATAGTACTGCCAGCTATCATACAGCTGCACAGAGACAAAAAGGACATCGGGTACAAGATAGTGGAAGAAACCGAACATCAAGGGAGGTGCTCCACTCCGAGAAATACGTGCAAACGGTCACAAAGGACAAGTCTACCTCACCTATATAAAGAGGAAAGATCCTCACCTATTCGGTAACAGATGACCTTCTCTCTCACACTCATTTAAATTATCTCTCTCTACATTACACTTACTCTCACACCCGAGGTTGACCGCGGAAGTCCCTCTTCCGCGGTGAGATTAACGGTGCTTCTTTCTTAGCAGATTACGTAAAAGATCTTTGTAAGTCCAGAGCTTAGTCCCTCAAGAATTAGCCCGTCGCTAAACCTTGAGTCGTGTCCAAGTTTTGTACTAACAGTTCCAAATGATTTTTATCCATATAAGGATACATTCAATTTGATCAAGTAGAGTTCTTGAGAACTTTATTAATTGCTTCTTGAAGTTGAAGTTGTTAGGCATGCTTGAGGCATTGCAGATCCCTCATGAAATATGAGAGCTCTAATAAAACTCAATTAGAGCAATTTAAATACTTCCATATTGATTATCTCGTAAAATGTCAATAAAACATTTGCATCCACCTCGAGACAATATGTCTTTTAATAATCAACTTCGTGCTTTTGTGAATTTATTTATTCACAATTCATGTCTTAAATGACATAACTTTAGAGCTCTTATATTGCATTCGCACAAAGACTGATGTGTATCTAATAGAGTTTACACATGCATATGTATGGACTTCTTGTCCCAATACTTCTCGTATTTTCACGAGATTACGTCTTTTCACGTTGGCCAATCATTTCAATGAGTGCACTTTTGAATAACAATTGATTTATGATCCTCATTATTTCATAATAGCAAGCGCTATATTGTATGTAAACAAATTTATCAACGTCGTTTTTGTTTCGATTCTATATGATTTTAGACATCATAGAATTTATTGAGATCTCATTAGCTATTTGAGGTTCTTTGGAACCTTCATGTCTAGTGTCTCTGTATGAGACTGCCATGGGGTCTTTTATACCTCGAACAACCATCTTGTTTTCATGCTCCACTTTTTTTCATCGAGGATTTTATTTGGAATCGATTTGTCGACCATGCTTGAAGCATGTCATAATAAAATAGTATCCTTGAGGACAACTTCTAATTAGAGCATGAGTAGCTGAAATTTTATTTTTTGGCCAATGTTTATTTATGGCTATTAGATTATTCATTGAATAATGAATTCATAAAAATTTCTTTCGAGGATCAATAGAATATGATAATTCATTCTAATTTGCAGCTACTTCTCTCCTCCTGAAGGAATTATCCATCTTCTATATCCCATATATGTGCATTTAGGTGGAGTAATTTGCACATAAAAAAACAAAATGGGATATGTTTGGTTTATAACCAAAACCAATTATAAAAGGTAGGATTTATAATAACATATTGGCATGATGCTAATTTTGTTGTTGTGTATATTATAATATGACCCCATACAACAACACAAGTTTTTCTCTCAGTTTCATTTGATAATTTAGAAGTAATTCATCGCATTTTCATGATGAAATACTTACTCTGAATATTAGCCTCGCATTGAGCTATTAATCATGCAAACTTGAGGTTGCGATTTAATGACCATTTAGACGATGCATCGATTTTAAAACTCTAAATGGTTCATACAATGGATTTGTATGCTTACATATATCCATTTGTTTTCTTTCCAGAAAATTGAGGAATTGAGTCCCCATTCTAGTTGATAGATTAATAATCAACTTCTTTTGAGAGATAATACCATTTATATTGAAGAATGTTATTCTTCTATAGTGTCGCATCATTAATGACTCGGGATGGTGTAACCGGTCATGCCAAAAATATTATAATTATAGCTCATAAACGTATGTTATGACTATGATTAGCTTTTACTAATCTTTATATAATGCATGTCGAGGAAGATACATAAGAATATAATGCATCCTTAATATTTAACTTCGTTCCTCATGACAATTTTATATTTCTTTTACGGAGCATAGATTCTTAAATCTATGAATATAGTGTGTAATATCTTTGACACACTTGTATATTGCATACATCACATTGCATTTTTGCATAAACAATATTTTTGTTTGCTCCTTTATTATTGTATTTACGCCACTACTAGTGGTTTGTCATTGTCATACTACATCGACCATAGCATTTATCATGATAAATGATTTTTAACCATTTATCGTTACATTCTCACATTCACATGAAGGAATTAGGATCTCAAATTGATCATTTTATCTCATTCACTTGAGGGAATGAATATTTTATGTTGATCATTTTATCACATTCGCTTGAAAAAATGGAGATCTTTATGTTGCAACTTTAGGTTGCCAACCAGTTTCTTTAACACGACAATATGGAGCAAATTAGTAAACTGCTTTATCGTGTTTGTTCAAACATGCCCATTTATATCAAAGCATCGTTCTCGATATATGAGTATATTCGAGGCATTAACCATCTCATCACATTTTTTCTTTTCATCATTCAGATGTACTAATTAATATTGCGAAAAATGTGCTCGCATTTGCAAGAATCTCTTGCGTATGATGGTCAAATCTTTCTTTTAGATTTTGACATACATTTAACGGATCTTTCACCGTTATATATTTTCTTTTTAATTCAGATCTAACACTGAAATTGAGAGACCGAACTCGCTTTTTTTTTTTTTTAATGCAACTTAAGGTGCATACAATCATAGCGAGATTTTCAGGAATTTTACTTGCTTTTGTTTGGTAATGTGTCATTAAGATCTTACCGTAATTTAACGAATCTTTCATCGTTAAGCTAAGTATTCCCTTTTAAGGTCCTCACGAAGAAGACGGAAGTTCTCCTTGAATAAAAACTGAATTGACCGAACCAGTTGCTCCATTTATTGAATTGTGAGCCGTAATATATATCAAAACAGTTTTCTAAACAAAAATTGTTAGTGTATACAATTAATCAATAACATGCCAAGGTACAAGGGCTATTAAAGAGCATATGCAAAGACACTTCTCAACAAAGAATCATAATCATACAGTGATCATGCATGTACGTAATTAATACAATTTAATCAACAATGGTTACTAAGATTATTTTTCGAATTAAAAGACGTATGCACTGACATTTGATATTAATGATCAAAATTACACTAACTTATAATAAGCATATATTTTCACATATCTAGAAATGTCCAAAAAATTCATTAATATGCTCACATATTTTTAATTTAGTAACATATATGATCACTAAAGTTGTTTGAAAAAAAAAAAAAAAACTATATTTAATAAACGTAGAGATTTACCTTTTTGATATTTAAATTAAAACGTAAGATTCCTTTTGTAATTACACCTTAAACTTCATCGTTATCTTCTCGAAAATAAACTACATATTTATAAGTATAAATTCATTTGTAATCAAAATGTAAGATTCCTTTAAAAACAATATTTATACTCATTGAATATGTTTGACAATGTTATAGAACTCTTTAGATACGGAGGAAACAAAAGAATTATACAATAACATAAACATCTACAATTAAGTAATCATAAGACAAATAATAATAGAATATAAAAATTCTACGGAAAAAAATTACGTTATTTGATTCACTTGAGGGAATCATAATAGAACTTGTGGTTCTAACTTTTTTTTTCTACATAACATGAAGTTATGTTATTGATTCTATTGATTGGATCATATTAGAACTTGAAGTTCTATTTTTTATTTTATTTTTTCTAACATAACATGAGGTTATGTTATGGATCCAATTGATCAAACCATGTTAGAACTTGAGGTTCTAATTTTTTTTTTTTTTTTTTTTTTTTTTTTTTTTTTTTTTTTGAGAATTTTGATTGAAAACAATAACTTGAGGCTATTGTATTTTGATTATGTTCATCGTAGTAGAACTTGAGGTTCATATTTTTTTTTTTCTCTAAACATAACGTGAGGTTATGATATTTTGATTCTCTTGAGAGAATAATAATTGAACTTGAAGTTCATTAAAAGAGATACAATAACTTGAAGTTATTGTATTTTTAATTTATTCATTGTAATAAAACTTGAGGAATCATAACATGAAGTTATGATATTGATTCATGAAAGAATCATAATAGAACTTGAGGTTCTAATAATTTTTTTTCAACCAACATGATAGCTATGTTGTTTTGATTCTCTCGTTGTAGTCACGATAAAACATCTATTGTTTTTGTAAATCACATGAGAGTTTGAAAAAATAAAAAATAAGATACTACACTTTAACTGGTGATTAAATTTGTCTCAGTGTACTGAACTAAATTCTATTCATGCATTAGTTATAGACTACGACAATGACCATCATATATAAATCAACAATAAATAATTTGAAACTCAAAACCCAGATTTCAAACGTAGTATATACTATATACTGTAATAAAATAATAATAGGGTTAAGAGTTACCTCTTAGGCTATTATTTGAATATATGTTGACGTACTATTAAAAGAAATAGTAACCGCATGAAAAAGTAATTTTGTGGTTGAAACTTCAGAATAGATTTTTTTTTTTTTTTTATCTGTCTTCAAATAAAATTGAAAACTATAAGCAGAGTGATAAACAAATTAAAATTGCGCATGACAAAAATAAGCATGGTGTGTGAATGATAGATCTCATATTGTTTTGATCTATATGTATACGTCATCGATTAGTTAACATAAACAACATGGATGTCTCTTGCTTTATTAATTTAAATAAACTAGTAATATAGTTACATCAAATACGACAAATATGTATCGGAGTAAAAGCTTAAGGATGTACAATATTAAAAATTAATCAAAGTCGAAGAGAAAACTTATCTAAAAGATGATGTCACGTTGGAACCGAAAAATCGTTTTGTCAGTCTAATATCTTTTGAAATCGAATCACTTTAAGAGCGTGCTGATAACGTGTTACAAAATAATGAGCAAGAACAAGAGAGGAAAAGAGAATTCTTATTAATGTGATCACAAGGGTTACAAATGTGTAATACTTATAGAGTAAATAAGCACATGTTAAACCCTAATGGGCTAATGGGCTAAATGGTGAATATACATAAGCCCATATTATTTACAACAGTTTAATAAATAACGACATTCAAGACGAAGTGGGTTTCAACGGTTTTGCTAAGTTTTCATAAGGCTGAAAAATACACATGGGTTTAAACTTTAAAGTTTATACTTGCATTTGGTCGTCGGAAATGAGAGTTATCGTAGAAAAGGTTTTTGTAAGAAAAAGACGACAAATTATATCTTTAGATAAACAAATATTACTTTAAAATGTAAATAAATAAAAAAGGGACAATAGGGACAGGCTAACCGACGAATGCATGTGCGTATGTACGTTACAATAATGTTTGTCATTTGAATTAAGTTACAAGGTTTTCCCTTTGAGTTTTGGTAGTTCACGATATTAGCCCTTCAACTTGATAAATAGTTATATATGCTATTTGTTCGGTGAGTAAACTATTAGTTGCCACAAATGCTCGACCAGTTAGTATATTGATGTGGTTCACCTTCCCACTCCACAAATGAGATTTTACTAAAAACCTCTCGGACTCACAATCAGGGTCATCCCTGAATTTTTTAATTTTTTTAGCGCCTTTGACCAAATTACATAATGAGGTCTTTTGAGACAAAATGTTATATATAAATTGTCACCGTTTATAAAACATAACGTAATTAATTTTAGAAATGTTTAACATATTACTCATTTAAAATATTTCCTATTCTAAATGTTTTTTCTTCGTGAAAAATATATTTATACCTCCATATAACTCAACGGAACAAATTTTGAGGCCACTAAAAATTTTAAAACCCTGAGCGGTTGGCCACTTTACACACCCTGCTTACTCACAATGGTTTATAATTGACCTCGCGTGTATGATATGAGTCCTTTAGGCAACAACATAGCTGGACAAAGCTACAAGCGGAAAGGACTTGGTTTAGTGATCAAGAGGTAGTAGTTGAGCTATATTAGAAACTTTCCTTGGATAGAGTAGATACATTATCGTTATTATTATGCCTGGATAGTAGTACTTCCATTGGATTGTAAGCAAATATCTATTATTGCTTTGTACTATACTACTATGTGTTGGACTGTTGGTATTGTGTGTGGTTGACGAAAATGAAGAAGAAGAAGAAGAGAATAGAAGTGATTGAGTTTATCTTTTTTCCTCTTCTTCCCAAAAGTTGAAAAATATATTTAACTAAAAAATGGCTTGATCTTCTTTCAGGTTCTTTCCATTTTTTTTCTTTTCTCTCTTTAAAAAATCTTAAGAACACAAATAAATTTTAACTTCTTTCCAAATCATTTCCTTTCACTCCTATATATATATATATATATATATATATATATTAGTAAAAAGTATAGGAATGAATTTTGACCATAGGATATATCAATGTAAAACAAATTAATGAGAATAAATTAGGTTATTAATGAAAATTTATTAATTATCGTAGATCATTATTCGTTATTGTAAAACTCAAAAAGGTATCATAGTCTTTTAATATATAGCATTAAACGTTTGTTTTGCTTAAAAAATTTAAAGGCATGCACATCAAAATTCGTTTTTGTGCATTAAAAAAATGTATAAAAACTCAAAATTAAAAAAACTTCTTTCACAAAACTTTTATTCACTAACATACCCGATCTTGTAGACTTCTTTTGGATTTTTTTGCAAACATTTTTTTAATACTTTATATATATATATATATATATATATATATATATATATATGAATTTTATTTCTTTTAATTTTGTTACGTTACAAAGTATAAGTTATATATTAAATAAATACATATCTACGTTGGTAAGCCCTGTCGATCAGTCGGATGAAATTAGCCACAACATTAAGAGTAAAACGGTCGTACTACGACGATATGAAGATGTTCCCGTAAAACATATATTTTTAGTTACTATTGCATCTTAACCTCTTATCCTTAATAAGAGTAAAACAATATTAATTCATTATGAATATGCTTTCATATTTTCACTATTTATTGATAGAAACCGAACTATCTTTTCTTTCAAATTATCAGTTTTAACTATCATGTAACTTTTTATTTTGGTAACCATTGTTTCCGACCTTTTGGTCCACGCATATATAGCAAACTGTTTACATGTTAAACTTCTAAAAGTTTAGCGCAACAGCAGGCTTAATATCAATATCATGTTGGTAGTTAGCTATAGGAGTCCAAAATGTATTTAATATTCTCAAACTAAACAATATAATAAAGCAAAACGAACCAAATATAGATACAGAGATACTGCCATATTTTGATTAAGCATATTCATAAATCTAAACAATATAATAAAGCAAAACAAGAGTTACTTCCATATTTTGATTAAGCATATTCATAAATCATTAACATTTGCTCTTACTTCTTACTATCATTGAGTGACGTCAAACTATATAAGCAAACTAATTGAATATTGGTCAAAGTGGGCACGAGGGCGAAAGTAAGAACAATTTAATAAAAACATCGTTAACATCCGCATTTGAACTGCCTCCAAATCGGTCAATGACTCGGTAACATCCACATTTGAACTGCCTCCAAACACTCAACATAAAAATAAATAAATAAATAAATAATAATAAAAAAATCACATGATTACGACTCCTATCATATAAAAAATGAAGCTAGATTCAAGATGAAAAATACTCGATTTTTTACACTAGCGGCCAAAAAAAGGGGTAACACAACGGTCATCGAGACTAGTATATGAAAAGATTAATCATCTAAAATTTATAATGTTTAATAACTAATCACATGTGCGAAAATAAATAGTAAATTCATTGTGTGTACTATTTTATTTATTTATTTTTTTTTTAGATGAGAAAATATTAAAATTAATAATTAGAGTATAATAAGAAGACTTACAGTTTACCAATTGGGTGGAAGTCTTTGCGAGTGAATGAATGCAATAAAAATGGAAGTTGAAATGAAGTTTAAAAGAGTAAGGAAACTCGGGTTGACTCCAAAGTCAATTTCACATGTACAAATTGCACATCTAGTCCTTTACTTTTAGATAATATGTAATTTCTTGTATTAGGTTACATGTCATATTTAAAATAATGCAAGATAGTTAAATATATCAACATATCACTGTTTTTTCGTTAGCTTATGTAACTATATTAAAAGAAATTCACGTCAAACGTGAGATTAGTAAAGAACAACTTTTTTTTCTAAAGAACAAATGTGTGAATCCTAGCTATCTATTTTTTCATCAAACAAAAAAACTTACTCATTTTCCAGTATTTTTTTAAAAAATAACAACATATTTTGCAGATACTAAATTTGCAAGTTACGAAAAATACACCATCACGACAAAAATATTTTTATCTTTCAGTAAACGGGAACTTTGATATACTTTCAATCATTTTTTAGTGTTAAATTTTCGTCCAGAAAATCATATGTGATTTGTTATTTTAAAAATCACTTGTGATTACATATATCACATATTTAAAAATCACATGTGATTTTAACCGGCTGGCAATGTCGAATAGGAAACACAGATTAAAAAAAATTACATGTGATTTCAAAAGTCACATGTGATTATTAAAGTAATAAATCATGTGTGATTATTTGAATCTCGTGTGGTTTTTTTTGGCGAAATTTTTAAAAAAAAAAAAAAAAAAAAAAAATCATCGAATGTATATAGAATTGCATATATATATATATATATATATATATATATATATATATATATATATATATATATATATATAAAGATAATTTAATTCTCGACGCGAAGATATAATTAATTTCGTGTAATGGTTGTAGTATTTGTTGCCACTTTTGTAAAACTGAGTGTGGTTGAGAGTAGTGACACTGATTGTGGTTTTGTAGCTGATTGTTACTTCTGATTGTTACTTGTTGCCTTTTGTGCTTTGTGATTGAGATTTGCTTTGTTTATTGTGGTTGAGTAGTGTTTGTTGTAATGGTTGTAGTATTTGTTGCCACTTGTGTGAAACTGAGTGAGGTTGAGAGTAGTGAAACTGATTGTGGTTTGTAGCTGATTGTTGCTTGTTGCCTTTTGTGCTTTGTGATTGAGAGTTGCTTTGTTTATAGTGGAGCAAAGCTGATTGTTACTGTTGAGCTTGTGAGTTTTTCACATGATTTCTGATACTACTTTTCTTGGTGATTTGGGGGTTGCTTGAGGAAAGCTGCAAAAGCAAGAATCTTGCTGTTTACAGGCTTGTGAGTTTTTTTACAGGCTTGTGGATGCTGTTGAGGTTATGTAACATGTGCTTTATAAGGACGGGGGCTATATTTTTATCTTAACGGGGGATATCTGCACTTGGACATGATAACAAAGGCGATGACGAATAGTTTTTAAAACCGAATGGCATGGCAAAGTGATATTTTTATCACTTTGCAGCCTTCATTATCCGAGCCATAAGTCCATAACGAAATAGCCCCCGTTCTTGTATAACACAACCCTTGTGGGCAATTGTGTTTGTGGGATACTACTGTTCTTTGTGATTTGAGGGTTGCTTTGTTTATAGTGGAGGAAAGCTGCTGCAAAAGCAAGAATCTTGCTTTTTAACTGCACTTTGGTTGGACTTGTGTGAATCTGCACTTTTGGTTGGACTTGTGTGAATCTTGCTGTTTATAGTGTAACATGTGATGCTGGTACAGGCTAGTACTTGTGATACAGTTGAGGTTGTGTAACATGTGATGCTGATATAGGCTAGTGATGCTGTTTACAGGCTTGTGTGATATTTTACAAAACTATTACTTTGTAACTAAGGCGATGACGAATGGTTTTTAAAACCGAATGGCATGGCAAAGTGATATTTTTATCACTTTGCAACCTTCATTATCCGAGCCTTACTAAAAATCTGAGCCTATTAGGCGATGACGAATATTTCTTGTGTTTACTTTGTAGTGTTTGTGTGAACTGCACTTTGGTTGGACTTGTGTGAATCTGCACTTTTGGTTGGACTTGTGTGAATCTGCTGCACTTTGTTTGGACTTGGACAAAAAGAAAAAAAAAAACGAAAAAAATACTTTGTTTGAATCTGCTGCACTTTGGTTGGTTGGACTTGTATGAATTACATTTGGACAAAAACTAAAAAAAAAGACTTAAAAAAATAATTAAAGGCACACTTGTTAAAAAAAAAAAAAAAAAAAAAAAAAAAAAAAAAAAACCTGCAAAAAGTGCTGCCAAATTTATAGGGAGGGTTTGCAGAAACAACCCATAAACCCCGTTCTTATAGGGGTTCCCTTATTTGACGGCGTAAGTTTAGAGTGTTCGCCTAATATGACATTTCTGAGAGTAACTACTAGTTCATTTTAGCTTTTACCCTTAAACAATTGTATAAGAAAATATTAATCATCTAAAATTAATAATGTTTAATAAATAACGACATTCAAGACAAAGTGGGTTTCAACGGTTTTTGCTCTGTTTTGGATAGCTTGAGGTAACTAAACTCGTCCTCAGTTTTCGTAAGTCTGAAAAAATAACATGGGTTTAAAGTTTGCTTGCGTTTGGTCGTCGGAAATGAGAGTTATGGTAAAAAAAATAACGTGGCTAGTTTTTTAGTTTAACGGGGTCTACCCCTTAGGGTAGTACTTTTTTGTTTTATTTTTTTTTTTTTACTTTTTCAGTTTTTGTCGTTTAGTGCTTTTTTTTTTTTTTTTTTTTTTTTTTTTTTTTTTTTGTGTGTGTGTGTTGTGTGTTGTGTTTAAAAAAATGTATTATATATGTATAATATTTTGTATATTTGTGTTTAATAATGTTTTGTATATGTATAATGTTTTGTATAATTATTTTGTTTGTATAATAGCACGTTAAATATTACCACGTTAAATAATTGCAACAACAACTGTTATTATTAAATTAAACGACAACGTTATACATATTATTTAAAAACAACAACATCTACGACATATGAAGATTATTCATCTCATTTAAAAGATCATGGAGCCGGGGACTTGACTGACAAGCGTGATCCTCAGGATTCCTTGCCATTTCTAACTCCATTTCCAGCGCCTTTATTCTTGCCTTCAACAACTCGTTCTCATTGTTTGTAGCAACGCAGTTTGAGCAATGCGTTGAAGAAGAGGCTTGATTAAAGTGCTTTGCTTTTGTTACTTGGCTTGTGAGGAATCTGTGCACTTCCTGCAGTTTGGTATTGTGACTTCCTGCAGTTTGGGAATCTTACTATTGCTTTTGTGCAATCTGCACTTGGACAAAAAAGGCGATGACGAATGGTTTTTAAAACCGAATGGCATGTCAAAGTGATATTTTTATCACTTTGCAACCTTCATTATCCGAGCCAAAAACTTTTTTATAACTTGTGCAAATGGTTTTCTAAATCGGCGATGATGATTACGTGTTAATCTGAGCCTTTGTGCAATCTGCTTGTGTGCTAAATGCAAGTGTGCAATTTGCTTGTTGCTTATAACTTGTGTGCTTATGCACTTGGACAAAAACTGGTTGTGTGCTTATGCACTTGGACCAAAACTGCTTGTGTGGAATACTGCTTGTGTACTAATTTAGGCGATGATGATTGTTAATCTGAGTCTGTGTGCAATCTGCTTGTGTGCTAAATGCAAATGTGCAATCTGCTTGTGTGCTTATGCACTTTGACCAAAACTGCTTGTGTGTGTATGCACTTTGACCAAAACTGCTTGTGTGCTTATGCACTTGGACCAAAATTGCTTGTGTGCTTATGCACTTGGACAAAATTTAACAAAAAAATACACAAAGTGATATCAAAATAAAAACAGCAAACAGACCAAAAAAAAAAAAAAAGTACCATGAACAGTACCCTAGATGGGTAGACCGGGTTTGGCAGAAGGGGTAGACCCCGTTAGTTTAGGGCAACCCTAATGTTCTCATTTGAATTAAGTTACAAGGTTTTCCCTTCGAGTTTTGGTAGTTCCCGATATTAGCCCTTCAACTTGATAAATAGTTATATACGCTATTTATTCGGTGAGTAAATTATTAGTTGGATTTATTCGCGATATTAGCCCTTCAACTTGACAAATGCTCGACCATTTAATATATTGATATGGATTTCCTTCTCACCGGACAAATAAAGATGTTTTTAGATTAACTAGTTATAAGTCTCGTGCATGCACAAGATTTACAAATAAATCAAATTTTTTTAAAAATTTCAATTTACTATATGAATATATAAGAATTTACATGTGAAAATTGTGATATAAATACAATTAATACTTGTTCAGGAGTTTTTTTTTTTATTATGTATTAATATCTATTACAGTAATATTTTGTAAAAAAAAAATTATTGGTCGAAAGATTTAACTTTGTTTAACTGACATAGATGCTGAGGTTGAGGTTGATGTTGTTATTTAACTTTAACTATTTATATCATGTTGTACAAAATGTGCAAGTTAGTACTCCCTTCGTCCTAAAATTATTGTCCACTTTTAATTTTTTCGGTATTTTTTTCTCAAATTTAACTATAAATATTTTTGTTTGTGTTATACAATTTTTGATAAAAATTATACCAATGAAAATACATTTAAAACTCAATCCATTCATATATTTTGTATCAAGTATTATGTAATATAAACAAAAATATTTAAGGTCAAAATTGAAAAGTTTAGTACATACAAAAGAAAAATGTGGCAAGTTTGATGCATTTTCAAACCATTGACTCATTAAAAACAAATTTTAAACAAAAATTACTTAATAAAGAAACATTCTTTTTATTCAAAATGAAAAAGTCCCTACTAGAGTTTTTTGTTTTATTATATAAAAGTTAATGTGCATTTGGTTTGGTTTTAACTATTGAGGTGTGTCTCGTATATCACCATTTGATTAGGGTTTATCTAAATACGCTTCCGTGCGTCCTGCGTCAAGAACTAAACCCTATAAATTAGCAAAAACCTTCATGACATCTATGGTATTTTTTGACAGCTTAATTTTATGGTGCGTTTGGTATGGCCCTATCGGAACGGGCGTATGAATTTAATTCTAATTCAAGGTGTTTGTTTAGTGGGTCCGGGAATGAAATAAGCATAGTCATAGATTCATTAATCACTAATTTGGTGTTTATGAAATCTATTCCGTGAACTCCTCTTTTTTCCACTACAAAATTCAAATATCTATATACTTTTTCATATCATATTTTGTCATCTAAAAATAAACAATCGTAATAATATATACTTTTTCATATCTATTGTCATTCTACTTAATACTAAATCCGATACCATTGTGATTCTTACCAACAAACGAAACGGTTATGACATTTCTAAAAGTAAGTAGTTCATTTTAGCTTTTACCCTTAAACAATTGTATGTTTGAAAAGAGAGTTCTAGGAGCATATAAATAGAAGACGAGAGTTGTATAAGAAAAGATTAATCATCTAAATTTAATAATGTTTAATAAATAACGACATTCAAGACGAAGTGGGTTTCAACGGGTTTTTTGCTCTGTTTTGGATAGCTTGAGGTAACTAATCTCGTCCTCAGTTTTCATAAGTCTGAAAAAATAACATGGGTTTTAAGTTTACTTGCGTTTGGTCGTCGGAAATGAGAGTTACGGTAGAAAAGGTTTTTGTACGAAAAAGACGACCAATTATATCTTTAGATAAACAAATACGGAGTACTATTGTAAATAAATAAAAAGAGACAATTGAGTTAAGTTACAAGGTTTTCCCTTCGAGTTTTGATAAACAAATACAGTACTACTGTAAATAAATAAAAAAAGACAATAGGGACATTCTAACCGTACGAATGCATGTGCATATGTACGTTACAATAATGTTGGTCATTTGAATTAAGTTACAAGGTTTTCCCTTCGAGTAAATTATCAGTTGGATTTATTCGTGAGATTAGCCCTTCAACTTGATAAATAGTTATATATGCTGTTTGTTCGGTGAGTAATTATAAGTTGGATTTGTTCGTGATGTTAGCCACAAATACTCGACCATTTAGGGTGCGTTTGGTTTGCTACGGGGAATCACTATAGGTATGACTTTGATTTAAAGAATGTTTGAGATTTCGAATGACAATTTCATTAATTGTGTTTGGTATGTTTTTAAGGTATGGGCATCAAAGATTAGTGTGTTTATTTAATTAATAATAAATTAATTTTTAAAGTGGATTGTTATGTAGTGGTGGAGCTAATTTTAAATTAAATTTATATTTTGTGAGTATAAAGCAAAAAAGTAAAAGAAATAATTACTTATTTTAGTGGAAAAAAATAAAATAAAATGTATGATAGATTGATAATCACCTATAAAGGCTCTTATCAAATTTGATAGATGCTATGGGTTTGATAGGATCATTATCATATAACAAACATCATGTATGACTTTGACTTCCATAACCTCATTCCCATATACCTTAAACAAACGCACCCTTAATATATTGATGTGGTTCACCTTCCCACTGAACAAATAATATGTGGGTGGCGTTGTCCATTTAAAGTGATTGTTTGAATTTAAAAATGTTTATTCTTGTTTTTACTTAACATATGAGATTTTACTAAAAACCTCGTGGACTCACAATCAGGTTCATCCTTGAATTTTTGATTTTTTTAGCGCGTTTGACCAAATTACATAATGAGGTCTTTTGAGACAAAATGTTATATATAAATTATCACCGTTTATAAAATATAATGTAATTAGTTATATAAATGTTTAACATATTACTCATTTAAAATATTTCCTCATCTAAATGTTTTTTCTTCGTGAAAAATATGTTTACACCTCCATATAACTCAATGGAACAACTAATGAGGCCACTAAAATTTTTGGGGCAATGAGCGGTTGCCCACCTTGCACACCCTGGCTTACTCACATTGCTTTATAATTGACCTCGCGTGTATGATATGAGTCCTTAGGCAACAACATAGCTGGACAAAGCTACAAGCGGAAAGGACTTTGTTTAGTGAGCAAGAGGTGGTAGTTAAGCTATGTTAGAAACTTTCCTTGGATAGAGTAGTTCCACTGGATTGTAAGCAAATATCTATTATTGCTTTGTACTATGTGTTGGTATTGTGTGTGCTTGACAAAATATATAAACTTATATTGGTTACTATTTATATATCGGTAAAAAGTATAGGAATGAATTTTGACCATAGGATATATCAATGCAAAACAAATTAATGAGATTAAATTGGGTAATTAATGAAATTTTATTAATTTTAGTTTTTTTTTGGAACATATTTATGTAATTTTTTGAGGGAATTGCAAAAATCGTCCCTAAACTTTGGCCATATTGCATGTTTCGTCCCAACCATTTCGAAAGTGCAGAAATCGTCCCTGTGGGAAACCTTTGAGAAAATTTTCGTCCCTGGTTGGGACGAAAATTGCAACATTCGAAAGTTTCAAAAGTTTCCAAATTGCATGTTTCGTCCTCGTCAGGGACGAAAATTTTCTCAAAGGTTTCCCACAGGGACGATTTCTGCACTTTCGAAATGGTTGGGACGAAACATGCAATATGGCCAAAGTTTAGGGACGATTTTTGCAATTTCCTCTAATTTTTTGTATATCAATGCAAAACAAATTAACGAGAGTGAAGTACAGTTGCTATCAATGAATGCAATCAAAAATGGCAGCTGTAGCTCGAGTAAAGGCAACTAGGGTTGACTCCAAATTCAACTTTACATGTCCAAATTGCACATCAGGTCCTTTAGTTTTTAGATAATATATACTACGTATGTAATTTCTTGTATCAGGTTACATGTCATGTTTTGAATAAGGCAAGATAGTCAAATAGTCAAATATATCATATCAAGATATCACTGTTTTTTCGCTAGCTTATAACTATATTAAAAGAAATCTACGTCAAACTATCTTGATGCTTATTGGTGAAAAATAGCACTGGGTTAACGCACTACAAGAAAAATTGGTTTTAGTGACAAGTTGGATTTTGTCACTAACAGCAAAAAGTCGTCACTAATCCTACTTGGTGACGAAAACTGAGGTCGTCATTTGTCGTCACAATAGGTCCGTCACTAAATATTTTTAGAGACGAAAATGTAAAAGGTCGTCATTAATATGTGACAAATGTTAGTTTATGAACATAAATTAATAGTTGTGTGTTAGGATCGAACTCGAGATCACGGGATTGCACACAATACGTATGAAGAGTAAAAGAATAATTATTTATAAATGTTATATGTAATTATTAATAAACACAAAAATAGTAACGACCGTTAGTATTTAACGGAATTGACTAACGACCATTATACGAAAATAAGGAAAGTTTATTGTGTGAATTATTGGAAAGTCAAGAAGGTTCCGGAATCCCTTTAGGGATCCCAAACCGATCGGCATAGACAAAGGGGGCACCTCCTTTGTGCCTTGAGCTCCAAGTAATCTCACACTATAAATACAAAACCAAGGTTAATTGTTTTCTCATCTCTTGTACACATTAACTTGGTGTTTTCTCTCCTTCTTTCTCTCTAAAAATCGATCTAACTTATCCCTAACATAAGGGATTCGATTTTTGTGTTTGTGTTTGATTTACTTGCATAAACTTTTACTTGAATTAGTACGTGTGTACAAGAACGTGAATCAAACACACTATTGTTTGATTCTTGAATTGAATTACAAAAGAGGTAAGGGGTAATTCTTATAATCCACATAAACCTTAATTAGGGTTCTTGAATTGAAGATTGCATTTGATTCTTGTTCGGGCTAGAATCACAAAGGTATGTTTACTTTTATATTTGATTAATTAATTACATATTATATGATCTTGTAATTGCTTCCGCTATGCTCACTTGATGTGTTTGGTTTATTTTATATGATTGTCATGATATTATAATTCCAACAGTGGCATCTAGAGCCGTTATAATGTGTAATTGATTATCGAAACACATAAAAATTGAATCTTGATTCGTTTAATTACATGTTTTAGGGTTTTTCGATTCCTAACCCTAATTTTTTTATTAGGTCGATTGACCTATTAGGGTTTTAGGGTTTTGTTTTGATTTTTTTAATATGATTAGAAACCCTAGGATATCATGTTATTGGTTATACGTTTTAGTAAACGATCTTGGTGCAATATGTTAATTGTTAAGCATAATCCATGAAAAGTGCATGTTTGCATGGATTTTATTGTGTGATTATTTAAATTGTTTAAATTGATGAACATGTAAATTTATTAATAGATGTCGAATTGGGGAAGACTCCAATATTAAGTAATCAATTATGTGCTATGTGGTATTTGTTTAGTTTTGGCTTACGCAATCGATTTATCGATGTATGTGGCTCTTTTTCCTTTGAAGAAGAAAGCCTTAATTGAATAAATGCATAATACACCTAGACTTGATTATTAATAGGACTGTTGGATAAGATTTACATGTGGCTACATGTTTTATACATATTTAATTGTTATGTTATGTATATGTTTATTTGGTTGTTTATTTTTTTTATTATATATTACTTGTTTTTGTTTATTATTATGTTAGACATGTTTATAAACGAAAAGGGTAATTTTTGAATAGAAAAATAATATGGACTAAATAAATGGCGAAATTGTTTTGGTTTTAAGAGCTTAAATTTTAAAGGATTGGTTGATTGATGTTTTTGTACGTAATGGTTAACTAGGCCCGACCGAAGTTTACACACTATAAGATGGGTATAAGGTTGGCTTCGCATTAAATTGTGGCCTTAGATAGACAACATTCTGTCTTAACGCTCGTTTGTGTGTAAATTAGACTTACCGAACAACCATTACATGTACACTGTCATCTTAAGGGTGAATTCACCACAATTCCACAATGATTATCCGAAACACTAAGCTTTAGGGCTTATGCAAAAGTACGATATAAGTGGACGATAATTGTTGGTAATTCTTTAATTGGTGAACCCGATACTTCAATCAAAACTTTGCTATTTTACTCTTAGTGAATTGGTAATAAAAATGTTTTATAAAACCAATGTTATGAAGTTGTATGCATACTTCTTCATACATTATTTTGATTACACGTCAAAATTAATACCCTTATAAAATTAAGTCGAATGCCATCTAATTAAGAACACTTGAAGTTGTAATTTACGTCATGTGAGAACTTGGCGAGATTGCAATGGAGAGGTAAATTTCATAAATTTATTGCTAGCAGATCAACTGATGTGATGGATTTATGAGTTTGCAGTTTTTAAGTTAGACGACTTAAATTGAGTAGGAAGTGAGATCTTGGACTCAAGGCATTAAGATGGGGATGAAACATGCTTACATTACAAAGGTTTTGTGAATGTAAATCCCATAAATCTAGGAATTGCAATATGATATTGGCAATTATTGTACGACAATTACCTTGTTGAATACTATCATTACTAGCAGATCAACTGATGTAATGGTTCTATGTCAATTAGGATCCTAGCTTTAAGAAAATACTATGGTTTATATGAATATTTACCAATGGGTATTTTATTTTCTTAAAGATCTAATTATCAAAAATACTGAAATTGAATTTTGTAATTCGTTTTAATGTATTAATGCAACGTTCAAACCATAAACGTACTTTGGGCTTTGGTAAATTGATATCGTTCTGTTTTCAAACAAATGTTTGATTAAGAATAATTTACTTAAAAGACAAAAGAAGTCTCATTTCTATGAAAGAAGAGTGAGATACAATCCTATTTCTTTTCATGAATGAAAAAGGATAATAGGAATATTAGATATGTCTAAATTCTAATATAACTCATAGCAAATTTTTTTAATAGTTAAGAAAATTGCGAATAATTTTTCATAGGGATTTCATCACCCTTATTCGGTGATTAAATTCTTAGTAACAAATATGATATTTGGTTAACAGAAAATTATGTATGACATTTTATGAGTTATTATATTTAGAAGCTAGACTAATTACCACAAAATGGTAAAAGACAAACTAGTTTATTCATCTAGTTGTTTTGACTATTTAAAATGCGCTACATACATTGTGAGATGGTAGACCTGTTAAGGAAGAAATTGCATGCCTGATTTTTCAAGTTAAACGCATTTGATGGATAGTCCATCATTTACAAAGTAGAATACACACTTTAGTGCATAAGTAATTGTTACGTATGGACATTCAAAGGTGTAGGAAAGTTAAAAGCACACTGTTTTCTTTTACTGGATATGAAACACTTACAATGTTGTCAAATTCAGTGGGAGTATTGTGTACTTATTACTGAATAAGGAATTATTGTAATGATGTTTAATTCAGTGGGAGTTACAAGCTTTGACAACTTGGTAGCTAAAGATAATTACTTTCCAAGTGTAGACACTCATACTTTTAAGGATAGTCTTGTACATTTCCTTACTAGACATTGTTGTTCTACATCTACTTGTTATGCTAAAATTTATGACACAATCATATTGATCACATAAACAAATGCATAGCGTGTTGTTTATCAACTATATGAGGTTGTTCCATGCACAGGTGGGAGAAATGTTATCTTTAATGTGTGCAAGAAACAACTCATAAAGATATGATGGATTCTCTTGACTGCAATGTAAGAGAATAAAGTTTTAATATGAATTATACTAATCTAATTCAAGAAACTCTTGGTGTTACAATTTATGTTATGTGAGAGCTTAGCTAGATTGCAACAACAAGGTGAATTTCATATTTTCATTACTAGCAGATCAACTGATGTAATTGAACTATGAGAATTTGTTGTTTCTAAATTAGATACCTATTAGAACATGTGTCAATATGATATTAAGACTACTTTAATTTGTATATTATGAATTCATGGAATGACATAAATTAATAAAGTAATCTAATGTTGCTTTAATCTGAATATTTATGTGTTCTTGGAATGACATAAATAAATGAAGAAATAATGTTATTTACATTATTGTGAAGTAATAAATTAACTTGAAATTACTATTGAAACCAAAAGATGGTGTTCATAATTACTTTAGTTAAACATGTTTATGTTTCATTGTAAAGATATAAACATAAAGTCTTTTATTTGTTACAAGACTTATAATAAAGTAAGACGTTATCTTGTTATGTTTTTTAATTAAGACATATACACGAAGTTATTAAATTGGTAAATGACTTATAACGTATAGTGGGATTATAACAGTTTATGTTTTCTTGTAGAGACATGGACATGAAGTGACTTTGTCAAAAGTACTTGTGTTATAAAGCATGTAATTGGCTTGAAAATTATTATACCATTAAAATACATTAGTTGGTAAATAGACAAGTCAAAAGGAAATATAGTTATCTTAAATATTGTTAGATTGTCTTACAATATTAATACTAATGAAATACCAAATGTTTATAGTATGTTCAGTTAGGAAAATCAAACTTTTGTTATATTATTTGATTAAAGATAACTATGACTTCTTTTCTTCCAAAAGTTATCAAGGTTAGAATATTGAGTATGATTTGGACATACTTAATAAAACTCCAACCTAGAAGATTAATAAGACATTATCATATGATGGAATGTGATGAATGTAATCAATTACATTAAGTCTTAAATTGAAGTTCTAAATTTGTTCAACTGCTTATGAAGGGGTTATTAACAAAGTTAAGTCATGAACTGTCAATATGTATTTGTAATATCCCAAAAGAAAACATTGTATTGTTGCTTTATTTGCTAAGTATTTAAAGATAGTATTTAAATTACTAAAAGCAAGTGGGAGTTTTGATCTTTAAAAGATAAAATTACAAGATACACAATCTTCTAAAATACACTAGTAAATATCATGATGAAGTTTGACATTTAATTGTTAAATCTCAAGATGATGGAATTATTATTCATAGAATAGCAATATATCTCAGATATTTGATTTACAGGATTATTGTAAACCTGATAATCATTATGATACATTATCAAATATGAAATTGGGTAAAGTATACATGATATGAATGATTAAGATGTTGTCCATAAAGATAATCAATTTTAGAAACTTGGTTTATCTTAATAGTTAGACTAGAAAATGAAGATGAGTTTTATCAAAGATAAGGTAACCCTTGTGGTTTAAATCTTTGTATAGAAATTATATGGACAATGTTGTACACATATTTAATGTATGTTTAATGACAAGATTATTAATCACACTTAAGTAATTAACTGTGATTGAATATTCTTTTCTAAATACGTTAAATATATAAAGATTATGATTGTCATATTTATGAAATTGACAATAGAATATCAAAACTCTTTCTTGAGTGATTACTTGAGCGAGGAGGATAAGTAATCAAAAGGAGTTTATGAATTCAAATAAATCTTTGGATGTGTACAAAGTGCAATAATCCATGGATGGATAAATGCATACATCTAGAAGATTATTCTTATGTTTAAATTATTAAATCCATGTTTTGATTTATAATTAAAATAAGATAATTTCTAAGTATTCCTGAAAGTTAGTGGGAGTATTATGTTTAATTTCTAAATCATATATGTTGTAGAACATATAAAAAGTAATATTCCATATAAGTTAAAAGTTAAGTCTTAGTTTGGAATGAAACTTTACTTGTAAGATTTAGGAAATAAGACATACAACCTTGGAATGAATGATTATTGTTGAAACATGAGCGGTAAATGAATCTAATATAACATGATATATTATTTAGAAAGTCTAAATAAATATGTATGACAAAAATAAAATCTAAGTATGACTCAAAGATTTTTCATGAACATCATGTTTTGTTGTATCATGCTTGATTACAAGATGATTTGGCAATATTAATATCTAATTAAAAGTTATTAGATAAATTGTGTAATATTCTAAAAGAATATGTTGATTATAGAATCACATCCTAAATCTGAAATAGCTTCCAAATTCTATAGATGAACAATTTTTCAATTGTTGTGGAAATTGTCATAGTCAACAAACTTGAAAGTTTGAAGGGCATCAAACATTACACAATAGATATTAATGTTTACGGAAGGTTTTAAGAGCATATTGTTGTTTGCATACAATGATGCTAATGAAATTGAGATGACACTCAATACTAGTTATGGTAAGGATTTTATCCTTGGCTATTACTAGTTATGCTTAAGTAGAGCATAGTTGCATTATATATTAAAAGAATAAGAATACTTTAAACTTTAAAATGTTTGGAAGTTTAATTATCATAAATTGGTGGTTAAGGATGTCACACATTTTATGAAATATTATATGGCATAATCAAAATAGTTGAGTATGCACATACAAGAACTTCACTAGTTGAATTCTTGAAATAAGTATTCTTAAAATTCCGATAGATCAAAGTTGGATGATTTATGTCTTGTCAACAAGTATGAATGTCATTACTTGAGACATAATTCATCAACAAGAGTTATCATGCATTGATCTATTTAGTATTTGGATAAGGGATGTTAAACAATTATTATAATAAATTTAAATACATGGTATGTTTAATTTATAATATATTGTATCCTATATTTGTATGTTTAATCCATGAATAAATGTTATTCTAAATCGTCCGTTGTCAGTTAATAATATGGGAATATTATTAAATCAAGACAAATCTGAAGGTTGGTATAATATACTTAAAGTATATTGATACGTAGTCATGTCATTTCAGATGATATTCAATGATACCGAATATATGACTTATCCCAACTACATGATGTTACTTTATGGATTTTGTTATTAAGTAAATCATGAGAAGTTATCCTCAGACTAGAGATGCAAGATAAGTGTCATGAATGTAGTACATTTTTGTGGAACAACTTAACGCTATACGTAACTGGTAGTCATAAGGGTTGTTTTCGAAAGTGTTACAAAGTTTGTGGGTTTTTGATTCGTCTTGAACCAGTTATCTTTTATTTCTCAACCACTTGTGAATGGTCAATAGTAAAGTCAAACTAATCAAAGACAAATGCTTCCGTGGAATACAGTGTTTCCCCGGGTCGTTATATCCCAACGAGGTTGTGATGGTATTAAAACGAATCTGGTATCGGGTGATTATGAACAGGAAAGGTATAAAAGTGTGTGTGTGATTAAACTAGGGTTTTATAAAATAAAATACTTTAAATAAGCTATATGAACAGCTACGTGAAACCTAATTATCTAAAAACGTTTAAAATCTAAAAACGCGTACGTTTAATTTAAATTCTACGTAAACGTACGAAACAAAACGGTTTTAACTAAAGTAGGAGTTTGCATGCCTTAGGGGCTTAAATGCAAATTAAATAAACTTAAAATATTTATTTTATTATTAAAAATATTTAATTTATAATTACTAACTATTTATTTAATTATTATTATTTAATAACTATTATTAATTATTTAATAATTAACTAATAAATGAGAAAATGTAAAATAAGTCTAGAAATATAAAATTAAAATTTCTAAAAGTCTAAAATATTATAAAACTTATTTTAAAAATAAAATTATATTTTTCACACTATTTATCTAATTATTATTAATTAATAACTATGTAATTATTATTTAACTATTTATATTGATTTAAATTATTATAAATACTAAAAAGACTTGGATAATTAAGAAGATTTTTATAAATCTAATTAACCATCACAGGAATCCTAAAAAATTATAAAAACTTTATTTTATCTATTTTTAAACTAGTTAACTAATTATTATTCTATTTATTATTTAATTACCAATTAAACTAATTAAAATATAAAAACTAGTAAATGAACAGTAGAAATTACAAGAAAATTTCTAAAATTATTATATGACTTATAAAAGCTAGGAAAAATATAAAAACTAGGTGTTGCTATATAAAAAGTAATTATGCTATTTAAAACTTATTTATTGATTAATTACTAATAAAACTATTATTAATTATAATAAATACTAAATTACAAAATAAAATTCTGAAAAAATTATGAAAAATACTTTAACCTAAAAGGAAATTATTAAAAATATAAAAACACAACTTTCTTAATTAAAATCTAAAAATGAAAATAGAATTTAAATAAAATTAAATAGAAACTATCACTTACTATTATATTGTTTTTTCTTGAATTTTCTTTTTCCAAACTACATTATACCTAAATATAACTGACTTTTGTAAAAACAAATATTTTACAACTTAAAAATAAGCTAGATATAAGCTAACAACTCTAACAGTTGACCAAAGTTGACTGAAAAGGTAAATAAGCTCAAATGAGCTTATGTGGGACCCACCTTGATTAATTCTGATCCTAATAAGTTGATTGAACTTGTCAAAGCTCAAATTGGTCAAATAAGCTCAGTAGATAAGCTAATAAGCACAAATAAGCTAATCCAAAACTCAATAGCAACACAGAATGGGGACAGATTTGATGGCTTATTCTAGGTGGGGTCCACTGAGGCACAGGTCAAACCAAAGGTCAATCTAGGTTCCCTGGTAGGAGGGGGGTTGGGAGAAACTATTTAGAGGGTGTGGGGCCCACTGGTTTGGTCACAAAACCACCACAAAGTGGGTGGTTTGGCTATGGTCTGCTGCAGCAGGGCAAGATCTTGCCCTGCAGTTGTGTTTGGAGTTGAGTGGGGCCCACACTAAAAATCCTAAAAATATAAGCTAGATGGGAATTAAAAGATGAGCCGGTAGAGTGTAATTAGAAACAAGTTTCAAAGCCTAATTCCTAATCCTAAATTCTAAACAAATCCTTGAAGATTTGTAAAAATCTGAGAAGTGTAAAATTTGACTTTTGATAGAACTTGTAACTTTGACTATTTTGAGTTTCTAGGTGATCTAAACTACTGATATGGAAGTAATAATCTATAATAAGTCCCAATTAAGCTAAGTTATGAGATTATACACTAGTGTGGGTGGATTTGGAACCTCAAAATCCTACACAGTTAACTGTGTAGGTGAACTCTCAATGATTTTGACTTTTCTATTAATAAGATACTAATTTTATGACTTTATAAACCTATTTAGACCTAAACTAACATGTAGGAAGCAATCTTAAACAACAATAACTACTGAGAGATGGTGAATCAGTCTAAACCAAACACCCCTTATAACTTATGAAAATGAGATTCTCAAAACAAATGGTATATTTAAACAACTACACTGATTCCTAACTCTATATTATGATATTGTAAGATCAAATGAGCAAGAATCAACCACAAATAAGCAATATAAGGCAGCCTATAGTAAAAAGTAAAACTTGAAAATTAAACTTACAAATTGTATTAAACTGAGAAATGAGTGAACAGATGAACAAGTACCAACTTAACACCTCCCAAAAGGTACTAAACCAGAATCATTCCATAATCCAATCATGCTCCATGCTCCAAGTATTCTAACCACTATTTTTTATTTATTTCCTATTTAATTGATTTTTTAAGTATTTTCTTCTTTTATGAACTGAACAACAAAGTAAGGTATAAAAGAGCTTAATTAAGCTTTGTCAAAGCTTAAGTGAGCTGTATATATCCAGAGTAACAACTAGAAACAACACAAAGACTATTGGTGATTTTTGAAATAAGAGTAAATGGCATAAACTGAGATAGCACTTGAAACTTGAAATTAACTTAAATTAAAGATTAAGGTACATGAATTTAACTGAGTACAAGCCTTTTTTAATTGAAAATACAACTGAAATACATGTTTACACTACATACGACCTAATTAAACTAAACCTAAAACTAATAATCTTTCTCTTCAGCCTCTCTTCCCTTTTGTAGCTACTTTCTGAGCTTGTGGGACCCACTGGGTCATTTCCCACCACATAGGAGCCGTTGATAAAGTCTGATTGATCATAGCCGTTTAAAAATGCTTTTTGGCGCGAAAGTCTCCACACGTTAACGTGGGCAGCTATGGGTTGCGTGTGAGGGTTTTATGGGTTTGTAGGGATGTGTGAGGTGGAGGAGAGGGCTTAGGACAGGTGGTGGTGAGCTGGTATTGAAACCAGATGAGGTGGAGATGGTATGGTTTTGGGAGGGAAAGTGAAGCAGGGGTGGTTTTGGTTGTGGGTTGACCGGGTTGACCAAGGGGGTGGGCTGGTGGACTTGGGCCAGAGAAACAAAAGGGTGGGCTTGGGATAGTGTATGGATTGGACTTGGTGGATTGGTTTATAAAAATAAAGGGTCCGTTTGGTTTTATTGAAATTACAAGGACCAATTTTGTAATTAGGGAAAAGTTGAGGGTCTGAAATTGTGACATTCCCATAGTTTAAATAAGGGTCTAAATTATCACATGTGAATAGTACCAGGGCATTTTTGATATTTTTAATTTTTTAAATACCCGGGGACTAAAACTGACAATTCACCAAACTTCAGGGACTGATTATGTAATTTCTCCAAACTTTTAATCCAGGGACTAATAGTGAAAATTATGAATTCCCTAGGACCCTTAATGATAATTTTCCCATTTTGAACACCCAGGGACTGAAACTGTCAAGTTTAAAACTTTGAGGGACCTGTTTTGCCAAACTGTGAAACTTCAGGGACCAATCATGTAAATTCACCAAACTTATCACCCAAGGACCATTCCTGCAAAAGATTATTAGTATAAGGACCAAAATTGAATTTCTCAAAGTTTTTACATCCCAGGGACCATTTATGTCAATTTCCAAAGTATAGGGACTAAACTTGTAATTTTGTGAAACTTTGCACCAAAGGACTAAATATGTAACTTTGTGATTTAAAATGGCCTTTGGTGACTTTTTCAAGTTTTTAGAATAACCAGGGACTAGTTTTGACAATTTATGAAACTTGGGGGACTGAAACTGCCAATTATGCAAACTTTGTACGTTTTTCATCTGTTTTTGCATATTTTGCATTTGAAACATATAAAACACACTTTTAAGATATTTTAAGTATTTTGATGCATATTTGAGTGTTTTTGGATGTTTTGGCAGCTCAGATTGGTATAAAATGATGAGTATTTAGACACTCATCAATCCCCCACACTAAAACATTGCTAGTCCCTAGCAATCTTTTGAGAAAAACTTAATGGATTTGAAAGACTCTTTACCAAAATCCATCACTTCTGGAGTAGCCAGGTGTAAGAACTGTGGCACACCTGATAACCGTGTGATTTTGAGCAAACCACCAGCTGTCAACGGATTTGATTTGTCTTTACCAAAAGCCGTTTGCTTCTGGACTAGCCAACTCTTGATGGAATAGTCAACATCTTGGTGAGCTGATTACCAATTATGGTTTTTCCACTGCCTTTACCACAAGCCATAATCTTGCGGGCTAGCCAACTCATTATCTTTTGAGGATGATGGGGAGTTGAGGAACCATACAATTTTGGGCAAATTGCAAGCCATAAACGGATTTGAGATATCTTTACCAAGAGCCGTTTGCTCCTGGATTAGCCAATCCTTATGTGGGTTAGACATGGTGGACTGATAACCATTTATCTGCGTTCTAAGTGAGAAAAAATTTTAAAATTTGGGCTAAAATGGGGGTTCTTGATGGAACATGTGTTTAAATTCGTTAGAATAACGAATCTCCCCCCACACTTAGAACTGAATATTGTCCTCAATATTCAAAGTACCGGGTGTTAAACCGACACTTAGAACGTAAGAAGAAAAATACTCTTAGCCTTTATTTATGTGTATATACATACATATATTTTTTTAGATAAAACTTCTTAAATAGAAGCTATCACTATATTTACTTTTTTTTTTTTTTTTTTTTTTATAAGAGATATTTACATATATACATCATGTGGGTTAGTATCTCCCCCACACTTAGGGTGAAAACCCTAAGTAAATGCTACTGTTTTTATTTACCGAGTCGCTAGCGTGACTCGACCCCGAATTCATTCGTTCATGGGGAAGTAACCGGCTCAATATTTATAAAGGAGAATGCCGGGGTCAAAGATAATGTCTTCACTCCCGAAAGAGTGAAGAACAGGATAAGGAACAGAATATATGAAGAAAAGAAAGAAGGTCATGATGAAAATCATAACTAACTCCTCATCTTCAATAGGAGAATTCATTGTTTCATGAATCTCCTCATTTAAGCTCGCATGATCAAGACATATTATGGGTATGTCTAGATCAAAATAAAAACTATCATACTCCGGAGGAGATATGATATGAGTGAGTTCACCAGAGAACTCCTCAAAGGTGAATGATTCGTATTCGGGATTGATTTGAGTGAGTTCACTGGGGAACTTCTCAAAAGTAAATGATTCATATACGGGAAGAGAATTATAAGAATGAGAAGTGGTGATACCACTTATCTTCTCTCCCGAAAGATCAAAATGGAACGTTTGCAATTCCGGAATAGAATCATTGATCAAAAGCTCACTATCCTCAACGGGGATAGGAGATGAAACAGGCCTTTCATTAAAAGCCTCGATTCTAGAAATTAGAAGATTAGCATTTAATAATGTAAGACGAAGAGCTTCGTCTTGGATTATTTCTTCCTCATTCTCTTCTTCTGAGTTGACAAGCTCAGAAGGTAATTCCCCCACATAACTTATGTCTCCACAAGATAAAGAATAGTTCTCATCAGAATCAGAGAACATCTCAATATGATCATTTGGAAAGACAAGAGGGGGAGGGATATCACACATATGATCAAGAATTCCCTGTGACTCACTTGGGATTGAGACAAGGTTCTCAACACTAGACTTTATGAATTCGTCCGATTCCTTTGCAGGAATAATGTCAAGATGCTCGTCCCCCATGCTCAGAGAGTGAGTGGGAACCTCAGGTGTGATAACAGCAGATTCAGGGAGATGAGAAGGACTAGCAGTAATGGAGTCTACAAGTTCCATTATTTCTGCTGCTGGTGATTCAGTTATATTCTTTTCTCCCTGTATATCCATGGAAGGAGTCTCAACTGATGAACTTGATGAGGTATCATCACTTTCATCATCCTCATAGAGAAGAGCAGCATTTTGAAATTTGGTACGTGTTATAGCTGCTTGTTCTAAGACTAGTAATTCTTCCATGCTTCTTTCGTTTCTAGCTGCATGTTTTTCAGCAAGTAATTCCGCGATAGAATTATCACGAGAATATGGAATGAGTGGAGACTGTGGGGGTGTGGATGTGTCAAAACCGGAAGGTTGACATTTATCATCATTATGAGGACCCCCACAATATACACAAGAAAAACTTGGTGCATTGTGAGACGACATATTAGCCAACTCCTCCTTAATGTCTTTAATTTTCTCAAGAACCTCTAGACAAAGGTCTTGCTGAGTTTTATGAGGAGTTGCTTGGATCATTTGGCACTGTGGAGGTGGGTCTTGAAACGAATAGCCGTAATTGTTACAAGGAAATGGATTCCTTGTTTGACAATCAGAACTAAAGTGTAGACCTCCACAGTATTCACAACAGTTGAACTGATGTGGCTGTGAGTCGTGTGTGCTGGAGTCACAATTGTTATCAGGAAACTGCTCATAGACAACCGTGCTTCCTGATTGACAATCAGAACTGTAGTGTGAACCACCACAATACTCACAACAGTTAAACTGCTGAGTCTCATGGTGTGGAAGCTGGTGGAATGAATCAGTCATGTCAGGGTAGGAATAGGGATTCTGGTTATAGACAGACCCGTTTCCTGACTCTACCATGCCACAACTGGGGCAATTACCACCATTATAAGGACTACCACACCAATGACAGACAAGAGGGTGAGAATAAGACATAGAAAGAATCAAATGGTTTTGGAGGGTGAGAAATGAAGAATCAAATAGGTAGGAGGGTAAAGATGGATATTTTTGGTATTTTTGAAAATTTTTGTAATAATACTAAGAAAAAATATTTTTGGGTTTTTTGTGTTCGTTGAAAACTAATTTTAAAATGTTTTCGGGAACAGTTTTGTTTTTATATTATAATAATAAGAAAATATGAACAAGGATGGGTAAATATACAATGATGTGTATTCAGAAATCACAGATACAACAAATCGTTTCGATACGCACAGCTTCCCCGGCAACGGCACCAAATTTTGATTCGCCTCAAACGGTCAGATAATTATTGATCAGCCACTTGTGAATGGCCAACTGTAAAAGTCAAACAGATGAGGCAAATTTTGATTCGTCTTGAACCAGTTATCTTTTATTTCTCAACCACTTGTGAATGGTCAATAGTAAAGTCAAACTAATCAAAGACAAATGCTTCCGTGGAATACAGTGTTTCCCCGGGTCGTTATGTCCCAACGAGGTTGTGATGGTATTAAAACGAATCTGGTATCGGGTGATTATGAACAGGAAAGGTATAAAAGTGTGTGTGTGATTAAACTAGGGTTTTATAAAATAAAATACTTTAAATAAGCTATATGAACAGCTACGTGAAACCTAATTATCTAAAAACGTTTAAAACCTAAAAACGCGTACGTTTAATTTAAATTCTACGTAAACGTACGAAACAAAACGGTTTTAACTAAAGTAGGAGTTTGCATGCCTTAGGGGCTTAAATGCAAATTAAATAAACTTAAAATATTTATTTTATTATTAAAAATATTTAATTTATAATTACTAACTATTTATTTAATTATTATTATTTAATAACTATTATTAATTATTTAATAATTAACTAATAAATGAGAAAATGTAAAATAAGTCTAGAAATATAAAATTAAAATTTCTAAAAGTCTAAAATATTATAAAACTTATTTTAAAAATAAAATTATATTTTTCACACTATTTATCTAATTATTATTAATTAATAACTATGTAATTATTATTTAACTATTTATATTGATTTAAATTATTATAAATACTAAAAAGACTTGGATAATTAAGAAGATTTTTATAAATCTAATTAACCATCACAGGAATCCTAAAAAATTATAAAAACTTTATTTTATCTATTTTTAAACTAGTTAACTAATTATTATTCTATTTATTATTTAATTACCAATTAAACTAATTAAAATATAAAAACTAGTAAATGAACAGTAGAAATTACAAGAAAATTTCTAAAATTATTATATGACTTATAAAAGCTAGGAAAAATATAAAAACTAGGTGTTGCTATATAAAAAGTAATTATGCTATTTAAAACTTATTTATTGATTAATTACTAATAAAACTATTATTAATTATAATAAATACTAAATTACAAAATAAAATTCTGAAAAAATTATGAAAAATACTTTAACCTAAAAGGAAATTATTAAAAATATAAAAACACAACTTTCTTAATTAAAATCTAAAAATGAAAATAGAATTTAAATAAAATTAAATAGAAACTATCACTTACTATTATATTGTTTTTTCTTGAATTTTCTTTTTCCAAACTACATTATACCTAAATATAACTGACTTTTGTAAAAACAAATATTTTACAACTTAAAAATAAGCTAGATATAAGCTAACAACTCTAACAGTTGACCAAAGTTGACTGAAAAGGTAAATAAGCTCAAATGAGCTTATGTGGGACCCACCTTGATTAATTCTGATCCTAATAAGTTGATTGAACTTGTCAAAGCTCAAATTGGTCAAATAAGCTCAGTAGATAAGCTAATAAGCACAAATAAGCTAATCCAAAACTCAATAGCAACACAGAATGAGGACAGATTTGATGGCTTATTCTAGGTGGGGTCCACTGAGGCACAGGTCAAACCAAAGGTCAATCTAGGTTCCCTGGTAGGAGGGGGGTTGGGAGAAACTATTTAGAGGGTGTGGGGCCCACTGGTTTGGTCACAAAACCACCACAAAGTGGGTGGTTTGGCTATGGTCTGCTGCAGCAGGGCAAGATCTTGCCCTGCAGTTGTGTTTGGAGTTGAGTGGGGCCCACACTAAAAATCCTAAAAATATAAGCTAGATGGGAATTAAAAGATGAGCTGGTAGAGTGTAATTAGAAACAAGTTTCAAAGCCTAATTCCTAATCCTAAATTCTAAACAAATCCTTGAAGATTTGTAAAAATCTGAGAAGTGTAAAATTTGACTTTTGATAGAACTTGTAACTTTGACTATTTTGAGTTTCTAGGTGATCTAAACTACTGATATGGAAGTAATAATCTATAATAAGTCCCAATTAAGCTAAGTTATGAGATTATACACTAGTGTGGGTGGATTTGGAACCTCAAAATCCTACACAGTTAACTGTGTAGGTGAACTCTCAATGATTTTGACTTTTCTATTAATAAGATACTAATTTTATGACTTTATAAACCTATTTAGACCTAAACTAACATGTAGGAAGCAATCTTAAACAACAATAACTACTGAGAGATGGTGAATCAGTCTAAACCAAACACCCCTTATAACTTATGAAAATGAGATTCTCAAAACAAATGGTATATTTAAACAACTACACTGATTCCTAACTCTATATTATGATATTGTAAGATCAAATGAGCAAGAATCAACCACAAATAAGCAATATAAGGCAGCCTATAGTAAAAAGTAAAACTTGAAAATTAAACTTACAAATTGTATTAAACTGAGAAATGAGTGAACAGATGAACAAGTACCAACTTAACACCTCCCAAAAGGTACTAAACCAGAATCATTCCATAATCCAATCATGCTCCATGCTCCAAGTATTCTAACCACTATTTTTTATTTATTTCCTATTTAATTGATTTTTTAAGTATTTTCTTCTTTTATGAACTGAACAACAAAGTAAGGTATAAAAGAGCTTAATTAAGCTTTGTCAAAGCTTAAGTGAGCTGTATATATCCAGAGTAACAACTAGAAACAACACAAAGACTATTGGTGATTTTTGAAATAAGAGTAAATGGCATAAACTGAGATAGCACTTGAAACTTGAAATTAACTTAAATTAAAGATTAAGGTACATGAATTTAACTGAGTACAAGCCTTTTTTAATTGAAAATACAACTGAAATACATGTTTACACTACATACGACCTAATTAAACTAAACCTAAAACTAATAATCTTTCTCTTCAGCCTCTCTTCCCTTTTGTAGCTACTTTCTGAGCTTGTGGGACCCACTGGGTCATTTCCCACCACATAGGAGCCGTTGATAAAGTCTGATTGATCATAGCCGTTTAAAAATGCTTTTTGGCGCGAAAGTCTCCACACGTTAACGTGGGCAGCTATGGGTTGCGTGTGAGGGTTTTATGGGTTTGTAGGGATGTGTGAGGTGGAGGAGAGGGCTTAGGACAGGTGGTGGTGAGCTGGTATTGAAACCAGATGAGGTGGAGATGGTATGGTTTTGGGAGGGAAAGTGAAGCAGGGGTGGTTTTGGTTGTGGGTTGACCGGGTTGACCAAGGGGGTGGGCTGGTGGACTTGGGCCAGAGAAACAAAAGGGTGGGCTTGGGATAGTGTATGGATTGGACTTGGTGGATTGGTTTATAAAAATAAAGGGTCCGTTTGGTTTTATTGAAATTACAAGGACCAATTTTGTAATTAGGGAAAAGTTGAGGGTCTGAAATTGTGACATTCCCATAGTTTAAATAAGGGTCTAAATTATCACATGTGAATAGTACCAGGGCATTTTTGATATTTTTAATTTTTTAAATACCCGGGGACTAAAACTGACAATTCACCAAACTTCAGGGACTGATTATGTAATTTCTCCAAACTTTTAATCCAGGGACTAATAGTGAAAATTATGAATTCCCTAGGACCCTTAATGATAATTTTCCCATTTTGAACACCCAGGGACTGAAACTGTCAAGTTTAAAACTTTGAGGGACCTGTTTTGCCAAACTGTGAAACTTCAGGGACCAATCATGTAAATTCACCAAACTTATCACCCAAGGACCATTCCTGCAAAAGATTATTAGTATAAGGACCAAAATTGAATTTCTCAAAGTTTTTACATCCCAGGGACCATTTATGTCAATTTCCAAAGTATAGGGACTAAACTTGTAATTTTGTGAAACTTTGCACCAAAGGACTAAATATGTAACTTTGTGATTTAAAATGGCCTTTGGTGACTTTTTCAAGTTTTTAGAATAACCAGGGACTAGTTTTGACAATTTATGAAACTTGGGGGACTGAAACTGCCAATTATGCAAACTTTGTACGTTTTTCATCTGTTTTTGCATATTTTGCATTTGAAACATATAAAACACACTTTTAAGATATTTTAAGTATTTTGATGCATATTTGAGTGTTTTTGGATGTTTTGGCAGCTCAGATTGGTATAAAATGATGAGTATTTAGACACTCATCAGTTTTGCTTGTATTCAAGATAGAATTTGTTCCTTCAAATTTATTATTGGAGTTTAATACTGCTGGGCCCCTCGTAGGGTTGGTAAGATGTATGTGTGGCCACACCCAAGATCTCCCCTGAATATGTTCAGAAGATTTGGTAATCTTGATCAATCACAAACAACGAGAAACAGAATGGTTAATTAAGGAATGACTTTAATCCATATCCTTATTAACGTGGTATTAGAAACAAAAGGATAATAATAATGAGAAATCATTAAAAGGTTTGTCCAGGAGCCTTACTCGAGATCGTACTAGAGGCATCGGCGTGTTGCAAGACGCTAACCGATGTGATCACACTATTAAGATATGTCCAAGTGGGAGCTGTTAGTTTATGAACATAAATTAATAGTTGTGTGTTATGATCGAACTCGAGATCACGGGATTGCACACAATACGTATGAAGAGTAAAAGAATAATTATTTATAAATGTTATATGTAATTATTAATAAACACAAAAATAGTAACGACCGTTAGTATTTAACGGAATTGACTAACGACCGTTATACGAAAATAAGGAAAGTTTATTGTGTGAATTATTGGAAAGTCAAGAAGGTTCCGGAATCCCTGTAGGGATCCCAAACTGATCGGCATAGACAAAGGGGGCACCTCCTTTGTGCCTTGAGCTCTAAGTAATCTCACACTATAAATACAAAACCAAGGTTAATTGTTTTCTCATCTCTTGTACACATTAACTTGGTGTTTTCTCTCCTTCTTTCTCTCTAAAAATCGATCTAACTTATCCCTAACATAAGGGATTCGATTTTTGTGTTTGTGTTTGATTTACTTGCATAAACTTTTACTTGAATTAGTACGTGTGTACAATAACGTGAATCAAACACACTATTGTTTGATTCTTGGATTGAATTACAAAAGAGGTAAGGGGTAATTCTTATAATCCACATAAACCTTAATTAGGGTTCTTGAATTGAAGATTGCATTTGATTCTTGTTCGGGCTAGAATCACAAAGGTGTATTTACTTTTATGTTTGATTAATTAATTACATATTATATGATCTTGTAATTGCTTCCGCTATGCTCACTTGATGTGTTTGGTTTATTTTATATGATTGTCATGATATTATAATTCCAACAACAAAATCAGGGTTGTCACTAAATTTTTGACATCTTTTGTCACTAATGGCTATAAGTCGTCACTATTAGTGACTCTTAGTGACGAGAAAAAGTTGTCAATAAATACAAATATATTACAAAAAAAATAAAATACCAAATTCCGCTACAATTGCTAAATTACCAGTAGATTTAAACTACTATTTAATTATAATGAAAATCCATAACATTAATTACATCTGAATAAAACTTGCAACAAGCATATCACCGTCCGAATAACACAAAATTATATAACTGAAACTTACAACAATTGTATCACTGATACGTCAACCAAAAGAAAGCTTGCCTAATTTATACTTCTAGCTCAAAAGGTTAGTTGTTCTAACTTGGTTTGGCTTCATGTGGTTTAGGCGTTGATGCAACACCATTCATCCTACGTGCGTTCACAACATCCTCTGTTTCTTCAGTCATGCTGCTATGCTAGAACTTGGTATCACTGTACACATGATCCAGAAAAATGCTTGATGTGTTCACTCATACTAGGATGCACTGTTAGTTCAATTATCAGAAAAATGCTTAATCATATGCTATGCTTGATGTGTTCACTCATACTAGCTACTAGCATGCATGTGTTATTTTCGTCCCAACATGTATGTGATGTTTTCAGCTCGACATCAGCTCTGGAATAACCCAAGGTTCCCAGCAGTTGATGAAACTTGATCCTAAACCCGACCCACCCAAAGAACCTGAACCAGTCTCTAATTCTGTAGGGGTATGAAGTAACTTCTTGTGCCTGACCAGAACAACCCAATAACCCACTCAACCAGACCAAACAACCCCCAGATACACCTGATCAATTTAAAACAACTGATTTTCAATTTTGAGTTCATCATCACTTTATATACCCCAGTTTACAGCATAAGCATGTAGTCATTTACTTATTACCATATACACTAGAAATCATCAATTTAACTGGAATTGATCCAGGTATACTGCATTTTATCTCTCGAAATCTGGAATGTGATGTGGGTATGCACAGCCAATACCCGTCCTAGTACCATTATAAACCAACTCTAAAGGATAAGTCATCTAGTGATCTTTTAATTTCCTTTTAGGAATAAGAAAACATCTATAACCTTTCCTTCAAAGAATTCACTCACAATTTACTTATTAAAAAGCAGCTTAAATGCTTATGAATAAACGTTCCAGCACTAGACGTATAGACAGTAATGGGAGTACCTTGTTCTTGTGGATAAACATTCCAGAATTTGTTTGAACCTCACCAAGCTGACTCTTACCAAAAACATTATCAGCAACTGCACATCTCTTCAGTTCCTGTTACACATAACATACCCCCAAAAATTCAGTGGAATTCAGTCACATATGAACTTGACAGTAGGCAATAGCAAATATAATCAGATTCATTTCTTCAATCACACATAATCACCCCTAAACTAGTTCAGCATTAAGTCAGAAAATGCAACCTACAGATCAAGAAAATACTCAGAGATCTCTAGTTCAGCATTAACAGTGCAGACTCTCTCCAGAAAGAATTCCTTTCCTTACATTCACAAATCTATTTTACTAACAAAAACTAGAATGTGTGTTACCAAATGCCTGTTGTAATATGTGACTATGTATGCATGGGCAATCCCTAGACATTGGCTGGAAGATTTATCAGTCTGCAAACAATAAAGCCCTTGTAATATGTGACTATGTATGCAGTTAACAAGTATCCAATATTATAAAACCTTAAATACCTGCACAGTAAGCCAACCTTGAAGTAAGTCCATTGGGTTAGCTGACATGGAATTATTCCAAGACGAGCACCAGATCCGAGATGCAAGAGATGGCTAAGTTCATCATCCTTTCTGGAAAATAAATATAAAATATCATCTTCTATTAGTTTCCCATGTGAAAATTATGTTTATTTATTGATTACATAAGCATCCAAAAACATATATAATGATAGTGGAAATAGAAAATTTGAACATCATAAGCTCCCACCTTCACAGGAAATGCAAAAAGTTAATCAAGATAGTTAAGACTTATCTGACCCATTACAGTTAAATCAGAGTGAAGACTTATTGGAGGGAATGTACATACCATCACGTTTTAAAAAATCTCTACAATGCAAAACAAACACAACCCATTAATTACAACCTTAAAACTATCTATCAAGAAAATAAGTTGGAACCATTAACTCTGTTTCCTACAGGGTAAATAAGGATAGCTGACTAAAAGACAAACAACCACGAAGGCTTGCAAAACTAGATGAACCAACTACAGGACAAACAAACAATAAGGTCGGAAAGTAATGATAAAGAACATACCGGAGTCATGGATAGCCCACTTTTCTGATTATTCCATTTTCTCCTGAAATTCAATTGAACATCCAGTAGTATGTGAGTCTTTATCTTAACTAGTCAGTGCCCCATCTTTTTACAAATATACAATAGAATAAGCTAACAATTTCCAAAGACTTATTGAAAAAACGTCATGCAATGTGAGCAAAAAGAGTACTTGGGTATGCTTTGATAACCTCCTTGTAACTTGTGTAAGCTTGACGGACTATTTTAAATGACCAAACATAGGCCTGCATGAGTAACATAATTTATTTAACTCATTAGTGTAGTTTAAATAAAAGTGTAGAATGAAAGCAAAACACCATAAACGTTTACGTCAAATATGGCAAAAAAATAAATAGTGAAACTGTCAAGTTGGACACCTGTTAGTCTCAAATTTAGCATATTTTCCTTCTCCGACTTCAACAGTTATGATCGACAAAGAAACAATGTAGAGAACTCGGGCACACAAGATGAACTTTCATAGTCATCATAATCATTATTTGAGGTAATCATTTCTATCCAATCCAACATAAAAATATTTGTGAAACACGAAATTCCACAATGAAAAAGTTTAAACCAAAAACTAGATATATGAATATACATTGTAACAAATGGCCATGATGCATCCGCTACAACCTACACAGTGACTTAGTGATCACCACCTAAGAACAAGAATCAAAGGTTAAGATAGTATGTTACAAGTAGTAAATAGTTTATATCTTAATTTGCCTACCAATTCCGCTTCACCGAATAAAGGCTGGTGCCAACCAAATGCATATCCAACTATACACAAATGAGTGCCGCTAGTTTGACTTCTTCCAAGTAGATTTGGGAAATGCACTTCAAGCGAATTGCAATATCAACTAGATTATATAAACAAGATAACATACATCATTCACATATTGGCTAAGGTCTTGACATAGGTTAGGGACTATTGAGACTGTTTATTGACTTCCAATTTTAGGTCCTTCTTTTATGCTAGAAAGGTGATAACATCAAGAAGCTCAAGCTCTACAGTATCACAAGTATCAACTATATTATGTAAATTCCTAAAATCTACAATGATGTGAAATGCAATCAAACTTTTCTGAAGAAGCTCCACATTGTCAAGGGGTTTATCGGAGAAGATACGAACTAGGAAGTAGCCTACATTTTGTTTAAGGCATACTTAGATTGGACCTTATTTTACACTTGTTTATATTATGCTACAAAATTCACTCCACGTCTTGAAATTAGGAATCCATTTTCAAGCTCACTCACATATGTTTTTTGGCAAAACATAAAACGTAAAATTCCTATTACCAAACATTCTAAACAATGCTGCCCATCATATGCCGTTGTCAAATCAATAGTCATGGTAAAGGTCCATATTAACTTTAGCTAACAATCATCGAATGCTAATATTCTCTCTTAGGCATTTCATCGAACACCTTCCATGCATCTAATTTTATAGTGGTTAATCTAACCAACTCAGCAAAATTTTCACACTCTATCATTCTAGTAGGATGACATTATACCAAATAATGATATGCTCTATCTAGTAGTAATTTTCACAAAGCGAAACGAATAAAAATCCCTAAAATAATACAAATTACATAAAGATAATGCATTATATATATTAAATTAATCGTGATGGATTTAAATAAGTGAATCAGCCGATCAATTCTTCATACCTTCAATTGCTAACAATGCCGATAGAGGTGGTGTGCAACGGCGGCGGCGGTAGTGTGCGACGACGGTGACAGTGGTGATCTACGAAGGTGGCGGCAGTGATCGACGACGATGGTGGTCAGGGGCGGAACTAGGATTAAAGTTCAGGGGTAGCGGAAAAAAAAAATTAACCATAATTTTTTTTTAAACGTACATTTAAATAATTAAAAAAAACACAATAATAAAAGAAGTTAAACAAATACCTAATAGATCTCAGAACTCTCCTTTTCGGTTTGTCATAGCTTGAAAACGAACCATTACATCATCATTCGTTACTTCGTCAAATGTCTCTCCTTCAACAGTACATACCATAACATTGTTCAAATATTTGTCCCCCATTCGATTCCGCAAATCCGTTTTAATAAGCTTCATTTTAGAAAAGCATCTTTCAACAGTTGCGGTTGAAACCGGTAAAACCAATGCAAGCTTCAAAATCCGATAAAATAAAGGAAATGAAAGATTTTTTCCGGTTTCCACCATTACCCGAGCTAGGTGACAAATCCCATCCAAATTCAAAAATCTATCATCTTCCTTTACCAAGTGATAAAAGACTTTAAGCTCACCCAAAATACACCAGCTATCGTTCATATTAAAATCATCCGGATACATCTCAGAAAAGGCTACTATCTTAGATATGTCAAACTTAGAAAACCCATTACAAGGATTTAAACCCGACATATTTTCTACCAATGTAGTTGATACCTCATTGAAACGGTTCCCAAATTCTTGAATTTGCATATCCAAAACCGTATTAAAAACCTCAACCTCAAAATGATGTCGATTAGTAACGACATTATTCCGGCTCCTTGGGTTACCATAACTTCCCATCATATCCAACACCGTAATACCATTTTTTTCACAAAAAGAAGTCACTTTTTTCAACATGTCATCAAACCCATTTTGTCTTAAATCATTCAATGCTTGTTTTGTTGCTTGAATCAACTTACTCGATTCCAACAAGTCTTGTCTCTTTTTTTGAAGATGTTTTGAGAGACAATTTGTGTGGCCTAAAATTTCTTCCATCAAGTGTGCATAAAAAACGAACTCAAGTTTTTGAAAATAGGATAGAATACCTTTTGCACTAGTTCGTTGTTGAATGCTATCTCCTTCATCTTTAACATAACAAAGGACGTCGACAACTTCCGGATATAATTTAAGTACACTTATGATTGTTGCATGATGAGATCCCAATCTTGTATCACCGGCTCGCCTTAGGGAACTCTCTTGGTTTAATCCTTTTCCGGTCTTAATTTCACCTGAAATAATTCCTTGTTCCACTCTCTTTCTTTTTGCCTCACGTATCATATCATTTCATTTGCAAGAAGCGGAAACCGTATTAACAACCATGTTGAGGTATTCATAAAAATCTTTAACACCATCATGCTTTTTTGCAACCGCCACAATCACTAACTGTAGTTGATGAGCAAAGCAATGTACATAATGGGCCGATGGATTATCTCTCAAAATCATAGCTTTTAAGCCATTAAACTCCCCTCGCATATTGCTTGCACCGTCATAACCTTGACCCCTAATCTGTTAAAATAATAATAAACAATTAACAACATAAGCAATAAACTTTAACATAGTTGAAAGATTTAAGATACAAACTTAATACTTACTTGTGATATGCTCAGATGGTTATTTGCTAACATAGAAACAATGGCTTGTTTTAGAGTAGAAGAAGATGTATCTTGCACATGAGCAATTCCAATAAGACTCTCTTTAACAACTCCGAGTTTGTCAACATATCTCAAAACAACAGCCATTTCTTCCTTTAAAGATACGTCACTAGACTCATCCACTAACAAACCAAACACATTATCTTTAAGTTCATCACAAATCCTTTTACTTACCTCTTTCGCAAAGCAATCAATAATCTCCTTTTGTACTAGTGGAGATGTCAACTTATTATTCTTCTTTGCATTCCCCAATGTATACTTACCAATCTCTGGGTGCATCTTACTAACCAACTTTAAATTTGAAAGAAAACACCCCTTATAACGAGAACTCTCCGATTCATCATGACCTCTAAATGGTAATCTATTCTCTAGGCAGTGTCTAGCACTAATAACAGATCCTAATAATCTGTACCGATTTGCAACCTTTTCTTGTTCACTTATAAATTTTAGCTTCACATCAATGGCTTGCTTTTGTTTCAAGAGATCCTCACATTTTTTCATCGCCTTATTATGATGACTATTAACTGACCCAACATGATCTTTTAAGGCATTTGATTTACTCCAATTACAAAAGCCTTCACTTGAAAAAACAACTCTTCCACCTTGATTGCCAACTTTTTCTTTAAATAAATAACAATATAAGCAATAGGCTTTGTCTGTTTTAACACTATACTCTAACCACGGGTATGTATCAAACCATTGTACAATAAAACGTCTCTTATCTTTACCATACATTTTGGTTGGAAATTTATGATTTCGTGGTTGAAAAGCTTTTTTAACAAGATAGTGTCTTCTTATATCATCCACTTGATTAGGATGATAACTAGCAATCGGTAGTCTATCAAAAGGGTCCGAAGGTAGATCATTCAAATCAAATCCATTTGGAATCGAACCCGAAGGAGTTGAAACCGAAGGAATTGAAACCGAAGGAATTGAAACCGAAGGAATTGAAACCGAAGGAGTTGGTCCAACATCATCCTTTTGAAATTTTCTTTTAAAGAAATTACCAATATGCACTTGTTTTTTCATGTTTCAACTTTCAAAAATCAAGTCCCTAATACAAAAAGATTACGAATTGCACTTAGAAAATATGAAATTGGTTATGTATTGGTTGAATAAACCTAAGCAAAATTAACCCTAATTAACCCTAATACTAAGAATGACAAATTGACAATTACATATAAAATTGAACCACAATTAACCCTAATACTAAGAATGAAAATTATGAAATAGACTTTAAAACTGAAATTACCTAAGGGGCGGATTCACGATTGGCAGCAGTGCAGCACTTTGGCAGAATGGCAGCAGCAGGGGCGGATTTTTTTTAAAGAATGCGTATTTTTTTTTTTTTTTTTTTTTTTTTTTTTTTTGGTTTAAAATTGTGGTCGTGGGTTTGATTTGGACGAGCTATGGCCTATGGGCTTTTTTTTTAAAGAATGCACTTTGGCAGAATGGCAACAGAGGGAGATATGGCCTTTTTTTTTAAAGAATGCATATGGGCTTTTTTTTAGTTATAAACTTGTGTATGTATTTTTTGGGCTTATTTATAAAATTGTGTATGTTTTTTTTGGTTTATTTATTTAGTGGGCTTGGGTCTTGGAGTTTTTTTAAAGAATGATATGGGCTTTGAAAATTTTGTTTAGGGGTAGCGAAAATTTGTTTCAGGGGTAGCGAAATACGAAATATAGTACGAAAAACATAAAAAATGGCCAAAAATTCCACTACCGGGTAAAAGTTCAGGGGTAGCGACCGCTACCCCTGAGATACAAGTACATCCGCCCCTGATGGTGGTGGTGCAAGCGTTTAAAAGATGAGGTTGGTGAGGATAACCAAAAGAAGAGTACAAGTGACCTTCAAAAATATAGTTATGTATTAAGGGAAAAGAAGAGTTGATTGAATGGGTAAATTAGGGAAAATGAATTATTGTATTATTAGATTTGTATTTAATCTATATAAAAGTTAGTTGTTACTAGAAAGTTGCCCGCGTGATGCGGGGGCGGATTGTTGGGGGTAAGAGGAGGGAGGTGGGATGGTGGAAAGTGGTTGTTGGGGTGGTTGTTGAGGTGGTTATAAATTGTTGGGGGTGGTTGTTGAAGTGATTATAAATTGTTGGGGGTGATTGTTAGGGGTTGTTGTTTCCATAATTAGTAAGTAAAAGTCTGAATTTTTAAGCCTTTCTAATAATAGAATAGTCCCAAATACTTATATAGCAGTATAGATAAAAGACGAATATGTAAAGTATTTGTGTTTGATAATATTTTCGTTTAAGTCATTTTTTTAGAAAGTAACTAAAACCAACCCCAACTATACGAGTGAATATATATAATTTTCTTATGACAAACATGTTTGTTACAGACAATTTATCAACTCAATGACAAACACTTTTGTCATAAGTAAATTTTAGTGACGACCTAGATGTCCTCATTGTTCTCGTGATTAATAAGAGAATTTTATGACAAGTTAATGACGACCTATGAGTTCCATCATAAAATTTTAGCTTGTGACAAGAATTGATGACGAGGGTATTTATTTCGTCACTAAATGTTCCAATTAGTGACGAGAATATGAGTCGTCAAAAAATTGTTCGTCACTAAAACTATTTTTTCTTGTAGTGTTTTGTCATCCAACACTTTTTATCTTTAATGGATGTACTTGTGCACTTGAGTTCATCAATATACACATGTGAGCCATCAAGACATATTATCTCGTACAATGCATATGTGCATACACGCCTTTTACTCAGTCGAGATGAGCCAACAATCATCTTCTGAAAATTATAAAAATAAATAACGTCACGACCTTGTTAATAGGATAAAAAGAATAAAGTAAAGGATTGCAAGCAACCACATACATAATGATATCCTCAGACCTTGAAATACAACATATTAAAAAACACGTGGCAGAAAACCTTATACACATATGCACAATTTAAAACATAAATGCATACCTCTTTTCATGATTTTTTACAACTTTAAAACACATATGCATACCTCTTTTATTAACTTTTTACCCGCCATAAAACACATATACAAACCCTTTTTCATTGTTTTTTTTACAATCAAACACACATGCACTCTAAGCTTAAAACACATGTGCACATAATTGAATCACCTATATCAATCATAAAATATATGCACACTTTCAAAGAGTTTATTTTATTGTACTAACATGGCACCTCATAGACCAAGACAATCACCAATCCTTAACCATCTATTATGAATCCAAAACATACAAAGGACATAACAAGGAGTAAAAAAATGCACAACCCGGACTGTCATGATGAATCCAAAACCACATAATCCATTGACTTGAAAGAATAACAGCTATAAACACATTTAGAGAAATTAGTTTAAACAATAATATCATTGCTCATTAGTATTATGATTATCACATACCTTTTAACAATTAATACAAGAAGCCCAAATCTATTTAACAACATCCAACATAAGATCTACAACCAACGAGTTCAAATAAACAATAATATAAGTAGGTGGTTTCGATATGTATTGCTTTCATTAATAATGTTTGACACATGTTTTATTTACCGAATTCAATAAAATAAAAGCCATGACCAGAGATCCAACACAAGCTCTCGAACCACCAACAAAAAGAGTAAAATAATGCCATGACCACATATCTCAGACGAAACCTACCATAGACCTATCAGGCTATCACAGATCTTAGACGAAACCGCTATCTTGAATCTTTAAAGTCGAAGTCATAATACCAAGTGTGAAGGGCCGCCGTTCGACTAGAAAGAAGGGGAGAGGGTTTTGAATGATAGAGATGACTTTTTTCGTGAATCTAAAAAAATGAAGTAAACCGTGTTTCCAACTGATTCTAATATTACGGAATGCTATTTTTATGGAGAATAAAAATACCATAATTGCCCTTTATTTATTTATTTTTTCTAAAATAAGTTGAAGATATTTTAAAAAATGTCATCTTGCATTGATATAATGTACGTACATTATGCTTTATTAGTAGTAAAAAAAGTGGTTCTCGCAGTTCTCGCAATTCTTTTGGTTCTAAAAAGAACCTCAATATATATATATATATATATATATATATATATATATATATATATATATATATATATATATATATATATATATATATATATATATATATATATATATATATATATATATATATATAGTGAGACTTTCTTGCAAGAACCATGTTAAGTGCGAGAACTGCGAGAACTCCCTTTGACCATTAGATTGTTTAATCAATGGATGAGATGACTTGTGTCATTAGTGTAATTAATATAAACAATGTGTCATTAGTGTAAATAATGAAAGGGCATTTAGGGGATTTCAAAACTGATAACTAATTGTCAGGATTTATTTATATCTCTCCCAATTTTATCTCAATTTAATTTATTCTCTTTCTACTTATTCATCTTACGGTTTCTTACTCTACAACCCTAATTCATATTAATTTTTTACAGCCACCATGGTTTCTCCAATCTCAGGCCGTCATCCTTTCACCTTCAAACCACTACCATGAGTCGCTTGAAAAGTTAACTGATTTGTAATCGGTTATTTGTTCGTGACGTGCCTACAACCACTTTCTCTTCCATCTCTGAAAAAAAACTAGCCGGCCCTACCATGATCTCAATCTCCAGATCTAGCAATCAAACACATGAATAAAGTAATTGAATCTTCATAACTTGTTTGTTGATTGTTGCTATTTTACTTATTTCGTTTTCGTCTCCATCCGATGTGTACAAATTTTGTGAGTTTTCTAAGCTTTGATTCGTTTTCATTTGTATCGAAATCGATTTATGTTTGTCAAGGTTTTTAAATTCATGTCGTACTCTTGTTGTTTATACGAAGTCTTGTTATGGGTTTGTGTCATTGTGTGGATCTATTGTAAAATGCTATTACTGATTCAATTTTTTATATATTTGTTTGACATTTGAAATCTGTGTTGCATTTGTATGTGTTCTTGCATTTCGCGGGTCTTAAAAATTAAATGTGAACTTGAAAGTTAAAACTGCAATTACCTTTTTATGAACCTATATGTGTGTGTTGCATTTGTATAAGTTCTCATTAACATTTTTTCCCCTTCAAAAGTAGTCCTTCTTTAATAACTTTTGCTTATAAAAGTTTTGACTTATTTGACTCAAAGTAGTCAAATGGTTACTCGATGAAAAGGTATGTTTTATCTTAAATTGAAAGTCGAAAATTTCAATCGAAAATTATAATTGATGTTTTTTCTATATCTTTGAAAGTTATAGATCCACGTATTGTATTTTATAGATATGATGTTTTTATATATTTGTAATCTTTTTTTTTTCGTAGATCTTGCCTGTTGTTAATGCGTGTTTCATTAATACATCTTTGATGGTGATGATAGTTTGATGATTTCTATTTTAATATATGGTGATAGTTGAATAAATGGATGCATACATGTTCAAAACATATATGTTTTAATGATACAATGAGTGTGCACATATATGTTCAAAACATGTTCAAAATAAATGGATGCATACATGTTCAAAACATGTATGTTTTAAAAAATGATAGCTTATAAATGGAATGCTTAAATTTTTTTTTTTTTTTTTTTTTTTTTTTTTTTTTTTTTTTTTTTTTTAGTACGTGTAATTATTATTTTTTTCAAAGACTTCATGTTTTCCTAACAAGTATGTTTCCTAAAACATATATGTACTCATGAACATGTATAATATTTTATAATATTATTGTTAGGCTTAGAAAACAGATATGTTTTTGGGTGCACTTGACAAAACATATATGTTTTAAAACATGTATGTTCAAAATATGCATGTTTTAGATCTGGTGTTGTAAATATCATATGAACGTTATGTTATAGATTTGGTGTTTCAAAACGCGTATGTTTTAAACATTTATGTTCAAAACATGCATATGTGTTTTTAAACATTTATGTTCAAAACACGTGTGTTTAAAAAAATGAATTCTTACAAACGGAATGCTTAAAATATGTATGTTTTAATAATATTATTGTTGCTAATTTTTGTACTTTTCTTTGTATCAAGTGTAATTACAAGAATGTTCATGGCTAAAAGTATGCATATATGCCCGACTTTTGAAAAAATGCTGATGGCTACTCGTGCGCATATGTCCATTCATGTATATATATATATATATATACACACACACTACTTTATAAAGCATTTGGGACATGCTATAAATAGAAGGCTTAAAATTCAGATTCAACATCTTACTTATATTAAAAATAAGTGATTTACAAAGTCTAATAACTCAATACATCAATACACTTTTCAATTTGAAATGTAGCAGACGTAACAGATGGTCAGATGGCCTGGATATTAACTAGGATTTTCAAAATAAAAGGCCATTGACTTGTAACGGTTGAAGTCTTGTAACGGACCATTTACACCATTCATAACATCAATTGAAACAACTTTTCTATAAAAACACACACTACACTCAATCGGTGCCCATCACAAACCTATTCTCCATCTCTCCCTATAAACACACACGCAAACCTCTGAGTTGCCGGAAAAAACGCAGCTACTGTGCCGTAAAATCTGTTGAAGTTGCCGCTGAGTCGCTGGAATAATTGTTGTAGGTAGATCTATTGTTTTAGTAGTTGTAGATCTTTTTTTATAGATTTGAGTTGTAATAACATTTGATTTTTTTAGATACGCCATTGGTACTGCCGCTGATCTTGTCGGTATCTACTACCGTCGTCGCTTGAATTATCGTTGTCTTCATAACAAGAACCACCTAGCCGAGAACGGATCTTGAAGCAAACCTTGTGGTCCGTGGTTATAGATAGATTCAAATCAGTAGTGTATGTTTGTTATTCATATAGAGTTTGTTTGATTCGATTATGATCAAAGAATAATGATTTTTGTTCATGTTTTTGTTATTCGGCTGTTAGAAAAAGGATTGGGGCTGAGTTTGTTTGAGAGTGTGTGTGTGAGTTGTTGTAGTCATGTAGTGTGTGAGAGTTTTTGTGGCTGCATTTTTTCTTGTGTGTGTAAAGAGTGTTTTAGGTTAAAGTGATATTAGGGTTTGCACAATTTGGGTTGTGGGCTTAAAAGCTTATTAATGTAATGGACTTATAATGAAGAGGTACTGGTCTACTGGATATTCTTTGAAGACTAAACGTAAATACGTAATTAGTAATTTGGTTGTTGGTTTTTGCATGTGTAATAAGTCTAGATTGAGACTTCTCAATCAGTTGTTGACCATTATTCAAAAAGTTGTACTACTCTTCACATGCGAATTAACCATTTCGATTTAGTATTTATATTTTTTATTTGTTGCGAAAAACTAAGAATATTGAATAACAAATATTTGAAAGAGAAACAAAAATTACTTGAAGTAACTGATGGTGAACATAAGCAAAGCAAAAAAATGCTTGCCCCGTTAAGTTATATTTTCAATTTGTATCATTATTATGATAATCTTAATTGATTAATACAATTTGTATCTTTGATCCTTTGTAATTTATTTTGCATTAGAATTCATTTTCTGCAAGTTGCTTACTTTTGTAATTTTAGACTTGAAATTTTTTATTAGATTTGTTTAGAGAGACAACATGACTTTTGGTTAACTACTTGATTTGAATATCATATTTCTAGCTCAGATATTAATTTCGAACCTAAAATTAAGCATTATACACCCGAACATGTACCATATAAAAGCACATCCTATCATTAGTTCAATCTTAACCGATTTTGTAACCGAAAACTGTGTCATCGAATATTAAGTACTTCAAAACGATTCTTGCCAGAATATAATCACATGGGTACACGCCGCCGCAACGCGCGGGTACCCGGCTAGTATATATATATATATATATATATATATATATATATATATATATATATATATACATATATATATATACATATATATATATACATATATATATATACATATATATATATATATATATATATATATATCGCTTTAATATTTAAGTTGTAAAAGTCCTACAATAATTTGTCTGAATTTCATTAAGTGTTTTAAGGAGTCCAATTCGTAACAACTAAATTTGTAACAGTCCATTACTCCATTAAACCCTTTTAAAAGCACATTTCGTAACAGCCTTCCAAAAGTCCAAAACATAAAAATATAATACACCCATTATTTAGACACCTAATCTAACCCATTTATACACGGGTTATTAGACACAAAACTTACTAAAGTTTGTCAAAAAGTGCGATTTGGTTACTATTATTTTTTTGGTTACAAAGAGGTAACTTAAGTAAACGGGTTTGTCATTTGGGTAACTCAAAGATTAAAAATGTTACATAAATGTTACTGCGAGGGTGGGCAACCGGCTGATTACCGGTTCCCCTTGTCCACGTCAGCACCATAGTTTAAAATGTTACAAGGAAGTTACTATAGTTTACGGGTTTATTAAATAGGTTACTGAACCTTAACAAAAAGTTACTATGCGTGTTTTTTTTTTCTTTTTTTTGTAATTTTTTTATTATATATATATTTTTTACATTTTTCTCCTTCGCATATCTTTGTATATTTTCGTACATTTCTATCCGTTTTTATACGTTTATGTATGTTTTTCTCTCTTGTCGTACTTTCTTTACATTGTTTTACGTTTATGTATGTTTTTCTCTCTTGTCGTATGTTTTTCTCAAGTTTCATATATTTTTGTCCATTTTTGTACGTTTTCATCTGTTTTTCGTATATTTTCATACGTTTTCATAGGTTTTCATAATTTTTTTATTACATTTGTGTGCGCATTTATACGCTTGTGTACGTTTCAATAGTCTTTTTACGTTTTCATACTAGTTTTACGTTTTTCTAGACCTTTGTATGTTTTATACGTTTGTATGTTTTATATTTGTTATATTTTATACGTATGTAAAAATGTGTATAAAAATGTGTGAAAACGTGTAAAAACAAACAAAATGGTATGAAAATGGAAAAAACATAAGAAAACAGAAAAAAAATGTCTGAAAACGAAAAAAAAGTAAGAAAAGCAGATAAAAACGTAAGAAAAACATACGAAAACGTAATAAACTGGGCGAAAAGGTATAAAAACGGACAAAAAACATATAAAAGCGGAAAAAACGGACAAAAACGTAAGAAAAACGGACAAAATGTAAGAAAAACCGATGAAAGTGTAAGAAAATGGGCGAAAACGTATGAAAACGGAAAACCCGTAAAAAAAAAGGGTCAAAAAACGTAAGAAAAACGAACAAAAATATATGAAAACCAAATTTTGAGTTAAGTATAAACGGTCGTTAGGATAAAAGATTAACAGTGCAAATGTTTGTTGCAAACGGCCGTTAGCTAACGGAAAAAACTAACAATAGTTAGTCTGAGGGACCATTTTTTAAATTAACAAAAAAAAAAAAAAAAAAAAAAAAAAAAAAAAAAAAAAACTGTAGTAGAAGGTTAAAACATACAGAGTAACTTATATAACCGGTGACCAAACTTGAGTAACCTCTTTGTAACCAAAAAAACCTTAGTAACCAAATCGCACTTTTTTTTGGCAAACTTTAGTAACATTTTTGTCTAATAACCTTTTGTACACTCACACATTCTCCTGAACACAAACCACACACAAAATCTATGATTTGTTTCTCTTCTTTCACCTCACCGCCAACCACAAAAGTCACACACACACGTTACCACTCTCTTCGATGCCGCCGGTCCCTTCGATGCCGCCGGTCCCTTCGATGCCGCCATCTGTGGCGTGTGACGGTGGTGATTTGTGAGTGACGATGGTGAGCTTAGGTGGTGGTGTTGTCGGCTTTTGGTATCTCTGAGATTTGTTTTGTGTATGTTTGGTTTGTTGAGGATTTGTCTATCTTCAAAAACACACAACCGGCCACAACAGTCATTTCACCACTATTTTCTGTTTTTGTTTCAAGGAGATTTATGAATCTGATTATGAATGTGTTGTAATCTTAGTTAGTTTTGGTTGTTAGTGTTTTTGTTAAATGTGTTTGTGTTTTTGTTATGTCTAGATTTATGGATTTGTATTTTTTGGTATTTTAAGAAATGTGGTTATGAGTTTATGTGCTTTTATTGGTGATGGTTGTGACTGGTTTGTTGTGATGGTAGTGGCTTAACCGAGACAATATTTCAGTTGTGGTTTTTTTTTTTTTTTTTTTTTTTTTTTTTTTTTTTTTTTTTAGTGAAAAATCTTATTCTGTTTTTATTGGTTTTCTTTTTATGGTTTTTGCCTTTTTGGATTGTGAGCTGGTTGGTTTTGTGGTTTTCGTTGGTTTTTGTAAAAGTTTTTTTGGTTGGTAGCTATAATAAGTCGAAGTAAGAAAGTTGAGTCGTGTATAGGCTAGGCAAAAATAACTAGATGTTTACAATGCAAGTATATTTGTAGTTACTACAACATGGGAGAGCCTACATTTAAAAATAAAAGGTTTGAAAAGTTTATGAAGTGAGGTAAAAAAAATAAGGTCAATATTTGCAAACTAGGAAAATTTGATGATAAAAGTTGACTACAATTTTTGAACAACTAAATGCACGATGTATCTAATGCTACTCCATCGTAGACAACCTCTAATAAAGTTCACTGTATCCGAAACAAATTTTCAAAAAGGCTGTAATACTAAAAGATACGGAGTATATATCAGGAAGTAAAATATAATACTAACAAAGTTTAATAATAAAAGCACTTATAAAAGTTATGGGAGAACAACTATTTAATATAGGGGAAAAGGCTAATGACATCTATTAACAAGTGATATATGACATCTTTAGTGATCATAAAACAACTTGGACTTAGAATACTGAAATCCCACACATTCGCCTGCTTTGAACGTCAAAGAAGTATTCATATCTATTTATTTGAAAATAAACATAATACAATGTTCTTCATGTCTATGTAACAAGCATGCTCATGTTTAATTTAGATTCATTTTATTTGAAAATAAAAACATACATGTTTGGTGGTTTTGGAATTGAGAAGCGGCTTCTGATGAGTTAAAAAAAGTTTTTTACACAACCACTATGCGCAGGTGTTTCGTATACTTTTTACATGCCACGTTAGGATCATTGTCAAACTGTACAAATGATGAAAGCTGCTAACTAATGTGGTCATCATTTATTTGACATGTTACAAACCAACCATATGTTTTCTAATTGTACAATCACTTATTTTACCAAAGTGTAACGACCCTTTAAGCGTAATGGCCGTATGTTTTATACTTTTCTCTTTATCGTCATTTCTATCAACTTTCTCATCTTCATTTTTTTTAATTATCAAACGCCTCTTATAACACTATCAACATTCGTCACGAAAAACAAGTACATATCAACTTTATTACATTCATTATCGTAAGAAGCAATGTGCAAGTACATATCAACTTTATAATACTATCAACATTCGTCACGAAAAACATATAATCAGAAAATATTAGTCGCCGGAAATTTTAATTACATGGTACTCGCCGCTGCAAAGCGCGGGATATATATACATATATATATATATATATATACATATATATATACATATACACACACACACACACACACACACATATATATATATATATATATATATATATATATATATATATATATATATATATATATATATATATATATATACACATACTAGTTTTCGAAGCCCGCCCATGACTTATAATTATAATTTTTATGTTGTCAGTTAATGGAAAATTATTTTTAAAGCTGTTAATTTTATTTAATTTTGTTATAGTATTAGTTTATGTTTAAGAAATTGGGAGCTTTACGTATATTTTAAAAAAAGAAGAGTTGTTTCGTTATTTTTATATTTATTGTAATTTTTATGGTGTTAGTTAATGGTAAATTATTTTTAAGGACATTGAGTTTGTTTAATTTTGTTATGGTATTAGTTTATGTTTAAAAATTTTTAAGAAAAAGCGAGCTTGACTTACATTTTAATTGAGTTAAACATTCTGGTGATGGAGGAAGTCAACATAGTTATGTTTCTCGAATACCCATAGTTAAATAGAGCTCCTAATAAACTTATAATAGTAGATGCATCTCCTATTAGTCATTTAGTCATACCTCTTATACGTCATACTCTTAAATCCTAATAATACTTAGATTACAAAATTAGTTAAGAATAACGAAAAAACGTAAACGTTATATAGTGTAGTAGTGATACCAAGGAATTCAAACAGAAGTCTACTATGACTAAGCCTCCCAACGGGCTTCTTAATATATATCAAAGGTGACTTAACTGGCTCGAATGCCAGATACATCCCTCCGACAATCAATTAAAATTCAAAGCAATGTTGGTATAATCTGAGTTTAATTTTCATTGCTTGGCTTAAAAGCTAAGAGGAACTGATTCCCCATGCCTGCATGTGTCTATAAATAGTTTTCTATGCCTGCATGTGTCTATATGACACATGCTTTCAAGGGGTATGAGATCACTAATGCAAAACGGATAGCAAGTATAATCAAATCAGTGGGAGCACTCAATGGAAGCACAATAACATACATGTACGGAATGAAGTGAGCTATCTTTTCCTGTATTCTCTATATCTTGATTTCATGTTTTAGAAACTTGACCATGATACATTAAAAAAATTAGACCAAATGATTGGAGATTAAAAGAAAGTATTAGTCCAATTGGAGTTAGAATGTCTCAACAATATAAAAACCTTCGAGTCGCTATTAGTTAAACTTCAATAAAAACACTCTTGTAACAATTCACATTTTTCAGGATAATTACTATTCCCGGAAAATTTCACTATTCACTTTTACTATTCATTTTTCCAGAAAATTTTCCCGAAATTTGATTTTTATTTCTTGGGCTCAAGTGATAAATCATTTCCATGGCAAATTAAAAGTTTAACTTTCATAAGCTCATTTTCATGAAAGTTATTAAGGAATTACACGGAATTACACGTTTTAGGGTAAAACGTCATTCAGAAATTCTACGCACAACGAAATTCTGTCGTGTTAATTTTCCCCGTATCAGAAAAGTGTTTGATACACTCATGATTTATTTGAGAATAAATCATGACTGAGAAAAACATGACCAAAATAAACCTCGGCCGTGAAAAACTGGAATTTTCAGTTTTTAAGCGTTTTTACTCAGCCGTAACCTTAGCCTATACTTGCACCGCATTTCTAAGACAATTTGAGTTTTCAACTTTTTAGAAAAAGTCAACATATTTTTCCCTCCTCCATTGACCAAAAATCATCCCTTGATTTTATAAGTCATTCCTTGATTTTTAGGCTTACGGTTTGATGTTTAAAAGACATTTAATACCAACCGACACTAGACTGAGCCCAGTCTAGACATTATAAGTCATTTTAAATCATTTTTATCCTATTAGAAAAGTAACATTTTACTTTTCTCAATTTTACGCAATATTCGTACATTTTACGTATTACGCGTTTTAGACCCGTGTTTCCAGTTTTTAGCAGGGTTTTACCACCCAAATGGAACCTACCACTCATTTTATATTTTATTATGGAACATATGGACATGTTTAACAATACTTTCGAATTCCATAATTTTACGACACCCGGTTTTACGTTTCGTGGCTTAACCATTTACGGTTAGCATTTTACGGAGCCAAAACTAACACCATATCTTGGATAATATCACCAAAAAGCCAAACCTTCCTCCCCAAGCTTTGTGAACCGCCCTAGGAGGGGGGATTCACCACCCATGTGGCTTCATCTCATGAATTTACCCATAGTTCATCACTTAATTACAACTTGGTCTCCAAGTGTTGACAAGTCAACATTGTAACCTCCTCATTTTTGGTATAAAAGAGAGCTCATTCTCTTCCTTTCTCTTGCAATACCAACGACCCAAAACCATATAAATGCACCATTTTGATCATTGATCTTGCTCATTCAATCCATCACAAGTTCAAGTCATAGTTCCTAGTTGATCCTTAACACCTTTCAACCATAAAACTCTATAAAAACACCACAAAAACTCATCAAATTTCCAAGTGTTCTTAGTGAAGATTTTTACTAAGGCTTGTTTTTGTGATAGATTAGTGTTTATCAAGGGATTATAAGATAGGGTTTTTGATATGGAAGCATGGCTATGGTTGGAAAGGTTTTTGGAAGATTAAGTAGTGGTTCTTGGTCTTGATCTTGGTTCTAGTTAGTTTCTTCACAAGTTGTAAGCCAAACCCTAACATGATTCTTGTTAATTAATCATATTCATGTTATTTACATATTATTTGTGCTATATTATGTCTTGTATTCATGTCCATGATGTATAAAAGTGAGTAAAACAAGTTATTGTACATGATTGATAAGACAAGTTACTATAACAAGCAAACTAGTGACTTTCTTGGTAAGACCTGATCAAAATGGTAAAAATATGATATTTGATCATTACATATTACAGTAGAGGACTTAAAAAGGAAACCATAGCAATTTGAACCACCCAAAACGAGTATACGAGTCAAAAGTTACGCCCATTTGAAGTTACCAAAGATTTCCGGCAAAACTGCCTAAATAGCATTCTGATCAAATTTTAATTTTGAAAGTCCCACTTCTGGTCCGATTCATCAAAAAGTTAAAACATGAAAGTTGTCCGGAACGACGTTTTCGTTCAGGAACAAAGAAGCTCGAGCCCTGAAAACGCTTTCCGAGTGATAAATTCTTCAAATTCTTAAACAGCCTATTTTTAGACCAAAGTCACTATATTATGGTTATACTTTAAAAGGAACAAGAGGTCTTATGACCTATAATCAAGACCACAACCATGGCTAGAGCCAAGGTTGTGTCTCATGACCTTGGAACAATGACCAAAGGTCATGTCAAGGCCATGACGAAATGACCATGTAAGCTTACTTAGGCGTAAACATGAAACAAGGAATTGGCGATAACTTGTACATTCAATTTGGATCTATTTCACTTAAAAGGAACCATGAGATGTTACAAAGATAAATGGTCATACAAGACTTATGAAACATACCCTAATAACAATCTTCATGTACAAATAAACTTTCCTAAGTTTATTCAAATATCGGACATGTAACTTTTCGGATCGAAACTCATATATATACTTTATCAACTACTACAATAGTAGGGAGCCTCATGTGAGGAGTTCATTATGTAAGCCGTCGAGTTGAGTTGTGGATTTACGAGTTAAAGTGTCCTGGCTCCTTGAACGCTTACTAACATGACTTCTGAATTATGTCGGCCCGAACAGTAGTAAACGATATACAAAACATACATGTTCATGAATCTTTTCTTTCAAAGACTTACAATATACATCATACCACATCATGGACTAAATGCAATATATATATATATAGGCACTACTTCATATTCTTTACTCCAATCCTAAGTCGCGACATTCTATTATAGGTTGCTCGTAGAAACCTTCGCGATTCGACCATCACATTCATTACTTGATATCTTACTTAAGGTGAGTTCATAGCCCCACTTTACATTACTTCAATGTTTTACAAACCCTTGGGGGGAATACATGCTATTTTTAACCGAGCACGATGTTTTTAAATTGTATGCTTGCCTGATTGTTTTATTATCACTAAGTGCCAGCCTTGCTAAACCGAGATCCTTTATTATGAACCATTTAGTCACTAGCAATAGTGAGCGCGAATATTGTGAATAGGCCTATTGGGATTGACGAATCCCATTTGTATTGACTAAGTTCAAACAAATGCACTAATATTTGAGATTTAGGTATGTTAGCAAAGTACCTACCGGGATAAATAATAGTATATCGCCAATTCCATCACCAGCATTAGCACTATCACTACCAATAAATGTACTATTGCTTTGACAATTTTGGAAGTTTAGTTGAACATGTCATCAATACCAAGATGATAAGCCCCGCAAAGAATTAATTTGTCTAAGCTGTAAAAAGTTTTAAGAAATATTGACTATTGTATAGTATCACTTTCGAATTTTAATAAACTAACCTATCTATGTTTTTTCATTAAAAACAATTCACAGCCTTGCTTCCTTTAACTGCTCATCGTTACATCCTTCAACTAAAATTCTTTTCTAATTCTTTTTTTATTAGTGTCTATTAGATGATAAACAGAATTCATGGTTAATTAAATTTCTAGAATTTGTGTTTGGTTGATGCTATTTGCCACATATTGTATTTCTGGAACCATAGTAGCGATCGTTATTATATAATTGTAAAGTTGATCCACGTAACTTTTTGCTTTGTTTTTGTTTGTTAGTTAAGATTAAGAAACTAATTATCCAAACTAGCGCTATTGATGTTTTTGTGTGTTCTGCTTATTTAGTTGATTAACGCGCGCGATGTCTATGTTTATCCTTCTGTTTACAATTCATGTTATATTTATCATTTATGATCTACTTTAACAACAAGATTAGTTGTTCGATCACTAACTGTTGTTGTGTTTATCTATTATTATATTTTGAACAGTCTTGTCCATGCATACTTATTGGTTTGCTAGAAGAAGAGAGGTCGAGTCATATGAGTGCCGTTGCAGGTATGATATGAAATAATGACTTTGGCACGAATTTCTCAGTTCTTTAGTAGTGCAATTATTTTATTTTCAAATTGTTTTTATTATATAATAAATATTAACTTAATAATTAGGTAATATATTAAACTAGTTTTGTTCGAACAACTTTTAATGATATACGAGAATTAAAAATAAAAAATAAAATTAATGAAACATGCAGGATGGACGATTATATATGTACATTAAGAAAATTCATAATTCACTTTCACCCATTGTTCTATTAATACGAGATTCATTTAATTAAAAGAAATGGAATAAATTAAAGTAAAAGGAAATACAAAATGAAAAATACTATACAAGAGTCAATATTTTTAAACAATCCACACATTGGTAAATAAGTTTTTCAAAGACAATGAGTTGGTAAAAAACTCCGTGAGGAAGCCTATTTTTATATGTTTAAAGGTTATTATATCGTAATCCCAAATTAGCAATTTGAAATAAACATATTCCTAACATGCGTATTAAAGAACTACGTATATTGACTTGTTATAAGTAGATAAGCATAAGCATATAATTTATTCATTTTATTTTTTCCAAACACCACAGTTTATCTACATTAAAAAGAGCCCAATAGTTAAATAGTTAAGCAATCCTAAACATGCTCATATATTTTTACACTCATACAAGTGATATTATATTCGTTAAACTTTATTATATGAGTTGAGTTCAATAAACAAATCATTCACTCATTAAAAAAAAAAAAAAAAAAAAAAAAAAAAAAAAAAAAAAAAAAAACAAAACTATTTTCCACATTTTTGTTGAAAATAAAATATCTTGCAGACGGTAAATCGTTAAGTGACAAAAAATATACCATCACGATGAGAATTCTTTTATCTTTCAGTTGACGGGCACTTCGATATAATTTTGACGGACCTTTTTTTTTCGAGTTTTGTTTTAGTTTTAAAATTTGTGTCTGAAAAACCACATGTGATTTGCATGTTAGAAAATATGTGTGATTTCACAAATCACATTATATGATTATAAAATAACAAATAATATGTTATTATTTCATACGTAAATTTCAACATAAAAAAAGTCATAAAATAGTTTCTCGAAAGTATATAGAGAAATGTTTCTCTGTATCAAGATGATTTAATTCTGGCCGTGATGATATGATTCGTTTCGTATAACGAATAACGGTTTGTGAGATATTTAATTTTTTTTTAAAAATGATGATTTTGTTTTTATTAAAAAATTGAATAGCGAGAATTGGTTCATCGGGTCTTTAGGTATACATTGAACTTATTTTACATTACATACAATTAGAAATAACTCAAAATATATATATATATATATATATATATATATATATATATATATATATATATATATATATATATATATATATATAGCATACATCATTTTTATCAAATCATTGTCCCACTCACAATCTTTTCAATAAACCACTTAGTTCAGAAGGAAAAAATAAATAAAAAAAAAATAGCATATTAGATGTCATATAATATCTGGAAAAGGTTGTACATAATGAAGAATGGATATTAAAAGAAATTAAAGGTCCATTTAGTTTGTTAAGGGAATTGGATATGGATATAAATTTGGATTTGGATTTTGATTTTGATTTGATGTAAGTTTAAAAAAAAAAAAAAAAATAATAGAAGAGAGAAAATATATAAACGGTACAATATTTTTATTTATATATATATATTAAAGAAAAATAATTAAATTTAATTATAAAAGAAATTAAATTGAAATAAGTGGTAAAAATAACTTATGGCCCACTTTTTAGGAAAAGACAAGAAATGCCACCGAAAGAAGTTGTAAAGCTTTTTTTGCATTCAATTCAACCCAATCCATGGGACCCACATTTGTATATCAAAACCGTTGACCAAACGCACCAAAAAAATAGTTGACTATGCATAGGATTAGGATATATTAAAAGAAAAACATACCTTAAAGTGATCATGAATAGAATTCGTACTTGAAGTAGTATTGGAGTTACCACCATCAATGAGCTTTAGGTGTGGTAGATAAGCAAGATAGAGAGAGTCGAAATGGGGTAAGAAAGTAGTGTTTGTTTGGGAAGATGTAGCTATTTCTTCATATTCATCATCTCTATTTGAAACAACTTCTTCAATAGCATCACAAAAACGTATGTCAATTCGCTCTAAGCTGGAAAGAATTTTAATCATGCAAGGTGAGAGCAAATACTTTATGTTTTTGCACCACATAAGAAATATGGTTTTCAGGTTCTGGAAAGAGGATTTTTGTTGTGTCGTAGAACATAAAAATTTATTCCAATTACACTTCCACACATAATTCATATTCTCCATCTCCCATAACTCCAAGGACTCCAAGTAGGGAAGGAGCGGTGATTGTTGATTATCCCTTTGACTTGTTGCTAAATCTTTACTGGTTGCACTCTCTATCTCAAACACCACCTCAACATCAGCACGGCTTCTTATCTCAAGGTGTCTGAGGTGATGAAACGTAGATAAGACATGAAATGGAATTGCAACATTAACGTCCGGAATAATATCATCCACTTGTAATATCTCTCCCCTGTTTATATCATTCACCTGCAGCTATCATTACATAAAACAAATGTGATTATCTAATTCAGTTGAGATGTGGAATTCCTTCTATAAGTTGAAACTGAAAGTAGGAATAAGAATGACATTACATACCTCATGGCTCCTTTCAACTGATTGCTCACCATCAATGCTAAGGTCCTCAAGTGCGCCCAAATCAAACCTAGCGAAGGTCGGTATAAACAAATTTCTGAAGCTTTTACATTCATCTGTGTATATCCTTTCAACTGCCTGAAAGCCACGTATGATGACATCAGGATTAATTACACCTTTCAACCTCCACACCTCTCTAATCTCCCCTGAGCGACGTATGTCAATGTTTCTCAAGCTGCTACAACCCTCCTCAATCTCACCAACACATCCCACGTCAATATTGAATAAAAATTCAATGGAACCACAATCTTCAACACGGAGATCAATAAGATGATGCAACAATGGCATCGGATTGCTCGGAAAAATATTCACAAGATTATCACATTCTGTCACTTCAATTTCTCTCAGTATGCAACTGTTAACTTCCCCGCTGCTGCAAAATTGAGAAGGCCATATATTTTGCAATGCCTCCATCTTAGAAACTTCCAATTTCTCCAACTTAGGGATCACAACCTGCACAACATATAGGCCTAGCTTGTTAATTCATCAATACATCCATGCAACAAAGAGATATATATTGACACTTATATGTGAGACTGGTAATTAATATTTCGACATACACATATTACCTCTTTGCTTAAGAAAGGATGAATTGCAGAACTACACGAAGATGTTGATGACTTATTCTCGGGATAAATGCTCGTGAAATTTGGAAGGCCGTCAAGTATCAACTCTACTAATTGAGGTAGCTCAATTAAACTAATAGTGTTGCAGAAACCTACGAACATTGGTAGATCGGACAAATGCAAAAACTTTAGCTCTTGAAACTTGATTACCCCTTGTGCACCATTTTCACAATATGCTACTACTTCCATTACAGGGCACTTCATGATTGTGAGTCGCTCAAGCTTCACCAAACCATTAGCTACTGGGACTGTGAAAAGGTATCTCAAGTCGGCACACTTGGAAATTTGAAGCTCTCTTAATTTATAAAACGATGCCACTGAAAGTTCAACAAGATCATTCATACCATTCGCTTCTAAAAAAAGCACCTCTGTTTTTGGAAACAACTCATTCAATCTAGATTCCATCAGTTCATCATTAGTAGTGATCAAATTCAACGTGTTTTCGAATGAGTGCATACTTTTGCTGTTTTCTTTTGAATACTTCATCTCACCAACAGATCCTACAGAGATCCTGAATCTTTCGAGTTTCTTAAACGACATATTCTTCGGCTGAGCCTTGTTTTCAAAGAATTCAATCTCTAATGCAGAAAGATTCCTTGAGCACTGTGCCAATTCATTAAAGTTGGCATCCGTGAAATTAATACGCTTTCCTCGGGAAACCCTCATATAAAGCTCCTCAAGCTTCACCAAACTTTTAAAAACACCTTCATCAATATGAAGATCGACACAACCTGTTAAATCCAATTGCTTTAGCTTCTTCAAATTACCAATTGTGGATGGTAATTTTCGAATGCCACAATTTGCAAAGCTCAAAACTTCTAAATTCAAAAGATCTCCGATAGAAGAGCAATCAAACATCAACGGGCATTGATGGAGAATGAGCGTTCGAAGATTGGTGGAGCATTGAAGTGATGTTGGAAACTGAAGCAAGGGGTACTCCATTTTCTCATACACCAGAACTTCAAGATTTTCCATTTCTTCATAAAAATCTTCAGGAAACTTAAGTGTTCTATCTCCACCCATAAGTCTCAGAAGTGTTAGGTTCTGGTATTCAAATTCTTTTGGAAACTCGGTCATACCCATGCAGGTCAAGGAAATCTTTTGGCAAGACCTGCTCACCTCAGCCATACTCGACCTCGAAATATCACCATGGTTAATGATCCACGGATGGTCACCTTTAGAAACTTCTCCTTGCACAAAAGCAAGAACAAGATCGTGCATTTTGACACACTCGAGGTAATCACTATCAATCAATAAATTTGCATTTTTGAGTTTGCGTACACATGTTTTTGTCCTGTCTCTAGCATCACCCAAAGTACCCTTCAACAATTTAAGCCCCCATGCATATCTTGTGAGATCCTCAATTGGAATGTTAAAGTCATCAGGAAACAAGCCACAAAGTAGAAAAATTGCTTTAACATCCTCTTCTCGTATAAAAGTGTAGCTAATCTCAATAATTTCTTGCACATTTTCATCCAGAGCATTATTCTTCAAACGGTCAAGTGTATCTCGCCATACAAAACTTTCTTGAGATTTAAGGGTTGATGCAATGAGTTTGATGGCTAGGGGCAAAAATCCACATCTTTTCACAATTTGCTTCCCTATATCCACTCTAACCGGATCAGACTCTTCTGAAACTCCTGTGATTTGACAAAAGAAATTAATTGCTTCGGACTCCTCCATGACATCCACTCTAACTATAACATCCGAATTAGCCTCTACTGCAATTTGTTTGCAAACAGTTTCATTTCGTGACGTTAGCAACAATTTGAAGCCGGTTGGCAAAGGGCTTAATCCAATATCCTTGAGTTTGACCATCTCCCACACATCATCTAATATTACTAGAACCTTTTTACCTTCTTGGGACATCTTTTCAAATGTAATACGAAGACGATCTGCCCTTGTTTCTTTACTCGGGTCAGTTAAATTTAGTCCTATATATTTTGCTACGGTTTCTTGAATTGAAAACGTGTTAATCTTCTGCCCAATAACCTCCTTTACAATCCAACCAAACACATTCTTATCTGCGACAGTCTTTTTCAGCTGTTCCATCATCGTGGTTTTTCCAACACCACCCATTCCACATAGCGCTATAACTTGCATCTTGTTATCTTGTTGAAGGAACCCGAGTGCATCCGCAAAAATCTTCTCTCGCGATTTGAAGTAATTTTTGGCATCACCGTTTGACGGTACAGAAGTGGGTTCTTTTTTAGAACTCACTTTTCCAAGAGGTTTTGGGGTATTGCTCCATTTTATTTCAGTGTTTTCCTTAATAAGACGCTCAATCTCCTCAGTGGTCTTGAATGCATTTCTTCCTGCTTGGTACCTCCTCTTCACATTAAAACAGCCACTGTAGTTACTTGAAATTCTTTCAGCCTTTTCCTTAATCTTTTCGGCATCTTCCAACCAACCATCTACCCGAGCAGGTATCTCCAGTTGACTTGTATTGGGCGCTTCCATGAGCTTTCTGACATCAATGCTTTTACCATCCAATTCCTTCAATCTAGTATGCATGTTCCTAACGTTGTTTGTGGAGGAAAAGATATAGCCCAAATGTTTCTTGACAGGCTTCATCAAAGATTCAACAACAGGACCAATGATTGCTGCTACAAACTCCATTACTCGGAATTTTAGCTTTTAGTGAGACCTACAAAACACGCACAAAAAATATAATTAGACAAGGGGATTGAATTTTTGAAGTTGTTAACCAGTACTCATTCAAGCTTTCATATTTTTACTAATAATTGATAGAAACTGAACTATATTTTCTTTCAAATTAATTATCAATTTTAACTGTCACGTAACTTTTTTTTGGGTAACCATTTTTTCCGACCTTTTGGTTGATGAATACCAAACTGTTTTCATGTTCAACTTCTAAAAGTTTTATGGCAACAGCAGGCTTAATATCAAGATCAGGTTATAGGAGTCCAAAATGTATTTAATATTCTTACTATCATTGAGTGAAAATAAATATTTGCATTGTTAGTCCCTTTGTTAATGTTTTTTTTGCAAAGTTAGTCCTCATTTTTTTAAATAAATTAAAAACGGGCACGGATCGAACTTGGGTCTTTTGCTTCACAAAGCAACACCCCAACCAGTGGACTAAGCGTCCAGTGGTGTAAATATACCATTTCAAGTTTGTTTTAACATTTTTTTCGTTGGATTTAATATCCGTTTTTATACATTTTGTCCATTTTTAAACGTTTTCATATGTTTTTATATGTTTTCATACGTTTTTGTCCCTTTTTTACGTTTTAGACCGTTTTTATACGTTTTCCTCTATTTTTATATGTTTTTGTACGTTTTCATTCGTTTTAATACGTATTAATACGTTTTTATCCTTTTTTGTCCATTTTGATACGTTTCTTCCTTTTCATACATTTTATACGTTTTTGACCGTTTTTATAAGTTTTCGTTCATTTTTATACGTTTTTGTCGATGATTAATCTTTTCTTATCATATATTTTAAAAGTATAACTTGTTTAATCGCAGCACAGCATATTTAAAAAAAAAAAAAAAAAAAAAAAAAAAAAAAAAAAAAAAAGTTTTTGTTGCCAGTTTTTAGAAGAAAAAAAAAACTCAAACCAAATACACAAACCAAGTGGCCTATTTATTTATATTCAGTTTTAAGAAGAACAAATTATTTCAAATTCTCATAGTTTGGTAAACGGAAGAATGCACTTGCGATATTAATTTACCACAAAAGAATAAATCTGGTGTGTAAAGAATTATGTGATAAAACAATACACGAAAATTTTTAACAAGATTTTATGAATCATCTTTGGCAACAACACCAACAAGGAAACTAGTTTATTGATAATTTAATGTATTTTTATATTTTTGTAATGTTTTTTCATTTTTGTATTTTGTTTATTTTTCATATTGTAATTTGTATTTTTATTTGAGTGAATGAAAATTTAATTTGTTTGAAAAAAAAAAAAAAAAAAAAAAAAAAAAAAAAAAAAGATGGTTTTACCCAAAAACTGCTAAACGGCATGCAAACGGCTTGAGCCATTATAGAGAATGTATTTTTTGTGTGTGAAATGTAAAATGCTGAGATTTCGCTGATTTGGCGAAACGGCATGCCACCACCCCTGATGCTCTAAATTTCTTATTTATATTTAATAAAGTCCAAAATACATCCCTGTGGTCTGGCATGTGTAACACAATACATCCCTGGTCGATAAGTTGGAACATTTACATCACTCCACTAGTAAAGTTAGATACCATACATCCTTACGTTAGTAAAGTCAACCAATACGGTGCAATTTTTTTTTAAATAAACTTAAAGGGGCAAAGTAGGGCTGGAACTCGGGTCTATTCGCTCACAAGCATCTCAAAACATATTTCTTTTAAGCTTTTCTTGTTCGGATTCATTAAAAAAATTAAAAAATTAAAAAATCTTTTTAGTTTCATAACTATCGACTGTTCTTCTATATTTTTATTTTATTATTATTAGTAACTATCTCGTAATTGTAGATCTTATTTTTGCAGTGAGAACTGTACACCTTATCGTGAAATATTAGTTACTATCTCGGAATTGTATGTCTTTTTATTTTGCTATTTATTACGAGTAGTATGTATTTGATGATAAAAAGAACACAAATCAGGGACGAAAATTGTAGGTCTTATCATGAAATATTTGTGTATATTTGTCACATAATTAGTGTGTATATGTGTTTTATGGTTGATATAAATTGAAAAAGTGTGTGCATATGTATTTCCAAGGTTAATTTAAAATAAGTGAAATGGCGCATATGTATTCCAACGTTAATTTAAAATCAACGAAATGGTACATATGTGCTTTGTTAGTTGTAATGATTAAAAAATCATTTCATATTTGTTGGTGGTTTAATTAATTTTGTGTGTGCTTGTTTCAGACTTTTTTTTAAAGGTTGTGCTTGTTTCTGATTAGTAAAGATGATAGGATTGAAGATTATATTCAACTAGCTTTTGCTCTTGTTACTGTCATTGAGTGACATCAATTTCAGCCATCTATATATATACAATGTGTTCTCAAGTTTGTGTTGGAGAATGAAAGTGAAAGAAATAGAGAAAAACTAAAAATATGTCATGTTCTTAAGTTTTTTGATAGAACAAAAGCAAAGTAAAAGATGAGTAAAGTTTGTGTTTTTTAGTTAAAAACTTTCACCTCATATGTGGGATGAAAGTTGGGGAAAGATAATAAGAAAAAAAAAATTGTGATTTTCACTTTACTTTTTTTTTTAAAAAATCCTCAAAAACACATAATAATTGATTAATTTTCTTTCTCTTCACATTCCTTTATTTAAACTTTTTCAACTTTCTATCCACTCCTGTCATCAAAAAACATCGACAAACTAATTGAATATTGGTCAAAGGGGACACGAGGATGAAAGAACAAGTTAATAAAAACATCATTAACATCCGCGTTTGAACTGGCTCCAAACACTCAAGGGTGATATTACTTATTTCTTTCTTTGGGTAAAAGGTTAATACCCGTAAAAATTTTCAAATACCAATGGAGCCAAAAAAAAATTAATTAAAAAAAATTAATTAAAAATAAATAAAAATAAATAAAAATAAAAAAAGATTAATTACGACTCCCATCATAAAAAACCAAACTCGACGGGAAAACCCGAAACCCGAACTTTTTGGGGCGGGGCGGGGTGGGCTTATCGGGCTTTGGGGCGGGTTTTAGGGCCTCAACGGGGATTCTTATCGGGTTTGGGGCAGGGACGGGGCACACCATCCCCGCCCCGCCCCGAAATATATTTATACATGTAAATATATGCACATATATATTAGTATTTACGTACTGAAAATATAATTCTCTAATTTTTGTTACTTTTTATCTTTGTAATATTTCTAATTGTGATGAAAGAAGCGTGTTTTATATCATAATATTCTAAAAAAGTTGTGAATTATCCAATGGTTAATTTGTTATTAATGGGTTCTCGATTCTTCAAGTTTTTCCATAAAATCATATTGTTAATAGTGTAAAAATAAGAGTAAACGAGGAACGATGCAAGTATGATGGAGCATCACGCTAAAAAAGACAACCCGATAAGATCCAATGGGGAATGGGTCATGTTTGGGGGAGTATATTGCCCCAATGGGGCACCCCGATAAAAAAACCCGATGGGGATTGCGGCGGGTTTAGAGATAATTTTTGTAATCGGGTTTGGGCATGAGGATAGCCGCCCCGCCCCAAACCCGCCCCATTGCCTTAAGGTGAGTTTGGTTTGGCGCTATCGGAACGGGCCTATGTATTTCATTCTGATTCAAGGTGTTTGTTTAGTGGGCCCAGAAATGAAATAGGCATATCATAGTCATAGATTCATTACTCACTAATTTGGTGTCTATGAAATCCATTCCGTGAATTCCTTTTTTTCTACTACAAAATTTAAATATCTATACACTTTTTCATACCATATTTTGTCATACAAACATAAACAATCATAATGATACACTTTTTCTTATCCATTGTCATTCTACCAGATACCAAATCTGATACCCATTGTGATTCCTACCAACAAACTAAACGGCCCCTTAGAGTGTTCGTCTAAAGAGAATGGATATTAAATCTTGGACTGCCATCCAGATCTCAGCCCAAAATAAACTCAAAGATGACCTTTCCAGACAATTATTAGACCGGGATATAAGAGCTGAGTCGGGTATCATTGACGACATGGACGTTGCTAAAAGGGAGGAGTGGCTCATGGATCTTAATCAGTGATCAAATCCATAGAGACGATCTTAAGCAAAAATGTCGAATAAGATGGGCGGTCGAAGGTGATGAAAACTCTAGGGTTTTTCATTCTTTGCTTAAGCATAAGTATTCTAAATCTAATATTAAAGAAATCCATGTTAATGGTGTTTAGTGCGATTCACTGGAAGGCATTAAGCAAGCCGCTTTTGATCACTTCTCTTCTAGATTCAAAGAACCTACTACTACCAAACCAAGCTTCACTGGCCCTACTTTTAAAAGACTATCTCTTGATGCCGCCTCCTCCTTGGAATCTAATATGTATGAGGAATTAAAAGATGTTGTTTGGGGATGTGGTGTTTAGTGCGATTCACCAGAAGGCATTAAGCAACCGCTTTTGATCACTTCTCTTCTAGATTTAAAGAACCTACTACTACCAAACCAAGCTTCACTAGCCCTCCTTTTAAAAGACTATCTCTTGATGCCGCCTCCTCCTTGGAATCTAATATCTCTGAGGAATTAAAAGATGTTGTTTGGGGATGTGCCAGTTCCAAGGACCCGGGGATGGGAGGTTATTAAGGTTGATTTTTTGGTGTATTACATATTTCGAAGCCACGGGTAACATTGCCAATGGTTGTAACCCCTCCTTTATTGCTCTAATTCCTAAGAAATTGGACCCGCTTGGTTTTTCGGATTACAGGCCTATTAGCCTTATTGGGTATGTCTACAAAGTGATCTCTAAGATTCTCGTAAATCGTTTAGCCAAGGTTATTGACTCCGTTATCGGCCCTAACCAGGCGGCTTTTGTTGCGGGAAGACAAATTCTGGATGGATATCTTATTGCGAATGAGATCATTAGAATGGCCAATATTGAAAAGCTAAAACTTTTGCTTTTCAAGGTTGATTTCGAGAAAGCCTTTGATAGCGTTAATTGGAACTTTCTTCAAAATACTATGAGGCAAATGGGGTTTGGCATCAAGTGGAGAAAGTGGATTGCCTTTTGCCTCTCGTCGGCTTCAATCTCAATCGTTGTCAATGGCTCTTCTTCTAAGGAATTTAAGTTGGAAAGCGGCCTTCGTCAAGGCGATCCTCTTTCTCCTTTTTTCTTGCGGATAGTGGGGCTAATATTTCATTGTTACAATATGCGGATGATGCTCTTTTTTTTGGTTATTGGTCGAGGCTTAATGCTAAATATCTCATTCATATTCTTAATTGTTTTGAGTTAGCATCGGGTCTCAAAGTTAACATTTCCAAGAGTCGCCTTATAGGGGTTGGGGTCGATTCCAGTGAGGTCAAAAGTCTGGCTTCATCCATTGGTTGTTCTCATGATTATCTCCCATTTGTTTTACCTTGGCCTCCTTGTTGGAAAAAGGATGAGGTACTGTGACGGTTGGAGCAAGATTTTAAATCGGTTTCGGGAGCGTCTTTCCTCTTAGAAAGCAAAATCCCTCTCTATTGGAGGGTGTCTCACACTTGTTAAGTCCGTCCTTAGAAGCCTCACCGTTTACTTTTTATCCCTTTTCAAAGCTCTTACCACTATTCTAAACACTTTGGAATCTGTTGATACAAAAGTTGGGTGTTCCTAGTTTGGGCTTTTGCTCTTGTACCAATTAGCTCTTACTGCTTGAGACCTGCGCACTAAGAAAACAAACAAACACCGTTAGGCTTATCGTGGGATTGTCTCCCACGATTATCCTCCGGCGTGAGAGTAAGTAATCGGTTTTTAGAGTTGTATCTAAGAGTTAGGGTTTGTCAATCGTACCTTTGACGAGAATTATGTCATTTTATATATAGGCACAGAATCCTTGTAGGTTTCGTGCTCCTTACCCTTCGCACACATGGTGCTTATCCGGTCCAAGGATCTCTATCCGTAAATAGAAGATCCTTATCTAAACCATAAATAGTTTGGTTGGGTTTAGGCCTACGTGAGCCCAACCCGTAAGTGGTGCGGCCCACATCATTGTCATGATAGTCCACTCATGGTGGGTTTGGGCACTAGTAATGTTTATCACTTGGGCTCGCGGCCCAAGTATAGACTATACGTCATCATGTCCCCCCAGTCTAGTGTGCGCGGCTTGTGGTCGCGGATACTAGACTAGAGAGAATTAGCGGCAAGCGTGGCGGGAAAAATTCACGATATTTACCGCCAAAAATTGGAACTATGTATCTAGTCCCAAAATATCTCAAAGATACCTCGATAAATGGGGGAACTATCCACGTGTCCCTCGTTAGACGTGAAAAAGTTCATGTACCGGTTTGAATTCTACCACACGATTGAGGTAGTGGGATCCACGTGTCACACATTCGATACAAGAGGAAACCCTATATAAGGGGCTCCTCATTTCACTGTTTGAACCACAGTGAAAAAACGCCCTTTTCTCCCTAAGACATCTTTCTTCCTGAAACTAATATCTCCAAGAGGTAAATACGTGTGCGCTTTCCGTAGTGAAAATGGTCAAACAGTTAGAAGTGTTTCGGTCTGAGATGGACGAGGAGGAACTACGTCAGTTCACCTCGGACTACTTTATCCTGCTTGATGTGCATCCGGAGTTACCAGATGCTGATGCGTGTATCGCGGATTTCCCCGAGGGGAAAATAGGGGTGTACACGCGTTTTTTTGAATTCGCAAACCAGCGCGTGCCTATATCCCTATTTCTGAGCGACGTGCTCAATTATTATCGCCTCCATATCTCTCAGCTGCACTGTATAGGTGCGGCGAAGGTAACTAACTTCGAGATAAACTGTCGTTTGCTCGCAGTGAGGCCTACTATCAACCTGTTCCGCGCGTTCTACCATACGTCATGGTCGAATGGGTGGGTGACTTTTTCCAAGCGCCCAGGGCGCTATCAGTGTTATATTGAGAAATTGGACGCATTAAGGGGTTGGAGAGAAAGGTTTTTTTGGATAGATGATAGGGTTTTTACATCTCTCTCTGGGTTTTATACCCAAGGGACGCTTCCAAAGGATGAGCGCCCAACTCCCGGTACGTACAACGTGGGGGATGTGGAGATCATAAATAGTAACCGCATCCCAATCAACTCCTACCCGGAGGATTTCCTGGTTCATATGGGGATGAGTCGGAATTATTTTGGGTCCAGTGATGAAGTGCCAACATTTTTAGACGAAAGCGGCCGGGGTGGGTGCTTATCCTTTCATATCATCGCCTTTGTAATGTAAGCTTCCTCGTATGTTTTAGTTTATCGACTAACTTGATTTGTCTTGTCGTTTATGTGTTTGCGCAGAAATGGATCTATTTTCTGTCGTGAAGTTGACCAAGCCCACGCAGGTGACTGTGGGTGTGCGCCCTCTGAGGGAAGGGGAGATGCCTGTTTTGGAGGCTACTGCTGGGCATCTGCTAGAGCTTGCTCATGAAGATTTTTCGGATGCATCCCATCCCATTGTGAATGCCACGCCGGTGCAAAATATCCCTGCGCAGGAGGTAGTGACGCCTGAGCCGGCGCGCGCTGGGGTGTTTACCAGTTTCGGAATCTTCCAAGTAGATTCTGATTCTGAAGAGGGGCGCAAAGGTGAGAAGCGCAAAAATGTTGGTGATGGGGGTGAGGGTACCTCCAAGCACCGACGTCATACTATTAGTGTGGAAGAATCCACGAATGAGGAGGCGTCGACATCTGCTACTGCTGATAACACAGCTGAGGTCTCTCCTGCTGCGTAAGTAACTATTTTGTTGAGTGTTCATTTTTATATGTTATGTACGCACTGTCCTTTACTAATTTCTGTGTATTTGCTTGTAGCGACCATGCTGCAGGGAGTGATGCAGCGTTTGTGGAAGGCTTGGTCCCCCCTCAGGATGCTACCGTGGAGGAGACGGTAAAGGTAATTGGGGAAATGTATGCGCAGCAGTTGATGGATGAGCTAGCCGCTGCTGCTGAGCATCAGACTGAGTTAGTCACTCAGTTGAAGACGCGTTATATTGGTGAAAGCTCTATTCTTGCTCAGAAGGATGAGGAGATTGCTTTGCTCAAGGCGCAGTTGGCTGATGCGCGAGCAGAGGTGGGGTCCGTGACGGAGCATGCGGAGAAGATTACGGACGAGAAGCTGTGGGTGATGGCTGAGCTACAATACGCGCGCGGAGAGTTGCATCAGTTCAGGTCCAACCTAACTTGGGGGGTGAGGTACCTCGAAGAGAAGAAGGCTGAGCACTTTGGCCATATTGATAAACTGCGCGCTAAGATGGAGAAGGCTCTGCAGGCGCACGAGGAAAACCTGCGCAAGCTGAGTATAGAGTATGATGAGGAATTATAACCGCATCTTATGTCTACAATCGCTGAGCGCAGGTATGTGTTGTTTATTCTGCGATTTCTCCTTACCATATGTGTTAATATGTATTCTTTTGTCTTCTAATGTAACAATTCGCATTTTCAGATTTATTTCTATTCCCGGAAAAAATACTATTCACTTTTACTATTCATTTTCCCCGAAATTTGCCCGAAAGTTTATTTTTATTTCATATTCTCGAGTGATAAATCATTTCCATGGAAAATTAAATGTTTGACATTCGTCAGATCATTTTCGTGAAAGTTATTAAGGAATTACACGGAATTATACGTTTTAGGGTAAAACGTCATTCAAAAATTCTACGCACAACGAAACTCGACCGCGTTAAGTGACCCCGCATCATAAAAATGTTTAGTACTCTCATGATTAATTATAGAATTAATCATGACTGAGAAAAATATGACCAAAATAAGCCTCGGCCGTGAAAAACTGGAATTTTCAGTTTTAAACGTTTTTACTCAGCCGTAACCTTAGCCTATACCTGCACCGCATTTCTAAGACGATTTGAGTTTTCAACTTATTAGAAAAAGTCAACATATTTTTCCCTCCTCCTTTGACCAAAAATCATTCCTTGATTTTATAAGTCATTCCTTGATTTTTAGGCTTGCGGTTTTAGGTCTAAAAGACATTTAACACCAACCGACACTAGACTGAGCCCAGCCTAGACATTATAAGTCATTTTAAGTCATTATTATCCTATTAGAAAAGTTACATTTTACTTTTCTCAATTTTACGCAACTTTCGTACATTTTACGTATTACGCGTTTTAGACCCGTGTTTCCAGTTTTAGCAGGGTTTTACCACCCAAATAGAACCTACCACTCATTTTATATTTTATTATGGACTATATTGACATGTTTAACGATACTTTCAAGTTTCATATTTTTACGATACCCGGTTTTACGTTTTGAGGCTTAATCATTTACGGTTAGCAATTTACGGGGTCAAAACTAGTCACATAAGTAGGATAATATTATCAAAAGTCCACACCTTGTTCTCCAAGTTCATGAACCGACTTAGGGGGGGTTTTCAGCCCATAGGTGGCTTAATCTCATGACAATAGCCTTAGGATGATTACATGTGTTCACCTTGGCCTCCAAGGTTGGACTAGTCAACTAAACTAACCTCCTTAAGACCCTATATAAGCCCCCCATCCCCCCTTTGTGCCGTGCATATCCCCACACCAAACCACACCACACTTAGCTTATTTACTTCTAATTTCTAGGAAGGTTCAAGTACTTCTTCAAGATAGAAACCCTAGTTTCTTTTAGATAATTAAAACACTTCCATAACCTCATATACTTTGGTGATTCTCTTGAGTTTAGATCCACTCAAGTCACCTAAACCTTCATCACAAATCATTCAAGAATACAAGGGTAGAAGGGTTACTAAAGTGGAGGAAAGCTTATTCAATCAAAGTCCTAGTTCTTATCCTAGTTTCCCTTTTTCATTAAGACCAAAAGTTGTAAGGAAACCCTAACATACTTTCTTGTTAATTATCATTTTCATGCTCTTTGTGTTCCTTTCATGCTTTATATGTTCTTGTTATTGTGTTCATGATGTTTAAAAATGGACAAAACAAGTATTAGTATACATATGTTAACTTATGACAAGTAAACAAGCAAACTAGTGATTTTTATGGAGAACCACGACCAAAATAGTATAACTTTGATATTTGACACTTACTTACTGTTAAATAGGACTTAACAAGGAAAACATAGCAATTTGAATCACCCAAAACGAGTACCCGAGTCAAAAGTTATGGCCATAAGAAGTTAGCGAAACCAAAACGGCAAAACTGCCTTTACCCTACTGTTTTGCATTCTGTGATTTTGAAAGTCCCCCTTCTGGTCCGATTCATCAAAAAGTTAAAACACGAAAGTTGTCCGGAACGACGTTTTCGTTTAGGAACAAAGAAGCTCGAGCCCTGAAAACGCTTTCCGAGTGATAATTTTCTTCAAAATCTTAACAACCCATTTTAGACCAAAGTCACTATATTATAGTTATGATTTACTAAGACCAAGAGGTCTAATGACCTAAAGCCAAGACCACAACCATGGCTAAAGCCAAGGTTGAGTCTCAAGACCATGGAAAAATGACCAAGGTCACGGCGAAGCCATGACTAAATGACCATATAAGCTTACTTAGGCGTAAACATGAAACAAGGAATTAGGCGATAACTTGAACAAGCAATTTGGATCTACTTCACTTAAAAAGGAACCATGAGATATTACAAAGAGAAAATGGTCATACAAGACTTATGAAACTACCCCTAATAACAATCTTCATGTACTAATAAACTTTCCTAAGTTTATTCAAATATTGGACATGTAACTTTACGGATTAAAACTTATACATTTGTTATCAAATACTACAATAGTAGGGAGCCTCATGTGAGGAGTTCATTAAGTAAGCCGTCGAGATGAGTTGTGGATTTACGAATTAAAGTGTCCTGGCTCCTCGAACGTTTACTCCATGACTTCTGAATTATGTCGGCCCGAACGGTAGTAAGAGATATACAACTTATACATGTTTCATAAACCATTTATATTCAAAGACTTACACTATATACTAAGTACTACATCATGAACATTATGCAAGACATATATAGGCAATTCTTCGCATTCTTAGACGTTACTCCAAACCTAAGTCGCAACGTTCTATTATAGGCTGCTCTTAGTGACTTTCACGATTCGACTACCACTTTGATTTCACATCACTTAAGCTTAAGGTGAGTCATAGCCCCTACTCTTTTCATACTTGTTTTAACTCTTTTTTTTTTTTTTTTTTTGGGGGGGGGGGGGGGGGTACATGCTCAACTACTTGCTTACTTGTATAAATACTCAAAACATTTATACTTGATTGTGTTATACTTGATTGGCATTATACTTGAATGCGTTATACATGATAATTATACTTGATTGCGTATACATACTTGTTACACTGTACTTGCTTAATTTAAATACAAGATTTGTATTTACGTACATACACAATACTCTATGCTGTCAAAGGAGAGGTATTAATAGTACTAGTATAGGCCTACACCCCCGCCCAAGTCCAAGATTCGAGACGTTGGGTGACATGTTCTATTTGGGATGGTGGTTTCCCCGCCTATGGGTCCAAAATGACGTGACCATGGGTGAATATAATCCTGAGAAACTATATGTTAGCAGTGGGTTGTGAACACACAGGTTGCAAGTCTCGTATGGCGGGAGTTGCAACTGAGTGGATTCACGATGCCTTTGCTGTGCGAATATTCTTTAAAGACTTTTCAACTGTTTTAAGACAAACTCTATGAACTCACCAACCATTGAGTTGACACTTTAGCATGTTTATCTCAGGTCTATAAGGTGATAGCTGTTGCATGGAGCATAGAGTCGCTTGGCATGTTTTGAAGACTTATGCTTTTATCTTTACCATTCGATATGTTTTAAAACTCTTATGTATTGTATTATGGAACTCAAGTTTGTAACTCGAAACTTATTAATCGAATGGTCACTTTTCAAAACGTCTCATTTAGAGTTCGTTTTCTATACCTTGTACTTTGTATTATGAAGTAGCACCCCTATGACACAGTCTTCCGCTGCGATATTTTGGGGGTGTTACAGATTGGTATCAGAGCCTTGGTTATAGAGAACTAGGTTGCATATACTACCCAGACTATAACTGCTATAAACATTAAGACTCTCCTCTTTATATTGCCTTACACACACTTCATGCGCATATGCTTATTGCTAATTATTTGTTTAGGAGAAACCCCAGACAATAGTCAAGTCATCAAAAATTTAGAGCTAAGTAATAATTGTTTAATTAATTTAATCTTGTGACAGTTCTTGTTTGATAAGACATAAGATTAAGTTAAATAAAGGTTATTAGTTTCCTGTAGAGATTTGATGATTTGCCTTATACTTTCTTTATATGATTCTAATACCTAGAAGTGGTTCATATGTCCTAGTACGACACTCAAACCTTCCTACAAGCACGACTAGTCCATTTCGTCATATCACCTTCTCTAGATGCCCAGACTACGTTACCCTTTCACAACTTAAGAGCAGATGATAGAAAGTCTACCCAATTATGTAGTATCAATTGTTGAGATATGTGTGCCTGGTAATATGTATACGTGTGAAAGGAAGCAATTATAATTATGGTGGCCAACATAATTATAAATGCGTCACGACTCACGTAGACATATGTGACCATGCTTACATTAATCGACGATTGACTCAAAATTGACAAGATTTAATACTAAGTAGTCTAGGAATATCACCTCAAATCTGACGTCGACAAAATGTCCCTCCTTGTAGATATCATGGCACCAAAGAGAGTAACTCGTAGCACTAGCCGAGGTGGTGCAACACCAAGAGGTGGAAGAACTGGTGGTCGTGGAGGTAGAGGAGCTGCACACGACACTAGTAACCCTAGTAATGATAGTGGAAGAACTGGTGGACGTGGAGGTAGAGGAGATGCTCAAGACACTAGTAACCCTAGTAACGCTGGTGGAAATCCAGATGTCTCCACCATTATTGCCCAACAACTACAAAACCTACTTCCCACTATAGTCACACAAGTTGGCAATCACATGAACAATTCGGGAAACCACGGAAGCATAAATGACGCTACAAATGATGGAGGAAGGAATGATAAGAACAACAACAACAACCATAGGACTGGATGTACGTATAAGGAATTTACGTCATGCAAGCCAATTGAATTTAATGGTAAAGGAGGTGCATTGGCATATACACGATGGGTCGAGAAGATGGAGTCAGTGATTGATATCAGTAACTGTGCAATCCACCAGAGAGTGAAATATTCTGCATGCTTGCTATCAGAAAAGGCATTGACATGGTGGAACATGCAGATTCAAGCAAGGACTAGAGAAGCAGCTGTAGGCATGACATGGGATGACTTTAAGGGACTACTGAAGGAAGAGTATTGCCCGGTTAATGAAATGCAAAAACTAGAGGACGAGTTTTGGCATCACTCTATGGTAGGGGCTGGTCATGCAACCTACACAGATCGGTTTCATGAACTAGCTAAACTAGTTCCTCATCTGGTTACCCCTGAATCCAAGAGGATTGAGAGGTACATTTATGGCCTTGTTCCCGAGATTCGTGGGATGGTGAAAACAACCGACCCTCCCACAATTCAGAGTGCAATATTGAGAGCAGGAACCCTAACAGATGAGATGGTTAGGAATGGAACATTGAAGAATAGTGATAAAAGGAAGGGAGCAGGTGAATCAGGTGAGCAAAAGGGTACAATGGTTGATAATAAGAGAGCAAGAGGATTTGCGGCAACAGTTTATGATCAGGGAAAGTATGAAGGTCCACATCCTAAGTGTAATAAATGTGCTTATCATCATCAGAAGTCTGAGCCATGCCGAGTGTGTACAAAATGCAAACAGTTGGGTCATTTTGCAAATAAGTGTAGAGCATCGATGAATGCGGGCAATATAGGAAACAACCAAAAGACATGCTTTGAGTGCAACAGCCCAAACCACTTCCGAGATACTTGTCCTAAGTTAAATAGGGCACAGGGACAAGTGCTGGATAACCCGACTCTAGCCGTAATGCTTGAAGAAAATAACCCGAACCGTGGATACAATGTTAGTCCACCTCGGGGTCGAGCATACTATTTGGGTGCTAAGGAAGCCCGCAATGCGTAACGGGTACGTACCTTATCCTACCATAATATTCTATTCTAAATCTAGCTTTATTATGCCGTTATTAAGATAAGAGACCTAGACACACTAAACTTCGGGACGAAGTTTCCTGAAGGGGTAGAGACTGTAACAATTCGCATTTTCAGATTTATTTCTATTCCCGGAAAAATTACTATTCACTTTTACTATTCATTTTTACTATTCATTTTCCCCGAAATTTTCCCGAAAGTTGATTTTTATTTCATATTCTCGAGTGATAAATCATTTACATGGCAAATTAAATGTTTGACATTCGTCAGATCATTTTCCTGAAAGTTATTAAGGAATTACACGGAATTATACGTTTTAGGGTCAAACGTCATTCAAAAATTCTACGCACAACGAAACTCGACCGCGTTAAGTGACCCCGCATCAGAAAAATGTTTAGTACTCTCATGATTAATTATAGAATTAATCATGACTAAGAAAAATATGACCAAAATAAGCCTCGGCCGTGAAAAACTGGAATTTTCAGTTTTAAACGTTTTTACTCAGCCGTAACCTTAGCCTATACCTGCACCGCGTTTCTAAGACGATTTGAGTTTTCAACTTATTAGAAAAAGTCAACATATTTTTCCCTCCTCCTTTGACCAAAAATCATTCCTTGATTTTATAAGTCATTCCTTGATTTTTAGGCTTGCGGTTTTAGGTCTAAAAGACATTTAACACCAACCGACACTAGACTGAGCCCAGCCTAGACATTATAAGTCATTTTAAGTCATTATTATCCTATTAGAAAAGTTACATTTTACTTTTCTCAATTTTACGCAACTTTCGTACATTTTACGTATTACGCGTTTTAGACCCGTGTTTCCAGTTTTAGCAGGGTTTTACCACCCAAATAGAACCTACCACTCATTTTATATTTTATTATGGACTATATTGACATGTTTAACCATACTTTCAAGTTTCATATTTTTACGATACCCGGTTTTACGTTTTGAGGCTTAATCATTTACGGTTAGCAATTTACGGGGTCAAAACTAGTCACATAAGTAGGATAATATTATCAAAAGTCCACACCTTGTTCTCCAAGTTCATGAACCGACTTAGGGGGGGTTTTCAGCCCATAGGTGGCTTAATCTCATGACAATAGCCTTAGGATGATTACATGTGTTCACCTTGGCCTCCAAGGTTGGACTAGTCAACTAAACTAACCTCCTTAAGACCCTATATAAGCCCCCCATCCCCCCTTTGTGCCGTGCATATCCCCACACCAAACCACACCACACTTAGCTTATTTACTTCTAATTTCTAGGAAGGTTCAAGTACTTCTTCAAGATAGAAACCCTAGTTTCTTTTAGATAATTAAAACACTTCCATAACCTCATATACTTTGGTGATTCTCTTGAGTTTAGATCCACTCAAGTCACCTAAACCTTCATCACAAATCATTCAAGAATACAAGGGTAGAAGGGTTACTAAAGTGGAGGAAAGCTTATTCAATCAAAGTCCTAGTTCTTATCCTAGTTTCCCTTTTTCATTAAGACCAAAAGTTGTAAGGAAACCCTAACATACTTTCTTGTTAATTATCATTTTCATGCTCTTTGTGTTCCTTTCATGCTATATATGTTCTTGTTATTGTGTTCATGATGTTTAAAAATGGACAAAACAAGTATTAGTATACATATGTTAACTTATGACAAGTAAACAAGCAAACTAGTGATTTTTATGGAGAACCACGACCAAAATAGTATAACTTTGATATTTGACACTTACTTACTGTTAAATAGGACTTAACAAGGAAAACATAGCAATTTGAATCACCCAAAACGAGTACCCGAGTCAAAAGTTATGGCCATAAGAAGTTAGCGAAACCAAAACGGCAAAACTGCCTTTACCCTACTGTTTTGCATTCTGTGATTCTGAAAGTCCCCCTTCTGGTCCGATTCATCAAAAAGTTAAAACACGAAAGTTGTCCGGAACGACGTTTTCGTTTAGGAATAAAGAAGCTCGAGCCCTGAAAACGCTTTCCGAGTGATAATTTTCTTCAAAATCTTAACAACCCATTTTAGACCAAAGTCACTATATTATAGTTATGATTTACTAAGACCAAGAGGTCTAATGACCTAAAGCCAAGACCACAACCATGGCTAAAGCCAAGGTTGAGTCTCAAGACCATGGAAAAATGACCAAGGTCACGGCGAAGCCATGACTAAATGACCATATAAGCTTACTTAGGCGTAAACATGAAACAAGGAATTAGGCGATAACTTGAACAAGCAATTTGGATCTACTTCACTTAAAAAGGAACCATGAGATATTACAAAGAGAAAATGGTCATACAAGACTTATGAAACTACCCCTAATAACAATCTTCATGTACTAATAAACTTTCCTAAGTTTATTCAAATATTGGACATGTAACTTTTCGGATTAAAACTTATACATTTGTTATCAAATACTACAATAGTAGGGAGCCTCATGTGAGGAGTTCATTAAGTAAGCCGTCGAGATGAGTTGTGGATTTACGAATTAAAGTGTCCTGGCTCCTCGAACGTTTACTCCATGACTTCTGAATTATGTCGGCCCGAACGGTAGTAAGAGATATACAACTTATACATGTTTCATAAACCATTTATATTCAAAGACTTACACTATATACTAAGTACTACATCATGAACATTATGCAAGACATATATAGCCAATTCTTCGCATTCTTAGACGTTACTCCAAACCTAAATCGCAACGTTCTATTATAGGCTGCTCTTAGTGACTTTCACGATTCGACTACCACTTTGATTTCACATCACTTAAGCTTAAGGTGAGTCATAGCCCCTACTCTTTTCATACTTGTTTTAACTCTTTGGGGGGGGGGGGGTACATGCTCAACTACTTGCTTACTTGTATAAATACTCAAAACATTTATACTTGATTGTGTTATACTTGATTGGCATTATACTTGAATGCGTTATACATGATAATTATACTTGATTGCGTATACATACTTGTTACACTGTACTTGCTTAATTTAAATACAAGATTTGTATTTACGTACATACACAATACTCTATGCTGTCAAAGGAGAGGTATTAATAGTACTAGTATGGGCCTACACCCCCCGCCCAAGTCCAAGATTCGAGACGTTGGGTGACATGTACTATTTGGGATGGTGGTTTCCCCGCCTATGGGTCCAAAATGACGTGACCATGGGTGAATATAATCCTGAGAAACTATATGTTAGCAGTGGGTTGTGAACACACAGGTTGCAAGTCTCTTATGGCGGGAGTTGCAACTGAGTGGATTCACGATGCCTTTGCTGTGCGAATATTCTATAAAGACTTTTCAACTGTTTTAAGACAAACTCTATGAACTCACCAACCATTGTGTTGACACTTTAGCATGTTTATCTCAGGTCTATAAGGTGATAGCTGTTGCATGGAGCATAGAGTCGCTTGGCATGTTTTGAAGACTTATGCTTTTATCTTTACCATTCGATATGTTTTAAAACTCTTATGTATTGTATTATGGAACTCAAGTTTGTAACTCAAAACTTATTAATCGAATGGTCACTTTTCAAAACGTCTCATTTAGAGTTCGTTTTCTATACCTTGTACTTTGTATTATGAAGTAGCACCCCTATGACACAGTCTTCCGCTGCGATATTTTGGGGGTGTTACATCTAATGCATTCCTTGTTTCTTGTGTAGGTGGTTGATCAGCCATGGGTTGCGCTTGGCTGCTATGGGCACTTTGGAGTCCCCGGAGGTGTTGGAGACCTTTGGGAAGGTTGTAGAGTGCGCCGTGGAGCGTGGCAGGGCGCAGGCGGTAGAGGAACTCCATGAGGCCAAGATGCTGACCGTATCTCTTGCTGAGGTGCCTGGCTATAAGGCGGACGCCTATGACGAGCTCGTGAAGGCAATGGAGGGGATGAAGCTCTTTGAGCTTCCGCATATTGCGCGGCTGGAGCGCGACCAGGATTACCCCATAAAGTTGATTATGGAGGGTTTAACCCTGGGAAGGCATTTCTTGGAGGATGCCGAGGCTCAACCGGACTTTTTCCTAAAGCCTGACGAGTCGCAGTTGCAGGTTCCAGTCTTTGCGCAGCCGCGTGATATTTTGAACCCCTTTGTCCTTGAGAAGGAGGTTCCCCTGAAAGAGGTCTTGGAACTTCATGCGGAGAGGGCGGCCAAGAAGAAAGGTGTTAAGGGGAAAGCAATCCTATGCGGTGTAGGCGCTGCACATATCCCAAGGTCAAATGGAGTTGCGGTCAGCGTGGCGACCGTGTCGCCTAAGGATGCGTTACTCTTGAGGAAGCTCCAAGAGGCTGGGAGCTCCGCTGACCAAAAGCATAGTCCTGAGCACCGTCATAGTGTGTAGATATAGGCTTTTTGTAACTTGTAAATGTATGGTTTCGTATCAATAACAAATTGTATCTTTTGTTTGTGTGCTATGTTATCCGTTCTTAAATTGTTATCCTTTGTGTAAAAGATCAATTAAGATGCACATTGGAACCCATACTCAAATTAAGTGCGTAACTTAACAACAAATCATAAGTATGAAAATAGACTTACATTATTTTGCAAAGATTATTATCAAAATGACCAAGAGTCTTGGCTCGTGAGTTGCTAAGCATGTACGGTGTACGTTATATTGTGCACCCTTCATGGAATGCGTATGGAAACTTATTTCAACGTCTTGAAAATTAGGCGCTTAGCACGGATGCGTGATCCAGTGTTGATGGGTTTGCAACCCTCTTACTCAACGAGTTAGTTAGTAGGTTTACTCATCCTTTCTGCCGTCGTGGGTCTTAGTAGGTGCATGCACGCCATGTAGGCAAAATATAAATAACATGATTGAAACATAATAAGAATGTATGCAATAAAGTGAAGTGTGTTGTGGAGTTAGCTAGAAACCACAAAGTTTTATTAATACTTGCAAGTTGAAAAAACAATTACTAAAAAGAAAAGAAAATTCAAAGACGGACATTTATTGGGCACGTACTAAAGTGCATGATTGTCTGTTAGTGGGCCGTAGCCTTTTCTAAAGATAACATCTCTTTAGGTTGCAGATATTCCATGGGCGTGGTAGCTCGTGACCTTCCATGTCGCGCAGTCTGTATGCACCATTGCCTAGTGCATCCGTGACTTCATAGGGTCCTTCCCATTTGGGTCCAAGCTTGCCCGTGTCTTCTGCGTGGCTTGCATCATTAGCACGGTATACAAAGTCTCCTGGTCAGAAAGAAGTGTGTCTGACCTTTGCATCATAATACTTCTTCATCTTTGCTTTGGCCTTTGCTTCTCGTATGGCTGCGCGCTCACGCCTTTCTTCCAGCAGGTCCAAGTCTATGCGCCGCTCCTCATCATTTGTTGTGATGTTTATTTCCGCTGTACGTATGGTTGGCATTCCAATTTCAGCTGGTATAACGGCTTCTGTTCCATAGACGAGAGAGAATGGTGTATCTCCAGTGCTAGTTTTGATTGTTGTGCGGTGCGCCCATAAAACATGCGACAATTCGTCCACCCACTTTCCTTTATGTCTGTCATGGCGCGATTTTATTTCTTCGCCTAGACTGCGATTTGCCCGTTCAACCAAGCCATTGGTTTGTGGGTGTTTCACTGAAGCAAAGTGTTGTGTGATGTTCAATTGCGCGCACCAATCTTTGAATGGGTTGTCACACAATGTTGTCCCACACGAAGCGTTTTACTTGGTTCCCAGTTATTGTAACAACCCGATATTTTCCACGTCTACGTTTATTCCCAAACTTTGGAAATTCACTATTCATCAATTACTATTCATCAAAACACTATTCATCATTTTACTATTCATCGTTTTTTATGTCCGTTTGATATTCTGAGAAACATTTGAAAATTTTACTATTAACACAACACTATTCATTCCGAAAGAAATTCCACTATTCACGTGCATTATCAGTAAGGACCTCTCATACGGACTAGAATAGTCTGCATATCATCATAATGTCATTTACATTCTATACCACTCTTAGGATTTTCAAATTTATATATTTGATACATTTAACGTTTTTCTTATAATTATTTATATTAAACGTTAACACACTGTTAATATATATACGACGAATATATCTAAATATGCCCATAATGGTCCCGACATATTTCTATATCTTTTATAACATCTTAAAAGTCATAAAATTCATTTAACCAGTATTTTGGAAATTTATTTTATTTATATCGTAAGTTTAGTAATATTACGACGGTTTTCGTGAAAACTAAATAATAATCACCCGAACACTCAGTACTTGTACCCAACGTATTTTTATCATTCTTATAACTTTATTTTGACCCGAATAACTTCGTTAATATTTATTTCTAGCAAACCCGGTACCTGATTATAACTAAACTAATTAAACACTACAAAATATCTAGTTATCTTCTCTTATACTCATCAAGTATCAAAAACCCATTTCTCTTCTTCCTCATCTCAAAACCCACGACCCAACTTCAATCCATGACCAAAATCCATTGATTTTTGAAGATCAAAGCATAAAAGTTATTCATTTCATCATTCTAATTAAGAGTTTTGAAATATAAACTCAAGAATCACAAGGTTTTTCATCATCTAATCACCTTATATTTCAAAGTAAGTTATCAAATTTATTTTTATGATTTCATCTTATATTTACTAGTATCCTATGATTTTCATGCTTAATTTCATGCACAAGCTAGCTATACCACATTATTTTTGTTAACTTTTTGATCATATAAAACCTAGAATTTGTTTTAGGTATTTCCTTGTTAAATTAACATGATTAGTGATGATTAGGAACCCATGGGACCCTAAGAAGGTGTATGGTAGGATTAGAATAGCTTTGTGGTGTTTGCAAGAGATTTGGTGATGTTAGAAACTAGTTTAGAACCTTGAAAATGGATTTGGAACATATATTTATACCTACTGTCCCAAAATGTAAAATCCAGAAAACTCAGTAGGTGTTGGGTAATTTTTGATCAAAGATTTAGAAACTACTTTCAAAAACGAAACTTTTGGCGAAAGAACGGATTAAAACGAGTTTATAACGAAGGAGATATGAATTTTTCAAGTTTAACGCCGAAAACTATTTTCCGAAAAAATACATGCTGTTGGACGTTTTTCAACGGGCAATACGAGGCTTTAGACGTAACCTAGAGGAGCCGAGCTTTCAAAAATATATTACTACATACTAAGACGTAACCATAGATATAAAGAACGAGTAAAACGGACTTATAACGACAAAGATATTCATGTTTCAATATCGGCAAAACCTTATACAAATTGACAGCTTTTAACTAGAAAAATAATAATAATATTACTACTACGTACTAACTCTAGATTTCTAAAAATAATAACCAAGTGCCCAATTTCATAACTAATGAAGTATTAGTGATTTCAAGTATATTTTTATGGCTACAAGACGTTATTTCAAGGATTTCAAATCGAGGATTTCAACACTAAGACTTATATATACGATATATATATTTCGACTAGTTTTATTTTCTAGTTTGCCTTATTTTCCCAAGTCTTGGAAAATGTATAATTTTGTTATCAACTAGTATTTTTCAAGTTAAGAGTGGTATAGGAAACATGTGCATGTACATTCCTTTCTTCATTTCATGATCTAAAGTAGATCATATCATTCATTTAGGTTGCGGATAGAGTGCGCGCCTTACTTTAGTTCATACCCTTTGTTATCATATCGCTTATATCAGGTGAGTATTCACAAACCCCTTTTTCTAACTATTTCAACTTCTTTGGGGTGGATGCATGAATTTATTCTTGAACTAAATTGTTTGTTACTCTTTGAACTCATTTGACCTTATAACTTGTTTTGAACTATTGAACTTGACTTGACTTTTGAACTTGACTTAAACTTTTGACCCTAAAGTACCGTACGTACTATAACCTAAAGTCTCCTATGTTCGGAGCAGTGCAAAGTCTCCCCTATCTACGGAGCAGCATTATCAAGTCTCCCATGTTCGGAGCAACATAAAATCTCCCCTGTCTACGGAGTAACTTTGACTTTATACTATGTAATAGTTTGTGAATGATGTACTGTTCGTGCATCCGCAATTGTTAGTCTCCTGCTGGTTTGCCGTTCGCACTCCAGTTTATACGTACCGTTCATACCCTCTCGTTCCCCTGTCTACGGAACACATATTATTTATTTTAGGAGCCTTGCCACATACTTTATTATATACTATGTACCCATATTGTGAACTATATTGACCACATGTGCTTGACTATCAGACATATAACTTTTGGCAGTGGGTTGTAAACACACAGGTTACAAGTCTCTTATGGCGGGACTTGGAACTGAGTGGATTTACAATGCCTTTGCCTGGCGAACTTTTTCAAATGGTTTTCTTATTATATAAAACGTTTGTACTCACCAACTATTTTCATAGTTGACCCGTTTTCTCTCATGCATTTCAGGTGATCGTCAGTAAGCTTGTCATCAAGGTCTTGCATAATGAAGTTTTCACATGTCACTACTATTCATTATGTACTAAAATACCATCTTTTGGAAACTAAACTTATGTTTTAAATTGCCAATGTCGGCAATAACAATGTTGTAATGTTATATTTTTCCTTAATGTAATTTATGGTATTGTCTTATTTCTCTTTGGTGATGTATATCGATTTCATTGCACCTCGTGTTTCCGCCTTCGGCGAGGGTGTGATAGTTATGCTCACAACCGCTTTTGCTTCAATCCACTTGGTAAAATAGTCTATGGCTACAATGAGGAATTTCAGCCCTCCTGCTGCGACTGGGAAAGGGCCTACGATGTCAATGCCCCATTTATAGAATGGCCATGGTGAGGTGATGGGGGTTAACTCTTGTTGTGGTCGGCGCGGAATTGGCCTGTGGACTTGGCAATTATTGCACTTCTTTATCATATCCCGCGCGTCGCGGTGCATAGTAGGCCAATAATACCCTGAACGTAGGGCGCGCGCGACCATGGACCGTGGTCCTGAGTGCATGCTACATGATCCAGCGTGGATTTCGCGAAGTACATATTCTGCTTGAAGGGGTCTAACACATCTGAGCCAAGGTTGTAGGAATGATCGTCGGTATAGGATGCCATCTCTGAGTTCAAATTTCAGTGCGCCGCACCCTTCGAGCATCTGTGTGATCTTGTGGTAAGATCCCTTTGCTTATCCAATCGATGATGGGTGTCATCCACGTAAGATCATGTTCCTCAATCACTGTGAATACTTCCATCTCCAATATCGATTTATTTTTTAGAGTTTCTACCAATACCTGTTTTGATAGGTGCGCAAAGCTTGTAGATGCAATCTTACTAAGCACGTCAGCCTTTCTATTGTCTCCTCTAGGTACTTGTTTGATTGTGAACCTATCAAAGTTCTGGATTAAAGACTTGGTTTGTTCAAGGTATTGGATCATGTGTTCATCCTTGGCTTCATATTCTCCTAGCACATGGTTAGCTACTAGTTTGGAGTCCACATTTGCTTCTAGGTTGCGTACACCCATATTAATCGTAATACGCAGTCCAGCCAGTAGGGCTTCGTATTCTGCTTCATTGTTTGTGGCTGTGAATTCGAAGCGCAGTGCATAGGTGAATTCTACTCCTTCTGGATTAGTAAGGATAAGGCATGTGCCTGATCCATCTACGCATGAGGATCCGTCTGTGAATAGAACCCATTGTTCTTGTAGCTCTGTCTTGCCTCTTGAAGGCGGGATATCGGTATCTGGTTTTTCAACAATAAAGTCCGCGAGTATCTGCCCCTTGATTGCAGTGCGTGGTCTATACGAGATATTATACTCGCTCAACAGCACACTCCACTTTTGTAGCCGTCCTGATGCGTCAGGTTTAGAGATAACATGTTTGATGGGCTGGTCTGTGATGATGGCTATTGGGTGTGCCTGAAAGTATCTGCGCAGTCTCTTAGATGTGAATACTAGGGCCAGGACCAGCTTTTCCATAGCGTTGTAGTTCATCTCTGTCTTTTTTAGCGCTTTGCTAACAAAGTATATGGGCGTTTGAACGGAATCCCTATCTGTTAGTAGTACTGCGCTGACTGCTCCATGGGTTGCGGATAAGTACATGATCAACTCTTCCCCTGGTCGCGGTGCGACGAGTTTGGGGAGTGATGCCAGATGTTGTTTTAATTGTTGGAAGGCTTCCTCTGCCTCCTCAGTCCACCGAAAGTCTCCCTTTTTCGTACACTTCGTGAGTGTTTTGAAGAGAGGGAGTGATTTGTCTGCTGACTTTGATAAAAAAAACGGTTTAGCCCAGCTAGCTTTCCGTTTAACGACTGAACTTCTTTCAATGTGCGCGATGAGGGAAGATCAATGACAGCTTGTGTCTTTTCTGGGCAAGGTTTAATACCGTCAGGTTCTATTAAGTACCCAAGGAACATGCCTTCTGTTGCACCAAATGTGCACTTCTTGGGATTAAGCTTCATGTTTATTTTTTCCAACGTTTTGAACGTTTCCTCAATGTCACGCACCAATTCTTCCTCTGTGTGACTCTTTATGACAGGATCATCCACGTAGACTTCCAAGTTGCGACCTACTTGCTTCTCAAAAGCCATGTCCACCAATCGCTGGTATGTTGCACCCGCGTTCTTTAGACCAAAGGGCATTTTTGTGTAGCAATATACTCCTTGACTTGTGTGGAAGGTTGTTTTCTCTTCATCCTCTTCTGCCATCTGGATTTGATGGTACCCTTTGTATGCATCTAAGAAGCATTTAAAAGGATATCCGCATAGGGATTCTATCTTCCAGTCAATTTCTGGTAGTGGGTAGAAGTCTTGTGGGCATGCTTTGTTAAGATCGGTGAAGTCTACGCACATTCTCCAGCTGCCATCACTCTTTTTTACCATTACTGGGTTTGCAAGCCAGTCGTGGTAGTATACTTCCCGCATGATGCCTGCGTCTACCAATTTGTGCACTTCTTCCAATATGGCTTTCGCGCGATCAGGAGCTTGGCCGCGCTTTTTCTGTCGTATTGGGGGAAATCCTTGTCGGATTTGTAATTTATGCTCTGTGATAGAGCGTGGCACTCCGGTCATGTGCTTTGGTTCCCACGCAAAGATATTTAGGCCCTTTTGTAAGAGTGCGCACACAGCTGCTCTACCTTTGTCTGATAGAGATCCCTCAATCGATACTTGTTGGTCTGGGTAATCAGGGTGAATGGCAACATTTAGGTTTGGTATTTTCACTGCGCGCTGTTCTGGAACATCCTTCACTTCATTAGTTACTGCAATACATTCTTTAAGTGGTACTGTGGTATTGTAGAGAGTAACGATTCCTCCTTCTACTGGAAATTTGAGCATCCCATGCGCTGTGGATGGTACAACGCGCACGGATGATATTTCCGGTCTTCCAATGATGCCATTGTATGGTGAAGGAAATTTGATGATCATGAAGTTTATCCATGTTGATGATCACCTACAACCACAAGTAAGCGTAATTGCCCTATAGGCCATATCTTTTCTCCTGTAAAGCCAGTCAGCGACGTCGTGGCCGGTATTAACTGATTCTGTATCTCAGGTCGTAGCCTTTAAAAGCAGTGTTCATACAGAATATCTGCGGATGCTCCTCCATCGATATACATGCGGCGGATATCGTGTCCCCCCGTATGTATTTCGATGGTTAGTGGTTCCATAACTGCGTTGTCCGCGGCTATGGTGGGGAAGGATATCTCAGTTTCTGAAGAGAATTTTTGGCTGACTTTTTGCCTTGTTTTGCGCTGCCATGACTGTATCATGTAGATGATGTCTGCCTTGTCTTTTGAAGGTTCTTTCTTACCTCCGTTCTTTTGTTTGTCCTTCCCTTCTTTAATGTTTTTTAACGAGGTGATCCATTCTACCTTCTTTTACTAGTTTGTCAATTAATTGTCGTAGCTGGACACACTCGTTGGTAGTATGGCCCTTCTGTCAGTGGTATTCGCAGTACCCATTCCCTATGCGCTTATCCTCTGGGGTGCGCATTGGTGGGGGTTTTGGGAAGTTTGCGCCTTCTGTTACGAATATTTCCCTCGGAGTCTTTGTAAGAGGGGTATACTTGTCATTATCCCGTCCGCTTCCCTGACTGCGATAACTCCTGCTGCGATTGCTGCTCTGATCATTGGATTGTCTCCTAGGCTGTTCTTGCTGCCTATAGTTAGAGTAGCCTTTTTTACTGTCCGCAGCAGCTGCTTCTCCTTGGATGAAGGATCTTGTGCGCTTCATTAGGTCGTCAAAGGTCTGGGGGACCTTATCATTTAACTTCCTTATGAGTTCTGGGTTATTGATCCCATTCATGAACCCTCAAATTTTTAGGACCTCGGGGCACGCCTTGACATGTATACACTCATCTTTGAAGCGTTCCATATAAGCACTGGTTGACTCTCCCTGGCGCTGTTTTACTCTGGCTAATTCAACAGGATTTTTGAAGCACTTCTTTCTTTGGGTGAAGTTTAAGCGGAATGCTCTTCGCAACTCTTCGAACCCATCTATGCTCCTTCGTTGAAGTTTGCTAAACCAAGTGCGCGCGTTCCCCACTAGCGTAGAGTTGAACATATGGCACCACACAGGTTGTGGCCAGTTTTCGATAGTGGCAGCGGATTCGAAAATTTTTAGGTGATCATCAGGGTCACCTGTTCCATCATATGTTTTCACATTAGTGGGTATGCGCCTTTTCTTGTGATCGGAATAGTCACTGATACGTCGTGTAAATGCATCAATTTTTTGGCGACGCCAGGGAAGAGATATGTCTTCATTATCTTCCTCGCGGCGCCTTCTTCTGGACTTCCAATGTCCTGTCTCCTTATCCTCGTTGTCCGAGGAGTCACTGGAGGAGAGGTTGTCTCTTTTGTGGCGCTTGCGCCTAGGGGTGGAAACGAGCCGAGCCGCTCGTGAAAAGTTCGGGATCGGATCGGTAAAAAGCTCGAACGAGCCGAGCCTAAACGAGCTCGAGCCCGAGCTCGAGCCTAAATTGAAGCTCATTTAATAATTGAGCCCGAGCCCGAGCTTTATTTATAAAGCTCGAATAGGCTCGCGAGCCTAAACGAGCTTTATATATTTCATGTATTTATACATATAAAATATGTATGGTATGTCTATGTATTCAATGTATTGTGGTTAATGGTTACATCACAATTCACAACTTAAAGTCCATTAAGGAACCCAAACTTCGGTAACACAATCCAATTAACACAACCTAACCTAATTTTCTTCATTCAAATCCTCGCCTCATTTCTTATCCTTGCAGCCACAACACCCTATCTTCTATATCATAAGTTCATAACTCTCTTCAAGAGATAACATCCATCTCAGTCAACAAAAAATTGTCCCATGTTATAACACACCAAACGCATCCCATAATTCTTTCAGTTACAAGATCTAAACAAAAATGCAACCTTATGAATATTTATGTTAACTGTAACTCTCCTTCTTTCATTTTCTGTAAATCTCGAATCAAAAATGCAACCTTATGAATATTTATGTTAACTTTTCGGATAGTAAAAAGAAGTTATGCTTCACATAGATCTATGATGGGTTCTTGTTTAAAAAGTTATGATCTTTATGATCTTTGAACAAAGCTGAGATCATGTGTTATTTTTCATTAAAAGTTTTGAGTCTTGTTGGTTTGAACTTTGAAGTGGAGATGGGAATAGGATATATTGATGAGGTTTACTGTTTGGTTATTGTAGACGATGGTATGTTCGTGGATGGGTATAGATTAGTGAGTTGTGTTTGATTGTTCGAAACCTGTTAGCACATTCATCTTTTTTTTCATTTTTTTTTCCTTTTAGAACTGAGGTTAATGGACTGGGGTTGTACCGAGCTCGAGTTTTATATAAGGGCATCATAAACGAGCCGAGCTCGAGCTTTTTATATCATAAAGCGAGCCGGGCTCGAGCTCAAATCTTAAGGCTCGAACCGAGCCGAGCTCGAGCTCGAGCTTTTTAAAATATAAACGAGCCGAGCTCGAGCTCTGGCGGGCTCGGGCTCGGCTCGGCTCGTTTCCACCCCTACTTGCGCCGGTTTCCTTCAGAGGAAGAGCTTGAGGGGCTCTCACTTGGAGATCTTCGTCTTCCTAATCTGTCGCGCACCCTTCTACTTCCAGATCTGGAGGAGCCTTCGCTTGGTGAGTCTTGTCGCCCAAGTCTATATTGTATCCTTCGACTACCAAGTCTGGAGTGAACATTGGTGCGCCCCTCGCCATCGTTATATTCTTCCGAATATTGGGAGTTGGATGATGTACCAAGTCTATCATGGACATTGGCACGTTTTTCGCGCCCCTCTTTTTGGTAGCGTGGTGGTGATGTTTCACGCTCGGGACCAAAGTTGAGCCGGGCTTGTAGGCTTGCACTTAACCTTTTCCTCGCTTCTTCTTGCATGAGAGCGGTTAAGGTTTCGTAATTTTGGGACACAAAATTACTTAACGTTAAATCAGGTGCGTCCTCGTTCACTGCAAGGATTTCTGCCTCGACATTGGGTATCCTATCTCGGTTGGGTGCGCCAGGTGGCACAGTGTTGTCCACTATAGGTACCGTTTGGTGTGGCGTATGGAAAAGGGTGCGCTGAAGTCCTTCCACGCTTGGAACTAGCGTGGTGGTTTGAGTAGTCCTTATAGGCAACTCTATCTCAGGAAGAGGTAGGGTTGGTCCCGTTTCCTGGTGGCTAGGCGCACTGGTTGTTCCAGGGGCCTGCCTAGGGGTTGAATCTTGGGGATTCTTCCTCTAGGGGTCACCACGTGTTTTTTCCAATTGCGGAGTCCGCTGGCTTGAATTTTTGTTTTTCGTCATTCTAGGTCTTAGTTCTTAGTGTAGGGTCCCACGGATGGCGCCACTTGTTGATACAAAAGTTGGGTGTTCATAGTTTGGGCTTTTGCTCTTGTACCAATTAGCTCTTACTGCTTGAGACCTGCGCACTAAGAAAACAAACAAACACCGTTAGGCTTATCGTGGGATTGTCTCCCACGAGTATCCTCCGGCGTGAGAGTAAGTAATCGGTTTTTAGAGTTGTATCTAAGAGTTAGGGTTTGTCAATCGTACCTTTGACGAGAATTATGTCATTCTATATATAGGCACAGAATTCTTGTAGGTTTCGTGCTCCTTACCCTTCGCACACATGGTGCTTATCCGGTCCAAGGATCTCTATCCGTAAATAGAAGATCCTTATCTAAACCATAAATAGTTTGGTTGGGTTTAGGCCTACGTGAGCCCAACCCGTAAGTGGTGCGGCCCACATCATTGTCATGATAGTCCACTCATGGTGGGTTTGGGCACTAGTAATGTTTATCACTTGGGCTCGCGGCCCAAGTATAGACTATACGTCATCAGAATCTATTAGAAGGTGATTCTTTTGAGGTTTTAAAGATTCTCAACGCGGCATAAATTGGGTTAAATGGGACTCCATTCTCCTTGATACCGATAGGAGAGGCCTTAATGTTGGCAGCCTAGAAGCTAAAAACCTTGGGCTTCTCGGTAAATGGAAATGGAGATTTCTCACAGAAAATAAGGCTCTTTGGCAAATTGTTGTTAACGATTTTTATGGTTCTGATGGTGGTTTTACGTCCTCCCCGAGCTCTTTTGGTGTTGGAGGTTTATGGTGTGATATCCTTAAGGCTGTTGAGACAATTGAGACTACTGTGACAAATTTCAAAAATTCTTTTATGGTCAGAGTTGCAAATGGTGTTGATAACCTCTCTTTTGGAAGGATCCTTGGTGTGGGGATGGGTTGTGTCTTATAGACCTTTATCCTTGTCTTTTTGCCCTTGATACTTTAAAAGATTGCAAATTACGAGGTCTTTCCAATGGAACCTGGTGCGGATTGTGGTCTTGTCGATTCCCTCCTCGTGGTAGAGCCTTGGATGACCTCTCCTTCCTCACGGCTCTTGTTGGCAACATGCAATTTTCTTTAAATGGTAGTGACGAATGGATATGGACCGGGGATGCTTCTTGGTTTTTCAAAGTCAAGTCGCTCGCGAAAAGTATCCAAGAGCATATGCTTAGTGACAGCAATTTGGGTAAGCATCATGAATGGAACTCTTGGATCCCTCGGAAAGTTAATATTTGTGTTTGGAGGGGTTCTCTAAATAGGCTCCCTACCCGTTCAAACCTTTCTCTTCGTGGCGTTAATATCATTTCTCCCCGTTGTCCTTTTTGTGATTCTGATATGGAAGACATCGACCACTGTCTTATTAAATACCCTCGAGTTGTAGCGGTTTGGAGAAAAGTATGGTGATGGTGGAATCAAAACAGGCCTCTGGTGTTCCCATCTTTTTCGATCAATGACATTATTATGGGTAATATTTGCTCTAAAGGCTGCTCTCGTTCTAATAAGGTCTTAAATGGTGTGTTGCAATGTACGTTGTGGTCTATATGAAAATGGAGAAATAGAGTTATTAATGCCGACTCTGATTCTGTCTCTAGGATAGTCAACGAGGACATCTTCCCATCTCTGCAAAGGATTTCTAAAATTTGGATAGCTGCTCATATCAAATCGAGTTCGGGCAAGTGGAGCTCATGGATTGCAAGACCGTTTAACCTTTTTGATGTTCATTAAGTCTTTGTTTTGTTTGTGTAGTGTATAGTTTTTGTTTGTTTTTCCTTGGTTTCTTTATGGTTGTTCTTTTTCTTGTATTTCTCCTTTGGCTCCCCTTTTTGGAGACTCGTTTTAATAAATTTCAGCCTTTCAAAAAAAAAAAAAAAAAATGACATTTCTGAAAGTAAGTAGTTCATTTTAGCTTTTACACAACATTTGTATATTTGAAAAGAGTTTGTAAAAATAAGTTTCCTTTATAATATAAACCCTTAAATTTAGCAGTAGTTGTTATAAAACAAATTTATTCTAGGTGCATATAAATAAAGGGAAGTGATTGGCACACTCTCAAAAGTGATTGACACACTCAACTGTACAAGCAGTTAAAGCATGTTGTACTTAAAGTACAACTGTTTAATGCAGTCAGTGGAGTGTGCCAATAAATTATGAGAGTGTGCCAATCATTTCTCATAAATAAAAGACGAGAATTGTATAAGAAAAGATTAATCATCTAAAATTAATAATGTTTAATAAATAACGACATTCAAGACGAAGTGGGTTTCAACGGTTTTGCTCGGTTTTCATAAGGCTGAAAAATACACATGGGTTTAAACTTTAAAGTTTATACTTGCATTTGGTCGTCGGAAATGAGAGTTATCGTAAAAAAGGTTTTTGTAAGAAAAAGACGACAAATTATATCTTTAGATAAACAAATATTACTTTAAAATGTAAATAAATAAAAAGGGACAATAGGGACAGGCTAACCGACGAATGCATGTGCGTATGTACGTTACAATAATGTTGTCATTTGAATTAAGTTACAAGGTTTTCCCTTTGAGTTTTGGTAGTTCCCGATATTAGCCCTTTAACTTGATAAACAGTTATGTACGCTATTTAGCCCTTCAACTTGATAAACAGTTATGTATGCTATTTAATATATTGATGTGGTTCACCTTCCCACTGAACAAATAAGATGTGGGTGACGTTCATTCAAAGTGATTGTTTGAATTTAAAAATGTTTATTCTTGTTTTTACTTAACATCTTTTTATATAATAAAACAAAATCTTTATTGAAAATTTTTTATTGTATTCATGCTTTATTTAGTAATAATTTTATTTAAAAAAAATATTATTTTCTTATTAGGTAACATTTTATATTTATCCATAACACAAGTAGAAGATAAATACGAAAAATATAAATAAGATGCAATTAATAATAGGATTAAAAATTTTAAATAATATTTAATAATAAAAAACTATAATTAAATATCATAAATCAAACAAAACAAAGATTAAATTATTTGTTTTTTAATAAATAAAAATATATGATTCAAAAAATTTTAAAAAAAACCCGCGCGTGCGCGGGTATTATAACTAGTATGAGATTTTACTAAAAACCTTTCAGACTCACAATCAGGGTCATCCCTGAATTTTTTAATTTTCCTAGCACCTTTAACCAAATTACAAAATGAGATATTTCGAGACAAAATGTTATATATAAATTGTCACCGTTTATAAGATATGACGTAATTAGTTATATAAATGTTTAACATATTACTCATTTAAAATATTTCCTCATCTAAATGTTTTTTCTTCGTGAAAAATATGTTTATACCTCCATATAACTCAACAGAACAAATTTTGGGGCCACTAACATTTTTAGAGCCCTGAGCAGTTGCCCACCTTGCACACCATGCCTTACTCACAATGCTTTATAATTGACCTCGCGTGTATGATATGAGTCCTCAGGCAACAACATAGTTGGACAAAGCTACAAGCGGGAAGGACTTGGTTTAGTGATCAAGAGGTGGTAGTTAAGCTATATTAGAAACTTTCCTTGGATAGAGTAGATGCATTATCGTTATTATTATGTCGGATAGTACTTCCATTGGATTGTAAGCAAATATCTATTATTGCTTTGTACTATGTGTTGGTATTGTGTATGCTTGACGAAAATGAAGAGAAGAAAAGAGAAGTAATTGAGTTTATCTTCTTTCCTCTTCTTCTCAAAAGTTGGAGAAGATATTTAACTAAAAATGGCTTGATCTTCTTTCCGGTTCTTGCCACCTTCTTTTCTTTCTCTCCTTAAAAAATCTTAAGAACACAAATAAATTTTAACTTCTTTCCAAATCATTTCCTTTCTCACCTAAACATATATATATATATATATATATATATATATATATATATATATATATATATATATATATATATATATATATATATATATATATATATATATTGGTAAAAAGTATTAGGAATGAATTTTGACCATAGGATATATCAATGCAAAACAAATTAATGAGATTAAATTGGGTTATTAATGAAAATTTATTAATTTTAATGGATCATTATGTGTTATTGTAAAACTCAAAAGGGTATCATAGTCTTTTAATATATAGCATTAAACGTTGTTTTGCTTAAAAATATTTAATGGCATGCCCATAAAAATTCGTTTTGTTTGCATTAAAAAACATGTATAAAAACTCAAAATTTGAATATACCCAATCTTACAGATTTCTTTTGGATTTTTTTGCAAACATTTTTTTTGATACTTTTTATCTCTTTATTAGTTTATTTTAACTTGTATATATATATATATATATATATATATATATATATATATATATATATATATATATATATATATATATTAGAATTAATGAATTTTATTTGTTTTAATTTTGTTACGTTACAAAGTATAAGTTATATATTAAATAAATATATATCTACGTTGGTAAGCCCTGTCGATCAGTCACATGGAATTAGTCGCAACATTGATAGTAAAACCGCCTTACTATGACAATATGAGGGTGTTCCCATAAAACATATATTTATAGTTAATAACTTAATATTGCATCTTAACCTCATATACTTAATAAGATTAAAACAATATTAATTCATTATGAATAAGCTTTCATATTTTCACTATTTATTGATAGAAACCGAACTATATTTTCTTTCAAATTATCAATTTTAACTATCACGTAACTTTTTATTTTGGTAACCATTGTTTCCAACCTTTTGGTCGACGCATATATAGCAAACTGTTTTCATATTATACTTCTAAAAGTTTAGCGCAACAGCAGGCACAATATCAATATCATGTTGGTTGCTAGCTATAGGAGTACAAAATGTATTTAATATTCTCAAACTAATAAAAATAATAAAGCAAAACAAATCAAATATAGTTACTGCCATATGTTGATTAAGGATATTCATAAATCTAAACAATAATAGAGTAAGTTTGGATCAAGTGGTTAACACCCTTAATTCTGGAGATTGAGGTCAAGGGTTTGATCCTCGCCCCTTGCAAGGCCAGAGGTCCTTTTCTACCTTTGATAGAACCGGAAGCAGTCTCTCTACCTTAGGTAGGGGTAAGGTTATCTACGTCTCAACCTCTCCATACACCGTGAAAGACGGTATTGGGAGTTACTTTACTTTACTTTACTTTTTTATAAATTTAAACAATATATTAAAGCAAAATTAACAAGAGTTACATCCATATTTTGATTAAGCATATTCATAAATCATTAACATTTGCTCTTACTTCTTACTATCATTGAGTGACATCAAACTATATAAGCAAACTTATTGAATATTGGTCAAAGTGGGCATGAGGGCGAAAGTAAGAACAATTTAATAAAAACATCGTTAACATCCGCATTTGAACTGCCTCCAAACACTCAACATAAAACAATAAATAAATAATAAAAATCACATGATTACGACTCCTATCATATCAAAAATGAAGTTAGATTCAAGATGAAAAATACTTGATTTTTTACAATAGGCGGCCAAAAAAAGGGGTAACACAATGGTTATCGAGACTAGTATATGAAAAGATTAATCATCTAAAATTTATAATGTTTAATAACTAATCACATGTGCGAAAATAAATAGTAGATTCATTGTGTGTAGTATTTTTTTATTTTATTTTTTTAATCAAACAATATTAAAAGTAATAATTAGAGTATAAGAAGAAGACTTACAGTTTACGAATTGGGTGGAAGTCTTTGCGAGTGAATGAATGCAATAAAAATGGAAATTGAAATGAAGTTAAAAAGAGTAAAAGGGGTTGACTCCAAAGTCAATTTCACATGTACAAATTGCACATCTAGTCCTTTACTTTTAGATAATATGTAATTTCTTGTATTAAGTTACATGTCATAATTTAAATAATGCAAGATAGGCAAATATATCAAGATATCACTGTTTTTTCGTTAGCTTATGTAACTATATTAAAAGAAATTCACGTCAAACGTGAGATTAGTAAAGAACAACTTTTTTTCTAAAGAACAAATGTGTGAATCCTAGCTATCTATTTTTTCATCAAACAAAAAAACTTACTCATTTTCCAGTATTTTTTTAAAAATAACAACATATTTTGCAGATACTAAATCTGCAAACTACGAAAAATACACCATCACGACAAAAATATTTTTATCTTTCAGTAAACGGGAACTTTGATATACTTTCAATCATTTTTTAGTGTTAAATTTTCGTCCAGAAAATCATATGTGATTTGTTATTTTAAAAATCACTTGTGATTACATATATCACATATTTAAAAATCACATGTGATTTTAACCGGCTGGCAATGTCGAATAGGAAACACAGATTAAAAAAAATTACATGTGATTTCAAAAGTCACATGTGATTATTAAAGTAATAAATCATGTGTGATTATTTGAATCTCGTGTGGTTTTTTTGGGCGAAATTTAAAAAAAAAATCATCGAATGTATATAGAATTGCATATATATATATATATATATATATATATATATATATATATATATATATATATATATATATATATATATATATATATAAAGATAATTTAATTCTCGACGCGAAGGTATAATATATATATAAAGATAATTTAATTCTCGACGCGAAGGTATAATTAATTTCGTGTAACGATTAACAGTTTGCGAAATATTTTAGTCTAAAAAATATATAATAGTGGGTTTTTTATATGATGAAAAAAATGGATAGTCAAGATCCACCAATTTGTTCTTTAGCAAAAATATGATGAAAAAAATATATGAAAGTGGGTTTTTTATTTGTGAAAAATAGCAATGGGTTAACGACCCCTGGATGAACACTGTAAAAAAGATGTCAATAGGTAAACAAATTATTTCCAAATTCTCATAGTTCGGTAAACGGAAGAATGCACTTGCTCTAATAGTTTACCACAAAAATTCTTCAACGAGATTTTATGGATCACCTTTGGCAACAACAGCAACAAAAAAACTAGTTTATTGATAAGTTGATGTATTTTCATATTTTCGTAATGTTTTTTCATTTTCGTATTTTGTTTATTTTTCATATTGTAGTTTATATTTTTATTTGAATGAACGAAAAATAAGTTTGTTTGAAAAAAAAAAAAAAAAAAAAAAAAAAAAAAAAAAAAAGTGGGGACCAAAAACTGCGAAACGACATGCAAACGGTTTGAGCCACTACAGAAAAGGCATTTTTGATGTGTATATGTGTAGATGTGAAATGCTGAGATGGCACTGATTTGGCGAAACAGCGTGCCACCACACCTGACGCTCAATTTTTAGTTTGCTTATAGTTGTTAAAAGGAAAAAAACCCTTAATCTTCTACATTACACCTTGCGCACGCACTTCATACACCAAACACAGGTATCACACAAATAAAACTTAACCCCACCCCTCCAAAAAAAAAGTGAAAAATGAGGCTTTTCTTCAATTGTCGAACGTGAGTTTAGTCCCGCAGGCACTGCCACATAAGAACAGCGAGCCCCATAAATTACAAGACCCTTCCCTCTAATATTTTGGGCTTACGCTTATATTTTATAAGTATTTTATGGCTTATAAATTATAAGCTCATAAGTCAATTCTTAGCGTTTGGGTTAGCTTATTGTAGCAATAGATAAAGAGGTAAAATGACTAAAAAGTAGAAGTATTTTATAAAGTTGTAATTATAAGGGTCATAAAAGTATTTTGTCATGACACCCTGTGAATAAGCCAAACCCTATTTAGATAAGCCACAATTATTGGCTTATCAAAATTCCGTCATATAGCTATAATATTTTCACTATTAATCGATAGAAACTGAACTATCTTTTCTTTCAAATTATCAATTTCAACTATCACGTAACTTTTTATTTGGGTAACCATTGTTTCCGACCTTTTAGTCGGTGCTTAGCAAACTATTTTCATGTTAAACTTCTAAGAGTTTAGCGCAACCGCATGCTTAATATCAATGTCAGGTTGGTAGCTATGGAAGTCCAAATGTATATAATAAAGCAAAACAAACCAAATATAGATGCTGCTATATTTTGATTATTAAGCATATTCAGTTAACTTTTGCTCTTACTTGTTACTGTCAATGAGTGACATCAATTTTATTCAACTATAAACAAACTAAAAAAATTGGCTTCTATATTTTATAAACATTCATGACATCTAGGTATTATTTTACGGCTTAAGTTTAGAGTCTTCGCCTAATATGACATTTCTGAAAGTAAGTACTAGTTCATTTTAGCTTTTACCCTTAAACAGTTGTATATTTGAAAAGAGAGTTCTAGGAGCATATAAATAGAAGTCGAGAATTGTATACGAAAAGATTAATCATCTAGAATTAATAATGTTTAATAAATAACGATATTCAGGACGAAGTGGGTTTCAACGGTTTTTGCTCTATTTTGGATAGCTTGAGGTAACTAATCTCGTCCTCAGTTTTCGTAAGGCTGAAAAATAACATGGGTTTAAAGTTTACTTGCGTTTGGTCGTTGGAAATGAGAGCTGTGGTGGAAAAGGTTTTTTACGAAAAAGACGACCAATTATATTAGATAAACAAATATTACTGTAAATAAATAAAGGGACAATGTGGACAGGCTAACCGTACGAATGCATGTGCGTAAATAAAAGGTTTTCCCTTTGAGTTTTGGTAGTTCACAATATTAGCCCTTCAACTTGAAAAATAGTTATATATGCTATTTATTCGGTGAGTAAACTATTAGTTGGATTTATTCGTGATATTAGCCCTTCAACTTAACAAATGCTCGACCATTTAACATATTGATGTGGATCGCCTTCTCACGGGACAAATAAGATGTTTTTGGATTAATTAGTTATAAGTCTCGTGCATGCACAAGATTTACATATCAATAAAAAAATTTTAAAAATTTTAATTTAATATATAAATATATAAGAATTTATCCGTGAAAATTGTGATATAAGTACAACTAATACTTGTTCAGGAGTTTTTTTATTATGTATTAATATCTATTACAGTAATATTTTGTAAAAAAAAATTTATTGGTCGAAAGATTTAACTTTGTTTAGCTGACATAGATGCTGAGGTTGAGGTTGATGTTTTTGTTTAACTTTAACTATTTATATCATATTGTACAAAATGTGCAAGTTAGTACTTTCTCCGTCCTAAAATTATTGTCCTCTTTTGACTTTTTCGGTTTTTCTTTCTGAACTTTGACTATAAATATTTTTGTTTGTGTTATACAATTTTTGATAAAAATTATACCAATGAAAATATATTTAAAACTCAATCCATTCATATATTTTGTATCAAGTATTATGTATTATAAACAAAAATATTTAAGGTCAAAGTTGAAAAGTAAAAACTAAAAAGTTTAGTACATACAAAAAAAAAATGTGGCAAGTTTGATGCATTTTCAAACCATTGACTCATTAAAAACGAATTTTAAACAAAAATTACTTAATAAAAAAACATTCTTTTTATTCAAAATGAAAAAGTCCAACTAGAGTTTTTGCTTTATTATATAAAAGTTAATGTGCATTTGGTTTGGGTTTAACTGTTGAGGTGTGCCTCGTATATCACCATTTAATTAGGGTTTATCTAAATACGCTTTCGTACGTCCTGCGTCAAGAACTAAACCCTATAAATTAGCAAAAACCTTCATGACATCTATGGTATTTTTTGACAGCTTAATTTTATGGTGCGTTTGGTATGGCCCTATCGGAACGGGCGTATGAATTTCATTTTAATTCAAGGTGTTTGTTTAGTGTGCCCGGGAATGAAATAAGCATAGTCATAGATTCATTAATCACTAATTTGGTATCTATGAAATTTATTCCGTGAACTCCTCTTTTTTTCACTACAAAATTCAAATATCTATATACTTTTTCATATCATATTTTGTTATCCAAAAATAAACAATCGTAATAATATATACTTTTTCATATCTATTGTCATTCTACCCAATATTAAATCCGATACCATTGTGATTCCTACCAACAAACCAAACGGTTATGACATTTCTAAAAGTAAGTAGTTCATTTTAGCTTTTACCCTTAAACAATTGTATGTTTGAAAAAAGAGTTCTAGGAGCATATAAATAGAAGACGAGAGTTGTATAAGAAAAGATTAATCATCTAAAATTAATAATGTTTAATAAATAACGATATTCAAGACGAAGTGGGTTTCAATGGTTTTTTGCTCTGTTTTGGATAGCTTGAGGTAACTAATCTCATCCTCAGTTTTCATAAGTCTGAAAAAATAACATGGGTTTAAAGTTTACTTGCGTTTGGTCGTCGGAAATGAGAGTTACGGTAGAAAAGGTTTTTGTACGAAAAAGACGACCAATTATATCTTTAGATAAACAAATACGGAGTACTATTGTAAATAAATAAAAAGAGACAATTGAGTTAAGTTAGGCTGGGCAGAGTAAGGGGATTCAATCCCCTTACTTTTCCCAGCCACGTCAGCTTTCTCTCTCCAGCGACCTGCTGGCGATTCACTGCCCCAGTAAGGACGACCTAGTTCAGGGTTTTTTTTTTTTTTTTTTTTTTTAACACAAACTCAAATTTCATTTAATAATTAAAAAGTTACATAATAATTCAAATAAAATAAAATACATTACAACACTTATTTAAATTACATTAAAACGACCAAACTAATTTGGATTATGATGATGCCAAATGTCTTCCACCAAATCGGCTTTGAGGTTAAGATGAGTTGTTTTGTTGCATATCTCTCTGGTAATTTCCAGCGATTCCTCATGCGTTCTTAAAGGGTCATAAGAACGATGCTGCTCCCCTGGAAAGAATTCGGGAGATATCGCCCGCCCTTCGTCTTGAATTATCATATTATGTAATATGATGCATGTGTACATTATATGTCCAAGACGATCTTTGTCAAATCCTTTAGCCGGACGTTTAATCATTAGGAACTTCTTCTTTAGTACACCAAAAGCACGTTCCACATCTTTTCTTGCTGCTTCATGCATCCTCTTATACAATTGACGCTTTTCATCATGCGTCCCTGGATGTTTAATAGACTTCACAATAACAGAGTATTCTGGATATATCCCATCAGCAAGATAATATCCCCGTTTATAAGGCACGTTGTTAGCAACGAATTCCACATCCGGTGCTCTCCCCATTTTGAGATCATTGAAAAGTGGGGATGCACGTAAAACATTTACATCATTATTCATCCCGGCGACACCAAAGAACGCATGCCAAATCCATAAATCTTGGGAGGCGATCGCTTCCAATAAAATGAAAGGAGTTTTCCCGTGATCACCCCTACAAAATTGAGCTTTTAAAGCATGTGGGCAATTCTCCCACGGCCAATCTGTACAATCAATGCTGCCTATCATGCCAGGAAAACCATGAACTCGATAGTGATGCTCATAGAGTCTGTCAACGTCAGTAACCGTCGGCTTTCGCAAATACTCTGTACCATATAACTCCATGATAACCTTACAAAATTTATAAAGACACTCATGAATTGTTGACACACCCATTTGCACATATTCGTCTAGCATATCAGGATTCACTCCGTATGCCAATTGACGAATTGACGAAGTAACTTTCATCAATGGAGAAATACCAAGTAAGCCCGCACAACTAGGAGTTTGTTGGAAATAAGGTGAATGATCGGTTACCTCTCGAACAATTCGTGTGAATAGTCTTCGGCTCATTCGGAAACGATCATGGAATTGTTCTTCGCCGTATGTTGGGTTAGCGCAGAAGTAAGCAGTCACTAAACGGTTATGAGCACCCAAACGATCCCTAGTAATTTGGTTTCGGGTTTCTTTAGGTTGTGACGCTTGATAAGCCTCCCAACAATCTTCCGCAAATATCAAATACTCGGTACTAACTTCATTTTCGTCATCCGAAGACGAATTGGCAAAAAAGATATCGAAAGAATTCATGGTGTGATTGAATATAGAGGATGTTTGAAATGAGGTTTGTGAATTGGAGTGTGTTTTATGTTGTGTATTTATAATAAGGTATTTAAAAGGTTTTTTTTTTAATAAATCCTAACGGCTAAATAAGTAAAAAGGAACACAAATTTGTTTTTGAAAAGTCGATCCACTTCACGACCTTTTGTCCCGTTTGTCTTGCCTCGACCGAGTACTCACAACAACATGGATCGACTATGATCGATCGAATGAGTTGATCGCTTACATCTTCTGTGCCCAGCCTTACAAGGTTTTCCCTTCGAGTTTTGATAAACAAATACAGTACTACTGTAAATAAATAAAAAGTAAATAAATAAAAGAGAAAAGTACCAAAATGGTATAAAAGTACCACTCAATTCCACTTTCTAGTCATTTTGACACCATTTTTCTAAAAAGGTCATGCTCAACTGATCAACTGCTCGACTCCGCCCCTTTTGTGACATGTGTCATTTGCAAGTACAAAAGTTAGGTAGAATATTTTATTACTTTATTGTAATATTACAAATACACCCTTATGTTAATTATATCTTTTAGTTACTTGTACATTAGGTTTTAATAACAGTACCTTGGGTTTACACCACATATTTCTTATCCTTAAAACCTTACTTATCCTCACACCTACCTCATTCACCATCTCCATTCTTCCACATAAAAAATTTTCCGGCCGACGTTTCAATATACCCACCATCACCTCCCAGCCGCCACCATCATTATAAATCTGTTTAATCTAACACTCAAACATCACGTTAAAAACACCCATCGTCAAACCACTCTTCAAAGATCCGACCGACATTTCAAACCACTCTTGATCCTTAAAAAACTCCCATCGTCAAAGATCTTTAAAGATCCGGCCAGATTTATCGTTTGTGAAGATCCGACAAGATTTATCGTTTGTAAAAAGACACCACAAGATCCGGCCAACACCCACAAGATCCGGCCAAATTTATCTTCAAAGATCTGGCCAGATTTGATCGTTTGTGATCTGATCCGTCGCCGGATTTGTCGTCGCCGGAGTCATCTTAGCCGGAATAATCATTGTCAGAGTTATATTAAAATCAAAGCCACCAGTGTCCACTTTGCAACTTATCTTCAAGTCCTTGGTCAATATCAAGAAAAGTTTCCTTTGCCTGTTGGTAAGAATATTTGCAAGTTTAAAGTTGGTGATGGTGTTTGTGGGTATGCTGGTGTGGGCTCTTTTGCTCAATATGTTGTTGATGAAAAGACTAAATTGTAAGTGGGCTCTTCACGCAATATTTCTCACCAAAGTTTATTTTCATTTGATGAAGACTTGTAAAAAGTTTATTTTCAATGTATCCTTTAAATTGAATTTTCATTTGATGAAGACTTGTAAAAAGTTTATTTTCATTTAATGATTAATTGCGCACTCTATATTCTTATTTGTTGCAAAGTAAAGATTTAACAATTGCTAGTCATATTATTTCTTTGTAATTTGTGTATTTGTTGTTATAGAGTTTATGTAAAATATGTTATAAATTAATTGTTTGTTGGTAAATTAATGTAATTGTTTGTTAGTAAATTAATTTTGTGATGGTAAATTAAGTAGTCTGTGTGGTGGTTGTTGTGTCAATTTGGAGGTGTTTGGTCTAGTAGTGGTGGTCAAGCAGTTGTAATGGTGGTCGAGCAGTGGGTAGTGGTCAATTAGTGGCAGTTGAGCAATGGTGGTCGAGCAGTTGAGCAGTGGTGATGGTGGTGGTAATGGACCGGTGAAGTGGGTGGTGGTGGTAATGGACCAGTTGAGCAGTGGTGGTTGAGCGGTTGAGCAGTGGTGGTTGAGCGGTGGTGGTGGTGGTGGTGGTGATGGACATCTGGAAATGGTAAGGTAGGTGAGTGGGGTTAGGTATAAAGAGATAATAATATAATATAAGAGGGTGTATTTGTAATTTTATAATAAAATAATAAAATATTCTATCCAACTTTTGTACTTAGAAAGGACACATATCACAAAAGGGGTGGAGTTGAGCAGTTGATCAGTTGAGCATGACTTTTTTAGGAAAAAAGTGTCAAAATGACTAGAAAATGGAATTGAGTGGTACTTTTATACCATTTTGGTACTTTTCTCAGACAATAGGGACAGTCTAACCGTACGAATGCATGTGCGTATGTACGTTACAATAATGTTGTCATTTGAATTAAGTTACAAGGTTTTCCCTTCGAGTTTTGATAGTTCCCGATATTAGCCCTTCAACTTGATAAATAGTTATATATGCTATTTGTTCGGTGAGTAATTATTCGTGATGTTAGCCACAAATACTCGACCATTTAATATATTGATGTTGTTCACCCACCCACTGAACAAATAAGATGTGGGTGGCATTGTCCATTTAAAGTGATTGTTTGAATTTAAAAATGTTTATTCTTGTTTTCACTTAACATATGAGATTTTACTAAAAACCTCGTGGACTCACAATCAGGTTCATCCTTGAATTTTTGATTTTTTTTAGCGCATTTGACCAAATTACATATGAGGTCTTTTGAGACAAAATGTTATATATAAATTGTCACCGTTTATAAGATATGACGTAATTAGTTATATAAATGTTTAACATATTACTCATTTAAAACATTTCCTCATCTAAATGTGATTTCTTCATGAAAAATATGTATACACCTCCATATAAATCAGCGGAACAAATTTTGGGGCCACTAAAAATTTTGGGGCCCTAAGCGGTTGACCACCTTGCACACCCTGAATTACTCACAATGCTTTATAATTGACCTCGCGTGTATGATATGTGTCCTTAGGCAACAACATAGTTGGACAAAGCTACAAGCGGAAAGGAGTTTGTTTAGTGATGAAGAGGTGGTAGTTAAGCTATGTTAGAAACTTTCCTTGGATAGAGTAGTTCCACTGGATTGTAAGCAAATATCTATTATTGCTTTGTACTATGTGTTGGTATTGTGTGTGCTTGACAAAATTTATAAACTTATATTGGTTACTATTCATATATCGGTAAAAAGTATAGGAATGAATTTTGACCATAGGATATATCAATGCAAAACAAATTAATGAGATTAAATTGGGTAATTAATGAAATTTTATTAATTATAGTTTTTTTTGGAACATATTTATGTAATTTTTTGTATATCAATGCAAAACAAATTAATGAGAGTGAAGTACAGTTGCTATCAATGAATGCAATCAAAAATGGCAGCTGTAGCTCGAGTAAAGGCAACTAGGGTCGACTCCAAATTCAACTCTACATTTCCAAATTGCACATCAGGTCCTTTAGTTTTTAGATAATGAGCTGGGTAACTCGTGCGTTGCTGCAGGGCGGTTGTGATAATGTTTATTTAGATGCAATTGTTAGCAAAAAGATTCTCATTCAATATTTGTTTGTGGTGCGTTTGAGTCTTCAAGTTATTACCCAAATCACTTATTCAAAGGGAAAAAAAGAAAGAAAGAGAGAAACAATTTGTTCTATCCAAACCCACAAAACCAATTTATCTGTGTCATCCAAACGCAATTAGCGTATAAATATTTTAACAATTAATACTCAGCAAACAATAATTTACACTTGTTTGCCTTAGACAATCTTCTTTCGTACATAACAACTAACAATATATAAACAGTAACAAATACAACGAAAATAAAGGTAACCTTCTTATCCTTCATCTTCTTAGACTGTAATCAAATCATGCCTTAATATGATATCTGTACGTATGAAGCTTCGTAATCTTCTTCTTCAAATTAGCCGTGTACTTCTCTTTCTGGGTAGCACATAAACGCAATCTCAGAAATAGTAATGTGACCCATAATCAAACATGACAAAGCTTATGTTAAATAGAATCATCTTAGTATCTATTTTACTACGTTCAAAGTAAGATAGAAGTAGCGTATAACTGATCGCGTGCATTGACCTTTTTAGCTGCAACTGCTCATACGCCTTGCCACTTTTACCTAAAAATTCTGCATGAAACAAAATGAAGTTTGTTCAAACAACTTTAGATACTGCACAAAATTTTGCACAGATGTTGTTTGGACAGAAATAGTAAACTACGGATATTCTGTTATTCTTACTTGACAGTAACGACAAAAAAATAAAAATCGTATATACTATTTTTTTGGGTAAAAAAATTCCCAGATTTCCTGCGAATCTAACTTGACACAAACCCAAGAATGACCCATTTTGACCCGTAAAGAATTATTGAAGTACCTTGGTCAGTTTGATTGTTCATCCTACATTTCATGTAATGACTCCGTAATACAACTATTATCTAAACCTCAGTTTTTGCGTTTTGCAAAAAAAAAGAAAAAAAAGAAAAAAAAAAGAAAAGAAAGAAATCTGGGTCATTCTTGGGTCAAAATGGGCTTGTGTCAACTTAATTTAAAAAAAGGCAAAAAACTAAAAAAAAAGAATGACCCATTTTGACCCTTAACATGCCAAAAAACTATTAGGTGCGGAATACACAAATACTGGCGAGAACACATGGAAATTCAAATTACTTTTTAGTTATGAGGTTAACACTTACCAACAAACAATATTAGTAAGTTAACATGGAGAAGATTATGCGCACCAAAACAAACAAATCCTATAAATTATTACGAACCCGTAAATTCAAAATTAAAAGAAGGGGAAACAAATACCTGAAAAGCGTTAGATGCAAACATGATCAGCAAGAAATAAACAAATAAATAAAAGTAAGACATCAAATAAATGATGAATTAACCAAAAGTAAACCATAAATAGAGTATTAAAAAAAAAAAAAAAAAAAAAAAAAAACGTACATATGGCGAGATCCAAAGGATATGGTGGGGTAGAGAAACTTTAGGTTTATTGTTGGTGGTATTTGATCAACTAAACCCAATCTGTGGGTAGTTTTAGGTGGTTATAATACCAGTCACATAAACTAATTGCACGTACAGGTAAGGAAAATAACGGGATCATTACACCCGTATTACGGGGTGTAACAGTAACATCTACAGTTGTCCTACGGAGTTACAGTTGCAAAACGGAACGGGGAGTAATCGTTGTAACCAATAGACGTTAGACTCATGGGCCACTATCAACAGTGCCATAGTACCATTATGTACGATGTTAAAGGAAGGCCACAGATTTCCCCGTTCGTTTTGCGTAATACGTTACTGTAGACAACTTTTTGCCCAACCCACGCCTGGGTTTTAGAAGATACCAGAAGCCATGTCGAGTCAAACCAAGCCAATGAAGTAAACCTAATTTCACTTAGACGCCACTTAAACTCTAGCATCTGCATATGAGAAAATAATAAAAGACATCAATTTAGTATCAAGTGAACAATATAGTTGATTAGTTACTACATATTATATATACATTAGGCTTTGCATTCATGAATGCTACAACTGCGTGTTTTGCGAGGCAACAGACTAACTACATATTGCATAAATTCGTAAGAAATGATTATCTGCTTGTTTCATCGGGGTGTTTGTTTAAGCTTATATTTGAGATACTTTTCTTCAATATAGAATTTGTAAAGTTAAATTATGCAAAATGAGTTTAGACTATAAAGCATTAGTTGCTAGATAATACTTTGAGATCTAAAGTCTGTTGTTATTACAGAACAACAATGTAACATATAAAGTGTTTACTTAAAAGCACACTTTGAACGATATTTATCGACTCCTACACATCAATATACTTTAATAATGAAATGAAATGCATTAGAGCAAAATAGATATACCATAACAGATAAGGGAACAACATACATCATAATATTACCAACAATGGAAATACTACCAACAATATTAGACCTGATATATGCATATCCAAACACAGCTTAGCTTATAATCGTAACCTTGAAACAACTTATTTTTCCTTATATTGGACCCTCAGTCAGAACGTTCTCGGTAGTTTGGTCTTCTTCACCCCTATCTACCTACAAAAAAATCACTAATTATTCAATAACCAAATAAATTACACTCAAAGACCAATAAAAATGCGAAGTAACTGATTCATGAAACAACATGGTAAGAACATATTACTCATAAGCGCACTTGATAACGCTTATAAGCTTATCAAGTTGAGCTTAATGCCTTTTTAAAGCTCCAACTTTATGGCCCAAACATGAACCGTATATTTCACATAAAAACAAACAATAACCATAATCAAGAACACATTTATTTATAAAAACAGAACAAATCCAACTTCAAAGATTAAATCTTTACCTGCTTATTGTGTTTTTCTTGAAGTCAGATTCAAATCAGTCCTCGCATGCCACAGTATCACCTCCATTTAATTGAAAACAAATTCTGATTCAGACTAACTAATACCTAATCTGCCATTTGCTTCCAATTTCCCCCTAATTTACAAATTCGAAAAAAAAAAACTTAATATATACAACAACACTGAAAATAATTCGATTAACATACTTCAAGTTAAAAGTGAATCCAATATCCTAACTAAATAAAAATTCGGAAAAAATAAATAAAAAAATTGAAGATATTGAAAAAGATTAAGAAACCACTCACGGGTCAAAGAGGTGTTCGTATTTGCACTTCCTTTTTGTGATTCCTGCTGTGATAATTTTTTGGGTGGGGAAGAAGATTCAAGAAGGACCTGGGTTTGTGAGAGGTTTTAGATACATGTGGGTGGGGTAAGTGTTAGAGAAAGGTTGGGGTAAGTGTTGGTGGTTTTTTGATAAGCTTAGGTAAATCTGTGGGCAAATATTTGTACAGTAAAACCGGGTAGGAAAAAAAAACGGGGTAATTAAACCCATATTACGGAGTCACACAGTGACAACTACAGTTGTGTCAACGGGAAACGGTCAATAAACGGGACGGGTGTCCTCCTTTGTATCCAATACCAAGTGTACACATGGTCCATCATTATCTACTCCATTTAGTACTATGAAGTACCAACAACAATTCAAGGCCACAATTTACTCCGTTCATTTTCTGTAATGACACACTGTTCATTTCTTTTTGGCTTGTAGCGCCTGGGGTTTATATATATAGTATAATATATATGTAATTTCTTGTATCAGGTTACATGTCATGTTTTGAATAAGGCAAGATAGTCAAATACTCAAATATATCAAGATATCACTGTTTTTTCGCTAGCTTATAACTATATTAAAAGAAATCTACGTCAAACTATCTTGATGCTTATTGGTGAAAAATAGCACTGGGTTAACGCACTACAAGAAAAACTGGTTTTAGTGACAAGTTGGATTTTGTCACTAACAGCAAAAAGTCGTCACTAATCCTACTTGGTGACGAAAACTGAGGTCGTCATTTGTCGTCACAATAGGTCCGTCACTAATTTTTTTTAGAGACGAAAATGTAAAAGGTCGTCATTAATATGTGACAAAATCAGGGTTGTCACTAAATTTTTGACATCTTTTGTCACAAAATTTGTCACTAATGGCTGTAAGTCGTCACTATTAGTGACTCTTAGTGACGAGAAAAAGTTGTCAATAAATACAAATATATTACAAAAAAAATAAAATACCAAATTCAACTACAATTGCTAAATTGCCAGTAGATTTAAACTACTATTTAATTATAATGAAAATCCATAACATTAATTACATCTGAATAAAACTTGCAACAAGCATATCACCGTCCGAATAACATAAAATTATATAACTGAAACTTACAACAATTGTATCACTGATACGTCAACCAAAAGAAAGCTTGCCTAATGTATACTTCTAGCTCAAAAGGTTAGTTGTTCTAACTTGGTTTGGCTTCACGTGGTTTAGGCGTTGATGCAACACCATTCATCCTACGTGCGTTCACAACATCCTCTGTTTCTTCAGCCATGTCTGCTAATGCTGCTATGCTAGAACTTGGTATCACTGTACACATGATCCAGAAAAATGCTTGATGTGTTCACTCATACTAGGATGCACTGTTAGTTCAATTATCAGAAAAATGCTTAATCATATGCTATGCTTGATGTGTTCACTCATACTAGCTACTAGCAGGCATGTGTTATTTTTGTCCCAACATGTATGTGATGTTTTCAGCTCGACATCAGCTCTGGAATAACCCAAGGTTCCCAGCAGTTGATGAAACTCGATCCTAAACCCGACCCACCCAAAGAACCTGAACCCAGTCTCTAATTCTGTAGGGGTATGAAGTAACTTCTTGTGCCTGACCAGAACAACCCAATAACCCACTCAACCAGACCAAACAACCCCCAGATACACCTGATCAATTTAAAACAACTGATTTTCAATTTTGAGTTCATCATCACTTTATATACCCCAGTTTACAGCATAAGCATGTAGTCATTTACTTATTACCATATACACTAGAAATCATCAGTTTAACTGGAATTGATCCAGGTATAGTGCATTTTATCTCTCGAAATCTGGAATGTGATGTGGGTATGCATAGCCAATACCCGTCCTAGTACCATTATAAACCAGCTCTAAAGGATAAGTCATCTAGTGATCTTTTAATTTCCTTTTAGCAATAAGAAAACATCTATAACCTTTCCTTCAAAGAATTCACTCACAATTTACTTATTAAAAAGCAGCTTAAATGCTTATGAATAAACATTCCAGCACTAGACGTATAGACAGTAATGGGAGTACCTTGTTCTTGTGGATAAACATTCCAGAATTTGTTTGAACCTCACCAAGCTGACTCTTACCAAAAACATTATCAGCAACTGCACATCTCTTCTGTTCCTGTTACACATAACATACCCCCAAAAATTCAGTGGAATTCAGTCACATATGAACTTGACAGTAGGCAATAGCAAATATAATCAGATTCATTTCTTCAATAACACATAATCACCCCTAAACTAGTTCAACATTAAGTCAGAAAATGCAACCTACAGATCAAGAAAATACTCAGAGATCTCTAGTTCAGCATTAACAGTGCAGACTCTCTCCAGAAAGAATTCCTTTCCTTACATTCACAAATCTATTTTACTAACAAAAACTAGAATGTGTGTTAACAAATGCCTGTTGTAATATGTGACTATGTATGCATGGGCAATCCCTAGACATTGGCTGGAAGATTTATCAGTCTGCAAACAATAAAGCCCTTGTAATATTTGACTATGTATGCAGTTAACGAGTATCCAATATTATAAAACCTTAAATACCTGCACAGTAAGCCAACCTAGAAGTAAGTCCATTGGGTTAGCTGACATGGAATTATTCCAAGACGAGCACCAGATCCGAGATGCAAGAGATGGCTAAGTTCATCATCCTTTCTGGAAAATAGATATAAAATATCATCTTCTATTAGTTTCCCATGTGAACATTATGTTTATTTATTGATTACATAAGCCTCCAAAAACATATATAATGATAGTGGAAATAGAAAATTTGAACATCATAAGCTCCCACCTTCACAGGAAATGCAAAAAGTTAATCAAGATAGTTAAGACTTATCTGACCCATTACAGTTAAATCAGAGTGAAGACTTATTGGAGGGAATGTACATACCATCACGTTTTAAAAAATCTCTACAATGCAAAACAAACACAACCCATTAATTACAACCTTAAAACTACCTATCAAGAAAATAAGTTGGAACCATTAACTCTGTTTCCTACAGGGTAAATAAGGATAGCTGACTAAAAGACAAACAACCATGAAGGCTTGCAAAACTAGATGAACCAACTACAGGACAAACAAACAATAAGGTCGGAAAGTAATGATAAAGAACATACCTGAGTCATGGATTCTTTGATTATGAAATGAAAGAATGATCCCTTCTAGTGTAATATGGTCGCCCACTTTTCTGATTATTCCATTTTCTCCTGAAATTCAATTGAACATCCAGTAGTATGTGAGTCTTTATCTTAACTAGTCAGTGCCCCATCTTTTTACAAATATACAATAGAATAAGCTAACAATTTCCAGAGACTTATTGAAAAAACGTCATGCAATGTGAGCAAAAAGAGTACTTGGGTATGCTTTGATAACCTCCTTCTAACTTGTGTAAGCTTGACGGACTATTTTAAATGACCAAACATAGGCCAGCATGAGTAACATAATTTATTTAACTCATTAGTGTAGTTTAAATAAAAGTGTAGAATGAAAGCAAAACACCATAAATGTTTACGTCAAATATGGCAAAAAAATAAATAGTGAAACTGTCAAGTTGGACACCTGTTAGTCTCAAATTTAGCATATTTTCCTTCTCCGACTTCAACAGTTATGATCGACAAAGAAACAATGTAGAGAACTCGGACACACAAGATGAACTTTCATAGTCATCATATTCATTATTTGAGGTAATCATTTCTATCCAATCCAACATAAAAATATTTGTGAAACACGAAATTCCACAATGAAAAAGTTTAAACCAAAAAACTAGATATATGAATATACATTGTAACAAATGGCCATGATGCATCCGCTACAACCTACACAGTGACTTAGTGATCACCACCTAAGAACAAGAATCAAAGGTTAAGATAATATGTTACAAGTAGTAAATAGTTTATATCTTAATTTGCCTACCAATTCCGCTTCACCGAATAAAGGCTGGTGCCAACCAAATGCATATCCAACTATACACAAATGAGTGCCGCTAGTTTGACTTCTTACAAGTAGATTTGGGAAATGCACTTCAAGCGAATTGCAATATCAACTAGATTATATAAACAAGATAACATACATCATTCACATATTGGCTAAGGTCTTGACATAGGTTAGGGACTATTGAGACTGTTTATTGACTTCCAATTTTAGGTCCCTCTTTTATGCTAGAAAGGTGATAACATCAAGAAGCTCAAGCTCTACAGTATCACAAGTATCAACTATATTATGTAAATTCCTAAAATCTACAATGATGTGAAATGCAATCAAACTTTTCTGAAGAAGCTCCACATTGTCAAGGGGTTTATCGGAGAAGATACGAACTAGGAAGTAGCCTACATTTTGTTTAAGGCATACTTAGATTGGACCTTATTTTACACTTGTTTATATTATGCTACAAAATTCACTCCACGTCTTGAAATTAGGAATCCATTTTCAAGCTCACTCACATATGTTTTTTGGCAAAACATAAAACGTAAAATTCCTATTACCAAACATTCTAAACAATGCTGCCCATCATATGCCGTTGTCAAATCAATAGTCATGGTAAAGGTCCATATTAACTTTAGCTAACAATCATCGAATGCTAATATTCTCTCTTAGGCATTTCATCGAACACCTTCCATGCATCTAATTTTATAGTGGTTAATCTAACCAACTCAGCAAAATTTTCACACTCTATCATTCTAGTAGGATGACATTATACCAAATAATGATATGCTCTATCTAGTAGTAATTTTCACAAAGCGAAACGAATAAAAATCCCTAAAATAATACAAATTACATAAAGATAATGCATTATATATATTAAATTAATCGTGATGGATTTAAATAAGTGAATCAGCCGATCAATTCTTCATACCTTCAATTGCTAACAATGCCGATAGAGGTGGTGTGCAACGGCGGCGGCGGTAGTGTGCGACGACGGTGACAGTGGTGATCTACGAAGGCGGCGGCAGTGATCGACGACGATGGTGGTCAGGGGCGGAACTAGGATTAAAGTTCAGGGGTAGCGGAAAAAAAAAATTAACCATAATTTTTTTTTAAACGTACATTTAAATAATTAAAAAAAACACAATAATAAAAGAAGTTAAACAAATACCTAATAGATCTCAGAACTCTCCTTTTCGGTTTGTCATAGCTTGAAAACGAACCATTACATCATCATTCGTTACTTCGTCAAATGTCTCTCCTTCAACAGTACATACCATAACATTGTTCAAATATTTGTCCCCCATTCGATTCCGCAAATCCGTTTTAATAAGCTTCATTTTAGAAAAGCATCTTTCAACAGTTGCGGTTGAAACCGGTAAAACCAATGCAAGCTTCAAAATCCGATAAAATAAAGGAAATGAAAGATTTTTTCCGGTTTCCACCATTACCCGAGCTAGGTGACAAATCCCATCCAAATTCAAAAATCTATCATCTTCCTTTACCAAGTGATAAAAGACTTTAAGCTCACCCAAAATACACCCGCTATCGTTCATATTAAAATCATCCGGATACATCTCAGAAAAGGCTACTATCTTAGATATGTCAAACTTAGAAAACCCATTACAAGGATTTAAACCCGACATATTTTCTACCAATGTAGTTGATACCTCATTGAAACGGTTCCCAAATTCTTGAATTTGCATATCCAAAACCGTATTAAAAACCTCAACCTCAAAATGATGTCGATTAGTAACGACATTATTCCGGCTCCTTGGGTTACCATAACTTCCCATCATATCCAACACCGTAATACCATTTTTTTCACATAAAGAAGTCACTTTTTTCAACATGTCATCAAACCCATTTTGTCTTAAATCATTCAATGCTTGTTTTGTTGCTTGAATCAACTTACTCGATTCCAACAAGTCTTGTCTCTTTTTTTGAAGATGTTTTGAGAGACAATTTGTGTGGCCTAAAATTTCTTCCATCAAGTGTGCATAAAAAACGAACTCAAGTTTTTGAAAATAGGATAGAATACCTTTTGCACTAGTTCGTTGTTGAATGCTATCTCCTTCATCTTTAACATAACAAAGGACGTCGACAACTTCCGGATATAATTTAAGTACACTTATGATTGTTGCATGATGAGATCCCAATCTTGTATCACCGGCTCGCCTTAGGGAACTCTCTTGGTTTAATCCTTTTCCGGTCTTAATTTCACCTGAAATAATTCCTTGTTCCACTCTCTTTCTTTTTGCCTCACGTATCATATCATTTCATTTGCAAGAAGCGGAAACCGTATTAACAACCATGTTGAGGTATTCATAAAAATCTTTAACACCATCATGCTTTTTTGCAACCGCCACAATCACTAACTGTAGTTGATGAGCAAAGCAATGTACATAATGGGCCGATGGATTATCTCTCAAAATCATAGCTTTTAAGCCATTAAACTCCCCTCGCATATTGCTTGCACCGTCATAACCTTGACCCCTAATCTGTTAAAATAATAATAAACAATTAACAACATAAGCAATAAACTTTAACATAGTTGAAAGATTTAAGATACAAACTTAATACTTACTTGTGATATGCTCAGATGGTTATTTGCTAACATAGAAACAATGGCTTGTTTTAGAGTAGAAGAAGATGTATCTTGCACATGAGCAATTCCAATAAGACTCTCTTTAACAACTCCGAGTTTGTCAACATATCTCAAAACAACAGCCATTTCTTCCTTTAAAGATACGTCACTAGACTCATCCACTAACAAACCAAACACATTATCTTTAAGTTCATCACAAATCCTTTTACTTACCTCTTTCGCAAAGCAATCAATAATCTCCTTTTGTACTAGTGGAGATGTCAACTTATTATTCTTCTTTGCATTCCCCAATGTATACTTACCAATCTCTGGGTGCATCTTACTAACCAACTTTAAATTTGAAAGAAAACACCCCTTATAACGAGAACTCTCCGATTCATCATGACCTCTAAATGGTAATCTATTCTCTAGGCAGTGTCTAGCACTAATAACAGATCCTAATAATCTGTACCGATTTGCAACCTTTTCTTGTTCACTTATAAATTTTAGCTTCACATCAATGGCTTGCTTTTGTTTCAAGAGATCCTCACATTTTTTCATCGCCTTATTATGATGACTATTAACTGACCCAACATGCTCTTTTAAGGCATTTGATTTACTCCAATTACAAAAGCCTTCACTTGAAAAAACAACTCTTCCACCTTGATTGCCAACTTTTTCTTTAAATAAATAACAATATAAGCAATAGGCTTTGTCTGTTTTAACACTATACTCTAACCACGGGTATGTATCAAACCATTGTACAATAAAACGTCTCTTATCTTTACCATACATTTTGGTTGGAAATTTATGATTTCGTGGTTGAAAAGCTTTTTTAACAAGATAGTGTCTTCTTATATCATCCACTTGATTAGGATGATAACTAGCAATCGGTAGTCTATCAAAAGGGTCCGAAGGTAGATCATTCAAATCAAATCCATTTGGAATCGAACCCGAAGGAGTTGAAACCGAAGGAATTGAAACCGAAGGAATTGAACCCGAAGGAATTGAAACCGAAGGAGTTGGTCCAACATCATCCTTTTGAAATTTTCTTTTAAAGAAATTGCCAATATGCACTTGTTTTTTCATGTTTCAACTTTCAAAAATCAAGTCCCTAATACAAAAAGATTACGAATTGCACTTAGAAAATATGAAATTGGTTATGTATTGGTTGAATAAACCTAAGCAAAATTAACCCTAATTAACCCTAATACTAAGAATGACAAATTGACAATTACATATAAAATTGAACCACAATTAACCCTAATACTAAGAATGAAAATTATGAAATAGACTTTAAAACTGAAATTACCTAAGGGGCGGATTCACGATTGGCAGCAGTGCAGCACTTTGGCAGAATGGCAGCAGCAGGGGCGGATTTTTTTTAAAGAATGCGTATGTTTTTTTTTTTTTTTTTTTTTTTTTTTTTTTTTTTTTTTGGTTTAAAATTGTGGTCGTGGGTTTGATTTGGACGAGCTATGGCCTATGGGCTTTTTTTTTTTTTAAAGAATGCACTTTGGCAGAATGGCAGCAGAGGGAGATATGGCCTTTTTTTTTTAAAGAATGCATATGGGCTTTTTTTTAGTTATAAACTTGTGTATGTATTTTTTGGGCTTATTTATAAAATTGTGTATGTTTTTTTTGGTTTATTTATTTAGTGGGCTTGGGTCTTGGAGTTTTTTTAAAGAATGATATGGGCTTTGAAAATTTTGTTTAGGGGTAGCGAAAATTTGTTTCAGGGGTAGCGAAATACGAAATATAGTACGAAAAACATAAAAAATGGCCAAAAATTCCACTACCGGGTAAAAGTTCAGGGGTAGCGACCGCTACCCCTGAGATACAAGTACATCCGCCCCTGATGGTGGTGGTGCAAGCGTTTAAAAGATGAGGTTGGTGAGGATAACCAAAAGAAGAGTACAAGTGACCTTCAAAAATATAGTTATGTATTAAGGGAAAAGAAGAGTTGATTGAATGGGTAAATTAGGGAAAATGAATTACTGTATTATTAGATTTGTATTTAATCTATATAAAAGTTAGTTGTTACTAGAAAGTTGCCCGCGTGATGCGGGGGCGGATTGTTGGGGGTAAGAGGAGGGAGGTGGGATGGTGGAAAGTGGTTGTTGGGGTGGTTGTTGAGGTGGTTATAAATTGTTGGGGGTGGTTGTTGAAGTGATTATAAATTGTTGGGGGTGATTGTTAGGGGTTGTTGTTTCCATAATTAGTAAGTAAAAGTCTGAATTTTTAAGCCTTTCTAATAATAGAATAGTCCCAAATACTTATATAGCAGTATAGATAAAAGACGAATATGTAAAGTATTTGTGTTTGATAATATTTTCGTTTAAGTCATTTTTTTAGAAAGTAACTAAAACCAACCCCAACTATACGAGTGAATATATATAATTTTCTTATGACAAACATGTTTGTTACAGACAATTTATCAACTCAATGACAAACACTTTTGTCATAAGTAAATTTTAGTGACGACCTAGATGTCCTCATTGTTCTCGTGATTAATAAGAGAATTTTATGACAAGTTAATGACGACCTATGAGTTCCATCATAAAATTTTAGCTTGTGACAAGAATTGATGACGAGGGTATTTATTTCGTCACTAAATGTTCCAATTAGTGACGAGAATATGAGTCGTCAAAAAATTGTTCGTCACTAAAACTATTTTTTCTTGTAGTGTTTTGTCATCCAACACTTTTTATCTTTAATGGATGTACTTGTGCACTTGAGTTCATCAATATACACATGTGAGCCATCAAGACATATTATCTCGTACAATGCATATGTGCATACACGCCTTTTACTCAGTCGAGATGAGCCAACAATCATCTTCTGAAAATTATAAAAATAAATAACGTCACGACCTTGTTAATAGGATAAAAAGAATAAAGTAAAGGATTGCAAGCAACCACATACATAATGATATCCTCAGACCTTGAAATACAACATATTAAAAAACACGTGGCAGAAAACCTTATACACATATGCACAATTTAAAACATAAATGCATACCTCTTTTCATGATTTTTTACAACTTTAAAACACATATGCATACCTCTTTTATTAACTTTTTACCCGCCATAAAACACATATACAAACCCTTTTTCATTGTTTTTTTTACAATCAAACACACATGCACTCTAAGCTTAAAACACATGTGCACATAATTGAATCACCTATATCAATCATAAAATATATGCACACTTTCAAAGAGTTTATTTTATTGTACTAACATGGCACCTCATAGACCAAGACAATCACCAATCCTTAACCATCTATTATGAATCCAAAACATACAAAGGACATAACAAGGAGTAAAAAAATGCACAACCCGGACTGTCATGATGAATCCAAAACCACATAATCCATTGACTTGAAAGAATAACAGCTATAAACACATTTAGAGAAATTAGTTTAAACAATAATATCATTGCTCATTAGTATTATGATTATCACATACCTTTTAACAATTAATACAAGAAGCCCAAATCTATTTAACAACATCCAACATAAGATCTACAACCAACGAGTTCAAATAAACAATAATATAAGTAGGTGGTTTCGATATGTATTGCTTTCATTAATAATGTTTGACACATGTTTTATTTACCGAATTCAATAAAATAAAAGCCATGACCAGAGATCCAACACAAGCTCTCGAACCACCAACAAAAAGAGTAAAATAATGCCATGACCACATATCTCAGACGAAACCTACCATAGACCTATCAGGCTATCACAGATCTTAGACGAAACCGCTATCTTGAATCTTTAAAGTCGAAGTCATAATACCAAGTGTGAAGGGCCGCCGTTCGACTAGAAAGAAGGGGAGAGGGTTTTGAATGATAGAGATGACTTTTTTCGTGAATCTAAAAAAATGAAGTAAACCGTGTTTCCAACTAATTCTAATATTACGGAATGCTATTTTTATGGAGAATAAAAATACCATAATTGCCCTTTATTTATTTATTTTTTCTAAAATAAGTTGAAGATATTTTAAAAAATGTCATCTTGCATTGATATAATGTACGTACATTATGCTTTATTAGTAGTAAAAAAAGTGGTTCTCGCAGTTCTCGCAATTCTTTTGGTTCTAAAAGGAACCTCAATATATATATATATATATATATATATATATATATATATATATATATATATATATATATATATATATATATATATATATATATATAGTGAGACTTTCTTGCAAGAACCATGTTAAGTGCGAGAACTGCGAGAACTCCCTTTGACCATTAGATTGTTTAATCAATGGATGAGATGACTTGTGTCATTAGTGTAATTAATATAAACAATGTGTCATTAGTGTAAATAATGAAAGGGCATTTAGGGGATTTCAAAACTGATAACTAATTGTCAGGATTTATTTATATCTCTCCCAATTTTATCTCAATTTAATTTATTCTCTTTCTACTTATTCATCTTACGGTTTCTTACTCTACAACCCTAATTCATATTAATTTTTTACAGCCACCATGGTTTCTCCAATCTCAGGCCGTCATCCTTTCACCTTCAAACCACTACCATGAGTCGCTTGAAAAGTTAACTGATTTGTAATCGGTTATTTGTTCGTGACGTGCCTACAACCACTTTCTCTTCCATCTCTGAAAAAAAACTAGCCGGCCCTACCATGATCTCAATCTCCAGATCTAGCAATCAAACACATGAATAAAGTAATTGAATCTTCATAACTTGTTTGTTGATTGTTGCTATTTTACTTATTTCGTTTTCGTCTCCATCCGATGTGTACAAATTTTGTGAGTTTTCTAAGCTTTGATTCGTTTTCATTTGTATCGAAATCGATTTATGTTTGTCAAGGTTTTTAAATTCATGTCGTACTCTTGTTGTTTATACGAAGTCTTGTTATGGGTTTGTGTCATTGTGTGGATCTATTGTAAAATGCTATTACTGATTCAATTTTTTATATATTTGTTTGACATTTGAAATCTGTGTTGCATTTGTATGTGTTCTTGCATTTCGCGGGTCTTAAAAATTAAATGTGAACTTGAAAGTTAAAACTGCAATTACCTTTTTATGAACCTATATGTGTGTGTTGCATTTGTATATGTTCTCATTAACATTTTTTCCCCTTCAAAAGTAGTCCTTCTTTAATAACTTTTGCTTATAAAAGTTTTGACTTATTTGACTCAAAGTAGTCAAATGGTTACTCGATGAAAAGGTATGTTTTATCTTAAATTGAAAGTCGAAAATTTCAATCGAAAATTATAATTGATGTTTTTTCTATATCTTTGAAAGTTATAGATCCACGTATTGTATTTTATATATATGATGTTTTTATATATTTGTAATCTTTTTTTTTTCGTAGATCTTGCCTGTTGTTAATGCGTGTTTTATTAATACATCTTTGATGGTGATGATAGTTTGATGATTTCTATTTTAATATATGGTGATAGTTGAATAAATGGATGCATACATGTTCAAAACATATATGTTTTAATGATACAATGAGTGTGCACATATATGTTCAAAACATGTTCAAAATAAATGGATGTATACATGTTCAAAACATGTATGTTTTAAAAAATGATAGCTTATAAATGGAATGCTTAATTTTTTTTTTTTTTTTTTTTTTTTTAGTACGTGTAATTATTATTTTTTTCAAAGACTTCATGTTTTCCTAACAAGTATGTTTCCTAAAACATATATGTACTCATGAACATGTATAATATTTTATAATATTATTGTTAGGCTTAGAAAACAGATATGTTTTTGGGTGCACTTGACAAAACATATATGTTTTAAAACATGTATGTTCAAAATATGCATGTTTTAGATCTGGTGTTGTAAATATCATATGAACGTTATGTTATAGATTTGGTGTTTCAAAACGCGTATGTTTTAAACATTTATGTTCAAAACATGCATATGTGTTTTTAAACATTTATGTTCAAAACACGTGTGTTTAAAAAAATGAATTCTTACAAACGGAATGCTTAAAATATGTATGTTTTAATAATATTATTGTTGCTAATTTTTGTACTTTTCTTTGTATCAAGTGTAATTACAAGAATGTTCATGGCTAAAAGTATGCATATATGCCCGACTTTTGAAAAAATGCTGATGGCTACTCGTGCGCATATGTCCATTTGTGTTGAATATTATTAGTGCTCACGTGTATAGATCGATTAAATTCATGTATTTATGCTTTTATAATTTTGTATTTTAATTGTGTTTCAATCGATATCGACCTTGTATATAACATTTATGTACTTGGTTTGTTATTAATTTTATTATATTAAAAAATGTATATGCACCTTGAAAGGGAAAAAAACATGTATGTACTTTGACTAATTGAAAACATGTATGCACATTCACTATTTGAGGGAAAAAAACATGTATGCACCTTTGCCTATTTGAAAAGGTAAATAAATAAATAATTAAATAACATGCATGCACCGAAAACATGTTAACATTATTAAAAAAAAAAAAAAATCTCGAATTTTAATATTTATGAAAAACGGGAATTATAAAAAAAACAAAAATAATATAAAAATATCTTTTACTATTATACCCTTTTGAATTAAATAAAAATAACAAAATGCTATGGAGCATTAAATGATGTACATTATATTATTAGTTGTAAAAAGGTGGTTCTCGCAGTTCTTGCAGATAAGGTGGTTTTCGCAAGAAAGGGACCCTATATATATATATATATATATATATATATATATATATATATATATATATATATATATATATATATATATATACACACACACTACTTTATAAAGCATTTGGGACATGCTATAAATAAAAGGCTTAAAATTCAGATTCAACATCTTACTTATATTAAAAATAAGTGATTTACAAAGTCTAATAACTCAATACATCAATACACTTTTCAATTTGAAATGTAGCAGACGTAACAGATGGTCAGATGGCCTGGATATTAACTAGGATTTTCAAAATAAAAGGCCATTGACTTGTAATGGTTGAAGTCTTGTAACGGACCATTTACACCATTCATAACATCAATTGAAACAACTTTTCTATAAAAACACACACTACACTCAATCGGTGCCCATCACAAACCTATTCTCCATCTCTCCCTATAAACACACACGCAAACCTCTGAGTTGCCGGAAAAAACGCAGCTACTGTGCCGTAAAATCTGTTGAAGTTGCCGCTGAGTCGCTGGAATAATTGTTGTAGGTAGATCTATTGTTTTAGTAGTTGTAGATCTTTTTTTATAGATTTGAGTTGTAATAACATTTGATTTTTTTAGATACGCCATTGGTACTGCCACTGATCTTGCCGGTATCTACTACCGTCGTCGCTTGAATTATCGTTGTCTTCATAACAAGAACCACCTAGCCGAGAACGGATCTTGAAGCAAACCTTGTGGTCCGTGGTTATAGATAGATTCAAATCAGTAGTGTATGTTTGTTATTCATATAGAGTTTGTTTGATTCGATTATGATCAAAGAATAATGATTTTTGTTCATGTTTTTGTTATTCGGCTGTTAGAAAAAGGATTGGGGCTGAGTTTGTTTGAGAGTGTGTGTGTGAGTTGTTGTAGTCATGTAGTGTGTGAGAGTTTTTGTGGCTGCATTTTTTCTTGTGTGTGTAAAGAGTGTTTTAGGTTAAAGTGATATTAGGGTTTGCACAATTTGGGTTGTGGGCTTAAAAGCTTATTAATGTAATGGACTTATAATGAAGAGGTACTGGTCTACTGGATATTCTTTGAAGACTAAACGTAAATACGTAATTAGTAATTTGGTTGTTGGTTTTTGCATGTGTAATAAGTCTAGATTGAGACTTCTCAATCAGTTGTTGACCATTATTCAAAAAGTTGTACTACTCTTCACATGCGAATTAACCATTTCGATTTAGTATTTATATTTTTTATTTGTTGCGAAAAACTAAGAATATTGAATAACAAATATTTGAAAGAGAAACAAAAATTACTTGAAGTAACTGATGGTGAACATAAGCAAAGCAAAAAAATGCTTGCCCCGTTAAGTTATATTTTCAATTTGTATCATTATTATGATAATCTTAATTGATTAATACAATTTGTATCTTTGATCCTTTGTAATTTATTTTGCATTAGAATTCATTTTCTGCAAGTTGCTTACTTTTGTAATTTTAGACTTGAAATTTTTTATTAGATTTGTTTAGAGAGACAACATGACTTTTGGTTAACTACTTGATTTGAATATCATATTTCTAGCTCAGATATTAATTTCGAACCTAAAATTAAGCATTATACACCCGAACATGTACCATATAAAAGCACATCCTATCATTAGTTCAATCTTAACCGATTTTGTAACCGAAAACTGTGTCATCGAATATTAAGTACTTCAAAACGATTCTTGCCAGAATATAATCACACGGGTACACGCCGCCGCAACGCGCGGGTACCCGGCTAGTGTATATATATATATATATATATATATATATATATATATATATATATATATATATATATATATATCGCTTTAATATTTAAGTTGTAAAAGTCCTACAATAATTTGTCTGAATTTCATTAAGTGTTTTAAGGAGTCCAATTCGTAACAACTAAATTTGTAACAGTCCATTACTCCATTAAACCCTTTTAAAAGCACATTTCGTAACAGTCTTCCAAAAGTCCAAAACATAAAAATATAATACACCCATTATTTAGACACCTAATCTAACCCATTTATACACGGGTTATTAGACACAAAACTTACTAAAGTTTGTCAAAAAGTGCGATTTGGTTACTATTATTTTTTTGGTTACAAAGAGGTAAC